>BSBN01000513.1:0-2400000 GCA_027924645.1 Cunninghamia lanceolata
ATGAATAAATGGACTCTATCTCCTCTGTCCACTGAAAGTAAGATTCTCATGTTCACTGTGATGGAGGAATACAGTGTAAGTTTTGTGTTTTCTATAGTTGTGATCAAACACCCAAGGACCCAAGGAGTCTGGGCATGAGTCGACTAGGCATCTCTATGTGACTAGTCCGTAGAAGAGATAGGAAGAGTGTTGTTAGAATAGTGGCCAAATTGATGGTGGTTGAATGTCTGTGGAAGATTATAGATCCCTTCTGTTCTATCAAGTTTTCTATTTCTATATATTTGTTTGGTGTCTACATAGTTGAAAATTAACAGAGTTGCCATTAGCATGAAACAACCTTTAGAGAAACGTTTGAAGGCTCTACCAATCAAAGGTGTCAGGCCGATAGAAGGTGTATCAGTGGAGAAAGACTTTGGTCTCACCAAAGATACATTGCAAATGCATTCCATGAATGTATGTTGAGATTGTATGTTGAGAATATACATTGTGTTGGATACAAAAGGTGACTGGCAGTATCAGTGAAATCTAGTAAAAGATACATTGGTTTTACCGGCTATAACAAGTCGTGTTATGTACGTACAAATTGTTTGGCTTATCGGGAAGAGTGGTAGTATCAGGGGACAAGTGCAAGGTCCAGTCGATAAAAGAAGTCTTGCCAAGGGATAAATAATGTATCAGCATATCAGGCAAAGGGCCTTAAGGCTTCGCCAATGTGTGAAGTCTCAGCGACGATGATTGCATCGGTGTATCAGCAGAGTTTGGCTTGAGTTCACCGACGTTTGAAGTCTAGCCGACGGGGTCATGGATAACCACTACAGGTAAAGCAAGTGGAAAGTAACTGCTATTGGGGTATCGGTAGGAGGCCAGAAGACACCACCGATAGGAGAGGTCTCCCTAAAGACAAGATAGTTGAGTTGTCAGAGAGAGTTGGTAGATATGTTTTCTCGACAAGGTTTGGTCACCAAGACATAGGTCACATCTCACTGATCAAGTTTATTGATCAATTTAGCTACTTCCACTGAGCACTCTGCATCATATTGGTATTAGAGCCAATATTTGAATTGGAGCAGTGTATGTCAGACACAGAGATAGAAAACTGAGGCTAGCACAATGCCTCCCAAGTCTATGAGCAAAGAAGCCATCAAGAAGATGATAGAGGAGATGCTTGAAGAAAGGTTGAAAGAAGAGAGGCCCAAGGGCAAGAGTAAAAATGATGGAAGTGCTTCTGATACAGAAGAAGAAGAAGAGGTAGAGGAGAGCCCTCAAGATCAAGGTATGTCTGTAGACCAAAAAGGCATTCTTGAAAGCACTCAAAGGTGCTCATGGAGATAGTGGCGATCCAAAGATGGATGTTCCTACATTCAATGGGAAAATAGATGGAGATGCCCTCATGGATTGGATTGAAGGCCATGTGTAACTATTTTGACTTCAAGGAGTATGGTGACAGCAAGAAAGTCCAGTTTGCTAAGACAAGATTGAGAGGTTTTGCCTTAGTTTGGTGGAACTATATGTAATGTGAAAGGGAGAAAGTTGGAAGAACCCTATCACCAAATAGAGTAGAAATGGTGGCCATGCTAAGAGACAAGTTCATGCCATTTGATTATGAGTTGCAGACCATTAGGAAGTTTAATCATTTTAGACAAAAGGATATGGATGTGGCTACATATACTGAAGAATTTCATAGATTGAGCATGAGAGCCAATCACAAGGAGGAGGAGAAAGAGATGGTGGCCAGATATCTTGATGGTTTGGAGGTATAACATACAAGATAAATTCAATATGGTGGTTCCTAAAACAGTGGATGAGTTTTTTTGATTAGCCCCTAGGGAAGAAGAGAAGTTGAAAAGAAAGAGTGATCAAAACACCAGAGGAAGAGGTGGCAGAAAATAATAGGGAATAGACAGTGTTAGTAGAGGACAGTCAAGTAGAAATGAGAACCTAACTCAACAAGAGTCACATTCTAATGCAAACCATAGAGGTGGTGGTTTCAGAGGTTGGAGAAGACCTAATGGCAGAGGTAGAGGAGGTGGTGCAGGCTAGAGGACCCAGAGTTTTTCATTGTAGATGCTATGGTTGCAATCAAGTAGGCCATACTGTGAGCAAATGTCCTAAGAAGGCAACTAGTTCCCATGATGGTGGAAGAAGGAATCAGTTGTTGAAAGATGATGATTACCAAAGTGTGAATTCGCCCATTAGTAGTGCTGCACCAGTCCTTGAAGGAGAGAGCATGATGATCAAGAGAACCTTGGTTAAGATGCCATTGAAACAAGAGCCTCCACAAAAGGAAGACTCTCTTCAGAACCCAAAGGTATAGCATATGGTAAGCTTTGTAAAATCATTGTTGATTTAGGTTCTACTGAGAATGGAGTGTCTACTGAAATGTTAGAGAAATGTAAATTGAAAAGGCTACCCCATGTTAGACCTCATAAGATCTCTAGGTTGAATAAGAATCAAAATTACATGGTAGAAGAAAACAAACCTGGGTTGAGTTTGAGATAGGTGATTATAAGGACAAACTATGTGAGATTATTCCTATGGATGCTTGTCACCTTCTTCTTGGACATCCATGGTAGTATGATGTGAAGGCACAACATGGTGGTGAGAAGAACACATACCTCATCACCAAGAATGGAAGGATGTTTAGGATAGATCCTATGCAAGAGTAGATTGAAGAGAAGAGTAATGACATCAATGTCATGATGGTTAGTGGCAAAGAGTTCTTAAACCTCATGAAGGAGAAGGATACCCAAGGGTATGCCTTGATAATGAAGGCCTATAGATGCATCAGGTCAGTAAGACAAAAACCAGAAAGAGATTCCACTAGAAGTGTAGAAATTGTTGGATAAGTACCAATATCTTGTGGTAGAGGATACTCCTAACTCCTTAGCACCCATGAGAGATATAAGTCATCAAATTGACTTGATTCCAAGTGCCACATTGCCTAATAAGGCTGCCTATAAATTAACACCACAAACAAAATGAAGAGGTGAGTAGACAAATTCAAGAACTCTTAGAAAAAGGAATGATTAGAAAGAGTCTTAGTCCATGTGTAGTCCCTCGTGTACTTGCTCCAAAAAAAGATGGGAAGTGGAGAATATGTATGGATTCAAGGGCCATAAATAAGATCACAATAAGGTATAGATTCCCTATGCCAAGGATTGAAGATCTTTTGGACTATCTTGGAGGGGTCATGTTATTATTCAAAGATTGATTTGAAATCTGGTTATCATCAGATCAAAATTAGGCAGGGAGATGAGTGGAAGATTACCTTCAAGACAAATGAAGCTCTCTATGAGTGGCTTGTCATGCCATTCGGCCTTAGCAATGCACTAAGCACATTCATGTGTTTGATGAATGAGGTACTTGTTGAATTCATTGGCAAATTTGTAATTGTTTATCTTGATGATATACTTGTTTTCAGTAGGATAAAAGAAGAACATCTGAAGCATCTTGGACAAGTGATGAAGAAGTTGCATGAGAATAAGTTGATGATCAACTTGGATAAGTGTGAGTTCATGAAAACTAAACTTGTGTACTTAGGCTTTCTGATTTCTAATGGTTGTTTGAAGATGGACCCCACAAAGGTTGAGGTCATTCTCAATTGGCCTACTCCTAAGATAGTGGGAGACGTTAGAAGTATCCATGGCTTGGCAACTTTTTATAGGAAGTTCATTAGAGGGTTCAGTCACATAAGTGTTCCTATTCTCAATACCATCAAAGGTGGCATAAAGTGCAAATTTCAATGGGACAAAGCAAGCAGATGATAACTTTGAATTGTTAAAGAAGAAAGTGGTTAAATTACCTACATTGGTGCTCCCAAATTTTGACAAAGTTTTTGTCATGGAATGTGATGCAAGTTAGCAAGCAATAGGTGTTGTTCTTAGTCAAGATGGACATCAAGTGGCTTTTTTCTCAAAGAAGTTGAATGAGGCTAAACAAAGATATTCTACCTATGACCTAGAGCTTTATGCAATGGTGCAAGCTCTCAAAAAAAATGGAGACACTATTTGTTGCCCAAAGAGTTCATTGTTTTTACTGATAAACCATGCTCTTAGCTTCCTAAATAGTCAAGAAAAGTTGAATCATAGGCATGTCAAGTGGATGGAACAATTGCAGGCCTATACCTTCACTATTAAGCATAAAAAGGGGTTGCCAACAAAGTGGCTGATGCCTGGTCATATAGGAAGTACAGATGGAAAGCATGGGGATAGATTGCTTGAAGAGTTATACAAGGAAGATGTAGATTTCCAAGGCTGCTTATGAAGTTTGTGCCAATTTGGCTAACACTTTTCATGGTGAATATTCAAATTTTGTGTTGCAGGAAGGTCTCCTATTCAAAGGAAGTTTGCTATGTGTTCCTAAATGTTCAATGAGGGATAATATCATCAAAGAAAAGCACAATGAAACATTAGGAGGACATTTTGGGTTGGACAAGACTTTGGAACAAGTCACTAGATTCTACTATTGGCCAAAAGTATAGTTAGATGTAAAGGAGATATGTTGCAAGTTGTACCATATGTCAAAAAGGCCAAAGGGTATGTCTTCTAATGGCTAGAGTTTGTACCAACCCCTCCCTATTCCCAATAGGCCTTGGAAGAGAATTAGTATGGATTTTGTTCTTGGTCTTCCTAAGACAGCAAGGGGTGTGGACAATGTTTTTGTCATTGTGGACAGATTTAGTAAGATGGCTTATTTTGTGCCATGCAAATACACAAATGATGCATCTCACATTGCTAGTCTCTTTTTTCAGATAAGTGTTTAGAATCCATGGTTTGCCCCTTTCAATTGTCACTGATAGAGACTCCAAGTTTGTTGGTCATTTTTGGAGGACCTTATGGAGAAACATTGTGAACAACAATTGTCTTTCTCATCAACCTACCCATCCCCAAAACTGATGGTCAGACTGAGGTTGTTAATAGGTCGTTAAGAAACCTTCTAAGATGCCTTACCAAATAGCCATGGGTTGGCATGGGACTTGGTGATTAGTCCAAGCTGAGTATGCTTACAATGATTCAATGAATAGAAGTACTGGGAAGAGTCCATTTGAAAATTGTTTATGGTTTCCATCCTAGAGGACCACTTGAACTCAAAGATCTATAAGGTTGGGAATAAGAGGAGTGCTCTAGGAGAAGATTTTTGCTACCACCATGAAAGGCAGTTCATGATCATGTCAACGTTCAGTTGGAAAAGACAGTCTCCAAATACAAAGATAAGGCAGATCTCAAAAGAAGAGATGTACAGTTTAAGGTGGGAGATTTGGTGATGGCCTATCTAAGGAAGGAAAGATTCCTAAAGGACAAACCCAACCAAACTACTGATGAAGAAAATAAGACCATGCAAGGTAGTGCATAAGTTTGGTTCAAATGCTTATGAAATAGAATTGCCATCCGGACCTTGGTATTTCTCCCATATTCAATGTTTCAGACTTATTTTCCATTCATACCTCCATTGAATTCTAAAGATGGATCAGATGTTGTGATTGAAGATGAAGATTGGGTTAGAGTTCTACCCCCCAAGTATACCTTACGATTGGAATGCTTCTTAGATTCCAAAGTTGTCAAAAAGACAAGGAAGGGTGTGTACAAGGAGTACTTGGTCAAGTGGCAGGATCTTCCTGCATCAGAAGCTACCTAGATGAGTGAGGCAGGACATTTTGAAGCATGGGAACGACACTCCAATAGTTAGCAACTCAAGGGACTTGAGTTTTTCCTGTAGGGGGAGTATGATGCAGGAGCACCTTCTCCATGGTGCAAGAGTCATGTTTTGTTTTGTTTTCAATAGGATTTTTAAGCCACTTCATGTTTGTAATAAGGTTTTTGTGTCAATTTGGTCACTAGACCTATGTAGACCATGTTTGGTCAAAGGTTTGATGTAATAACACAAGGAAAACATGTAGTTTTCTTGTGAGAGGAGACAACCAACAGCTAACTAACTTTCAAAATTAGTTTTTGCATGGTTGGAGGGAAGTTGAACTAATTTCTCAAGTCTTGTATAGGCCAGGAGTTGGATGTAATTAGGGAGAAGTGTGAATGAATGAAGATCTGGAGTTCTTGGGTGTGTGGAAATACTATGTTTTGTTCTGAGTAATTTCCTGTGACAGTCATTCTATATGGATAGTTATGTATTTAAGTAGTTTCCATTGGATAGTAGTCTGGTGTCCTAAAGCGTTATAGTTGTGGGTTTTTTCTTTCTTTTTCATAGAGACTAGTCTGAAAACCTAGAAACTAGGGTTCTGTGAATAAATGGACTGTATCTCCTCTGTCCACTGAAAGTAAGATTCTCATGTTCAGTGTGATGGAGGAATACAGTGTAAGTTTTGTGTTTTCTGTAGTTGTGACCAAACACCCAAGGACCCGAGGAGTCTGGCATGAGTCGACTAGGCATCTTTATGTGACTAGTCATAGAAGAGATAGGAAGAGTGTTTGTTTAGAACAGTGGCCAAATTGATGGTGGTTGATTGTCTGTGGAAGATTATAGATCCCTTCTGTTCCGTCAAGGTTCTATTTCTTATATATTTGTTTGGTGTCCTGTATAGTTACAAAGTAACAGAGTTTCCATCAGTTGTGAAACAACCTTCGAAGAAATGTTTAAAGGTTTCTATCGATCAAGAGGTGTTGGGCCGATAGAAGGTGTATCGGTGGAGAAAGACTTTGGTCTCACCAAAGATACATTGGAAAATGCATTCCATGAATGTATGTCAAGATTGTATGTTGAGAATATACATTACGTTGGATACAAAAGGTGACTAGCAAATATCGGTGAAAATCTGGTAAAAGATACATTGGTTTACCGGTGATAAGAAGTCGTGTTATGTACATACAATTATTTGGCTTATCAGGAAGAGTGGTAGAATCAGGGGACAAGTGCAAGGTCCAGCCGACGAAAGAAGTCTTGTCAAGGGATATATAATATATTAGCATATCAGGCAAAGGCCTTAAGGCTCTGTCAATGTGTGAAGTCTCACAGACGATGATTGCATCACTGTATCAGTAGAGTTTGGTTTGAGTTCAACCGACATTTGAAGTCTAGCCAACGGGGTCATGGCTAACTGCTATGGGTAGAAGCAAAGTGGAAGCTAACCGCTATTGGGTACTCGGTAGGAGGCCAGAAGACGCCGCCGATAGGAGAGGTCTCCCCGAAGACAAGACAATCAGGTTGTCAGAGAGAGTTGGTAGATCGGTCAGAGAAGATAGAAGGTGGCCGATGGGTTATGTTTGGCTGACAAGGTTTGGTCGCCAAGACATAGGTCACATCTCACTGATCAAGTTTGTTGATCAATTTAATAGCTTCCATTGAGCACTCTACATTACTAGGGCTAGTTTTGTGTTAGGGTTTCAATGAAGCTCTAATGCAAATGTGGTTTTTATCAGATTTGTTTAGTTTCAAAGCATTGGTTAATACCTGTGGGGGTACTAAATGGTGAAATTGGTGCCTAGGCTTTATGCCTTAAGGGCTTTGATCACCTTTACCTTAAACTCGTTTTAGACCCTTTTGAGATAATGTCATATACCTTGGACTCCTTAGAGGAATAAATCATATGCCCTTAGAGATATTTTGTAGATCATTTGGAGGGTAGGGTATAGGTTTTTTTTGCACAAGCTATGAATATGTATGTACCCAGTGAAATTATGAGCCATGTATTATTATTTTTTGCAAAAATCAAATTGAATAAGGATGTAAAATAAAACTACAATCTATTGTAAGACAAATATTAAAGAAATGTCCTTTATAAATTGCTTTTAGTATTTTGTCATTTTATGCAGTTTAAAGTAGATAAAGCAAACAAATCTTTTTTTCTTTATCTTGCTTTATTTTAGAGAAAATATGGACAGGAATTTAACTTTTTCCAAGGAGACAAAGCAAATGTTTGGTGGGGCCACATGGGAAGACCTGTTTGGTAGTTTATTTTCATAGTTTGGAGGTGATTTGAGGGCTCATTTTTTTCTTTTCCGAGGAGCTCAAAAATGGATTGGCATATCTATTATTAGGAGGTTTTTTCCAGCTTTCTTTTGGAGAGATCATTCTATAGCATATATGGCAGAGAGTTAGTTCTTTCTAATAAAAGTCCCATTTAGAGTTAGAGATTTTTAGAGATTAGAGTTCAGATTTCTAGAGTCTTCCTCTCACACTGGGATAGTTATACTTTTAGATTTTGCACTCATTACTCCTTCCACTTTATAGAGTAGTAGTTTTTCCTTCCCATTTGTCTATTTATTTGCAAAATTGATGAGATGTTGCATTGTGATAGTTATTTATCCTTTGTTTTGTCTTGAATTTTGTGATGGGTATGCCAAAACTTATTATTTAATTTAGGTTGCATGTTGTGTTCTAATAAACTTTCATGTGAAATATTAATGAATTAAGCATAATCAAGGGGTTGTGAGAGTTATGGTTCTGTGAACTGATTGTGAGTAAGATCTAGTAGGAGCTTAAATATTGGTGCATCACCTAGAAGTTAATGTCAGTTATTTGTTTTATTTACTATTATCCTTCTATCTTTTTTTCCCAGAAGAGTCATTTAGATTAAGAAAATTCACAAGGAGATCTAGCTCACTCTGGAGATTCAATCTCAACATAGATCACCCACAATCTGAGATTGTTTCCATGTTGCAATAGGATAGCTAAGTTATCTTTGCTAAGGGTGTAATCCTGATTGCCAATAGGTCTCAAAACACAAGTCCTCTCCTCTAACACCACCGCCAAGAATGACACAAAGGGGAAACAAATATCACAAGTAGGGAGAGTGATATATCAACAAAGAGAGGGTGGATTTGCTCCAACACATAGGATAGGGCAACTGCATTTCTTCTTTAGGCTCTATAAAACCTAGGGGGGTATTCCTTGAGGAAAAATACATGATAACAATTGGAATATAGCTTTGACTACCATGGCCTAATGAAATTCAGGGACATGCTTACTAGACCTCACTAACAACATATTAAAAACAAGGATATAAGTGCACATAAAATATTACCAATTCTAATGACTAAAGATGAATCCCCCTAACATTCCATACACATGCATATCTTTCCTCCACATCATTACAATAGTTTTTGGCATGCTCAGTGGGACTCTGAAAGCATTCTTAGAAAAGTTTTTTAATCCTCAAAGCTGTTGTCTTGCTATATACAGTAGCATTCAAGTCTTTGGAGGCCTTTTACAATATACCTAGTGACTCATTTTCTCATGCATATTAGTGTTACCAGCTTATGAAAATCATATCTAGTTCTGATCCATTTGACTATTTATAGCTATCTCTACCAAGAAGAAGAGGTAGATCAGTAAGCAGAATAACTGATTCATCAAGGAGGTCAAAATCAACACCCTCAAGACTCAGTTCACCAACTCCAATATAGAGAAGCAGGAGTATGGTGCTGATAGTGTAGATACCCATAATGGCTTGGTAGTTCGCATTTGTGCCTTTTAATGGAGGTAACCCATTACAACTTGCCCAATGTGAATATATTCTAGTTGTAGCCCTAAAAGGACTACCATATTTCACCAGAGAAGACCACACTATAGCCGCTGAGCACATTCAAGATGTTGCAACTCTTTTTTTGGTGCATAAGGTTACCCAATAAAATGGAGCAATCAGACTCATGACTGCATCATTGAAGGGTAAAGATTTACAATGGTTTAGAGGCCTTGCGGAGAATTCAATAACATCATGGGATCTGCTGGGAGATGGATTACACAAGCACTTTGAAGACAAATCTGATCATCTCTCATTGCTGGAGTAGTTGAGCACCATCAAAAGAGCACCCCATGAACACATGGCAGATTTCAATTACCGATTTTAGAGAACTTGGATTAGGATTCCCACAATGGTAAAACCCCTGCCAAGGCATGCATTTTTGTTTTATATTAAGCTTTGAATAGTGAAATTTCTGTAATGATCCAATCTATGGGTGGATCCACCCTTCCTAATTCTTTTGAAATTGTTGTTAGAGCAGAAAACTACCTCATTCAAGTAGGGAAAATAGCCCTAAGACCTCCCTTACCCATTTTTCTAGAAATCCAGTCACTTGTGACCATGGCAGTTCCTCCTTTGGCTATTGTTCTAGCTATTCTAGCAATAGGACACCAAGATGCAACCAAGAAACCCTTGCCCTAGCTCAGTCCCAAGAAATCAAAGAGTTAAAAGGCATGATTCAATCCTTCGGCAAGACTTTTAGCAATGAAATTGTTAATATCAAGAGGCAATTTGGTCAAGAACATAAACATTACCAAGCCCTATACCAAACCCAATCAGTAGAATAGGCCACCTTTCCAAGCTGACCCTCAGGATCAAAGAAGAAATTATAATCCTCAACCTTTCCAATCTTATAATCCTAATGCTGCCAGTACTTCGAAGGAGCTTGTACCCACTCAGAACAACATGGTTCAAGATAGTGACTGGTATTATCCATGTCACCAACCCCATAATCAAGCTACATGTACAAATGGTGTAAGAAATCAGGCTCTTATGGTACCAAAATAATTATGCAAGCTCGGAGGGTGTCTCTGGTGAAGTTTCAGCTCAGCAAAATAATGCTGATGTCGCCTTAATGAACTGGCAAGATTTTGATTTCTATGGTGTAAATTATCCTTAGGGCCAAAATTAGAAAAATACACATGTTTTAGCCAACACAAGGTCAAAGTAGAGGGCTGTAAATCTTGAACAACAAGCTATAGTACAACAACAACCTGCGAGAGGTAAATTTTAGACTTTTCCATCACAAGTTGCCCCTTTAGCACAACAAAAAGTACAAATTATGCAAAGGGATCAACTATACCAGGAAAAGATCAGTCCAAAGTATAATCACAACCTTCACAAAGGTAGAATGATGTTGCTACTATGAAAGGATAGCAAAAGGTAAATCCTATTTCTTTCAATATAGTGGATCATCTTAAGAAAGATACACTGAGTATGTCAGTAATGGATGCATTGCATATTCCTAGCCAAAAGAATTTGTTGCAAGAGGCATTAGCTAAACTTTCAATTTTTTATTGTTCTAATCAAGAAAAGGCCAAGATTATACTTGCCAATAGCTCAAAAATTAAGAGTGGACAGCCAACAAACAAAGTAAAGCCTCCTAAAATTTACCTAAGTCTAATTATTGGTGACAAGCTTGTTCATAACTGCATGATAGATTCTAGAGCAAGCAGTTCTATCATGCCCAAAATTCTAGCTGATTCATTAGGATTGGTTTATGAGCCCCTTTCAGAAGGAGTAGTCCAATTAGATGAGTCTACTGTTGATACTACAATAATAATTAGAAATCTACCACTTACAATGCATACATGTACTAATTTTATAATCCATTAGGACCTTCATATCATAGACTTACCACCTCACTTTGCCATTTGCCTTTCTCGGGACTTTACTACCAAATTGGGTGGGTTTTTATCTTCTGATTGGTCCCACTTGTTTTTTAGAACAAGATATGGTATGAAAGTAACCATACAATCTGAACCACTTGCAAAGGATCATGTTGAGCCTTATATCCCTAGCCCAATAAATGCTAACCTCTACATCACCCATGGGTAGCAGGATCAATCCATGAGCCTAGATCTCAGTGCACCTATAGAAGATATAAATTTAGATGACTGGGTACGTAAAGATCATGAAGATGACCCTTTCTGTCACACTAATGAGGTAGGATTAGGCATTTATATGATATAGGAACCTTATGCAGTGATTCCTAATCTGATTAAGGACCAAAGTCAGTCTAAACAACAAGAAAATTAGCTCTGGAAGCTGTACTTTGATGGATCAAGGAACAAAACTGGAGCTGGTGGAGGGACTATGTTGGTTTCACCTGAAGGAGACAAGTACTATGTAGCATTGAGGTTTACTTTTAGCTGCACAAACAATGTGGTTGAATATGAGGCCCTAATTCATGGTTTGGAATGGGCTCAGAAAAGAGGTATAAAATCTTTACAAGTTTATGGTGATTCTAAGCTAATTGTAAACCAAGTTAAGAATCTGAATGTTACTAAAAATGATCTGCTCAAAAAGAACAAGCATAGAGTTTCAGATTTAGTTGAATTTTTTGATGCATTTAGTTTGTTTTCAATTGCCAGAAACTAAAATAAGTATGCAGATAAGCTTGCTACTTTGGGATCTCAGTTTGAGATTCCAGATTAGATTCATAGCATAGAGGTACAACCATGTGTCAAAGTGGTTGTTAGACCATATGTACCCGACAATAGTGTTTCTTGGCAAGTCTTTGACAGCGATGAGCAAATCTTGAGTTTTTTTAGTGCAGAAGTTGAATTTACAGTTGATAATCAGCATAAGTACTAGTAGTAATTTGATAATTAGATTGTATAGTTGAGATCTAACAAGCTGCCCAAGGGACTGGTAACATTGGAATTAGTGTTTAATTTAGATGACCAGTTCAGAAAAGACAAGTGTAGCATGACTATGAAGTAGGATCACTATGAGGCAGTGGAGATATTCAAGGACAAACTGTTGAAATTAGGAAAGGTATGTACTAAAGATGAACAACTATCTTTTGTTTAGTTATGTCAAGAGTTTTCTGTTGTTTTTGCATGGGAATATAAGGATTTAAGGGGTTCGATCCTGGTTTAGCCTAGCATACCATTGAATTAGAGCCCAATGCCAAGTCTGTTAGGTAGAAGCAAAGACCCCTTAACCCAAAACTTGAGCATTTAATGAAAGATGAACTAGACAAGTTGATTGAGAGTAGTATAATAATCCCTATAAAGCATACATCCTAGGTCTCCAACTTAGTACTAGTCAGAAAGAAGAATGGGGAGATTCAACTTTGTGTCAATTTTTGTGATCTAAATTAGGATTCATTGAAAGATCACTACCCCCTTCCTTCAATGGAACAAATATTGAAAACTGTTTCTAGTTCTGATAGATTTTCTTTGTTAAATGTCTATTCAGGTTATAATCAGATCTTGGTGAAGGAAGAAGATCAATATAAAACTATATTTATGACTAAGTCAGGTACCATGGCCTATAAGAAAATGCCATTTAGTTTTTCCAATGCAGGGGAAACCTTTTAGAGGGCAATGGATATGCCTTCTATGGATTTATGAATAAAATAGTGCTGGTATATTTAGATGACATAACATTTTTTATGAAAAATTCTAATGATCATTTTGACCACTTGAAGTAGATTTTTCAGAGATACAAAGAGTTTGGAGTTTCCTTGAACCCAAAAAGATGAATATTTTTAGTTCGTGAAGGTAAACTCCTTGGCCATATTGTTTCAAAGCATGATATTTCCATTGACCTTGAAGGAGTGTCTACAATTCTAGATTTAGCACTGCCCACACATAAGAAAGGCTTGCAGATCTTTCTTAGCAGAATTAATTTTGTGAGGAGATTTATTTTGAACATTGCTACTTTGTTACAACCCCTCATTGCCATGCTAAAGAACATACCTTTCACTTGGACTAATGAAGGAAAAGGAAGCTTCAAGAAGATTAAAGAAGCTCTCGCCATTGCCCCTACCCTCATTAATCCTAGTTATGAAAGGGATTTTATTTTATATGCTTTTGGAGGTACATATACCATTTCAGCAATGTTGTGCCAACAAAATGATGAAGGCTTAGAGCATCCAGTGGCATTTTTCATCTAAGTACTACATGACTATGAAGTAAAGTATTCTTTTGTTGAGAAGCATGTGTTTGCTATTGTTAGAAGCCTAAAGAAGTTCAGACATATGATGTCCAATAACAAAATTCATTTGATGGTTGCTCACCCAACCGTTAAGAGATTTTTACTTAACAGAGATATAAATGATAAAAGGGCTAGTTGGATAGCCAAGGTTGTGGAATTTGATGTTGATATTAATGTAACTAAGCTGATTAGGGGCAAAGGATTATGCGAGTAGCTTGGTGGAAATGAAGGGTATAGTCAAGAACATGAAGAGAATACAAAAATAGTACTGAATATCACAGAACCAACTGTTGTTTCAGCTCCTACAAATAGCTGGGTGTAACAGATGATGCATTATTTGCAAATTGGTCAATGCCCTAAAGGTTTGGATAGGGCAGGAAGAAGGTATTTCAGGTTACAAGCTACTCCTTATGCTATTATTCAAGGTGTTTTATATAGAAAAGATTTTAATGGTGTATTTCTAAGATGTATTGAACCAGACAAAGTTGATACATTGTTAGAAGATTTTCACAATGGACCTTCAAGAGGTCACTTTGCAGTGAGGACAACTACCTTGAAGATTATGCAAGCTAGTTATTACTAGTTTGACCTATTTAAAGATGCATTTGCTTGGGTAAGAAGATGTAAAAAGTGTTCATTGTTCACAAGTAAACAAAGGCTTGCAGCCTTACCTCTACATCCTGTCAAAGTTGAAGGGCCATTTGCAAAATGGGTTCTTGATTTCATAGGACCAATAAACCCACCTTCAAGTGTAGGTCACAAGTGGATTTTGACTACTATAGACTATTTCACCAAGTGGACTGAGCCTTTTGCTTTAAAAGAAGCAAATGAATCCATTGTTTTATGTTTCTATTAGGATTTGGTATCAAGATTTGGTACACCAGATTCAGTTATCTCTGACAATGGTTTAACTTTTATTAGTTTAAGGATTTTAGATTGGTCTGTTAAAAATAACATCTTTTTGAATACATCTTCTAACTATTACCCATAGGGTAATGGGTAGGCAGAATCCACCAATAAGAACCTGATATCAATCATCAAGAATATTATTGAAGACAATCAGAGAACATGGCACGAGAAGTTGAAGTTAGCTCTTTGGGTTGACTAGATCACTCCCAAGAGAGCTATTGGTTGTTCTCCATATGTACTTACTTATGGGAAGGAGGCTAGACTGCCTATTTCAGTAGAATTACCAACTTTGACTTTCATTAAAGAACTTGAGCTGCTAGAGGAATTGCCTTTAGTAGTAAGGCTAGGTCAACTTATGGAACTAGAGGAGACCAGGAAAGAATCCTTAAGGAAACTTGAAATCCATCAAGCTTAGATGAAGAATTCCTTTGATAAGAGGGCAAGACCGAGAAGCTTCATTGTTGGTGATTTAGTTTTCAAATGGAATGAACTAAGAAGAAGGCCTGGAAAGCATTCCAAGTTTGATACAATTTGGGATGGGCCTTATGTGATCAGAGAGTGCAAAGAAAACAATGCATTCCAATTATCTAAGTTAAGTGGAGAGGTGCTGTCTATCCCAGTTAATGGGATCCACCTCAAACATTACCTCTCAAGATAAATACAACCTTATATCATAGTAGAGTAGTGTTGTAGTTAATAAGTGTTTCAGGTACATTTACTTCCAGTAGTTTTGTTTCCCTAAGTGCTACTACATAAGTTTTTTGGCCATTAGGGCCTTCTAGTTTATTTTCAGATTGGTTTGTTTTTGTTTTGTTTTGCTAGTTAGACTGGTTGAAGTGTTGAGTTTCAGTGTTTTCTGAGTTTGAGAAGAGAAAAGTATGACTCAATTCCCAATGGATATTCAAGGCAATTGGTCCTGATGTTTACTAGGCAAGCATATAGTAGAAGTTGCTAGAAATGTTACCATTTTCACTTACAACTCAAATTTGTAGAGCTGGTATAGCAAGTTCATCTTTAAAGTCAAGGTTTTAACATTTTCTGTTATAAGTTATTTGCATAGTTGTAATGATTCAGTGATATTACAGTTCAGTTCTTCAACAAAAGAAAAGAATTTTAGATTATCATTCATTTATAGAGGGATTGCACAAGCGATAAGTTATTTCATTTCACTACAATGATTATTCATTTTACAAATGAAATACATAAAACAAATAAACATTGCATTGAATGAAACATTGATAGATCTCAAATGTCCCACACAAGTCGTGGGAATAGCTGAACAAGTACAAATACAAGAAATATACTATGCATCTAAGGATAAAAGAGAGAAGGATCATAGCCATCATTTCCTTTTAGTGTCTTTAGTTTCTGAGGTTGATTTATGTCCTTAATCCTAATCTCTAATAAGAATTTGTAAAAAAATGGAAAAAGACCTGTTAGAGCTCTAATTATGAGTTTCCTATGTGCCTATCAAAAGAGGCATAACACATTCCCTATAATGCACTAGATCAGATATACATAATTCACATAGAGAGGAACTGAAAATGAAACAATCATTGAACTTCATTGTTTTATCTAATCTGTTTGTTTCATGTGTAGGTATAGGATAAGTCATGTAGTTGTTTGAAGACCAATCAGCATGTGGTGTCAAGTGGGCTCCCCCAAGGGTTGATCCCAGCATGCTGCCCCTAAATCACAAAAGGGATGGACTGAAAAGATATTATTATTCATATTGTTTAAATTGAATAACTAGACTGAAGGAGTATCAAATCAATTAGGTGCATTGGTTTCGAGAACATGACACACTCATGATTGCAGTTCAAAAAATGAACTAAAACCATAAGGATGAACTAAACTCATATGGGACAACATTTAGTGCATAATAACATCTGTCTTTATTGGTTCAATAGTCATTGGAGAAGTGGAAGTCATAAATGAGCATTGAGATAGCTTAGAGATATCTAAAACTAAATATGGGACAGTAATGATCAAAATAGGATAATCAAGTAGATCATGTGTACAGATGGAGCTCAAATCTCATCAAATTCTTTTGCCATTATAAAGAATGATTTTTGTTTGCTCCTGTCTCAGGAGTGACAGGAAGTAGGTTAAACTTACCTCTGTTTATCATGAACATCATAAGATATATGTATGGATAGCGAGAACATCAAGTGTATTCCATCTATGCATCTTTCATAACATTTGTATGCTAAATCAATGTAGATGGACTTCATTATTTAGTGATGTATGACTGTTTTAGTCACATGATAACATGAGAATAGTATCAGGTATGTGCATGATTGAATAATAGAAGAGTGCAGATGGATAGCCTTGATGCCATAATTGCAAGATATACACATAACATATTGCCTTTGATTGTCAAGATGGTAGTTGCAGTTTGTATTCAGGAGATTCCATCATACATTATGATTAGAATATGAGTGCATTCAATATGTTACAATGACAGGATTGTAGATTAGATCACATAATACAAATTGAAAAGAGCATTGCCAAGTATATGAAGAGATCAAAATGCACTTCACCAAAAATGGTGGTAACACGGAAGCTTCGATATCCATAGTCATCTACAAGAGGTGAATACATTATCATCATATATTCTCTTTCATATAGTGGGGTTGTTTCAAAAAGATATTGGTATAAAATTTCTTATAAAATATGTAAGTGGAACAACATGTATTCTTAACTGATACATTGCATCTATAAAGAAGCAGTAAGAAATGAGCATCTTTGTCATACAGGAAAGGACAGTCAAGCTGATACATTCATCATGTATCTTGTTTCCATGCCATAGTAAGAGTAACCATATCAAAGAACACACATAAGCATAAGTATCCATGCCATAGTGAAATAAAGGAATCACTACCATTCTACCTGGCATGAATGAGAATTCATTTAAAAGAATACAATATTGGAATAGTAAGTGACATGTGTTGTGAGGATTCAGTGAGCTCAACAAAGTAATCAATGCCATGTTATAAAATATCTTTTAAATATATCACAATGGAAAATCAGTTCTCAAGTGTATATAGGTTAACTAAGTGCTACAACTACTCATTGAAAAATCACGTATGTGACTTTATCAGAATATATTTTTGTGTTTTTAAATGCTACAGGAAGAAGACATATACAAAAGTAAAGACCATTGTGTGCACTTTGGAAGTTGCAGTTGGGAATGCAAAAGATATAGCAGGTCGTGGCCTGTAGTTGACAAATGTTCTTTTCTTATGGAAATATGAGATTTTTATACACAGTCAAATACCGAGGGCTTTCTTCATCATGGGTCGAGCCCATTTTTGTTTCAAAATGACAAGCTAATGTTGCATAGGGAAAAGTAAATATAGTGAAAATAAATGATTTCTTGCTTATGAGAGTTTGTAATCTCTATTTTTAGAAATATGAGGGTTTGCTATCAGATATGTAGAAAAACATTGAAATGAAACCATTTCTTTATACCATAGAAGTCACAGCTAGAGTAAGGTCTCCTCTCACAGCAGGTTGAAACCCACGTGGGGTTTTTGAATGGGATTTCAAAATGCAAAACAAGTAAGAGGTTGTTGCCAAGAGAAAAGGTTATGAATGTTTTGAACCATAAAGGCCAAGCTCATAATTTTTGAGTACATGCTGAGAAGCCCTCAACCAAAGTGGCAAGTGAAGAGTAATCTAGAAAGACAACAAAACCATTGTATATCTTTGAAACAGTTGCGGCCCACTAATGGGCAAACCCACTTTGGGGTTTTGAAGAAAAAGTCATATATAGTTGAGAAATCTGAGTCGTTCAATTTTATTAATAAAAATATTTAGAGATAGATATGAAATGGCCATGGCCTATAATAAATATAGAGGTTCTGTAGTGATCTCAATAGAAATGTGAAGGAATGTTTTCTTTTCACAATTTTCTGAGATCATATTGAGCCTTCTTTTATTAAAGAAACTAGGAAATCACAGAGCTCAGAAAGCTAAAAGCTTACCTTCATTTGTGAGACTGTGAGAAGGTGTATATATCCACAGAATGGCCTAAAGGAAGAGCTCCAAAAGCTCAATTGAATACAATCGTGGCATCCCAAATGGCAGTGAGCAACACAAACACATCCATTATAAACAATATAGAGGCCGTGTCTTGAAAAGATTTTTGTATTTCAGAGATGAAAGCAAATGGAAAGAATATGTATCACACAATGCTAGATGATTTCCTACCTTCACTTCTCTGAAAGAATGTGTAGTGCCTCTCCATTTTCACTTTGGATGAGAAGGTGGTTAGGCTAAGGACCATGAAAAAAAATGTAAAATACTCAGAATACATAGGGTATGCTAGACATGTTGATGGTAGGATTACTGTTATGATGTAGTTGATGACACATTGAATGTTTATTATGATGACACTATTGATACTTTATGATTAGTACATTATGCTTATGTTGTGATCAGTTATAGGTTACTTGATTATGTAGATTAGCTTTACTATGTGATTAATGCGATTATTTGTCTATGTGTTATCTGGTTGTTTATTTACTAATGAATTTGTTTAATGTGGATACTTGTGATGTGTTTTGTGAAGGGATAGTGTAGTATTACTCATAATGAGTACCCTAGTATGCTACGATTCCCTATCACTATTTGCCTTCTTGGATGATTATATGTATGTATTTGATACTTTTGTTTGCTACAGGTTACAGGTACTAGGCATCAACTCCACCTGAATTGGCAGGTCTGAGCCTACCTTCATACCAATGGAAGTTGTTGAATGGAGATAACATATGGTCCCCTAGCCTAGCCATCATCCTTGAAGAGGATGAGTATCCAGTTGTGTACCTTGTCAGTGTTGTCAGTTTGGTCATGATAGTCAGTCATTATTGTGGTGGTCTTGTTTTCCGATCTTGCATAGTAGTCAGGTATGGTTTGATAGTTGGGTTATTTTTTTGGTATTGTTTTGGTTATTGTTGCCTTAAAATAAAATAATTAATTATGAAGCATTTTTGTTAAATAAATAAATATATAAATGTCCTTATGTAAATTTACTTCATGAAAATTATATTATTCTAGAAGCTAAGTTAATAAATAATAATAATAATAGTAATAAATATAATTGTAACTAGAGATAAATAAATAAATAATATTAATGTGTTACCATAAAATATATTTATCTTGGTTTGGTTGTAAAATGTTTAAAATAGCAAACTATAAGATATTGTTCACACAAGAGTTATTGCCTCTTGTGGGGGGAATCTTCTGGAAGATTTTAGGGGATTTCTTTCACTAAAAATAGGGCATTTTTGGGATTTATTTTGGGGGAGATTTCTTTCTCATAATAATCTTTAGCAGATGGAACTTTTGGGGGGGACATTGGTTTGCGGTTGCAATAGTTAAACCCAGCATCGAATCTTCAACCTAGTCAAGCAAGCGAAATCAAGTTCCTTTGGTTCTAATTTTTGTCTCATTTTTCTATTGAAACAAATATTTGATTTATAATTTTTCCTATTGATGGTTTTTTCTTGAGAGGTTAGAAGTCTTGTTATCAGATCCAATTGTGAATGTTTCTATCATTGCATTTCTAGGAATCACCGATTGATGTGACTGTCTATCTCTCACCCATTTCATCTCTATTTTTACTGTCTATTACGTTAGCCATAACTTTTATTTTACGAATTGGGATCCTCTAAAATTTTTATATATAGTGTATGACCTAGTTACCTAAATCATATCTAAAAATCATCCATACACAGTTTGTCGTTTTGGAGATATGAATGTCTTGTGATTGTCTACCTCTCAGCCATTTCATCTTTATTTTATTTGTCTATTGCGTTAGCCATAAATTTTGTTTTACGAAATGGCTTCCACTAAATGTTTGATGTATGGTGCACTACCTAGTTACCTAAATCATATCCAGAATTTGTCCATATCAAGTTTGTCATTTCGGAGATATGAATGTTTTGTGACTATCTACCTCTCAACCATTTCATCTCTTTTTTAGCAGTCTGTTACGTTAGCCATAACTTTAGTTTAGTGAACTGAGCTCCTCTAAGCTTTTGATATATGGTTTATGACCTAGTTTCCTAAATCATATCCAAAAATTGTCCATACCCAGTTTGTTGTTTTGGAGATATGAATATTTTGTGACTGTCTACCTTTCACCCATTTCATCTCTGTTAAAATAGTTAGTTGCGTCACCAATAACTCTATATTTTCAAATTGGGTTTCTCTAAAAATTTTATATAAGATTTAGCTCTTACTTATGAAAACTATATCCAAAAGAGTTAGAATTATTGAGTTTGTTAATTCAGAGATATGTATCAATTAGTGACAGACATTTCTATGCTATCTTGATCGTTGTTATTAAATCTACAACTCCATTCTATGCATATCCTTTAATCATTGCATTCCATAATTTGACATCTCTTTAAGGCAATTTGCTCAATAGTTAATGCACTTTGTCTGTGCTCTCACTTTTGCATACATGTCTACTAGAGAATTTCCTTTTTGAAGTCTCTTCTCATTATCAAAACATTCTATATCTATATTCTTTCTGATATAGTATATGTTCTTGCATATCTAATCGATAATATTAGTATGTTTCTTTCTTAGTGGTTTATTTTAGTGCTTTTGAACATGATATTTGGTTATCTGAGGACTGATTCTTGTTTTTAAGATTCTATTGTTAGGATTTGAAATTAGCAATATAGTCTAATCTGGATTTAATAATAGAAACATAACTTAAAATATTTTGGAAATCATACATGGGGTAGTGATTATGAAAATATTTATGTTGGAATTGAATTATATTCTCTTAAATGCATTAGAAATAACATAACATTTATCAAGTTATAGCTTTTATCTGAAATTAGATAATGGTAGAAGGAAAATGAATTAAATTGAATGATAATTTTGAGACTTATTGTGTTTGAAGGGAATAGAATCAACCTAGTTCTAATTTAAGGTAGAAGTATCAATTTTGGGTTTTAATTAGAAATCATTTAATGATGAGTCATTGATAATAGTCCATGACTTTCAACTACTAAATGTTGACCTTGTAATTAGTCTAAGTAAGACTCTTAATATTATCTATTGCATAGGAATGGATTGAATATTGTTACTTATGGAACTTATATCATTTGATCATATTAGTAACTATTACTAGTAGTTAGAATAATATTGTTTTGCATTGTTGAGATAGATTCACTTTATGTTTGTTAGATGATTGACCATGATTGGAATTAATGTTACATTCTTCAAGACCCATTATTAGTGCATCAGATCATGTGTTTCTTCTGTGGTTTTGTTTTTGAAGTATTGATGAGGAATTTTGGTTTATGATGTGTTTTGGAAGTGATTGTGATGTGTGACCATTGCATTTTAATGGTGTCATGCATTGTGTTATTTGGGGAAAGTGGTTTATAGAGGCGTAGGAGGGTGTGATTGTGTAGGGGTTGGCTATGTGTGCATCGTGTGAGTTGAATGAAATATATTCTTGAAATATGGTTTCTTATTCATGTTGGAATGATGCATGTGCACGATGGTTTGTGCCTTACTCAGTGTACCTATTCTTGTGGTTTTGCCTTGAACGCATGTTGATATCTTTTTCGAGATGTGGTGATAGAGTTCTTCTTGAATGTTGGGGTTCATTACTATTTTGAGCATGGAATAAAGTATTGTAATCGGTTGATATTTTTGGAGCAAGAGGACCCATGCCTTGCTCTAGATACATTTTGTTGAGATTTGTATGCAAGAAGGTAAATGCCTTGCATGGTATATGGTTACTTGTCATTATGTCTTGCTTGATGAATAGGGTCTTCTAGATGCAGGTGGGAAATTGGTTTCCAATGTGGGGCCAATGCCCAAAGTGGTTGCCAGGATAACCCATTGGAAGTTGTTAATCCAGTGATTACTTAATAATAAATTTGGAGGGTTGGAGGGGGCTTTCACATTAATCAAGATAAAGTATGCCTCACTCAAGGCTCAAGTGCTCGTTTGGACTTGAGATGAGATGAGAAGGCCATGGTTGGTAAGATCAAATTCCTTGTCCTTATGAAAGGAATGTTGGTTTCGCATGTGTCACCCTATGGGGCTAGTGCCTAGAGAGAGGCTGCCAGGATAACCATAGATGGGGGCCGGTTTCTAGAGAGAGATAGCCTAGATAACCCATGCTAGGACCATGTGATGACACTCTTCCCTACTGTAGTCTAGCATTCCCTAGTTGTACTCTTCCCATTCGTTGTGTGGTTGCCTTTGGAAGTGATGTTTGTGTATTGCCCTATGTTGTTGTGGTCATGTGTAGTTCTTGTTCACCATAGTTATTGTCTGCCTGACTATTCATGTTGTGGGACCTTATTGTTATCTCCTAGCATGGGGGTGGACCTTAGGTTCCACATGGTCAGGTGGTTGTGCATTCTTCCATTAGTTTTCTGGCACTGTGGCTCATGTGTAAAGAAGTTGTATCTCATGTTTCTAGATTTGTACCTATATTTGAAGATAGTTATTTATACTATTTACATCTAGATCTGTGTATCAGTGGAATTCATAATGTAATTTGATGTAATCAGAAAGTAAGTGCTTTGGTATCATAGAAATTATGTAATTCCTCTTGTAAGATAAACTATTCTACATTTGTAGACATTATTGCAAATATGTTGATGTATGTATCTAATGAGGTAATCAAGTTGTTAGTTTGATTTATTTGAACAAACTATGCATGTTGTTGATTAATGTTTAATTTCAATAGTGTAGCTGTGTAATCCCTAGAGATGTTAGTTTAACTGGTTGTTGATAGATTATGTTATGTTTTAGTTAATTCTATTTTAGTTAAAACAAAAACTGCCCTTTTATTGCTTTAGTTGAACTTATCTCTAGGCTTGCATGGTGGGGCATTACAGAATGCATAAAAATTGACTTAGAAATGCTCGAGTTTCAGCTTCAAACCCTAGGGTTTCATGATAGCCATAGCAGAGCATTCTCCAAAACTTCAAAGTGAAATGAGCCCGAAAAGATAGGGCTAGGGCTGTTTTTGTGTTAGTGTTTCAATGAAGCCCTAACTCAAATGTGGTTTTTTATCACATTTGTTTAATTTTCAAAGCATTGGTTAATACCTGCGTGGGTACTAAATGGTGAAATTAGTGCCTAGGCTTTATGCCTTAAGGGCTTTGATCACCTTCTATCTTAAACTCATTTTAGACCCTTTTGAGATAAAGTTCATAAACCTTAGACTTCTTAGAGGAGTAAATCATATGCACTTAGAGATACTTTGTAGATCATTTGGAGGGTAGGGTATAGGTTTTTATTTTTTGCACAAGCTATGAATATGTATGTACCTGGCAAAATTATGAGCCATGTATTATTATTTTTTGCAAAAATCAAATCAAATAAGGATGTAAAATAAAACTGCAATCTATTGTAAGACAAATATTAAAGCAATGTCCATTATAAATTGATTTTAATGTTTTGTCATTTTATGCAGTTTAAAGCAGATAAAGCAAACAAATCTTGTTTTATTTATCTTGCTTTCTTTTAGAGCAAATATGGATAGAGATTAAACTTTTTCTGAGCAAACAAAGCAAATTTTTGGTGGGGCCACATGGGAAGACCTTTTTGGTAGTTTATTTTCATAGTTTGGAGGTGATTTGAGGGCTTATTTTTTGGATTTTTTGAGGAGCTCAAAAATGGATTGGCATATCTATTATTAGGATCTTTTTTCCATATTTCTTTTGGAGAGATCATTCTATAACATATATGGCAGAGAGTTAGTTCTTTCTAAAAAAAGTCCCAGTTAGAGTAAGAGATTTTTAGAGATCAAAGTTCAAATTTCCAAAGTCTTCCTCTTACACTGAGAGAGTTGTACTTTCAAATTTTGCACTGATTACTCCTTCCACTTTATAGAGAAATAGTTTTTCCTTCCCATTTGTCTATTTATTTGTAAAATTGATGAGATATTGCATTGTGATAGTTATTTATCCTTTGTTTTGTCTTAAATTTTGTGATGGGTAAGTCAGAACTTATTATTTAATTTAGGTTGTCTTCTGATGAACCTTCATGTGAAATATTAATAAATTAAGTATAATCAAGGGGTTGTGAGAGTTATGGTTTTGTGAGCTGATTGTGAGTGAGATCTAGTAGGAGATTAAATATTGGTGCATCACCTCGAAGTTAATGTCAGTTATTTGTTTATTTACAGTTATCCTTCTATCCTTTTTTCTAGAAGAGTCATTTAGATTAGGAAAATTCATAAGGAGAACTAGCTCACTCTCGAGATTCACTCTCAACATAGATCACCCACAATCTGAGAGTGTTTCCATGTTGCAATAGGATAGATAAGTTTATCTTTGCTAAGGGTACAATCCTAATTGCCAACATATCACAAAAACACAAGTCCTCTCCTCTAACACCACCACCAAGAATGACACAAAGGGGAAACAAATATCACAAGTAGGGAGAGTGATATATCAACAAAGAGAGGATGGATTTGCTCCAACGCATAGGATAGGGCAACTTCATTTCTTGTTTAGGGTCTGCAAAACCTAGGGGGGTATTCCCTTGAGGAAAAACACATGATAACAATTGGAATATAGCTTTGACTACCATGGCCTAATGAAATTCAAGGACATACTTACTAGACCTCACTAACAACATATTAAAAACAAGGATATAAGTGCACCTAAACTATAACTAGTTTTAATGACTAAAGATGAACCCCCTAATGTTACATACACACACATATCTTTCCTCCACATCATTACAACCCTCTAAATGTTTTTCTAACAGGAGCTCACATGATATATCCATTTGCAAAAATAATGGATTGCAATGATGGTTGAACTCCTACAAGCACAAACCTCTAAACATTTACTTGACACTAGCTCTCTTAGGATATAGAAAAGGTAACAATGATGGTTTGTGAATGTAGACATAACCTAAACTAATCTACAAACCTACTCCTAAACTATTGGTGAATGATGTTTCATTTTAAGTCATATGTTTGAACATGAACTTCCAAGACTGGTGCCTATCCATTAGGTCATAGAGTCACGATTTCTAGTAAGAAAAAATGACTTGAAATAAAGGGGAATATGAGTTATTAATGAGCATACATCATATATATGGAACCAAATAATAGAGCACACTTAATAATCCATTCTTATACTATAAAACCCCTCTTGAAATGTAGAAATGACCATTACAAATTTTACAATGAATTAAAAATCTACGCCATTTATCAAATCCCCATTAAAATCATGCTAGCAAATGTGGCAATAGAAAATACATAGCTACAACTAGGGTCTCCTCGAAAATCTACAAATGGGAAATGGAGACATTCTATTACAAACACCACTTACAATATAAAATCCCATGATTTGTAAAAATATTGCTCCAACTAGATTGCACTAGCATGATTTGTTCAACCCTAGATGTTCCTTCGCACATGCAGGTATTTCAAAAAATTTTATGGACAAACCTTGAAAATGAGGTGAGAACCCATCTTTATATCTCTTTGTTGTGTGCCCAAATCCATGGGTGGCAACTTGAAGAACACCTAGAACTTTGAACTCACCAATAGATGTGAATGCAGGAAAGGATAGGACCCATGAAATCTATGATTTTCACCAACCGTGACATGAGGATTACATGAGGAATCAATTCCAAGAATGAGACATCACACTTGGACATAAGAATAACCTTTGAGGAGTTGTAAGGGTTGAATCGGGTTAGTAATGGTGTATCTACAAGTTAGGATGTTTTGGTGCATTCTCTACACATTGCTAGGGTTTTGGGGTTTCACAAAACTTTAGAACCCTAGAACAAATGAGAATGTTCCAAAATGCAGTAGAAAACTAGAGTCTTGTGAAGAACAAAAAGACAAGGACCAAGATCTAGAATAGGATGGGAATGGGGACTGGGATTGGGATCAGGACTAAGATCAAGATCATGATTCAAATGAGGATTGGGACTAGGATTGGGATCAATATTGGGATCCAAAGGATCAAGATCTAGATGGGGACCTAGATGGGGATGGGGATGGGCATCAAGATCTAGATTGGGTTTGTGACCAAGATCAGGATGGGGATGGAGACCGAGATCAAGATGGGGATTAGGACTAGGATAGGAAGTACACTAGGAAATCAGGGTTCTAGGGGTCCTCGATACCTTAGAACTTTAGCAACAAAACACACAATGTAGGGTTTCGAGGAGCCTTGGAACCTATTGATAGGCTCTAAGGTTCCAAGGATGCTTGTAAACTTGAAAACCTAGGGAACCCAAGAATACAAGGAAATTCTGCCCCACCCCCCCCCCCCCCACCAAAAAAAAAATAAAAATTTATCCATACTTTTAGCAAGGGTGAAGGATTAGACAAGGCATGAGGGAAACATCTCAAGCACATGGGGTATTCATTAAGAGATTTTATGATATTTTGGGTATAACAATTCTGGGTCTTGATACTATCTCTAGTTGGGGGCATGTGCCTCTTGTAGGCATAGTGAGGATCCATCTATCTCGAAAAGGAGGATGGGAGGGTAGGGAAAACACACAAGGGATGTATTTCCATGAAAAACTACAACTAATGACATGGATGCACAAGGACATGGAGGTATGGCTGTAAAAAGAATTATGAACACATGTAGGTTAGACCTTGTAAGGGAGATCCATGGCACAAAGCCATGGACAAGCTGCTACAAATCACTTACCTTTATAAAAGATAAGCTTGCAGAAGGAATTGAGCATCCTCATGATGAAGTTTCCTCCAATTAGTTGCAACAAATGAGGCCTCTTCCAAGCATGTGCAAGAAAATTATAAATTTCTAGGTCATCATACTAAAAGATGAAGTGATTAGCATCAATACATGGCAACCAAAAATAATAGGAACTATCACCATGTTTACCCACATAGCAAGGTAGCATGATGAATATCCAGACCTACACACAAATCAATATGAAGAGAATGATCCTCTTGAATTTTTAGTTGAAAAATGTCCAACTGAGGTGCAAATTCAAGATAGGGGTGTATTATCTAACTTCTAAAGTTCTTGTATCCTAGCTGCACCAAAAATGATGATATATTCCTCCATGATTGAATCAAAGACTTGATTCAAATCTAATTCAGCCTATTCAACATATATCTCATAAAGTTGAGGCACTTCATGTGAAGACCCATAATCTTCAAATTAGCTCTTTATTTCACTTCCTTCATTACAAATTACTACAACAATAGTACTACTTAGAAAATAATCAATGATTTGTTCTTCTTCACCCTCTAGCAAGAATGTGATTTGATCTTCACGAGAACACATAACACTAAAATCAACATGCTCAACCAATGAGCCTAGAAAGGTGTCCTCAATGCAATTCAAATCAACATAAGACAATTGTCCCAAACCATGTTCTAAAATTTCATCAAGATCCAAGGCTTCATGACTTGTAACAGCAATATGATCATGCACACTATCAAATTCTTCTTTCTAATTTGCAATGAGGAATGTGTGAGTGTCATCCTTAAATTCAACAAAGCAAGGAGGCACATCAAATGAAAAATAAAATTGTTGCACTTCAACTTCCTTACTTGCATTAGCAACATCAAGATCATTGTAAAGAGGAACAAATAACGGGGGTTCACTTAATGAACAATCATCACTTTCAAAACCATGAACTGACCCATCAAAGCATAAATCATTGAAAACACTACTGCCATCATTTGTACTACTATCATGTGTTGTACTATCATCAATTTCATATGTCTTGACCACACTGTCAAACTAATTCAATGTTGCATCTATACCAACATCATCCATGACAAGGACCTCAAATTGTAATTCAATGGCTACACCATTATCTATCTCAATTCAATAATCATCAAGTCCATGCACATCATTATCTTTCTTGATCCCTGGTTGGGATTCAGGTGGAAAAGGAATATCATTTTCATCCCCAAGAGATGATCTATCCAACTAAAGATAGGTGGCCACACTATCTTCACTCTCTACATAACTATCATATGATGTTGGATCACATTGTCCTATCCTTTTAACTACACTTCCAACCTGATTCATTGTATTGCTACCCACTACAAGTTCATCTCTTAGAACATCTACCTTTCATGATAACAACTTTGCAATATGTTCATTTCTCACTCTTTCCATGCCTTCAAGGCATAGATAAGCTTATTGTAAACTAACAAGCTTCAAGTCCTCCTACATTGAACTTAATCCAACCTATATGATTCAAAAAACATATTTATACAGGCTAGGATAGAAGGTTTGAAAGCATTTGGAATTTTTGACAACATAGTACAATAAATTGATGACTAAAATCCATGCTAGACTCATCTTCTTGCTTTCTGATATTTGTCAATTCTTGGACAAGAGCAGCAAGATCTAGACCATTCGCATACTCCTCAAATGCTACAACTAGGTCATTCCAAGAAGTAAAATGATGCTTCAGAAAACCACCAAGCCACTTCCTTACCAATCCACATAGATATCTAACAAAGAATCTCATCCACATGCTTTCATCTTCAAATTAAATTTTTTCCATGAATTCTAAAAATGCCACAACATGTGTCTCCCCATCATAGAAATCACACCCATCAAAACAAGCATCTTATGATAGACCTTGGTAGGAATGGATTACATTTCATAATCAACCCATGAGAAGTCAAACTATTTGTATGTGATATCATTGGGGATGGAAGGAGATTATACAAATGAAATATTGGTGACAACAGAATGAGCACCAGATTGCACCTTGGACTCAAGCAATCTAATTTTGTTTACAATTTCTTTTTGCTGCATAGTTTACTTTGGTGGTGTATGGATGCACTGCCATGAGGATATGCCAGAGATGCAATATGACTACTAAAGTTGGAATAGGATGTATCACTTTAATACAATCTAGCTCATACTTATCCACATAATTCTAGGGCTTAAATCTTAGGATTGGGGACATGGAGGAATTTCCCTAGAGTACATATCAGACTTAAATCCTATGACTACAATGCATGCAACATGATGAAAAAGGACTAAATCCTATAGATAAGGACAATTTTTTTGTAAAACAACTTTTTCTTCAAGAGAGGAAAGAAGAAACAATTTATGTACCTTGATAGGTACCACTGCACCAAATGAATGAAACCTATTTTACCACTAACATGAATCAACAACAATAGAAATACTAAATAATGTTGCACATTGTCACTTCATATAATGAGGAAATCCTTGGAGTATGTAGAAACACCAAGGATGAAACATTTTTGGGTCTTCCAACTAATAGAGTCTTGAATTTCTTCTATCCCAAGACAAGACAAAACTCTAAATTGTTCCTTAGCAAAGTCACCAATTTTTTGAGTTCAAAAAATGTAGGTCCTCTCTTCTAGCACCAACACTAAGAGTGACACAAAGGGAAAACAAATATCACAAGAAGGGAGAGTGATATATCAACAAAGAGAGGGTGGTTTTATTCCAATGCATATGATAGGGTAGTTCCTCTTCTTCTTCAGGGTATGCAAAACTTAGGGGTATTCCTTTTAGGTCAAAACATATGATAACAATTGGAACAAATATTTGATGACCATTTCTTAATGTTAGTTAAGGAAAAGCTTACTAGTCCTCACTAACAATAGATTAATTTAACAAGCATATAAGTACACCCAAAATATAACCAATTTAAATCACTAAAGATGAATCCCCTTAACATTGCATACACACTTGTATCTTACTTCCACATCATTACAACCCTCTAAATATTTTTCTAACATGAGATCACCTGATATATCCATTTACAAAACAATGGACTGCAATGATATATCCATTTACAAGCACAAACCTCTAAACATTTATTTCACACTACCTCTCTTAGGATATAGAAAAGGTAGCAATATTGGTGTGTGAATGCAGTTAGAACATAAATTAATCTACCAACCTAATCCTAAACTACTGGTGAATGATGTTTTTATTTTAAGGCATATGGTTGACTGTGAACTTCCAAGATTGATGCCTATCCATTGGGTCATAGAGTCCCAATTGCCAATAGGAAACAACTTGAAATCAAGGGGAATATAAGCTATGCATCAACATACATCACAGATATGGCACCATATAATAGAGAATGCACTTAATAATCTATTCCCATACTATAAACATCCACTTGAAATGTAGAAATGACCATTGCAAAGATTGTAATAAATTAAAATGTTGTGACATTTATCAAATCCCCATCACAATCATGCTAGCAAATGTGGTAAGAGAAAACACATAGCTATGATTAGGGTTTCCCTAAAATTATAGAAGTGGACATTAAGACATTCTACTACAAACACCACTTAGAATATTATATCCCATGATTGGCAATGGTGTTGCTCCAACTAGACTGGACTAGCATGATTTGAAATCCTAGATGTTCCTTGGCACATGTAGGAGTTTGGAAATTCCTTCAACAAACAACCTTGAAAATTGAGGTGAGAATATGTATTTATCTCCCGTTGTTGTGTGCCCAAATCCATTAGTAGGAACCTTAAGAGCACCCAAAACTTTGAACTCACAAACCAATATGAATGCAGGGAAGGTGAGAACCCACGAAATCCATGATTTTCACTAATCAAAACATGAGGATTACATGTGAAATTGCATCCAGGGATGAGATATTGCACCTAGATGTGAAAATGGCATTTGAGGAGTTGTAAGAGTTGAATTGGGTCATTAATGGCATATCTGCAAGTTGTTGGCATGCTTTGGTGTGTTCTTTGCATATTGTTAGGGTTTTGGGGTTTCAAGAAACTATGGAACCCTGAAACTAGTGAGAAGGTTCCAAAGTTTAGATGAACCCCAAAGTCCCATAAAGAATAAAAGGATATGGACTAAGATTAGGATTTGAACTTAGATCATGATCCAAATAGAGATTGGGACCAATATCAGGATTCAGATTAGGATTTAGACTGGGATTTAGATGGGGACTAGGGATAGGATTTGAATCAAGATGGGATTGAGATTGGGATTGGGATTGGAATTAGGATCGGGACCGAGATTAGGATGGGGATCAGGATAGGGACCACACCAGTGAACTAGGGTCCTAGGGAACCTCTGAATCTTAGAACCCAAAGTGGGGTTTCAGGGTTTCAGAAAATCCTAGAACTCCAACAATAGAACACAAGACGTAAGGTTCTGAGGAACCTTGGAACTCATGCATAGGTTGCAAGGTTTTTCAAAGGACCATTGGGAACTAGAAAACTTGGGGAACAAGGAAATACAAGGGAACCCCCCAGTCGCTCACCCACTCTTCCAAAAGAAAAATTAAAATAAATTTATCCAAATTTTTTGCAAGGGTGATGGATTAGACAAGACATGAGGGAAACATCCCAAGCACATGAGGGTATTCATTGAGAGATTTTGTGAGGTTTTGGGCACAACAATTCTAGGTCCCAACAAATCATTCTTAGAAAACTTACTCTATCCAAAATATTTGTCTCTAGATTTGTTGAAATTATAAGGCCATTCAATGCTATGTGAAAGAAATATTTAAACATATTTTAGTATCTCAAAGTACAAGAAGCATTTAATAAAATAAAGGATGCAATTATTTAGACTCTCCTAGTACTTGCCAGCCTAGACTACACACTACAATCCTATATTTATTATTTTTCCTCAAATAATTTTGGTGATATAGTTTTAACCTAGATATGTGAGGTGGGGAAGGAATAAACTATTGATTTTATGATCTCTCCACTTCATTGAGCTGAAATTAAGTGCACAATGATTGACAAACAAGTATTTGCACTAGATAGAGGTATTAAAAAAATTGTCAATACTTGTTTCACAACATAATACATGTCATAGTTCCTAACCCTATGGTATAGAACATGCTTTTAAAAATGAACTCGGTGAGAATAAGAGAAAATTGGTGGTATTCCTTTAGGAATTTGACATAGAAATAAATTCTATGAGGATAGTGCATGTGTAGGGACTTAGTAAAAATGATACATAAGTTATTTATCATCAATACACCATGAAACAAGTCACCAATAATGAATAGTATGAGGACATAATCTTCTATCTCATTGGTGGACATTGTTTAACACCTAAACTCCACTTAGAGATGTACCTTGAAGCTTAAAGCTAGACATAGTTTATGATCAAATATGGGACACTATACATAAAAACTATGAAAGCCTTTATCTTAGATGTTTTAATAAACAAGATTCCACATAAATCATTGAAGGATTCCATGTTAAAGCTTGGATATGATGTCATTATAGAAATACCATGGTGTACCAAATCCTACAAGTAGGCTATTATTAACCCCAAGTTTTTAAATTCTCCCATGCTCATGTTTAATGTCTCATAAATGTGAAATTCTAGCCAATAGAGAAATATATGAAATTATACCATTGCATCCTATCATTGAAGCTTTCTCCTAAGTTGAACATAAATTTATACTCACTACCACTAATTATTGTACATGTTGGGTAGAGGTCCAAACCCTCAAGTAATGAACAACTGCAATGATCATTAAATTTCTTGAGGAACGAATTATCACTAGGTTTCAATTTCCTTTCAATTTAGAATGTGATACTGGTCCCACATTCATGTCTCAAATATTTTTGGTGTGGGTGTATGATCATGGGATTGTTCTAAAATGTTCATTTAAATGTTATCCATAATTAAGAAGTTGTTAGACAATGATCCATGAGATTGGCATAATCATCTTAGGTATGCCTTATATTTTGATTGTATTCATATTAATGACTGCCTAGGAATTTTACCTTACCATATAGTTTATTCTCAACACCTTGTTTTCCTCATGAACTTGAAACTACCAACACTATAATTCATGAGATATTACATGGAAAATGGTGATAAGGTTTAGGCATGACTATTGAATTTGATGCACTTAGAATAAAAAAAGGGACAAACATTTAGAAAGGTTTATGAGACATCACTTGATGTGCTAAAACATTGGTTTGAAAAAAGAATGAAGAATAAGTCTTTTAGAATTTTTTATTTGGTCCTTCTTTAGGTGAAAGAAAATGTAGAAAAAGGGGCTCAAGGTATGTTTATCCAAATTTTGTTATCTCATTATTAGATATTATAAATTGTTGGAGGTAAAGTATTTAGGTTTAAGACATTGACCAAAGAGGAGTTCCCATTGTTAGTCAATGAACAACTACTTAAATATATCTTCAATTCCTAAAAGCTACTTGCTTCAGGAATATGTATATAGATATCTATATCTTGTACATACTTTTGTTATTGTCTTTTATAATTCTATTTTTTGTTTTATTGTTTTTATTCTTATATCCCCATCTATTTTGCCCCATGTTGTTAGGATACCTTATGACACATTTAGTGAGAGTATTTTATAATGCCTTTAGTCTATATTTCTTATTTATAGAGAACCTTTCAAGAAAACACAAGCATTTATCATTATTTTTTAGGCCTACCTAAATTGATCCTAGACTTGGCATGTATGCACAATAGTTCTCTTAATCAAAAGACACTAAAGTATCTACTATATTTTCTTGTTTTCTATGATGGCATATTGTGGCTTTAGGCAATCAAATTTTTCTATTCCATGTTTGACCATTCTATGGGACAATGGTGACCCATAACCTAGGTAGAAAGCTTCATTACTTTTTGATTGTGCTGAAAAGAAGAATCAAGAGAAAGAACAAAGTTTTAAAAATGAGAGAATAAAATCAAAAGTCAAATGAAAAAAGTAAAAGAGTTGAATAGAAAAAGTAAGAATATTTTAAAACTCAATTTATCTTGATTATTCTAATATATCTATTAGGGCTATGGATGCCTACCTAGTATTAGAGCTATGCCACAATTTCAAATAGAGGTAACTTTGTTGGGAGTAAGAACACCTAGTTGGTACTGGAGTGATACATGACATGAGTCAAGATTGATTATTTTATCTTACCTAATCTTCAACTCCATAACACTAATCCTTGAGATTTAGGTAGGAGTAAATGAACTCACACACACACATTCTACTTGTTGAACCTAGTGCACATTTGTTCTAATTTTGGGGCTAACTCATCTTCAAATAACACATGCTTGAGCAATGATTTTATTTTGTATAGTCTTTCTCTTGAAACTTGGGATTTGTGATTTTAAAAATTTCACAATGATCTCCCCATGAGTCACCATTTGTTGCCACTTGTACAATATGGGGCCTTTTTTAAAGATCTTATGCTTGTAGAAATTTGTTTAGACACAAGACATGTGTAAGGAAGCTAAGGTAGCAGAACAAATTTCTACACTAATCTTGAGAGGAGGATTATAAAAAAAATTTCAAATCATTACAACAATTATATAGAGATAAACATAAATAGCAATCATACCACAACATAGTGATTTATGTAGGGAAAGTCCTTTTGGGAAAAAACACCCCACACTTCAAAAGTAACTCAATATATTATTCATAAATCTTAAGAAGTTCACAATATACTTACAAAGCAAGCCCGTGATTAAGATCAAGTACAGAAAAGATAAACATCTTTTTTTTTTTTACATATTGGCATCTTTCTCAAAGAGGAAATTCTCCCTACCAATGAGAAATCATATGCAACATACACTAGATAAATATAGAACTAATAAGTCCAATAAACTATTTCAAAATTTCCTCTAAACCTACAAATGTTTAGACACAAAGTAAGAGTAAAGTTCTTGCTATAAGTTACTAGGCTCAAATGATAATAGGGAACTAATAAATATCATACGTGTACATAAAATTCCACTTAAAGGGTTAATGTTTACAAATCAACTAATGGTGAAGTGCTTGGTCTGGGGTACTAGATTCAAAAGATAAAAGGGTAAAGTCTCTTGGAAGATGGAGCAGGTCCCACCAAGGTAGTTCCTTGGTAATCTACCCTCATTTTCAGCAATATATGACTTTTAGGTCCTCTAAAATATTTAAAATATAAAAATATTTACATAACTAATGTATACACATAGATGAACTTGAGGTAATCACAAACCAATGCCTTGGCTACAAGATCAACACTATTTTTTAAAATAGTAGTAGTAGGACTAATTTTTGCATATCTTAACCCCTTATTTAGAACCATGCTTACTTTCAAGATAATGCATGCTAATGTATAGAAGTTAATTTCCTTATCTCTAACACCTTGTTTAGAACCACACTTAATTTTAAGGTGGTTCATGCGAATACACAATATTATGTTGCAAAAATTTAGAAATGTCAATAGAATTAGTCATTGGGTACACAAGAAGGAATTTGGAAACTTGAGGTACCTAGATAGTCATAATGAAAGCTCATAGTCTACTTCAAATTTCAAAGAAATCAAGATAGCAGCAAATCCACAATACTTCTAAACTATGCATACCAAATGAGATAAGATATATTTTTAGGTTAGACTCTTAGAGTGGTCATTTTATAGAAATTGTACTATCCCACATCTTCAAGAGATAAATCAACTCGATATAATACCTCAGAAACTAGATGCAAATAGCCTCAAATGGAAGGGATGAGAGTAACCAAAAATCGTATAATATGTTTTTAGGTTAGACTCTTAGAGTGGTCATTTTATAGAAATTGTACTATCCCACATCTTCAAGAGATAAATCAACTCGATATAATACCTCAGAAACTAGATGCAAACAGCCTCAAATGGAAGGGATGAGAGTAACCAAAAATCATATAATATGTTTTTAGGTTAGACTCTTAGAGTTTGTCATTTTATAAATATAATACTATACCACATCTTCAAGAGATAAATCAAATAGATGCAGTGCCTAAAAAACTATGCAAGGAACATCAAATGGAATCCATGAGACTAACCACAAATAGGTGTAAATATGTAGTAAACACATAAAACAATAGAAAAATACTTTACACATTTCCTTTTCATGTTGACAAACTCGGCTCCATGGATAGAAAACCAACAACAACCTTGTATGATCCATCCTCAGAACATTGGGTTCACCTAAATAGCTTATTATACAAGGGAGTACAAGATAATGCATACCATAGCCAGAAAAACAAGCGGAGTTTTGAAACTAGCCACCAAGTGGGAGCACTCTATAGTAAAATTGGACCAAGAAAATATGTATTGTCCTATATGGTTTAATCATAATGATGTTCATACAAACCTTGTGGCATAACTTTATAAGTATCACACACCCACACTAGTGTAATGTTCCTTAGTTGCCATGGTCATGGAAAACCTAATCAAAATACCAATATGTTAGGTTTTACAAACAAGTTAAAAGCATGCGAGTGTTAAGTGTCATCTTGAACTCATTTTCTTCATGGATGGGCGTCTCTTGATTTCCTTGTTGGAACTAAATATAAAAAATCCATTTGCTTAACACATTGGGTAAGCAATTAGTTTCATGGAGAAATTGAGCCAAAATTCCTTTTAACATTTTGTTAATACCTTAAGACATCTCTTCAAATATCAAACAATCTACTTTGCACAACCAAAATTGATTTTTCAATTCATTTTCATAGAAATTGGGAGTTTTAGTTTCAAATTTTAAATTTGAGATACATAATTTTGTCTCATCAAAGTTGTAACTTACATGGATACATTTAAAATTTTTAGATATATTTTGTTTTCACATGAATAAAACTGAAATATTTCTTTAACATGTATCAAAACAAAATCTCTAAAATTATTACACGTTCTCTACTATTTCTTTCCTATAAAAATATTGAAACTCTCTTAAATTATCATATTGGAAAATTCTTGAAAACTAATAACATCCTCTAAAAATACTATCAAATGGCTGATATATATAAATATTTATAACATTGTTAGTCATACACTAAGTAAATGACTTAAATAATATAAATATATATTTCTTAGCTAATAACACTATAAATTTTAATACCTATCAGCCATTTCATATCCCCTTTCGATATTGTTAATAGTTTTTACTTGCTTCCATCGTATTTTTATGATGGGTGATACATTATTATGTATACTGCTAACACATTCGTGACTATTAAACCATGCAATTTTAGGCAGGACTAAGGTGCCTTGAGCCAGATTGTTATGTATAAGATTAGTGGGGATCCTACCAAATACCTGAGTATATAATATAACAGCAGAATAGATCTTTATGTAAATCACGACTCTATCCAAAGAGGTCTATACAAACTTTTTATGGACTGTCCAAGAAAAAAAAGGTTGAACAAAAATAATATATAATATATAATTATTTTTTTATTCAGCGTAGCATAATATTCCACAATCGTGTGAAGGTGAACCGTAGAAACCAGGTATGCAGTGGAAAATCTGAGAAACACTTCACAGAAACTTTGAAGAAATCATATCATATAGATTTCACGCTTATTCTATTACATTATTACAGTAACATTGAAACCCATCAATAATTATTCATGTTAATGTCAGTAGCATTCGGGGGTTTCGTAGTTTACACATGGACATCTGTCCAGACCGCAACATCGTGTACAGCAACCATTTGTGTTTAGTCGTGCCCTGCAACATAAACAGTCAATTGCGTGAGGCAGTAATTCTCGTTCACCATCGGTTTTCTTTATAGCTCCTGCCGCCGCCATAGCTGATTCTTCAGAAGCTGCAACCATTTCCTATTCATTATTAAACTTTTAACTTGTCAAGATCCAGCAATCATAATGCAGTTAAATAAGACAAACTAGAGTTACCAGTGACAGAGAATGGTGAGAGTAAACGATTTGCACAGAGTGTAATGAGCATGAGTAAAACCAACAGTTTTCTTGCACTCGCCATTCTTCTACTCTTCCTTCCTTATTTCTAATTGCACAGTATGTATTATTTCCTCTAAGCCATGCCCTATAGATAGATTTATTGCAACTGATAACCAAACACAAAGAGATTTAGACCGGAGCAAAATCTTAGGAGCAGATTTTGTGGAGTCATTTTTATTCAAAATAGAAATTTGTATTGAAGTAAAATATATGACGATTTAGATAATTTAATTATTTATCTTATATAAATTTGAATCTTAATGTATTTAATATAAATATTTGTGGTAAGATAGCAATTAAAATTTTAGAGAGAGTGTATCAGATGAAGTTGATGATTTCAAATAGAGTATCAAATTTTTTAAAAGAATATTTGCATGTATAATCTTTTAAGATAAGATATACCATGGATAAGAGGCAAGATGGACCATTAAATTTAATCCCTTTTAATAGTATCTACAACCGCTTTTCAAAGTGAAACTTATCTCTATAATTTTGAGAACTTGCATCAATAGTTAATTTCCATTAAACCAGCAAAAGTTAGTTTCAGTAATGTTTTTAATTCTATTTAATAGATGTTTTAAATACTTTAATTTAAAAGAAATATAGTTTTTATCTATTATATTTGAAGAGTTATATAAATATATGAATTTTTTTGGGGTTAAAAAGGACAAATATATTAACTAAGAGTCAAGAAAAGATTATAACACAAAAATTTCTAAATAAGAATGACCATCACTAAAGGCTAAAGAATGAAAATCCAAGGAGGTTTCCCACACTCATAGGAGCAAAAGGAAACCATAGACCCAATAAAACACATAATTCCAAGGAAGAACAAGCAAGAAGGATAAAGCTAGATCATTATTAAGAACCTAAAGAAAATAAAAAAGATTTATTAGTAGACATGGACTTTCATTCTATGACATTCCTGTTGTGATTAACATCAAAGACTTATTTAGCCAAGCAATCTGCTACCACATTGCATTCTCTAGGAATATAAATTAAAGATACGGAATCAATGTTTGGAGGAGGGCGTAGAATCTGCTCTGCTAGTGATGCCAACCTCCAAGAAGACTCATGAAGATTCCCTTTATTTAGAAGAGAGATCAAGATCATGGAATCCATATCACAAATGATCTTTTTCGAAACTAGCTCAAAAGATTTCTCAATATATAGAAGGATAACCTAGGCCTTTTCATCTAATTATTAGTGCCAAATGCCATAGTAGAAGAGAAAAAGAAATGAATATGATGTAGGGGCATCATGTCCCCATTCAACAATCAACATTTAATCTCTTCCATGACTTTCAAACTTCTAGTTTTTGCCACTGTTGGTTGCTTGTAGCTATCTAGCCACCCAATATCTGCATTTATACTAGGCAAAAAATGTATAGTTGTAGGTGATTTTAAATTTTATTGAGTTGCATCCTCATTCTAGGAAATCAATTTTGGTGCCAAGAAAAACTTTGAGTGGGATTTTGAGGATTCAACTTGGTAGTTCCTACCTAGCCATTATTATGCTCATTTTTGGTGTTTTAGTGATTTTGGGAGAAATTTTTTTACAAAGGTTTGAGAGAAAAGGGAAGAGAACAAAGGGTAGATTTTGAATAGGTAAAAGGAAAGGTTGAGTAGGATTTTTTGGAAGAGGTTTTTGAATAGAGGGAGACGTCGAGGAGGGGGGGGTAAATAGGGAAATTGAGTAGGATTTTCAAACCTTTTTGGGAACATGTGTGTACAACAACAAGAAGGAAAAGAGGAAAAAAAGGAAAATATAACACAAGAGGATCTTTGAAAAGAAATATTAGATGGATTGTGTGTAGTGGAGAGAAAACAAAGAGTATAAAAAGAAGAAAGATAGGGAGGAAGGCAATGTAGTACGAAAAGAAGGAATAGAGTTGAGGAAGAAAATAAAGACTGGAGATTACACTAAACAACAAAAAGAGAAGAAATTTGAAGAGACAAAGGAGGAACTAGATATATTACATAAAGGGAGAGAAGGAGGAGGAACTAGAAAGGAAATAGGAGAAAGAGGAACAATAAAGAAAAAGAAAGAAAGAACGTGGTAGTTGAAGGTCATGGTATTGAGGAAATAAAAGGAATGCTAACTCAATACCCATGCATGTTTATCAATAGTAAAATTATTTTAAAGCCCCTATTTTTAGTTAATGAAGAAGAAATACTATTTTGATGTTGTTCTGTCTTATGTGTATGTAATTTTTCTTAATTCGGGTTTATGAATATTTGACCAATACAACTCTCTTTTTTGTTTTCTTATGTTGATGGGTGATTCATTGCCCTCATATGCTGGGAAGAGTGTGTATTTGTGGTATATGTGTTGTTTGCAATGGCAGGGTTGAATGTAGCATTGGATTGAGCTTCTCTACAACAACTAGAGTGTGAGGTGTTGGTCAATAAGATTGTGTTGGGTGGTTGTAGGGATACCTACAACTTTGTCTTCTAACCCTATAGCATTAGGGTAGAGTTGTTAGGTTGGTTTTAAGTCACATGCAACAATAGAAAACGGAGAAGTTTATGTACAAAATTAACCTACAACAAAGACATTGGTAGATTTTTAAGTCACTTGTAGCAACTATTGTGTCGGGTGTGGGACATAAAGTAGAGCTAAGCTACCATAGGACTAGTTGTAGCAAGGGAGAAATAGGATGTTATTGATTGTGTCACCATTAGCATGGTATCAGAGTACAACTACAACTCTAGAAAGAAGTGTGAGGTTGGTGTGAAGGCAGCTAAAGTCTAATGAAGCATTGGTTGTATGTGGGTGAGGATCACCTAAGAGAAGAAGATTGCAACTAGGATGGTTGTAGTGAGAAGGAAAGAGAAGTTTAGGACTACAAGATTACTCCAAGGAAAATATTGGCAGAGATTGTAGTAGTAGATACTATAAGAAGGATAAATGAAGTGTTGGAATGCCTAAGGGGTGTAGAAGCTCATGTGGAAGCCCTATAATGTGATAGGAGAAGGTGCATAACATATGAAGGTATTGATAGTGAGAGTGAAATAGAGAAAGAGGGGGGTATAGTAGTAGCACCAGAAAATGAAGGTGTCTAGATTATATAATGGATGTATAAGGAAGGATCACTAAGAGCATTTTCAAAATTAGAAAATGGATAAAATTGAGCTTCCATGTTTCTCCACAATTATAGAACCTGGTGAGTTAATAGACTGGGTAACAAAAATTAGATAATATTAAGTATTATTATCCAGACAACAAGATATGGACAATAGTATGCAGCATGATATGATTTGCTTTTCCATGTTCCTGGTTGTGTGAATAAGTGGCAATTTCACATTGTGCGGGAGGGGAATAATAACCAATGTTCCATTTCCATTTCACGCCAAAATGACTAGAGTCAAGGGCAGCTTCTAGTGGTAGTGGTGGTTGTCTATGTTGTTCAAGATTGAGTGACAGTGATCAATAATAGTGACTACAATTAAGAACATTGTGTTATTATGGAATGTAATGTGAAAAAATTTCCAATGTGAGTTTTTCATATTTGTGATATGTATGTCAATTTCTATATAACTTCCCTGATGTACAAGCATAGTGGTGAGCAAAAGTACCAAAGTAAGTTAGTTCATGGATCTTGAAAGGGTTTGTGGGAGGATCCAGAAAACCACACAAGGTGGAAAATTGATGGGTTCTTGTTCACGTCAAGGTTTGTGGTAAGCCTATTTAAAACCATGGAAGGAGAGGGCCTTTCTTTTGGATCAAGGTCATGAGTCACATAGTTGGACATGTTTCACAAGAGTGAGCATACTAGAGAGGAGTGTGTGGATGTTTTTCTACCATGTAAACATTAAGGGGGGTAATGTTAGGAAAATTAATGTTTACATTATATTTGAGGTGTTAGTAATTAAGTAAATGTAGAAAGGTAAGTACTATTGTAATAGTGAGGTTCTTAATAAACAACTCACTAATATAGGTTTGGATGGTTAGTCGTATATATTGTTGAAATAACAATATAGTTAGTGGTTAGTGTGTTATACCTATGAATGGTATTCTGGGATATTTGTTATAAGACCTCCCTATTAAATAGGAGATTGTTTGGCTATGTAAGTGGCTATATATTAGCCATGTATTAAGTGTGAGAACAAGAGATAAATATTATTATTCTTTTTGAAATATTCTATTTGCTTTTGCCCAAATTCCCAACATAAATAATATGAATTATCCTCACACAAGGGAAACTAGATAGGAAATATCCGTATTCACACTAACACCCCCCTTAAGTGGAACTTAGGGCCAGTGGCTAACTAAAGAAAAGATGGATGGGTCCCAACTACCAGGCCATGTTAGGTACCCATGCACAAACAAGTCTTAAGTGTAGTAAAGGAGAAAACCTCATGGGAAAAACTCCTCTCCAAAAGTGAGAATGCATATAAACATGCACAAGTAATGGAATGATGGAAGAATCAAGACCCCCAAATATAACATCCATCACAAATATATACAATCAATAGCCCTCCCATAGGAGGGAAGGAATGAGACAAGATGTCCCCCCAAAATGAAGTAGTTCCTATGCCAATGGTGAATGCTCAAAGAAGAAGACCAAAGAGGATCCAAAACCTATAAACAACATTTATCCCCTTTGGAAGAAACCTATCCACTGGTGCATGTCAAAGAAACATCAACTCCAGAACAAAAGATGAGGGAATAAGTGTAATGGAATATGATATCTCTAAAAACTGCTCATGTGTCTTCACATTGATGTCGAAAGATATCACAACCACATCAGGAGTCTTAGGCCTCATTGATGAAAGTGACAATCCAAGATCTAGTGGAAATTGAAAATCATCAAGCTTGAAAAAAATAATGGGGTGACTATGACTATCATCAAAGAGGAGAGATAACTCCTCAAATGTGTCCTCCAAATCTGCAATATGGGACTCACAAGACAAATCTGAAATGCCTATCAAATACTCATCCCACAAATATGTATCTAAAAGACAAGAAACATCTTTTTGAACTAAAGTACTGAACCCTGAAGAAGCAGGAGGTGGAGAAGATTGAAGTGTAGTACATGTATCAAGAACTAGTGAAGAGGCAAGAGTACCAAGGTTCAAGTGACCAAACTTCTCCTCTGAAATATGATTCACACAAGGAGTGTGGATGTCAACCAATAGATCTCAATCATCATCAGGAGAGAAACAATAAAAAGGTGTATAGTTGAGATGTAGGATCAACCACCCTAGTAGCAATAATCTCTATGCTCTCGAAGTCTCTGATAATAACCAAATTAGGTGTGAAGTCCACTGTCTTCCCTATACCACTGTGAGGAATTTGATATATGGAAAGAAGATTATTGGTCAAAGAAGGCACATGAAGTGCATCATCGAAAGTACCTTCAACAATATTAATAGTTCCCTTCCCAATTACATTCATATATATGTTAATACCCATCAATATAGGTGGCATATCACATGGCTCAAATGAAGAAAACATATCCTTGGAAGAGGCCATATGATTAGAAGCACCTGAATCAAGAAGCCATTTACCTGATGTAGAACTTGTACTTACACAAAGTGCTTCACCTTTATGTTTGGGTTCCTTAGCTTTCCTTACGTGACCTGATTAAATTTTTTTTGTCTATGTAGATATTGACGAAGGAGTAGAAGAAGAATCGAGCGATGAAAGTTTGTTCTTTTGAACAAGTTGCATCAACATGTCAATCTATTTATTAAAACAAGTATGTTCATCATGCCCTGATTTCTTACAATAACCACTTGTAGGCTTCTCCTTCTTAGGTTGATTTTATGCTTCATCTGTTTGTTGATTTTTCTTAGATTTCTTTTGTTTCTTATCAGAAGAACCTGACACTTTCTGTCCCTTAGGTTGTCCAACCACCAAAGCATGAGTCTCTAATGGCTTAATGATACCCATAGAGACAATATTCTATTTCTCATGCATTAACATCTTAGCAAAGGATGCAAATAAAGGTATAGTGAAAGCAAATCCCAAATGAAGGCATAGTGAAAGTAGAATCTTCTTGTCTAATTCTTATGTTGATTTTGTTGTGTTTACTCAAGATGCATGGTTGGACAATCCATTCTCTAGACCCTCAATCCGTGACTACACCAGGCAATGGAGGACTTTCCCTAGAGTACCTATCAAACTTAAAGGCCATGACTATAATGCATGCATCATGATGAAAAAGTACTACATCCTATCTAAGAATAATTCCTTTGTAAAACAACTTTTGCTTCATGAGAAGAAAGAAGAAACAATTTGATGTACCTTGACCTACCGCTGCACCAAATGAATGAAACTTGTTGCACCACCAACATGCATCAACAATAGTATAAGTTCTAAATAATGTTGCATAGTTGCCATTTTATATAATGATAAAATCCTTGAAGTATGTAGAAACACCAAGGATGAAACATTTTTGGGTCTTCCAACTAATAGAGTCTTCAATTTCTTCTATCCCAAGAAAAGACAAAACATTGAATTGTTCCCTACCAAAGTCACCAATTTGTTGAGTCCCAAAAATGTAGGTCCTCTCTTCTAACACAACCACTAAGAGTGACATAAAGGGGAAGCAAATATTACAAGAAGGGAGAGTGATATATCAACAAAGAGAGGGTGGTTTTGTTCTAGTGCATAGGATAGGGTAGTTCCTCTTCTTCTTTAGGCTATGTAAATTCTAGGGGGTATTCATTTGAGGTAAAAAAAGATGATAATATTTGGAACAAAGTTTTACTACCTCCCTAATGACAGTTAAGGACAAGCTTACTTGACCTCTTTTATATTAGATAAAAAACAAGCATATAAGTGTACCCAAAATATAACCAATTTCAACCACTAAAGATGAATCCCCTAAACATTGCATACACACTTATATCTTACCTCCACATCATTGCAAGCCTCTCAATGTTGTTTTGACATGACCTCACTTGATATATTCATTTATAGAATAATGGACTGCAATGATGGGCCTAACTCCTACAAGCACAAAGCTCTAAACATTTCTTTCACACTAGCTCTCTTAAGATATATAGAAAAGGTAATAATATTGAATTGTAAATACAGGTAGAACCTAAACTAATCTAACAAGCTACTCCTAAACTATCAGTGAATTATGTTTTCATTTTAAGGCATATGGTTGACCATGAACTTCCAAGATTGATGCTTATCCATGGGTCATAGATTCCTAATTGCCAATAGGAAACAATGACTTGACATCAAGGGGAATATGAGTTATGCATGAACATATAATACATATATGGAACCAAATAATATAGCATACTTAATAATCTATTCACATACTATAAAAATCCACTTGAAATGCTGAAATGACAATTGTAAATATTACAATGAATTAAAATGTTGTGACATTTATCAAATCCCCATTACAATCATGTTAGCAAATGTGGAAAGAAAAAAACACATACTTGTGATTAGGGTTTCCCTAAAAATATAGAAATAAGCATGGAGACATTATACTACAAACAACACTTACAATGTTAAATCCCACAATTTGCAATGGTGTTGCTCCAACTGGACTAGACTAGCATGATTTGAAACCTTAGATGTTCCTTGGTAGATTTAGATATCTGGAAACTAGTTTAGTAACCAACTTTGAAAAATGTGGTGAGAACCCATACTTATATCCCTTTTTCATGTGCTTAAATCCATGGGTAGGAACCTGAAGGGCATCAAGAAATTTGAACTCACCAACCAATATGAATCTAGGGAAGGAAAGAACCCACAAATCCATGATTTTCGCCAACTATGACATGAGGATTACATGTGGAATCGTATCTGGGGATGATACATTGCGCCTAAATGTGAAAATGGCCTTTGAGGAGTTGTAAGGGTCGAATTGGGTCATTACATATCTGCAAGTTGTTGGCATGTTTTGGTGTGTTCTTTACACCTTGCTAAGGTTTTGGGGTTTTGAAAAACCTTGGAACCCTAACACCAATAAGAAGGCTTAAAAGTGTAGATGAAAGTGAGAGTCCCATGAAGAATAATAAGACAAGGACTAAGATTAGGACCTAAACGTGGATTGTGATCTAGATGGGGATCGAGAGCAATATAATATTGCGATCAACATTCAGACTGGGATTAGGATCTAAATGGGGACCAGGATAGGGATTCAGATGGGGACTAGAGCTAGGATTTGGATTAGGATGGGAATTGAGATTTAGATTAGGATTGATATTGGGATTAGGACTAGGATTAGGATCAGGACTAGGATTAAGATGGGGATTAGGACTAGGATAGGGACCACACCAATGAACTACGGTTCCTTGAAACCTCTGGATCTTTAACCAAAAGTAGGGTTTTAGGGTTTTGAAGAATCCTAGAACTCTAACAATAGAACATAAGACATTGGGTTGAAGGGAACCTTTGAACACATGGATAGGTTCCAAGGATCATTGGGAACCTAAAACCCCATGGAACCTAGGAATACAAGGGAAACCCCCATCCCCCACCCCCCAAAAATAAATAAATTTATCCAATTTTTTGCAAGGGTGAAGGATTAGAGAAGACATGAGGGAAATATCCCAAGCATGTGAGGGTATTCATTGAGATATTTTGTGAGATTTTGGTCACAACAATTATGGGTCCCCACAAATCATTCTTAGAGAAACTAACTCTATCAAAAAAATTGTCTCTAGCTTTGTTGAAATTATAAGGCCACTCAGTGTTATTCTAAAGAAAGATTCAAACATCTTTTAGTATCTGAAAGTGAAAGAAACATTTGATAAAATAAAAGAGGCAATTATTTAGGTCCTAGTACTTGGTAGCCCAGACTACACACTGCAATCCTCTATTTATTATTTTTCCTCAAACAATTTTGGTTCTATAGTTTTAACCTAGATATGTGAGGTAGGGAAGCAACAACCTATTGGTTTTATTATCTCTCCACTTAATTGAGCTGAAATTAAGTACCCAATGATTAAAAAACAAGTATTTGAACTAGCTAGAGCTATTAAAAAAATTGCCAATACTTTTTGCACAACAAAATGAATGCCATAGTTACTAACCCTATAGTATAGAACATGCTTATAAAAAATGAACTCAATGAGCATAGGAGAAAATGAAAGTAATTCCTTGAAGAATTTGACATAGAAATAAATTCTGTGAGGATAGTGCATGTCTAGGGACTTATTAAAACTGATACACAAGTTATTTATCATCAATACACCATGAAACAAGTCACCAATAATGAATGGCATGAGGAAATACTCTTCTATCTCATTGGTGGCCAATGCATAACACCTACAATCCACTTATAGATATTCCTCAAGGCTTAAAGCTACATAGTTTATGATCAAATATGGGACATTATATAGATAAACCATGAAGGCCTTTATCTTAGATGTTGAATAAACAAGAGGCCACGTAAATCCTCTAAGGTTTCCATGTTAAATCTTGGGATATGATGTCATTATAGAACCACCATGATGTCCAAATCCTACTAGTAGGCTACTATTAACCCCAAATTTTCATATTCTCCCATGCTTATGTTTAACATTCTCATAAATGTCAAATTCTAGCCAATAGAAAAATATATGTAATTATGCCATTACAACCTATTATTGAAGCTTTCTCCTAAGTTGAACATAAATTTATACTCACTAGAACTAATTATTGTACATGTTGGGTAGGCGACCAAACCCACAAGTAATGAACAACTAAAATGAACATTAAATTTCTTGAGGAACAAATTATCACTAGGTTCAAGGTTTTCCTTTCAATTTAGCATGTGATAATAGTCCAATATTGATGTCTCAAATATTTTTGGTGTGCATGTATGATCATGGGATTGTTCTAAAATGTTCATTTAAATGTTATCCACAAGGAAATAATGTAGTTGAATCTATGAATAAAACCTCTCTCACCATAATTAAGAAGTTGCTAGATAATAATCCATGAGACTGGCATAATCATCTTAGGTATGCCTTATATTTTGATTGTATTCATATTTACAAACCCCTACAAAAGTCACCTTACCATCTAGTTTATTCTTGACACCTTGTTTTCCTCATGAACTTGAAAATACCAAAACTATAATTCATGAGATATTAAATGGAAAATGGTGATAACTTGGTTTAGTCATGACTATTGAATTTGTTGCACTTAGGATAACAAAAGGGACAAATATTTAGAAAGATTTATAAGACATCACTCAATGTGGTAAAACATTTGTTTGAAAAAAGAATGAAGAATAATTCTTTTATAATTTTTATTTGGCCCTTCTTTAGGTGAAAGAAAATGTACAAAAAGGGTCTCAAGGTAAGTTTAGCCACCTTTTTTTAGGGCCTTATTAGATATCATAATTTATTGGAGGTAATGCATTTAGGCTTAAGACATTGAACAAAGAGGAGTTCCAATTTTTAGTCGACAACTACTTAACCATATCTTTAATGCTTAAAAGATACTTGCTTCAAAAATATGTATATAGCTATCTATATATTAAACATTATTTTGTTATTGTCTTGTATAATTCTATTTTTTATTTTGTTGTATTTATTCTTATATCCCATGTCTTTTGCCTCATGTTGTCAAGATACCATATGACATGTATTTAAAGAGAGTATTTCTTAATGCCTTTAGTCTATCTTTCTTATTTATAGAGAACCTTTCAAGAAAAAAAAATATTGTTATTTTTTAGGCCTACCTCAATTGATCCTAGACTTGGCATGTATGCACAATAGTTCTCTTAATCAAAAGACACTAAAGAACCTACTATATTTTCTTGTTTTCTATGATGGCCTATTGTGGCTTTAGGCAATCAACTTTTTCTATTCCTTGTTCGACCATTCTATTGGCAAATGGTGACCCACAACCTAGGTAGAAAGATTCATTGCTTGTTGGTTGTACTGAAAAGAACAATCAAGAAAAAGAATAAAATTTTAAATATGAGAGAATAAAATAAAAAATCAAATAAAAAATATATAAGAGTTGAATAGAAAAAGAAAGAATATTTAAAAACTCAATTTCTCTTGATTATTCTAATATATCTACTAGGGCTATGGATGCCTACCTAGAAATAGAGATATACCACAATTTCAAATAGAGGTAACTTTGATAGGGCTAAGAACACCTAGTTGGTAGTAGAGAAATACATGACATGAGTTAAGATTTTTTTTTTAATCTTGTACCTAATTTTATACTCCATAACACTAATCCTTGTAGATTTAGGTAGGAGTAAATGAACTCACACACACATTATACTTGTTGAACATAGCGCATACTTGTTCTAATTTTGGGGCTAACTCAGATTCAAATAAAACATGACTAAGCAATGATTTTTTTTTGTATAGTCTTTCTCTTGAAACTTGAGATTTGGGAATCAAAAAATTTCATAATGATCTCCCCAAGAGTCACCATTTGTTGCCACTTATGCAACATGAGGCCTATTTAATATTTTATGCTTGTAGGAATTGTTTTAACTCAAGACATGTGTAAGGAAGGTAAGGTAGTGGAACAACATCCTACACTAATCTTGAGAGGATAATTATGCAAAACATTTTAAATCACTTCAATAATTATAAAAATTATATAGAAATAAACATAAATAGCAATCATACCACAACATAGTGATTTATGTAGGGAAAACCCTTTTGGAAAAAAAACCCCACACTTCAAAAGTAACTCAATATATTTATCAAAAATCTAAACAAGATTACAATATACTTGTATAGAGAAAGCCCATGATTAAAATCAATTGCCAAAAAATAAGCATTTTTTTTTATATTGGTGTCTCTCTCAAAGAGACAATTCTCTCTATCAAAGAGCAATCATATGTGACATACATTAGATAAATATAAAACTAATAAGTCCAATAAACCATTTAAAAATTTCTTCTAGACCTACTACTACTGTTTACACACCAAGAAAGAGTAAAGTTCTTTCTATACGTTACTAGGTTCAAATGATAATAGGGAACTAATAAATATCATACATGTACATAAAATTCCGCTTGAAGGATTAATGTTTCTAAGTCAACTAATGGTAAAGTGATTGGTCCGGGGTACTAGGTTCTAAACACAAAAGAGTAGAGCATCTTGGAAGATGAAGCAAGACCCTCCAAGGTAGTTCCTTGGTAATCTACCCTCATTTTTAGTAACATATGACTGTTAGTTCTTCTAAAGGACTTAAAACTTACAAATATTTATATAACTAGCATAGACATAGATGAACAAGGTAATCACAAACCAATGCCTTGCCTACAAGATCAACAATATTTTTTAAAAATAGTAGCAATAGGGTTAATTTCTGCATATTTTAACCCCTTGTTTAGAACCATGCTTACTTTCAAGATGGTTCATGCTAATACACAATATTATGTTCCAAAAATTTAGAAGGGTCAATAGTATTAGTCATTAGTTAGACAGGAAGGAATTTAGAAATCTGAGGTACTTAGATAGTCATAATAAAAGCCCATAGTCTACTTGAATTTCCAAAGAAATCAAGATAGCACCAAATCCATGGTGCTTCTAAATTATGCATACTAAATGAGATATGTTATGTTTTTAGGTTAGACTCTTAGAGTGGCCATTTGATAGAAATTGTAGTATCCCACATGTATATTCAAGAGATAAATAAACTAGATATAATACCTTTAAAACTAGATGCAAGGAGCCTCAAATGGAAGGGATGAGAGTAACCTCAAATCATATGATATACTTTTAGGTTAGACACTCAGAATGGTCAATTTATGGGAATAATTTACTATACCACATCTTCAAGAGATAAATGAAATAGATGCAATGCCTCAAAAACTATGCAAGGAACACTAAATGGAAGCCATGAGAGTAACCACAAATGGGTGTAAATATGTAGTAAACAAATAAGACAATAGAAAAGCACTTTACACATTTCCTTTTCATGTTTACCAACTCATCTCCATGGATAGAGGACCAACAAGTAACTTTTATGGTCCATCCTCATAACATTGGGTTCCCCTAAATAGTCCATTACATAAGGGAGTACAAGATAGTGCATACCATAGCTAGAGAAGCAAGTGGAGTTTTGATACTAACCACCAAATGGGAGAATTATATAATAAAATAGGAACAAGAAAATGTGTACAGTCTCTATATGGTTTTTTCATAATGATGTTCATACATACCTTGTGGCATAACTTTATAAGTCTCACACACCGACACTAGTGTAATGTTCTTTAGCCTCCATGGTCATGGAAAATGATGCAGAGGCACCCACACTATAACCTTACAATACAGCATGGATGTCTGCAGCCCATCATCATCATCATCATCATCACCATCATCATATTTTGCTTAACACTGTCAGCATCATCATATTTCCTGCGCCGACCGATATCCTCCTGATGACAAGCCTCGCCCGTTCGCATGTCAACAGCATCACCTTATTCGATTATCGACAGCATCATCATGTTCGACCAGCGTGAACATCCTCCTGACGTCCACTGTTCACTTCAGCGACAACTTTCGCCTTCACTATCTTCAGCATCATGATATTCAACATCATGATAATCAACAGGATAAAGAACATCCGGTTCCCTCCATTTATCCTGATGATGACCAACCTTAACTCTTCGCACCGTCCCCTCGATGCTTGCGTCACCCGATATCCTGGTGACGTATATCCTGATGATGATGACGTCACCTGCAGCTCCTCAATATCCTGCTGCTCCGAAATATCCTGATGACGTATATCCTGATGATGATGACGTCATATCCTGCTGTTCCAAAATATCCTGCTGTTGGCCAAACTTAGCTTTTTCGGCCCGCGATCAACCCGATCTTCAACCTGATGCCGATACGCTCCTCCTCGGCTCCTCCTGATGATGATCACCCCGACGCACATTCACTTCATGCACTCAACTACATCATGCCGATCTCCTCTTATTCGGATGATGATGCCCGAAGCGACTGCAGGATATAAGCAGAAATATCCTGATGATGCCATTTTTACAACTTTTCAACCTTAGCGGATTTTCACTGTTCTGATCCGCTGAACCTCCTGGGATGACTCGATCCACTCTCAGGGTGATCTTCCACACTTTATCAGCTCGACCTAGCACATACCCATGCTAGGGTCTTCAACACCTTTCAGCCGCGATCCTACACACCTGCATGCAAACAAACAAACTAACACCTACCCTACTGTACATAACCATTCCACCGATCAGACAAATCAACCGGTGGAATGGATCAGCGAATCCATGAAAACCACCCAGATGCAGTAAATCGATTAAACAAAGGAGATCAAACGAAAATTGAACAGAACAGGATCTCTTATTCAATTTCAAAAGATGCTATTACAATATTCAGTCTCTCCTCTCGCAAAGTCTGATCGATGATCTACAGTCAACCGATCCTCATGCTTAAATAGATTTCCCTACGAGTACTACTGACCTGACTCCAAGCGGCTGGGAGATCCAACCGAACATACATCATGACAACTGTCCTAACAAACTAGCTAAAAATAGCAAAGCGTGGTCAGCATGATCTTATCATGATCAGCATGACCTTATTACATGCATTTGGTCTTATCAGACCTTCTTGGAAACATAAACAAGACCTAAAACAACTAACTGCCTCATGAAGGCTAGCTGTCAGGTAGGTGCTCCTGCACCATACTATGATGCAGAGGCACCCACACTATAACCTTACAATACAGCATGGATGTCTGCAGCCCATCATCATCATCATCATCATCATCATCATCATCATATTTTGCTTAACACTGTCAGCATCATCATATTTCCTGTGCCGACCGATATCCTCCTGATGACAAGCCCTCGCCCGTTCGCATGTCAACAGCATCACCTTATTCGATTATCGACAGCATCATCATGTTCGACCAGCGCGAACATCCTCCTGACATCCACTGTTCACTTCCGCGACAACTTTGACCTTCACTACCTTCAGCATCATGATATTCAACATCATGATAATCAGCAGGATAAAGAACATCCGGTTCCTTCCATTTATCCTGATGATGACCAACCTTCACTTCTCGCACTGCCTCTTTGATGCTCACCCGATATCCTGATGACCTATATCCTGATGACGATGACATCACCCGTAGCTCCTCAATATCTTGCTGCTCCGAAATATCCTGATGACGTATATCCTGATGATGATGACGTCATATCCTACTGTTGGCCAAACTTAGCTTTTTCGGCCCGCGATCAACCCGATCTTCAACCTGATGCTGATACGCTCCTCCTCGGCTCCTCCTGATGATGATCACCCCGACGCACATTCACTTCATGCACTCAACTGCATCATGCCGATCTCCTCTTATTCGGATGATGATGCCCGAAGCGACTGCAGGATATTCACCAAATTATCCTGATGATGCTGTTTTGACAAACTTTCAGCCTTAGCAGATTTGCACTGTTCTGATCCGCCGAACCTCCTGGGATGACTCGATCCACTTCCAGGGTGATCTACCACACTTTATCAGCTCGACCTAGCACATGCCCATGCTAGGGTCTTCAACACCTTTCAGCCGCGATCCTGCACACCTGCATGCGAACAAACAAACTAACACCTACCCTACTGTACATAACCATTCCACCGATCAGACAAATCAACTGGTGGAATGGATCAGCGAATCCATGAAAACCACCCAGATGCAGTAAATCGATTAAACAAAGGAGATCAAACAGAAATTGAACAGAACAGGATCTCTTATTCGATTTCAAAAGATGCTATTACAATATTCAGTCTCTCCTCTCACAAAGTCTGATCGATGATCTACAGTCAACCGATCCTCACGCTTAAATAGATTTCCCTACGAGTACTACTGACCCGACTCCAAGCGGCTGGGAGCTCTCCAGGCGGCTGGGAGATCCAACCGAACATACATCATGGCAACTGTCCTAACAAACTGGCTAAAAATAGCAAAGCGTGGTCAGCATGATCTTATCATGATCAGCATGACCTTATTACATGCATTTGGTCTTATCAGACCTTCTTGGAAACATAAACAAGACCTAAAACAACTAACTGCCTCATGAAGGCTAGCTGTCAGGTAGGTGCTCCTGCACCATACTCCCCAACAGAAAAGAACTCATGTCCCATGAGTTTAGTATGTGGAAGTCCTCCACCTTTACACTTTGCCTTTGCAATATTCTGAACTGTTCCAGCTTTGTCTTCTGCTGGCTCTTGGCTGCTCCAAGACTTCTGTACTGTACCTTGCTTTCTGGCAAGTAAATCCTCATGCCTGTCAATGTAGGCCTTTCTCTCACATACCCTGTGTTTGTCAGGTTGTCTGACCAGAACCTCTGTCTGAACTGCCTCTTGAACTGTTGCACTGTTCAATCCTGTCTTCCTTTCAATCTTTATAGGACAAACAATAGTCCCAACTATGACAACATCCTTGTCATTCCTCTCAACTGATGGCTGTGTGCAAACCTGTTTCTGCACCGGCTGCTGACCTCTGTCAGTCAAAACTGAAACTTTCTTCAATCTGTTGTCCTGAACAACTCCTTTTCCTGCAGTATCCTTATCTGCCTTGATGCCTGCGCCTCTAGGCATCTGCACAAACTCCTTCTTTCCCATTAAAATGATTTTGGCTGCCCCCTGTGCTGCAGCATTTGCCTACAATGGCATTAACTTAATAGTCTTCCCATCTTTCTTGATGGTATAGGTATTAGCATACCCATCATACAGTACCCTTCTGTCAAATTGCCATGGTCTACCCAACAGTAGGTGACAACATTCCATGGGCAAAATATCACACAAAATTCTATCATGATATGCTCCAATCTGAAAATCCACATATGCCTGTTCAGAGGCAAAAAGTGATTGACTATCACTCACCCAAGATGCCTTGTAAGGGTGTGGATGTGGAATCCTTTCCAAATTTAGTTTATCCACCATCTCCTGAGATACCATGTTGTCTGTTGAACCAGTATCAATGACAACCTTACATACTTTACCTTTGCTCTTGCATATGGTCTTGAAAAGAGCTCTTCTTTGTCGGGATTCTTTGTCATGTACCTTCATGGTAGTCACTGTTCTTCTCATCAGCAGAGACTCTCCACTCTCTGGGTATGCATAATTATCAGGCTCCTTATCCTTTTGATAAGTGTTTGAACTCTGCACACTTTGCTCTACTGTCTCTTCTTGTACAAGTTGTACTCTCTTGTCACTAGTTCTATCATTTCTGGATGATGAACCTTTGTTTTCTGGACATTTAAAGGATGGATGACCAAACTCACCACAGGTGTAACACTTTCCTGAAAATGTAGTAGAACCTCTACCACCTCCAAATCTTCCTTTATTACCTTTCCATCCACCTCTGAAATCAGACTGTCCCTGTCCTTTACCAGTGTCTTCCTGACCCTCATTGGTTTGCTTTTGTGTAGGGGCTGCTCCTCTTCCCCTCATATTGTTTCCTCTTCCTCTCATGGACTTATCATGTCCTCTATTCATCTTTTCTTCAATCCTGATTGCCATTTGATAACAATCCTCCACATTCTTAAGGTTAGCTAAAACTAACTCATCCTGTATGTTAAATCTCAAACCAGCCAAGTACCTAGCCACCTTTTCTACCTCATTCTCATGATGACCAGATCTCATACTCAACTTATAAAACTCCTCAGTATATGCCTTCACATCCCTTTCCTTCTGCTTTAAAAATTGTAGCTTCTTAAACATCTGGATTTCATAATCCCTTGGCAAGAATTTACCTTTGATCCTTGCTACCATCTTATCCCATGAAGTGATCTTTGACTTCCCTTGTTTCCTTCTCTCAGATTGTACATAATCCCACCATACCAAAGCATGACCTCCTAACTTGGTCTTTGCAATCTTTACCTTCTGATCCTCAGCAACATCTTCACATTCAAAGTGATTATCAAGTGCAGCAATCCAATCCAGCAACTCATCTTCATTCAAACTTCCAGTATACTTGGAAACATCAACCTTTACCTTAGGTTTATCACTCTGCACTGCCTTTAACAGTTTTGCCAGTCTCTGGTCTTTAGCATCCAGATCTTCAGGTACCTCTTCATACTCTTCTACAGTATCTTCATCTTCTTCAGACTCACTGTCTGCCACTTCCCTCTTTTTGTTCTTTTCCAGGGCTGCAAGCCTGGCTTGAAGTGCTTCAGCAAGCTCCTTCATCTTCCTCATCTCTCTAGCATGTTTCTCCTTCATCTCCTGCAATTCCCTTGCAGTACCACTACCTTTAGGAGGCATTTTGTCAACCTCTCACTCAACACACAACACACAATCAACTCTACCTCTGCCCTTTTCAGTGACAGAATCAACACACAACAGCCCAGATGTTTTGCTGAGCTCTGATACCACTATGATGCAGAGGCACCCACACTATAACCTTACAATACAGCATGGATGTCTGCAGCCCATCATCATCATCATCATCATCATCATCATCATCATCATCATCATATTTTGCTTAACACTGTCAGCATCATCATATTTCCTGTGTCGACCGATATCCTCCTGATGACAAGCCCTCGCCCGTTCGCATGTCAACAGCATCACCTTATTCGATTATCGACAGCATCATCATGTTCGACCAGCGTGAACATCCTCCTGACGTCCACTGTTCACTTCCGCGACAACTTCGACCTTCACTACCTTCAGCATCATGATATTCAACATCATGATAATCAGCAAGATAAAAAACATCCGGTTCCTTCCATTTATCCTGATGATGACCAACCTTCACTTCTCGCACCGCCTCTTTGATGCTCACCCGATATCCTGATGACCTATATCCTGATGACGATGACGTCACCCGCAGCTCCTCAATATCCTGCTGCTCCGAAATATCCTGATGACGTATATCCTGATGATGATGATGTCATATCCTGCTGTTGGCCAAACTTAGCTTTTTCGGCCCGCGATCAACCCGATCTTCAACCTGATGCCGATACGCTCCTCCTCGGCTCCTCCTGATGATGATCACCCCGACGCACATTCACTTCATGCACTCAACTGCATCATGCCGATCTCCTCTTATTCGGATGATGATGCCCGAAGCGACTGCAGGATATTCACCAAATTATCCTGATGATGCTGTTTTGACAAACTTTCAGCCTTAGCGGATTTGCACTGTTCTGATCCGCTGAACCTCCTGGGACGACTCGATCCACTTCCAGGGTGATCTACCACACTTTATCAGCTCGACCTAGCACATGCCCATGCTAGGGTCTTCAACACCTTTCAGCCGCGATCCTGCACACCTGCATGCGATCCTGCACACCTGAATTATATAATAAAATACTGCACACCTGAATTATATAATAAAATAGGAACAAGAAAATGTGTACGGTCTCTATATGGTTTTTTCATAATGATGTTCATACATACCTTGTGGCATAACTTTATAAGTCTCACACACCGACACTAGTGTAATGTTCTTTAGCCTCCATGGTCATGGAAAAACTAATAAAAATACCAATATGTCATCTGAGAGATTGACAACCTTAATGTTAGGTTTTACAAACAAGTTAAAAGCATGCAAGTGTTAAGGGTCACCTTGAACTCATTTTCTTCATGGTTGAGGGTCTATCTATTTCCTTGTTGGAACGAAATATAAGAAATCCATTCACCTAACACATTGGGTAAGCAATTAGGTTCATGGAGAAATTGAGCCAAAATTCCTTTTAACATTTTTTCTAATACCTTAAGACATCTCTTCAAATATCAAAAAATCTACTTTGCACAACCAACACTGATTTTTGAATTCATTTTCATAGAAGTTAAGTTTTAATTTCAAAATTTGAATTTGAGATATATAATTTTGTCTCATCAAAGTTGCAAGTTACATTGATAAATTTAAAATTTTTAGATATTTTTGTTTTCACATGTATAAAATTGAAATATTTATTTAACATGTATGAAAACAAAGTATTTAAAATTATTACTCCTCTTATGTTATTTCTTTAATATAAAATAATTGAAAATGTCTTAAACTATCACATTGTGAAATTCTTGAAAACTAGTAACGTCCAATAAAAATACAATCAAATGAGGGATAGATATAAATATTTATAGTCTTTTTGGTCAAGCACTATGTAATTGAATTAAATAGTATAAATGTATAATTGTTAGCTAATAACACTATAAATTTTAATATCTATCAGCCATTTAATATCACCTTTCATGTGGTTACTTGTTTTCACTTTCTCCCATCTTATTTTTATGGGGTGATGATACATTATTATATCATTCTACTTAATTATCATCCACTTCCATGGTCAAACAATCAATAGAGATTTTACACCTCGTTCACAATAAAAAGTGGTAAATATTTGTCCTATTTTTAATGGCTAAAATTAACCTTTAACTGTTGAAGTGGATGATATTTAAGAACAGCCTTATTATATATACCTGCTAACACATTCTTGACTATTCAGCCATGCAATTTTACGCACGACTAAGCTGCCTTCGAGCTAGATTGTTATGTATAAGTTTAGTGGGAATCCTACCAAATTCCCGCGTATATAATATAACAGAAGAATAGATCTTTATGTAAATCACAACCCTATCCAAAGAGGTCTATACAAACCTTTTTATCGAATTTCCAAGAAAAAAAAAATTGAACCAAAATATTATATAATTTATAATTATTTATTTATTCAGCGTAGCATAATGTTCCACAATCGTGTAAAGGTGAAACGTAGAAACCAGGTATGCAGTGGAAAATCTGAGAAACACATTACAGAAGCTTTGAAGAAATCATATCAAATAGATTTCACGCTTATTCTATTGCAGTATTACAGTACCATTGAAACGCATCAACAATTATTCATGTTAATGTCAGCCGCATTTGGGGGTTTCGTAGTTTACACATGGACATCTGTCCAGACCGCAACATCGTGTACAGCAACCATTTGTGTTTTGTCGTGCCCTGCAACATAAACAGTCCATTGCGGGAGGTGACCATTCTCCTTCATCGGTTTTCTTTATAGCTCCTGCCCCCGCCACAGCTGATTCTTCAGAAGCTGCAACAATTTCCTATTCATTAATAAAAGTTTAAACTTCTCAAGATCCAGCAAACAGAATGCACTTAAATAACAAAAACTAGAATTACCAGTGACAGAGGATGGTGAGAGTAAAAGATTTGCACAGAGTGTAATTAGCATGAGTACAACCGACAGTTTTCTTGCACTTGCCATTGTGTTACTCTTCCTTCCTTATTTTTAATTGCACAGTATGTATTCTACTTCCTCTTAGCCATGTCCTATAAATAGATTTATTGCAACTGATCAGCAAACACTAACAGATTTATACCGGAGCATAATCTTAGGAGCAGATTTTGTGGTCATTTTTATTCAAAATAGAAATTTATATTGAAGTGAAATATATGACGGTTTAGATACTTAAATTATATATCTATATCACTAACAGATTTATACCGGCGCATAATCTTAGGAGCAGATTTTGTGGTCATTTTTATTCAAAATAGAAATTTATATTGAAGTGAAATATATGACGGTTTAGATACTTAATTTATTTATCTTATAAAATATATAGATAGTTATATTATTTATCTTATATAAATTTGAATCTTAAAGTATTAAATATAAATGTTTGTTGTTAAGATAGCAATAAAAATTTTAGAGAGAGTGTATCACATGAAGGTGATGATTTCAAATAGAGTATTAAAATTTTATCAAAATTTTTAAAAGAATATTTGCATGTATAATCTTTTAAGATAAGTTATATCATGGATAAGAGGCAGGATGAACCATTAAATTTATGCCCTTTTAATAGTATCTACAGCCGCTTTTGAAAGTGAAACTTATCTCCATAATTTTGAGAACATGCATAGTGCCAGTAACTATTGTTTTCACCAATTCCAATTAATTTTCATTAAACCAGCAAAATTTGGTTTCAAATTGCAGTAATGTTTTTAATTCTATTTAATAGATATTTTAAATACATTTACTTAAAAGACATAATTTTTTTTTTAAAAAAAAAAAACCAGAAAAAGGTGTATGAGCACCCATAGATTGAAAATATATAGGAGTATTGAACAACAATGGTGGTCCTTAACAGACCTGATAGCAAGAATATTCGCAATTTAAAACATAGAGCAGGAAACAAAAAAACCCTCGGATATACACGGCTAAGGGCAACTGAAAAAAAACTAAAAGACCACCTTGTAACACAACGACTAAAAAAATGCCTTACCACCCCACACAGATAGACCACACATAGCCAACCACCCATGCCAGGGCACACAGAACACAGACTGACGCCACCCTTCACGCTGCCGCCAGAGCTATAGGTAAGTTTTGCTCATCAAACACCACAACCGGAAGAGGTTGAGCTCCTTCGTTTAGGGCCTCCAAAGCATACCGGGGCATTCCTGGGGCTAAGTCAGGGGCATGAAATCTTAGAAACCGGATGGCCATGAACACATCTTTTATCCTGTCAGCTTTTTTCTTGGAAATCAAAAAACAATGAGACCCCAATGCATCGTCAATATCTCCGCTGCTCAAAGATTTTAGACTAAATTGCAAAGCCCTGTAGATGGCTTGCTGCTGGGCAGATGTGCGCAAAGAAGAAAGATTGAAAAGCCCCCCTATTAAGGCATCCCCTTGGTCCATTCTATAGGCCGACACCGCCATTTCCCACCTTTCGACTGTGTAAAATTTTTTGAACATACCTACCACTAGAGCGTGAACAAACTCGCCATCCATAACCAGGTCCATAATATTGGACAAGATCTGTGATACTACATCTGAGTAGTTTAGCACATGCCCCTCATAGCCTCTTATCTAAGCATGACCAGCTATATTCGTCACTGCAAACTGAATAAGAGTGCAATCGCAATCGAGTAGCGTCATCAAATCTGTAGCCTTGACCCTCCCTCTCATCTCCGGTTCCCACTAAAGAGCTGGGAAAAACAATCTTTGGTTGAGTCATATTCAGCCATAACTACTTCCCGTTAGAGATGTAAATGAAACACTGACAGAGAAATGTACAGAGTAGGATGCGGTAGAGGGAAATGCAGACGAAAGTGAGACAGTAGCTAGTTTGTAGGAATCAACATCCTTACTCAAAGCCTACACAAACATATGTATAAGCAAAGAGAGCTCATTTCATCATGATGGATGCAAGCTGGCGAAGTACAACAATGATATCAAGGGATCAGAGGACACTAGTGACGAGATTTGAAGTAAACACCTATGAGGAGGCCACCATCTGGATCTTGTTATGTGTCCTCTGCTAGTACAACCCTACAAAAGGGGTGGATCCGTTACACGCCAAGAAAATCTCAATGAAAAAGAACATTTAAAGCTAGTCATATCTCCTTATTAAGGCATTTTAAGAGGATGGATACATAACCCCCGCCTGCCCACCAACATGGCTGAGAAGGCTTGAAAAGTCTCGTAACAATGGATCTCATAAAAGCTAGATATCCTCTTCCACAGACTTGTTAGAAGTTTGAAATAAGAAATTTATACCACATTTAGATGAATGTACCATACATGTCAGAGAGGTGTTGCTAGTCCAAATCATACTCAATCCATACTGATGTCTATCATGAATTTTGAACTCATTCACTAGAAGATTGGACAAGGTGTATGCCATGTAACATAATGCTATTAATGCATTATCTTAAATTTGTCAAAGTGTTGTTACTTGCACTGTTTCAAGACAAGGTGAAATATTGCCTGTCACTTCATCCATCTCATGTGATAGGAGGCTTGACAAAATGGTTGAGTAGATTTAAACTCCAGGTGGAAAAGAATAGGTGCATTCTCAATCCCAATAGCTATATTAGCTAAAAAATCCACCACCTTGTTGCCTTCCCTTAACGTGTGAGAGATGAGGTAATTATCTAGCCTATTCAAAAGAGTGACGGCCTACTAAAGAATGTAATTGAGCTTCCATTTGTCTAAGCCTCTTCCTTTGTTGTCATTGATCACTATCAGAGAATCACCCTCAATCCACACATTTTTAATTCCTTTATCAACCACCAGTTGCAATCCATGAACCAGTACCCATGCTTCCACCTCATTGTTGGCTCCTGGGGGTAATTTAGTCAACTTGGCTACAATCAATGAACCCTCTTCGTTTTTAATAATACATCCTATACTTGAAGGACTTGGGTTCCCTCGACATGCACCATCAAAATTTAACTTGAGGAAAGGAGGGGAAAGAGGAATCCATTTAAGTTGTTCTCTTTTTGAAGAGATCTTGGAAGCCCCTGGACCTCATACCAGACTTAGCTTACTACATGCCGGCCACAAAGAGATAGTTGCCACATCCCATTTGGACCAAACTGAATCACTAGTATTAGTGCGTCTGAGGAAAGCTAGAAACAATTCAGATATCACCACTTCTAATCTGTCACAAACCTAACTAGAAAACCTTGCTTCCTTTCTAAAGATACGAAGATTTCTTTTCCACCATAAGTGCAGATGATCATTGAGGGGCCAATGTCCCATAGATAGGCTAAGTAAGAATTTGCAAATGGATGTGGCCAATTTCTAAACATTAAGAGCAAAGATTTTGATATAGGGCTAATCTAGTTAATCTTTTTAAAAAACCAAAGCCAACACTCTCTACTAAAGGGGCATAGAAGAAGAACTCCACATAACACACAAGGGAAATTGGAACCAAGGCCCAACCTTTTGATCTGATCACCTAAAAGAATTATGTAGTGTAGAGCGCACCAAGCGAACGCTCTTGCTTTAGGAAGTGAGGCATTTCCCAACACAGATTTGAAGGCCAATATGAAATAGCTTTATGCATGCAAGAACTATACCCTTCCTTGACTGAACAGATACCCGACTTCGATCCTGTCCAGGCCACTTCATTCTCCATGTTAGAAATAATTACTAGTTTCTTCTTTAAAAGCTGATGTAACAACACTTTCTGGATACTTGGGAAGTTACAGCTCTGCGTGCTCTTCCAAACTATAGAAACTGAGGATCCAACCCTTGTCACGGCCCAATAATCTTTAAGTTTGGTCCCCTAGTTTGATTGGAGGAAGATTCTTACTTCTATGAGCTCCTTTCTTGCAGCCAATGCCGGCCCCCCTCCATAAGAGTCATGCCAGAAATCCACCTTTTCACCATTATGAACAATCCATGTTAGGTTGGGCTGAAGAAAGTCTCTACTTCTTTTCAAAAAGTTCCAAATTGTTGAACCTTTTGGTGGATTCTACACCATGAAAATTCTCTCATTATCAAAGGAGTCTAAATATTTCACCTTCATAAGTCTTACCCATATAGAATTAGGTTTCGCATACATGTTCCATGCTAATTTGGCCCCCAAAGCTTGATTTTGGATTTTAATATTGAGAATTCCAGTCCCTCCTACATCTTTTAGCTTGCACACTTTATCCGAGGCCAGTAAGTGGATTTTCTTCTCTTGGAGATAGCCTTTCCATATAAATTTCCTACAGATCCCATCAATTTTAGAAACAATACCTTTTGGTATATGGAAGACCGACATCATGTACATAGGTACAGCCGAGAGAACTACTTTTATCATAACAATTCAGCCTACCAAGGACAGGCTATGACCTTTCTAGCTAGCAAGCTTTGAGTTCATGTTTCTAAGAACTTTGCTCCATAATTCATTTCTATATCTACCATTGAAGAGAGGAAGACCAAGATATATTCCGGGTAAGGCCTATATTTCTAGATTAAGAATGCCATAGATCTCATCCTGAAGTGAAAGTGGTACATTTTGAAAGAATACCATAGACTTATTATACTTAAAGAGTTATTTTATTTTATATACATAGATAGACATAAATTTTTATTTTTATTTAAATTTTTTTGGGGGGTTAAAAAGGATAAATATGTTAACTGAGAGTCAAGAAAATATTATAACAAAAGTATTTCCAAACAAAGAAAGAATCTCCACTTCATACTCATACATCAACTCTAAAGTCTCCAATCCTCCTTTTAATTCCCATCTTTATCACACAACAACCAAATTCCTTCATCCAATAATTGCTCAGTCAACAACCTCCATATGCCAATCTGAATCCATCTTCTCCCATTAACCTTGCCCAAGAACTTGATGAATTGATGAAGAAGGTATAAGATATGGAGATGGGACATTCAAAGAAGAAATACTCTTTTGAAGGGATATGTCCATAACCATTTTATAGATCCTTGTCCATGATCCCATTTCCACATAACATTGATATACCTAAGTTTGACAAATATAAGGGAAAAGGTGGCCCTAGGGACCATATAAAAGAATTGTACATAGCATGTATGGAAGTTGCTTACAATGATACCTCTCTCATGCGACTCTTTCCTCATAGTTTAGGAGGCCAAGATATCTAATGGTTCTCCCATTTACCTTGTGGCACTAAGACTTTCAAGAACTTACTAAGAAATTCTTTGCACACTTTTTTTATAACATCAAACATGAGGTATCTATGACAAACCTTTGCAATACCAAGCAAAAGAATGTAGATTCTTTTGTTTCCTTCCTTCAACAATGGAGGAACCTTGCTAGTAAATTATCTTGTCCCATACCTGAGAAACAACTTGTCAACATATTTGCTGAAAACTTAAATCAAGAGATGGGTTTTCACCTACAAATTTAGTGTGTGAACACGTTTGAGGAAATCATAGACAAAGGTGTCACTATTGTGAAATTCCTCATAGCTAAAGGTTTGGTCAATATTTACAAAGAAAACAACAACAAAAATCAAACTAATGACAAACCTTGTTTTTGGGCCAAGTTTAAGAACATTGTGAATGATGGAGTAAATGACATCAAACACATTCAAAATCTGCCAAATACCAAACCTTCATTCACACAAACCCCAAATAACAACAATACCATTCCTAAGGGACCATCTAAACAAACATCTACATTTAGATGATGATTCACTCCCTTAAGTGAACCCTATGAATTTGCCTTACACAAACTAGTGCAATCAAATATCATAAACTTTCCCACTATAAGACAACATAATGAAAATCAGGTGAAACCCCCATGGTTTAATGAAAATGAATATTGTGAGTACCATAGGGTAAATGGACATAAAACTTCCAATTGCATGTGACTCAAAAATTACATCCAAGACCTCATAGACCAAGGAGACATTGTGGTAGAAGGACACCCACAAAAGACAAAAAATGCAAATTTACACCTTTACACATACCATAGCCAGAAAAGTATGTGGAGTTTTGATACTAACCACCAAATGAGAGCATTATATAGTAAAAGTGGAACAAGAAAATATGTATTGTCTCTATGGTTTTTTCATAATGATGTTCATACAAACCTTGTGGCATAAATTTATAAGTCTCACACTCCCACACTAGTGTAATGTTCCTTAGCTGCCATGGTCATGGAAAACCTAATCAAAATACCAATATGTCATCTAAGAGATTGACAACCTTAATGTCAGGTTTTACAAACAAGTTAAAAGCATGCAAGTGTAAAGGGTCATCTTAACTCATTTTCTTCATGGATGGGGGTCTCTTGATTTCCTTGTTGGAACTAAACATAAAAAACCCATTCACCTAACACATTGGATAATCAATTAGTTTCATGGAGAAATTGAACCGAAATTTCTTTTAACATTTTGTTAATACCTTAAGACATCTCTTCAAATATCAAACAATCTACTTTGCACAACCAAAACTAATTTTTCAATTCATTTTCATAGAATTGGAAGTTTTAATTTCAAATTTTGAATTTGAGATACATAATTATGTCTCACGAAAGTTGTAAGTTACATTGACAAGATTGAAATTTTTAGATATATATTTTTTTCACATGTATAAAACTGAAATCATTCTTTAACATGGATGGGGGTCTCTTGATTTCCTTGTTGGAACTAAACATAAAAAACCCATTCACCTAACACATTGGATAATCAATTAGTTTCATGGAGAAATTGAACCGAAATTTCTTTTAACATTTTGTTAATACCTTAAGACATCTCTTCAAATATCAAACAATCTACTTTGCACAACCAAAACTAATTTTTCAATTCATTTTCATAGAATTGGAAGTTTTAATTTCAAAATTTGAATTTGAGATACATAATTATGTCTCATGAATGTTGTAAGTTACATTGACAAGATTGAAATTTTTAGATATATATTTTTTTCACATGTATAAAACTGAAATCATTCTTTAACATGTGTGAAAATAAAATATCTAAAATTATTACATATTTTATGGTATATCTTTCCTAATCATATTGAGAAATTCTTGGAAACTAGTAAAATCCTCTAAAAGTACTATCAAATGATTGATAGTTATAAATATTTATAAACTTGTTAGTCTGATGGTGGTGGGTTTTAAATCTAGAACACACTCAGATTTACATCACATAGAAAAATACATACACAGAAACATAAATCACATAAACACAAATATTGCTTAACTGTGTACTACTGCACTATTCAATTAATCCACAACATAATTACATTCCTTACATTGAATGTTGCTGCATTCATGATCACTTGATCATTACACTTAGTCGCTTGACTTAACTCTATTACATCATGCCTCTCTTATAAAGGGCTTAGTACATGCCTAGATTCTTCCAATGTTTCCTGACTCATCTAGAAACATATCCTCTAGAACCTTTCTTATCTAGAGCATTCCCTTCTTTTTAGAAACCTCTACCTTTCTAGACTCCTTTAGAAACTTTCTATTTTCCTCTTTTGTCTTTTTGTCTTTTTCTCTTTTAATTAATTACAATTTTGTTTGTGGGAGAAATTACTTTCCAACACTCCCCCTTAATTTCCACCACAAGTTTATCATTGCAAATTTGTCTTCCAAATCTGTCTAGTCTTCCGAGTCTACGGACTCACTTAAATCTTTTCTTACATGATGATTTTAAATTGTCTTCAAGATCTACTGATCTTTCACCCACTACTGTGGCAGTCCTTCAAATCTTTAGAATATCAAATTGGAATTCCTCTGGCTATCTATAGCTTTCTGATTCTCTTGATGTCTTGCAATACTAACAAACTTTTCTTGATTGCTATATTGTTTTACATATGAACATCTATACTTAAACAACTTTTTCAGCATACCTGTGATTTCTTGCCAACTTGATCCAAAAAGAAATCCACAATTCATTTTCATGCATCCTGTCATATTTTTCAAATCTCTATTCTAACACATCTTTGCACTATGATTTCTCAATCCACATATGCTACATGGATGTAGATCCCAACACATCTCCTTGCTATGCCCTTGCCTATGACAATGACAACATTGCACATTCTTCTTTTCTTGACCAGACTTGTTTGTATATGTTTTTCCATATCCAAGACTTGCATGTTTTGGCCTCATTATCGGCTCAATTTGCTTTTTAATTCTTTCTCCATACTTACCTAATCCTTTTCCTGTATATCCCATCTTCTTCATCATCTTGAAACCAACATTCTCTTCATTACAATGATATTTAGATTCAAACAACTTGTTATTTTCATCAATATCACAACATGCAAATTTTGCTGATCAAACCTCTTCAACCTTGCATTCTTTAGCTTTAGCTACATCACATAAATCACTTGTATCACATGAAACATCACAAACCAATGTCTTTGACTTTAAACTTTCATTTTCTTCTTTTAACCTTGATATTTCATCTTTTTGTATATTATTCTCTTCTTCCAATTGCTTTATCTTTTCTTCTAATTCATCAATCCTCTGTTTAACCTTATCAAATAGTTTCAAGTTTTCTTCTAACTCCTCATTTCTTCTTTTTAACTTTACTCAATTCAACATTAGCTTCACACCTTTCTAACCTTAAACCAATTTTCTCTATTGTCATTTGATGTAATTGTTTTATTAATTCAGATCTTTCTTTTTCCAAATCATCTTTCTCTTTTTTCCAATCTTCTTTTTCTTTTTGCCAATCTTTTTTTTTGTCTTCTCTCTCTTAGCTTTTCCCATTTGAAAATAAATTATTTATTTACCTCAATTTGTTGTTCTTTACTATGATTGTTTGATGGCTTCACTCGCCTTCTTCCTTCAATGTCTTTAGACTGCCTTCTATAACTTCTTCACGCTAGAAACAACTGCAACTTTGGCTTGACGATTTTGAATTGCAAATTTTATAGTAACACTTAAACCCTTGCAATCTCTTGCAGCTTTATTGCACCTTGATTTATCACCACTGCAACTATTCTAGATAGAAACCTCACCCATTTTTTTTTATGACTCTAATTAGATCTACTAATCTTTTGTTTGGACTATTCTTGCTCTTAAAGCTACGTCTCTGTAAAACTCATGATTCAAAGCAAAAATCCTGTGATTTAGTTGAAACGTTGTCTTGTTTATAATGCAGTGACTTTAACAGAAGCAATTTCTTCTTACTGTGATCTTAGTCTTACCTTAGATTGTCAGCCACAATGGACAGTGATGTACCTTTTTCCTCTTCTTACAGCTGCAGTTTTTAACAATGCGTGATTCATCAAATGCTATATGGCAGCATCAGCAGTAACTATTTTCCTTTTTGGTATCCTCTTAACTTGATCTATTTTATGGTTCAATGACTATGATATTCAATCAGCTTCTTTAGATCTTGTGTGATGGCTTAGACTGTAGTGGCATGCGATCTTCTTTGGCATCTACAGCGATCCAAACTCAACTCCCAAAAATAGCAATTTTATCTCCTTTCGCAGCTACAGCAACTATGGGAGCGATATATTTGATAGATCTGGACTTTCATCAATCTGCACTTTACACCACGATTTCTCTGGAGACAATGATCTAATTTTTATGTGAACAGAGTATCTTCTTGTAACACGAACCTGAAACATTAAATTATTAGTATCTTCGTGAAATTGTATGAAACCCTCAACGACTTGAATTTGTGGATTCTTTATTTGCTCCTTTGGTTCCTGTGATGAGATCGGCTACTCAACAGTCTTCTGAAATTTTGGCTTTTTTCGGCTTCACCATATACAACTTCTGTGATCCTCCTTCGTGACCTGGTGCGGCTCACTTGGATAGTGGAGGTGACTTGGACAATTTGCCACTTCCCCAAAAAAAAACCCCTTGTGATGGCATTCTCCTTGACGAATCAACAGTGTTTTCCCTTGCTAGCGGATCTTCTAATTTCTGGGTGTTGGTGTAAGCCACACCCGGACCGACGATGGACTGGCCCAAGAGGGGCCAGTAGCTCAGTGGTAGAGCACTCCAGCAGCAAATGGAAGGTCCTAGGTTCGAGTCCTAGCTGGTCCATGTCTCAACATGGTATCAGAGCCAGGCCAGGCTAGGAGCCCCAAGCACACGAGAGGTGTGGCTTAAGGGGGGGTGTTGGTGTAAGCCACACCCGGACCGACGATGGACTGGCCCAAGAGGGGCCAGTAGCTCAGTGGTAGAGCACTCCAGCAGCAAATGGAAGGTCCTAGGTTCGAGTCCTAGCTGGTCCATGTCTCAACACTGGGGACCACGATCTCTTCGCACCACTGATGGCTGCAATGTCCAAGCGATTTGAATTTTCTATCCTGTGATTTTATTTGCCTTCTGTTGACTGATGCTCCCTCTTACTGGCATCTATAGACAGCCTTCGATTCCTCTTTGGTTCAACAGCTGAAACCCTAGCACTCTCAAGAACGTGGAACACACAAAGCACAATGCAACATATCACAATAAACCTACCTTTGAATCTTCACACAAAACATGCTCATAACCCTAGATCGAACACAAACATGGCTCTTCTCTAAACCCTAGATCCCACTTGCTCTGATACCACTATAATGGTGGTTGATTCTAAATCCACAAGACACTTAGATTTAAATCACACAGAAAAATACATACACAGAAACATAAATTACATAAACACAAATATTGCTTAACTGTGTGTTGCTGCACTATTCCATTAACTCAAAAACATAATTACATTCCTTACATCGAATGCTATTGCATTCATGATCACTTCATTATTACACTTAATCACTTGACTGAACTCTATTGCATCATGCCTCTCTTATAGAGGGCTTAGTACGTGCCTAGATTCGTCCAATCTTTCCTGACTCATCCAAAAACATATCCTCTAGAACCTTTCTTATCTAGAGCATTCCCTTCTTTCTACAAACCCTTGCCTTTCTAGATTCCTTTAGAAACTTTCTATTGACCTCTTTTGTCTTTTTACCTTTTTGTTTTTTATCTTTTAATTAATTACAATTTTGTTTGTGAGAGAAATTACTCTCCAACGTAGTCAACTTAAATAATATAAATGTATATTTATTAGCTAATAACACCATAACTATCAACCATTTGATATTCCCTTTCAATGTTAATAGTTTTCACTTTCTTCCATCCTATTTTTATGATGGGGTGATACATTATTATGTATACTGCTAACAGATTCGTGACTAACCATGCAATTTTAGGCAGGACTATGGTGCCTTGGAGCTAGATTGTTCTATATAAGTTTGGTGGGAATCCTACCAAATACCTGAGTATATAAGATAACAGAAGAATAGATCTTTATGTAAATCACAACTCTATCTAAAGAGGTCTATACAAACTTTTTATCGCCTATCCAAGGAAAAAAAAATTGAACAAAAAAATTGGATAACTTATAATTATTTATTTATACAGTGTAGCATAATATTCCACAATCGTGTGAAGGTGAAACGTAGAAACTAGGTATGCAGTGGAAAATCTGAGATACACTTTACAGAAGCTTTGAAGAAATCATATCATATAGACTTCACGCTTATTCTATTACAGTACCGTTGAAACGCATCAACAATTATTCATGTTAATGTCAGTAGCATTCGGTAATTCTCGTTCACCATCAGTTTTCTTTATAGCTCCTACCCCTGCCATAGCTGATTCTTCAGAAGCTGCAACCATTTCCTATTCATTAATAAATTTTAACTTCTCAAGATCCAGAGATCAGAATGCACTTAAATAACAAAACTAGAGTTACCAGTGACATAGGATGGTGAGAGTAAAATATTTGCACAATGTAACGAACATGATTACCACCAACAGTTTTCTTGCACTAGTCATTCTTCTACTCTTCCTTCCTTATTTTTAATTGCACACTACGTATTCTACTTCCTCTTACCCATGCCCTATAAATAGATTTAGTGCAACTGATCACAACCACAAAGAGATTTAGACCAGAGCAAAATTTGAGGAGCAGATTTTGTGGAGTCATTTTTATTCAAAACAGAACTTTGTATTGAAGTAAAATATATCACGGTTTAGATACTTAAATTATTTATCTTATTAAATATATAGATATTTATATTATTTATCTTATATAAATTTGAATCTTAAAATTTTAAAGTGTATCACATGAAGGTGATGATTTCAAATAGAGGATCAAAATTCTATCAACATTTTTAAAAGAATATTTGCATGTATAATCTTTTAAGATAAGATATATCATGGATAAGAGGCAAGATGTACCATTAAATTTAAGCCCTTTAATAGTATCTACAACCACTTTTGAAAGTGAAACTTATCTCTATAATTTTGAGAACTTGTATAGTGCGAATATATATTGTTTTCACCACTTCTAGTTAATTTCCATTAAACCAGAAAAAGTCGGTTCAAATTGTAGTAATGTTTTAAATTCTATTTAATAGATATTTTAAACACATTTATTTAAAAGATATATAGTTTTTATCTATTATACTTAAAGAATTATTTTATTTTATATACATATATAGACATAAATTTTTATTTTTATTTAAATTTTTTTTTTTTTTTTGGGGGGGGGGTGGTTTAAAAAGGATAAATATATTAACTAAGAGTCAAGAAGATATTATAATAAAAGAATTTCGAAACAACAATGACCATCACTAAAGTTTAAAGAATAAAAAACTAAGCAGATTTCCCACAACTCCACCACTCCTAAGAACAAAAGGAAACCAGACCCAATAAAATACACAACCCCAAGGAAGAACAAGCAAGAATGATCAAGCCAGATCATTATGAAGAAGCTAAAGAAAATAAAAAGATTTATTAGTAGACATGGACTCCCATTCTATGACATTCCAATTGTGATTAACATCAAAGGCCCATTTAGCCAAGCAATCTATTACCACACTCCATTCCCTAAGAATATGAATTAAAGAGATAGAATCAAAGTTTGGAGAAAGGCATACTAGTGATGCCAACCTCCAAGAAGACTCATGAAGCTTCCCTTTATTTAGAAGACATCATGATCATGGAATCCATATCACAAATGACTTTTTCTAACCTAGCTCACAATCTTTCTCAATAGATACAAGGATAGCCTAGGCATTTCCATCTGACTTTTAGTGCAAAATCCAATAGTAGAAAAGAAAAAAAAATGAATATGATGCAAGGGCATCATGTCCCATTCCATAATAAGCATTTAATCTCTTCCATGACTTTCAAATTTCTAATTTTTGCCATTATTTGTTACACCCATCTATCCAACCACCCAAAATTTACATTTATACTAGTCAGAAAATGTACAGTGGTAGGTGATTTAAAGTTTTCTTGAGTTGTATCCTCATTCTAGGCAATCAATTTTGGTGCCAAGAAAAACTTTGAGTGGGATTTTGATTATTCAACTTGGTAGTTCATGCCTAGCAATTATTATGCCCATTTTTGGCATCTATAGTGATTTTGGGAGCAAAGTTTTTTTGAAGGACCCGAATCCTTATCAACAAAATAATACTTACTCTAAATTTGAAAATACTGAGGAAATAAAAAAAATGAGCTAATAGATGTAGGAAATGTGAAATTTTACTATTAATTCAAGAAGTGCTTAATGCATATTATAGAGATGAGACAAAGTGGAGTTTAGTTTTCTAAAATCATCAAGTTTAGTAAAGATCACCAATTTCAATTCTAGTGAAGAGAAAAAGTACATTACATAAGAAAGTACATTAAGTAGGGTAACATATAAATATAACTGATCACACATACCTTAACTCTTTTGATACATCCTGCATTCATTTTGGATAACTTTTTTTTTTCTCCAGTGTCTGGTCTCCTTATCATTTGAATAAAACTCACTGGACAATCTCATGTTAACAGGACTCAAAAATCACTACACAAAAAGTTAAGATCACAATGTTAATTATAGGAGAGTACCCTATATCTAGGGGACCTGAGTACTGGGGGCATCCTTCGTCATCCAGACCGCCTACATACCTTGTATCCACGAGATCAAGGCCCCCTCTAGATGCGACTAACTCTGGGGTATGCGAATATGTAGTTCTATTTTGCACTATGTTTGATGCAACTGTGAGAGGGTATGTAGCCCTTTCTAGGGTGATCCCCTGCCCTAGATAGTTCTTCATCAGCTGCCACCCACTCAAGTGAAAACAGGGATAGAATTAAATCCACTATCATGAACTCCCAAAAGGGGTGATTGTTGTGCAACCCTAGTGTTGAGAAATCCCTATCAGGTGTCCACTCGATACATCAAGTTTACCTAAGGCAAGTCTATCTCCAAATTCATGTACTAATTTTATCTCAAATATTTCCTATTAGATCTATTCACGATGTCCCTAATGTTATTGGGAATAATACGTGCAAGATCAACCAGTAATTTCAATACCCCAAAGTCACATTGTAATTCTTGGTACATAAGTGAATACTCTATGATTTCTAAATCTTATTAGATTCACCTTAAGGGTGAAGAAATATAATGACTATGGAAGAGAAGATGATTAATTATTCTTAAAGAGCAATGATTATAGCATAGCTACATCTCTAGTTCCATTTAGTCAACTCAGGAATGTAAAGGTCTCTGAGGTTACAACTGTCACACAACTAGAACCTAGATTATAAACGTATATTTCTTCAAGCACCAAACATAAGTTGTATTAGTTCCAACACAATGATTTGTTTAAGTAAAAAGTACATAAACACTTTATTATGTTACACCAAGGATGCTAATTCTCATTGCAAACACAATTTCCTAAATCTGGTGATACAATGGACAAAAGGTCTTACTACCTCCTCTTGATGTAGTTTGGATCAGATTATAGTTTTACAACATATTTATAAATCTACAGTCTCAAGCAATGGCAATCAATGCCTCAAGAAATATGGAGCAACATTTATCAAAGCAAACAACTATTGTCCTTAACACCTAATAATATCAGGATGATTTAATAGGAACAAAAATATCTCACTAAACACAAAGCCCATCTGCATAACATTAATTTATACATGACAACAACATTGTCTAGCTCTTATATAACCTTCTAGATTGTCTCAATAGAGAATGTCACCCTATCAGCTTGATGACATCAAATCCATATAGATAATTACCTAAGAATTTCATAATATAAAGTCTCTACTTATCCATTAAAAAGTCTTGGTTTCAAGGGTACTTACCCATTTTATGTCAAAAGATGACATTGATGAACTAAATAAGATCTAATATGAAGGAAAATAAAGTTAAGTAAATCATTTTAACAACTTAAGTTGTAAAACCAACCAATTACAACTTACATATGAAGGGCTTTCAAATAAATTCACTAATAAGATCAGTTGAGACTAGTAATCTTAAGCCCATTCGATAATAAAGACAACATGATTTAATAATCCTTATGACATTTACTCTTCAAAGATAACTCCAAAAAGGAAATCATTAGACAAAACATTCTAACCTTGATTAATTCTTTATTGTAAATTCATTAACCCTAATTACTTATAAAACTATTGAAAACTAGATCAGTTCTATATTCTAGAAATTTAAATCTAATCCATGCACTAAAATGTTCTAAATACTCAAATTTTAAACAGAAGACTTATATAAATAATACTATCAATTATAATAGGAATATTTCTATCAATACATCTACTTTCTAACAAGAAATTTAAAACTTATTCTAACTTTAAATATTTATCATCCCATATTTGTAATTTTGTAGTGTTGACTTTGAATATCTATCATTAGTTCTATGTAAGACGTGACAAATTTGGGAGCTGGAGATCATTACCAACACTCCTTTTGGTGAGAAGTCAACTTCTTCATATGGAAAGCAACCAATTTTCAATGGACTACTACCTTGGCCACCCATATGGGGATTCCATCCATAAGGACATCCACTCTATCCTTCCTAATCTTTTTATATAGTTGAAGGGGGAAAAGTGAATGGCATTGAGAAGAAAAGTGAAACCGACAAATAGAATCATCTTATTAATACTAGACATATCTTCTAAAAAAAATGTATTATAAAATTTGCATCTAAAATCTTTCCATTAGAAAAAACAACAATAATAATAAATTCTTATAGAGATAATTCATGTTAAATATCCTTTTTATAATTAAAAGCATTCTATGTATAAAAGATATATTAAATAAAATACTAAATAGGAAGACTATTTAATTATTTTCCTTTAAAATGATAAGGTTCCATTCTTATTAGACAAAATACTAAATAGGAAGGTTATGGTCTTAAGAAAGAGTTTAGTTTCTTAAAAAAAAAATTCTAAACAAATATCTAAAGTTTTAATTTCAAATTAGAAAGTTTTAAAAAGGAAGATTCTAAATGAATATCTAAAATTTTAATTTCAATATAGAATGTTTAAAAAGGATAAATTCTAGAATAATGGTGCTTTAAAGAGAATTTTTGAATATGCATGCAAAGAAAGGAAGCATAAACAAGGTACGCCAGCTGCCATAATTTAAACAGACAATTGCAAAATGTGCTTTCTCTAGTATATAAAATGATATCATGCATGATGGCCTATACGAAACTTTTATAGAAGGCAAAATTGGGTTCAGAAATTACATGTCTTCTAGGAAAGTCAAATATAATTCAATGTGGTATTGCAGCATTAGGTTTTTATTCAGCAAATGGTGCATTGAGAAATAACTGCTTGGACTCGTGCACAAGCATGTGCGAGTATAACTTGTGTAAAGGACTACAAAACAAGCTTTAAAGATTTCCACACCATTGCTAATGACCTCAAAACCAAGACCTATGCCAAATGGGAGCTTTCCAATAGGGTATGGACATCCATCAAAGCATAATGGTAAGGGGGATCTTTGTCAGATATTAAGGTTTGGAAATGTTCTGGTAGACATGTGTGTAAAATGTGGAATCATAGACAAAAGAAAGAATGTGAACTATTTGACAGAATTTCTCAAAGAACTGTGGTCTCATGGAATGCAATGATTTCAGGATATGCACAAAATGTATGTGTTGGTAAGCCATAAAAAAATTTCAGCATTGGGTGTGCAGATAAGCATGCAAATTGTTTGATAGAATGCCTCAAAGAGATTTCATCTCATGCAAAGCAATGATTTCAGGTTATGCATGATATGGATTTGTTGAAAAGGCTTTAGAAAGTCTCAAGCAGCTGTGATTGGTAGGTGTAAAGTCAATTTTCCCAACCTTTGCCAGCGTCCCTCCTCCCTGTGCCAAAATGGCGCTAAATGTCCATCAAAACATAATATAAGGCAGATTTTTGCCAGATATTATTGTTAGAAATACTTTGGTAGACATATATGCAAAATGAGAAAGCACAGACAAGGAACATAAAACTATTTGACAAAATCCCTCAAAAAAAAGCCTCATGAAACTACAACGATTGACGGATGTGAACATAAGGAATTTTGTTGAAAAGGCTTTAAAAACATTCATGTAAATGAAATAGGCAAGTGTAAATCTAGGCAGTTCTCCCTGTACATGTCCAAATGGGCATTTTCGAACAAGTTAGGGACATCCATCAAAGAAAAATGGATGAGGGATTTCTGTCAGATAATATGGTTGGAAATACTTAGGTAGACATTTATGAAAAATGTGGAAACATAGACAGGGCCCTTAACAGAACTCCTCAAAGAATTAGGGTTTCACATAATGCCATGAACGTAGGAATATTCAAATGGGGTTGTTGAAAAAGGCTCTGGAAACTTACAAGAAATGCAACTCCATAGTCGTTACCCGCATCCTCCCTACGTGCTTGCCTTCCTTCTCATCTGCTGCCCTTCCTCCCTGATAAACCCCCCTTACCATTTTCTCTAACTTTCCTCTTATCTGCCCCCTACCTGCCTTCACGCCGAACGAACATGTCCCCCTTTAACATCAAGCTTCACACTTTCCTTACCTACCATGAGTACTCAGCCAAAGGAAAAGTCTAAAGGCATTAAATTGTATTTAATTTTCTGGCAAGAATTTCTTGTTTGCACTTCACGCCACTCCTTCACCGCATTATTGAAATCTTCCCTTGTAGATTTGGTATGTAGAATGCAGCACACTCTATTTATTGCTATTATTTTTTTCTTCTTTTTAACTATTTGGGTGTTGACATTTGAAGACAACTATACGCCCATTTCTAATAATTTAGAAGTGTATATTGGTACAAATTACACCTTTGTTTGGTTGCGTCAAATCTATATTCTCAGTGAGGTCTCCTTAGTTTAAATGATAGTAGCTACAATAACTTCCACTTCCATTAAGTACCTACGGTGGACAATGGTATTATTATTATATTACCAGACAAATTTGTAAAATATCCATTATCATAGATAAATTATTAATTCCTTTGAAATGAGGTTATGACATACTTATCCCCTAAAACTTTGCATCATCCTGATGCAAAACATCACTAACTTTATTTTCATGAATTAAGTTGTCATAGATCAAAAATTCTATCATGATAATGTAAATACATATTATCATAACATTGCGAGTTTAATAAATTACTTTAACCTTTCAAACCTGATTGAGCATATCCATGCAGTTTATCCTCTATTCAGGAATGTAGATTATCCCAGCATACTCATTCATTCAAATTTTCTTGTGTCTAGGATAAACACTTGCAGAGGTTGTCAAATATATCGTGTTATGATGTTAATCATGGTTTTGTTTAGCCATGCTTCTAAGATTTTCATGTTGGTATGTAGAGATTCATCACAAAGTAGTGTGATTTATCAATGAAAAGCAAATTAAAGTAATAAATGATCATAATTTACCAAGATGCCATTTTCAAATAATTACTTCATCACGTAAGTACCTTCCTCATAATTATCTATAGGAGTCTTGTCAAATACAACAATAGTGAATAAGTGTTTAAAAATTAAGGAATAAATTTAACTTGCAAGAGTGTCATCATTAAGCACATTATAATCATAATTTATACCGATTTATCTTTCTAAATCCACCTTTAAGTCAATTGCTCTCCTACATAAAAGGGTCACATTTATTGTTCTCCTTTTTCGTTGACTAGATCATAATGAAAATTGTACCAAACTCAAAGTCCAATTGTCTGATCTTATTGTTCATATCCCTAATTTTCTCTCATTTTAAAACCTCCTTTGATGCTATTACAATATCATGACATTGATCCTTCATGCTTGCAATTCGCTTTAAAATTCCATCATCAAGGATAATAACACGTTGGATAAAAATCTAGGTTCATAGATTCTCCCTTAGTAATTCCATCATTATCAAAGGTATACCCGGCATATTTTGATCTGTCAAAGATACTCCAATAGCTCTCCCCACTTGATTACATCATGGATCATTCTTTTATTTCCCTAAGGTTGGTTTAAAGTGTTGATGTTACTATATAATGTGTCTTCTTTTACTTAATGCATCAGCCACTCTATTTTCCTCGCCCTAGATATAGTCAATCTAAAAATCATACTTAGAAATATTAACCACCTTCTCTATCTTGCATGTGAGATTTTCATATTTGATTATACAACCTTACTTCTTGCGCATCGACTCCAAATGTTAAGTACTGAAATTCATTAACCAAAATTTCTAGTTATGTTAGAAGTTTACTCCAATCTATGTCAGAATCCAAGAGAAATGATATACCACTCTAGATTAGAAGAATTATATTATCTTATTCAATCTAAGTACTCAAGAAATAGCCAATCCAGCCTAAAGTGTCCAAAATAAAACATAATGAAATACAACCAACCAAGCTCTTCTGTCCTTTGAGAAAATTGGTTCATATGGAACTGAGTGTAACAAACCCTATCGCTTCCCAATAAATGTGGTTAGTCACATTGTTATTTTCACTTTCACTTTCTAAAGAACCTTCTACAACATCACTCAAATCATTAGTATCACAAAAAACATCACAAACTTTAGGGTTAGATCTCAGGTTCATTTTCTTCTCTGTATGCTACAAGTGACTTCTCCAACTGATTAACATGTTCTTTGAATCTTGTTATGTCACTCTTTTGTAAATTGTTCTCCCTTTTCAATTCTTTCAAACCTTCTTCTAGATATTTTTTCCTCTGTTCCAACTTCCTACTCTTCAAATCTCTCTTCAATATCTTCAAACAATGTCAACTCTGCTCCCAGTTATTCATTTCCCCTTCTTGCATTTTTTAGTTCTTCTTCAAGGGAATCATATTTGTGTTCTCCTAGTTCCTTTATCATTTTCCAACAGCTCTAAATTACAGCATTTTATTTCGAACAATTTACCTTCCAAAATAATGGCCAAACAGGCCTAAATTGGTCAAATAGACCAAAATTCTACCCAACACGGGATAGGTAAACACAACAACCTTATGAACTAACAAGAATAGGAATTAAATTGCTCTGATAGAGACTTAGACTCATCAAGATCAATCCAGATCTTGAGTCACTTAAAGGAAATTACATAATAGGCCCATATATTGCACCGAGGAATTTTCGTAAGTTCATTCGATAAGAATGTTCTAAGGACCTTGTACCCTCCCTCAAGTTTCGGGCAACCATCTAGGTGCATGGTCAATCCACCTGAGGATTATTCTGAGTATCAGTGACTTCTATTATTCCTATATCATATAAACATTACACTTAAAATGAATACATACTTAAGCACACATAACAACACTCAAGTGAAAGGTAACAATTCTAGCTATCATGTATGCCTATTTACAGAGACTACCACATCTACAAATCTTCAAAACTTTCCATCCATCTCTCTCTTTGCAACTATTGCATCATTTGGTGCCACCTTAGGGCTTGTTATCCGAACGTAGTGTTTGCATCTCAAAATGGATCGTAGCTTCCCAAACTAGGAGTCCATGAATGACATCAATTTCCCAAAATTCAACAGTTGTCTGTAGTACTCATCCAGTTAGCCTTAAAACCATATAGTCTCACCTCCAAAGGAAACCAATATAATTAATACCTTACTGCCAAGTAACTAAAAAAGATAGATGGTCTTAGGGCCCTCTCAAGGACCCCTCCTCACATTTGGTACTACCTTGCTCACATTTGTTTAAGGTGTTATCCTCCAAGAGGAAGGTACACAAGAATCACACACATAGACATAGGGGGATGGATTATAACTATCCCATGCCAGCCACATTTACAACCCCCCATCCTCACAATAGAATTCCCTAGGCTACCTACTCCCCCATACAAACAACCAGGTGCCCATCTTGAACATGGCAGTTTACAGAAGTCACATTACTCCACGTATGCCAGCAGTTACAAAAATAAAATGCCTCAAATCGAGAAGGATTAAGTAAAACAAGTCCATAAGTTAAATTCTCGATTAAAATAAAACAAGCCAAAAATAAGTGAATATCAAAGATAGCAACCGTTGCAACATCCCATGTTTAACAAAGAACAAGTCCTTGAGGCAAAAGGACCATGTCAAAATTAAAATAACTAGGTAGCCCAAAGAAATGAGATGCTACTGGATTAGCACTTAAGTAAAACCTTTAACACAAGAATAAATAATGCAACAATCTCATAAAATTTACACATTACAATCATCAAGTAGCCTTACAGTAAGACCACCTAAGGGGAGTAGGGGAATTGGGTGGAATTTTATCACTAAAATCATGCAGTGGTGTCAACCACGTAGAGAATAATGATGAATCACCCTATCACAATAAACATTCCCCACACAACTTGGGACAACCTTATCATATATCTGTATAGAAAATCCACACAAATAGGCACTTGCCCCAGACAAACCAGGGCATGTCATCATGAAAAGATCCATTAAGATATGCCATGAAAGGAATTAGCCAAAGAATATGATATCAACCTCACAAAATAGAATCAACAAGTCTGCACGACTGTCATGTACCAACTACTATTGCCTCATTACATACATACTATCACTGACATCAAGTTATCCACCTCACCACCTATGGAGTGTTTATCTACGACCTTACCATTTACTTGGTTTTGCATGTTTCATCTCCATGTCTATCAGTAACTGATAAATCATTAGATCACAAGTGGAGCAAATATTATTAACATTGTATTATAACATCTTATTTCTTAATTCTTACCATGCAGGAAATAAAATAAATACCCAAATAATTATTAACAAAATAATACTAACGTTGAATTTGAAAATACTAAGGAAATAAAAAAATTTGAGCTAACAGATGCAAGAAATGTGAAATTTTACTATTAATTCAAAAAGTACTTAATGCATGTTATAGAGATGAGATGAACTAGAGTTTAGTTTTCTAAAATCATCAAGTTCAGTAAAGATCACCAATATCAATTCTAGTGAAGAGAAAAAGTACATTACATAAGAAAGTACATTAAGAAAGGTTACATATAAAATTAACTGATCACACATACCTTAAGTCCTTCGATACGTCCTGCGTTCATTTCTAATAACTTGCTTTTCTCTAGTGTCTAGTCTCCTTATCATTTACACAAAATTGACTGGACAATCTCATGTTAATAGGACTCATAAATCACTACACAAAAAGTCAAGATCACGATGTTAATTATAGGAGAGTACCTTATATTTGGGGGACCTGAGTACTGGGGTATCCTTCACCATCTAGACTGCCTACATACCTTGTATCCTTAGGATCAAGGCCCCCTTCAGATGCGATTGACTCTGGGGTATGAGAATATGTAGGTCTATTTTTCACTATGTTTGATGCAACTGTGAGTGGGTATGCAACACTTTGTAGGCTGATCCCTTGCCCCAAATAGTTTTTCATTGGCTGCCACCCACTCAAGTGAAAATAGGGACATAATTAAATCTACTATCATGACCTCTCAAAAGGGGTGATTGTTGTGATACCCTAGTGTTGCGGAATCCCTATCAGGTGTCCACCTGAGACATCAAGTTTACCTAAGGCAAGTTTATCTCCAAATTCATGTACTGTTTTTACCTTAAAGCTTTCCTAATAGATCTATTCATGATGTCACTAATCTTATTGGGAATAATTGATGTGCAAGATCAACCAATAATTTCAATACCCCAAAGTCACATTGTAATTCTTGGTACATAAGTGAATATTCTATTATTTCTAAATCTTATGAGCCTCACCCTAAAGGGTTAACTAATATAATGATTACTGAAGAAAAGATGATATATTATTCTTAAAGAGCAATGATTATAGCATAGCTACATCTCTAGTTCCATTTAGTGAACTTAGGAAGGTAAAGGTCTCTGAGGTTACTACTGTCACACAACTAGACTCTAGATTATAAATGTATATTTCCTCAAGCACAAAACATAAGTTTTATTAGTTCCAACACAATTACTTATTTATGTAAAAAGTACATAAACACTTTATTATGTTACACCAAGGATGCTAATTCTCATTGCAAACACAATTTCCTAAATCTTGTGATACAATGGACAAAAGGTCTTACTACCTCCTCTCGATGTAGTTTGGATCAAATTATAGGTTTACAACATATTTATAAATCTACACTCTCAAGCAATGGCAATCAATGCCTTAAGCAATATGGAGCAACATTTATCAAAGCAAACAACTATTGTCCTTAACACCTAATAATATCATGATGATTTAATTTATACATGACAACAACATCATCTAGCTCTTATTTAACCTTCTAGATTGTCTCAATAGACAATGTCACCCTATCACCTTGATGACTTTCAATCCACATAGGTAATTACCTAAGAATTTCATAATATAAAGTCCCTACTTATGCATTAAAAAGTCTTGGTTTCAAGGGTACTTACCCATTTTATGTCAAAAGCTGAAATTTATTCTAAATAAGATCTAATATGAAGGAAAAGAAAGTTAAGTAAATCATTTCAACAACTTAAGTTGCAAAACCAACCAATTACAACTTATGTATAAAGGGCTTTCAAATTAATTCACTAATAAGATTAGTTGAGACTAGTAATCTTAAGACCATTTGATATTAAAGACAACATGATTTAATAATCCTTATGATATTTACTCTTCAAAACTAACTCCAAAAAGGAAATCATTAGACAAAAAATTCTAACCTTGATTCATTCTTTATTGTAAATCCATTAACCCTAATTACTTAGAAAACTATTGAAAACTAGATCATTTCTATATTCTAGAAATTTAAATCTAATCTATGCATAAAAACGTTCTAAATACTCAATTTTTAAACCAAAGGCTTATGTACATCATACTATCGATTATAATAGGAATATTTCTATCAATACATCTACTTTCTAACTAGAAATTAAAAACTTATTCTAACTTTAAATATCTATCATCGCATGTTTGTAATTTTGTAATTTTGACTTTGAATATCTATCATTAGTTTTGTGTAAGACGTGACAAATTTGGGAGCTAGAGATAGGCATCAACACTCCTTTTGGTGAGAATTCAACTTCTTCATATGGAAAGCAACCAATTTTCAATGGACTACTGCCTTGGCCACCCATATGGGGATCCCATCCATAAGCACATCCACTCTATCCTTTTTTTGAGTCTAGAATAATCCACTCATTAATTTATTATCAACGTCTATAATGATGCATTCTGATCGCGCTTCCTAGGGTAATATTTTTATATGGTTGAAGGGGGAAAAGTGAATGGCATTAAGAAGAAAAATGAAACCAACAAATAGAATCATCTTATTAGTACTAGATAAATCTTCTAAAAAATATGTATTATAAAATTTGCATCTCAAATGTTTCCATTAAAAAAACAATAATAATAATAAATTCTTATAGAGGTAATTCATGTTAAATATCCTTTTTATAATTTAAAGCATTCTATGTATAAAAGATAATTTTAAAATATTCCATACTTATTAAATAAAATATTAAATAGGAAGACTATTTAATTATTTTCCTTAAAAATGATAAGATTCCAGTCTTATTAGACAATATACTAAACAGGAAGGTTACGGTCTTAAGAAAGAGTTTAATTTCTTAAAAAAAAATCTAAACAAATATCTAAAGTTTTAATTTCAAATTAGAAAGTTTTAAAAAGGAAGATTCTAAACAAATATCTAAAATTTTAATTTCAAATTAGATTGTTTAAAAAGGATAAATTCTAGATTAGCAGTGCTTTAAAGAGAATTTTTGAATATGCATGCAAAGAAATGAAGCATATACAGGGTATACCAACTACCATAATTTTAGCAGACAAGTGCAAATTATGCTTTCTCTAGTACATAACATGATATCGTGCATGATGGCCTATACAAAACTTTTATAGAATGCAAAATTGGGTTCAGAAATTACGTGTCTTCTAGCAAAGTCAAATATAATTTAATGTGGTATTGCAGCATTATGTTTTCATTTAGCAAATGGTACATTGGGAAATAACTACTTGGACTCATGCATAAGCATGTGCCAATATAACTTGTGTAAAGGACTACAAAACAAGATTTAAATATTTCCACGCCATCGCTAATGACCTCAAAACCAAGACCTGTGCCCAATGGGAACTTTCCAATAGGGTATGGATATCCATCAAAGCATAATGGTAAGGGGATCTTTGTCAGATATTGAGGTTTGGAAATGTTCTGGTAGACATGTGTTCAAAATGTGGAATCATAGAAAAAAAAAAAAAAAAAAGAATGTGAACTATTTGACATAATTTCTCAAAGAACTGTGGTCTCATGGACTGCAATGATTTCAAGATATGCACAAAATGTATGTGTTGATAGGGTATCAAAAACTTTCTAGAAAATGAAATTTCTAGCTATAAATCTTAATCCCACAACCTTCCCTAGCATCCTTCCTGTGAAAAAACTATTGCAGCTACTGATTATTAATTTCCTATCTTATGAAATTATTTGGCTGTCAAAAATCAATTAATTTACAGCAAATATTAAATAATAACATAGCTGCAACTTCACGGAAAATCACGGAGACAGAAAAATAAATGAACACAAAATTTTGGACAAATTGTCCCTGGAAAAACCCCAAAGGGAAAACCAGTCAGCAGATAAGAATTTTATTAAACTGCAGAAAATCAAGAGATACAAAATTGCTTGCCTCTTACTGGTAGAGCTCTGGAAATTTCTTTCCTGTAAATTCCTTTCCCTCAATTGTTCCTACTGAAATTGCTTCGGCAATATTTTCCTTCTCCGGCAATTCCACTGCTCTCCAACGCTATCACTGCGCCCTTTGCTCTCACTGCAAATCAATTTGCTATTGCTGCAAATTTATTTATTTGCTATTGCTGCAAGTACTTCTCAGATCTATGTTCTCCAAATGCCCATTGATCCTCTTTTATAATCCTCTCATTGAAAACCAATGACCATGATTTAATCTCAATCAATGGCTAGGATTAATTAGACTCTAACAAACCCTAATATCTAGAAGTCTCTCGAGAAATCAATTTTCTAGGTATGGAGATAATTATTCCAGCTGTGTTTCTAGCCTCGTAATCACCACCCGAGACTAGAACACCTGTCCAAGCTACATAAAAATTAACACTCCCTCTTAGCGAGGAAGGTGTCCTACATAACACCCAACTCCTCTCTGAAGAAGATGAATTTTGCCTTCCCCAATGCCTTTGTCAAAATGTCTGCTACCTACTGATCTGTAGGTATATATTGTAGTTGAACAATCCTCCGCTGTACATAATCCCTGATGAAATGATACCTGATGTCTATATGCTTAGACCTATCATGAAACACTAGATTCTTTGATAATCTAATGCAACTCTGATTATCACAGTGTATCACTGTAGTCTCAACCCTCTGACCAAACAAGGCTACCAACAACTTCCGAAGCCATATAGCCTCACACATTGCCATGCTAGTTGCTATGTATTCTACTTCTGTAGAACTCAGAGCCATGGACTTTTGCTTCCTGTTGTACCAAGAGACAACTCCTGATCCCAAACTAAAGCAACACCCTGAAGTGCTTTTCCTGTCTACTATACTACCTGCCCAATCTGCATCAGTATAGCCTATCAACTTGATACCATCACTTCGAGCATATCTAATCCCATACTCGATTGTACCACGCAAATATCGCAATACATGCTTTGCCGCTGTCCAATGCACTCTCTTCGGCTCAACCATAAACTGACTAAGAGAGTTTACTGCAAAGGATATATCTAGCCTAGTGTTGACCAAATACATGAGAGATCCAATCATCATCCTGTATAAGGTGGGGTCTACATCCTTTTCCTTGGATGCATCTACCTTCTTCCAATTCGTGATCATAGGTGTAGACATGGCTCTGCAATCTTGCATCTCAAACCTCTTTAAGATTGCAATGCAGTATTTTCCTTGTCCAAGGAAAATCTCTCCATCTGTCTACCACACTTCCATGCCTAGAAAGTAGTGCATAAGCCCCAAATCCTTCATCTTGAACTCTACTGCAAGGTCCCTCTTGCACTCCTCTATGAGACCCAGTGAACCTGTTAAAAACAAGTTGTCCACATATAGAACACAAATGAAAATTTCACACCCAACCACCAAGTAGTAGAGGTTAACATCTGCCTCACTCTTCACAAAGCCTATTCCCTGCAAGTATCTATCAATGCGCTCATACCACACCCTGGGAGCCTGCTTGAGTCCATACAAAGCTTTCTTCAATTTGCACACATGGGTTGTTCTATGTATACCTATTCTAACAATTCACCATTAAGAAATGCCGTCTTGACATCCATTTGATGGATTTGCCATCCCATATGTGCTGCAAGTGAGATTACAGCTCGTATAGAAGTATGCCTGGGCATTGGAGCAAATGTATCCTCATAGTCTATTCCCTCCTTTTGAGAGAACCCCTTGGCCACGAACCTTGCCTTGTATTTCTCGATGCTACCATCTGCACCATGCTTAATCTTATAGATCCAGCATGATCCAACCACTGCCCTATCTGTCGGTCTAGGCACAACCTCCCACACATCGTTCTACATTATTGAGGTATATTCCTCAACCATCGCATCTTGCCACACCTATTGCTGTGCAGCCTCCTGATAGATGGAAGGCTCACTATCTACCAACTGACTAACCAATGCCACAGTCATTATACCTAGCTAGTTGTTTCCATTGTCTACTACTCGTCCTAGGAGCTCCTACAAAATCCTGAGTATCCTTATGTGTCTGTTAAACCTCACGGTTCCTCCTGTCAACTATAGAGGATGAAATATCAAACTCCATATCTTCTTGATGCATCTCTTGGATTTGTTGTATCTGTTGCTCCATACTCTGCGAACTCTCAGCACTTGAGCCTGTGCTTGTACTAGTAACTATACTCATGCTTCGCTGCCCCTGTTTTGGGTGACAATCCTTGGAGCTTCTATTGGCTGCTCATTCTGATCATCTGTTGGCAAATCTCTGGACCACCTATATGCCTTGTCCTCCATGAATTTGGCATCACGCCTGACTATAATCCTCCTGGTCCCTGGAATAACTATCTGATATGCTTTTGAGGTCTCGCTGTACCCCACAAAGTACCCTCTCTCTACAGTCTAATCTAACTTGGAACGTGTAGCCCCTGGAATGTGACAAAATGCCAAACTCCCAAATATCCTGAAGTGACTAACATCTAGCTTCTTCCCTGAGAATGCCTCCTCTGGTGTCATCTTGCCCAATACCTTATGTGGAACCCTATTCTGTATGTATACTGTTGTACTGCATGCCTCTGCCCATAAGTAGCGTGGCATATCTTGGTCATACAACATAGCCCTTGCTGCCTCTGATATAGAACGATTCTTCCTCTCAGCAACCCCATTCTGCTATGGGTTGTAAGGAATAGTCCACTCTCTCTTGATTCCTTCCCTGGTACAGAACTCCTGGAACTCTTTCCCTTTCTACTCGCCTCCATTGTCTGACCGAAGAACCTTTACCTTCCTGCCTGTCAAATTCTCCACAAGGGCTTTGAACTCCTGGAAGTGACTCAAGACCTCATCCTTGGTCTTCAAGAAGTATATCTAGGTCTTCCTAGAGAAATCATCAATAAAAGAACAAAGTACTCGTATCCTCTGAGAGACTTCGTTGACATTGGTCCACATGTATCTGAATGTACTAGATCAAGAACCCCCTTGGATCTGGTGTCACTCCTTGGAAAAGCTGCTTTCACAAACTTCCCCAATACACATCCCTTACATACATCATCATGCTCTGTGCTCACGTCTGGAACACTTGTCACTATCTCACGAAGCAATTTAAGTGCTCTATGATGTATATGGCCCATCCTCCTATGCCATAGCTCTCCTTAATCTCTAAGATTACTACTACTCACTAGTGCCTTAGGAGTATCAAACTACAACCTATAAAGTCAACCGCTCCTAACTCCAATAGCTATGGGTGATTTCCAATCCTTATGTTTGATTAAGACATGTGCCCCTCTAAAGAGTACATTGTAGCCTTTATCCTGAAGGACAGATACAGAAATTAGATTCATGCCCAAGCCTGGCACATACAACACATCATGAATGGAAATAGGCTTGCCATTCTCCCTCTGAAATAGAACAGTCCCTCTCCCAACTAGATTACACTTGGACTTGTTCCCCATCTGAATCTGGAATCTGATGTCCTCCTCCTTGTAGCTGGAGAAGTACTCCCTAACTCCTATCATATGAAATGACGCCCCACTGTCTATGTACCAAACACCCTGTGAGGTTGAGCTAGTTAGGCAAGCTATGAGTGCAAACTCATCTTCCATTCTATTAGAAAGCTCATCTACACTTGCTGAAGCTGCTATTTGCTTTTTGCCTTTCTTTTCATTTTTCTTCCTTTGTGGGCAATCACTGACATAGTGGTCGAACTCGTGACAGCCATAGCATTTGATCTTAGAGAAGTCCTTCTTCTCACTTTTTGGATTTGATTCTTTGCCAGACCCCTTCTTTGCTTTCCCTTTTCCTGCTAGGGCAACATTTTCCTATTCCACCTCACTTTTCTGACTATTACTGCTGGTTCCATTGACAAGACTTAGTCTAAGCTCCTCCTGAGTGAAGTCACTCCATAGTCGATCCCAACTCGGTAAGGTGCCTCGTCCATTAATAACTTGAACAAAGACATCCCACTGCTTAGTAAACCCATTCAGGGCTATTCATACTAGCTCATCATCCTTTGGTTTGTCTCCAACAGCTGCCAATTCATCCTTGACAAGTCTAAGTCTGGTGAGGTAACTTGTGATGTCTTCTCCCTTATTCATCTGGGTATTCCTTAACTTTTCTCTGAGAATCAGCTTCCGGTTAAGGGTAGCATTCTGGTACATATTCATAATGGCATCCCACATCGTCTTTGCTGTATCTAACTCTGCAATATGTGGAACAATGTGATCTTTAACACTGTCAAGAATCAGCCTCCTCACCTTGGCATGTTCCCTCTTATATGCTAAGAGCTGTGTTGCATCTGTAGGTACAGGTACAACAGTGGTCACATAATCCTTGATGCCATTCTCTTCTAGCAATAAAGAAATTTTGGCTTTCCAGACACCAAAATTTGAGGCTCCATCCAATTTGTCCTGATCTCTTAAACTTGCTGAGGCCATCTCAAAAGAAAATAATAATAATTTTGAAGAGGTCAAACTAGGTTTTATAAACCCTAGATTTTATTTATTATTTTTCATTTCTCCCTATGCCTGTTCTACTCTCAGATCCGCTCTGATACCATGTGAAAAAACTATTGCAGCTACTGATAATTAATTTCCTCTCTTATGAGATTATTTGGCTGCCAAAAATCAATTAATTTACAGCAAATATTAAATAATAACACAGCTGCAACTTCACAGAAAATCACGGAGACAGAAAAGTAAATGAACACAATATTTTGGACAAATTGTCCCTGGAAAAACCCCGAAGGGAAAACCAGTCAGTAGATAATAATTTTATTCAACTGCAGAAAATCAAGAGATACAAAATTGCTTGCCTCTTATTGGCAGAGCTCTGGAAATTTCTTTCCTATAAATTCCCTTCCCTCAATTGTTCCTGTTGAAATTGCTCCGGCAATATTTTCCTTCTCTAGCAATTCCACTACTCTCCAACGCTATCACTGCGCCCTTTGCTCTCACTACAAATCAATTTGCTATTGCTGCAAATTTATTTATTTGCTATCACTACAAATACTTCTCGGATCTATGTTCTCCAAATGCCCATTGATCCTCTCTTATAATTTTCTCATTGAAAACCAATGACCATGATTTAATCTCAATCAATGGCTAGGATTAATTAGACTCTAACAAACCCTAATATCTAGAAGTCTCTTGAGAAATCAATTTTCTAGGTATGGAGATAATTATTCCAGCTGTGTTTCCAGCCTCGTAATCACCACCTGAGACTAGAACACCTATCCAAGCTACATAAAAATTAACACTTCCTACCCTGTGTGAATTGGGCACTTTCGAATAGGGTAGGGAAATCTATCAAAGCATAGTGGAAATGGGATTTTGTCAGATATTAAGGTTGGAAACACTCTGGTAGATGCATATGAGAGTATTGGGTGAGCAGAGAAGCATGCAAACTATTTGACAGAATGCCTCAAAGAGATTTCATCTCATGTACGATATGGATTTTTTGAAAAGGCTTTAGAAAGTCTCAAGCGGCTGTGATTGGTAGGTGTAAAGTTAATTTTCCCAACCTTTGCTAGCGTCCCCTCCTACCTATGCCAAAATGGCATTGAACGTCCATCGAAACATAATGTGAGGCATAATTTTTTCTAGATATTATAGCTGGAAATACTCTGTAGACATATATACAAAATGAGGAAGCACAAACAAGGCACATAAAACTATTTGACAAAATCCCTCAAAAAAAATGTTTCATGAAACTGCAATGATTGATGGATGTGAACAAAATGAATTTTGTTGAAAAGGCTTTAGAAACATTCATGCAAATGAATAGGCAGGTGTAAAGCTAGGTTTTGTAACCTTACCAGTCCTCTCTGTCCATGTCCAAATGGGTATTTTCAAACAGGTTAGGGACATCCATCAAAGAAAAATGGACGAGGGATTTCTGTCACGTAGTATGGTTGGAAACTATCAGGTAGACATGTATGAAAAAAGTGGAAACATAGACAGGGCCCTTAACAGAACTCTTCAAAGAATTATGGTTTCATAGAATTTCGTGAACACTGGATATATTTAAATGGGGTTGTTGAAAAAGGCTCTGGAAATTACAAGAAATACAACTCCATAGTCATTACCCACATCCTCCCTATGTGCTTTCCTTTCTTCTCATCTGCCGCCCGTCCTCCCTGATAAACTCCCCTTCCACTTATCTCCCCCCTATCTGACTTCGTGTGCAAGGAACATGTCCCGCCTTAACATTAGGCTTCACACTTTCCTTACCTACCACGAGTGTTTAGTGAAAGGAAAAGACTAAAGGCATTAAATTGTATTTAATTTTCTGGCAAGAATTTCTTGCTTGCACCTCACGCCACTCCTTCCCCGCATTATTGCAATCTTCCCTTGCAGATTTGGTATGTAAAATGTAGTACGCTCTACTTATAGCTTATTTTTTTTCTTTGTTTGAACTGTTAGGGTGTTGACATTTGCAGCCAGTTATACACACAACTCTTATAATTTAGAAGTGTATATTGCTACAAATTACACATTTGTTTGGTTGTGTCAAATCTATATTCTCAGTAAGATCTGCTTAGTTTAAATGGTAGTAGTCACAACAGCTTCCACTACCATTAAGTACCTACTGTGGACAATAGTATTGCATGCAAGATATTAAAAAAAAGGTAATATTATTATATTACTAGACAAATTTGCAAAATATCCATTCTCATAGATAAATTATTAATTCCTTTAAAATGAGGTCATGACATACTTCCCCCCTAAAACTTCGCATCGTCTCGATGCAAAATATCACTGACTTTAGTTTCATGAATTAAGTTGTCATAGATCAAAACTTCTATCATGATAATGTAAATACATATTATCATAACATTACAAGTTTAATAAATTACTTTAACCTTTCAAACCTGAATGAGCATATCCATGTAGCTTGTCCTCTAGTCAGGAATGTTGATTATTTCAGCATACTTATTCATTCAAATTTTCATGTGTCAAAGATAAACACTTACAGAGGTTGTTAGACATATCATGTTATGATGTTAATCATGGTGTTTAGCCATGCTTCTAAGATTGTCATGTTGGTATGCAAGGATTCATCACAAAGTACTATGATTTATCAATAAAAAGAAAATTAAAGTAATAAATGATCATAAGTTACCAAGAAGCCATTTTTAAATCATTGCTTCATCATGTAAGTACCTTCCTCATAATTATCTATAGGAGTCTTGTGAAATACAACAATAGTGAAAAAGTGTTTAAAAATTAAGGAATAAATTTAACTTGCAAGAGTGTCATCATTAAGCACATTATCATCATAATTTATACCGAGTTATCTTTCTAAATACACCTTTAAGTTAGTTGCTCTCCTACATAAGAGGGTCACATTTATTGTTCTCCTTTTTCCTCAACCATACTTGATCATAATGAAAATCGTACTAAACTCAAAGTCCAATTGTTTGATCTTATTGTTCATATCCCTAATTTTTGCTCATTTTAAAACCTCCTTTGATGCTATTATAATGTCATGACCTTGATCCTTCATGCTTGCAATTCACATTAAAATTCCATCATCAAGGATAATTTTTAAGTTCGGTACATATTTAGGTTCATAGATTCTCCCTCAGTAATTCCATCATTATCAAAGGTATACCCTACATATTTTGATCTGTCAAAGATACTCCAAGAGCTTTCCCCAGTTAATTACACCATGGATCATTCTTTTGTTTGTGTAAGGTTGGTTTGAAGTGTTGATGTTACTCTAATGTGTCTTCTTGTACTTAATGCATTAGCCACTCTATTCTCCTCACCCTTGATATATTCAATCTCAAAACCATACTTAGAAATTCTAGCCACCTTCTTTGTCTTGCATGTGAGATTTTCATATCTGATTATACAACCTTACTGCTTGTACATTGACTCCAAATGTTAAGTACTGAAATTCATTAACCAAAATTTCTAGTTATGTTAGAAGTTTACTCCAACCTATGTCAAAATCCAAGAGAAATGATACACCACTGTAGATTAGAAAAATTATATTATTTTAGTCAATCTGAGTACTCAAGAAATGGCCAATCTGGGCTAAAGTGTCCAAAATGGGACATAATGAGATAAAGCCAACCAGGCTCTTCTATCCATCGGGCAAACTAGTTCATATGGAACTGGGTCTAACATACCCTATCACTTCCCAATAAATGAGGTTTAGTCACACTGTTATCTTCACTTTGACTTTCTAAAGAAGCTTCTATAACATCACTCAAATCATTAGTATCACAAGAAACATCACAAAGTTCGGGCTTAGATTTCATCTTTTCATTTTCTTCTCTGCATGCTACAAGCAACTTCTCCAACCGATTAACTTGTTCTTTGAATCCTTCTATTTCACTCTTTTTAAAACTATTCTCCCTTTTCAATTCCTTCAAGCCTTCTTCTAGATCTTTGTTCCTCTGTTCCACCTTCCAACTCTTCAAATCTCTCTTCAATATCTTCAAACAATGTCAACTTTGCTTCTAGTTCTTCATTTCTCCTTCTTGTATTTTTCAGTTCTTCTTCAAGGTCATCATATTTGTCTTCTCCTAGTTCCTTTATCATTTTCTAACAACTTTGAATTACACCTTTTTATTTCACACAATTCTCCTTCCAAAATAATGGCCAAACGGGCCTAAACTAGTCAAATAGACCAAAATTCTATCCAACATGGGATAGGTAAACATAATAGCCATATGGACTAACAAGGATAAAAAATATTTCTCTAACAGAGACTTAGACTCATCATGATCAATCTGGATCCTAAGTCACTTACTTAGAGGAAATTACATAATATGCCCATTTATTGCACCGATGAATTTGGGTAAGTTCATTTGATAAGAATGTCCTAAGGACATTGTACCCTCCCTCAGTTTTGAGCAACTGGCTAGGTGCAAGTTCAATCCTCCTGAGGATTCTTCTGAGTATCAGTGACTTCTATTATTCTGATATCATATAAATATTACACTTAAAATGAATACGTACTCAAGTGAAAGGTAACAATTCTAGCTGCCATGCATGCCTATTTACAAAGACTACCACATCCACAACTTTTTAAAACCTTCCATCCATCTCTCTTCACAATTGTTGTATCTTTTGGCACCACCTTAGGGTTTGTTATCTAAAATTAGTGTTTGCATCTCAAAATAGATATAGCTTCCCAAACTAGGAGTCCACGAATGACATCAATTTCTGAAAAGTCTATAGCTATCTCTAGTACTCATCCAGTCAGCCATAAAACTATATAGTCTCACCTCCAAAAAAAACCAATATCATTAATACCTTAGTGCCAATTAACTGAAAACGATAGATGGTTTCACAGCCCTCTCAAGGACCCCTCCTCATGTTTCCTACTACCTTGCTCATGCTTTTTTATGGTGTTATCCTCCAAGAGGAAGGCATGCAATAATCACACACATAGACCTAGGGGGATGGATTGTGATAGTCCCATACCAATTCCATTTACAACCCCCCCCATCCTCACAATAGAATTACCCAGGCCACTTACTCCCCCATACAACCTACCAGGGGCCCCTCTTGAACATGGTAGTTTACAGAAGTCACATTACTCCACACATGCCAGTAGTTGCAATAATGAAATGCCTCAAATTGAGAAGGATTAAGTAAAACAAATCCATAAGTTAAATTCTCAATTAAAATAAAATGAGCCAAATAGAAGTGAATATCAAAGATAGCAAACATTGCAACATCCCAAGTTTAACAAAGAACAAGTCCTTGAGGCAAAAGGACCATGTCAAAATTAATATAACTAATTACTCCAAAGAAACAAGACACTGCTGGCTTAACACTTAAGTAAAACCTTTAACAAAAGAATAAATAATGTAACAATCTCATAAAATTTACACATTACAATCACCAGGGAACTTACAACAAGACCATCTAAGGGGAGTAGGCGAATTGGGTGGACTTTTATCACTAAAACCATGCAGTGGTCTCAACCACATAGAGAACAATGATGGATCACCCTATCATAGTAAACATTCCCTACACAACCTAGGACAACCTTATCATATATCTGTATAGAAAATCCACACGAATAGTCACATGCCCCACACAACCCAGGGCATGTCATCATGAAAAGATCCATTAACATATGCCATGAAAGGAATTAGCCAAAGAATATGATATCCATCTCACAAAATAGAATCAACAAGTTTGCATGGCTATCATGTACCAACTACTATTGCCTCATCACACACATATTATCACTGACATCAAGTTATCCACCTCACCCCCTAGGGAGTGTTTAACTATGACCTTACCATTTACTTGGTTTTGCATGTTTCATTTTCATGTCTATTAGTAACTGATAAATCATTAGATCACAAATGGGTGAAATATCATTAACATTGTATTATCACATCTTATATCTTAATTCTTACCATGTTTTAGGTAGGCAGACCTCCAGGCCTAGTGTTTGAGCCTCAACTCTAATACCACATGTAAGGACCTGAATCCTTAATTAAAAAACAATACTAACTCTGAATTTGAAAATATCGAGGAAATAAAATAATTTGAGCTAACAGATGCAGGAAATGTGAAATTTTACTATTAATTCAAGAAGTGCCTAATGCATGTTATAGAGATGAGAAGAATTGGAGTTTAGTTTTATAAAATCGTCAAGTTCAGTAAAGATCACCAATTTCAATTCTAGTGAAGATAGAAAGTGCATTACATAAGAAAGTACATTAAGTAGGGTAACATATAAGAATAACTGATCACACATACCTTAAGTCTGTTGATACATCCTGCATTCATTTTTTATAACTTGTTTTTTCTCCAGTGTCTAGTCTCCTTATCATCTGCACAAAACTGACAGGACAATCTCATGTTAACATGACTCAATCACTACACAAAAAGGCAAGATCACAATGTTAATTATAGGAGAGTACCCTATATCCGGGGGACCTGAGTATTGGGGGCATCCTTCACCCTCCATACTACCTACATACCCTATATCCATAGGATCAAGGCCCCTCTGGATGTGACTGACTCTTGGGTATGTGAATATGTAGTTCTATTTTACACTATGTTTGATGCAACTGTGAGCAGGTATGCATCCCTTTCTTGGGTGATCCCCTGCCCTGGATAGTTCTTCATCGGCTACCACCCACTGAAGTGAAAATAGAGATAGAATTAAATCCACTATGATGACCTCCCAAAAGGGGTGATTGTTGTCCAACCCTAGTGTTAAGGAATCCCTATCAGGTGTCCACCTGAGACATCAAGTTTACCTAAGGTAAGTCTATCTCCAAACTCATGTACTATTTTTAGCTCAAAGCTTTCCTAATAGACCTATTCATGATGTCTCTAATCTTATTGGGAATAATACATACAAGATCAACCAATAATTTACATACCCCTAAGTCACATTGTAATTCTTAGTACATAAGTGAATACTCTATTATTTCTAAATCTTATGAGCTTCACCCTCAAGGGTTAAGAAATATAATGATTATTGAAGAAAAGATGATTAATGATTCTTAAAGAGCAATGATTATAGCATAGCTACATCTCTACTTCCATTTAGTCGACTCAGGAAGGTAAAGGTCTCCGAGGTTACTACTGTCAACAACTAGACTCTAGATTATAAATGTATATTTCCTCAAGCACAAAACATAAGTTGTATTAGTTCCAACACAATGATTTATTTAAGTAAAAAGTACATAAACACTTTATTATGTTACACGAAGGATGCTAATTCTCATTGCAAACAAAATTTCCTAAATCTGGTGATACAATGGACAAAAGGTCTTACTACCTCCTCTCGATGTAGTTTGGATCAGATTATAGTTTTAGAACATATTTATAAATCTACACTCTCAAGCAATGGCAATCAATACCTCAAGCAATATGGAGCAACATTTATCAAAGAAAACAACTATTGTCCTTAACACCTAATAATATCACGATGATTTAATAGGAAGGAAAATACCTTGCAAAACACAAAGCCCATCCACGTAACATTAATTTATACATGACAACAACATCGTCTAGCTCTTATATAATCTTCTACATTGTCTCAATAGAGAATGTCACCCTATCACCTTGATGACATCAAATCCACATAGGTAATTACCTAAGAATTTAATAATATAAAGTCTCTACTTATCCATTAAAAAGTCTTGGTTTCAAGGTTACTTACCCATTTTATGTTGAAAGCTAACAATGATTCTAAATAAGATCTAATGCATAGGAAAAGAAAGTTAAGTAAATCATTTCAACAACTTAAGTTGCAAAACCAACCAATTACAACTTACGTATGAAGGGCTTTCAAATTTATTCATTAATAAAAGTAGTTGAGACTAGTAATCTTAAGCCCATTCGATATTAAAGACAACTTGATTTAATAATCCTTATGACATTTACTCTTCAAAGCTAATTGCAAAAAAGGAAATCATTAGACAAAACATTCTAACGTTGATTCATTCATTATTGTAAATCCATTAACCCTAATTACTTAGAAAACTATTGAAGACTAGATCAATTCTATATTCTAGAAATTTAAATCTAATCCATGCATAAAAATGTTCCAAATACTCGATTTTTAAACCAAAGGCTTATATACATAATACTATCGATTATAATAGGAATATTTGTATCAATACATCTACTTTCTAACAACAAAATTAAAAACTTATTCTAACTTTAAATATCTATCATCCCATGTTTGTAATTTTGTAATTTTGACTTTGAATATCTATCATTAGTTCTGTGTAAGACATGAAAAATTTAGGAGCTACAGATCGTTACCAACACTCCTTTTGGTGAGAAGTCAATTGCTTCATATGGAAAGCAACTAATTTTCAGTGGACTACTTTCTCGGCCACCCATATGGGGATCCCATCCATAAGGACATCCACTCTGTCCTTCCTTTGAGTCTAGAATAATCTACTCATTAATTTATCATCAACCTCTATAATGATGCATTTGGAGCACACTTCCTAGGTAATCTTTTTATATGGTTGAAGGGGGGAAAGTGAAACCAACAAATAGAATCATCTTATTAATACTAGACAAATCTTCTAATTAAAATGTATTATAAAATTTGCATCTAAAATATTTCCATTAAAAAAAATAGTAATAATAATAAATTCTTATAGAGATAATTCATGTTAAATATCCTTTTTATAATTAAAAGCATTCTATGTATAAAAGATAATTTTAAAATATTTCATACTTATTAAATATAATACTAAATAGGAAGACTATTTAATTATTTTCCTTTAAAATGATAAGATTCCTTTCTTATTAGACAAAATACTCAATAGGAAGGTTACGGTCTTAAGAAAGAGTTTAGTTTCTTAAAAAAAATTCTAAACAAATATCTAAAGTTTTAATTTCAAATTAGAAAGTTTTAAAAAGGAAGATTCTAAACAAATATCTAAAATTTTAATTTCAAATTAGAATGTTTAAAAAGGATAAATTCTAGATTAATAATGCTTTAAAGAGAATTTTTGAATATGCATATAAAGAAAAGCAGCATAAACAAGGTACGCCAACTGCCATAATTTTAACAGACAAGTGCAAAATATGCTTTCTCTAGTACATAAAATGATATCATGCATGATGGCCGATATGAAACTTTTATAGAATGCAGAATTGGGTTCAGAAATTACATGTCTTCTAGCAAAGTCAAATATAATTCAATGTGGTATTGCAGCATTAGGTTTTCATTCAACAAATGGTGTTTTGGGAAATAACTGCTTAGACTTGTGCATAAGCATGTGCCAGTATAACTTGTGTAAAGGACTGCAAAACAAGCTTTAAGGATTTCCACGCCATTGCTAATGACCTCAAAACCAAGACCTGTGCCGAATGGGAGCTTTCCAAAATGGTATGGACATCCATCAAAGCATAATGGGAAGGGGATCTTTGTCAGATATTAAGGTTTGGAAATGTTCTGGTAGACATGTGTGCAAAATGTGGAATCATAGACAAAAAAAAAAAAAAAAAGAATGTGAACTATTTGACATAATTTCTCAAAGAACTGTGGTCTCATGGACTGCAATGATTTCAGGATATGCACAAAATGTATGTGTTGATAAGGCATCAAACTTTCAAGCAAATGCAATTCCCAGCTGTAAATCCAAATCCCACAACCTCTGCCAGCATCCTTCCTACCCTGTACAAATTGGGCACTTTCGAATAGGGTAGGGACATCTATCAAAGCATAATGGAAAGGGGATTTTGTTGGATATTAAGGTTGGAAACGCTTTGGTAGACATGTATGAGAGCTTTGGGTGAGCAAAGAAGGATGCAAACTGTTTGACAGCATGCCTCAAAGAGATTTCATCTCATACAAAGCAATATTTCAGGATATGCACGATATGGATTTGTTGAAAAGGCTTTAGAAAGTCTCAAACATATGTGATTGGTAGGTGTAAAGTCAATTTTCCCAACCTTTGCCAGCGTCCCCCCCTACCTGTGCCAAAATGGCTCTGTACATCCATCAAAACATAATGTAAGGCAGATTTTTGCTAGATATTATAGTTGGAAATACTCTGGTAGACATATATGCAAAATGAGGAAGCACAGACAAGGCACGTAAAACTATTTGACAAAATCGCTCAAAAAAAATGTCTCATGAAACTGCAATGGTTGATGGATGTGAACAAAATGAATTTTGTTGAAAAGGCTTTAGAAACATTCATGCAAATGAAATAGGTAAGTGTAAAGCTAGATTTCGTAACCTTACCAGTCCTCCCTGTCCATGTCCAAATGGGCATTTTCGAACAGGTTAGGGACATCCATCAAAGAAAAATGGACGAGGGATTTCTGTCAGATAATATGGTTGAAAACGCTCAGGTAGACATGTATGAAAAATGTGGAAACATAGACAGGGCCCTTAACATAACTCTTCATAGAATTGTGGTTTCACAGAATGCAATGAACGCAGGATATATTCAAAATAGGGTTGTTGAAAAAGGCTTTGTAAACTTACAAGAAATGCAACTCCACAGTCGTTACTCGCATCCTCCCTACGTACTTGCCTTCCTTCTCATCTGTCGCCCTTCTCCCAGTATCAAATCCCTATGCAGTGAGGACTTAGATGATGCCCTACGTGCATAGAAAAAATGCGAGCGAATTAGGGACGTGTTCACGGCTATTCGGTTTCTCAAAGTCCACGCGTCTGACATGGCCCCGGGGATGTCTTATTATGCCCTGGCCGATTTGGAGGAAGGGGGGCAGTCTTCGGCCACAGTGGATATGGAGGCAAGGGAACTGCCGGCTCCACCAGCGGCATAAGCTTCGTCAGTGGCCTTCTGTCTCCCCTTGTGCATGAGAACAGGTTGGCGGTGGTCTGTGCTTTGTTTTGTTTTGTTCGCTGTGGGTGGACCCACAGTTTTTTTGTTCCTGCCTCTGTGTTTCTGATTGAGGGCTTTTCGTGGACAGGTGTCTGTTTTTTCGGCGGTTTCCCTATGGTGGTGCTATGGTTGGCTTTGTGGGGGTGTTTGTCTTCGGTTGTGTCGTCAACATGCTGCGCTTGACAGGGTAGAGGGCTCCTCTGCTCCCCTGCAAGGCCTTTTCTGTTGGCGATGGGGTTTCGTGTCTTGCTCCGGATTGGCAGTTTGGTCTCTTTTCCATGCTGTTTTAAATCTTGTGTTACCAGGACTTTCATAGGCCGTGTTGTTTTGTTTTTAGTGTTCTATCAGGTCGTTTCAGGACCTTTTCATGTAATTATTTTGGGATGGACTTCTGGACGTGAGGCCCTTATTTTTTCCTGCTTAAACGTATATATTAATTCTACGGGTGCTTCGCCACCTTTTTTTGTTTAAAAAAAAAAAAAAAAAACCCCTTCCTCTTTTCTCTGACTTTCCTCTTATCTCCACCCTATCTACCTTCACGTGCAAGGAACATGTCCCCCCTTAACATTAGGCTTCACACTTTCCTTACCTGTCATGAGTGCTCAGTCAAAGGAAAAGACTAAAGGCATTAAATTGTATTTAGTTTTCTGGCAAGAATTTCTTTCTTGCACCTCACAGCGCTCCTTCACTGCATTATTGCAATCTTCCCTTGCAGATTTGGAATGTTAAATGCAGCATGCTCTATTTATTGCTATTAATTTTTTGTTTTATTTTAATTGTTTGGGTGTTGACATTTGAATCCAGCTATACACCCAGCTCTTATAATTCAGAAGCGTATATTGGTATAAATTATACATTTGTTTGGTTGCGTCAAATCTATATTCTCAATAAGGTCTCCTTAGTTTAAATGATGGTAGTCACAATAGCATCCACTGCCACTAAGTACTTACTATGGACAATAGTATTGCATGCAAGGTATTAAAAAAATGGTATTATTATTATATTACCAGATAAATTTGCAAAATACCCATTATCATAGATAAATTATTAATTCCTTTGAAATGAGGTCGTGATAGTTTTTCACAAAGGTTTGAGAGAAAAGGGAAAAGAAGATAGGATAGATTTTTGATGCAGATGTACCAACAATAGTTTGGTATAACCTATCAAACAACCTAGATTCTTAGATCTCCTCTCTAAGGCTTCCCACACCTTACCCAACTCAAGCCCATTCACAAGGCTACTCAAGAGAGAGAACTAGCCTAGGACCACACTCATGTGTCCTCACACAAAGGCTATTCACTTCTCTATTAGGGAGACTCAACTCTACCCAACCAACATCAACACTCTAGGCCACAACCAAGCATGTTACCTCCTCAAATCAAGATCTCACTCCAACCCAAGACTCCATATGACATAGGCATGTCCACAATGCCTCACTTGACTCAACAACAACCACCAATACTTGTTGAGACTACTCTGATCAAGATAAGGCAGGTCTGCACCATTAGATCAGCTTGAGAGACCTAATGCTTGTAGCCCTACAAAACGGGTAATTCAAAGATAACTTTCTAGACTTCCAAAACACATTACAGATTAGGATACCCTTTAGGCCCATACACCAAACCTCAGACTTTCAGAACCGTCCTCTGACTTTTGACTCCTATGATAGCAAACACTAGTTTTTAGAGATTAGGCCTAATTTAAGGCCTTTGCAAAGGAACTATGTCATATCCAACTACTCAGAACAAGATAGTGATATCAAAGGGTCTATAATCCTCTGCAAACACTTGATCACCCATCAATTTGGTCACTCCACTAACTGTTCTCACATAACAACACTTTTCCTATTGTTTCAATGACTAATCACATAGAGATCCCTAGTCAAATTCATGCCAAAGTCCTTGAATCCTTGAGTGCTTGACCCAAAACCACAAAAAACATAAAATATACATTGTATTCCTCCATCACACTGAAAATGAGAATCTTTCTTTTAGCGGATAGAGGAATAACAATCCATTTATTCACAAAAGCCTAGTTTCTAGGTTTTCTGACCAGTCTTTGCAAAAAGGTCAATATCTCACAACCTACAACACTTCAAGACACCAAACCACTTCCAAATGAAATCTACCTCAATGCTTGAACATCTCCAATCAGTCTCAGGTGATCAACTATCTGTACAGGCCATACAAAATGACTGTTACAGTGAATTATTCAAAAAAACCATACAAACTGATTTTGAAAGTCAGTTAGCCGTTGGGTTTCTCCTATCACAAGAAAACTACATGTTTTCATTGTGTTATTACATCAAACTTCACCATAACATGGTCTACATAGGTCTAGTGACCAAATTGACATAAAAACCTTATTACAAACATGATGTGGCTTAAAAATCCTTGTTGAAAACATAAACAAAACATGACATGCATAGGAATTCAAATGATCCAAGATTGGATCCACCATAGAGAAGGTGCCCCTGCACAAATTTTGAATAGGTCAGAGGAGAGGTTGTGTAGGATTTTTTGGAAGAGGTTTTTGAAGAGAGAGAGAGAGAGAGAGAGAGAGAGAGAGAGAGAGCCAAATACAACAATTGAGTAATATTTTCAAAAAAAAAGTTTGGAGCATGTGTGTGTAACAACAAGAAGGAAAAGAGTAGAAAAAGGAAAATAGAATACAGAAGGATCTTTGAAAGGAAATATTGGAGGTGTTGTGTATAGTAGCAAGAAAATAGAGAGTAGAGAAAGAAGAAAGATAGGGAGGAAGGCAACGTAGTAGGAAAAGAAGGAAGAGAGTTGAGGAAGAAAATAAAGAGTGGAGATTAAGCTAAATAGAAAAAGGAGAAGAAATTTGAATAGACAAAGGAGGAACTAGATAGAATACATAGAGGGAGAGAAGGAGGAGGCTACTAACCAAAAAGGGAATAGGAGAAAAAGGAACAACAAAGAAAAATGAAGAAATAACGTGGTAGTGGAAGGTCATGGGATTGAAGAAATAAAAGAAAGGTTAACTCAATGCCCATGTATGTTTATTAATAGTAGAATTATTGTAAAGCCCCTATTTTTAGTTAATGAAGAAGAAATACTCTTTTGATGTTGTTTGGTCTTATGTGTATGTGGTTTTTCTTAATTTGTGTGTATGAATCTTTGACCAATACAAATCTCTTTTTTGTTTTCGTATGTTCATCAGTGATTCCTTTCCCTCATATGTTGGGAAGAGTGTTTATTTGTGGTATATGTGTATATGTGTGTGCATGTGTTGTTTGCAGCAACATGGTTGACTGTAGTATTGGATTGAGGTTCTCTATAGCAACTAGAGTGTGAGGTGTTGGTCAATAAGAGTGTGTTGGGTGGTTGTAGGGCTACTTATAGCTTTGTCTTTTAACCTTGTAGCATCAGGGTAGAGTGGGTAGGTTCGCTTTAAGCCAACTGTAGTAATAGAAAAATGAGAAGTTTATGTGCATAATTAATATGCAGAAGAGGCATTTATAAGTTTTTAAGTCACACGCAACAACTATTGTGTTGGGTGTGGGACATGTAGAGTTAAGCCACCATATGACTACCTACAGTAGGGAAGAAATAGGGTGTCACTAGGTGTGGCACCATTAGCATGGTATCAAAGTACAACAATAGCTCTAGGTTTAAGTGTGAGGTTAGTGTGAAGTTGCTGAAGTCCAATGAAGCATTGGTTGTGTGGTTGAGGATCACTTAAGAGAAGAAGATTGCAGGTAGGAGGGTTATAGTGAGAATAAAGGAGAGAGAAGTTTAGGACTATAAGATTCCACCAAGGATAATAGTGGCAGAGATTACAGTAGTAGACATTGTGGGAAGGATAAATGAAGTGTTGGAAGCCCTAAGGGGTGTAGAATATCATGTGGAAGCCCTAGAAGGTGATAGGAGGAGGGGTAGAGCACATGAAGGTGTTGACAATGAGAGTGAAATAGAGGAAGAGGGGGTTGCTGTAGTAGTACAAGAAAATGAAGGTGCAAATGATAGAATGGATGTATAGGGAAGGCTCACTAAGGCCATTTTAGAAATTGGAAAAGGGTTACATATTTAGTTGCCATGTTTCTCTAGAAGTCTATGACTTGATAAGTTAATAGATTGAGTAACACAAATGGAAGAATATTTTGAATATAATGATATAGAGGATCTAAGAAGGGTTAGAGTGGCACAAAAATGGCTGAAAGGACATGCAACACCTTGGTAGAAAGAGGTAAAGGTTAAAGTAGCAAAAATGGGAGAGAGAAGATCACCCAGTGGGATACGATGGTGAGAAGACTGAAGACTATACATTGAAGAATTTTACAACATCTCTATTAGGTCAAGTCACCATGAGTTGGAGCATGAGAAGGTGGCATGATATGTAAATGGTCTAAGACTAAGTATACAAGATGAGTTGATCATGATAAGGCTATGAACGATTAAGGGGGCCTACCAATATGCATTAAAAGTTGAGGAGAAACTATCAAAGAGGCAATCTAGTTCTACTCGCAGCAAAAGAAGACTTGAGAAAGAAAGAAAATTTTCTAGTGGTGATGATGAAGATGATGATGGACTAATGCATATCACCAAGAGAAGGTATAGCCAGGATGAAGAGGACAACCCCACTTATAATAAAAAATAAATCTATTAAGAGAGAAAGTGAATTCAACAAGTGATGAAGGTACATTTATTCAAAGAATAGGCAAAGGATTAATAGGAGAATGTTTTAAGTGTGGAGAAGTGGGTCATAAGGTAGTTGAATGCATGAAAATGTTGCCATATAGTGAATCCTGAAGTCATGTTACATGGGGAAATAAATGGAGAAATACTTCATCAAAATGCACAAAGAAACCAAGGAATAGAGAAGTTCTCATGATGAAGAGAATACTACTAAAATTAGAAAGAAGGATGGAAAAGCCCATGCAGTGAAGGAATTTGTTTAGGACCATGTGCAAGGTGAGCGATTAGTGATGCAAGGTTATAATTGATAGTGGCAATACATATAATCTAGTTTTTTATGAGACAGTAGTAAAGTTAGGACTAAGAAGAGTAACTCATCCAAACCCATATAGAGTATCAAGTGGCTACAAAGGGGTCATTAAATTTTGGTTAATGAGAAATATTTGGTGGAGTTTTAGATTGGTACTTATGAAGACCAAGTGTGATGTGACAATCTACCGATGGATGTGTGCCATGTACTTTTCGGAAGGCCATGGAAATATGATCATAGAACTATCCATGATGGTAGGACAAATGCATCTACTTTGGTAAAGAATGGGAGAAGGCATACATTGACTCCATTGGTGACTATCAAAGAGGAGGTGAGAGATAGTCCAAGAACATTAGTGTTTGCAAACAAGGAATTCATGAAAGAGGCTAATAATGAGGTTGCTGAAATTATATTTGAATGGTAGCAAGTACACAAAAAAATGGAATGTGAGGCTATAGGTTATGATAGAATAATTTTTCCAAATACTACATGGTTCCAACTACTGTGAGCCATAGATCTCTATCCACCAATAAGTCCTCTATCTCGAGTTTCCACAACTCATAGTTGTCTCCATTAAACTTCTTTATCTCAACCCTCCCAGATGTGCTCCACATCTCTTTCCTACAACAAAGATTTCAAAATCCTCTGCACAAGCTCCCACTCAAAACAAAGATCATCTCAAAAAAAAAAACCTCTTCCCAACAACTAGAACCAAAGCTGATCAAGCTCTGATACCAATTGAAAGGAATGAAGGTATGCAAATTTCCTACACTTCCTACGCTAATCTAATGAGAAAAGTTATGTAAATTTCAATCTTTACTAGTTACAGGTTATTAGATGCACATTAACATAAAGGTAATAACACATCAAAAAATAAGTAAAATGCTCACAACAAAAGATATACATGGGGAAAACCCTTTTGGATAAAAAACCCCACACTCCAAAACCTACACAATGTATTATCAAATCAAAAGATGATTACAACACACTTGCAATGCAAACTTTTTTAGGAGTACACAATTTCAATTCTCATTTGCATACCATACCTTTTACATTCTCCAACTGTGTATTTATCAAGCCTCTTTGGCAGTTATCCAATGTTAGTTTATCCATGTTGGCCAATAACAAAATAAATGCTAACACCTTTATTAAACATAGGGCATTTTTTTCTTTGAGGGCATTGCCCCTAGCAACCCCCACTAGGGTTGTTTTCCTAACTCCTATGGTGGACTCTACCCTCGAGCCCCTGCTAGGGGGATAAGCCCTCCCAAGCCCTGCAGGAGGGGCCCTGCCCCATACACTCCCCCATTAATTATTTTGGGGGGAAACTGTGGCTGACGAAGTCCCAAAATTTATCTTGTTGCATGTATACAAGGTGCTAACACATGGAAAAACCATGCCAAGTCAACATAGGATGCTACAACATGGTGTTGATTAATAAATACAACATTAGGAACTTGCAAAGGTTGAGACACCTTAATTCCCAACAAGTTAATCTTAGTAAACTAATGTGGTGATTATAAATATTTATGAAAAGGATTGTGTAGATTTTTAAAGATTTATAGGTAGTGTTTATGTTGTTTACAACATGTCCCTCATTTCACTAGAAAATAGGCAGCCCTTTCTTTTCAGCTTAGATGTTTTCTCTCTTTATTTCCCTAGCCCCTTTTGATGTCTGTCATTGATATTTGATCAAAGATCCTCTTCAATGCCCTCCTTCGTGGAGTTAGTCTTGGTAGTGTTCTTTTTTGTACCCGTGGTTAAATTTAATGGCCTATCCAATAAGGCAATGTTGTCTCCATGCACATATAGGTCATTTATGCTCATCTAGGCCTATAGTCAACCTACCCAACTGTACAACTCCATCCTATTGGCATGTGTGATGCCTTCTCTTACCTAAGAACCCCTCAATTTAAGCTTCTTAATGCTTTGCAAATGCATATTTAGTTAGATTTTAACTATATTAACTTTGTTTTAACTCTTAAACTTTTATTTTGTAGGATTTGATTGGAAAATTTGCTCCAAGGCTCATGAATAAGTAGTACAATAGACAAATAACTTATTACACATCTAATTTGTAGTGCTATGAAGATCAAGCATGGTAGGGAAGGAATGGGCATCATGTTCTTCTCTCTAGTGCAAGCATACCTTATGGATAGCTCACCTCCTCCACCCTCATGACTTACATGCATTCTCCAAGCTTATTTCCATAAGGTCTAAAGTACTATAAATAGTATGCATGCCTATTCAAGGACATACACATTTTCTTTTATTAGAGATATAGAATAGCATAAAAGGAAAAGGTAGAGCCTATAAGAGCTAGGCTTATAAGAATAGGGAATTCTCCTTCCCCTATGCATGCAAATAGAAAGGAAGAGATTGTAGCATCAACTAGAGCTCTATTTTTTAAGCATATCATCATCTTTGGACTAGTATTCTTTATAAATGCAACCAATTTGATCTTAATGAATGTTCTTTGTGAATGCAATCTTCATTATCTATTCACGTATTATGGTGATGATTTCCTTTCTTGTATTCACTTGCAAATTTTGTAGTAAAATGTATGTTTCCTTAGGTTCTTGCATAGGGTATGTCATTTATAGAGATGAAACTTGAAATGGTATGCATTATTACTATTGTGTTTGTAGAGAATACTCCCACATGATAATGTTTACTCTTGTTGATCATGGGATTCTCCTTTCTTTATTTCCCTTGTTCTCTCTTCCTTCCTTCTCCTATTGAATCCCTTCAACTTTTTTCTTTCTTATTAGTTGGTTTGAGTACAATTAGATTAGGGAATCCCTCAAATTGAGATTTTTAGTCTATGCACATTGCTACACTTAAAACTTCACTAGAGGTCCTTGTTATAACATCTCATCTACCATTGAGTGACCCTTGCAAACCTAGGACCTAGTAGCCTTGAGACCTTGGGGAGATTACAAAATTTATTACAAGAGAGGCTCGTCATCCTTGTGATCCCTAACTATCTATCACGTAAGCTTTACTAATAAAAATTTCTGGCACTAGAAGGATGACAATCTATTATTTTGAAGTGCAAATGCACTTAGGTGTATGGTTATTTGTATAGCTTAACCAATCAAGCTAGAGGCTATTCAATTTTCAATCTATTATCCCCTTGCTTTTGAAGACAAATTCCCTAGACTTCTCAAAGGATATATTAGTTGGAACTCATCCCTTTCCCAAGTAAAAAGAATGCATTTGACCATGTTAAAAATTTAAGGACTTATTAATTCAACATTAGGTCATGAATGAAGAGGTTTCATGCATTTTATTTTCTTACACCTTTAGAAGTAGGCCTATTAGTAGTATAATCACTTGCCACCATATTCAAATTTTTTGGGCACAATTTGAGGTTTCCTTTCTAAGAGAATTTGGTAAATATCTAGACTCTAGAGGGGCACACATCTACAAGTTATGTCAATTAGAAGAGAATCCCATGAAACCATTGCCATTTTTTCTTCCAAGTTTTTTTAGATTGTTGGAAGCTTGGTGAAATTTTACATGACTAGGGATAATGAAGTTTTTTAATCATATTTGCAATCCCTATGAACTTTTACAAAGCTTTCATAAAGTAGTCACTAGGAGTTGACCATCTACAAAAGGTTGTGAATAGCCCTCACCTTATAGAAAATCATTAATCATAGCCAAACAAGTCAAAACTTTGTCCCTTATTACTTGCAACTATCATTTCCGCCATCCATAGAACCATCCTACAGTAGCGTGTATACAATGATGTGTTTCTAACCAACATATTAATACCCATCAGCACTTGCAATTAATTTAATTAGGCCATACGGTCAACTGTTAGTTCCAGAAGGTCAAAAATTAGTCCTTAAAGCAAATAAACTACCTCCAAACTATTCTTATACAACTACATACAATCAAATTTTAGTCAATGTGCAACAACATATTCATCAAATGATGATGATGCTTTCGATGAAGAGAGCAAATCAGCCAAATGAAGTCAATAATTCACCTATGGATGAAGAAAAGAAAAAAAAAAATTCAAGGTAAGAGTCGAAATGTGACCATTCCTACTTGGTTGGGTACAAGAACAAACGAAGAAAAACATGTAAAAGATGAAAATGATGTAAAATTTCAAGATTTACCAGCACCTACAATGCTATCACAAGACTATTGTCATGTGAAATCAATAGATAGGGAGTCTTCTATACCTTCCTTGGATACACGCAACACCTCTCACATGCATATACATGATTCACATGAAGAAAAGTCTCTACATCATCTATTTGAGCTAGATATCTCATTTGTGAAGGACAAATTGAACAAAGACTTGTTGGAGATGAGTTTTCCATACACATTATCAGATTTAGCTTCATTAAATCGGTGCAGGATACATAGTATAATTGTCTAATTTTCCTCACATGGGCGGCTTTGTACTTTACGAGTGGCTCCATGCAATGGAGATAGTCATTCCTGAAGATAGTCAAGAGACTAATCCAATTTTACAAGATGAAAAGGTACGTGATTTGTACTTGAAAGGTGGGATCCACGCAATGGAGATAGTCATTCCCGAAGATAGTCAAGAGACTAATCCAATTTTATGAGATGGAAAGGTACATGAGCAAACCATCTTTCCCAACTCCATGGATAAGGAGGACACAAAAGATGGTCTTGATGCACTTACCTATGACAAGCTACCCGGAGACACTATCAAGATGCAATCAGACTTTGTTGATGGATTTAATAGTGGTTTTGAGTAGGATAAATCAGTTGTTGCCGTTTGAAGATGAGTGTGAACCTTCTCAGAATCAACAATTTCTTGCAAATCAGTTTCAAAGACATGAAGGTCATCAAGTTGAGCATGAAAACACTATTGGATTTCATGATATAGAACATGTGGAGGATACTTGTACTATGAATGACAAACCACATGATGGCTGTTGTGATGAAGTAACTGATTATCTTCCTGTTCAAGAGGCTGAATACAATGTGTTTTTGTCAGAAGTATATTTTTCAAGAGCCTGAATACTATTTTGCTCTTAGATAAGTTAGATTCTTTCACAACACAGATGGTCAACAACCTCAAATTCCAAGGTTCAATTCTATTAGATTCCTTTACGCATGAAGCTACAACTTGTCAAATATAGAATATAGGTATTGAACTTTGAAATGAATTAGCGCCTCAGAACGGTTTTGCAGCAACCCGGTGTCTTTTCAGTTTATGTTTTTAAAAACACATGTATTCCACATTCATCGTTTGTAATTTTAACATTCTTTTGAAAAACTGATTATATTATATAGTTTCACAGCTTTGTTGTTTTATAATGACCTTGCATGTTGGAACTAGCTGTGTTTTATCACTATAGACAATGCCAAAAGACAAATGTTTCTGTACATGTTTTTTTGGGTTAAAATTGATAGTCCCAAGAAGTGCATTACTTCTCGATACTGTGTTAAGAAAGTTAGTTACTGGAAAATTGAAAACACATAAAGTAAACATAACAATTCTAAGGAATATAGAGTACGTTCGCAGTCTTCCTTTCAAGAAATTCTATAATTTGAACGACCATCCTCGCAAGCCATCTTTCTTTAATATAAACTTGACAACATATTGATAACCGTAAATGAATATAACATGTCTTTATCATTTTGTTCTGCAGTCTTGGAACTTAAAAGGCTGCAAGGATCCTCAGTTCAATAGTAAGATATTTCAACTAGATCTTTTATCCATTACAAGATGACTTACATGTAGCGTGGGCGCATAACTAGTTAGCCGTAAACAACCTCAGAGTTATAGTAAATGCTTATGTGGAATTTAAGTTTTCCTGCCATTCTTCCATCATTACGAGGGAAGAAGATAGACATATTTTTAACAAGTCTTTCTTTTCATGCCGAAGCCATTTTGAACTATATATTTGATTACGCTTACTTAACGACCTACCAAGAAACCACAGAATGCATGGTTTACTTCCTCCGCAGATTTAGATATTCTCTATTTTAATTTGATTTCCGACCAGTGGGAACATTGCACAGTTCCTTAGCAAAGCAGAAGAATGTCATCGATCTTATTTTGCTATTAAATAGGTTTCTAATATTATATATATTCAGCGATTTTGACCAGCCTCAGATTCCGTCATTGGAATCCATAGATTCTTAGAATATATAATTTAAGTCGAAACTCGTCATAACTGTAGAATCTGAAACCAAATCTAATCCCTGCACCCACAGGTTATGAAAAATAACAGTACAAGAATAAAAACAATTAATTCAGGAAAAAAAGCACATACACAGTTGAGTATTTTTTTGCAGACTGCTCAACTGTAATTTTATTATTGTATATATAAAAGAAGAGTTACATTATTACATAGTTCGCTGCATCTAAACATAGAAAGAAAACGCAAAAAACAAGGCATGCTCTTAACATGCATTATTTTTTCCGCGCTGAAGACAGGCAAATTGGCAGTAAAAATAGAGTTTGTTAACTGCTCTAAAAACTGACTAAAATAAATCTACGAATCTGCTTGAAAGGTAAAGTACAGTTGCATGTGAATGCATGTTCAGTCGGCTTCTCATGCATCACTTTTCAACATACTCCCCCTTGATGCTAAGAGGGCGAACAATCTGATCTCTGAGTGTCAAAAACTGATACTTTGCAATTGCCTTTGTGAAGATATCTGCTAACTATTTTTTAGTGCTGATGTATTTCAATTCTACTGCCTTCTTCTGCACTAAATCTCGGATAAAATGATGCTTTAAATCAAAATGTTTTGTCCTACTATGATGGACTGGATTCTTGGCCAATTTGATGGTACTAATTTTATCACAAAAAATCACTGTAGGCTGAACTTGAATCTCCCTAATTTCTTCAAGAAGTTTTCTAAGCCATAATGCTTGTGTACCTACTGAGGTGACTGCAACATACTCTGCTTCTGTAGAAGAAAGGGCGACTATACTTTGTTTTTTTGAGCTCCAAGTAATCAAACCAGAACCAAAAGAAAAGCAATTACTAGATGTAGACTTTAGGTTGTCCAAACTACCTCCTCAAATAGAATCACTAAAACCAACAAGATTGAACCTTTTAGAAGTGTAGTAATGAATACCAAAATGTAGAGTGCCTCCTACATACCCAAAATTCTCTTGGCTGCCTTCCTATGTGTTTCATATGGCTTTATCATGTACCTTGAAACAAGTGAAACAGAATAAGCAATATCAGGTCTTGTGTGAGTTAAAAACATCAAACTACCAATAATGCTCCTATAAGCTGTCTCGTTAACTATTTCAGCACCATCATCTATACACAACACAACTCCATGAGCAACTAGAGTGGAGATTGGTTTACAATCAACCATATCAAATTTCTTCAACATATATTTGGCATACTTTATTTGACAAATAAAAATTTCATTCTCACTTTGATAAACCTCCATTCCTTAAAAATATTTTATGAGACCTAAATCTTTCATCTCAAATTCATTCATCATAGGAATTTTGAATTCATCCTTCATTTTAGAACTGCTACCCATATACAACAAGTCATCAACATACAAACTTATAATAAGAATAGCATTACCTTCTTGTTTGTAGTAAAGGGTAGGTTCACCCTTACTTCTTTGAAAGCCATTCTCCTGAAAATATCCATCAATCCTAGCACACCATGCTCTTGGTGCTTGCTTGAGCCATACAAGGCCTTCTTCAACTTGTAGAAATGATTTTCTTTTCCTTGCACTTTAAAACCTTGTGGCTATTCCACATATACTTCCTCTTCTAAGTACCCATTCAAGAAGACACTTTTCATGTTCATATAATGTATGCTCCATTTCTTTTGAGCTACTAATGAAATCAGCATTTTGATGGTCTTTTGTCTTGTAACTAGTGCAAATGTCTCTTCATAATCAAGCCCATGCCTCTGTGTGAAGCCTTTGGAAACTAATGTTGCCTTATGTCTTTCAACACTCCCATCACTGTTAAACTTGGTCTTGTAGACCCATTTGGTGCCAATCTTCTTCTTGTCATGTGGAAGCTTTGTAATCTCCCAAGTATTATTCCTGTGAATGGAATCCATCTATTTTTGCATTGCTGGCATCCAAACCTTATTAGTACATGCTTCTCCAAAACATGATGGTTCAAAATCGGCCTTGGTAAATAAAGAAAAATTAATTGTCTCACCTATTGGATTTTCTTCATGTGGTTGATTTGCACTCCTTTGATAAATATCACTCAATTTTCTTACCTTCCTTGTAGAACTTGGACTTGAAGCTAGAATTGAACTTGGAATTGATGAGGGGGTACTTGGTGGACTTGTAGCTCTTGGAACTAAAATTTTAGTGGGCTTCTCATGATCAATATCATCAATAATAATATCATTTAAAATAGATTTTGACTTCTCCATATGGCCCTTTTGATGGCCACAAACTCCCCCTTCATCAAAAATCACATCTCTTGACACAATAAACCTATTAGCGAGAGGATTATATAACCTATAATCCTTACTTTCCTCACTATATCCAACAAAAATACATGACTCACTTTTGGGATCTAACTTTTGTCTCTTTTGATTAGGAACATGAACACAGGCTAAACAACCAAAAACTTTGAAATGATGAACATTAGGTTTTTTCTCATACCATGCTTCATAAGGAGTCATCTTCTCAAGTGCACTAGTGGGACTCTGATTGAGAATATATATTGTTGTAGCAACTACATCTCCACAAAGAGATTTGCTTAATCCCTTTGTTTGTAGCAGACTCTATACCATCTCCACCATTGTACGATTCTTCCTTTCAGCTACACTATTTTGTTTGAGGTGTGTAGGCAGTGGTGAGTTGCCTTCTGATGCCATGCATATCACAATAATCTTGAGAGGCTCTTTAACAAAATTCTCCTCCATGATCATTTCTTAAACATTTGATGTTGCATCCTTTCTCATTTTCCACAAGTGCTTTAAACCTCTTAAATTCAAGGGCTTCATCCTTGGCCTTCAAAAAATACACCCAACATTTTCATGAGTAATCATCAATAAAAGTGATAAAATATGATGACTTACCCAAACTCTTTGTTTGCATAGGACCAAAAATATCTGAATAAATAAGTTGAAGTGAGTAATGGGCCCTCCATGCATTGCCCTTTGAAAACTTTTCCCTTGCATGCTTGCATTTAGCACATCCTTCATAAATCTTCTTGTGCTCTTCAACCTTGGGCAAACCAGAAACTAATGCTTGTGATGTTAGAATCTTCAAACTGTGAAAATTTAAATGCCCATACCTAAGACACCACAACCAACTTGTATCCTCATATGCCATATTGGCAAGGGTTCTATTATGTTCACCAAACTTCAATGGGAACATCCTATTCCTTGTCATAGACACAATTGTAACCATTGTATTGCCCTGATTCTTATCATAAATTATACATTGCTGATTTTCAAATACAACTTTATAATTCTTCTCACACAATTGTCCAACACTCAACAAATTATTGTTTAATTATGGAGTGTAATAAATGTCTTTAACACTCTTCATAACTTCTTTTGTATGGACTTCCATAGCTCCTTTTATAGCAACGTCCAATGATTTGTCATCACTAAGATGGATCTTGGATTTGAAACTTTCATCCATTGTGGAGAACAACTCATTTCTTGACATATGGTTAGAACATCTAGAATCTAAATACCAAACATCTTTAGAAACATTTTCATCTTTGTCATAAGATAAAAATAAATTATTTTGAGGAGCCTCATCACCCTCTTGAGCATAATAAACACTTTTATCATTATTAACTTATTTCAATCTGCACTCTCTTTCAAAGTGGCCATACCTATTACAATGATAACATTGGATGTTTCTCTTATCAAATCTACCTCTACCTCTTCCTCTTAAACCATATTGATTTTGACCTCTTCCCTAACTTTGGTTTCTTGTGGTGCTACTATTTGCATCTTCATTCTTTGTAATTTGCAATTTGTAGGAAAAAGCTATCTCGTCACTATGCCCAAATGAATTTCTCAATCTTTCTTTATGAGACATTAGAGACCAAGCTAGTTGATCAAACTGAAGGGTAGACAAATCCTTGCTTTCTTCAATGATTATAGCAACATAATTCTCTCTTGATGTTAGAGACCTCAAAACCTTTTTAACCAAAACCTCTTTGTCCACAAATTCTCCAAGAGTAGCCTGTTGGAGTATAGGACCACTGAGAGGAGGGTGAATTAGTGGTCTATAAACCCTAAAATTCTCTTACACTTTTTAATTCACTGAAATACAAAATACAAGAGACCTCAAGATTTGTTTAAGCACATATACACAAGAATAATCATGTGAAGAATGAACAAGACATTAAACAATCATAGAACATAAGGGCATATAGATAGACAATAATCATGATCCATGACACAAATTTTGATGAGTGGAAAAACACTTCAAAGCGATAAAAAACCACTCTTAAACTTCTTCACTTTATTACTTCACTAGAAAAAATAAAGTATCTCACGGATACACAATATGCCTCACAGGCTGATAGATACCTCACTGGCAGACAGATGCCTCACTAGCAGAAATAAAATTATTTTGGATACAAGTAAACCATTCAATGGGTTACCTTGATTCTCTATATCACAAAAACTTACAACTTCTTTTGTTTTCACTCAACAAAGTCTCCTTCAATCACAATCCATTAACACCATGTCAATAACAACAAATCAAACATGTTTCAATTTTTGCAAACAACTACAATTTCCTTTCTAGCATTGATGATAAACTCTATACACCATAAACTGGTCTTCAACCTTCAATCTCTACAAACACCAAGATTTTCTTCACAAAACTGATCAATTTGGATATGGGCATGTAGACTTACCTTTTCTCATCACATATCAACAACCAAAACTTCTAAAAACATCACACACTTCTCATACTAAATTTTACTGGCCCTCTGCATCATTAAAAAACCTTCAAAAAATTGCTTTTGAGCTTTAAATGGCAGTCTGCCCCATCAAATTAGATTTAGAAAAGTGACCATTTGTATTCAAAAGACACTTTAAATTCTATTCTTTGATTTTCTTTTTCACGCCTCTCTTAGATTAAATCAGAGCCCTCGATTTACTTTAAGGCTTCTATTGTATGCAAAGTGACTGGAGTGACCTATTTTGCAAGGTTGGGGGGGCAGTTAAACTATGGTGGAGACTCCTCAAGATTATAACTTAAGATATAACCACCAACAATTGAGTGTCAATGAAGAAATAGAAATAAAGTGATGACGGTTAGGCAAAAAGTCTTATTGCCTTGTATAACCTTAATTAGGGTTTTTGAACATACTAAAGTAAAACCCTAATATAAAGACCTCTTCACCTATATTCAAGAATCTCTATTCCATTGAAATTTAGTGTATATTTGTTCAACAACTTCAACTTTTGGCAAATGCTGATCAATGTCTCTTTTGCATCACTATATTCCATTTTACACACTATGATACAACTCTTGCATAGTATTAATATCAAACCCTTTGAACATAACTACAATCGTGAATAAGAAAGTACCTTAATTGCACATCAACTTGCTAATTGCATTGCAATCCTGTCACATATGTTACATAGTTGACACCAAACACTTTATGAAGAAATAAGAAATGAAGAACCAAGTAACCTTGAATTTTGCATCAATGACAAACTTTAACAACTTTGACAAGTGTCAAACACCTCAATGTCATAATGCATATGAATTCCTATGGTCCTAAATATCTAATGCATAATATGAACAACTTGTATGAGGAACATCACCATCTTGTCATCCATTGCACTATCCTTTGTCATCAGCCTTTTGTCATCAAGGACAACCAACACAACAAACTCCCCCTTTATCCGTGGATGGAAAAATACAAACACTCCCCCTTTTTACACTATGGACAAAGGACACAACTACTTCCTGATAGCACTGTCATGAATTCACATCAGTGAACTCATTGTATATTATACCTAGATTGCACTAATGGCTTGTCATATAACTTGTCAAGTATACTATCATCTTGAAGCACTGTGATCTTCATGACTATAGTCAATACTATCATCTTGAAGCACTGTCACTGTCATTGTTAGATGATACCTACCAATAGTTTACAAAGACAAAAAATTTAATGGATTCCATACCCTGTTCCAAGATTGCAGAGACTAAATTTACACCTTCCAACTGTCAAAAAAATAATCTCAAAAGCTCGTTGTCAAAACCTCAAAACAATACCACTATCAAAAACTCACTATCCTGATTTCTTTTGAAGTCATCAAAGTTTGCTACTGTACTTACCCATCTCTGTCATGCTACTTGGTTCTCCATACTTTGACAAATGCCACATCTTAGAATTCACATGATCATCACTACCAATGTGACAATCTTCAATTTCAATGATGAACTATCAACTGTACTCTGTGAATAGACTGTCAAGACATCAAAACAAAGAACTAAAGATGTATTACACAACACAAAGTATCCTCATTGTATCAAATCACTTTGAATCTACCAAATATTGAGTAGAATAGTCATGCCTCTACCTCTATTAACTTTGAAATCAGAGTCTTCTCATCATGCACTATTCACACATTGTATAACATTCTCTGATGCTCCATTGCATTGGATGAAACAAAAACCAAAAAAAAAAGAAATTTGATTGAACTTCAAGACTACGGAAAATCACCCATTTACTCCCCCTAAATCTAATATTATGATGAAATCATTGAAGAGAGGAGAGTGACAATACCCCAAGCCTTTGTCTCAGGGATTCAAACACTTCTTTAGGCAATGGTTTTGTAAAGATATCAACAATTTGATCAGAAGTATGAACATAATCCATCACCAAATCATTTGCAAAAACTTTTTCTCTTAGGAAATGATATCTAATAGCAATATGTTTGGTCCTAGATTGCATGACTGGATTCTTGGAAATATTAATTGAACTAGTATTGTCACAAAGAATATAGATAGGCTTAGAAACCTCCACTTTGATGTCTTGAACTAACTGAACCATCCAAAGGACCTAAATACAACAAGAAGATGCTGCAACATATTTAGCTTCAGCAGTGGATAAAGAAATGGAATCTTGCTTCTTGCTATGCCAAGCCACTAATCTACCACCAAGAAAGAAGGTTGCTCCACTTGTGCTCTTCATGTCATCAGGACATCCTACCCAATCAGCATCAGTATATTAAAAAAGAGTTAAATCATTGTGTCTAGGATACCACAATCAAAAATCAAGAGTGCCTTTAAGGTATCTAAAAATCCTTTTAACTTCATTTAAGTGAGATTGTTTTGGACATTATTGAAACCTTGCCACCAAGAACATAGCCTACATGATAGTTGTTAGATATAAGAGGATACTTATCATGGATCTATATAAGGACTATTCTACCTCAAGTGAATCATAATTTTTGCTTAGTTTGCACCTTGTTTCCATAGGAGTACTAACTGGTTTACATTCATCCATTTAAAACCTCTTAAGCATTTCTTTGGCATACTTAACTTGTGAGATAAAAATCCCCTTTTCAAGTTGAGAAACCTGTAAACCAAGGAAGAAAGACAATTCTCCAAGCATAGACATTACAAATTCTAATTTAATAATGTTAGGAAAAGAATGACACATGTTATCATTATTGCTTCCAAAAATGATGGCTTAAAGCACAAAGTTGTGTCACACCTTCGGCCAACAAAATAGTTTAGAGCGAGTTGTTTTTGCATGAGTTTAACTTGCCCAACTTAAATTTTCTTGAAAACTCGTGGGTGTTGCATGACACATATGTCACAAGTTATTTTTGGGCAAGTTAATTTGGGGGCGAGATTGTTTCGCCCGAAATCATTTAGTTAAAAACAAAAAAAAAAGAAATTGCCACATTTCACAACGACCATTTTCTGACTACGATAGTGGGGTAGGGTTTCAAAGTTTTTCATGTGAAGGACGTCCCCACCACCTTTTGCAACAGTCTCATCACCTTGAACCAAGTATGCCATCTTGCATATTCTATCAAACATTTTGTATGGCACTATGTATAGAAGTGTTTGTTCAATAAACCTGCACCTTATATGATTGTATGCAAGTAAAATGGGTTTGTATGTCTTTGATTTCAATGTGCAAAATGGGTAAAATTTGTTTAAAATTTTAGCATTTTTTGTCAAACATTTTGTATGGTACGATGTATCTAGAAGTGTTTGAAATAAACTTGCACCTTATAATCCACCTTGGCAATTTGTTTAACATTGATAACATATTTTGCATCCTCAGTATTTGGGTTAATTATCTTGGTACACCTTACCACCTGCACAGTAGAAACAAGAACTAACTAAATATACAGTAAAAATCAAAGGATAAAAGAGAGTCCTTTTTTTCTGACAAAAACCCACAAGATATACACAAAATGTGGTTTCATGGACTACAATGATTACAGGATATGCACAAAATGGATTTTTTGAAAAGTCTTTAGACATTTTAAAGTAGATGCAATTGGTTGGTGTAAAGCCAAACTCCACAACCTTTGCCAGTATCCTCCCTCATATCCATCAATACATCTATGAATCTGAATGGATATGAGGGAGTTAACAGAGCCACACCAACCCTATACCATGACGCAATAGGAAAGTACAAGGAACATCAAATTTCATCCACACAATATAAGCTAAAAAAGAATATCAAAATTTGAAATCATTCTAGAGAGAACTTGTGCATAAATTCTTCTTTATTGAATTTTGTGCGTGAGTTTTTATCAAGGTTGTGATGATGGAAAATTAATCATAATTTGAAACCATTCAAGAAAGAATTTGTGCATAAGTTATTGGAAAGGTTGTGGTGATTAGAAGTAGCAAGTGGCTGATGGCTGTTGGGTAAGAGTCAGTTCACACATAAAACAGGTCAAATCAAGTGCTACAGCAATGCAAGACATGCACTTTTATCCCTTGTAAGGTTATCCATTCAAATTTGCCCATCAAATGCTAGGGAATAACATGGTTAAAGAAGGAAACAACATACACTAGATATATATACTCCAATGGCTTTGAATTATGATTAAATCTGATTTATATAAATTCCTACGGTTGTCATGTCAACATGCTACATGCTACATGTGACTTTTAATTTGGAGTTTCTAGATGCATTCCTAGTTCTTTGTTTTATGGTTGATTTAGATTTGGTTGATAGGCCTATTACTTATGTATTTGTTAGAATGTAAGATGCAGGTTTATTTGAGAAGCACGTGTGCATTTATATCATGGATTTTTTAAAGATGTGTGTAGTAGTTGGAAAATTTATATGCAGGTTTATTTACATTGTGACATACAATATGTTTGATAGAAAATTTAATTATCATACTGTAGATAAGTTTAGGTCCACATGGATGACCATCTTCACATCAATCACATCAGTCAAGTCAACCTGATGATCGTGATAATTCTACATTCTATGCTAAGACTATTCAAAGGTTTGAAAGAGCTTTGGATGAACTCAACAGTATAATACACAATACACCAAACCTGTCAGGTAGAGACAGGTTGGTTAGGATTAGGGATGAGATAATGCATATGATCCAAGTTGTTCGATCATACAATCCCTATGATGACATTAGTGTTGACAAGTTCTATGCATCACTTTCTCAGAGTGTTGTCAGCCAAGAGAAATGGCCATATATTTCTAGGCAGGTTTCAGTAGATAATGTTCTCAGGATGTTCCCTTCTTATAGGGGAAAAGAGAGAGCGAGAGGCTATTCTCCCACCAAGTGTGTGGATGCAGTTGTCTTTCCTTTCATTTATCCTAGGTTTTTGGTAGCTCATTACAAATGGGCAAATAATGATGAGTTACCATTATATTTTTAAAAACAATTATATGTGGAGTTCCATTGACATTTATCTGTCAATTATACATCTTTCCCTAAACATGCTTGTCAAGGGAAAGGGAGGTTTGTAGAGAGACCTGAATATAGAAGAGAAGATGTGTCACCTCTTCAGGACAAGAGGTCCTTAGTTGGCCCACACCTTTTGGTTCTTCCAAAACATGTGGAACTAGCAAATGTCGCTTGACCAACATTGACCCCCTCGAGATGCATGATTTTTGAGAGCATGATGACTATTGCCATTGAGGTTGATCAGTTGTCATCTGATCATGTTGGCAGATATTTGTTATGCCCACGGATTGACATTCCATCCACTGAGGCCACATCGACTAGCTATTCAGATCATTACATTTGTGCTGATATACCATCACCACATGATGTGGTGTAGATTAGTGGAGAGAGTGCTCTACAGAATATGACTAGATGCCTAGCCAGTGGAGAGAGAGATTTATTAGATTCATACCAGTTCATCAATGATTAGTATGGGATCCCACTTGATGCTATATCCTCACATCTCGAGTGATATTTTGGTAGACAGAGGATCCATGGTGAGTCTAGTTCATAGGGTTTGGGGGGACATCAGGGTGTTCTAGTTGGTCCTATAGGCTCCGCCCCTCTACATGCGCTAGTTGGTCCTAAGGTTGAGGTTATAGCACATGATGTTATGGGAGGTGAGTATAGAAGGCTTCTTTTTGCCACTGAGATTGTACCATCTACACGTGTATCATTGTCTCTCCATGACTCTGACCTTAGTGGGATGGGAGGGACTTTGCTAGTGCAGTTGAGGTACAATTTATTTAAAAATTATAATCTAAATTCATAAATTATATATTTAAAAATTATAAGTTCAATTTTAAATTAAATCACATACATTGAAGCTCTGACTCTTGATTGCAATCTTAAATGTACATGTGTATTAGACACAAAATACTTTTTTACAACCTGGATATGGAGATTTGCATCATGCTGGCGATCCTAGTCATCATCATGAGGTATTGAAAAACTAGGTCTATATATCACATGTACATATAAGTTTGATTTAAGTGTACACATATATCAAGTTAACTTTCTACATATAGACATCAAGCACGTACAAGTTTTCTAAATAAATGCACATATGCTTATATATTGTATGAACACATGTCATATATAGGTTGCAAGATCAGGTCATGCTTCTATTGAGACTCCTCTACATGATGTAGACCGTGTATGTCAGGTAATTTAGATTTGTCAAGTATTATTTATTTATTTAAAATCAAAACAAATTATATTTGTGTGTATATATATAGAATTTGAAAATTTTATGGTGTTCCATGTGTAGACCCCGACCCACAACTCAGCATAGCGCTCGGGTCATGGATCAATCAAGGGCTCCAATTAGGGATCATGACACAACTCAAGATAGAGAGATGCTCAATCCACTCATAGAGAAAGACATTTATGAGTTGTTATTATGATTCAGGTGTTTTATATTTGTACATTTGAACATTATGAGTTACATGTTATTATATTTGATCTAGACATTTTTATGAGTCACATGAACTTTTATATATAGACGTTGTTATTATGAGTCACATGCTTTATATCTTAGATACATTCTTGTTATGAGTCACATGCTTTATATTTATATTTCAAAATTTATATTATGAGTTACATGCTTTATATTAATTATTTTGACATTTGGGTTAATTATCTTGGTACACCTTGCCACTTGCACAGTAGAAAAAAGAACTAATTAAATATACACTGAAAATCAAAGCATAAAAGAGAGGAATTCTGATAGATGTTGTAGTTGCAACCTAAATTTATATTATGAGTTACATGCTTTATATAAATTTAATTTAAAAGAATCTTAGATTTTGGTATTTTATCTTTATATTTCTTAGTATTCCTTTTATGATGAAATTTCATATTCTTATGATTCTAATTAAGTATGGTTTCTTTTTTATTAGATATGCAAGAGGAAGAAATACCTTATGATGATGGTTTAAATCCATTCTAACTTACAATCCTTCATTAGTATATGATCTTATAGCCATTGTTCATTTTCCACATGTACAAGGCAACTAGTTAAGTAAGGTTGTGCTATCGTGTGGTTAATGTATTAGTATCTAACTCATCCTTGTATGCAAAATGAGTTTTCAAAATATTTGAAAAGAAGCTCTAAGTATAGACATTATGGTTGCATCTTAGACAAAGTATAGTGTTGATTTAGGTATTTTGTTATCTAATGAATTGATATCATAAGCTATATCTTCTCCTATTTCTATTTTATGAAATCTTGTGAGAACCTATGTGAATAATATGGGGTAGTTAGAACTAGATTTCTGTTACCCCATATTTTTAATGAAATTGTGAAATTAATTCTTTTAATGAAAAGATGTATTTTACAATAAAATGTTTACATTAGAATGATTGGTTATAATCATACCCTCCCAAATATACATTTTTAGGGATTATATTTTTTTAGTAGGCTATTTGATGTTTCTCTACATGCTCTCTATTTTTATATTATGATTGTTTAGGTTGAACTGCATATATTACTTGCAGGACATAGTAATTTGCATAGTGTAATCATCCTTGAGAACATTTAGGTTGTATTTGTGGTGACCTAGTTTATGAATGATCGGGTTATAAACCTTTGTTCATCTATATTGTACCCTTCTTATGGCTCAAAGAAGAGAGCCTCGATTCTTGCTATGAATTTGGTTTAAATGATTTATTGTTCCTATATGAACAAATGTAATTTAAGGCAACCTAAATTGATTCAAATTCTAGTAGGTGAACTGTAAAGCCTCTGATTATGTTATGTAGGCAAGGCCATGTTGTATGAGCCCTTAAGCCCTAGGTCTTGCCCCTTAGGTCCTGGTTCTCTAAAACCATGTTTCTAGGAATTTTTATCATGATTGTTTATTTATCATGAGAGACTAATTCTATAATCTAGTTTTGTAGAAATCATGGCTCTTCATGATACAAGATTATCGGGGCTGAATAAGTTCTTTGGGTCTGGTGCAAGGAAAAATGGTAGGACTAAAGTATTAGTTAATCAATTATTTCATATGGCTAAATTTTAAATTTTAAACCTATGCATCTAAATTATTAATTCGTAATGTTACATTGAATCTTATGTGTTGATAGCCAATTTTGTGAGACAATTTAATTATATTTAGTAATGTTTGTGGTTATTGCATGATGTTTGAATCAAGATAATTTGTGGGCATGACATAAAAAGTGGCTTTAATGCTAAATCATTAGGATTAGTATGTATCTTGAAGATTGTATGAAGCCCTTGTTTTATTTCCCATTTTTTGACACTACACTATCCTTTCATATCTCTTTTTGTTTTATTTTTAATGAACACATGATCTATTAAATATCAGGACAAATTCTAGAGATGAAAACTATTAGTGCTCTAGGCACAAACCACTAAATCTCAATGCCAAAAATTGAATGTTGTTCCCTTAATGTTGAAAACTAAACCCTAAATATGAACCCAAAAGATAAAATCATAAACATTGATACTAGGCATTAAACACAAACCACTAAATCTTAATGGTAAACATTACATTTTGAACTCAAAAATATGAAAGACAAAACTTGAACATGAATGCTAAACCTTAAATATAAAAATCTAAACCCCAAATTGTAATTGGTGAACCCTAGGCCTTGACCCTTGAACAATGAACATTGAACCCTAGAAAATAAATGTTTGTGGAAAATGATGATTGCAATTCATTTGACAAGATTGATGGGAAAAGGAATTTTTTAGTGATTATATGTTTCTATTTGGCTATTTTTGACATTCCTAGATCCCTAAAATTTGGTTATGTTTATGATCTTCAAAATTATCCAATTGGCCAAATTTGATATTAATGTGAAACAAAATTAAATTGAGTTAGAAATTGTACTTCTTTAGTATGAAAAAATATCATGATATTACATATTTAAAATTTTGGGAACTAACTTCCACCATCTTATTAGGGACTATTTAATAGTTTTCTAAATGCTCACCTCATTTCAAAATCATTATTTAAAAGCTATATATTGATTCAAAATTTAGATATTTAATCACCATAAATGCTATATATTCCTATAAAAATTTAGTCAATGAATTTAAAAACAAAGGTATAATTAGAAAACATTCCCATCCGCTCTAAATTTGTTTCCTAATATGAAAAAATCACCTAGAATATTATGCTTCTTTGTAGTGGATACCATTAAAGATCTACCTAAACTTCAGTTAAAATAACAATCATCAATGTTAAAATCCAAAATACAAAAGAACTCTTAGAAGAGAACTCATAAGCACATCATCTTTGAACATGTAAATTATGAATTAGATAGATCTATCTAATGTAGGTTTGTTAGGTTTGAGAGCCTTACATGATAAGGTTACAAAAAAAGAGCTTCCCTTATCTTCGAGAAATATTTATTCTGTATTGACAAGGCTGACCACCGGAAGGTGGAAGCTCAGTGGCCTCACCTAAGACCTCAGACACCTAAGACCTAACACACCCAAAACCTAAGACCTAAGACCTAGAACATAACTAAGACCTAGAAGACACCTTTAAGACACTTAAGACATGTACATTAAGACACCTAAGACCTTTAAGACACTTAAGACATACACTACTTGACACCTAAGACCTTTAAGACACTTAGAAGACATACCTACTTGACACATTTAAGACACCTAGACACCTAAGTCTTCAAACACGTAAGAAACCTAAGACCTATAAGACACCTATACACCTCTAAAACACCTAAGAATTAAGACATATCTAAGACACCTAAGAAATTTAAGATATACAGTAAGACACCTAAGACCTTTAAGACACTTACTTGACATATCTACTTGACACATTTAAGACACCTAGACACCTAAGACACCTAAAATTCCTAAGAAACTGTAAGACGTAAGACACCTCTAGACACCTAAGACATCTAAAACTATCTATATATAGTTTAAAGATCATACCTGCACAACATGAAGTTCAATTTTATAACTTGAAATCCTTATAGGCATAGACCTACATATATTCAAAAACAAAAATCTGTGTAAATAAATTTATAGCTCGTTTGTAGCTTGATCATGTTTGATTATAATAAAATTTGAACTAAGAACCATTGAAATTAAAATTTGAAAGGAAAGAACTATCAAGAATCATGTACATTTTAAAATAAATCAATAGATCAATAGATAATTCAAGTGCATATACCTTCATACCATGTATCAATTGCTTCAACTTGCTCTTCAATAATGTAGTAAGAGCTCTTGGTACATATAATCTGGAACTTCTCTATCTTTTATTATCTCTAAAATCTTTTTGTGATCTTCAATAGACAACCTCCACTTTTGTTGGCCACATCCTCTTTTTTGTAAAGTTTCCAAACTTAATCTTGTTGCTATAACTAAGTAACTGTACTGTAGAACCTTTTGTCCTAGCATATAATCAATAAATATAATACCATTTTTATCTATCTTTACTTGTTGATAATAGGTGCCTTCAACAACAGCTGATCCAATGGGATATGATTGTCCATCACCATCTGTCATTAATTCTAGCAATTTTGATTTTACTTGTGTGTATCTTAGTAGATAGTAATCTACACCTTCTGTATTGTCAAGATCTACAACCATAACAAAATATCCCCTGTAGACACCACAAGTAAACATGTTTGTACATTTGAGTTGAACAATGTAAATCAAATGTTCAAAACTTTATTACAATCTAGAATATAAATCAATTCTGTAACTTTCCTATAACTACTAAATCTGATACATGTTTGTAATCAGCTAAATATATAGGATCATATACATCTACAATGTCACTACCTTCAAAAGGAGGCAATGATACTATTTGTTTCATTTCCCATTGTGAAACATATCCATCCGTTACATTTGGACATTGTAGAATATTTGCATTGTTCTCAATGCAATCAACACAAAAACAAGATTTTTCTTGCACTTGAATAGCAAGAGGCTTGCTATGTCCTGTAGTCATGATTTGATGCAAACTTCTAACACCATTAATAGCTTGACAATTATATGGATTTTATCGATCAATATATGCACACATGAACAAATTCTTGAGCATCTCAATTAAAACTATTTAAATTCAATTAAATCATGTGTACTTAAATTTAAATATTAAATTTTTCAAATAACATAAATTCTATTAACATACCTTTAGCTTCCCAAAAATAGCATTTGTTGTATATTTAGTCACGATCACCAAAATGGGTTTTGTACCATTCAACAATTTGACTTGCATTTTGTATGGTGTTACCTGGAATTTCATGTTGGTGTTCAGTGCCCAGGTAAGAGGTTTAAGAATTTGAAAAAGTTCACATGTACATCCAACTATTACAATATATGTAGATCAATTACATAAATCATTGTAGAAGTATTCAACAATTTTAAATTTTGTAAATTTCGTATCTAGTATGTATCACCTGCAAGTTCATATTGGCAAAGTGCATGCTTTACATATGCTCATGCTCCATCATGCTCTCCTTTTCCATGTCTACTCTCAAAAAATTTCACAAAAACTTTATGCCAAATCTAGCATGTTACTGTGTTAACCAATTAAATGCTTTTGCAAACTTAAATTGTCATGTATAAATAGTTATATATAAACAATGATTTGAAAACCAAAAATTAGTTAAAAATTCAAGTCTTAAAATTTTATAAATTTTTAAATTAAAATTAAAAAATAATAATAAAATCAACACTTACCAACACATCCATCAGACCAAATCCAATGTTGTAATGCAGTAATGCCACATTGTCTTAAATCTTCAAAAAACATTCGAAAGCAATGTGCTACATAGCTTCTATCATGACTCATATCATCACTGATATAAAAGTGAACCTCTTTGATGATAATTCATTCATCTTCGGTACTCTCTACCTCATCTACAAATAACTCATCATGTCTATAGAAAACTTGTACAAAGATTGAAACTTGCTCTGAATGATAATATTGACTTTGAATCTCAGTTTGAGGACTAAATGTATAATTTTTAGAAAAATATACAATAGAGAGAATACAACCTGGTGGAAAACAATTCCTTGAGTCATTAAATTACTTATCTTACCATCTTGTTCTATGATAATGTTGGATATGTGGGTATACAATGTTACGAAATTTGTTCATAAACTCATTGCAGAGCAATTCACTCTCTCTCAAAACAATTTTTTTGGATTTAGCTCCTGGCTTTGTTGAGTATTTCTCATATTCAAATCTCTTCGAAACAACTAACATTGAATGATCAATATTCTCAAATGGTAAAAATTTAATCAAATTTCCACAATCTACACATATATTTCTTATACATTGTACATTGAATTTATCTGAATCTTTTAATTTTTCACATAAGATAGACTTCACAAATTGTGTTGTACTTACAGGGATGGCTACATTTGAATTAACTATTGCCAGAAGTTTCTTATATGACTGTAGGTGTAGAGCAAATTCAACATGATTTCGATAGTAGAAAGTTTCACGTAATATATTTATACGTACAAAACATGGTTGTAAATTCTCAAACATCCTTTGAAAAATCTTCACCTGTGCAAATTTTTGCTTGTATGCTTCAAAAAATTCACTTTGTGTTGTATCTATAAAATGCTTTGGATGAGAAATTTTTTTCCCATCTTCATCTTTTATTTGTATAGTGTCCCTTCTATTGGAAGAAACATGGGAGTGCTTGGTCCAATAGCCAATTACTTTTTGTTTTACATCTTCTGAAATTCTATCTCTCTAAGGGACTCAACAAATATTTACCCAAATATTTTCAATATTTTCATCTAATCTATTTCTCTTATTGATATATCTTTGAACAGTTCTCCTAGATACATTTACTAATTGGGGAATTGCTTTAACTTGTCTTCTATGTGATAATTTATTACTAGAAATTATAGTCATCAATGCTCTACGTGCAGCACTTCAATCAGAACTTTGACTTTTGGTTTGAATAGAATCCAGTGTTGTTTGCAAGTTTTCAATTACTATCTAATTTACTAAATTTGAATATTTTTTCTTGTTATCAACTCCTAACAATTCCAAAACAGGGGTCATTTATTTTTGCCTAAATAACTTTGCACATAATTGTGCTCTTCCAATTAGAAATTTATCTTCAAAACATTCATCCCAAATTCTTTTAGAGTGCAATTTTATTGTGCTTTCAGGTAACATATGTTTAGAAGAAATATTTTTTAAAACAGCATCCTCATCTATCTCCATAAGATTTTTCATTCCATGCAAAAAAATTCTATCACTACTACCAATTTCATCTTGTACTTGTTCATTAACACGCCCTTTAACTTCTTCATCAATAATTTCAATGGGCTATTCTTGTCATATCCCTTAATTTTGACCCATAACAGTTCACAGTTTTCCAAATAAGAAGATTACATATGTTTTAGTACTTAGCCAAAATTCATGGTAAGAATATAAGACAAATTAAGAATAGGACAAAGGCTAACTTGGCAATAAAAGACAAAATTATAATTGTTTAATAAAATAAAAGCATTCATAGAGAGATCGAATGAAACCACTAAGGATCGATCATCATTAAGAAGATACATGTAATTAAATGAGCTTAACAAAAAGGCATGAGGGCCTAAGGGTCTCCATTGGTGGCTCTTCCACACCATAAAAAGAGATCCATCATTGATTCTTAGACACCATTGGGAATTCAGCATTCGGCATTGAGTATTTGTTCATTTATAATATATTCAAAAGGAAAGCACATACTTGCACAATAGTGTGATAGACAATAATAAGGAATTTTGAAGTTCTGGGAGACATTTATGTCAATAAGTAGAAACTGCTATTAACTCAATTAAGATCATCATCCAAACTGCCATACATCTCCTCTTACAGGTGATCACTTTATATTATTTAATGTTGATGGCGGCCATACGATACAGGTATATAGAATTCATATTATTATTTCATCATTGATAGTATATAGTATGCTAGAAGTTATATGCAATCATTCATGTCAGTGTATTTATATTGATTATAATAGTCTTGATAATCATATGGTAACTCTCATAAATGTATTGATTCTGATTTATGACAGTCGTCATATGCTTATACTCAAAATGCCTCTGTTATGATACTAATGATTTATGCACAACCATGCTTAGTAAGGCAGTGTTTACATCCCATCATCCTTGATGATAAAATCATCAAGAATGATGACATGTAAACAATCACATAGAGGAATCATTTGTAATGTATTTATTGTGCAATATGTCAAGTAAATTATCTTGTAGACAAACATATAGAGGAATCAATTGTAATGCAATATCTTGTAAACAATCATATACTATGACATGTGATTTGCTAACCTCCTATGAGAGATGGAAGGAAATTACCAAGAGGCCACATGGGTATTTAAAGGCCTTTGTCACATGAGGTATAAGGTACCCATGATGCAAAGGATGAACATCACATAGAGGCCTTGTCATGTGAGGTATAAGGTACCCATAGTGCAAGGATAGTGATATATAAGGCCTTGGTTACTTGATGTAAGGCATCATAAAAGTACCAAGGAGTCTAATAGAGGCCTTGACTCTAAGCTATTAAGGATACCACATTGAGTCTAAGGATAGAGACCATAGAGCCCCATAGTGGATAATGGTAACTATCCTCCAATCTCCCATAAGTTGTTAGCAAATAACATATAGACCAATAGATTGCTTTGATGAATGTTAATGATATGCAAGGCATATTAGTATTGATCATGAAAGTAACATATGAAATGTTAATGATATGCAAGGCATATTATTATTGATCATGAAAGTAATATATGAAAGGTTAATGTTATGCAAGGCATATGCATGATGATCCTAAGGCTAATAAAACAATAATGAGATTAGCAATAATGATATGCATTGAAAGATAACTATAAGTTCATACTAGTGATATGCATAGAAATGATCATAGATTGAATAATAGTAACTTGCATAGCAATACATATTGATAAAAATCAGTTTTGAACTAAATGGGAAAGCAATATACCATATGTGAATTTTATATATTGACTCTTAATGAAAATGTACTAATGTTCCTTTGTTGCAAGTTGAAATTTTTGGACAAGGGAAGAATGAATTATGATTTGTGACAAGGGAACATTACAATTGATGTCAGAGCCATTGTTCCTACCATCCTGTGAGATAATTTTATGCAAGAATACACTAGAAGGAACCAACAACTTCTAGAAGAGGAAATGAACAAGGAAATGAGGGCATTCATGGAAGCCACCACCAAGGCCATGATGGAACAAAATGAAAGAATCACCAAAGCCATGATGGACCAAGGTGAAAAGACAACTCAAATGTTCTTAGAGGCACTTCAAAAAGTGGTTAACACCATGGAACAACCAAACTCTACAAATGCAAGAGACATAGGATCCAACCATGCGGAGAATAGCCCAACTTCATCAAATCCAAGGATTCCTATGCCATCTTTCCTTCCAAAAGAAGAAAACCCAAGAGCTGATGAACCTATTACAAATGCATTAAGCGCGGATGATATTGCAAGGGCTTATGCAAGCCTAGAACTGGAGGTAAGGAGAGTGGTATCATTTAATGATTATAGCAATACTAGAAGGAATGAAATGGTAAGAAGGGAAAGAAGACCCCCTAACAAGGACTTAAAACAAAAACCAACAAAGTAAACCTCCCTAATTTTGATGGGACAAATAAGATCACACCACATGCGTGGCTCCAAAAGCTAAATGACTACTTCTCACTTAGCCCTATGACGGAAAGGGATGCACTCCAATTTTCCATCTTACATTTGGAAGGCTTAGCATATGAATGGTGGCATAATGGGAAACTCACCCAAGGTCACGACTCCATCACATCTTATGCGGACTTCTCTAAGAAATTCCTTAGGAAATTTGAGAGACGACACCTGCAACAAGACTTCAAAGATTTAACCCAAGTAAGGCAGCGGGGAACCATAGATGAATATATCAATTAATTTGAGAAGGCTACCATATGGGTTACCAGAATTGAAAATGAATGACTCACATTCCTATTCATAGAAGGTTTGGATGATAAACTAAGAGGCTTAGTAGGAGCACTCAAACCTACCTCCTTAGATGATGCCGTTGAAATGGCCCTTCACCTAGAAAAAAGTAAACCTTACCACTCATCTCCAAAACCCTTCCATAAGAAAGGTAAGTATGACAAATCCTACTGTCACAAGGATGAGAGAAGAGATAGAAGGAATTGTTTCTCATGTGGATCCCCATGGTCATGTGACCACCAATCTCCAAAGCGACAAGACTTGAAATAAAAAGGTTTGTGTTTTAGATGTAAAGACAAATGGGAACCAGGTCATAGATGTGGGCAAATTCATACCATAGAAGCCATGACCCATGAAGAGGAAGAGGAAAACCCTCCTAAGAAAAGGAAATGTGAACCTGATGAAAAAGTCATCCTAGCTTCCATGTCTAAGGTATCTAAACATCATCCTTTTAAACTTAGATGTAAATTAAAAAGAAACAAATTAGTAGCCTTAGTAGATAGTAGGGCTACTCATAATTTTATAGATGAATCCCTAGCAAAAAGATTAAAACTAGGTCCACAAATTTCGAAGGGTTTAAAGTCTCACTAGTAGATGACTCTACAAGAGAATGCTCAAAAATTATACCTCAACTAGAAATGACCATCGGGAAACATCAAGTTAAGGAAGATTTTTATGTGGTTAATTTGGGAGACACGGATATTGTCCTAGGGATGCCATGGTTACACTCTCTAGGGAAAGTCACTATTGATTTTCCAAAATTAGAAATCCATTTTGAGGATCAAGGAAACAAGATCATCCTGCATGGACTTTTTGATGGGTCACCCTGAGTAATGTCATCTAAAAGAATAGCAAAAATCTACCGACACAACAAAGTAGAGTGGGCAGCTCAATGTATGACTTTAGACAAATCAACTAAAGAGGGGCAAGCCATCCACATAGATATTCAACCCATCCTACAAAAATAGAAGAAAATATTTGAAGACATTCCACCAGGGTTACCTCCCAAGAGAGGATTTGAACATGTCATAGAAATGGAAAAAGGGGCAAAATTGGTTATTACCACCCCATATAGACATCCTCTAAAGTTTAAAGAAGAAATAGAGAAAACCATAAATGAGCTCCTAGTAATGGGCCATATACAACTGAGCTCTAGCTCATTCGCATCTGTTGTGGTACTAGTGAAAAAGAAAGATGGAACCTTGAGAATGTGTGTAGACTATAGAGCTTTAAATAAACAAACCATAAAAAATTGGTACCCCATACCTAGGGTAGATGAACTAATTGATGAACTTCATGGGGCCAAATACTTCTCAAAAATAGACCTTAGGTCTGGGTACCACCAAATCTGGATGCGAGAAGAAGATATACCCAAAACCACCTTTTGATTTCATTATGGCCATTTTGAATTCTTAGTCCTACCATTTAGACTAACCAATGCACCGACAACTCCAATCATGCATGAACCATACTTTTCGAAAGAAACTAAGAAAGTTCATGTTAATCTTCTTTGTTGACATATTAATTTATAGTAAAACTTGGGAGGAACACTTGAAATATATTGATGAGGTCCTATCGATAATAGAACAACAATCCCTTTGTGCTAAAGCTTCAAAGTGCGAGTTTGGAATGAAAGAGATTCTTTACTTAGGGCACAAAATTAGTGCCAAAGGAGTCAAGGTTGATGAGGAGAAGATTAAAACCATTAAGGAGTGGCCTAGACCTAAGACTTTAACTCACTTAAGATGATTCCTAGGACTATGCAGTTATTACCGAAGGTTTGTAAGACATTTTTCCAAAATCGCATCACCTTTATCTGACCTAACAAAGAAAGGACTATTCCAATGGAATGATACTGTTGAAAAAGCTTTCGAAGAATTGCAAAAAGTTATGAGCTCTTGTCCCATGTTAGCCATTCCCAACTTCTCTTCACCTTTTGAATTGGAATGTGATGCCTTGGGTGAAGGCATTGGTGCCATCTTGATGCAAAATAGACACCCCATAGCATTTGAAAGTCATAAGTTGATAGCCACTAAAAGATTGTATTCAACTTATGATAACGATATGTTGGCCATCATGCATGCCTTTGCAAAATTTTGTCAATATCTAGTATCTGGAAAATTTGTCATCAAAATAGATTATAACAGTCGGTAGCACTTCCTTAATCAGTGTGATTTAAATGATAGACAACAAAAATGGGTGTGTAAGATCCAAGCATACAATTTCGATATTAGCTACTTGAAAGGAAAGAATAATGTGGTAGCGGATGCACTATTGAGAAGACCACACTTATGTGCTATGTCATGCATATCTCCCGATTGGAAGAGTAAGATCACTGCAGAATATGTAAAGGATCCCTTCACAAATAATATAATGGAGGGGCACATTAAGGATGAAAGTTATGTAGTCAAAGAGGAACTCATCCTATACAAAGATCGAATATACTTGGCCGTAGGGTCCAAAATGAAGGATTAAATCATCCAAGAATTCCATGATAACCCCCTAGCAGGTCATCAAGGCTATTATAAAACTTATAGACAAATTCGGGAGAAGTTTGCGTGGAAGGGTTTAAAAAAGGATGTACTCCAACATGTCCAAGAATGTATAACTTGCCAAAAAAATAAAATAGAGCATCTTGTCAAATGGGAGAACTTGCCTAATGATGATGCTACATGGGAAAGACTAGAAGATTTAGACTCCCAAGCACACAAATTACTTGAGGACAAGCAATGTTAAGGAGGGAGGCCTGTCATATCCCTTAATTTTGACCCATAATAGTTCACAGTTTTCTAAAGAAGAAGATTACATATGTTTTAGTACTTAGCCAAAATTCATGGTAAGAAGAAAAGACAAATTAAGAATAGGACAAAGGATGACATGGCACTAAAAGACAAAATTATAATTGTTTAATAAAATAAAAGCATACATAGAGAGATCAAATGAAACCACTAAGGATTGATCATCATTAAGAAGATACATGTAATTAAATGAGCTTAACAAAAAGGCATGAGGGCCTAAGGGTCTCCACCAGTGGCTCTTCCACACCATAAAAAGAGATCCATCATTCATTCTTAGACACCATTGGGCATTCAACATTCAGCATTGAGTATTTGATCATTTATAATATGTTCAAAAGGAAAGAACATACCTGCACAACAGTGCGATAGACAACAATAAGGAATTTTGAAGTTCTGGGAGACATCTATGCCAATAAGCAGAAACCGTTATTAACTCAATTAAGATCATAATCCAAACTACCATACATCTCTTCTTACAGGTGATCACTTTATATTATTTAATGCTGATGGCGTCCGTACGATACAGGTATACAAAATTCATATTATTGTTTCATCATTGATAGTATATAGTATGCTAGAAGTTATATGCAGTCATTCATGTCAGTGTATTTATATTGATTATAACAGTCTTGATAATCATATGGTAACTCTCATAAATGCATCAATTCTGATTTATGACAGTCGTCATATGCTTATACTCAAAATGCCTTTGTTATGATACTAATGATTTATGCATAGCCATTCTTAGTAAGGTAGTGTTTACATCCCATCATCCCTGATGATATAATCATCAGGAATGATGACATGTAAACAATCACATAGAGGAATCATTTGTAACGTATTTATTGTGCAATATGTCAAGTGAATTATCTTGTAGACAAACATATAGAGGAATCATTTGTAATGCAATATCTTGTAAACAATCATATACCATGACATATGATTTGGTAACCTCCTATGAGAGATGGAAGGAAATTACCAAGAGACCACATGGGTATTTAAAGGCCTTTGTCACATGAGGTATAAGGTGCCCATGATACAAAGGATGAACATCACATAGAGGCCTTGTCATGTGAGGTATAAGGTACCCAGAGTGTAAGGATAGTGATATATAAGGCCTTGGTTATTTGATGTAAGGCATCATAAGAGTACCAAAGAGTCTCATAGAGGCCTTGACTCTAAGGTATTAAGGATACCACATTGAGTCTAAGGATAGAGACCATAGAGCCCCATAGTGGATAACGGTAACTATCCTGCAATCTCCCATAAGCTATTAGCAAATGACATATAGACCAATAGATTGCATTGATGAATGTTAATGATATGCAAGGCATATTAGTATTGATCATGAAAGTAACATATGAAATGTTAATGATATGCAAGGCATATTAGTATTGATCATGAAAGTAATATATGAAAGGTTAATGTTATGTAAGGCATATGCATGATGATCCTAAGGCTAATAAAGTAATAATGAGATTAGCAATAATGATATGCATTGAAAATAACTATGAGTTCATACTAGTGATATGCATAGAAATGATCATAGATTGAATAATAGTAACTTGCATAGCAATACATATTGATAAAAATCAGTTTTGAACTAAATGGCAAAGCAATATACTATATGTGAATTTTATATATTGACTCTTAATGAAAATGTACTAATGTTCCTTTGTTGCAAGTTGAAATTTTTGGACAAGGGAAATAGGAATTCTGATTTGTGACAAGGGGACATTACAGTTCTTGACTAGATGTTCCTAGGGTTTTTTCATCTCTTTTTCGGTCATACAACCTTGATCTAGTTCTTTTATTCCCCATCACAAATTGCTTGTTTTAATTCACCTACACATACATATACATCCTAATAAATAACTCATGAAGTTCAATTTCTACATGGTAAAATGAGTAAATAAGTTGGGAATCATGTTACATACTTAAAAATTGGTAGCCTCTCTTGCAAAAAAAACTCTTTTTGTGTGGTTTCTCCAAATGCTTGAATTGAAAAAACATTTAAAAAATTATTTTTAGCCTCTATTGCAAAAAATTCTACTTCTTCTATTTTCTCCTTGATGCTTGAATTGAGAAAAAACACAAGAAATAAAGCCATATATATATAATTAAGTTTAAAACCAAAAAAAAAAAACCGTCGACCGATGGTGGTCATCGAAAATATATAATTTCAGGTGAGTCGATCTCGCCTGACTTTGATCTGGGTAATTTGAAATCGAGCAAGTTCTATTCGCCTGAAATTATCTATGTGGCATTCCACTTGGTAGCCACCTCATCATTTTCTATGGTTTTCTGAAATTCTCAACTTAAACTGAATATTTCTTAAATAAGAATGGATTATTTCAAGAATTAAAAAAATACCCTTTTGTAGAGCGTTGAGTCTAGAGTCTAAACATGTTTTTTTTAAATTATTGTAAATAGGTTGTTAAAATAGGAGATGACACTGATTAGGAATTAAAAAAAAAATCAAAACACATCCAAATTTTTTCAAAATTATATAGTTTAGTAATGGAAAGAGTCCTCTCCAAAAGGGTATAATTGGTTTTGTGAAAATGATAAAAAAAAAATTATACAAAAGTTGACATGGAATGAAAACTATCAGATTTTGTAAAGTTTGACTTTAAAACAATATTATGAAGAAAATATGCATTGAAAACTGATTTTTTTTCTCCATGCACTAGATATTGAACTCATCTATTTGGGAAAAAAAATATACGAAAAAATAAGATTGTTTACCTTTTTTCTTGGTGACATGGTCTCAAAGTCACTTTTTTCTGAAATTTTCAGCAATTGAAAATTTGCTCTTAAATTTATAAAAAAATGTCAAAATAATTTTTAAATTTTTTTGAAAAATTACAAGCATAAAATTCATCAAGAGATCTACATTTCATTAGTTTACATCATTTTAAAATTCAAAATATAAATGCCACTTTTATGAGGTCGAAGTTCAGAATTTTTGTTGTTGTTGGCCGATTCCTTTATAAAGTGTGACACAGGTTTGTGCTTTTACCCTGATGTCATCAACATAAACCACTACAACCAAGATATCCTCACCTTTGGAAATAAAGTACAAGTTGTTGTCCACTCCACCTTTAGTAAATCCTTGCTCTTGCAAGTACTTATCCAATTTGTAGTACCATGCTGTTGGGGCTTGTTTCCTATTATGTGTCGAGGTAGGGTTGAACCACAAATTTTGAATTTTCCAATTGCACAACAAATCTGATGACTGAAAATTGATTTATCTTCTACACCTTTCCAATTTGTCCTTGACAACATGAATTTACAAACTAACATGATGTAAAATGATAATAGACTAGATGGATATGGGCAGCATTCCAATATGAATTACACATGAATTCTCAGATTACATTGATAGCAAGTCGACATTCAATTCTCACAACTTTCATGTCAATTATAAGCGATGACTCAGATCTGATATGTTCAAGCCTTCAAATGTGATATTGCATAACCAAGCAATGATGACTTAAGTCACCACCATCTCCCAGCTAATTGCTGATGCTAGGTGAATCTCACTAATGTAGAATGTCAAAGTGAATATCTATACTTTCCTCAAATGTTGATTCAAACTCCTCTATGAGCCGTTACTGTCACATATGTCAAACAATGCTCAAGAGATATGCTACGATCTGCTATTGACTGGCCTGTTGTTGATGCTATTTGATGATATCAATGTTCAATGACTCCTTTTGACAATGCAATCGGCTACAGATTGGAATTTGTTGCTCCTTACTTTTCTTCCCACCACCACCTTGCTCTTGATTGGCATTCAAATGCAACTATATCCTCCTTCCTATTTGGCACACAAGATGCAGTATGCTTTCCTTGAAATTGACACTCTTCAATAGTGCGTAGACTTCACTATATGTAAGGAGAACTACGAGGACTTCTTTGAATTTGAAGATTATGGATAAGTTACTCTGTTTGAATTTGCTCCTCGGAGTTTATCACACAATGCAAGCCCACGATGGCTAGAAGATGAGAGGATCCACATAAATCTTCAACGATCTCCATGTGATTGATGATGGTGCAAATCTTTAATTTGGTGCTTCACCAGAATTGGTGCCTTCCAGTTGATGCTCGTGCAAATCTTCAATGCCTCCCTATATATCCTATGAATATCCCCTTCTTATATTGTAAGACATATCTGTTCATTCCATCACTTCTAAATAAGTGCTTATTATTATTAAACTCTTGTTTGGTTTCCTTACTAATTATGTGGGTTTGTCTTATTATAATTTGTCTTCTCTACCCATTGCTTATTTGTCTTTATTCTTTCCAAGCCGTAGTTTCCTTCTAGCGATGGATTTACTAATCATTCTAAAGTATTCAGATTATTAACACATTGATATATATATATATATATATATATATATATATATATAGAATTCATAGATATATTATTTCATAATAAATATCATTATTATAAATAATATAATAATATATCATACTATATATATATATATTATGGGGACATGACAAAGCCATTTAAGGCCTTTTTCAACCTATACACATGATTTGGTTTGTCTTTACATTCAAAACCCTTAGGTCGTTCCATATAAACCTCTTCCTCAAGATCACCATTTAGAAAAGGCTGATTTGACATCCATTTGGAACACCATAATTTTTTTATAAACTGAAAATGTTAAGAACATTCTTATTGTGTCTAGTCTAGCCAGAGCTGCAAAAGTTTCATCAAAATCAATCCCCTCAATTTGAGAGTGACCCTTACAAACAAGTTGTAACGACCCAACCAGGCACCCAAGAAACAAGAGCCCAAAAAAGGAACAACAATTTTTTTTCCTCACAAATGTAAACATATAGATATATCAATACTCTAAATTGACTCAAAACATGAAGTGCAACACCATCCTATCGCCCAAGATAGATAACATGAGTGGAAGATCATCACAATACATCTATTATAGAGGAGTACATCATATGCTTTAATTACAATGAATTCCAAATTAGGAGTGTCTCACAAGAACAAATTACATTAATACATGCTTACATTACATCTCACTCAGATCACTAAGTTGTACAACACATAAGAAATATACTACAACACAAATAAACATGACTTACAACAAAGTTGATCCAAAAAAAAAAAAAACACTCACACACAATGGCAATAACTAAGTGTAATGAACATAGCAGAAAGATTTCATAAGATAATACATTATAATTTGTAAAATGGTTAGAGTACTTTTGTTTTTTTTTTCCTAGAGAAAAATTACAATGAAAGAGTGAATAAGACAAGTCCTAAGGGCCCGACCTATGCCTCGGGGGCTCATCTCAGATGGCCTTGCCTACGTGAAAGCGCAGAGGCTTCGTAGTTCGGAAAAATATACTTTCAACCACTCCATTGATTGCCCAAAATAAAAATAAATAAATAAATAAGTATTATCGCAAATTGATATATATCATCACACTAATCCACCTGATAATAGGATAATTTTTAGTTTAAGGTGAAGGCTAACATATAGGATCTCACAAGATCAATTTGCCCACACATAACCACCTTCTCTATCCAGTATTAATAATATTTTAGGATATATATAACTAGATCTCTTATAGATAATTCTAGAAGTACAACATGACTCTGAATCTAACTCTTCCATTTGTCTATTCTTATGATGAATTAAAATCAGTAATAAGAAAATAAAAAATTAAATTAAATAAACATATGAAGTTATATTTCATTCCTCCTATAATTGAATACCCATGTTCTTAACTTATCCAACAATATCTTAATACTCATTTCCAACTAGAAGCTTTAGTATTAGCCTATATCTTTTGGCAAGGTAGCAGAAATTTTTTTAATACACTTGAAATAAAAAGTTACAAACATATATCAACTACTACTGCAATGAAATTACATGATAGACAGATAATTAAAACAAAAGGTGGATGCATAGAACCTATAAGTCATAATATCAAGAAGTGTATAATTAGAAGTTACTAATCGGTTGTCTTTCATAGAGGATGCAATAGACACATAACTCTAGTTGCTAACAATAAGTTCCATGTATTAAAAAACTACTAAACCTTTCTAAATCATAATTCACTTTAAACATGGGAAAGAAATCAAGATAAGAAATCTAGTTTTAGATTTACTAATATTATAACTCACAACTCTCTTATTTTATTGGTCATATAATATATGTTAAGTAATTTAAAACAAGAACCATTTCAAATTTTCATATGACTTTATGAAGGGATTTTAATAATACAAACTTGGTTAGATCTATAATTCAAGATAATATATCCAAATCGTAATTCACTCTAATCATGGGAAATAAATCAAGATAAGAAGTCTAGTTTTAGGATTTACTAATATTATAACTCACAACTCTCTTATTTTATTGGTCATATAATATATGTTAAGTTATTTAAAACAAGAACCATTTCAAATTTTCATATCACTTTATGAAGGTATGAAGGAATTTTAATAATACAAACTTGGATCTATAATTCAAGATAATATATCATTTACAAATAAATGATATCTCAATATAAAAATAATATTATAATTTCATGTACAAGACTTCTTTTTATGAACACCTAAACCACATCACATTGTTTTAAAGTTTTTGCCTATTAAAAATTACTCATAAGAATCTCTATTAAAAATTTTGATATGGTGAGCATGCACTTGGGAGCCAAGTGTCATATAAGGAAAGAAAGGTCCCTAAGGATTTTCAAACATCCACGGTCTCTTACAAAAGAGATATTTCTAACATTGGTGAAATAACATAAATTTGGGAACTCAGATAACTCTATTGATCTAATACATCCCAGCTCAAGCATCTTTTGCTGCAGAGTTATAGATGAGTATGGGATAGTTGTAGAATTTTTCTTCCTTAAAACATTGGTTGTTCAAATATTATTGTCACCTTCCTATTGTTGCTAAAACCTCTGTTATTCTTTTGTTTTTTTGTTTTTTTTATCAGCAATATACCATTTGATCCTAGTCAGAAATTTGATGAATTCAATGTTTCATATTGGCTGTCATTGACACAAGATATTTCAGCTTTTTCTTACTGTTTATAACCACAGTTAGTTTCCAGTTTGCTGTTTCTATTTTATTTTTATTATTAGGATCCTAAAAATGCTGCACTCATGTTATGTTCTTCTCTCAAACATCTATGCAGAAATGGGCAGATGTGGTGCCATTCAAATGGTAAGGAAGAATGATGGAAAGATCTCAGAATGTAATTAGATTTAAACCTATAAAAATGATACCAACACTTTCTAGATTCAAGACATTTACTTAACACTGTGGAAGAGCAGGAAAAATAATTATTTCTCTGCCATCATAGTGAAATGTGGGCAATTCCATTAGGTTTGCTGAAAATGCCCAGTAGAACAATTAATAAGGTTGTCATGAACCTTCAAATTTGTGCTGATTGCCCTACAGCAACGAATTTTATCTCCAAGATTGTTGTAGGAGACATTTTTGCCAGAGATGTGTACCATTTTTTTTTCATTTTAAACATGGACAAATTTTTCTGGAGAGATTATTGGTGACCCAGAAGAATAAATCAGAAAAAATAGGCTTGCAATAAAAAAAAATGTTTATAGCATTAGATCTCCAGTATTAATGAAGGGACATCCATCAAAGCATAACAAAAAGGGAATTTTTTTGTTAGAAGTCGGAGTAATAAATGCCCTGGTAGACATGTATACAAAATGTGGAAACATAGAAAAAGCATAACTATTTGATAGAATACCCAAAGGAATGTGTGCTGATGGACTGCAATGATGGCAGGTTATTCACAAAATGGATTTATTGAAAAGTCTTCTTACTTTCTGTTTCTCAATCATGTGATTGATTTTGAGTTCATCCCATACTAATCCTTTGTAAAAACTATCTAACAGTTTATCTCAAAACCTGATGCAAGATATGATGAATACAGAAGAAGATCTAACTTCCTTAAGGAATGTATCTATATTCACTGGACGATGCCTTCCTTCATTGAAGAATTACCTCAGCCATGGTAGCTGCATCTAGACTATGGTATAAAATCTCCCTTCAATTCTTTGTTTTCAAACCGTGTAATTGTTTCTACCAATTTTTTTTTAAAAAGCTCTGAATGCAACATCCATTTCACTTTCAATTCAGTCCTTCTTGAGACAAGAATGAAAGAAACATACTCTCTATGGATAGAGCCCCTCTTAGATTCAACACTACTTTGTAGTTGTTCTGGTGGAATCAGCATGGAGCATGAGGAAAATAGGAAAAGAATACGCTATCATGTGGGTTTTGGATTATTTGAAAGACATTTATGAATGCATTCCTTATTTGAACAGAGAGATATTAAAGCAAGGTTTCAAAGACATTTACGAATGCATTCCTTATTTGAATAGCGAGATAATAAAGCTGGGTTTCAACTAACACTTCATTAAGACATGGGATTACTATTTCTTTTTTTATATTGTGCAGCAGGTTTTAGAACTCTTACCTTGGGAGACTATTATCTATGTCCCCCTAATATAAGAATCATGTTGTTTTCACTCATTTTCTTGAACACAAATAAAACCAAATTTTGTAATAATGTGCAGAAAAACATTTAATGCCATCAAAGCCATTTTTGTGGCTATATCTGAAATATATTTGCAAACCTGGGCAGGTGATATTCTCCAAGCCTGGCAATGTTAAATCGTTCCTAGATCCATACTTGTCCATACCATCTGCTAATTGATTTTACACCTTTTAAAGGCATTTGAAAACCCAACTCAGGATCAATGTAACTGATGATGCTAAACCAGGAAAATATAATTTCATTGCTAATGATTTCCTTCATTCTTTCTGTTGGTTTTGAGACACTAAGAAAATTCTAAAGATTCCACAGCAATGGATTTGGTTCAATGTTTATCAACTATTATTTCAAGTTGTTCTGTACCATGGAAGCTCATTCTCTTACTAAAAATTCGTGAATGTGGGTTTCTCGTCCAACTCAAAAAATAACGATTAGCACATGGGCTTCCCACAACTGTCCCTCCCAATAACAGGTGTCATACAAAAAAAAATAAACTATAGCATATGTAAACAGAGGACAATGAGAATAATAGTTGTCACATAGAACGGGTGGTGGGGAAATGCTACGTGTCCTTTTAAAAATCATCAATAGAGATTGATGTGGCGTTGAAGAAAGATGCCTTGAAAATATTTCTTAAAATAAACCTCTTTTGTTTTTTGGTATGGTAACCTTGTTACACAAGGTTTGATCACCAGTCCAATATCTAGAATAAATTTAAGCCAAGTCATTGTAGTTGTAATGTGGTTTGCTGCTTTGAGGCTACTGGGTGATCGGCTAACCTAATAGAGACCAAATTTGTTGCTGCCCCTAAAAATAGTTACAAGCTTAAACATGTGGTAAATAATGTATTACTAGTTATAGTTAATTAGTTTATCTGTTTGATGCATGCTTGCAACTACAAAACTTATTGGACAAGTCATATTAAATAATTGACATAATGCTTTCAGAGAAATAAATCTTTTGAGAATAAGTTCATATTATCACATATAAATTTAAACACAAACTTTAGAGTAAAATAGAATTAATATAACTATAGGAAGTTTTAAAGTTACAATTATATATTTTCAAGTGAACCATTAATAACACTACTTATCAATTACTATAGTACCTGCCTTGGTAGGGACTAATTACATAGTACCTGCCTTGGTAGGGACTAATTACACCGAGAGGCATTCTGCAATAAAAACAGGGTTGGAGTTGAAGAGCTCAACAATTACTCAAAAAGGCCAAGTGCCTACATGAGTTGGGATGTGTGTTACAAGGAGTAGTTAAATGGTCTTACACAAGTCTAGCTTTATTTCTAACAACTTTGCCCTTTATCATCAAGTTTGTTTCTAAAAAACCATTCTGCACCAATAACATATTTACCTTCAGGTCCAAGAACAAGTTCCCATGTCTTGTTCTTCTCTATTTGATTCAATTCCTCTTCCATAGCTTTAATCCAAGCTTCATCCTTGCTGGCCTCCACATGGGTTTTTGGCTCTATTTCTGATATCAAGCATACATGTGCTTGATTACTTGTAGCAGCAAGTCTCCTCCTTGTTAGAACACCAATATATTTATCTCCAATGATTAGCTCTTGTGGATGATCTCTTTAAAGTGTCTTTGAAGGAGTTTTGGCAATGGTTTCTACATGTTTTTCAAGAGTATTTTCTTGCACATGAACTTCCACTATTTTATCTTGAATCTGCTGCACACATGGCTACAAACTTTCATCCACCTTTACATTAGTACTTTCTATTACCTTTTTGAGTCTCTTGTTAAAACATTTGTAGGATTACTATGTGTAGAGTAGCTTAGAAATATGCCTTCATCACTCCTAGACTCAAAACATCCCAAATTATCATCATCTCTCTTAATGAAGCATTTACTACCAAAAATTCTAAAGTATCCAACATTGGCTAACCTACCATACAATAATTCATAAGGAGAATGGTTAGATTTTACCCTCAATTGTACTCTATTTAGAGTATATATTGTTTTGTGGACTACTTCCTTCCAATAAGTGTTGGTCAGATTTGGATCATGAAGTAATGTTCTTGCCATCTCCTTCATAGTCTTATTCTCCATTTCAACAACTCCATTCTATTGTGGAGTTTTAGTAGCTGAATATTGTCTTTTGATCACATGTTTCTCACAATATTCTTCAAAATCTTTGGATGTATACTCTCCACCCTTATCTGACCTTAGACATTTGAGCTTGAAATTTGATTCCTTCTTAACCATCTTCTTAAAAATTCTAAATTTGTCAAAGATTTCTGAATTGTGCTTCAAAAAGGTTACCCAGGTCATTCTAGAAAATTCATCAATAAAGAGCATAAGATATCTTTCACCACCTAATGCTTTAGTCCTTGTAGGACCACACAAATCTGAATGAACAAGTTGTAAAGGCTTAGAAGAAGAGTACTCTTTGGATTTAAAAATGACCTTAGTTTGCTTACCAAATTGGTATTCTTTGCAAGTGATGTTGTTTGGCTTGGAGATGCGAGGCATATTCCTTACATTCTGATTTTTGCTGATCCTTTCAAGGTTATCAAATTTAAATGACCAAGTCTCATGTACCATATCCAACTTTCTACAACTTGACCCATGAAACAAATATGTCCATTTGCATCTCTATTTTTAGTCTCATGAAGATTATACATATTTCCGCTTGTTCTTAATCCTGTTACAACAACATTTCCTGATTTCTTCTTAATTTCACAACCATGAGCATTAAAAACAACATTGAATCCATTGTCACAAATTTGACTAACACACAATAGATTATGTTTTAATCCTTCAACATTATATACATTGTTACATCCCTCTTTTTGGAATCGATTATGCTATTTACTTTCTTGCAAATTTCAGTAATACAATATGTTGTGGACAACATGGAAACTGATGATTTATTATACAAAGTTAGTTCTATGAAATTTTAGAATCTATTGATTATGATCAATGTGATATTGTTGACTAAATGTCCTTTTTGTTAAGTGAAATGATGTTTTGGATATATTATACTGTGATTTGGAACATAGGTGCTTTGACCACAAAATTGTATGTGAGACTGTCGTTGCAGGAACAGGTGGACCATGTTTGATGGGAAGAGAAAGTATCTTTGAGAGAGAGTATAGACTATAGAAATTAACCATGGGTGTTTATTACTGAGAACGCCAAACAGGTAGATAAACCTTGGAACCATCAATTTAGTTTTGTTTGTCAGCTGGGATAGTTAAACTAGATGTCGACATCTGAAGATAAGGTGTAACATCTTTTTCATAAGTCGTCATATAGAATCTTGGAATCAACGATGTTGTCGTAAGTCCACCAAAGCGAGTCGACTTTTATAGACGATTATTATTTCGTTTATAGGTAATTAAATGAACCTACTTGTGGCAGATTCATGAATCACGCCTCATAGTTGAAAGATGCGAGAAGTCGGCTTGGTGCGCTAACGATGTAGGAAACTTGTTTACGCTATGCTCAATCCGTCGTGATTGTCGTAAAATGCATCGAACTTGTGTTGTGAATTATTCTTTCTGGAAATCAACGAATGTCGAATTTGAAGCCATAGAGTGTAATAATTTGTTTTGGTCATTGTTTAGCATGTGTCTTTTCTTTTAGCTTTGATCGCGAGATATTATTGATCTAACCTTGAGTCTTTTTTCTAAAGTGGTCTTTATCTCTTTTTCTTATTTGACCATAGAGATGCTTTAGGCATTTATTATCTGCTACCTTGTTGTGTTTAACTCCTCAATTCAGCTTTTAGTTGCTCTTGAAGGATTAGATGCTTTATTGTTCGAGTGTGGGCGGGGTTGTTATGTCCACTAACAAGCCACATCGCCAAAGAAGCCTTCATGTTTCTAGTGGTCGTGATAAGTGGGAAGTTAGGTATGAAGATAGTTATGTCGACCCTTGTGTTTAGGCATGGGAAGGCAGAGAATTCAATGTAGAGATTCTTCTACACCGTGGTGTGAGAGGGAGGAAGTTGGTGGTTGTGATAGGTGTAACCGTAAATTTATTGTAGATGCTCCATCATCATGCTGGGTACGAAGGCATTGGTTTGTGGTTGTGAAGAAACATGAGGAAACCGTAGTTGTAGGAGCCTTTTGCTGCGCGGTGGTAAGTAGGAGTTGTGTGGTGTGGAGAATTTAGAAAATGGTAGAGAGGAATGCTGAGAAATCCTTCATCGTGGGCAATAGGTGGCAGTTTAGAAGTGGTAGAGACGATAACTTTTAGGGGGAGATTCCATTGATGATAGAGAGGGAGAGTTAATGAGGAGTCTGTTATTATTTTTAAGGGAAAATAGCAGAGAGATAACCGGGGGGATCTTCTTTGTGGTCGTTAGATAGGAGATAGGAGATAGTTCAGAGAGAGGGGGTCGTGGTTTTAGAAAAGAGGAAAAACGACAGAGAGAGGGGTGTTGTGGTGGAAGACTGTCGCTGTGTAGAAAGGAGAAAATGGCAGAGAGGAGAGGAAATTCATTGAAAAGTTCAGTTTCATTGTGCACGACTGGAAGATAAGAGAGAGAGTTTCAAAAAACCTGAGGAGGCATGACTAGCCAGAGGAGAACGTGGAACTTACCACAGCAATCTTTAACTCTGTCGACAGGTTCATTTCCCATTCTCTTCTTTTTCTCAGTGTAGACCAGTAAATGTGTCTCATCTATGCAAGAATAAATACGTCACAATGAATCGAATATGATGACAATGTCTTCTACTGCGATTTTTGTGTGAGGTTAATCATTATAAATGTATCATTGCTGTCTTATGGTAGTTGAAACCTCAGAAATAATATTGTTGTTGTTTGTTAATATTCATGAACTCAGAAAATAGATCATTGCCTATCATGGTTGACATTGTATGATGATAGAACATAGTTCTCAATGTGCATACATCTAGGAATGATCAATGCATGATACAAATGTATACTATAAACTTCAAATAGTCGGCAAAGATGTAAGTTTAAAGAGTTTCCTTTAAGACTATGATATCAACTTAAAACTGCCTTTGGTGCACTTAAAATGATAGCTCCATAGTGAGAAAACACATTGCTCCACGTGCATGTTGAGTAGGATTTTAAAACCTCAGATTTAAAGCATGTTTTGACGTAAACTTTAGTGTGTTTGACTGCCGGGGATGTAGTTGTAACCAACTAGTGTCTTATCCATCTTATATCTTTAGTTAGAGGTCGACCATGTGGTTGGTCATCTCTAATGTCGTAAGAAAGATTCCCAACCCCTTATTATCTTATATACGACTCTTATCTCTATGAATCATGTGAAACTAATTGACTTGGAAAGGGGAGTAGGAAGTTAAAGTTTTAGTATTGGTCGAAAGCCGTCATGGTTTTGTAATGAACAAGTACGGTGGGAAAACCCGCATTTGAGTCTAGATTTCTTTGCATGCGATGATTATAGTGTCGTATTTATTTTGTAGACTTTTATGAGTCTAAAACCCTTAAATTCTGGGATAATGGGAAATTGTTTTAGATACTTGAGTATGTTTTACAAACATGGGAACCAAGTAACCAAGTTTGAAACCACTTAGGAGTGGGTGTTGTTAAACAATGTTTTAAAAATGAATATGGGATTATAAAACTATAAAATCAGGAATAGAGTAAATATTGCGCCATGCGCTATTGCAAGAGGGAATCCTAAAAGCCTTAAGGTCATCGAGGTTGACATTTGTTTAAACTTTACAAATACGAAACTATACGATTTCGATCAGTTCAAGTCGAGTAGGGTGGGTGAACTAAGTTCATACGTTCTTAGAACGCTATTTAAAAACAAATCCTTTGTCCAAGGTGGTGCACGATCCTCAAGTGCATCGAATGTTCACTGTGACTGGATGGCGTTTCTTATGGAGAGTCGTGCATGACTAGAGGGTATCTAGGGATCTGCACGATAACAAGACACGTAAGTTACAACACCAGAGCTCAGATGGCAAACACCGCTGGTTATCCTAAGTCTATCCTTTTGAGTAGGGTATGGCCACTTCCGGTTAGGAAGGAGTGCGGGAGACCGACGGTTTGTGGTTGGAGGTTAAGCTCCTTGAAGATACTTTCTCTTCCAAATACTTAGGATTGCCGAGTCTTGAATGTGATGGGTCGACAATCGAGATGAATGTTAATGGTATGTTCCCAATATTTTATTTATTTCAAGAAAATATCATATTGTTAGAGAACAAAATGTTTATTGTATATCATTTCTTTCAATATTATGAAAATGAGATCATGTTTATGTTTAAGTGAAAAATGTTATAATTGGTAGTAGATAAGTTTCTTTGTATTTGATTACCTTGTAAAAAAAAAAAAAAATTACCTTTGTCAAAACCTAGGTTTTCTTGTCAATTTGGATATGGATGTTACATATGGTATCAGAGCTAACCAGGTTCAGCACTAGGGCTGATGAGTCCACTAACCTGATTAGGAAATCAACATTATGCGGGTAGCTAATGATTTGATTTATTGTGCCAGGATGCTATACATCAAGAAAACCACAAGAAAATCCTTCGCAGGTAAGAAGTGTTATCTGCAAGCTAAGCGAAAATGGCTTGCGATGATCAAGACCATTCAGAAAAATAATGACGAAAATGACATTTGGCTCGATGATGTTGAAACCTTAGCCAATGCAATGTCACGACTTAAGCGAGTGAGGAGAGAACTCCTAGAGGGAGCAGCGACGGCCTCTCGAATCATGATCAACTGCTGCCCCAGGATTGTACCTAATAGTGTACGTGTTAGTGTACCTGAGAGTGTACCTATTACTATACCCATGATCACTAGAGATCCTTGTGTAGTACCTAGAGCTGAGATTATTGAGCTATCTTCTGATAGTGAGTCTAAGGGGTATACACCTCATGATTATGTGTCGGACAATGAATCCGAAGGTTACACTCCACTAGATAATACTAAGTAAAAACATGAGATATGTCTATCTCTAATGATGTTGAAACAATTTTGCAAAATGAATAAAGACAAAATTTTGGTTTGAGAACAATTATGATTATGATCAATTGTTGTGTTCTTTTGATGATATTTAATATGGTAAGCATAAAACTGATTAGTATATATTTAATCAGGTGAGAAACTAGACTATCATGGACCAATCAGAGTTTAACGAGGGGGAGGATCGGGAAGGTCATAACTCTCAGGAAAACTCCACTGACAAGTTGGATAGGATTCTAAACATGCTCACTGAAACCAAGGAAAGGTTGAACAAACTGGAAAAGAAAATGGATAAAACTGGCTACACAGAGGGTGGAAACGAGAACTCACATTATACAAGCAAGACTAAACATTGGGAAAATGGCACGTCAAGTAAAAATCCTGACGACAGTGAAGTCCAAAGAAAAACCAAGGATAAACTTGCATTAGAGTTATCCAAGGATATTAAGAAGGTTAACCCTCCAAAGTTTGATGGAACAAAAATTGGAGATGCAGCAGAAGCATGGTTAATTGAGATGGAGAAATATTTTGAGATTAGAAATTACTCTGAGGTTACTAAAGCCATGTCGGGAGCATATCAGCTATCTAGGGAAGTGTCCACTTGAAGGATGAATAAGAAAATGGAGCTGGAATTAAGTCCCTTGAAGGTGACATGGGATGAGTTTGTAGAACTATTCTGAAAACGGTGGTTACCTCAGTTATATTTTGATCAGAAGTTAACAGATTTCCAAAACATCAGGCAAGGTGAACTATCTGTGGTCGAGTATGCAGAAAAATTCACTAGACTACTGAAGTATGTTCCTCAATACCAAAAGGATGAAAGGTTCTGAATCAGAAAATTCATCATGGGACTCAATCCTCAGATCGGCGGTGAGGTGGAGGTGCATGGTCCAAGCACAATGGATCAAGTTTATGAAAAGGCAATTAAGTAGGAGCAGAAGATCAAATCTATCTCTGCTTATCGTGATAAGAAATGCAAAAAGTTTGATAAGAACTACAATGATCAGTCTTATAGAAGGAAAAATGAGAAGGGATATGGAAACATGAGGTTTGATAAGGGAAATCGAAAGAATCAAGGGGGATTTGGTAATGCGCGAAGAGGTAAAGATTATAAGAGAAATGTAAATTTTAAGAAGAATGATGATTCTGCAAGTAGGCCATCTGAGAAGCAAGGAACTATAGGAGGATGCTTTTCTTGTGCAGGAGATCATTATGCCAACCATTGCCCTAACAAGAAGCAGAATGGGAAGCCTAGGAACACGGAACTTCCTTTGCAATAGGAAGCATTTCAGCAAAGGATTCATGCCGCTCTTGACAATCGACAAGCAGAGTATCAGATCACCCCTATTGAGATGACAGGTACCTTATTTGGATTTCTTGTTTCTATTCTATTTGATACTGGTGCAACAGAAAATTTTGTGTCACCTAGAGTCTTAAGTAAATTTTCTAGAAAAGCTGGTTTTATGTCAAAACAATGGACAGTAGAGTATGCAAATAACTCAAAGGCTCAGGTAGAGCAATGTTTGTCCGAAGCTAAGATTGATGTTTCTAACTTAAAGACTGAGGCAAATTTATACGTAGTGCCTTTAGGGTCCAAGGAATGAATTGGTTATGGAAACATCGAGCCAAAGTAGATTATTTTCATAAAACCATTGAGTGTCTGGATGAGACAGGCAAAATAGTAAATCTCCAAGGAATTCAAAGAGAAATAAGGGTTAGATCCATTTCTTCAAAACAACTAAAACGGGCTAGGCGAAAGGGATGTCAACTTTTTGCCGTCAAAATGGACCTAGTAGAGGAAACATTGGAGAAACGATCATTTGAGGAAAGATATCCATATCTATGCAACTTTAGGGATGTATTTCCCAAGGAGTTACCAGGCTTGCCTCTGAAGAGAACATTTGACTTTGGCATAGATATTAAACCAGGATCGGATCCAATCTCTAAAACTCTGTATCGTATGACTACCACTGAACTTATGGAATTAAAAGCTCAGTTGCAGGAGCTATTGTCTAAGAATCTAATTAGGCCAAGTGTATCACCTTAGGGAGCCCCAGTTATCTTTGTCAAAAAGAAAGATGGAACTCTAAGGCTGTGTATAGATTATAGGATGCTTAACAAGGTGACAATAAAGAACAAGTATCCCTTGCCATGTATTGATTATCTATTTGACCAAATGCGTGGTGCATCAGTCTTTTCTAAGATAGATATGAGATCTGGATACCATCAGTTAAGGTTGAAAGATGAAGATATTTCCAAGACAGCATTTAGAACGAGGTATGGTCATTATGCGTTCACGGTGTTGCCATTTGGATTGACCAATGCACCTGCTACTTTCATGAATCTTATGAATAGTGTTTTCAGAGATTGTCTTGATAAGTTTGTGCTAGTTTTTATTGATGATATTCTGATCTATTCCAAAAATCAAGAGGAGCATGCATGACATCTTTAAATAGTCTTGCAACAATTAAGAGAAGACAAATTGTATGTGAAACTCTCAAAGTGTACCTTCTTTTAGAAAGAAGTACAGTATTTGGGGCACATAATATCAGCCGATGGGATATCAGTTGATCTGGCCAAAATTAAAGCTAGTATGGAATGGCCTGAACCTACTAATGTGCTAGAGGTACGAAGTTTCATGGGATTGGCAAGGTATTATAGGAAATTTGTGTTGAATTTCTCAAGCATTGCTAGCCCAATTACCTCCTTGCAGAGAAAAGGAAAAAGATTTGTATGGATGGATGAATGTCAAAAGGCCTTTGACTTGTTAAAAGAAAAGTTAACAACCGCTCCAATTCTGAAAGTTCCTAATCTTGAGGGAGAGTTTGAGGTTATCATTGATACCTCGGGGGAAGGATTGGGAGGTGTGCTTATGCAAGATGGCAGGGTAGTAGCCTATGAGTCAAGGAAGCTGAAAAACTATGAGTAGAACTACGCTCCTCATGACCTAGAGATGGCAGCAGTGGTTCACGCCCTTCAGATGTGGGGACATTATTTGTTGGGAAGGACTTTTATTCTAAAATCTGATAATCAAAGCCTTTGCTACATATTTACACAACCTAATCTCAATGCAAGGCAAAGGAGATGGTTGGAATTAATATCAAATTATGACTTTGAAATTTCTTATATCAAAGGCAAAGAAAACTGAGTAGCAGATGCCTTAAGCAGAAGAAGGCACATAGCCTCCATAATCTCCATACATGCTAACTTTAAAGACTTAGTAATGCAAAACTTATCTGGAGATGAGTATTATGAACAAGTGAAACAGGCTCTGCACTTAAACCCTATGGACCCAAGATATGACGGATTCAGTTTTGAATCCAATGGATTGATGAGATTCAAGGGAAGAATCTATGTTCCTAATTCAGTAGAACTTAGAAACCTTGTGTGGAAGGAAGTTCACTGTGCTCCTTACTCTGGACACCCTGGTGTAACAAAACTGTTAGCGGATGTCAAGCCGCTATATTTCTAGAAGGGAATGAAAAGTGATGCTGCAAGGTTTGTAGCTAGCTATTTGGAGTGTCAGAGAGTTAAAGCAGAACATCAACATCCTGCTAGATTGTTATACCCGCATGATATTTCAGAATTGAAATGGCAAGTTGTTAGTATGGGTTTTGTCTAGGGGTTACCAATGTCTAAGAATAGGCATGATGCAATATTGGTTGTTGTGGATAAACTAACCAAGGTCGCACATTTCATACCAAGAAATTTGATGGATGGAGCACATCTTTTGGCTCAAAAATTTGTGCAACAAATTTTTAGATTGCATGGGGTACCTGAAAAGACTATATCTGATAGAGATGCTCGGATAACTTCACGGTTTTGGCAAACCTTATTTTCTGCATTAGGGAGTAAACTGAATGTAAGTACTACTTATCATCCTGAAACTGATGGACAAATAGAAAGAGTGAATCAGGTATTAGAAGACCTTTTGAGAATGTATTGCATGGATCAGCGATACAGATGGGAGGAATATCTACCTCTTATCAAATTTGCCTATAACAACTCCTATCATTCTGCCATTAAGATGGCACCATTTGAAGCATTATATGGAAGGAAGTGCAGAACTCCTATAAGCTGGGATAAGCTGGAAGATAGGATAAGCATTGGACCTAAAGTACTTGCTGATATGGAAGAAAAAGTAAAAATGATTAGGAAGAGGTTGGCAGAAGCCAATGACAGGCAAAAGAGTTATGCAGATTGCAAATGAGTGCCTAGACACTTGTCTGTTGGCAAGAAAGTGCTTTTGCAAGTGAAACCCCAAAAGAGTTCTATAAAATTTGGTAAATCTTTGAAATTGGCTCCTCGTTATGTCAGACCTTTCGAAGTTCTTGAGATTATCAATCTGGTTGCCTACAAAGTTGCTCTACCTCCAGCCTTGTCTAAGATGCATAATGTTTTTCATGTTTTGTATTTAAAGAAATATTTTGTAGGTAATAACCACATCCTTAACTGGAATTCCTTACAGATACAAGAACCCGGGGTGGTTGTGATCGAGCCACTCAAGGTGCTCGAAATGCGTAAACTTCGTTTATGTAATCGAGAAGTTTTGCAATGCAAAATTCAGTGGGACCAATATGGTGAGGATAGCGCCACTTGGGAAGACTATAAAGACATTCACCAAAGATTTCCTAAACTTTTCAAAGACATTAATGTTGCACTATAAAAAGTTTGTTCTAAGTTTAAATTTTGCTTGATAAACTTAATCATCAGGGACGATGATTTTTAAAGGGGAAGGATATGTTACATCCCTCTTTTTGGAATCAATTATGCTATTTACTTTCTTGCAAATTTTAGTAATACAATATGTGTGGATGACATGGAAACTGATGATTTACTATACAAATTTAGTTCTATGAAATTTTAGAATCTATTGATTATGATCAATGTGATATTGTTGACTAAATGTCCTTTTTGTTAAGTGAAATGATGTTTTGGCTATATTATGCTATGATTTGGAACATAGGTGCTTTGACCACAAAAATTGTATGTGAGACTGTCATTGCAAGAACAGGTGGACTGTGTTCGACGGGAAGAGAAAGTATCTTTGAGAGAGAGTATAGACTCTACAAATTAACCATGGGTATTTGTTACTGAGAATACCAAACAGGTAGATAAACCTTGGAAGCATCATTTTAGTTTTGTTTGTTGGCTAGGATAGTTAAACTAGATGTTGACGTTTGAAGATAAGGTGTAACATCCTTTTCATAAGTCGTCACATAGAATCTTGGAGTCGATGATGTTGTCGTAAGTCCACCAAAGCGAGTCGACTTTTATAGATGATTATTATTTCATTTATAGGTAATTAAATGAACCTACTAGTGGCGGATTCGTGAATCACACCTTGTAGTCAAAAGATGTGAGAAGTCGGCTTGGTGTGTCTAATGATGTAGGAAACTTGTTTGCGCTACGCTCAATCTGTCGTGATTGTTGTAAAATGTGTCAAACTTGTGTTGTGAATTATTCTTTCTAGAAATTGACGAATGTCGAATTTGAAGCCACAGTGTGTAATAATTTGTTTTGGTCGTTGTTTAGCATGAGTCTTTTCTTTTAGCTTTGACCACGAGATATTATTGATCTAACCTTGAGTCTCTTTTCTAAAGTGGTCTTTATCTCTTTTTCTTATTCGACCATAGAGATGCTTTAGGCATTTATTATCCACTACCTTATTGTGTTTAACTCCTCAATTCAGCTTTTAGTTGCTCTTGAAGGATTAGATGCTTTATTGTTCAAGTGTGGGCGGGGTTGTTATGTCCACTAACAAGCCACATCACCAAAGGAGCCTACATCTTTCTAGTGGTCGTGATAAGCGGGAAGTCGGGTATGAAGATAGTTATGCCGACCCTTGTGTTTAGGCATGGGACGCTAGAGAATTCAATGCAGAGATTCTTCTACACCGTGTTGCGAGAGGGAGGAAGTTGGCAGTTGTGATAGGTGTAACCATAAATTTATTGCAAATGCTCCATCATCATGGTGGGTGCCAAGGCATTTGGTCGCGGTTGTGAAGAAACGGGAGGAAACCGCAGTTGTAGGAGCCTTTTGTTGTGCGGTGGTAAGTAGGAGTTGTGTGGTGTGGAGAATTTAGAAAATGATAGAGAGGAATGCCAGGAAATCCTTCATTATGGGCAATAGGTGGCAATTTAGAAGTGGGAGAGATGAGAAGTTTTAGGGGGAGATTCCATCGACGAGAGAGGGAGAGTTAATGAGGAGTCTGTCGTTGTTTTGAAGGGAAAATGGCAGAGAGATAATCGGGGGGATCTTGTTCGTGGTGGTTAGATAGGAGATAGGAGATAGTTCAGAGAGAGGGGGTCATGGTTTTAGAAAAGAGGAAAAACATCAGAGAGAGGGGTGTTGTGGTGGAAGACTGTCATTGTGTAGAAAGGAGAAAACAGTAGAGAGGAGAGGAAATTCATTGAAAAGTTTGGTTTCATTGTGCACGACTGGCAAATAAGAGAGAGAGTTTCAAAAAACCTGAGGAGGCACGACTAGCCAGAGGAGAATGTGGAACTTACCACAGCAATCTTTAACTCTGTCGACAGGTTCATTTCCCATTCTCTTCTTTTTCTTAGTGTAGACCAGTAAATGTGTCTCATCTATGCAAGGATAAATACGTTACAATGAATCGAATATGATGACAATGTCTTCTACTGTAATTTCTATGTGAGGTTAATCATTATAAATGTATCATTGCTGTCTTATGGTATTTGAAACCTCAGAAATAATATTGTTGCTGTCTGTTAATATTCGAGAACTCAGAAAATAGATCATTGCCAATCATGGTTGACATCGTATGATGATAGAACATAGTTCTCAATGTGCATACATCTAGGAATGATCACTGCATGAAACAAATGTATACTATAAACTTCAAATAGTCGGCAAAGATGTAAGTTTAAAGAGTTTCCTTTAAGACTGTGATATCAACTTAAAACTGCATTTGGTGCACTTAAAATGATAGCTCCATAGCAAGAAAACACATTGCTCCACATGCATGTTGAGTAGGATTTTAAAACCTCAGATTTAAAGCATGTTTTGACATAAACTTTAGTGTGTTTGACAGCCGGGGATGTAGTTGTAACCAGCTAGTGTCTTATCCGTCTTATATCTTTAGGTAGAGGTTGACCATGTGGTTGGTCATCTCTAATGTCGTAAGAAAGATTACCAACCCCTTATTATCTTATATACGACTCTTATCTCTATGAATCATGTGAAACTAATTGACTTGGAAAGGGGAGTAGGAAGTTAAAGTTTTAGTATTGGTCGAAAGCCGTCATGGTTTTGTAATGAACAAGTACAGTGGGAAAACCCGCATTTGAGTCTAGATTTCATTGCATGCGATGATTCTAGTGTCGTATTTATTTTGTAGACTTTTATGAGTCTAAAACCCTTAAATTCTGGGATAACGGGAAATTGTTTTAGATACTTGAGTATGTTTTACAAACATCGAAACCAAGTAACCAAGTTTGAAACCACTTAGGAGTGAGTGTTGTTAAACAATGTTTTAAAAATGAATATGGGATTATAAAACTATAAATTCAGAAATAGAGTAAACATTGTGCCATGTGCTATTGCAGGAGGGAATCCTAAAAACCTTGAGGTAATCGAGGTCAACATTTGGTTAAACTTTACAAATAGGAAACTATAGGATTCCAATCAGTTCAAGTTGAGTAGGGTGGGTGAACTAAGTTCATGCGTTGTTAGAACACTATTTAAAAAAAAATCCTTTGGCCAAGGTGGTGAATGATCCTCAAGTGCATCGAATGTTCACTATGACTGGATGGCATTTCTTATGGAGAGTCATGCATGACTAGAGGGTATCTAGGGATCTACACGATAACAAGACACGTAAGTTACAACACCAGAGCTCAGATGGCAAACACCACTGGTTATCCTAAGTCTATCCTCTTGAGTAGGGTACGGCCACTTCTGGTTAGGAAGGAGTGCGGGAGAATGACAGTCTGTGGTTGGAGGCTAAACTCCTTGAAGATACTTTCTCTTCCAAATACTGAGGATTGCTGAGTCTTGAATGTGATGGGTCGACAATCGAGATGCATGTTAATGGTATGTTTCCAATATTTTATTTATTTCAAGAAAATATCATACTGTTAGAGAATAAAATGTTTATTGTATATCATTTCTTTCAGTATTATAAAAATGAGATCATGTTTATGTTTAAGTGAAAAATGTTATAATTGGTAGTAGATAAGTTTCTTTGTATTTGATTACCTTGTAATTTTTTTTTTTTATCTTTGTGAAAACCTAGTTTTTCTTGTCAATTCGGATATGGATGTTACATATGGTATCAGAGCTAACCAGGTTCAGCACTAGGGTTGATGAGTCCACTAACCTGATTAGGAAATCAACATTATGTGGGTAGCTAATGATTTGATTTATTGTGCCAGGATGGTATACATTAAGAAAACCGCAAGAAAATCCTTCGCCGGTAAGAAGAATTGTCTGCAAGCTAAGCAGAAATGGCTTGCGATGATCAAGACCATTGAGAAAAATAATGACAAAAATGACATTTGGCTTGATGATGTGGAAACCTTAGCCAATGCAATGTCATGACTTAAGCGAGTGAGGAGAGAACTCCTAGAGGGAGTAGCGACGGCTGCTTGAATCATGATCATCTACTATCCCAGGATTGTACCTAATAGTGTACCTGTTAGTGTACATGAGAGTGTACCTATTATCATACCCATGATCACTAGAGATCCTCGTGTAGTACCTAGAGCTGAGATTATTGAGCTATCTTCTAATAGTGAGTCTGAGGGGTATACATCTTGTGATTATGTGTCAGGCAATGAATCTGAAGGTTACACTCCACTAGATAATACTAAGTAAACACATGAGATATGTCTATCTCTAATGATGTTGAAACAATTTTGCAAAATGAATAAAGACAAAATTTTGGTTTGAGAACAATTATGATTATGATCAATTGTTGTGTTCTTTTGATGATATTTAATATGGTAAGCATAAAACTGATTAGTATATGTTTAATCAGGTGAGAAACTAGACTATCATAGACCAATCAGAGTTTAACAAGGGGGAGGATCGGGAATGTCATAACTCTTGGGAAAACTCCACTGACAAGTTGGATAGGATTCTAAACATGCTCACTGAAAATAAGGAAAGGTTGAACAAACTGGAAAAGAAAATGGATGAAACTGGCAACACAGAGGGTGGAAACGAGAACTCACATTATACAAGCAAGACTAAACATTGGGAAAATGGCACGTTAAGTGAAAATCCTGACGACAGTGAAGTCCAAAGAAAAACCAATGATAAACTTGCATTAGAGTTATCCAAGGATATGAAGAAGGTTAACCCTCCAAAGTTTGATGGAACGAAAACTGGAGATGCAGCAGAAGCATGGTTAACTAAGATGGAGAAATATTTTGAGATTAGAAATTACTCTGAGGTTACTAAAGCCATGTGGGGAGCATATCATCTATCTGGGGAAGCGTCCACTTGGTGGATGAATAAGAAAATGGAGCTGGAATTAAGTCCCTTGAAGGTGACATGGGATGAGTTCGTAGAGCTATTCCAAAAATGGTGGTTACCTCAGTTATATTTTGATCAGAAGTTAACAGATTTCCAAAACCTCAGGCAAGGTGAACTATCTGTGGTTGAGTATGCAGAAAAATTCACTAGACTACTAAAGTATGTTCCTCAATACCAAAAGGATGAAAGATTCTAAATCAAAAAATTCATCATGGGACTCAATCCTCAGATCAGCGGTGAGGTGGAGGTGCATGGTCCAAGCACAATGGATCAAGTTTATGAAAAGGCAATTAAGCAGGAGCAGAAGGTCAAATCTATCTCTACTTACCATGATAAGAAACACAAGAAGTTTGATAAGAACTACAACGATCAGTCTTATAGAAGGAAAAATGAGAAGGGATATGGAAACAGGAGGGTTGATAAGGGAAATCGAAAGAATCAAGGGGGATTTGGTAATGAGCGAAGAGGTGAAGATTATAAGAGAAATGTAAATTTTAAGAAGAATGATGATTCTGCAACTAGGCCATCTGAGAAGCGAGGACCTATAGGAGGATGCTTTTCTTGTGGAGGAGATCATTATGCCAACCGTTGCCCTAACAAGAAGCAGAATGGGAAGCCTAGGAACACGAAACTTCCTTCGCAACAGGAAGCATTTCAGCAAAGGATTTATGCCACTCTTGACAATCGACAAGCAGAGTATTAGATCACCCCTATTGAGATGACAGGTACCTTATTTGGAGTTCCTGTTTCTATTCTATTTGATACTGGTGCAACAGAAAATTTTGTGTCACCTAGAGTCTTAAGTAAATTTTCTAGAAAAGCTAGTTTTATGTCAAAACCATGGATAGTAGAGTATGCAAATAACTCAAAGGCTCAGGTAGAGCAATGTTTTTTTGAAGCTAAGATTGATGTTTCTAACTTCACCATTGAGGCAAATTTATACGTAGCGCCTTTAGGGTCCTACGATGTCATCCTACGAATGAATTGGTTGTGGAAACATCGAGCCAAAGTAGATTGTTCTCATAAAACCATTGAGTGTCTGGATGAGATGGGCAAAATAGTAAATCTCCAAGGAATTCAAAGAGAAATAAGGGTTAGATCCATTTCTTCAAAACAACTAAAACAGGCTAGGCAAAAGGGATGTCAACTTTTTGCTGTCAAAATGGACCTAGTAGAGGAAACTTGGAGAAATGATCATTTGAGGAAAGATATCCATATCTATGCAACTTTAGGGATGTATTTCCTGAGGAGTTACTAGGCTTGCCTCCAAAGAGAACATTTGACTTTGGCACAGATATTAAACTAGGATCAGAGCCAATCTCTAAAGCTCTGTATCATATGACTACCACTGAACTTATGGAATTAAAAGCTCAGTTGCAGGAGCTATTGTCTAAGAATCTAATTAGGCCAAGTGCATCACCATGGGGAGCCCCAGTTATCTTTGTCAAAAATAAAGATGGAACTCTAAGGCTGTGTATAGATTATAGGATGCTTAACAAGGCGACAATAAAGAACAAGTATCCCTTGCCACATATTGATGATCTATTTGACCAAATGCAGGGTGCATCAGTCTTTTCTAAGATAGATCTAAGATATGGATACCATCAGTTAAGGTTGAAAGATGAAGATATTCCCAAGACAGCATTTAGAATGAGGTATGGTCATTATGAGTTCACGATGTTGCCGTTTGGATTGACCAATGCACCTGCTGCTTTCATGAATCTTATGAATAGTGTTTTTAGAGATTGTCTTGATAAGTTTGTGCTAGTTTTTATTGATGATATTTTGATCTATTCCAAAAATGAAGAGGAGCATGCACGACATCTTCAAATAGTCTTGCAACGATTAAGAGAACACAAATTGTATGCAAAACTCTCAAAGTGCACCTTGTTTCAGAAAGAAGTACAGTATTTGGGGCACATAATATCAGCCGATGGGATATTAGTTGATCCAGCCAAAATTAAAGCTATTATGGAATGGCCTTAACCTACTAATGTGTCAGAGTACAAAGTTTCATGGGATTGGCAGGGTATTACAGGAAATTTGTGTTGAATTTCTCAAGCATTGCTAGCCCAATTACCTCCTTGCAGAGAAAAGGAAAAAGGTTTGTATGGATGGATGAATGTCAAAAGGCTTTTGATGTGTTAAAAGAAAAGTTAACAACCACTCCAATTCTGAAAGTTCCTGATCTTGAGGGAGAGTTTGAGGTTATCACTGATGCCTTGGGGGAAGGATTAGGAGGTGTGCTTATGCAAGATGGTAGGGTAGTAGCCTATGAGTCAAGGAATTTGAAAAACTATGAGCAGAGCTACACTCCTCATGACCTAGAGATGGCAGTAGTGGTTCACGCCCTTCAGATGTGGCAACATTATTTGTTGGGAAGGACTTTTATTCTAAAATCTGATCATCAAAGCCTTCGCTACATATTTACACAACCTAATCTCAATGCAAGGCAAAGGAGATGGTTGGAATTAATATTAGATTATGACTTTGAAATTTCTTATATCAAAGGCAAAGAAAACCAAGTAGTAGATGCCTTAAGCAGAAGAAGGCACATAGCCTCTATAATCTCCATACATGCTAACTTTAAAGACTTAGTAATGCAAAACTTATCTGGAGATGAGTATTATGAACAAGTGAAACAGGCTCTGCACTTAAACCCTAAGGACCCAAGATATGACAGATTCAATTTTGAATCCAATGGATTGATGAGATTCAAGGGAAGAATCTATGTTCCTGATTCAGTAGAACTTAGAAACCTTGTGTGGAAGGAAATTCACTGTGCTCCTTACTCTGGACACCCTGGTGTAACAAAACTATTAGCGGATGTGAAGCCGCTATATTTCTAGAAGGGAATGAAAAGTGATCCTGCAAAGTTTGTAGCTAGCTGTTTGGAGTGTCAGAGAGTTAAAGCAAAACATCAACATCCTGCTGGATTGTTATACATGCATGATATTCCAGAATGGAAATGGCAAGTTGTTAGTATGGATTTTGTCTAGGGGTTACCAATATCTAAGAATAGGCATGATGCAATATTGGTTGTTGTGGATAAACTAACCAAGGTCACACATTTCATACTAGGAAATTTGATGGATGGAGCACATCTTTTGGCTTGAAAATTTGTGCAAGAAATTTTTAGATTGCATGGGGTACCTGAAAAGATTATATCTGATAGAGATGCTCAGATAACTTCACGGTTTTGGCAAACCTTATTTTCTGCATTAGGGACTAAACTGAATGTAAGTACTACTTATCATCACGAAACTGATGGACAAATAGAAAGAGTGAACCAGGTATTAGAAGACCTTTTGAGAATGTATTGCATGGATCGGCAATACAAATGGGAGGAATATCTACCTCTTGTCAAATTTGCCTATAACAACTCCTATCATTCTGCCATTAAGATGGTGCCATTTGAAGCATTATATGGAAGGAAATGCAAAACTCCTATATGCTGGGATAAGCTGGAAGATAGGATAAGCATTGGACCTAAAATGCTTGCTGATATGGAAGAAAAAGTAAAAATGATTAGGAAGAGGTTGGTAGAAGCCAATGACAGGCAAAAGAGTTATTTAGATCGCAAACGAGTGCCTAGATACTTCTCTGTTGGTGAGAAAGTGCTTTTGCGAGTGAAACCCCAAAAGAGTTCTATAAAATTTGGTAAATCTTTGAAATTGGCTCCTCGTTATGTCAGACCTTTCAAAGTTTTTGAGATTATCAATCCAGTTGCCTACAAAGTTGCTCTACCTCCAACCTTGTCTAAGATGCATAATGTTTTTCATGTTTCATATCTAAAGAAATATTTTGTAGGTAATAACCACATCCTTAACTAGAATTCCTTACAGATGCAAGAACCCAGGGTGGTTGTGATCGAGCCACTCAAGGTGCTCGAAATGCGTAAACTTCGTTTACGTAATCGAGAAGTTTTGCAATGCAAAATTCAATGGGACCAATATGGTGAGGATAGTGCCACTTGGGAAGACTATAAAGACATTTACCAAAGATTTCCTAAACTTTTCAAAGACATTAATGTTGCACTATAAAAAGTTTGTTTTAAGTTTAAATTTTGCTTGATAAACTTAATCATCGGGGACGATGATTTTTAAAGGGGAAGGATATGTTACATCCCTCTTTTTGGAATCGATTATGCTATTTACTTTCTTGCAAATTTCAGTAATACAATATGTTGTGGATGACATGGAAACTGATGATTTATTATACAAAGTTAGTTCTATGAAATTTTAGAATCTATTGATTATGATCAATGTGATATTGTTGACTAAATGTGCTCTTTGTTAAGTGAAATGATGTTTTTGATATATTATGTTGTGATTTGGAACATAGGTGCTTTGACCACAAAATTGTATGTGAGACTGTCATTGCAGGAACAGGTGGACCATGTTCGACAAGAAGAGAAAGTATTTTTGAGAGAGAGTATAGACTCTGGAAATTAACCATGGGTGTTTGTTACTAAGAATGCCAAACAGGTAGATAAACCTTGGAACCATCAATTTAGTTTTGTTTGTCGGCTGGGATAGTTAAACTAGATGTCGACGTCTAAAGATAAGGTGTAACATCCTTTTCATAAGTCGTTATATACAATCTTGGAATCGATGATGTTGTTGTAAGTCCACCAAAGTGAGTTGACTTTTATAGACGATTATTATTTCATTTATAGGTAATTAAATGAACCTACTTGTGGTGGATTCGTGAATCACGCCTCGTAGTCGAAAGATGCGAGAAGTCGACTTGGTGCATCTAACGATGTAGGAAACTTGTTTGCGCTACACTCAATCTGTAGTGATTGTCGTAAAATACGTTGAACTTGTGTTGTGAATTATTCTGTCTGGAAATCGACGAATGTCGAATTTGAAGCCATAGCATGTAATAATTTGTTTTGGTCGCTGTTTAGCATGAGTCTTTTCTTTTAGCTTTGACCGCAAGATATTATTGATCTAACCTTGAGTCTCTTTTCTAAAGTGGTCTTTATCTCTTTTTCTTATTCAACCATAGAGATGCTTTAGGCATTTATTATCTGCTACCTTGTTGTGTTTAACTCCTCAATTCAGCTTTTAGTTGCTCTCGAAGGATTAGATGCTTTATTGTTTGAGTGTGGGCGGGGTTGTTATGTCTCCTAACAAGCCACATCGCCAAAGGAGCCTTCATCTTTCTAGTGGTCATCATAAGTGGGAAGTTGGGTATGAAGATAGTTATGTCGACCGTTGTGTTTAGGCATGGGACGGCAGAGAATTCAATGCAGAGATTCTTCTACACCATGGTGCAAGAGGGAGGAAGTTGGCGGTTGTGATAGGTGTAACTGTAAATTTATTGCAAATGCTCCATCATCATGGTGGGTGTGAAGGCATTGGGTCACGGTTGTGAAGAAACGTGAGGAAACCATAGTTGTAGGAGCCTTTTGCTGCGTGGTGTTAAGTAGGAGTTGTGTGGTGTGGAGAATTTAGAAAACGATAGAGAGGAATGCCGAGAAATCCTTCATCGTGGGCAATAGGTGGTAGTTTAGAAGTGGGAGAGACGAGAAGTTTTAGGGGGAGATTCCATCGACAAGAGAGAGGGAGAGTTAATGAGGAGTCTGTCGTTGTTTTGAAGGGAAAACGATAGAGAGATAACCGAGGGGATCTTCTTCGTGGTGGTTAGATAGGAGATAGGAGATAGTTCAGAGAGAGGGGGTCGTGGTTTTAGAAAAGAGGAAAAATGGCAGAGAGAGGGGTGTTGCGGTGGAAGACTGTCACTGTGTAGAAAGGAGAAAATGACAGAGAGGAGAGGAAATTCATTAAAAAGTTCAGTTTCATTGTGCACGACCGACAGATAAGAGAGAGTTTCAAAAAACCTGAGGAGGCATGACTAGCCAGAGGAGAACCTGGAACTTACCACAGCAATCTTTAACTCTGTCGACAGGTTCATTTCGCACTCTCTTCTTTTTCTCAGTGTAGACCAGTAAATGTGTCTCATCTATGCAAGGATAAATACGTTACAATGAATCGAATATGATGACAATGTCTTCTATTGTGATTTCTGTGTGAGGTTAATCATTATAAATGTATCATTGCTGTCTTATGGTATTTGAAACCTTAGAAATAATATTGTTGCTATCTGCTAATATTTTAGAACTCAGAAAATAGATCATTACCTATCATGGTTGACATCGTATGATGATAGAACATAGTTCTCAATGTGCATACATCTAGGAATGATCACTCCATGATACAAATGTATACTATAAACTTCAAACAGTCAGCAAAGACGTAAGTTTAAAGAGTTTCCTTTAAGACTATGATATCAACTTAAAATTGCCTTTGGTGCACTTAAAACGATAGCTCCATGTGCATGTTGAGTAGGATTTTAAAACCTCAGATTTAAAGCATGTTTTGATGTAAACTTTAGTGTGTTTGACAGCCGGGGATGTAGTTTTAACCAGCTAGTGTCTTATCCATCTTATATCTTTAGTTAGAGGTCGACCATGTGGTTGGTCATCTCTAATGTCATAAGAAAGATTCCCAACCCCTTATTATCTTATATACGACTCTTATCTCTATGAATCATGTGAAACTATTTGACTTGGAAAGGGGAGTAGGAAGTTAAAGTTTTAGTATTGGTCGAAAGCTGTCATGGTTTTGTAATGAACAAGTACGGTGGGAAAACCCGCATTTGAGTCTAGATCTTGTTGCATGCGATGATTCTAGTGTCATATTTATTTTGTAGACTTTTATTTGTCTAAAACCCTTAAATTCTGGGATAACGGGAAATTGTTTTAGATACTTGAGTATGTTTTACAAACATGGGAACCAAGTAACCAAGTTTGAAACCACTTAGGAGTGGGTGTTGTTAAACAATGTTTTAAAAACAAATATGGGATTATAAAACTATAAAGTCAGGAATAGAGTAAACATTGCGCCATGCGCTATTGCAGGAGGGAATCCTAAAAACCTTGAGGTCATCGAGGTCGACATTTGTTTAAACTTTACAAATAGGAAACTGTAGGATTTTGATCAGTTCAAGTCGAGTAGGGTGGGTGAACTAAGTTCATGCGTTCTTAGAACGCTATTTAAAAACAAATCCTTTGGCCAAGGTGGTGCACGATCCTCAAGTGCATCGAATGTTCACTGTGACTGGATGACATTTCTTGTGGAGAGTCGTGCATGACTAGAGGGTATCTAGGGATCTACACGATAACAAGACATGTATGTTACAACACCAGAGCTTAGATGGTAAGCACCGATGGTTATCCTAAGTCTATCATCTTGAGTAGGGTAGGGCCACTTCCGGTTAGGAAGGAGTGCGGGAGACCGACGGTCTGTGGTTGGAGGTTAAGCTCCTTGAAGATACTTTCTCTTCCAAATACTGAGGATTGCCGAGTCTTGAATGTGATGGGTTGACAATTAAGATGCATGTTAATGGTATGTTTCCAATATTTTATTTATTTCAAGAAAATATCATATTGTTAGAGAACAAAATGTTTATTGTATATCATTTCTTTTAGTATTATGAAAATGAGATCATGTTTATGTTTAAGTGAAAAATGTTATAATTGGTAGTAGATAAGTTTCTTTGTATTTGATTACCTTGTAAAAAAAAAAAAAAATTGCCTTTGTGAAAACCTAGTTTTTCTTGTGAATTCGGATATGGATGTTACATACATCATGTAATGGGGTTTCATCATCTAAAAGTATAGTACCTTTTCCTTTGATCAAAATCCAAACATTGTTACCAAACATGATTCAACCTTCTATGTAGTCTTCAAGCTTGATGAAATTGATTTTATATCTTGTCATATGGTTAGAACAACCACTATATATAACCCATTGTTCTTTCTTCTTGGTATGAAAGACAATTTGAACAATCATAGCTTCAATATTCTTATTCATCATCTTAGGTCTCCAAACATGTTTTGTCTTATTAGCACTAGAAGTTGACATTTTTGAAAGAACATTCATTCTAGTTTGTTGCACTTCCAAATTAGGTCTACTAAACTTGGATATGTGCCCAAAGTTATTGAAATTGAAGCATCTCAACCTATTTAAGAAATTAAAAGGATTCCTTCTCAAAAAGTTTGCTCTTCTTCTAAAATCAAATCTGCACTCATTTGCTTTGTGTCCATACTTGTACAATGAAAATAATAACCAAGAAAATGTAGATTATACCTGAAAGAATACTCCTTTTGAAGTTTTCTGGTTTCATGAGACTTTTGTTGTTAGTATTAGCATGTTTAAGATTCTTGGAAAATGAGCATTGTCCTTCTTCAAACCGAAGACCAATTTTGTCTTTGAAGCCCTTTTGTTTTTCTAAGAGATCTTTTAACTTATCACTGCTGCTACACATGTCAAGTCTTCTTCTCAAAGCTACAATTTCAGCCTCTAGAGCATGACTCTCCTTATCTTTGGCATCTAACTCCTTGTTTGTAACTTCAACAACTCTTTTACTCTCTTCAAGATTCAATTTTAGGTCTACAATTTGTTTTTCATAATCAATGACTTTGCTGATCAGAATTTCATTGTCTTTTTGAAACTAATTTCTTTGAATAACTGCCTCCTTTTTGAGCTTGTTAACCTCACCAAGAGCATACTTCAATTCACCTTCATGATCAACCTCTGCTTCATAATTTTTAGATCGATCTTCACATTTATTATTCTAATTTTCACTTATGACTGCCATGAACAAGGTCTCCTCTCCTTCCTCAAGTGACTCCTCTGAACCACTATCTATTATGTCGGTATCTTTTGTGAACAGGGTCCTCTTCTTTTTGAAGTTATTTTTCTTTTTAGGATTAAATTGTTTCTTCTTTTCTTGTTTTTTATTTCTTTCTTCATCACTATCTAGATATTTTTATGGACATTTAGCAGCATAGTGTCCTATTCTTCCACACCCAAAAAACTTAAATGGAATCTTACCTTAATACTTTCATACTGACCCCTTTTTCAATCTGCTAACAAAAGAAGATTCTTGATCTTCCAACTCTTTTGGATCAGAATTTAATTCCTTGTCCTTTTTGACTGACTTAAAAGCAACTTCCTTATTTGTAGAAGTATCATTACAAATTGTCATCTCAAAAGAAGTAAAAGTACCATGAAGTTCATCTAAGGTCACATTACTTATATCTCTCTCTTCTACAACAGATACCTTGGATTCATATTTAGGTGTTAGAGTCCTTAAGACCTTGGTTACAACTTCTTTTTCTTCTAGGGTTTCATCTAGACTACGAATAGAATTAACAATCTCTTGAACCCTTGGAAGGTAATCAGCTACCTTCTCATATTCATTCATCTTGAGACTTTCAAACTTAGCTCTATAAGATTGTAACTTAGCTTCTTAGATTTTTGCATCATCCTGATAAATTTTGGACAACTTATCCGAAATAGCCTTAGCAAACTTGTAATCCATTATTTTGACAATAATCTCATTAGTTAAACCACATCAAATTGCATTTTTGGGCTTAGCATTATTGGCATAAGCCTTCTTTTCATCAGGAGTTGAAGGAGGTTTTGTTTCTTTATACTCATTTTTCTATTGCAGCCCAAACATCATACCCCAGGGAAGACAAATAGGAATCCTTTCTAAATTTCTAAAAGGCATAATTACACGCATCAAATAATGGTGCTTTGTATGTAGAAAAACCTTCTTGACTGGCCATGACAAGTACTCCACTTATAGGACCTACCCAAGCTTGTTAGGCTTCTACAGGGAACCTATGCTCTGATAGCACTTATTGGAGTACATGACCACTGAGAAGGGGGTGAACCAGTGGTCTATAAACCCTAAAAATCTCTTACACCATTTAATTCACTAAAATACAAAATTTAGGAGACCTCAAGATTTGTTTCAGCACATATACACAAGAATAATGATGTGAAGAATGAACAAGACATTAAACAATAATAGAACATAAGGGCATACAGATAGACAATAATCATGAGCCATGACACAATTTTTCATGAGTGGAAAAACCCTTAAAATGGATTAAAAAACTATTCTTAAACTTCTTCACTAGCAAAAATAAAGTATCTCACTGATACACAATATGCCTCACTAGCAGATAGATGCCTCACTGGTAGAAATAATTATTTTGGATACAAGTAAACCATTCAGGGGGTTACTCTAATTCTCTATATAACAAAACCTTATAACTTCTTTTGTTTTCACTTGACAAAGTCTCCTTCAATCACAAACCATTAACACCATATCAATAACAACAAATCAAACATGTTTCAATCTCTACAAACAACTATAATTTCCTTTCTTGCATTGAAGACAAACTCTATACACCATAAACTAATCTTCAACCTTGAATCTCTATAAACACCAAGATTTTCTTCACAAAACTGATAAATTTTGCATATTGTCATGTAGACTTACCTTTTCTCATCACATATCAATGACCAAAACTTCTAAAAACATCACAAAATTCTCATACTAAATTTAACTGGCCCTCTGCATCATTAAAAAACCTTCAAAAAGCTACTTTTGAGCTTTAAATAGCATTCTACCCATCAAATTAGATTTAGAAAGGTGACCGTTTGTGTTGAAAAGACACTTTAAATTCTATTCTTTGATTTGCTTTTTTGCACCTCTCTTGGATTAAATCAGAGCCCTCAATTTACTTTAAGGCACTCATTGTATGCAAAGTGACTAGAGTGATTTGTTCTACAAGGTCAGGGGGGGCAGTTGGAGACCCCTCAAGGTTATAACTTAAGTTATAACCACTGACAATTGAGGCTCAATGAAGAAATAGAAATAAAGTGATGACGGTTAGGTAGAAAGTCTTATTGCCTTGTATAACCTTAATTAGGGTTTTTGAACATACTAAAGTAAAACCCTAATATGAAGACCTCTTCACCTATATATAAGAATCTCTATTCCATTAAAACTCAGTGTATATTTGTTCAACAACTTCCACTTTTGGCAAATGCTAATCAATGTCTCTTTTGCATCACTATATTCCATTTTACACACTATGATCCAACTCTTGCATATTATTAACGTCAAACCCTTTGAACATCTCTACCGTCATGAATAGGCAATCACCTTAATTGCACATCAACTTGCTAATTGCATTGCAACCCTGTCACATCTGTCACATAGTTGACACCAAACACTTTATGAAGAAATAAGAAATGAAGAACCAAGTAATCTTGAATTTTGCATCAATGACAAACTTTATCAAAGAACCTTTGTACCAATACCATGAAGCTATGAATGAGAAGACATCCACACCAATACTAATACCACTACAACTCCTCTATCATCTTTGACTTTGACACCCTCTATCATCTTTAACAACTTTGACAAGCATTAAACACCTCAATGTCATAATGCATATGAACTCCTATGGTCCTAAATATTTGATGCATAATATGAACAACTTGTATGAGCAACATAAACATCTTGTCATCCACTACATCATCCTTTGTTGTCATCCTTTTGCCATCAAGGACAACCAACACAACATAGCAATCTTATTGACCACATCCTTTACTCTTACACAATAATCACTCACACTTTTAGCTTCTTCCATCTTCAAATTCTCAAATTCTCTTTTCAATGTTTGTAGCTTGACAACCTTGACTTGATCACTACCTTGGTAAGCTTCTTGTAGAGTCTTCTAGGAATCCTTGGTTGTGTTTGCACATACAATTATTGGAAATAAGCTCTTACTTAGAGCTATTTGAACGTAGCATAATGCTTGAGCATTCATCTTTTTAGCCTCTTTCTTAGTTGTCTTATAATTGGCTGCAAGGGTGTTCCAATTAGCAGGCTCATCATAATTTGTTTCAACAATCTCCTACAAATCTTTTCCTGTCAAAAAAGTCATCATTTTGATGCACCAATATAATCATACTCATTTCCATCAAATTCTGGAATGGCAAGGAGTTAGAATTAAACATGATAAAACTTTGGTGAAATTCCAACCACTAAATCTTTAACCTAAAAGAAAATACCTACTCTGATCCCAAATGTAGAATCTGAAACCAAATCTAATCCCTGCACCCACAGGTTATGAAAAATAACAGCATAAGAATAAAAACAATTAATTAAGAAAAAAAAAAGCACATACATAGTTTGGTATTTTTTGCAGGCTGCTCAACTGTAATTTTATTAATGCATATATAAAAGAAGAGTTACACTATTACATAGTTCATTGCATCTAAACATAGAAAGAAAACACAAAAAAGAAAACATGCTCTTAACATGCATTATTTTTGTTGCGCTAAAGCAAGCAGTTTGAAGGTAAAAATAGAGTTTGTTAACTACTCTAAAAATTGACTAAAATAAATCTACGAATCTGCATGAAAGATAAAGTGCAGTTGCATGTGAATGCATGTTCAGTTGGCTACTCATGCATCACTTTTCAACAATAACATCTATGAAGTGAATAAGGGCCTCACAAACATAAACCGTACTGCAACTACAAATAGTTTACTATTTTGTATAGGTTATATATTACCGACAACACATGCATCACACACTATCTTTGGAAAAGTGAATACAGTATTTACTGTTCCTCTCATTTAGTATTTGATAATTCCTTGCATGCTGGAACTTCTTGCTTGTTGTACATAAATATGAGAGCATCTTTAACAATCTCTTGATCTTGATTTATAATTTCTTTTATTAAGCAAAAATTTTCTAACATGCCGTAGAGCACTAACGTAGTTCGAACATGTACACAAACATTTGTCCTCTTCCACATTCTACAATGATAACACACAGTGAGTTCGAACATTTAAGGGAATTATAAAACAAGTAGCTAGGAAAAATATAATGTAATGAGTTTTCAAAAGTGTATTACAATTCTAAAGGATGAATGTGCAATGTATGTGTTATCAAAAACATAAACAGAAAAAAATATTGTTTTGTTGCAGACCATTGTAAGGCCTTAATCATTTCAAGACTATCAATAGCTATAAATTATATTTGACAACTTTTAAATTTATGCCAGTGAATAAGGAATTTAACAGATTCCAACCTCGGGCTGTTGACCATCTCTGTGTTTAGTGCCAAAGAATCTAACTTATTTAAGAGTAAACTAGTAACAATATCATCTGTTGCGTTTGTTTTGTTTTGGGGAGGTGTGGTTGGAGTTTTTAGTCCAATTTTGCTATTGGATGGGTCTCCTTCGAGGCTCTTTATCAGACCTATTTGTCCTTGTTGATGTTCTCAGATCGTGGGCTTGCTAGAGTGCCATGGATGGACATGGTTGGGTGGCAGGTTAAACTGTCCATTGTTTTTTGTTTATTGGGAGTTGACCAGTGGTGCCTTAAGATTGATCAGCTATGCACAGGCTGACGACCGTTAAATCATCAATCCGAGGTGTGTATGACTTCTTGGTGTTTGATTTGAGGTTTTTAGAGTCATTTTATTTTCTCTCCACTCTAGGTGATTGTGGGACGCCAATGTTTATTGTGATTTGATGTCTTTTGTGTTCATTGATTATCCTTCATGTCATTCTTCCTAAGGCGGTTTAGGGAGAGCATTTATTAGAAGTTGATAGCTTGGTTATTAAGGGGCTCCATGCAGATGGCATTTATAGGTCACTTACGCCAAAATCTACTTGTATTGGTTTGTTCTAGCTAGAAGGTGTTAGTTGGGATCTGTGTAAGATGGCGGATTGGGAAACATTAATAGCAAGTGTCGTATGTTAGGTGATAAGTATAGGGGTTGCATTGCTCTTCTCAAGATGGTGCATATTTTGACAGACATTGATCCGCTATTTGTAAGGAGGACACACTTGAGTCCTGCAAGAATCCCTTAGCCTTATGTGGGATATTGCAGTCATTTATTTCTACCTGTAGATCCATTTATGATGTGGTTATCCCCAGCTTACCTCATATGTTTCAAATGAGTTATATTTAGTTAGCACGGTGTTTCTAACACTATTTTTTTCTCTACTTAGTTTCAAGTGATTGTAATCATATCATGGATGGCGCTTTGGATCCTGAATCGTCACATTTTTCTACCTCAGGTGGAGGGAGAACCATCTTACCACGGAGCCATCAACCCGGTCCACTTGGCTCAAGTTTTTCAGATATACTGTGATGCGGTGGAGTTTTCGATCCTCTGTGTGCTGGGTTACATTCTTTTCCATCCGAGAAATAGGTAGGTTAAAGGCTCTAATTTGGCAGCTTCCTTTGTATCTAACATCTTTGACCTCACACAAGAATAGGAGTACTCCTTTGTAATTGGCAGGACGCTCATTAAGTCATTGTTCATTAGCACATCTAAATGTGCCAGGCATTAGCAGTTTACAATTTCAAGGAGGGTGATTCTCTCTTTGGGGGGCATTTTCCATCAATAATATCAATGTATGTCAAATCATATTGCTTGTGTTTATGAAGGTATCCAAAGAGGTCTTCTTCTAGACTACCTTAACAAATTCAATAGGCATCTCAATGCTCACCATTTTCAACTTGCTGGTGGGGTGGCAGAAAGAGCTAAGGAGGTGTTTAATTGCATCCGGTTTCTTCGCTCCCGTGCTCCTGACAGAGCTCCACGTCCGCCTCAGACCCTAGGAACTCAATTCCATGCCTTGCCCTTTCCTCTTCCACTGCCAGAGGAGGAGCACGACACTACTTCAAACTAGTTTGCGGGTTGGCCTTTTGTATGCCTTTTTTCTTTCTGCACCTTTTTGGTTCATCTAGTGCCTTCTTTCGCTTGAAACTAGAGGTTCTTGCCTGGTTTCTTTTTTATAAACGCTTATATATTTTATGAATCAATATTAGTATGGGTGGTCTTTCCACATTTTACGTTAAAAAAAAACCAATATCATTCCAAGTCTAACAAATTAGATGTAAAAAAATATCTAACCCATTACACACCTAATGTTCCCATTGGTAGGGAATTTTGATTACTGAATTTATGAAAATATGAAATTTTCTTGCAAAATCCAAGCCAAATAAGTCTATATATACCGTGTAAGGGCATATAGAAATGCAACAACCAGTGGTCTATGACGTCCTTTATCTTTTTATGTCACTCAAGTGCTGCCCTATTACCATTCCTAATATACCTAGCCTCAGTAGCTTCTATTCAGTACAAGATGATAACTGGTCTTGCTTGCATTCTTTCTATGGCTTGCTTTGCTTGGGCTATTTTACTTTGTGAATCTCAGCCAATGAAGCTACCCAATCCTGCAGTCATGACCTCTACACTTGTTCCTACCCCGATCTTTAGTGTGGTCTGAGTTGTTAATGAGAAAGAGAGTGCAAGCTATTTTGCCACAAATTAAAGCTTTGACGGCGTAAAATCTAAGGAGAGGAAATATGGTTTTTATCTAACAAGTGAAGATGATGTTAGTGGAGGAACACCTATCATGAACCGGCCACAAGCCATAGCCCAGGGGTTGGACATTGAACACGTTTATATTAAGAATGTTAGGAGTTATGTATATTATTCTCTGTTGATTAATTACATGATGTTATCTTTCGTTATCTTACTTTGTACACCATAGATCATGGACAGATGCTAGTTTCAACATGATTTATAGATATCCAGAGTCATAGCATGTAATGTTCTATGGATTTTAGTTTCATTGTTAGATTCTGATGTGACTCGAAATGGTAATGTAATGTAAATCAACCTTATTTCCTTCATTTATATGGTGTTTATTTCCTTCATGTTTATGGTGTTTATATTGTAAACAATGCTTTTTGAATGACTCTTAACAAATAGATGAGCCCACTTTTTTTCTTCTAAGAACATAGTACTGCAATATGTTTTATACTAGCCATACAAATTACAAACAGATTCTCCTCTTCGCTTACTTTACTAACTGTTATTATGTTTTGAATAAGACTACCATAAACATTAAAGTTTATAACATCTTCTATTGAGGGAAATTAATTTATGATATGTCGAGTTGAGCATAATTATGTAGAATGGTAAACGAACATTCTATGGGGTTTTCAACCCCTCATTATCATTGAAAAAATTATCATATCTGTAAAATTTATATATTGGTTTTTTTCTTCATTACTTGTCCACTGTAAATCCGTAGCATTAACATATAAGGAAAATAAGTTTAGACAAAGAAAACTGGAAATGAATGATGAAAAAAGAGTCTGAACTTTAGTAGAACCTTTGTCTTTGTTTTCGACTGTAGTTAAGCATGGTTTTATATAATTAGGTCCTTATTCATTGAAATTATTTCTATTGAGTGACCACAACCTATAAGAACAAGAGAGCTAAAGGGCTACAGTTATTCTATCGTGTTTCTTTAATGGATACTACACTACTTAAAAGATTTTAAGATTCAAATACCATTTTTAGGTTTCCCCAGATTATGTCAATTTAAGTTTAACATCCAAGGGGTGGGGGGATGATACCACTTAGTAGTGGGTGATGCCAGGTCAGAAGCTAGTTCATCGTCAGCCCAGTCTAAATTTGAAACGGTTGGGTTAAAATGTAAGAAAATTTGTGTTACGATGAGGATTTTTGCTGCAAGAACCTTCGAGACCTGATATTTTATTAAATCAAGTCCAGTCACAAAGATGATAACCATGAAGTCTGAATGTTGAGTCTACTTGGGAACCACAGTGCGAGTGTCCGCCATGTCTTGGTGGACCCCAATGATACAGTAAGATCAGCCATAAAAAGACATGGTCTTGATAAGATGGTGTCAGATTTACAGTGGGCCCAAATTTCTTATCTAGCCCTAGTAATAACCTTCTATGTAGATTTAATCTGAATATATCCATCGGTTTTAATAGGTTATCATAGTTTTAAATATCATACCTTTTCAATGATTAAAAGTCAAGGTGATATTAGGTCCGTCAAGAGGGCTCATCACTTTATGGAAACCACAAACCGTTCTGATTGAGGAAATAGCTTCCAGCAGAGGTTGGATCGCATGCAAGGTAAGAAGCTTGGTTTCCAACTTGTGCTTTATGTTAATTAATGTGTATGGACCCAACTCTTACATTCTCAAAAGAGAAATCTGGAGAGAAATGGATTTAGTTTTTAGCAATCAAGACTTCGAATTTATCATACTGGGAGGAGATTTCAATGCCATTCTCAAGTCTGAAGACAAGGAAGGGGGATTTAGGAGGAAATTACAGTTCCAAATAGACTTTGAAAATTTTGTGGAGAGAAATTTGTTGATAGACATCCCTTTGGGAAACGGAAAATTCACATGGAGTAATAGGAGAGAAGGTTTTTGCAACATAGCCGAGAAATTAGATAGATTTCTAATCAAGAGGGACATGAGAAGATTTCCTTATAGTCTGGAAAGCAAAATCCTTCCTTTATCTAGGTCTGATCATTATCCAATTAGTCTAGAGATTTTAGGAGAAAGAAGGCCAGTGCGATGTCCATTTAAATTTGAGAACATCTGGTTTAGGGACCCTTCTTTCTTGGATTTAATTAAAGACTGGTGGACATAAAGCATTCTAGGAGGAAACATACTTTTTAATGTGATAACCAAGTTGAAACTGATTAAGATGAATCTAAAACAATGGAATAGAGAGAGCTTCAAAAACATTTTGGAAGTCAAAAGGTAGATTGAGGATGAGATGGGATCTCTTAATGAGAAGATACTAAGAGAAGGCATGGATAACGCCTCCTACAGAAAAGAGAAAGAATTAAAGAATAGGTTGGGAGATGTCATAGCCAAGGAAGAAATATTTTGGCAACAAAAATCTAGAGAGGTGTGACTGCAAGTGGGGGATAAAAATACCAAGTTTTTTCACAACTCCACAAGGTTTCAGAGAGACTTGAATAGAATCACTTTGATCAGAACTCTAGATGGGAGAAAAGTAGATAAAATTGAAGAAATAAATAGAGCAGTAGTAGAGTACTTTCAAAATCTCCTGAATGATCATGAAGGATCTCCAGCAGGTGAGCAGCAACTCTTTCTAAGAGACATTCCCAAGCTGATTTTGGATGCCCAAAACAACATGTTAAATAGTAGATTCATGGAGTAAGAAATGAAGGAGGCTCTCTTTCATCTCCACCCAGATAAAGCTCCTGACCTTGATGGCTTCCCAGCAGCCTTCTTTCAGAAGTGCTAGGACATAGTGGATAGAGAGATAACCGAAGCCTTTGAAGACTCCAGATGTTCAAGAAAAGTGCTGAAAGAAATAAATAACACCTTCATAGTTCTCATTCCCAAAAAGGACAAACTAGAGTCTTTTGAAGAGTTCAGGCCCATATCTCTTTGTAACACTCTGTATAAGATCATGGCTAAAGCGGTGGTCAATAGATTGAAGAAGATTTTACTAGACATCATAGCAGAAGAGGAGATAGGTTTTGTCCTAGGGAGATTGATCCTGGACATGGTAATCATTAGGCAAGAAGCCATCCATTCCACACAAAAAATAAGAAAATCCACAATTCTCATCAAGCTTGACATCAGGAAAGCATATGATAAAGTGAATTGGCACTTTCTCTTCAAAGTGCTAGAAGCATTTGGTTTCAACAGGAATTGGCTCAATTGGCTCTTTGAATGGATAGCTTGCCCCAGGTATTCAATGTTAATTAACAGTTCTTTAGAAGGGTTTTTCAGATCATCATGGAGACTCAGGCAAGGGGACCTATTGTCACCCTTTCTTTTCACTATAATGGCAAAAGCACTTGGTTATGCATGTGCCAAAGTAGGGTTGGATGATCACATAGTGAGAATTCAAATAACTTGAGGCATCCCAGAAATCACTTATCAATAGTTTGTTGATGATACCATACTCTTTGAAATAGCACAAGAAGGAGAAGCAAGAAACTTCAAGATGATCTTGGATCTTTACTCAAGGGCCTCCTAGCAGGAGGTAAGTAATAAGAACTCTGATGTTTTCTTCTTCAACACTCCCCCAGGAAGGGAAGACAAGATTTTGAGAATTTTAGGTTTAAGGAAAGGTACTCTTCCATGTGAATATTTGGGATTACCTCTAGTCTAGGGTTTACATCTTGGAAAGTGTTGGGAACCGTCAATTGATAGAGTAAAGAGAAAACTAGCCACATGGAAAAGCAAATGGTTATCATGGGTAGGAAGGCTCACAATGATTAAAGCTGTAATTGCAACAATTCCTATTTATTTGATGTCCTTCCTCCCCCTCTCAAGCAGAGGCAATAAGGAATTAAACCAAAAAATGAGGAGTTTTTTTGGGTAGGGCAACTCAGAATAGTTCAAATACCCTTTAATAAATGAAAGAAGGTATGTGATTAAAAGGCTGCGAATGGGGCAGGGGTAAAGCACCTTTTACTAAAGAACAGAGCCCTAGGAGCCAAATTGGTTTGGCTAATGTATGATAGATGAGAGCTTAAATGAGTAAGGATTCTCAAAGCTAAGTATCTTGAGGATGAAGAAAACAACTTGTTTATAGCATGAGTACTTCCAAACGGATCAAGAATATGGAATTTTATAAAGGCTCGTAGGGATTTGATCACCAAACATTAGTCTTAGGAGATCAGGGAAGGCAAGAAGGCTCTCTTCTAGGAAGACTCATTGGAAGGCCACCCAAAACATTCAAACAGAATGGATTTAGACAGAGTCAAACTAATCAAGAAGCAAACTTGGGGTAGTAGGGTAAAGGACTACTTGTCTTGGCCTTCAAATGAGGATAACAGTTAACCCATTTGGAAGAATGTGCGAAATCTTAGACTTAATGATAGAGAAATTGAAACCTTCGAGGAGGTTTAAAAAAAAAAGAAACATATGCTATAGAACAGGTCAAGATGAGCTTAGATGGGTAGCTGCACCTTCTGGGAAATATAGTGTAATGGAGGTCTACACAAAATTAAGTGCTCAAGACTCAGTTGAAGAAAGATTACAAATTCAATCATGTTGGGATAATATCTGTCTTCCCAAAGCGGGCCTCTTCACTTGGGCGGCCTCACAAGGAAGGGCTTTAATGGCGGATAGATTTATCAAGATGGGATTTGCAAGCCCCACTAGATGTGTTCTCTGTAAGGCAGCAATAGAAACAAGAGACCATCTATTCCTCCATTGTCCCTTCACTTCTGCATGTTGGAATTGGCTCTGCAATAAACTTCAATGGAAAATAGTGTTTGAATGAAACCTACTAGAATGTCTTCTAGCATGGCCTTCTATTCACACTAAAGCAATGTTTGGAGGGTTATGGATTTCCTGCCCATCAATTTTGATCTAGGAAGTTTGGAAGGAGTGTAATAGAAGAATTTTCCAGGATAAAGAAATGTGTCTTCATTCCTTTCTAAATAAAGTGGAATCTAGTATGGTGGAAGTTGTCAATGCAAGACTTGAAGGATTGGGCCCTAGTCAGAGTTTCACAGCTTGGGATGCTAAGATGAGGAAAAGTTGGCTAGGTCCTAAAGAAGTAGCTATCTCTTGTGAGGGTGGCTCTAAAACTACTAAAGCTACGAAAGAAGTTCAATGGTCTCCCCCAGAGGCTGGTTGGATGAAATTAAACTTCGACAGGGTGGCAAGAGGAAACCCAAGGATATGTGGGGTAGGTTGCATAGTGAGGAATGGGAAGGGAGAAACAATAGGAAGACTAGATGAATCTCTTCCAAATGGCACCAATAACGATGCCAAATAACTAGCCCTCATTCTTGGACTAAAGTTTTGTAAAGAGCTAAATATAAAGAAGTTAGCAATAGAAGGTGATTCCTTGTTAATCATCAATGGACGGAGAACAAAGGAGCTTCTCAATTAGAGACCAAAGGCAAAATTAGACATAGCCAACAATCTTGTGGAAAGCTTCAAGCAAGTCATGATAAATCACATTTTCAGAGAAGGCAACTTAGAAGCAGATTCACTCTCTAACCTTGGGGCCGATGGTGTCTCTTTAAAAGAAGTAACTGATCTTTGGAAAGAACAAGTAACCAAATCCCTAGTCAAAGACACATAGGCATAAGGGGGTGGTAGGGAGGGTGCCTTACGACCCTTTCAGTGGTGGTAAGGCTATTGTACTGGAAAAGAAGGTAGGATGACCACAGTTATTAAACTCATGTGTGGGCTTTTAGATAGTTGGCAGAAGTTAAGTGAGACTCAAATCCCTGCACTTGGAATGATTTCGGAGGAAGACTGATTGTTATGATGGTAAGTACTTCCGAGGGTCTTTAACTCGCTTTCTTCTAGAGTCTTCTCCAAGTGAACAACAAAAAAATAAGAAATAATGAAAGGAGCATAAATTATGAATGCCCCTGCTAAACTTAAACCATGGCAATTTAGTGCAGAACATCTCCTCTCCATGCCTTCAAGATACACGGTCATATTTTCTGCAGATGCAATATAGTGTGGAGACATGGACACTCTTGTGAGATTGGTGAGATGGAAAAGGCATATGGCCTTTTTAGGGCAAATTACGGAGCTCTGACTATGAAGAATCCTCAAGTGGGATGATCCTCTGATGGTTGGAGCCATCCGAATGGTATTGGGCAAGAAATACATGGCGGCCAGTAAAAGCTATAAGGTTGATTCATATATTCCTTCAAAGTTCATGGTGATGCTTTTGGAGATGAACACACCTAAGTTGGACATCGATGCAATCATGAGAGGGATATTCATCCCAGACTTGTTAGGTGACTTGGAGGTAATTCTGCAAGTGGCTACTCTAGGTTTAGGTGGGCCCAAGCCTCAAGACATGGAACTTCTACTTGACCCTGGGGAGGTAGTAAAACTCTATCCCTTTCTACTGGACATTAGGGGTTTCAAATTGATTGTCCTAAAGGAGAAAGCCCAGTTGGTAGTGGACTTCATCAAGCAAATGATCGAGTTGGTAGTGGAGGATGGATTCCAGTGGGTGGCTGATTTTAACCTCAGGTTGGTAGATTATGATAAGGAGTGAGGATGTTACAGTATGCTATGTGTTTCTCCTTTTTGGGCAGATAACTTCTATTTTTCCTATGCTAGATCCTAGGCTTCATTTTGTTATCGAAAGCCTATTAGTTATCAATATAGATGAATGGAGGCACTCCATGGTCTGATTTTGGAATGTAATTCAAACTACTATGATCAATATGCTATACAAGCCTCCATAAGTAGATGTATTTTGCCTTTTCAAATTCAATATAAAAATATTAGTACGAATCTAAAAAAAAGGTCAAGGTGATATTTAAGAATAGTCATCTAAAATATATAGTGGTCAGTTTTTGAAATATTAAATATCTAATGGAGTCAAATATGATGAGATTGGATTCTCATTTAATTTAGCTTTTGGTTTAAATTGCTATCGAACATAGCAGTCAAATTGGCAAAACAAAAAGGATTAATATTGTTTCAATTAAACCCAATGTAATAACTTAGTTTAAGTAACCTAGTAAACTAACATGGCGATTATAAATATTTGTGTAAAAGATTGTATAGAATTTTTAAATTTTATAGGTAATGTTTATGTTGTTTGCAACATGTCCCTAATTTCTAGTGAAATTAACCTAGCCCCCTTTCTTTTTGGCTTAGATGTTTGCTCTCTTTGTTGCCTTGCCCCTTTTGATGTCTGTCATTGATATTTAAATGGAGATCCTCTTCAATGGCCCCCCTTGGTGAAGTTAGCCTTGGTGGTGTGCTTTTCTCTACCTATGGTTAAATTTGATGATTTTCCCAACAAGACAATGATGTCTTTGTGCACATCTAAGCCATTTCTACTTATCCAATATGCTACTCAACCTACTAGCATGTGTTATGCCTGCTTCAACTTAACCACCCACCAATTTAAGCTTCTTAATGCTTTACAAACACATTTTTAGTCAAATTTGATCTATATTTGCTTTTTTTTTACTCTTAAACCTTTGTTTTGTAGGATTCGAATGACAAATTTGCTCCAAGGCTTCTGACTAAATAGTATGATAGATAAATAACTTGTTACACATCTAATTTCTGTTACTAGGAAGATCAAACATGGTAGGGAAGACTTGGGCATCATCTTATTTCCCGTGGCATGACAACTCATCTACTCCTCCCTCATGACTTACATTCTCTAGGCTTATTTCCATAAGGTCTAAACTAGTGTAAATAATATGCATGCCTATTCAAGGAAATTATTGTAACAAAAAATGCAAATTTTTATTCATTAGAGATATCGAATAGCATAGAAGGCAAAGGTTGAGCTTGTAAGAGCTAGGATTAAAAAGAATAGGATATTCTTCTTCCCCTACACATGGAAATGATGGGGTAGATATTGTAACATCACCCAAAACTCTACTTTTGTAAGCATAATCATGATTTTGGATTGGTACTATTTGTAAATGCAATCTGAAGGCACTAGAATGGAAAAGGTGTTAGAAACATAAAGAAAATAAAAAACACATGATTATACCTTTAAATCTCCTCCATTATAGCCTCCTTGATAAGGTGGAGGAAATGCATGCACCTAAATACAAATCCTAGCTCATATCCAATACAAAATCAATATGGATTGCTCAAGCAAATACATGCATAATGGAGGTAAGGATTTGGATGCAAATTGGTTATGAAATTGGCTATAGTTTGGAAATGGAATTGAGGTGGTTTTCAGAGCATAATTATGAAAATTCAAGTGCAAAGTAGTGTAAAAATGGCAATGGGAAGGCTCTTATTTATATATTTTTGTGGATTTTTATATCAATGGTGGAGGTTCAAAGATGAGATCCAAGGGTGGAGATTTCATACTTAAATCAAGGGCCAAGATTTCATTAACAAAGATGGAGGGTTCATATTATTTTACAATTTTTAATTCAACCTTAGTGAATGAATTTTAAATTCATTTTAGTGGGTGAGTGGGTTAGAAAATGACAATTGCATGGATTTGGAAAGGTGAGGTGGAGACACATGTGAGCTTAATGAATTAAATAATTCACTTCATGGATTTGGAAAGGTGAGGTGGAGACACATGTGACTCCAATTAATTAAATAATGTTAATTATTTAATTAATTATGGGGAAATGAGAAAATGAAAGCTTGGGTTAATTAAATAAGTGATTAACTTAATTAATATGGTTGTAGGAAATTAGGAGATGGATTAATTAGTGGCTCAAATTAATTAAATAAGGGTTTACTTAATTAGTTTGGTCATAGGGGTTTGGTAGGGTAGGGTAGCTTAATTAAATAAATGATATTTATTTAAATAACTAAGGTTTGGCTATGGGATCTATGAATTAATTAAATAAATGAATTTTATTTATTTAATTTAGGCTAATGGTAATGAGAGGTTAATTAATTAAATAAATTTTAAATATTCATTTTAATAATCTTGTGTAGGTTACAGTGAGGATTGTGATCAATTAGTTAAATAAAATTAATTTATTTAATTAATTTGGTGGAAGGGGATAAGTTAGCATGATGGGTGATGTTAGGGAAGTGTCAAAAAATGATGGTGTGAGGACACATCATTTTTAGGTGTGTACATTTTACCCTTCTTTGATGTGGTGTTGTGACCAAGTAGGAGTGATGTCATATCAAATAAAATTTAAAAATTTTCCCCAACTAACCAAAGGGAAGGGAAGAATGAGTGGGATATGTCCACTCAAGAAATCAGAGGGAACAAATAAGTTTTCCAGGTAACTCTTGAAAGGAATAAAATGGTAGGTAAAAAAGGATACAAGGTGAAAAATGGGAGTAGAAGAAGAAAAATGGGGAAAAACAGATATGGTATGAGGCTAGGGGGTGAAAATTAGGGTTGGGCTAGAAAACCTAGGGCTAGGGCTTTGGTGGGGGCTATAAATATGCTATGGGAGCCCATATTCCTCATTTGCACACCAAAGCTTGAGTGATTTGGAGAGAGCAGAGTGATAGAGTACATAAGCCATGGTGTGAATTCCACATCATAAGAATCATGCAGAGCAAGTTTGAGAGTACTGAAGACATCTAAAGGCTAGAGGGTTGGTATGTGACCTATCCTTCCTTTGTGATTTTGGGTTTGGGGTATGTATGATGCAATAAGTGTAGGGTAGATTAGGGTCAATGATTGAGCTAAAACACTAGGTTAGTACAATCGAGTTGGGTATAGTGCCTATGATAGAATGATTAGCACTTTTGTTTTGGTTTAGCACCTTTGTTATAGAGTAGCACATTTGTTACACCAAAATGGCTAGTTAGGGAGAGTAGGTTAATGCCTTTGCTAGGAGGTTTAGTGAATTCATGCTGATTCAATGCTTGGGTGAGAAGGTTCAGTGCCTCGGTGCCTTTCGGCATGTGCACTAGGGGGGTTAATGCTTGCGTGCCTTTCAGCACCAGTGTGGGATCAATTAGCACCTTCATGTCTTTTGACACTAGGTAGGATAGAGTAACGCTTCTGCATGACTTAGCGTAAATGCAAGTTCTATTAGCGCATGTGCAAGACTTAGTGTAAATGTAGGTTCTATTAGCACTAGCACTGGATGAGTTAGCTCTTGCACTTGTTGTAACACAAAAGTGGCTTCTATTAGTGCTTGCGCACCTTACGGCACCAACATGGGGGGACTTAGCACTTTTGTGTAATTTTTGAGAAAAGGCTAATTAAGTGGCATGATGGATGTAGGAGGGTTTATTTGCACTAGAATCTAGGGAGCAAAGGTCACCTCCATTATCTTTTAGGTGGAGATTCAGGCTAGTGGATGTGCTAGTGCTAGAGTGGATTAGATTGTGACACTTAGCATATATGCTAGAGATTCAAGCCCATAGGGCCATGATGATAGCTTTGGTGGGGAGGTGGCAGATTTAGCAGTGCCCCTTTTTGATTCTGATAGGGGAGATTGTTGTCACCTTTGAGGATGTCTAGAGGATCCTATAGATCCTAATACATGGAAAGTTGGTCATATAGGACTAGGATACGGGTGTAGTGGCATTGAGGCGCATGTTTGCACCAAATGTCATCTCGCTAGACAGGAGGGGTCAAGAGATTATATGGCAAGATGTGATGGACACCTTGAAGGGTATAGCAATGTATATTGCAACATTTAGCTACTAGTTCCAGACAAGAGGTTGCACGACTTCTTAGTGGGATGGAGAGTGGTATTGGAGCGGATGTATGAGCAGGGTACCATCTATGAATGGGGTCCATGTGTTGGGTCATCTATATCATGATATACACTTGGTAGTGTAAACACAGGGAGTGAGTATGGGATGTGGTGTCACTCTACTCCATGTGTGGGCTTGGGAGCACATCATCAAGTTTAATTTTACATAAGTTTGAAAATCATAAGTCAATCATAAAGTATACTGCATTTGGAATCTAATATCTATCTCACAATTCTTGATGAGCCTTTTGCTACAGAGGGAGAGCATCATGCGAGTGCTTTACCTCAAATCACAGACCAGCAGTTCCCCACACACCTTCCTTCTTGGAAGTGGCCCTACCCTTCACAAAAAGTATAGACATAAGGAACCAACATGTTTCCTTCTGAGTCATAGTGTTGTGTCCTACAAACTTAATTGACCATACAACTCTAGACAATCTTCTAGCTAAGTATGATCATTCTGACAGACCTTACACAATGTAGACATGGTGAAATGACTAATGCATGCAGAGACAAATGCACCACTTTGGCCAAAGTTTGTATATAAATAAATGTTTTCAATAAATGTAGTCGTGTGTTCACATACTTCTAATTCGACTTGGAAACTACCTCATCCTACAGTTTGACTAGCTTGACTAATATCTCTAGACATAATTTGTCTTGACCAAACTTAAATTCTAGTCAGTCTGACATAGAATTTAATCTAGGATATATGCAATATGTAGGTTTCGGTGATTTTAACCTTTGAAAGAGTCCCTCATTGCATACTTGCAAGTATGAGGGTCTATGACTTCCTGTCATTCTAGTCAATGACAAAAAGATAGAATACTCTTGTGTAATATATTAAGTCTCTAACTTTAATGAGAAATCATTTATTTAACATAAGTGCTTTCATAAACTCTTCCTAAATTATATTGTTTTGATCTATGATTTCTTGACTATTCCTTATCAACCATAATATATGATAGACTAAAACAATGTCATAATTGACTAAGAGTTTTAAGTTTTCTAAACCCTTTTGGGTTGATTCTAGGGTTTTAACTTCTCTAATCCATACAATTATTGAAATATGATGAGCATGTACAAATTATACCATTGCATAGGAATAAAAAAAGCATATAATAATATATTGATGATTTCTTGATTGATTTATTTGATGAACTACAGAAACATTAATACAAGGAGAAATGCAGTTAAGAAGTTGTAATAGACATAACTGCATAACTGATAGTATAACTAGTAACCGCTATCTAAACTAAGCAAATATTAAATAATGTAATACTATGCTAACATTCCCCCCCTTATTACATTATTCCTGCAATAGTACCAAGGGACCCCCCGTGAATGCTAGTATACTCAACAAAGATGATTACATAATATGAATACATATTTTATAGAAGATCTTTTCCTAAAAGAAGAAATCCTAAACCAAGTGAGGCTCCATCAAGTTGTCTCTTGACCCTTAGAAAGGTGTAGCTTTGAGCAGTGTTCTTGAGCTCTCAGTCCTGAACTCTCAAATCACAATGTCTTGAATTATTCGACAACAATCCCTAAGAGATATGACAGATCTCTATCATTGTCTAGTGACTGTGAAAGGGTATAATTCTTGATCATATACTTTGAAGCTCACTTGACAACAATCTATATTGAGCTCAACACCAAATCCCAAACCTGTCTCCAAAACATAATCATCACAAAAAATGTATTCTTCAAATCTGTCAGCAACAATAAGGAAAAGCAAAAAACTAAAGCCAAAAACACTTCTCACACAAAGCATCATCTCAAAGTGAGAAGCTAACTTGAGATGATGAAAATTCCTACATCCTCTGATGCTTCCTGCCTCCAATATAATATGCTTACACTATCCATTTGCTTTAGACTCTTCAATAGAACAAGCATGCAAGTCTCTCAAATTTCTATCAATTATAGCATGGATGGCATTGGAACCACAAACATAATGTGTGGCCATTTTCAAATGTTAAAAATAATGATGTCAATTTTGATAAATGATAGACTCATATACCTCCAAACCTTATTTTACTTATCACCCCAATGCATACAAACCTACACAAAAGAAATGGAATAAAATATCTCATAACTTCAATACACTATTAGACCTTCATCAAATTAAACTTTCAACAATTTAATCCTTATTACTCCAAAGTAAAATATACATTCACAATAATTTTTAACTCTGAATTACATATATATGCTCTTTACACTTACCAGGAAATGCCTTCACTAGTAATTTGTTATTCTGCTTAATACATATCACAGCTTCACATAGACTTCCCACACGGATTTGTTTTCATGCCTTTCTATTGCTTGGAAAATGCACCTTACCTCTGAATAAATTAATAAACCTCACAATAAAACTTTAATGCATCATAGGCTTTCTCAAATTTCATTTACCCAATGAACTCAATGCTTGATGGCCTACAAGAATAGCACTTTATTTTACTAGATTTCAACGCTCATCTCCTTTCTTTCAAACATCAAACATCAAATCTTAACATATCAAATCTTTCAATGGTATATCAAATGCTAAATGGATTTTGGTGATTATCTTTCAAACATCAAATCTTAACACATTTTATTTTCTATAAACTAATCATAAGGCATCAATTTGTAGCAATTGTGGTGGGAGAACTTTACACTTTCTATTGTTGCATTATAGAGAAATATTTTATCAGCGTCTTTACAACAGGTTTCAAATGCCACTCTTCTATATGAAAAACCTTCTCACATCCTTCAAACGATAGGTAATAGTGGCAGCCCCAAAGCTATCTCCATGTCTTTCCATCAAACGGATGCAATAGATTAAATTGTGCCTTCCTCACATTGTAGAAGATCTGATACCATATTGAAATATGGTGAGCACATATAGATTACACCATTGTATAGGAATAACAAAAGCATATAATAATATATTGATGATTTCTTGATTGATTTATTTGATGAACTACATAAACATTTATACAAGGAGAAATGCAGTTAAGAAGTTGTAACACGCATAACTGGATAACCGACAGTGTATCTAGTAACCACTGTCTAAACTAAGCAGATATTAAACAATGTAATACTATGCTAAATTGTATATCAAATACTCTTGTTTTCCCAAATGTATAAATTTATACTATTATTACATGGAAATAAATATCTCTAGTCTTCTCTTGACCACTTGAGCATTGTTTGAATTCACATTTCTCATATCATATATAAACATAAAACACAAGGTTTATCCTCAATCAATTAAGATATTAATGAATATTATCATTATCATATCTAATCTTTGAACTAAGCCAATCTTTCAACCTAGATAGATTTGAGTCTACAATAAAAATATGATGTTTTCGACTTCTTGGTCTTCTTAAGTCCACTGACTTCCAATAAAGAATGGGTTATGAACTCATTTAAATCATCCTTTGAATATCACGATAATGCTTATCATTGTTGTAGAATGGATATGTGATATTATATCACTATACTAGATGTTTTTAATGATAACAATATTATTTGTATAAATTCTTAAATTGCAATGTTTGTATTCTATCTCTTATCCTTGTGATTTCTAAAAGAGAAAGAAGCTCTCTATGCTATCACAAAGCTCTCTTTACTACTTAGTTTTCTACTTCTTACTACTTCTCTCACCACTTAATGGTTCTATTAATCACTTGTAACAAATCTTAGTAATCTCACTATCTTTACCAATAGCTTCCCGTGATGTATCCTCCTTTTACATCCCCTTTAAGATCTACTTCTTAAAGGGTTTAAGTTCCACAATAGTACAGTAAATTGAAGGTGGAATAACTGGTCATTAAGACCACTCCCTAACTAGTTAAAAAGCTCCTCTATACTCTGCAAAATAGTTGTGGAGTAAAGGAGTCGAGCATCCATAACTAACATAAAAGTGATTTGCATTAAATTGCAATCTTTCCATGTTCTCTTAAGAATCTTATCGACCACTAAAACAATAGGTCTAACTTATAAATCATATATATATATATATATATATATATATAACAACATAATTTAGGTGTATACAACATATACTTACATTGTTTCTAACACTCGACAAGATATGAGAATAGGGTTGAGTTATTCTCCCCCTCTCCAACTTGCGTAAGCGTAATAGAATTCTAATTAGGAATTACTAAAAATAAAATAGTTTATCTACTAGAATTTATTTATTCTTGTAATATAATCTAGATTACTTTACACAAAGAAATAATGACTTTCAACCATTTCCTTGTTGATGGTCATACTATCTTGACTTAATTTTCAACAAAACCTAAGCTTAATGGATCTAGTTAACAATTGACGATTTGTCGATTCAACATCAAACTTAGACCAATTGGTCAAAGACAACTTACCAAAGTTGATGAAGGTTCACTAAATTGTGAAAGCACAATACTTAGATGGCAACCAATCCATTCTATCCATACATCTATTCTCTTTTCTCTGATGATGCTCTCCCTCTTTCTCAGCGGGTGGAAAACATGTTTCCTAGTTACAACTTACAATAACAAAACTGGGATTAGTGTATCGTTAGTCAATCCATAAACCTTATTAATAAATAATCATGACATCATATAATCACATGTCTAAATTCTAAACATATAAACATAAACCCATGATATCATTGATTTATCCTGACATTTTCACATAACATCAAATCATTAATTCATGCATAATCAACTACTGATTATGTGCAAGTAAAAAGTAAAACAAAGTCAGAATTTGGGGTGTGACACTAGAAGGATCACAATCTACTATTTTGGAGTGCAAATGAACTTAGGTGTATGGTTATTTGTATAGCTTAACCAATCAAGCTAGAGGCTATTCCATTCTCAATGGGTTATCCTCTTGCTTTTGAAGGGAAATTTTTCAAAGGATATATTAGTTGGAACTCATCCTTTTCCCTGGTAAGAAGAATGCATTTGACCATGTTATAAAAATTAAGGACTTATTAATTCAACATTGGGTCATGAATGAAGAGGTTTCATGCATTTTGTTTTCTTACACCTTTAGAAGGAGGCCTATTAGTGGTATAATCACTTGCCACCATATTCTATTCTAAGAGAATTTGGTAAATATCTAGTCTCTAGAGGGGCACACATCTACAACTTATGTTTTAAGTAGAAGATAATCCCATGAAACCATTTCCATTTTTTCCTCCAAGCTTTGTGAGATTGTTGGAAGCTTAGTGAAATTTTACATGGCTAAGGACAATGAAGTTTTTTAGTCATATTTGTAGACCCTAGGACCTTTTATAAAGCTTTCATAAAGTAGTCACTAGGAGGGACCATCTATAGAAGGTTGTAAATAGAGTCTACACCTTATAGAAAATCATTAATCATAGCCAAACAAGTCAAAATTTTGTCCATCATTACTTGCAACTATAATTTCCACTATCGATGGGAGCACCCTACAATAGCTCTTATACAATGATGTGTCCCCTACCAACATATTAAAACCCATCGACACTTGCAACTAATTTAATTAGTCCATAGGGCCAAATGCTAGGTCCAGAAGGTCAAATATTAGTCCTTATTGCAAATGAACTACCTCTAAACTATTCTTATACAACTACATACAATCAAATTTTAGTCAACGTGCAACAACATATTCGTCAGATGATGATGATTCTTTGGATGAAGAGAATGTAAATCAGCCAAAGGAAGTCAGAAATTCAGCTAAGGATGAAGAAAAGAAAAAAAATTAAGGTAAGAGTCCAAATGTGACCATTCCTACTTGGTTCGACACAAGAACAAATGAAGGAAAGCATGTAAAGGATGACAATGTTGGAGAGTAATTTCTCCCACAAACAAAATTGTAATTAATTAAAAAAGAAAAAGACAAAAAGGCAAAAAGACAAAAGAGGAAAATAGAAAGTTTCTAAAGGAGTCTAGATAAGACAGAGGTTTCCAGAAAGAGGAGAGTTATAGATGAGAGCTTCTAGAGGATAAAATTTCTAGATGAAGAATGGAAAATCTTAGAAGGCACAGGCATGTACCAAAGCCCTCTATAAAAGAGGCATAATCTAATGTAAGCAAAGCAAATGGGTAATGATCAAGTGATCAAGTCATGTAATGATCAAGTGATCATGAATGCAGCAGCATTCGATGTAAGGAATGTAATTATGTTTTGAGTTAATGGAATTGTGTAGCAGCACACATTTAAGCATGTTTATGTTTCTGTGTGATTTAAATCTAAGTGTCTTGTGGATTTAACATCTATCACCATCTAAGTGGTATCAGAGCCATGTTCGTAAGGTTATTGTGTCTGCAGGTTGATCCAAGCTGTGTCATTGGAAGACTTGAGATCTAGGGTTTGTACATGGAGCAAGTTGTCTAGGGTTTGACAAGTCGTTGCCAAAAGAGATCATGGACATACAGATAGGGATCGTTGTCCAGACCAAAGCATAAGAGATACCAAAGGAGATATTGAACCCACAGATGAAAGAGATCGCTACTGAAGGAAAGCCTGGGATTGTTGTTTTTTTGTGAGCTACAGATTTAGGGTTTATTGTTTGAATTGGATAATTAAAGCCATTGAGAATTGTAAGTGAAGTCAACCATTAACAAGAGAGAGAGAGAGAGAGAGAGAGAGAGAGGAGTTCACCATTTACACTAGGGTTTCTAAATCCCAAGCCTATTCACTGAAGCTGACAATCACGGGATTGCAAGAAGATTAGGAAATTGCTGAAGGAGGTGTTTTGATACAAGAGATTGTGTGTTCACAAAATAGGAGAATACACCAAAAAGAAATTGCCACTACTGTCAAGGAGAGCTATCATTGGAAGATTGTAGATGCATTGTTAAAGATCAAAGCTAGGCACAAACAAATGAGTAAAGCCATAGCTTGAAGTGATCTCTACCAATAAAGGAAAAATTCATTTGACAAGAGCTATCAAATATCTGTCCAGATGTTGTGAAACAAGCATTAATTGAGAAAATTTGAGCCTTGTGTAATTGGCAAATTGTGGTCAGACACTTTAGAGGAGAATATGTAGTAAAGGGAAATTGAAGCATAAAGAAGATCATGGCTAAAGAAGAATTCAAAGATCGCTGTGGAGAAAAGAAGATCGTAGAAGCCACCAAGGTTGAATCCGTTTGCAAAGGAGATAAATCAAGGAGCAATAAACTGTAATAGATTGGAAGAGTTTAATTAAAATTTACAATTCAGAATTGTCAGGCCAAAGTTATAGTTGAAGTTACAGAAGGCAGTCACAAGACATTGAAGGAGCAAGATGAGTGAAGTCATTAAACAATCACAGTAAAGAACAACAGTTTGAGATAAGTTAATCATTTATTCTCAATGGGAAAAGCTAAGAGAGAGAAGACAGAAAAAAAATATTGGAAAAAAGAGAAATAAGATTGGAAAAAAGAGAAAGATGATTTGGAAAAAGAAAGATCTGAATTAATAAATGAATTACATCAAATGACAATTGTGAAAATTGGTTTAAGGTTAGTGTTGTGATGTTCACAACACACCCCATTATGCTCCTTAGCAAAATGGGGACCCCTGCTGATGTTTTGCTTTTTGCTTCTGCTTGTGTTTGTCTGCTTTCTGGCGGTTTGGCAAAAATGAGTCAGGTGCATCATCATCATGAAGGTCGGGATGAGGTTGGTCATCATCATGAGGTTAGTTTGTCAAAGTTCATATTTTATTGCTGTGAACTCATATTTAGAAAGAGCTTGAAATTCCATGCAGGTTTGCCTTTTACTTCACTTGAAAATTCGTCCATATGTGGAAGTTATGCACAGTCAAAGTTTTGGTCAAACCTGATATTCGCAGGAGGATCATCATATTTTTCTCCTCATGTTGTCAAGGTCATCATGATCTTGATCTATCACCCGATAAAAATCATGCAGTCGCAATATCCGGACGTCAATCTTAGGTGATAGTGCCCTTTACCCGTCAAATGGCCTTATGCGCATCGTGAGCATCATGATTTTAGGAGGGTCATATTTTATAAACTCGGTTTTGCTGTATGAAGAACATCATCATCATATTTGAAACGCCCCCCCCGATAATATCCTGAGGTTCAAATATCCGGATATCATGATGACGTCAACTTTAAGTCACGGTAAGTTTCCCCCGTCGAGCGGTCTTTTGTATCGCGAGCATCATCATGATATTTTTACATCGCCTAATATTATAATATCATGCTGATATTATAAGATCACCCTGACTTAGAAAATTCACCATCGGCATATTTGTATGCGCGTGTTAAAATCCTATCGGAAGGTCATCATCTTGATATTTGCTAAAATTCGCTAAGATGATGATGACGTCTTCATATCCTCCTGATCTCCTTTTTGCAATATCATGATGATCACCCTATCTATTAAGAAGAAGGTGATATTCCATTCCTCAACAGCATGATCATATTTTGAATATCACCCTAGCGCTAACCTGATGATGACCTCAACTCATCCTTATGCTCCGAAGACGAAATATGATGATGACGTCGTCATGATAATTCGATGAGGAGGATCATCATATTTTTTATCCTGTCATATTGTCAAGATCATCATGATCTTGTTTGTTCACCCGACATTTCGTGAAGTCCTCCTGCCGAGAAGAACGACCTTTTGCAAGTATCCTGATGATCATCATCATCACATTTTCCCTTCGGCAGGATATTTTCCAAAACATGATCCGGTTAGCGAAACATCCTGATGACGTCATGTTCTAAGTTTAACAAAGGCTCCGGATATCATGATGACGTCATCCCGATCTGATAAACGAAGAAGCTAGTATCCTGATGATCATCATCATCACATTTTCCCTTCGGCAGGATATTTTCCAAAGCACGATCCGGTTCGCGAATATGATGATGACGTCTTATTCTAAGTTCGACAAAAGCCCCAAATATCCTGATGATCATCATCATCCTGATCTTTCGAGAGGGTTGCCTTGGCCGCAAAGGGGTCGTATCACATTCATCATCCTGATCATGCTCCTTAGGTGACCCGATATCACAATTATCCCCTGATCTTAACTAAACATGATGATGACGTCATCTTTTGCATTTTAATGAAGCCCGAATATGACGATGACGTCACCATCATTTTCCTTTCCTCAGCAGCAGGATCATACTCCATATCCTCCTATTCTCCTTTAGCATGATGATGATGATGATGATGTTGTTCTTTTCTCCAATATACAGAAGTGAAACATCCTGATGACATCATCTGGACCTTCAGAAGGGAAAGCATCATATTTCCCAAATATCATGCAGATGAAGAGAATATCGGCCAACATGTTTTTTGACACGCCGATAGCGATAGTTATGCCAATGGGCGGGAAATGAAGCGGTGGAGTTTTAAACCATTTTTTTGGCGCCCGTGGCATTTTTTCGGTCAGCGATGGTTGACCCGATGGGTTTTGAGCGGTCTGAATGCATTTTGAACGCGTTTTGAGAGTATTCTGGATCCAATTTCCACAATTTTGCGCAGTCACCTGGGTTTAAACGATTATTTTAATTTCCTGCTGTTTATGTGATAAATGAAATACTTATTGCTTGTCTTGTCTTGCAGGCTTGCAGTTGAGGAAGCAGCTAGAAAGTCAACACGGTGACCTCATGGAGGAGGGAAATCTGATCTCAGGAGCAGGAAGATAAGGATGAAGTGCGAAAAAGTCAAGGCCATTCAAGTGAAGAACAAGGTTGCAGCTGAGAGTATTACTACAACAGACAAACAAGAGTTATTACCCAGCTGCCGGAACTTCTCAGAAGGGGCAATATTTCGCCCAGATTTGACACTGCTCAGAGATATTTTGAAGAGCTGGTTCACTTGTATTTATTGCTGTAACCAGGGGTTTGAACCAGGGGTTCAGTTAGGTTTCTGCTGTAGTGAGGACAATCAGAATGTCTTTATATTGTGCCTCTCTACACTGTAATACTTTACAACAGGGATTTTAGGAAAACAACAAGGGTTACAACAGGGATTTTAGGAAAACAACAAGGATTACAATAGATTTTTTCTTTTAGAAGCATACAGCAAGTTAGCATAGTTTAGTGTAGAAGAAGGAGGTCGCCTGTTTGTCTGCAGTAAGGTGCGCGTGGAATGTCTGGCTGCCTTACTGTATCTGTAAAACTTGTAAGTTCTCTGTAGTATGATCAATGAAACTAAGAGTCATTCCTACATTGTAAATCGTGTATAACTATTCGTTTCTAATACAATAGAATCTGGAGTTCTGCATCTATCTTCTGAGTGTTCTCCTGCCTTTCTTTGTGTTTTGAAATATTTTCTTTGAGAGCATGCAATTTTAAATGTATGTTTATGAAAATGCTCAGGACTTACATTTAAGGTTTTTACTGTGGATTTGATCAAATTACTGTGGTATTTACATAGTGCATAACAGAAACAATTAGATCCTTCTGTAGATTAAATGAGGTATAGATTAGATCTCTCTAACTTTTCCCAACCCATCTGAAATATTTAGCTGAAAATGTAGAAATCTAAAGGAAATTGTCTCAAATTTGAAGAAGCATGTATAACAGAGCTATAAGTAGACAGTTTTCATAAATAGATAAAGAAGAAAGCTACAAAAAATTCAAGAAAACCATCTAAAACTTGCAGCCCGGTAACACTTGTATGCAAATGAATAGAATACTTGTTGAAATCTATGACCTTTTTGCATATTCTTAGTCCAGTAAACCACCAAACAAACCTAAACTATGTAAGGCCCCTTGAACATTACAGCTTCACATTGACCAACTGAACTTGACCAACCGAACCATTGTAGACTTGGGATTAGTTGAATCTCAAATGATTCCTTCTTATCTTTCAAGTATAGTTTCAGTTCATTATATGTGAATTTTAACTTATTGTTATGATTGCATCAAAACGATCACCAACAGTTAGAAAGGTATGAAGCTAATGTTGAATTGAGTAAAGTTAAAAAAAAAAATGAAGAGTTAGAAGAAAACTTGAAACTATTTGATAAGGTTAAACAGAGGAATGAAGAATTAGAAGAAGAGATAAAAAGATTAAAAGAGGAAAGTAGTTTACAAAATGATGAGATGTTAAGGTTGAAAGAAGAAATATTAAGGTTGAAAGAAGAAAATGAATGTTTGAGAACAAAACCATTGGTTTGTGATGTCTTGTGTGATACAAGTGATTTATGTGATGTAGCTGAAGCTAAAGAATGCAAGGTTGAAGAGGTTGGATGAGCAAAATTTGCATGTTGTGATGATATTGATAAAGAGTGTCAAGATGAAGAAGATAAGGCATTTGAATTAGCAAACCATATTAGTTGTAATGAGAAAAATGTTGGTTTTAAGATGATGAAAAGAATGGGATATAAAGGACAAGGACTAGGCAAGTATGGACAAGGAATCAAAAAGTCAATTGAGCCGATAGTAAGGACAAAATATGTAGGTCTTGGATATGGAAAAATGGATCATGTTACATATACAAACAAGTTTGTTTAAGAAAAGAAGAATATGGAATGTTCTCATTGTCATAGGCAAGGGCATAGCAAGGAGATGTGTTGGGATCTACATCCATGTAGCATATGTTGATTGAGAAATCATTCAAAAAAGATGTGTTGGCAAAGAGAATGGAAAAATATGACAAGATGCATGAAAATGAATTATGGATATGTTCTTGGATCGAATTGGCAACAAATTACAGGCATGTTGAAAATTTTGTTCAAGTATAAATGTTCATATGTGAAAAATGATAGCAAACAAACAAGGTGTGAAGATTTGACATATCATGCAAAGTGGAAAGCTATAGAGAGTGAGAGGACTTATAGTTTGTTGTGCTGAAAACTTACTGCTGTAGCAGTGGGTGAGAGTTGAAGATCAGTAGATAGTAAAGATGATTTGAAGGCATCATGCAGGAAAAGATCTGAGTGAGTCAGCAGACATGGAAGACTAGAAAGATTTGGAAGATAAATTTGAAATGATAAAATTGTGGTTGAAATTAAGAGGGAGTGTTGGAGAGTAATTTCTCCCACAAACAAAATTGTAATTAATTAAAAGACAAAAAGACAAAAAGGCAAAAAGACAAAAGAGGAAAATAGAATGTTTCTAAAGGAGTCTAGATAAGATGGAGGTTTCCAGAAAGAGGAGAGTTCTAGATGAGAGCTTCTAGAAGATAAGATTTCTAGATGAAGAATGGAAAAGCCTAGAAGGCACAAGCATGTACCAAAGCCCTCTATAAAAGAGGCATAATCTAATGTAAGCAAAGCAAGTAGGTAATGATCAAGTGATCATGAATGTAGCAGCATTTGATGTAAGGAATGTAATTATGTTTTGAGTTAATGGAATTGTGCAGCAGCACACATTTGAGCATGTTTATGTTTCTGTGTATGTATTTTTCTGTGTGATTTAAATCTAAGTGTCTTGTGGATTTAAAATCCACCACCATCAGAAAATAATGTAAAATTTCAAGATTTACCAGCACCTACAATGCTATCACAAGACTGTTGTGATGTGAAATCAATAGATAGGGAGTCTTCTACATCTTCCTTCGATACACCCAACACCTCTCACATGCATAGACATGATTCATATGATGAAGAAAAGTCTCTACATCCTCTATTTGAGCTAGATATCTCACTTGTGAAGGACAAATTGAACAACGACTTCTTGGAGATAAGTTTTACGTGCACATTATCAGATTTATCTTCATTAAATAGATAAATGATACATAGTACAGCGATACATGATGAAGTTAATTGTCTTACTTTCCTCACAAGGGTGGATATGTACTTTGAAAGGTGGGATCCATGTAATGGAGATAGTAATTCCCAAAGATAGTCAAGAGACTAATCCAATTTTAGGACATGGAAAGGTACATGAGGAAACCATCTTTCCCAACTCCATGGATAAGAAGGATACACAAGATGGTCCTGATGCACTTACCTATGACAAGCTCCATGGAGACACTACTGAACAAGAGAATCATGAAAGGCTTATTGATCGGGATTGTCCATTGGAGGTAGGCACTATCAAGATGTAATCACACTTTGTTGATGGAATTAATAGTGGTTTTGAGTAGGATAAATCAGGTGTAGCACCTTTGAAGATGAGTGTTAACCTTCTCTAAATCAACAATTTCTTGCAAATCAGTTTCAAAGACATGAAGGTCATCAAGATGAGCAAGAAACCACTATTGGATTTCATGCTATGGAACATGAGGAGGATACTTGTAATATGAATGACAAACCACATGATAGCTGTTGTGATGAAGTAACTGATTATTTTCTTCAATGTGTTTTTGTCAGAAAAAGAATATATTCTTGAAGAGACTGGATACTATTTTGCTCTTGGATAAGTTAGATTCTTTCACACTATCTAAACAGATGGTCAACAGCCTCAAATTCCAAGGTTGGAATCTGTTAGATTCCTTTACGCATGAAGTTACAACTTGTCAAATATAGAATATAGATATTGAGCTTTGAAATGAATTAGTGCCTCAGAACGGTCTTGCAGCAACACAGTGTCTTTTCAGTTTATGTTTTCGAAAACACATGCGTTCCACATTCATCTTTTGTAATTTTAACATTCTTTTTAAAAACTGATTATAGTATATAGTTTCACAGCTTTGTTGTTTTATAATGACCTTGCATGTTCGAACTAGCTTTGTTTTATCACTATAGACAGTGCAAAAAGAGAAATATTTCTGTACATGTGCATTACTGCTCGATACTGTGTTAGAAGATAGATACTGGAAAATAGAAAAAAAAATTCACATAAAGTAAACACAGCAATACTAAGGAATATAAAGTACGTTCGCAGTCTTCCTTTCAAGAAATTCTATAATTGGACCGACCATCCTCCCAAGTCATCTTTCTTTATCATTTTATTATGCAGTCTCGGAATTTTAAAGGCTGTGACGATCCTCAGTTCAATAGTAAGATATTTTAACTAGATCTTTTATCCATTACAAAATGACTTACATGTAGCTTGGGCGCATAACTAGTTAGCCGTAAACAACCTCAGAATTATAGTTAATGTTTATGTGGAATTTAAGTTTTCCCGCCGTTCTTCCAACACTATGAGGGAAGAAGATAAAAATATTTTTAACAAGTCTTTCTTTTCATGCTGAAGCCATTTTGAACTAAATATTTGATTACCCCTATTTAACGACCTACCAACGAAACCACAGAATGCATGGTTTACTTCCTCAGCGGATTTAGATATTCTCTATTTTGATTTGATTCCCTACCACTGGGAAAGTTGCACAGTTCCTTAGGAATGCAGAAGAATGTCATCGATGTTATTTTGCTATTAAATTGGTATTGAGTGATGCTGACCAGCCTCAGATTCCTTGGTTGGAATCCATAGATTCTTAGAATATATACTTCAAGTCGAAACTCGTCTTAACAGCTATGAAGTGAATAAGGGCCTCGCAAACATAACCAGTGCTGCAACTACAAATACTTTGTTATTACTTGCATCCCACACAATCTTTGGAAAAGTGAATATAGTATTTACTGTTCCTCTCAATTAGTATTAGATAATCCCTTGCATGTTGGAACTTCTTGCTTCCTATACATAAATATGAGAGCATCTTTAACAGTCTCCTGATCTTGATTTATAATTTTTTTTGTTAAGTAAAACTTTTCGAACATACCATAGAGCACTAACGCAGTTCGAACATGTATAGAAACATTTGTCCTTTTCCACGTTCTGCAGTGATAACACATAGTGAGTTCGAACATGTAAGGGGATTATAAAACAAGTAGCTAGGAAAAATATAATGTAATGAGTTTTTTGACAGTGTATTACAATTCTAATAGATGAATGTTCAATGTATGTGTTATCGAAAACATAAACAGAGACAAATACTGTTTTGCTGCAGACCATTGTAAGGCCCTTATTCATTTCAAGACTGTCAATAGCTATAAATTATATTTGACAACTAGTAAATTTATGCCAGTAAATAAGGAATTTAACAGATTCCAACCTCGGGCTGTTGACCATCTCTGTGTTTAGTGCCAAAGAATCTAACTTATGTAAGAGTAAAATAGTAACAATATCATTCCAAGTCTAACAAATTAGATGTAAAAAATATCTAACCCATTACACACCCAATGTTCCCATTGGGAGGGAATTTTAATTATTGAATATGTGAAAAATATGAAATTTTCTTGTAGAATCTAAGCCAAATAAGTCTATATATACCATGTAAGAGCATACAGAAATGCGACAACCACTGGTCTATGACGTTCTTTAGCTTTCTGTGTCACTCAAGTGCTGCCCTGTTACCATTCCTATTATACCCGGCCTAGCTTCTGTTCAGTACAAGATGAAAACTGTTCTTGCTTTCATTCTTTATGTGTCTTGGTTTGCTTGGGCTATTTTACTTTCTGAATCTCGGCCAATGAAGCTACCCAATACTGCAGTCATGACCTCTGCACTTGCTCCTGCCCCCATCTTTAGTGCGGTCCCAGTTGTTAATGAGAAAGAGAGGGCAAGCTATTTCGCTGCAGGTGAAAGCTTTTACGGCGCAAAATCTAAGGAGAGGAAATATGGTGTTTATCTAACAAGTGAAGATGATGCTAGTAGACGAACGCCTATCATGAACCAGCCACAAGGCCATAGCCCAGGGGTTGGACATTGAACACGTTTATATTAAGAATATTAGCAGTTATGTATATTATTTTCTGTTGATTAATTACATGATGTTATATTGCATTATCTTACTTTGTACACCATAGATCATGGACGGATGCCAGTTTCAACATGTTTTATAGATATCTAGAGTCATAGCATGTAATGTTCTATGGATTTTAATTTCATTGTTAGATTCTGAAGTGTGACTCGAAATATGGTGTTTATATTGTAAATCAACCTTATTTCCTTCATTTATATGGTGTTTATATTGTAAGTCTGAGGTATTGTATTTTGGAGTCTCAGAGAGATGTAGTTCGAAAATGCCATCATCACGAGAGACAAGAGAAGCAAAATCAACGTACAATACTTTTTGAATGACTCTTAACAGATAGATGAGCCCACTATTTTCGTTATACGCACATAGTACTGCAATATGTTTTTTACTAGCCATACAAATTACAAACAGATTCTCCTCTTCCCTTACTTCACTCGCTGTTATTATGTTTTGAATAAGACTACCGCAAACATTAAAACTTTATAACATCTGCTGTTGAGGGAAGTTAATTTATGATATCTTCGGAATGAGTTTAATTACGCAGAATTCTAAACGAACATTCTCCGGGGTTTTCAGCCCCTTAGTATAATTGAAAAAGTTTTCGTATCTAAAAAAATTATGTATTAGTGTTATTTTTTCATTACCTGTCCACTCTAAATCCGTAGAATTGACATATAAGGAAAATAAGTTTAAACAAAAAAATACTGAAATAAATGATGAAAAAAGAGTCTGAATATTGAGTAGAACCTTTGTCCTTGTTTTTGACTGTGGTTAAGCATAGTTCTATATAATCAGGTCCTTATTGGTTGAAATTATTTCAATTGAGCAACCACATAACCTGTAAGAACAAGAGAGATAAAGGGCTACAGTTCTTCTACCGTGTAGCTTTAATGAATACAGCACTACTTCAAAAATAGAAGATTCAAATACCATTTTCAGGTTCCCCAGATAATGTCAATTTAAGCTTAACATCCAAGGGGTAGTGAGATCATTTCATGTCCCCAGAGTAGTGGGAGACGATGCCACATAGTAGTGGGTCCTGCGAGGTCAGAAGCTAGTTCATCAGCCGAGTCTAAGTTCAAAACGGGCGGGTTAAAATGTGGTTTAACATCTCGATTCGTATCTGAAGAAAATTTGGGCTGCGATGGGGATTTTTGCTGCAAGAACCATGAAGTCTTAATGTTTGAGTCTGCTTGGTACGAATGTTCTCCACACGTCTGACACCCTTGTGACACCCTGTTTCTCCCTTGCTGCAGGCAGCCCTGCAGTAGCTCAACACAATTTCTATCGCCCACACCCAACACAGTAATGGCTCAGGTGACTTAAAAGTCAATGCCTTTTCTACAGGTTGATTTTTTCTCACAGACTTTTTCTCCTACTATTGCTGCAGGTGATCTAAAACCAACTCGCACACTGTCTTAATGCTGCAGGTTAAAATGACTCACAAGTTTAAATTTATGCACATTTACCAGCATTCATGAATTCTTGCCGACAGACTGAGAGGTCGAGAACAACAGACAACCCTGATTCAATTGCAGGTCAGAAAAGTAAAAAAGATTTAGGGTCGAAAACACCGAAAAACAGTTGACACACAACGTGCCGACTGTTTACCGTGGGCATTCATAATTGGCCTAATTGGCCTCTTGACTCATTGACAATGGGTTGACCTCATAGAATACTCAAGATAACCACCAACGAAAAGAGATAAGCACTCAACCCAGGAGTAAACCTTAAATCACATGCACAATGGAGAGATATCACATACACACCACACCGAGCACTATTAAAAATTAAAAAATTTCTTCTCTTACATTTATTGAAATACAAAACTTACAGCTAGTAAACTTTTATCACAAAATACATACATATGGGAAATTGAAGTCACCCCTTGTTATACTCTACCCTCAGCCTCTCCTTTTCCAATCTATGATCACGCATACATAGACAAATATAATTTTAAAATGCTAGTCTACTCCCTTAATTGGATTAAAAAATTGTCGCCTTGTTGTTCTCCCTTCTCTATTGTGGACTAGGCAATCCCCATGCACTACATTACTAAAAAGTTCTTTTATGGAAAATGGCAGCCCATCCTCTCTTCTTCACTTATCTCTTGCTTGTCTACTTGCCTCTCCTTGTTCTTTTCTTCTACGCAACCTACACACCTTTCCTCTCTTTAATTACATACATCTACTCTTCCTCTTTGTCCTCTTGCACTACTTCACAAAATTCCCTCAGTCTCGTTCAACCTGCTCGAAATCTACCCCCTTTCTTGCATGCCAAAGAAAATCCATCATAAATACTTCAACCACCAAGAGAATTGCCTCCAATTTTCTTCCCACTCAAATCTATAATTTGAGTGGCAAAATAGTTGGTTCCATGCTAGGGGTAGCCCAAGTAGTTTCAAATTCACATAACTCATGTACTTCTAGGCTGAGCATTAAATGCAATTGTAGGCAATCTTAAACAACTCTCTCACCAAACACGCATCAGGTTGAAATTTGAAAATACTTGAAGAAATAATGCTGCCAATAGTCTTTCACAATGCTTCTACATCATACTCCTAGGGTTATAAAAATAAAATATGATCCTTTACTCACTGCCAAAAACTATATGTTGTTGCAGGTCACAATCTTGTTGTTGCGGGTCACTATATGTGTGGCTATGAGTGAACCTATAGCTAAATTCCTACACCTCTTCTTCCATTTTTGCACCTTTATTATGAGCCACTCCTCTTCTTTGTCCTCTTTCCTAATGTGATGTTAGATCTCCTTCATGCACCCAACATACTCATTATCATTTGCTAGCATGAAGCTCTTGTTCCTCCATACAAAATCAACTCCCCTCAAGGGCATGCATGGGATAAACATATTAAGAAAGAGTAAAATGCTTTATTCATTTTATGATTTGCAAATACAAAACAATGCATATAAATTTTGAGGGTGATAGTTATAATGCGTTACAGTTACAACGAACTAAACTGACTGAGAACCAACACTAACTTACAAACTGACTCAACAATGTAGTAACTAATGCTAACATTCCCCCCCTTATTACATTGTTCCTGCAATAGTACCAAGGTACCCCCCCTGAATGCTAAAAAACTCAACAAAGCTGATTACATAATATGAATACATATTTTGTAGAAGATCTTCCCCCAAAGAACAAATCATGAACCAAGTGAGGCTCCGGCATGGTCATCTTGTCTACCCTCAGAAAGGCGTAGCTTCGAGCTGTGTTCTTGAGCTCTTTAGTCCCAAGCTCTCAAATCATAGAGTCTTGAATTGTTCGACAATGGACCCTAAGAGATACAACAGATCTTTGCCATGTTGTCTAGTGACCGTGAAAGGGTATAATTCAAGATCATATACTCTTTGAAGCTCGCTGGACAACAATCCATATTGAGCTCAACACCAAACCCCAAACCTGTTTCCAAAACAAAATCTTCACAAAACATACATTCTTCAAATCTGTCAGCTCTGTCAGCATCATCAAAGAAAAAACAAAACAACCAAAACCAAAAAATACTTCTCATGCAACGCATCATCTCAAAACAAGAAGCTAACTTGAGATGATGGAAAATCCTCCATCCTCCGATGTTGCCTGCCTCCAATATGATGTGGTTACACTTTATCCAACCGATCTTTTGAGAGCCCAAATAGATTTAACATGGATGGTCCCGAAAGCACAAACAAGACTTTCAAACATATTTGTAAAACCCATGAGATAATAGAATGTCAGATTCAACCGATAATGCACCCTTTTTACAATATGACCAAAATCCTTTACTGAAACTTCCACATATAAGTCCAGGGAAACTATTAACCATACCAATCCCATGCTGGAATACTAATCACCTTAGTCTCTTCAATAGGGTAACAATAACAACCACAAAACTACTCGCTTCTATATAGAATTTCCAAATATAAGTTTTCTATAATGAATGTGTTTACTTCAATTATTCTTCAAATGTCACCATTGCCATTACAATGAAATCCTAATACCTTATTTAAGTTCAAAAACTTATTCCTCTTTCACAATTTATAGATGTTTAAACTCTTTGAATACATCTAAAGTGTCGCTTCCAATACATAGAAAACTAATCACAAAACACATATTAATGAGAGAAACAAGTGCAAGTACTCATCTTGAAAAATCCAATTTCTACAAACACCACAACAATTGTGATTTTGAGGCCAACTTCCCATGCACAACATCGGATTCATCATTAATCAATCAACATTCTACTTCTAACATGTATTTTTGCCATACTTATACTAGTTTACCAGGAATGAAAATGCCTTCTTCACTTCTTTACAACTTCACACATCATTTGTTATATCTTTCATGCACAACCTTGAGCATATGTTATACCATAAAGGGTCTAAGAATAACTTTCCTTATATGCAGCAAGAGAATGTAGCTTTATATGGTGTGTTCCTTCAATGTGGATTTTTGAATAGAATGACTCCTCCTTCGGAATGCCTCTGCATATGTCTGGATCTCTTTCAAACTTTCTCCCTACTGCCTAAATCGCTGCAAACATTTTTTCATTTATACAGCACCTTCATCACGCTTGGTCCTCTCTTCCATGTAGGTAATCCCTTGGCAATGTTTTTCAACAACCTTACGTAGGATTCAACAAATGTACAGCTATCTCAAACATAATATTATTGTTTGGAATCTCTAGAGAACCTCGCACTCATCTTCTCATAGACACAAGAACAAAGTTCGCTCTTCATGGCATATAAGGGTCTTTTCGAAACCTACAAGCCATGCTTGGAAATAGAATACAACTTCAATCTGTCAAACCTCTCATTGCACAGATCAAATACACAGACAATTATGAGACCAACATCATATTCCTGTGCCCAGATGAAAGAAGAGATGAAGCTACGATTAATAGAGTCATGTTCAGATTCCAATACCATGCAGGTCACTACCGAGCCATCTCTACGCCTCCCCAGATTCTAACACACAGGTACAATGAGCTCTGATACCATATTAAGAAAGAGTCAAAATGCTTTATTCATTTTATGATTTGCATATACAAAACAATGCATATAAATCTTGAGGGTGATAGTTATAATGCATTACAGTTACAACGAACTGAACTGACTAAAAACCAACTCTAACTTACAAACTGACTCAACAATGTAGTAACTAATGCTAACAAAACAATCCATCATAAATGGTTCTATACTTAACAAATATATCAAACTTGTTTTTTCTCAAGCTCATACATAACATGTTTCTATTCCAAAATATAATTGTCTTGTGGCTGCCAAGTGAGTTCCTTAATCTTGAATTCCTCCCCCTTTTATTGCAGCATCAAAAACACATCTACATCTTGTATATCCATGTCCATTTCTTCCCTAGCATCTCTCATCAACTCATCTTCTATTGTTGTAATAGAATGTTTAGCACAAATAATTGTCTCATGACAAATTTCTAGTGCTATGTCCTTATTCTTCTCAAATTTATCTACCACTTCTTTATCTATACATTTATCCTCTGGATCTTCGGTTGTGTATTTCTCCTTTAAATTCCCATTTAACATTTTGTATAATAGCTCTTGATCCTCAAGAGAAAAATCATCTTTTGAGTTTAATTTTGTGTACACTATGAACGTGAACAACTTTTCCATTAACTCCCCATCACCTTGATATTCATCGACCATAACTAGTACTTTTTCTTCTTTTGACATTTCATGGAATTCTCGATGTCATCTTCCTCTAACTGGCTCTTCATACCAAAAGACTCTTTATTGTCCTCACCTATTATGTCCACCTGTAGCATCATGTTGTTGTCAACTTGTGGCAATGTCATTGCCTATAGCATATGTCCTATAGCAACCTTTCCACTTAAATTCCTTCACTTGCAGCACTATCACTCCCTGTAGCATATGTCTTGTACTAGCATGTTCACTTTCTACCTTCACTTGTAGTGCTATCACTGCCTGTAGAATATGTCTTGTAGCAACCTATTCACTTTCTACATTCACTTGCAACATCTCAAAAATGATTGTATCACAACTTGTAACATCATATTCCTTTGTTGCATGTACTTGTAGCCCTCGATAAATATTTCAGCAACCTATGTGGCCTCATGATCAACCTTTTTTAATAATTTCTTTTCTACAAACACTAATATTCAATATCTCTCCTCTTCAGTAGTTGCCAATGAAGCCAGGGTATGCCTTCTCTCATTTTTACCAAAGAATATGTATTTTTCTTACCATCATGGACATTCCTTTGATCATATTGCCATGGCCTTTCCCAAAGTATTTGGCACATGTCCATAAACATTATGTCACACCACACTTGGTCTTCATAAGTGGCAATCCAAAAATTCACCAAACATTGTTCATTAACTAAAACTTAATGACCCCTTTGCAGCCAAGATACCTTGTATGGGTTTGGATGAGTTACCCTTCTCAGCCCTAACTGCTCTATCGTCTCATAAGAATCTAGAAAATTTGTGCTACCACTCTCAATTGTAACCCTGCAGCACTTACTTCTTACCTTTCACATGGTTTGAAAGAAACTCCTTTGCTACATGGGCTCGTCCTTCCTTCTTTCTTATTTTAATAGTGTCCTCTTCATCATGAGGGATTCTCCATGCCTTGGTTTCTTCATGCATTTTGATGAAACATTGCTCCTCTCATCTGCCGAAGTAACATAATTTTGGGCCTCTCTTTTCCTACCACTATATGACTCCATTTGTGTGCCTTCAACTGCCTTATGACCCATTTCTCCACATTTAAAGCACTCTCCCATGAATCCTCCTTTTTGTCTTTGACCAAATCTACCTTCTTTGATTGTTGAGTGCACTTCCTCTCTTGTTTCATAGCTACTTTTTGTTGTAAATGGGGCTATCCTCTTCATCTCAACTACATTCCTTCTTTGTTCGCATGCATTGTACCTTTATCTTCATCATCACTGACAAGTTCTCTTTCTTTCTCTAGTCTTCATTTTCTATGAGTAGAACCACATTGTCTCCATGATAGTTTATCTTCAACCTTTAAAGCATACTGGTAGGCCTCCTCAATTGGTCATAGACTTATCATGCTCAACTCATCTTGGATACTCAACCTCAAGATATTCACATAATGTGCCATCTTCTCATGCTCCAATTCTTGGTGACCTGACCTAATAGAAATTTTATAAAATTTCTTGGTATAGCTCTTTACACTTAGCTCATTTTGTCAAATGTTTTGTATATTATTCAACAACTCAAGCTGATAGTTGGCTAGTAGAAACTTAGCCTTTAGTATTTTCACCATCCTATCCCATTAGGTGACCTTTTCTCTTCTATTTCTTCTCTTTTTAGCATGCACTTCTTTCCTCCAAATTACCGCATATCCTTTCAACCTTGTTTGTACCACTCTCACCCTTTTGGGATCGTCTTTATCATCATATTCAAAATATTCTTCCATCTCTATTATCCAATCTATCAAATCATCAAGTTCCAAACTTCTTGAGAAACATGGTAAGTCCATTTATATCTCTTTTCCAATATCTAAAATGGATTTGATGAGCCTTCTTTCTCCTGTACCCATTCCATCATTTGCATTTTTGTTTTCTTGTACTACTACTCCAAATCCCTTTTCCTCTATTTCAATCTCACTATTAGCATCTTCATGTGTGTTGCCCCTTCTCCTATCACCTTCTAGGGATTCTACTCAAGCTTCTACACCTTAGGGCTTCCAACACTTCGTTTATCCTTCCTACAACATTTTTTTCTACAACCTCTACTATTCATTTCCATGGTGGCATCTTGCTACTCTAAATCTCCTTCTTTTCTTCTGTCTTCTTACTATAGTTCTTCTAGCTATAATATCCCTTATTGTAGGGACACACCCATAGTCACTTCTTATAGGGCTTCTTTCAACCCTGATCTAAAGCCACTATCTTCCTTCTGAGAACTATAGCTATGCTTTGATGCCATGTTGATGGCACCACATGCTTATGACACCCTATTTCTCCCCTACTGCAGGTAGCTCTACAATAGCTCAACACAATTTCTATGGCTCACACCCAACACAATAATGGATATAGGTGACATAATAAGTCAATCTCTTTACTATAGGATAATTTTTCTCATTGATTTCTCCTCCTAATATTGCTATAGGTGATCTAAAACCAACTCATACACATTGTCTTGATATTGCAGGTTAAAACAACACACAAGCATACACATATGCACATTTACTCACATTCGTAATTTTCCTCTTGACTCATTGACAATGGACTAACCTCATAGAACACTCAAGGTAACCAAAAAAATAGATGAGCACTTAATCTGGGAGTAAACCTTGAATCACACACATAATGGAGAGATATTACATACACACTGAGCAATATTAAAAATTAAATAATTTCTTCTCTTACATTTATTGAAATACAAAACATACAACTAGCTAAATTTTATCACAAAGTACAAACATATGGGAAATTAAAGTCACCCCTTGTTATAAGTTATGCCCTAGCCTCTCCTTTCTAAATCTACGGTCATGCACAAATAGATATATATGATTTTAAAATGGTGGTTTGCTCCCTTAACTTGATTAAATCCTTGTCACCTTGTTGTTCTCCCTTCTCTCTTATGGACTTGGCAATCCCTATGCACTATAGGACTAAATGGTGGCTCCTCCTCTCTTCTTCACTTATCTCTTGTTAAGATCACAAATAAAAAGACATGGGTTTGATAAGATATTTTAACATTTCAAGTGGGCCCAAATTTCTATTCTATCCTTAGTAATAACCTTTTGAGTAGATTTAATTGGATTATATCCACTAGTTTTAATAGGTTCTTAGATCTTTAAATATCAAAGTGTTTAATGGTCAGATGGTTAAATAGTCAATTAGAATTTTATATTACACACTTACCAAAAAGTGGCAAGTAGTAGTCCTACTTTTATTGATGAGAATTTAACTTTGACCATGTAATTGGGTGATATTTAAGAATATCCATATGAACCTCATATTGGCTATTTTTTTAAACACTATATGTCTAATGGAGTCAGACATTATGAGATTGGATTCTGATTTAATATATCTTTGGGTTTAAGTTGTTAGCTTTTGAACTAAAAGGATTAATATTGTTTCAATTAAAACTGATGTATTGACTTAGTTAAAAGAACCTGGTAAACTAACATGATCATTAGTGATATTTATGAAAAAAATTGTGTAGATTTTTAAAGAGCTATAGGTAGTGTATATGTTGTTTCCAATGCAACCTTAATTTCTAGTGAAGTTAGGGGCCCCTTTTTTTTTGGTTTGGTGTTTTCCCTCTTTGTTGTCCTAGTCCCTTTGGATGCCCAGCAATGATATGTGACTAGAAATCCTCTTCACTGGGCCCCCTTGGTGAAGTTATTCTTGTTGGTGCTCTTCCCTTTACCCCTGGTTAAGTTTGACAACTTGGTTAACAAAGTACTAATGTCCTAGTGCATGTCTATGGTATTTCTACTCATCTTGACCCCTATTCAACCTACCCAAGTGTACAACTTTGACCTGCTAGCAAGTGTGATGCCTACTTTGATCTAACCATCCCTTATTTAATCATGTTAATGATCTACAAATGTGCTTTTAGTTACTTGATCTCTATTTGAATTCTTTGAATATTAAAACTCTATTTTGTAGGATTTTAATGGAAAATTTACTCCAAGGCTCATGACTAAATAATCCAAAACTTAGAGAACTTATTACATGTTTGATTCTTGGTAGTACTAGGAAGATCAAACATGATAGGGAAGGCATGGTCATCATGTTCTTTCCTCTAGTGCAGCCATGTCCTACTGATAGCTTGCCTCCTCCCTCATAGCCTACCTACATTCTCTAGGTTTATTTCCATGAGGTCTAAAGTACTATAAATAGTATGCATGCCTATTCAAAGGCATTTATTGTACAAAAAAATGTATATTTTCATTCATTTGAGATATAGAATAGAATAGAAGGTAGATGTATATCCTATTAGAGCTAGGCTTAATATTGGTTGGAACTTCATTTTTGTAAGCATAATCATCATATTTGGATTAGTATTCTTTTTTAATGTAAACAATTTAATCTTAATGAATATTTTTTGTAAGTGTAGTATGATAATGATTTCCTTTCTTATATTCACTTGCAAATTTGGTAATAAAATGTATGTTTCCTTATAATCTTGCATAGGATATGTCATTTGTTGAGATGAAACTAGCAACAATATGCACTATTACTATTGAGTTTGCTGATAATATTCCCATGTGATAACATGTTCAGTATCACTAATCATGGGCTTATCCTTTCTTTGTGTGCTTTGTTCTTCTCTCTTCCTTCCTTTTCTTATTTTTCTTCATCGTTATCCTTTTTTATCAACTGGTTAGAGTAGGATTAGATTAGAGAATCCCTTAATATAATCTTTTTAGAATATCCACCCTTCTACACTTAAAACATCACCAAGCCCCTATTATAACAATATCCCTTTTAATCTTAAGGCGCTCATTCTTAAGGAAGTGTTAGGGTATTGATGAGTCAGATGTGGAAAGATAGCTCATATTGTTAGCTCTTTGGGAGGGGGCTGACATGCCTCTTGAAGTATGGGTCCTTTTGTACCTTCTCAATTGCCATTAACGCTCCTTGCTCTCATAAGGTGAGCAAATGGCTGGATAATCATGGCGTGTGCCGTGTTATTATGATTAAGCATGGGATACGTAAGCATCATTTTTGCAAGGTTCCCCATATTTATGATAATGCGTGCGGTGTTATCACTCGCATCATTAACCTTGATCAAGCCAGTAATGTTCCTATAAATATGACTGAGGAGATTTGGGGTTTCTATGACATGCTTTACAATTCTGACATAGGTGGCATTAGAATCATAACCAAACCCATCTCTTGCTATGAGTTCAAAGACAACCTGGTGGTCTGGCATTATTGCAAAGAGGGTGGGATTAGCCCCTATTTGGAGCGGCTCAATGGATATAATGAAAATATATCAGAACAATTTGCCAAGTCTTGGCAGAACTGGTGGGTTTCGGTGGGTGGAATTAGCTTTGAAATTTCTGAAAGAGTGATTGCTATGGCCACTGGTATGTCTACCCAGGGTTTGAAACTGTAGAGGAAAACTAAAATTGTGGACCTCTCCAGTCAGAAGCTCTTTCTTGGAGATGGCGAAGAATTAGTCCCATATCAGGGGGGATTTGACAGAGCCAAGCTGCCCGAGCCTTGGGACAGTGTGTGTTTTCTCCTCATGAAGTATTTCACCCTGGAGGGGTGCTTCACCAGGTTCTACAACTATCACCTCCCCCTTTTGAATCCTTTCTGTCGTAATGCTCAAATTAGCTTTTCATTTTATTTGCTTTCCTCCCTTGAACATTCTATCCTCAAGGTTAGGGCTAAACTGGCTAAAAACCCTGCTAAGAAGCCCATCCCTCTTCATCAGGGCCTTATCCTCTGTCTCTATAACCACCATCTTGCCCTTGAACTCTCTAAGTCCATTCAAACCAATAGTGGGGAACCCTCCTCTAACCCTAAGGATATTCTTGGTGTTGAAGAACCTAGGCCATCCCTTGTTTCTACTAAGATTAAGTAAGTTTCCTTTTCCACACCTGAGGAAATCCCTATTGATACTCTGGGTCGTACTGTCATAACGAAGGGTAAAAAGAGAAAGACTATTGCTGGGGATACAAGCACTGGTAGGGCTGTGGTTGGGACCCCTAAAAATCCTAGAAGGACCCCGGTGGGCCAGAGTAGCAAGTCTCATTCTTTTGCTAAGGTTTTCAAGGATGGTCTCTCCTCTGCTGTTAGGCGGTTAGGGCGCATCACTGGCAAACCTGCTCTTAAAGCTAAACTAATTGATTACTCTGAGAGCGGTTCAGAAGATTCCACCAGGGGGGATGAGGATAAGGAGATTGAGGTTTAGGACATATCTGGGGATGCTGAAGGTAAGCAGGAAACTCATGATACGGGGGCTACCACTGAGGAAGTTGCTGACTCTGCTGACAATGCTGACAAAGTGGGTGAGATGTTCATGGAAGAGGCTGATGATGATATGGACACTGATGCTAGTCTGGGAGCTAAACTTGCGGGTTTGAGGGCTTGCATTGAGAAGCTAGAGTAGAATCTCTCCACTGTGCTCAAGAGTTCTATTTTCCTAAATATTTCTATGCTGAAAAACCTGGGGGTGCCTATCAATGCTAACAATGATGATCTTGCTAGGAATTTGGATGACATTGTTAAGTCCATGGTTAAGCAAGGAGAGAATTTGCCTCCTTAGTTTTTTTTTTTATTATGTTGATACTCTGCTACTCTATATTTACTATCTTAGTTAGTGGCTAGTTTTGCTGGTTATGATGGGTTATCTACTTTGATGTTTCTAGTTTAAGGCACTTTTTGTGCTTGCTGCCTTTGTGGCCTATTTTCTTTTTGTAAGGGTTCGGCCCCTTGTTTTGCCACCTTATATTATCAAAAATAATATCTCATCTACCTTTGAGTGACCCCTACAAAGCCAAGACCTAGAAATGCTAACACCTTGGGGAGATTAAAATATCTCCCAATAGAGGAGTCACCCTTGTGATTCCTCTCAATCTATCATGCAAGTTTTGTTGATAAACATTTCTAGCATTAGAAGGAGGGTGATCCACTATTTTAGAGTACAAATACACTTAGGTGTATTGGTGTTTGCATAGTTGAATCAATCAAGCTAGGGGCTATTCCATTCTTAATGGGTTATCCCTTGCTTTTGAAGAAGAGTTCCTAGACTTCTTGAAGGAAATATTAGTTGAAACTCATCCATTTTCCCTAGTAAAAAGAATGCATTTGACCATGTTAAAAATTGAAGGACTTATTAGTGTAGCATTAGGTCATGAATGAAGAGGTTGCATGCATTTTATTTTCTAACACATTTGAGAAGGAGGCTTATTAGTAGTATAATTGTTTTCCACCATATTAAATTCACTCTTGAACCTAATTAGAGTTGGTCTATTTGAGAGAATTTGTAAAATATCTAGACCTTAGAGATGCACACATGCATAATGTTAATTAGAAGAGAATCCCATGAAATCATTACCATTTTTTTTTCCACGTTTTGGGAGATTGTTGGAAGCTTGATGAAATTTCACATGCTTAGGGACAATGAAGTTTTTGAAATATATTTTCAAGCCATATGATATTTTTAGAAATATTTCATCAAGAAGTCACCAAGGATGGACCATCTACAAGAGGCTATGAGTAGAGTCCTTACCTTAGAGAAAATCATTAATAAAAACCAAACAAGTAAAAAAATATCCCTCATTACTTAAACATATCATTTTCACCATCGATGGGAGGGCTCTTATATAATTATGTGTCCCCAAATAGCATATTAATATGCATTGACAAATGCAATTAATTTAATTAGTCTATTTGAAGGCCAAATGCTAGGTCAAGAAGGTCAAAACTTAGTCCTTTATGCAAATGGCCTACCTAGATAAAGAATTATAGTATAGATACACAATCAAATTTCAATAAAGGTGTAGTAGCATATTTGTCAGATGACGATGATTATTTTGATGAAGAGGATGCAAATCAGCTATAAGAAGCCAAAAATTTACCTAAAGATGAAGAAAAGCAACACAAAATTCAAAGTAAGAGTCCCAAATTGACCATTGCTACTTGGTTGGGCATAAGAACAAATGAAGGAAAGCATGATTACAATAATGCAAAATTAGAAGATTTATTGTCACCTACAATACTATGACAAGACTGCTACCATGAGAAATTAGTAGATAAAAAGTCTTCTACACCTTCTTTGGATAGACTCAGCACCTCGCCCATGTATGTACACATGATTCCCATGATGAAGATATATCTCTACATAATCCAGTTGAGCTAGATATCTCATTTGTGAAGGACAAAGTGAATAAAGACTTTCTGGAGTAGCAATCCTTGACCTTCAAGTTGTGGGGGGGGTAATCTGTGATTGCAATGGCAATATCAAAGGAGCTTTTATTATGTACCTTGGTGTGCAAACTAATAATTATGTGGAAATCATTGTAGATTTCTATGGATTATAATTGATTAAAGACATGGGCATATCAAATTATGTTATTGAAAGGGACTCACTCAACATTATTGATCATCTCAACAAAAAATAAAATCCAAGCTAGACCAAACAAAGCCTCTTTTATTACTCCCTTGACTTGTTAGACTCTCTTCAGCAATGTAATATCTAAAAGTGTTTTAGAGAGGCTAACCGTGTCACCAACTTATTAGCTAATAAGGGAATGTTTTTGAGATGGTGAGAAGAGATGGATAAGGGGTCATTACGCTATTGGATCCTTAATGATATCAAAAAATGACAACAATGGTTGAGAGGCTCATTTCACATTTTGTGAAGATTATTTTCCTAATCATCACTTGCAAGTCTCCTCTATCACACTCATGGTAGAAGTATGGGAAGCCATCACTGGCTAAAATAATAATGAGGAAACATGTGTGAATTGGGCGTGATGATTACACTCTCAAGGATACTAGATTTTTCTTTTACTCTCAAAAGTTTGAGGGTTTTGAAAATGATTGGCTAAATAGGAGGGTTTGCAGTTGTCCATTAAAGACTAGTATTGAGAGGGCCATAAATCTTTCTAAGATTATGGGAAGCAATAGGAATAGGACTGAGCCTATCTCTTGTGAAAATTTCAAAAAGAAACACAAATCTTGGAAGATCTTGAAGGTTGGTGGACTAGAGATGATCATTGAATAGGTGAACGATTATGATCTTAGCCTAGCATTATAATTTTCCCATAAATGGCATAGTAGGGATGCTAAGATTAGGGGCATGGAGATTGTCATCTTTAAAGAACTCATTGTAAAATCTATAGGACTAGAAATTGTAGGGAAGAAGATTTTTTAGGATATAAAAATGGGGGAGGAAGCTAAGAAAATCTTGATACAAAATGGGGAATTGCTAGAGAGATACCAAGCTGGTTACATATTTTCTTCTATTAAGGATCCATATCACATTGTGGTCATGGCTATTATGAGGTACATAACCTTAGAAGGTAGATTTATTGCCTTGTTCACTTACCATTTCACTGTCTTAAATCACTTTTTCTTCCACCATAAAATCTCAATTCCCTTCTATTTTCTTTCTTCTCTAGATGTGGTAGTGAAGGAATTTATGAGAGGGGTAGGTAATTACCATGCGCATACAAGCCTTATTTTTCTCCTGGTTAACCATTAGAAAAGAACCCGCCCTAAAATTAAAGCTAGCCAATCCCTGAAAAAAGGAAATGCATTGACGTTGATTCCTCTAGTATGGTTGAGGATAGCTATGATGAGGTCCACCTTACTAGTAGCTTAGAGATAGAAGATGCCTCTATAGAAGTGTCTGATGATCAATGGGATAAAGACCCTAACTATGAGGAGTCAAGGGATGGTGAAGAGAAAGATAAAAAGGTTAAAAACAAAGGGAAGGCTAAGGTGTGGGGAGCTAGTTGTAGGAGCTAATTTCCTTAGTATCCCCAACCCATGTCATCATCCTTATAGAGATAATATGGTTAATCAGTGTGGAAAACCACTATAGATAGAGCCATCAGTGTCCTTAACCCATTGTCGATCAGTTGGAAAGAATTGTGTAGGAAACAAAGCTTTATCACTAGCTATCTAAGTGGTTCTTTATGAAGATTAATCACCTCAACATCAAAATTGCTAGACTAGATCAAAACTATGATGGGAAAATTCAAGTCCTAGTGGAAGAGGACAAGTTATCTATTAAGACTCAAAATTCCATGGAGAAGGATAAGCTAAATTCTAGAATGTTGTCACTTGAAGAAGACATCAAGGAGCTGAAAGATAGCTTGAACAAGAAGGAGGGTGAGAAAGGCTTGAAATAATTGATTAAGAGTGGAGGCCCTCTACTCATCAAAGAAAAAGGTATAACACCCATTTCAATACCAATAGAGGTGGGAACGACAAAATTGGCAATCTCTCTAATGAAGGTTTATTGACCATGGAGCTACAAGCAGTAGAAATGATGTGATATTTATGCTTTTAACATGGAGAAGGATAAGCTAAATTCCATAATATTGTCACATGTGGAAGAGGTAAACAAGCCGAAAGATGGCTTGAACAAGAAGGGGGTTGGGGTAGGCTCAAAACAAGGGATTAAGAGTGGAGGCCTTGCTACTCAACAAAGAAAAAGGTATAACACTCGTGGCAATACTAACAGAGGTAGGAGCATTAAAATTGGTGATCTCTTTGATGAAGGTTTCTTGACCAAGGAGCTAGACGCACTGGAAATGATTCACAATCTATAGGCCTCTTGGTCCCTAGTCATTTTGTTCTCTTTTTGTTGTTGTTGGTTTAGTAATCTTTTTTCTCTATTTTGCTACTTGGTTGTTCTTTGGTCCTCGTTATAGCTTGTTGACTATGTTTTGGCTATAATTTTGTAAAGGGTTTACGGCCCCTTCAAAACCAACTTATCCTAATCAAAACAAAGACTTGTTGGAGAAGAGTTTTCCATGCACATTATCATAATTATCTTTATCAAATGGATACAAGATACATAGTATAGAAATACATAATGAAATCGATTGTCTTATTTTCCTCACAAGGGTGGATTTGTACTTGAAAGGTGGGATACATGCAATGGAGATACTCATTCCCAAAGATAGTCAAGGGACTGATCCAATTTCATTGGATGAAAAGGTACATAATCAAACCATCTTTTTCAACTCCACGGACAAGAAGGATACACAATATGGTCTTGATACACTTAACTATGACAAGCTACATGGAGACGTGCTATTGCACAAGAGTATCATGAAAACCTTATTAATTGGGATCATGCACTAGAGGTAGGCACTTTCAAGATGCAATCAGTCTTTGTTGATGGTACTAATTGTAGTTTGGGTAGGATAAATCAGTTGTAGCATCCTTTGAAGATGAGTGTAAATGATCTCCAAATCAGCAATTTCTTTCAAATCAATTTCAAAGACATGGAGATCATTCAGGTTAGTGAAAAAGCACTATTAGATTTCATGATATGGAACATGAGGAGGATACTTGTAGTATGGATGACAAACCACATGATGGCTATTGTGATAAAGTAACTAGTTATATTGCTGTTCAATAGGCTGAATAAAATGTTTTCTCCTTACGAAACGGAGAATATTTTTCAAGAGGCTAGATACTATTTTGCCCTTACATAAGTTAGATTGTTTCACACTATCTACACAAACGATCAACAGCCTCAAATTCCAAGGTTGGAATCTGTTAGATTCCTTTACGTATGAAGTTACAACTTGTCAAATATAATTTATAGGTATTGACAGCTTTGAAATGAATTAGCACCTCAAAACAGTCCTGCAGCAACATAGTGTCTTTTCAGTTTATGTTTTCCATAAACACATGCATTCCGTATTCATCTTTTGTATATACTTTCATAGCTATTTGCTATTTTACAACTCCCTTGCATTGTCGAAGTAGCTTTTTATTACTATAAACAGTGCAAAAGGACAAATGTTTCTGACAAAAAACTTAACATAATGTAAAACTAGCAAGTTCTAACAAGATCCTTTTTCCTAAGGAGTATAAAAGTACGTGCACAGTCTTCCTTTCATGAAGATCCTCGTGAGTTATCTTTCTTTAATATAAACTTGACAACATATTGATAACCGCACATGAATATAACATGTCTTCTATCATTTTATTGTAGAGTCTAGGAACTTAAAAGGCTGCAACGATCCTCACTTCAAGAGTAAGATATTTCAACTAGATCTTTCAAAAATTATCTTTATTGGGTTGGGTTGGATTCCATTTCCCGTATGTAATATATTATATTTTGTACTAAATTGCACAGTTCCTTAGGAAATCAGGAGAATGTCATCGATCTTATTTTTCTATTAAATTGGTTTATAATGATTATATACATTCAATGATGTTGATCAGCGTTAGATTCCATGGTTGGAATCCATAGATTCTTAGAATATACACTTAAGTCCCAACTTGTCAAAATATGATTTTATATGTCATGACAGCTATGAACATAAACATGCATCCCACAGTTTCCTATTAGAATTTCATTTACTTTCAGAAAAGTGAATATAATTATATAATCCCTTGAATGTTCAAACTTAAAAGGAAAAAAAAAAATTGAGATTTTCTGTACAAATTTCCGTTTCCCATTTTTTGTGTGAATGCCAAACAACTGCATCACTGCTGTATACATTGACTACTATATTAAGTAAATTTAGGTTACTAAAGGCATTAATGTTGATGTTTTGTAGCCTCGGGAGGTTATAAAGAACAGAGTTTAATGAAACAAATTTCATTATGAAACAGAACGATTGGAACAGTCACATCTCCTAAAATCTAATCAGTTATATATATGGTAGTCAATCCACCATCCAAATACACAGATAAAAAAAAGACATATCAAGAAAGAAACAATTACATTCTGATCTGAAAATTAACATGGTATCAGACCAAGGTTCTTCAGCCGTAGCGCAAATATTCTAAAAGAGGCACCACCGCAACATATCTCTCAAGGTGGCTTGGCTTGTGGAAGTATCATGCCGCCATATAGAAAGTGAGGCACCAGCATTTAAACATAAAGGCACCGCCTTTATGGCATGGCCTATTCAACAGAGAGGCATGGTTTCACAAGGTGCTACTAGTTCTAATAGTAAAATCAAAATCGCGGCCTTTGTAATCCAACACAGTCCATCCTCAAGTCTAAAGGAGTTAGAGTCAAAGGAGCAACCTAATGAGAAATGGAGGCTCGGCTATAAGAAAGCTATTATTTAGTAGGTGGCACTGCCTGTGATGTAGAGACACTCAGATCATAAAAGTTGCATGCCTTTAGAATGATGCATGGCACATTATAAATAACAAAAGGCAGTCATATTATAAATAACAAAAGGCAGGCCACATTATAAATGACAAGACACACACCATAAGGTGCTTCCAGTATGTGGTATGGTACGGCCTCTTGAGTCAAGGCATGGCCAATATAAGAGTTATGAAAGCCTGAAATAAAGTGAAGCATACAGGATGAAGGCACACAACCTATAGGAATCATAATGCAGAATACACAGCCTTGCCATTGCAAATGAATGGCGCTACCCTAAACAAATGATGCACAACTATTCATGAGTCAAGGTGCAAATTTGAATCCATGGCAAAGCTTGGGATTCGTGGCGCAAGCCATAAAGCATGCACAAGTAAAAGGAGGAGGCGTTGCATATCAAACATGGCACCAAGCAAAGAAAGAAGTCATAAAAGAAAATAGAAGAAGGCACTGCTCATTCTGAGAAATGCGCAAGCATATGATACAATGTGAGTCACAACAATATATGATGGCACAAACAATAAAATCAAATCACAACCTATTTGATCTGATGTGCAGGACAATTTATAAGAAAAGGGGCACAGCCTAAGGAGATCAAGGTGTAGGCTCATAGGTGATAGCGCTGCCTATATTATACAAAATGCAGCCTCTATACAAGATGCATTGCCCATTCAAAAGGCGAAGCCATATACAAAGCAAGGCCTATCAATTGTGGTGCTACCTATTAGAAAATATAGGCACAACATATAAAAGGTGCACAACATTATGAAATAGGCACTCCATTTAGATGTAGAGCAATTTCATAGATAAATGAATCAGCATTATAGTAGAGACACCTACATCAAGATCTCAGAGATGTTTGTGGACTCTCCCAAAGAATCTAATGCCGGTTCATCATCATCTGTATCGGATGATGAAATAGAAACAAGAGAGGAGAAGGTTGATGGAAACTCAATTGAGCTTGAAGAAAACACCAAGGATGTTTCTGAAACCCCTTGTAGTGAAGCACTTGATGAGGATCAAATTGAGCCTAGAAGTCTTGAAGTTGTTCAGGATGATGTTGATTCTACAATGACTGTCCAGCCTGAAATCTTTGTTGATAAGAGAATAACATATCCTGAGATTGCCACACAAGAATGTGCAATCGTACCTGATGTGACGGTTATAGAAATGAAAATTGAGGACACACCCAATGATTAGGTCATGAAGTTGGCCTTTACTAAAGAGCCTTTTGAACCGATTTCTGAAGCAGTTACAGAAGATGTGGAGAGTTTAAATCAAGCATCTGTAGATGTGGGGAATCAAAATGAAGAATCCATAGAAGATGTGGCAGATCAAAATGAAGCATCCATAGAAGATGTAGGGGATCAAAATGAAGTAGCTGTTGTGGATAACATTTGCAACAGCTTGCAATTGGAGGAGATTACATCTGAAGTCATCTCAAAGGGCTTGGTTGATAGAGATGATTTGGACCCCAAAACTATATGTTCTGATGTTGGTTCTGTGGATGTCCTACCACAATCTTTTGGGATGTCTCCTTTGAGGAAGAATTAGCCTTCAGAAGATCTAAAGGATCTTACATGGAGATAGATAGTGAGGAGCATGAGACTTCACAAGATATGGATTTTGATCATACTCCTGACATTCAGAGGGAGTCCAATGAACCGAATGAGACTGTTGATCTAGTTGATCCTATAGAACCAACTGATGGACCTAGAGATATTGTTGTAGTTCAAAAAAGGCCTATGTGGGCTCGACAAACCATGCAAGAGGTAGAAAAATATGCATCTCCTCAAAGAACTTTTAGGGAAAGAAAGAGAGCTCAGAAGTTCTCAGATTATCTAGTGTTGATGAATCACATCATTGATTCTAAACCTTCCAGTTTTGAGGAGGCATCCAACCAGCAGGTATGGAAAGCTGCAATGATAGAAGAATAGTAGTCTATCATCAAGAATGATGTTTGGGATGTTGTTCCGAGACCTGAAGAGAAATCAGTTGTGTCTTCCAAATGGCTCTACAAAATCAAACATGCAGCTAATTGCAGCATTCAAAAACATGAAGCGAGATTTGTGGCAAGAGGATTATCTCAGAAGGAGGGAATAGATTATGAGGAGACATTTGCTCTTGTTGCTTGATACACCTCCATTAGGACAATTATTTCTATTGCCCCTGCAAAGGGCTAGAAGTTACATCAAATGGATGTAAAGACTGCATTTCCTAATGGTGTGATTGAGGAAGAAGTGTATATTGAGCAGCTAGACAGTTTTGTGATTCATGGGAAGGAGTCTCCTGTATGCAGATTGAAGAAGGCCTTGTACGATCTTAAACAAGCACCTTGTGCATGGTATGAAAGGACTGATAGTTACTTGATGAGTTTGGATTTCTCAAAGAATGATGCAGATTCTAACCTTTATTTTAAGATAGTTGATGGTGAGGTCTTGATCTTGTCCCTTTATGTTGATGATATATTTCTCACTGGAAAAGAGAACCTCATTGTCAAATGTAAGAAAGAGTTAGCCTCTGAGTTTGAGATGAAGGACCTTGGCCTTATGCATTACTTCTTGGGACTGGAAGTATGGCAAAGACCTAATCAAATTAGGTTAGGTCAAGGTAGGGATCTTGCAAGGGGTTGTGAAGTTTGGGACTCACAACTAAGAGGGAGAGCCAGTGTTTGGTACATTGGGTGCATCAAGTATGACAGGGCCAAAAATGGGGCTAAGCAAAGAAATCCAACACAAGTATATCTGCATTGATGATTAGATGACTGATATCCTCATCAAGCCTCTTTCTAGGGCAAAGTTTGCATACTTCCAGGACAAGCTTGGAGTAGTGGAGAATGTTGCCCTTGCTAAGAGGGAGACTCAGCATCAGTGATCTTTGCTATAATGCATATTTCTCTGAGACGAAGAAATATGAGGTGAAAGCCCTCGTCCATCTCTAAGACAGAGATGTGGTTCTTTCCACACATGGGAGTAGCCATGGTGGACATCATGTTGAGAGACTCCATGACAACATCACATTGAGAGACTCCATGATGAATCCTTTGTACTTATGTTTTTCCAGACATGGGAGTAGCCATGGTGGACGTCATGTTGAGAGACTCCATGACAACATCACGTTGAGAGACTCTGTGATGGGCACTTGTGCACATGTTTCTTTCCACACATGGGAGTAGCCATGGTGGACGTCATGTTGAGTGACTCCATGATGATATCACATTAAGAAACTCCCTAATGAACTATTCCATAATTGGGTATAGCCATTGTGGATGTAATGTTGAGAGAGTCCATGACTAGACATCATACCCTTGAGCATAGTTGGAAAACTCGGCTCGGCAAAAAACTCGGCAAGCTCAAAAAATCTAATTTCTGATTATGTTTTACCTTTTCTGGCCATGGAATCCACATATACCTGCTCCCACAAGTCTTTTGCAAAGACTCAGCGAGTCTCTGGAGAAAACTCGACAAAAAACTTGGTGAAAACTCAGAAAAACTCAGTAGAAAAACTCTGCGAGTTAAAGTCAAAAAGACTCTTTTTGAAAAAAAACTCGCAAGTTTTTGGCAAGTTTGCCAACTATGTCCTTGAGTAGGACTCAAGGAAGACTTTGCTATACCTCCCTAGCTAAGAGGGAGTGTTGATGTTTTGTAGCCTTGGGAGGTTATAAAGAATAGAGTTTGATGAAACAAATTTCATTATGAAATAGAATGATTGGAACAGTCATGTCTCCTAAAATCCAATCAGTTATATATATGGTAGTCAGTCCACCATTTAAAGATAGATGAAAAAAAGACATATCAAGAAAAACAATTACATTCGAATATGAAAATTAACAATTAATAATCTCAAAACTGTAACTAGGTTCTCCTTTGTTGGGATAGATTCTAACAAGTACTACATAAAAGTATGTTCATAATTCATGACTAAATCTTTCAATTCAGAACTTTTAGTCTTATATGAGGAGGACGATAAACAAACTTTACTGTGTAGTAAATGTGTTTTTTTTAAATGTTAATAAATTAATTTTTAGACGTAAAATCTAAGAGTTGTAATTTAATTAGTTGAGAAGATTTGGTGAAGATGGTAGTATGCTCCTTGATTACACCATCCACCAAGGTTCAAACTTTTCCAAGATTTGATTGGACCAAGTTCAAGTCTTTGGTGACTTTGATAGACTGGTTCAATAAGCTTTATCTAGCCGATACATTGTAAAATTGATCATAGTCAAAATAAAGTTGACTACAAGTCAATTATGTTTATATGTGCGTGAACAGCATAGTCAAATAAGGCATTGGTGTTGAAATGAAGAGGTCATAGGGTTGAAACATTTTGAACAGCTAGCATGACAACATGCCAAATGTTTATGTGAGTCAAAATGGATGCCCCTACTTGTGATATCTTAGCCGAAGGATGAGTTCTGTCTTAGATGTATGCTCCTTCATAATGTTGTAGTTTTCTATACAAACTCAAAGATGTAAATATCTATATAATCCAATTATTTCCAAAACACACACACATATATGAAGAGTTGAGCTTGGAATAATTTTGACTTTTTCACAGATATAGATAGTATGTGAGAAGAATGAAAATTGAGATCTAATATCAGAACAAGATCAGGAGACTTTGATAGAGATAATCTCATATTTATGTGGCCTGGGATAGAATTGCACCCATAGTTTAATCTTGTGACACATAACTTAGTCTGACTTGTATATTTTTGTCTTCTGCTCCAATTAACACGTGAGAGTCATTTGGCTTAGATACAATGATGCCTAAAATCTTGAACATGTTGAGAACTATATTTTGAGATAGTCAACTTCATTTATATAATTCAATTCTCATTATAAATATACAAAGATTGTAAACACACCAAGAATATATTTACAAATGTTGATATAACCACGACTAAACTTAGATTGAGATTGATATGGCTACTAGTAATGGTAAGCCTTAGATAGCTGGTGCATTGTAAACGTAGTTGACATGGCAAGTGGAGCCCGCCAAATACTCAATGTTTGTTCTATTTTTTAAAATGTTTTCGTTACATTATGTAGAAACTCCCTGTGGTTAATGTAATAACAATTCTTAACAACCCCACTTAGTGAGTGAGCACAAGGTGTTTAAGTAGAAAATTAAGGTTTGCAAAGAAATTATCAAATGATATGTTACAACCACTTGAATGATTCACAAAATTTCCTTTCCTACTTGCTAAACCTCTTTTTCAATTTAGTTTCAAGATATTGAATTTCTTCCTAGTTATGTTTTGATCTAGGATAAATGTAGAATTGTGTTTTTGACCTAGATCTAGGTATATCTATGAAATCAATTTGTCCTTATCCATCCATGAGTAATGGGTTATCAATTCTCAACAAAGATCATCTCATCTTCTCCTTCTTGTCCTCTCATTTCTTGATGTACTTGGTTGTATATACAAATATGATTCACTTGAAAAAGGGACAAAGTAGTTTCGTAGCAAGACTTCAGTTTCCAAAAATATTTACCATTGTGAACAACTCTTTGATATTGATAAAATTTTTGTTTACATTGCGATGTTGTTCTCTCTATTTGTGTTCTGTTGTTTGTTAGCTCTTTGTTTTCTCTCTTTTTCTTATGTCCTTGTCTATTATTGAAAGTTAAATTCAATAGTTTGCTATTTTTACCAGTATATTTTTCATTGAATATAAATCACACCTCAAACTTTTATAAATCTAAGATTTTTGTGTGCCCAATAGTGGAAATTGTGGAAACCTATTCATGCATGATGCTTAGCAAAAAGGAGTAAAACATTAATTAATCTATTTAAATGGGACATTGAAATCTATGTTGGGGTCATTTTAATATGAAAATAGTCACACATAAGTCCCTATTTTTGGTGCATAGATACATTTAGTAAAAGTTACAAGGGATAATTACAAGGGAATTCTACCTTAGTAGGTATCATCATATCAGTCTAAGTAGTAATGCCTCACTTTTTTCATTCTTACTTGCCAAAGGAGAGTTGCCTACTATTGTTCAACACAACCTATTCAAGCCTTTGAAATTTGTGCTTAATATATTTATTTAATGGGACACTGAAACTTATGCTAAGGACATTTGAATAGGAAAATAGTTAAACACATAAGTCCTTATTTTTGGTGCGAAGATACAATCAACATTGAAATGTTGAGTTGTCTTGCAATTAGATAGACAAAATACTTACAGAGAATATCCCTAGCATCTTTTCCTTAGACTTCAGAGCTCTAGATTAGGGCATACTAGATCCATAAAAATTGTTGGCAGCCTTAGCATTGAAAATGCTACTCAAGTTAAGCTTGTAAGAGAACCATTAAATAAGGATGTATTATTATTTGCTATAAGGACAGATTTAAACAACAAAATGCATAGATATGGATTAAACAACAAAAATAGATAATTAGAATTTACAAACTTTACAAAGATGACAACGTTGATATTTACATTGAATATCTTTGAACCAAAATACATCACATAACTTAAAAGAATCTCAATGTACACATGAACAAGGCTATTTATAACTTTTTTAGGTTTTATTATAATTCACTGAACAAAACCTAACAAAATTTCTTGTACTAGACATAATAACGAACCAATCGTCTACACAAAATACCTTTACATTTTGTTCAATGTCTGGTAATAACATTTTAACATTAGCCTTAGATATTACAATGGGGTAGTGTTAGAAACAAATCTAGGTAATAATCTAATTGTGAGTTGTTGCTATAAAAAAATTAAATGAAGGATTGAAATAGGAATTTATTTCTAACGTAAAGAACATGGCTTAATAGTTTTCATGAGTTAATAGGTCTTCTAATTTAACAAAATTAGAATAATGGTGGTGCCTCATTACAAGAAGAGAAAACAAGATTTCAGACCACAAAATCTTTAGTACGAGCCAAGACGGAGAATGTGCGAGAAAATATTACACATTAATCCACACCAAAACTACCTAGATCAAAGAAAAATGTGTTGTTTTCTCATTATGGGGAAAAGTTAGACGTATCAGAAATGTGCACCTTGATAGAGATGGGTCAGCTGGCAAAGAGAGAATCATGGGGGTATGTGACAAAGGATTTCTAGTGGGAATAGTAAGATGAACAAGTGGCAGAATGGCAGGGCATTACGAGACCAAACCGAACTATATTGTTTGAGTAGGATTGCCCATAGTCGACAAATGTCATCATCAGATAAAACAAGACATACAAAGAAGCGACACAAAGCACACATTATCAATCGGAGTAACAAGACATTTTCAAACAAGGATTATAGAAAATAGGCAAATGTCTGCAGAGAGCAACAAGGGAAGCCATATTCAAAGGGGTGTACTTCAACGTATCGTATCAAATGGCCTCCTAAGAAATTTCAAGCTTCGCAAAAGAAAAAGGAACTTTGTGTCCAAATCCTAGAAGCCTTAACATAAGGAAACCGCGTTAATCGGTAAGTTTTGTAAAAATCCCGTCCAAAAAAATATTTTTCTTGAATGGAATGAACTAAACTAGCCTTTAATAGAAGATTTGCTAGTATTAGAAGAAGGTTTCTTTGTTATTTTTTTTAAAAAAAGGGAAGATAGGGATTTTGTTTTCTAGAAAAATGCGTAATTTTTATAGGGGTAGGGCTTTACTGTCAACCATGGCAACCAAAGTTTAAGAGAAAATTTTTCCTTTGCTCCCTTCTAGATAAGGCTAAAAAATTTTCCTTTGGAATATAGAGTTGCAAGTATCTTGAGATTGATAGGTAATTCTATTAGGAAGTTTCAAGTCAAAGATGATAATCCACTTTAGAGTGTAGAAGAAATTGTAAGGATAGCTATCCTACTAGAAATAAAAAATGGCTTCCCTGAGATTATCAAGCTTCAAACCACATAAGGAACATGGGCGAAATAAATCCTTTATGAGGTCCAGAGCTTAGACGCATGAACTACAAGGGATACGGTCATATCAAATGCAATAATGGAAATAATAAAGTCAGCAGAGAGGTAACCACCCATAATGTATATGTAAAAAAGATCCTATTTTGGTACATACGTCTAAAATAGAGACAAGTCTAAAAAAAACTTAGGTTTGGAGATTACTATGGTAGCCTAGATAAATGCAGAAGGCCAAGACTAGTTCAGGTTAGGACTATAAATAATCATACCAATAGTAACCCCAAGAAAGGACTTAGAACCCATTTCAAGCCAAAAATGTAAAAACAGTCCCAAGACAATAAAAACAGAACAACAATAATAAACAGAGAGAAAACAAGGCAAAACAGAGTTAGATAACTCAGAAATATATTTATCTAGCTTGCATTACATCCAAAAATGTTGTATCCAACAGCTGTCTCCAATTACATATATATAGCTACAAAAGCTTTGAAGCCTGGAAGCTTCTGGCTTTCTAGATAACTCTAAAATCCTAGAATGTTCCTTTCTAGAACAGTTGGAAGCTTCTCCTTGGAAAGTTCTTTTCTAGAATAGCTAGAAGCTTCTTCCTTTTTAGATAACTTGCAATGTTCTTTGGAAGACTTCTAGAAATATTCTGTCTTTTTCTAGACAATCTTAACTATCCCTAACATCCCCCTTTAAGATTGGCTAGAATAATACAAAAAGAATACAAAGGAGAGGGGAAATACAAAGGAGGGGAACATTATACTACTATCCCCCCTTAATCTTCACCTCTATCATACCAAGCATGCCCCTTAATTTTAAGAATTTGGCTTCAGTCATACTCTTAGTGAATATATCAGCTATTTGTTCTTCACTTGGACAAAATTGAAGATTGATAATGGATGCTTGAACAAGATCCTGAATGTAGTGAACATCAATCTCAATATGCTTTATTTTAACATGAAAAACTAGATTGTTGGCAACCTATATGGTACTTTGATTGTCACAATACACAGTGTTGGTTGAACTTTGTAGAAAACTAATCTCAAATAAAAGATTCCGAATCCAAACTGCTTCCTTGCCCGCTTCTTTTGTTGCTCTATATTCTGCTTCACATGAAGATAATGACGTAGTTGTTTGTTTCTTGCTGCTCCATGTAATAGGGCCTAATCCAAGATTGAAAACATAACCACCAGTAGATTTTTGATCATCTATATCACCACCCCAATTTAAGTTGGTAAATCCAACCAAAAGAATTGAAGACTTATAGCCATAGTAGATTCCAAAGTGTATGGTTCCATGGATGTATCATAAATTCTCTTATTAGCCAACCAATTACTTTGTTTAGGTGCCTACATAAATCTAGATACTAGATTGACTGCAAAACAAATATCCGGTCTAGTATGAGTTAGATAAACCAAGCTACCAACAAGTTGTCTATATAAAGTGGCATCTACACTCTTGGAAGTACATTTTTTAGTAAGATTGACTTCAAATTGAAATGGGGTAGATGCTGGCTTGCATTCAAGCATGTTAAACTTTTCTAAAAGGTCCAAAGCATATTTTGATTGTGAGATGAATAATCCATCATGTAATCTACAAACTTGTAATCCAAGAAAACAACTTAGTTCACCCAAATCACTCATATGAAATGTCCTCTTAAGATCTGATTTTAAATCATTGATTAACCCAATATTTGGTCCAGCAATGAGTAAGTCATCTACATAAATTGCAACAAGAAGAATATCATCTTGAACTTTCTTCACATAAAGATTTGGATCTGACTTACATCTCTTAAATCCATGAAGCTAAAAATACCTGGCAATCTTTTCATTCCATGGTCGTGGTGCTTGTTTAAAACCATAAAGTGACTTCTTTAATCTACAATCAAGATGATGATGTTGCTGATCCACAAAACCTGGTGGTTGATCCATATATATTTCTTCATATAAATCTCCATTTATGAAAGCATTTTTAACATCTATTTCATGAATATGCCACCCAATACTTGCAGCCAAAGAAAGAATAAGTCTAACTGTATTCATTTTAATGATAGGAGCAAATGTTTCTTCATAATCAACATCCTCTTTTTGATTGAATCCCTTAGCAACCAATCTAGACTTGAATTTTTCTATAGCACCATCTGATTTAAATTTTGTTTTGTAAACCCATTTGCAACCAATAACATTCTTACCTTGGGGGCAGGGTACAAGTTCCCAAGTGTTATTCTTTATCAATGCATCATATTCTTCTTTCATGGCTTTCTCCCATTCTTTCTTTCCTCTAGCTTGCTAATATGAGATTGGATCATTTACTTGTAATACTTTGGCCATGAGAGCACTACCATTCCTTCCTTGGGTCTTTGAGCCTTGTTTATATATTTCTTCAACACTCCTTGTCTTTTCTCTAGCTAAAATGTCACCTTCTTCATCATCACTACCTGCAGAAAATGGCTGATTACAGGCATTAGTAGTTTCGTTTTCAATAGTACGATCGTCATCAGTAGTGTTCACCTCATCCACATCAATATTGGCTTCATTTCTTTCTAAAATATCTGAAAAATTAGAAACATTTGCTATTGTGGAGTGAGAGGAAGTGGCTGTAATTTGTGAAAGCTCATCAAACATTACATCTCTACTAACAAAGACCTTTCTTGTTGTCAAATCATATAACGTGTAAACCTTTGATTCTTCACTATAACCCACAAACAAACACTTATGACTCTTTGGTTCTAACTTTTTCTTCTTTTCATCAGGAACGTGTGCCCAAGCAATGCACCTAAATACTTTAAAATACCCAATGTGGGGCTTTCTACCACTCCAAGCTTCTTCAGGGGTGATATTTGGGAGGGCTTTAGTGGGAATTCTATTCACAATATATGTAGCACAAGATATAGCCAAACCCCAAAATTGATTATGCAAACTTTTAAAATGCAACATACAATTTCTAAAAGAGTTCTATTCCTTCATTCAGCCACCCTATTTTGTTGAGGAGTATAAGGAATTGTTCTTTGCATCTTAATACCATAATTTTCACAAAATGACTTAAATGCATAATTGCAATATTCACCCCCATTATCCATCTTTAACACTTAATTCTTTTTCCACTTTGATTTTTAGCTAATGCCTTAAAATTTTGAAAAACTTCAAATACTTATTTTTTCCTTTCAAAAAGATAAACCCATATTCTTGTGTTGTAATCATCAATAAATGTGAGAAGGTACCTGGCACCTGAAAGTGAAGGATAGTCTGGTTCACATAGATCACTATGAATGAGCTACAATGGATAATTATCTCTCCATGCTTTTCCTGAGTCAAAAGGATCTCGATGATGTTTTCCTCACATACACCTTCAGATGTTGAAATTTTTGTCGATCCACTAACCATATCTTGTAATTATCTATAATTTATATGTTCAAGTCTAGCATGCCAAAGTTTTGACATATCATCAGTCTAAGCAATAAAAGCATGAAAGATTGTGTATTCATTATCAACAAACCCCACAAATTTAAATAGACTCTCTTTATGATCAACTTGACCAATAGAAATTATATTGCCTAGGTCTTTTCTATCTCTAACAATAACTTGATCAGCAGTGACAACAAACTCATATCCAGCTTGAACAATTTTATATACTAAAATAAGATTCACCCCTAATCCTTCAACCACCAAAACATTTTTCAAAGACCCATTCATTACATTAACAGTCCTTGTTCCTAAAACTGGAAGTCTTATTTTATTACCAATAGTAATTTCTTGATCTGAATTCTTCCCTTCATAAAAATCAATAAACGAAGATCTATAACCAGTCATGTGATATGATGCCCCTGAATCTAAAATCCATTCTTTATTAGAATCTGAAGCAAAGTATACCCCCTTAACAGTACTTTTGGGTCTAGTAATGACCTCCTTATTTATTTTCTCTTGCCTTTTTAGAGAGATGGCTACGAAGCTATGTCTATCTTTCTTGCCATCCTTAAACCTTTCTTGCTTGGGCTTGTACTATTGTCTTTCATTGTCCCTCTTCTTCAAACAAAATTTCTCCATGTGATTTTCACCTCCACAATACCTACAAATAATCAGTTTCCTTCTAACTTGCTTTTTTGCAGCATCATTTCTAGAAAAGTGGTTAGAACCATCATTATTTTGAAATTTATAATTTCCTTTCCAATTCTTATTTCCATCATATCTAGAAAATTTACTCTTGGCTGCATATGCATGATTCTTCTTAATATGTCATTCTTTAATAAGATGAACCTCTTCATCTAAAACAGACTTACAAAATTGATCAAAAGTTTGTTGGGGGGCATTGGGAGTTAGTTGGAGAATCCTTTTCTTGATTTCTTAAATACCTTGTATGGCTGGGGAAGCTTACTTTCAACCATTGCAATCAACTAATTTTTTTTTTTTTTGCATATTCAGTACCTATTTCTTTAGCTGAACATTTAAAAATATAATTTTATTAAAGTAATTAGTCATTTTTTCAAAATCAGAAGGATCTAAATTCACCAATTTTTCTTCTATGCTAAACATGCTAGCAATATCTGCATCTTTATAATCTTTTTCTAATGTTTCGCACAAATCTATTGGATTATCAATATCAACAAATCTTCTATTGAGATTGGGGCTTAAAGCTTTACCAATAATACCTCTAGCTTGTTCCAACTTGCATTTCCATAGCTGCTTTTCTTTTTCACTTTGGGGTTCTCTAATTTCCTTATTCACTATCCTCCATAGAGCCTTTTCTCTCAAAGCATTCTTGACTTTAATATTCCAATCTATAAAACAACTTTCATCAAATATTGGCAACACTTCATTTGTAGAGCCCATGTTAGCCAAAAAATCAATCTTCAAACAAGTATCACTCTGCAAAGAAACATCACTCCAACAATATATTAGCCCTATAAACAAATCACTTCAGCATTATATTTCCAACTAAACCTCTAACTGAATCTCTAGTTGAACCTGGGAAAAAAAATCTAGCTGAACCAGGCTCCGATACCATGTAAAAATAGTCCAAAGACAATAAAAATAGAACATCAATAATAAACAGAGAGAAAACAGGGCAAAATAAAGTTAGATAACTCAGAAATATATTTATCTAGCTTGCATTACATCCAAAAATGTTATATACAACAACTGTCTCCAATTACATATATATAGCTACAAAAGCTTTGAAGCTTGGAAGCTTTTGGCTTTCTAGACAACTCTAAAATCCTAGAATGTTCCTTTCTAGAATAGTTGGAAGCTTCTCCTTGGAAAGTTCTTTTCTAGAATAGCTGGAAGCTTCTTCCTTTCTAGATAACCTGGAATGTTCTTTGGAAGACTTCTAGAAATATTTTGTCTTTTTCTAGGCAATCTTAACTATCCCTAACAAGAAAGAGTAGCCAATGATGAGGAAGTTTAGAAGATGGAAGATATATTGAATTCACTATTAGATGAAGTCATCATAAAATTGGCAATGAAATTTGTTATGACATAGAGGATGAAGTACTACAAGAGCAGTTGGAACCAAGAATGGTAGAGAGATTATTATTATCCTAGATAGTGATGGAGGAGAAAGCATAAGTCTGCATACTAGGATAGAATGTAAAAGGATATAGAAAAAGGTCCAACAAGACATCAAAATAAATTTCTACAGGAATACAATCCCCACTTCAGAAAATACTGAGAAAGAGGAGAGTGCACAGCTCTTCTCAAGTGCAATGAAGGTACTCTTGTGGAATGTTATGGGCATCAATGCCTCTAACAAACGATGCATCATTAGGTGTCAAATCAATGAATCAAAAGTGGACATCATTTTTTACAAGAAACAATACTATCCAAGGAATAAGGAGATCAAATCTTTCAAAATTGGAAGTTGAGGGATTCAGTTTTTGTTTCCACCAGTGGGGCATCTGGGGGCTTTCCATCATGTGGAGGAGATGAAAATGGAGACAATATCATGGGGCAAGAATTGGATCTTCGGCAAGTTCAACAAATACATGTTTAATACGAAGCTTTGGGTTATCAATGTATAGGACCAAAGGGAACTGCACAAAAGAGTAAGCTATGGAAGGTTATCAACACAATATTGACCTCTCTGAAAGATGAAAGGGTGATTATTAGGGGTGACTTTAATCCAATAGAAGATGAGAAGGAAAAAATAGGAGCAATCATGCCTCCCACAAGATGCATCGAAGATTTCAGGGATTTTATCTTTTTTAATAACTTGTATGACTATATACCAAAAAATGGAAAATTTACATTGACAAATAGAAGAAAAGATTTCAATCCAATTGTAGAGAGGTTAGATAGATTACTCATAACACATAAATGGCTCTCAGGGAATCAAAATTTCAATAGTAAGGGATTCATTTTTTGTTTCCACTAGTGGGGCATCTGGGGGCTTTCCATCATGTGGAGGAGATGAAAATGGAGACAATATCATGGGAGAAGAATTGGATATTGGGTAAGTTCAAGAAATACATGTTGAATACGAAGCTTTAGGTTATCAATTTATAGGACCAAAGGGAACTACACAAAAGAGCAAGCTATGGAAGATTGTCAACACAATATTGACCTCTCTGAAAGATGAAAGGGTGATTATTAGGGGAGACTTTAATCCAATAGAAGATGAGGAGGAAAAAATAGGAGGAATCATGCCTCCCACAAGATGCATGGAAGCTTTTAGGGATTTTATCTTTTTTAATTAAATGTATGACTATATACCAAAAAATGGAAAATTTACATCGACAAATAGAAGGAAAGATTTCAATCCAATTTTAGAGAGGTTAGATAGATTACTCATAACACATAAATGGCTCTCAGGGAATCAAAATTTCACTAGTAAGGGATTCATTTTTTGTTTCCACTGGTGGGGTATCTAGGGGCTTTCCATCATGTGGAGGAGATGAAAATGGATACAATATCATTGGGGTAGAATTGGATCTTGGGTAAGTTCAACAAATACATGTTGAATATGAAGCTTTGGGTTATCAATGTATAGGACCAAAGGGAACTACACAAAAGAGTAAGCTATGGAAGGTTATCAACACAATTTTGACCTCTCTGAAAGATGAAAGGGTGATTATTAGGGGAGACTTTAATCCAATAGAAGATGAGGAGGAAAAAATATGAGGAATCATGCCTCCCACAAGATGCATGGAAGATTTAAGGGATTTTATCATTTTTAATAACTTGTATGATTATATACCAAAAAAATGGAAAATTCACATTGACAAATAGAAGGAAAGATTTCAATCCAATTGTAGAGAGGTTAGATAGATTACTCATAACACACAAATGGCTCTCAAGGAATCAAAATTTCACTAGTAGCATCCTACCTATAGCTAGTTTAGATTACTATTCTATATGTCTGGAGTTTGTGGAGAATAATTGTAGAAGAAATAATGTTTTTAAATTTGAATAAATGTGGTTCAAGGATCCAAGTTTTCTACTACAAATAAATAAATGGTGGGAATCCTCTCCATACACCCAAGGTTTGAGAGTGTTTTGATTGGTGTATAAACTAAAATTCATTAAAATCTAGGTCAAGAAGTGGAATTATTATAATTTCAAAAATATTTTCGAAGGAAAAGATAGAATTCAAAACCAACTATTAGTACTATCAGCCCATATAATTACTAATTGTATGAATGTTGCAATCTATAATGAGGAAAAATGTCTAAAAGAGGACCTATAGGAAATTCTACTCAGAGAACAAATATATTGGTTGCAAAAATCTAGAGAAACATGGCTAAAAGAAGAAGATAGAAACACAAAATTCTTTCACATTTTGACAAAATTCAAATAGGCACCCAATTCCATATATACTATCAAGACAATGGATGGAGCAACTACCACTAACCAAACAAAAATTGAAAGGGAATTCATTAACCTATTCAAGGGTGTTCTTGCTAGTGAAAAAAACCAACCACAAGTCCAACATGAGTCAGTGATAGAAAACATTCCAAATCTAGTTTTAGATAACCAAAATGAGCATCTTCTGAAAGAATTCACACTGGAGGTGATTCAAGATACCGTGTTTTCTATGTCAGGTGATAAAGCACCTAGAATGGATGGTTTCACAAGATCATTTTTTTAGAAGTGTTGGAGATTCTTGGGTAGGCATGTGTTATTGGCAGTGGATGAAGCAAGAAAACACATGAATATACTAAAGGTAATAAATGCTTCTTTCATTGCTCAAATCCCTAAAACAAAGTGTCCCTCTGCTTTTAAATAATCTAGACCAATTTATCTATGCAATACCATATATAAGATCATTTCTAAGTCAATAGCTTCACAACTTGTAACCTTTATTTTGCAAATAATCTTAGAAGAACAAGGAGTTTTGTGCCTTATAGAGAGCTAGTTGATGGTGAATTTGTCACACATGAGGTAATCCGGCTAATTCATGAGCTCAAAACATTAACTATGGTAATTAAAATAGACATGGCCAAAGCATATGATAAAATTAATTGGGATTTTCTTCTTTATGTTCTTTCAAAACTAGGTTTCTCGAAAGCTTGGTGCAAATGGATATATTCATGTATTTTAGGGGTAAAATGTTTAGTGCTAATGAATGACTCCACAACTAGATCCTTCAATTCCAAATAAGGTTTAAGAAAAGGCAATCCATTATCCACCTACCCTTTCTTATTAATGGTAGAAGCATTCGTCTAGGAAATTAAGGCTGAGAATGAAGGAAACAACTAAAAATACATTTATCTCCCATTGATTTGGGAACCTTTCACACATTATTTATTTAAGGATGCCACTATGTTGTTTAGGAAAGATTCTATTGCAGAGGCCAAAGAAATTAGAGATACAATTTTAGCTTATTATGGAGCATCTAGGTAGTCCCATAAAGTCTTGAAATCTAAGGTGTTTCCCTTTTTCATGTCAACTGTTGTTCAAAGGAAAATTCTTAAAATTCTTCGATTAAAGATGAAAGTTCTTCCAAGAAAGTATTTAGGCATCCCATTGTTTATTGGCTCTAGTAGCAATGAATTATGGAAACACATTCATGCATCAATTAAAAACAAAATCTTTTCATGGAAAGGAAAATGGTTGAGCATGGCTAGTAGATTAATAATGGTTAAGGTGGTCCTAGGTACTATTCCCACATACATGATGTTAATCTCCAAAATTCCTAAAGGGGTTGTAATAGAAAATGAAAAATTGGTTAGGTCCTTCCTTTGGAAAGGCAATTCAAATAAGAAAAGGATTTCTCTTATATTTTTAGAAAATGTTTGCAAACCAAATTCATTTGGGGGGCACAGAGGTGTTAAATATGGGGACACAAAATCTAGCTCTTGGTGCCAAATTGACATGTAACATGTACATAAAACCAAATGTGAAATGAGAAAAAATTATAGAGACTAACTATTTAGATTGTGGGGATAGAAAAAGGATCTTCATAGTTTCCAATCCACCAACTGGTTTTAAAATGTGGAACTTCCTAATCCAAGGGAAAGAAGTCATTACTCTACAATTAACATGGATTGTTCATAAGGGTCATAAGGTACTATTATAGGAGGATTTGTGGAATGGCCATCCTCTGTTAGTCATAAGAGATGATCTGAATGAGGCCAAGATATATCTAAAATATAAGCCTATTGAAAAAAGTCAAAAATTACTGGCAACCTTGGGATTAGGATAAAGTCAAATGGAAGAAATTTGATGAATGTGATTTTCTTAGATCTCAAAAAGAAATCTTGAGAAAGATTTTGGCACAAAGAGACATCATTTCATCTAAAAGTGAAGATAAGATCAATTGGGCTATGGCTAAGTATGAGATCTACATAGTAAGGCAAGGATACAAATATTTGTCAGAGGAAAACAAAATTGAATGGCCCTACAATCTTTGTTGGGGTGATGTCTACCTTCAACAAGTTGTATTCTCTACATGGTTAACAGTTCACAAAAAGATTTTAACATGAAAAAGGATGAACAAGATGGGATTTCCTCCTACTTTTAAGTGTGGACATTGTGGATAAGAAGAAGAAGACATGGATCATCTACTCCTTAATTACCCTTTTAGCAAAAAATATTGGAAATGGTTATATGTACAAAGTTGAATTGGGAAGCCCCATTTCCTAGGTCTATACTTCATCATTTTAAAGGTTAGTCTGCCCTCTATTTAGAATCAACATTTTCATCTATATGGGAGGTAAGACTCTCATTGGTTATTTGGAACATCTAGCTGGAATTAAATTGTAGAATATTTAACAAGTGTCTCTCTCCCATAGCCAAGCTAATTATAAGATTAGAAGGAGCTATCTCAGAAGTGGTTATGTCAAGGTCATCATGAGTTCAGTTTCTAGTGGTAAATTCACAAAATGGGATAACCTATTTATAAAACAATGGTATTAATTGCATCCTCCCCCTCTCACGGTTGAATACAAAATAGTAGCAGTAAGATGGATATAAGTCTAGTTAAATGGTCTCCTCCTATTGCCCTTTTCATTAAATTAAATTTTGATGGGGCCTTTTGAAGCAATTTTAGGTTGTCTAGGGCGGGCTATGGTGCAGGAGCACCAAGGGGATCATCTATGTTTGTTTTCATACTTGTTTTCATGTTTTGTGGTTAATGTTGTCTTGTTCCAATAAGGTCCTAGGAGACCATTCATGTAATAAGGACTATGTCCAAATATCTATTGTTGTCTTGTAGAAGGTAGTCACTTTTGTAAGCCTTCCTAAGGCATGTAGAGATAATATTCATGATTGTAAGCCTTGTTAAGGCATGTGAAGGAGTCTAATGCCTTTTTCAAGGCCTAATTGCATTGTAAACTATTTGAAGGCAATTGTTAAAACCTAAACAGTCCCAAACATGTAAGGACAAAATTGGCAAACAGTTGTAAGTAGTTGAAGTGTCAAAACTGCCAAGGAAGTTTGAATTGGTTATGGCTTCAACCATCGACCAAACTATCCTCAATGAAGATTTCAAGGTGTATAAAAGCCTATATACCCTTGAGAAAGTGGAATGTATGAAGAAGAAGGAGTTCTATGCAATACAAACACCGTTCTCTGCTATTTTCTTGTTGTTTTATGAATTTTCTAGAGAAACAGGCCGTACCATTTAGCTGTACAAAATTGTCATGGATTCCAAGTTGTTGGGAAGTGAAGTGTGGTGAAATAGTTTTCATTCAAATGTGATTGGAGACTGTGACATTGGATAGAAAGCAACTTGTATGCAGTTTTCTTAAGACTGTTTGTTGAAATCTCTATTTTCCTTGAGGAAACCCGCTGCTACAGGCCATACACAGTGAGGTATAGAATTGTTCTAATCTCCTCATGTTTTGAATGGATAGTACATTGAATTACCTTGCATTTAAAAGAAGTTTGGTGTCCTGAAGTTGCATTATAGGGGAGATATAAGGTTTCTTTCAAAAATAGTCCCATTATAACCTAAACAAGGGTTTTGCTTCCAACGATGGGGTATTGACCATCCCACTATCTTTCAAGGCCATAAGACTAGTGGGATGGATGTATTCATTTATATTTTAAATTCTTTGGGTGTTTGTAGGAGAGAAGAGTTGGTGTTTGGCATATTTGTTAGAAGAGGCTTAATATGACCATGTATTAAGCCCATTGAAGGAACCATAGAAGTATTTTTGGGAACAACAAGCTGTAGGAGGATAAAACCTACAAAATCCATAGTTTTGGCATGTATCCTAAGTTCTTCGATCATTGGTTGAGTTTTGTGCTTACATTCTATAGTAGTCTCTTTGTAATTTTGGTCTAATTGGGGCTCTAAGGCATTAGGAGGAGTTATAGGTTGAGCCATTTCACCCAAAACAACCAATACCAATTCTTGGATATGTGATAGGGGGTCCTAATGGGTATCTTATAATTGTCTAAGATTTGCATTTGAATATCTGGATTAAAAGTTATTAGGATTGTTCTCGTTTTGTAGGGCTACAAGCCATTTCTTGGGTTTATGAAGGAAGTACCATTTCTAAGTTTTACATGCCTTTTCCAATGGATGAGATGGGTCACAATGCATGACTAAACACCTTTTCCATGAATAAATTTGAGCCCCTAAATTTTGTTCCCACTTTTGTATGAAGAACCTCAAATTTGGGCTTTTTGGTGTAGTAAGAACCTAGTCAACTTGTCTATCTTCCTCTTATCCAAAGTGCCTCTACATCATAGTGGTATCAAAGCCATAAAAGGTTCTATTGTTGGTTGTGTAAGGCCTAGTATATATTAGTAGTGGAGAGTGAAGGAGAGGCTAGCAATATGCCTCCAAAGGAGATGATCACTGAAGTGGTCAAGAACTTCAAGGAGATGGAAGAGAAAATTAAAAGTGGAGTCAAGGAAGCACTCCAAGTAGAGTTGAAGGCATTGAGGATAGGGGAGAGGATAGATGAAGGTTCTGATGAAGAGGAAAAAAAGAGGAGGAAGAAGAAGAGCAAGAAGAGGTAGAGGTACCAGCTGATCAAAACCATTTCCTTGAAGCCATCAAGGCAATTAGCAAGGATTCTTCAGAGGCTCGGATGGAGATTCCCATGTTCATTGGGAAGATGCATGCTGATGAAGTCATGGAGTGGATTGAGGCTCTAAACAACTACTTTAAATACAAAGAAGTTCCTGAAAATAAAAGGGTGAAGTTTTCAAAAACTAAACTCAAAGGTGTTGCCCTTACATGGTTGAATTACACCCAAGGAGAGAGGGTAAAGAATGGGAAGAGTATGATCTCTTCATGGAGTAGAATGTTGGAGAGGATCAAGTCCCAATTCCTTCCATCAGACTATGAGGTGTAGATCTACAAGAAGATACAAAATCTCAAGCAAAGAGATTTGGAAGTGGCTACTTACACCAAGGAGTTTCACAAATACACTCTTCGTTGTGGGTACATGGAGGATGAAAAAGCTAAAGTGGCAAGGTATCTAAATGGTTTGAGGTTTGATATTCAAGATAAGATAAGTTTATTAACCCCTAAAACCGTGGAAAAATGCTTTCAAGTGGCATTAAGGGCTGAAGAGAAGTTGAAGAGGAAAGGTGAGCAGCAAAATAGAGGAAGAGCTAGCAGAAATTTCAGAGGTAGGGACAGTTTTGGGGGTAGAAATCAGTCCCAAAGAAGTCAAGGGGAATCTAGTTCCCAAGAGAAAAGTGGAGAATCAAGTTCTAGAGGAGGCTTTAGAGGAAGAAGGCCTAATGGAAGAGGTAGATTTGGTGGACCAGGAAGAGGTCCTAATGTCTTCACAGGAAGGTGCTACAATTGCAACCAAGTGGGACATCCAGCCTTCAAATGTCTAGAAAAGCAAGCCTCAAGCTCTCATGGAGGAGAGAGAAGGAACCAAATGATCCAAGAGGAAGACTGCCACAGTGTCAACTCTCCAATTGGAAGTGCAGCCCTGGTCCATGAAGGAGAAAGTTTGATGATGAGAAGAACAATGTTGAAGGTGCCTCAAACACAAGAACCACCTCAAAGAAAGACATTGTTCAGGACAACATGCAAGGCCTATGGTAAGATTTGCAAGGTAATTGTTGATTCAGGCTCAACTAAAAAGTTGGTTTCCATTGAAATGGTAGACAAGTTGAAATTGAAAAGACTTTCTCATATTTGTCCTTATAAAGTATCATGGTTGAATAAGGGGCAACAAGTTTTGGTAGATGAACAATCATGGGTAGAATTTGAAATAGGAGAATATAAGGACAAGATTTTGTGTGATATAATTCCCATGGGTGCTTGTCCTTTGCTATTAGGATGCCCATGGCAATATGATGTTCAATCACAACATGATGGTAAAACTAATTCTTTCATCATAACCAAGAATGGTAGAAAATATAGAATGGATCCATTACCTGATGAGAATGTAGAGAAGAATGTTGGGTCAAGTGTCATGATTGTGAGTGGTAAAGAGTTTCTAGATACCCTTAAGGAGGAAGGAACCCAAGGGTATGCTCTGATTTTGAAGCCTAAAAACAGTCCTAGTTTGCATGATCCTAGTAAGGAAGAGGTCCCTAAGGAGGTGCAGCAATTGCTAGAGAAGTATAAGGGGATTATGGTAGAAGAAATGCCTAATGAGTTGCCACCTATTAGGGACATAAGCCATCAACTTGACTTCATACTAGGATCTACTTTTCCAAACAAAGCAACCTACAAGATGACACCTTCACAAAATGAAGAGATTGCCAAGCAAGTGCAAGAATTGTTGGATAAGGGATTGGTAAGAAAGAGCCTTAGCCCATGTGCTGTCCGAATAGTCCTAGCCCCTAAAAAGGATGGTAAATGGAGGTTGTACATGGATTTTAGAGCCATTAACAAGATTACCATAAGATATAGGTTCCCTATGCCAAGAATTGAGGACCTAATGGACTGTTTGGGAGGGGCTAGATACTTTTCTAAGATTGACCTTAAGAGTGGGTATCATCAAATTAGGATTAAGCAAGGGGATGAATGGAAGACAACATTCAAAACAAATGAGGGTCTTTATGAGTGGTTGGTGATGCCATTTGGTCTATCTAATGCCCCAAGTACTTTTATGAGTCTCAAGAATGAAATGTTGAAGGATTTCATTGGCAAATTTATTGTGGTATATTTGGATGACATTCTTGTTTTTAGCAAGACTAAGGAAGAGCATTTGCAACATTTGGATCAAGGTTTGAAGAAGTTACATGATGAACAATTGATGATCAACATAGAAAAGAGTGTCTTCATGAAGGAATAACTCACCTATCTTGGTTTTGTGATTTCACAAGGTAGTTTGAAGATGGATCCAACAAAGGTAGAAGCCATTTTGTCTTGGCCAACTCCAAAAATGATAGCTGATGTGAAAAGTTTTCATGGTTAGGTAACATTTTATAGGAAATTCATAAGGGGTTTTAGTCATATTTGTGCACCAATTTTGGATACCATCAAAGTGTTGATAACTGAGAGGGGGGGTGAATCAGTTATCTAAATTAATCTAACTTTCTGTTCTTCTTTAACAACTAGTGCAGCATCAAAATAAATAAGCATCCATAATCATGAAAGCAGAAACAAAGTCAATACACATAACACAATGATTTTGACGTGGAAAACCCTATTAAGGAAAAAACCATGGGGTGACTAACCCAAGAATGTATTCTCTGTTAGAAGAATAGAAATACAAAAATGCCACTTGCCAATTAGGGCTCACTGCCCGAGCTCAATGCTCACAAGAGGCTCATTGCCTACAAGAGACTCACTATCTACAAGTTACAAAGAAAGTAACAAGATACTTGAACCGATGAGAAGCATCTCCATATGTTGAGGTTCAGTTCCAGTTGGGCTCAATATATTGATCTATTGCACTTCATTCTTCCTCTTCTTTGGTGCTGCTGTCCTTTCACATACCGGACCTGTATTACTGCTTCCACACTGCTCTCTCCTTTTCTTTTCACTACACAACATACAGCACACCTTCTCATTGATATCCATCTAGTATATATATCCGCACAAAGGATTTCAACAACTTTCTAGTCAGCATCTGGAATACTTCACTATTTTCTCAAACTCTGGTATGTCAGCTGAATCCTTGCTTACCAAGTGATGCGTATCAAGGAGATGCTTGTAGAAGTCATCAATCATGTCATCTAATCATGAATGATACCTCAAGAAGCTTGATCACCATTAATATCTTATCTGGATTAAGGTCTGATACCCTGTCGGTCAGTTCTTCCTCTGTCTACTCTACCAAACAAGAACCCAATACTTAGGTGCTCATATCTCTTCACTCTTTCTTCATTGGAGGCTCAATCCCTGGAATCTATCAGTCAAGATACTCCTCTTGACTTCCTCAAGTCTGTAGTTTACTAAGATACTTCCTCTGAGAGATCCAGACCTGACTATCGAACCTTGCTACATGCTTTGTTCTTGCGTACCGGACCTCAACACTCTTCAATCTGACTTCCAGTATAGGCACACCATGTCCTATGGATGGGTGGGATGAACTATGTTTCTATCAATGACAACCCTCATGAAGCTACACTATGTCTCTTGCCAACAATCTCCCCCTTTGGCATTGATGGCAACACTTAGTGAAAAATGACTAAGTGTCACACTACACTCCCCCTTGGCTGATGCTCCGTTCTAACATACACTTTATCGGAGCTCCCCCTTAGCTGAAATCCACATTTTTCACTACTCCTCACTCCCCCTTTGACATCAATAGAAAAGGGTAGGGTCCACACACCAAAATTTTTAAGAAAAACAATCTATACATATCTGCATAAGTATATATACAAGTTGTACTTACATATACTTAAGTATATCTGCAAAAGTATTCTTCAACTGTACAACTTCTATCACCCAACTCTGCTTCATCCTATCCAAAATTGAGATGTGACCACTCAACAGGAATGCAAAAGATTCTACCCTTTTTAGATCTGACGGTTCACTGGTCCGGGCTGTTGCTTGAGCATTAGTTAGGGCTTCATGAATAGCCTCTAACTTAGGGATAATGATCCCTCTAAGTTCACTTAACCTGTTTATTCTATTTTTCTTTTCCTTCTCAAGATTCTTTATTTCATTTGTAACTACAATAGTCTGACACTCTTGATTGATTATGGAAGAGCATAGAGGATCAAAACTTTGAGATAAACTTATCAGTTTATCCTCTTGCTCTTTTACTTTCTTTTCAATGTCCTTGGTCACTTTAGTCCAGGATAAACAAAATTTATATATATCTCCACCATCTTTAAGAGAATTTTCTAAGCTCTTTATTTTAATATCCATAACTCTCCTATCATTGGTTATTAGTCCTTGTACTTCAGAGAATCTCTTTCCCAAAAACTCCTTTCTGACCTTTTCTTTTGTTGACTTCTCTAAGAAATCAAAATGCGTATGAACAAAATTTACAAGAGACTTTAGATTACTAGATGTGGAGGCTGAAGGATCCTTTTGGAAGGATGGCATGATCTTCTCCAATACACCAGATGTAGTTTCTATGAGCTCACAATCTTCCATGTGAGACTTCAGAAGTTTTTCTTTTGCTTTTGCTTGAGTAAAGGATGCTAGCTTCATGGTTTGAACTAGGGAGAGGGAATCAAAATTGAATGGACCTTGAAGTAGTTCTGGTTCATCAAATTCCATCATCTCTTTGGTCAAGAAATCTTTGATAGTTTCTGCAGTGTCTCTTACCGGAGACAGAGTCTTCTTTCCTTCTGCAGTCTCAGAACTATCTCCTGGGGTCTTCTCTGTTTGGTCTTTTTCTTTTTCCTTTACTTCTTCTTCTTGACTGGTTTTCTCCTCTAATCTTTCTTCTCCTTTAGATCTGGAGTCTATAGGGGAAATTGGATGAGTGATATTTACTTCTTCTTGGACTTCTTTTTCTAGAATAGAGGAATCCAAGTCCTTAGTTTTCTCCTCACTTATCTTCTTTACCTCTTCTGCTACTGTCTCAATAGATTCTCCTTTGTCATCCATGGCAAAGGGTTCATCATCTAAGTCCTCTATAATAGGAACATTGAATCTTTTGAAGGCATTCTGGAAGATATCTTCTATTTCCTTTGCAACTTTGTCAGTTTCTCCAAGCATAAGTTGATTCATTCTAGCTTTGCTCCGGAACTCATCCTTGCAGTCCTTGAAGATAATGTTCATTTATTTAGGGGTAATGGACAGATAGAGCTAAATAGTAATCTTCTCCTAGATTTCTAGATCTTTTTCTTGGGCATTGTTCTTCCTTATTTCAAGTTCTTTCTCTAAGCTTTTGAGAATTAGAGATATAATTTCAATGAATGCTTTGTTGTAGATGTTTAGATACCTAACTGTGGCATCTTGCAATATCTTCTGATCAGTTTCATTATATTCATCATAAAATTCAACCATTGGTTGTAAGTTCCCATCCACAGTAACTGATTGATGATATCACCAATGTGAAGAGTAGGTTTTTCAACAAATTTCTCTACCTTCTCTTCTTTTCTTGACTGGTAGAGGGTTCATCGGTTGTTTTCTTCTTCTTCTTCATTTTATTTACTTCCTCATCTGTCTCTATTTCTTCATCATCCTTAAGGCTTGTGTATGATCTTGTAGCCTTTGTCTTTGTTCTCTTTTCTCCTTTACTAGATGATTTTGCTTCCAGTTTTGATGCCTTTGAGCTCTTAGCAGTGGCAGGTGCAGAGCTCTTAGAGGATCTGGTCCGGGAGGGGGCTTCTACTGGAGCACTTTCTTTTTCTGCTTCTTCCTTTTCTTTCTCTGCCCTTTCCATCTTCTCTCTATTGGTATCAACTACCTCCTTTGATATTCCATGCCTTTTAGTGAATTCTTCTACTTCCCTTCTTACTTTTCTCTTGATCTCAGGTTGTCTAAGTTCAACATGAACTTTTACACTTAGCTCTTGGTAGGTTCCAAATCTTTCTGCCTTGGGATCCTTGGGCTGACTCAGCATGTGTTGAACATGTAGCTCTACAATTTTCTCATCTACTTCATATACCATTGGCATGATCCATACTGTCCTTGGCTCCACTGCCTTCATTAGGCATTGATCAATTTCTACCATAAAGCATAATGTGTCCTTATATTTTTCAACTAGTGATTTGGGAATTCTCTCTTTGGCTTGCATCATACTCTGAAAGTTCTTCAAGTAGCCCCAGAGTACTGTATTCTGTGCCTTGGCATCACCAATTCCATGCAAATAATCTCTAATTTCTATGGCTATTGGTCTGTCATTTTTCCACATCCAACCATTGGATCTGGGTAGCTCATTCATAAAGTAAAAAAATAGATATAATATCAGACCACCATATTTGAATGAGTTTTTCTTGTCCTTCTTGATCCTTTGTAAGTTTTCTAATAGTTGGCTCAGAAGAAGTTCATAGAGATCATAATCAACATTTTTCCTTAGCATTTCATAAGCAGTATACATAGGTATTCTAGATACTGAATTCTCCCTACTGGAGTGATATATCTTATAGCCAATTATCATATATGCAAACTTGATATCCAGATCAGTGATATCTTCTATAGTCATTGCTCTCTTGTCAAATTTTGATTCGGTTGCCTCACTCACTGTCTGATTCTTGACAGATTTGAGAGCAGGTATCCCATCGGATGAGTGCAATCCGGTAACTACCATAATGGCATCCTTGGTTATCTTGAAGGGCCTTATTAACCACATAAAGTTATCATGCATTCTACTTAGAACATACCGGACCCATTCATCTTCTACAAAATAGGGGAAATTGATGCATTGACTGAAATGCTTATCTTAGATGGCCTTGTATTGGGGTTTGAGATCAAACGAGTCATCTATCAATTCCTTGTGGTAGATATCCATCAGCTTGGATTCCTCAAATTCTTCAGTATTTGCATGAATGTAAACCCTAACATCTTATACATGCAAAACACCATGTAGAATGCTAGAAAATGCACCTGAGGGATCTACTTCTAGAGATTTGTAGGGATGCTTCTTAAATTTAGGGCATGGCCTATCAGTAATCTTCACAACATTTAGAATAGCCATCTTCCAAAAGATTTACAGAGAGATAGTCAAGAATGGAAAATATCTTTTATGCTTCACGAAATGAGCCAGATCGATTTGCTGGATGAATTGAATTCAGCAGTTGATCTTTGAGAAATTTGAGACAATTTGTTGTAGAGCTCCTTTTCTCTTCTTCTTGAATGCAAATGTATAAATGATGAACACAAGAGCCCTTTTATTACTGAACAAACCCTAATTTTGTTTGCAATAAATGCATACCTTAAGTTATTTTGGTTGCTCTGTTCTTCTTGTCCTGAGAGATTTCTCCAGATCACTAAGATGCACTTAAAGTTATTCTCAGTGGATATTAACAATCTATCTACCTTTCACAATCATTCCATTTATCCGTGGATTAGGATACCTCAAATTCAAATCATACCGGATCTAACTGTGAAAATCCTATTCTTACTAGATGACTATTGAACCGGATCAATCTTGGAAGAATAACCTTTTCAAAACTTCTTGTGGATCTTCCATATCTTTACCATGGCTTATTTAGATGTTTTTCTAAGAACCCTCTAATCCGCAACCTTTCATGTGCTAATTTCAGGCACCTATTGACTGGCTGGGGGAAAGTGTTATTATTTTGTTACTCCCCCTGAGCCAGAGCTCATCTATTTAGTTCTCAGAAGGAATATCAGCACTAGATTCAGGTACAGATCCATCCCCATGATTTTCTATACTTCTCTTCACCCATATCTTTTTCATCTCCCTTTGAATTTCATCCGCATTAACTTTTCCTTTTCCTTTGTCTTGGTTTTGATTATGATGCACCGGACCCTTTTTGTCCTGATTCTTACTTCTAAAGAATTTGGCAATATGACCAGATCTATTGCAATTGTAGCAAACAACATTTCTTTGCATATTTGACTGATATCCTCTTGATCTACACTGATTAGCCATATGTCCCATTCTATTGCATGCAAAACATCTACTATTGAATGAATTTTTCATTTGCATATTTATGCATTCATGAGTTTTGTGGCCATACCTTTTGCAACTAAAGCACTGTCCAGAGAAGGATGAATTAGTTTGATTTATTCTTCTTTTGCACTAATTTGCTTTATGACTAAAGTTATTGCAAATATGGCAGTATCCATTAAAGGATGGATATCTTTGAGCATTTGGTTGTCTTACCGGAGGTCTTCTAGGCCTATTCCTTAGATTTCCTAATCCAGAGTTCTTCAGACCTGATCTGGAGCTTTCACCTTTCTCATACCCCAAGCCTTGCTTGTCATCTACTCTCTTTTGGCTTTCAAGAAGAACTTCAAGCTGAGCAGAGCTTATCTTGAATTTCTCTTTGTATTCATTTGCTGTTTAGAGATCCCTTTTTAAAGTGACAATCTGATTCTCAAGTTGTTCTTCATTATCTCTAGCTTCTTCAAGATTAGATTCCAAATGCTTGATTATTCTATCCATTTTATGGCAATCTTCTGACTTTTCTTTGAGAGATTGTTTTAAATTATCTCTAGTCTGTCTTTTCTCTTCAATTTCATGAGTGAATTTCATAACACCTGATTCCATTTCATGTCTTACCATAATGACCTCTTTTGATAGCTTCTCACATAATTTGTTCTTTTCATTCGGATCTTCATCAGTAACATTGGCTTCACTTTGACTTGCTAATTGTTGAAGTAGTTCCTTTCTCTTTTTCATAGAGGTACTCAGTTTCTCTTTTAGTTCATTTATGAAATCATCAGCTTGTTTAAGTCTTTCCTTCAATTCATTGACTTCAGAGTGAGATTGCTCAAGATCATCTAGAGCAGACTGAAGTTGTTCCCTCATACCATACATATTGAGATTCCCAGATCTTCCTCAAGCTGTTAGGCTCTGTTAGGAGGAACTTGGATTTGATACCAATTGTTGATAACTGAGAGGGGGGGTGAATTAGTTATCTAAATTAATCTAACTTTCGGTTCTTCTTTAACAACTAGGGCAGCATCAAAGCAAATCCATAATCATGAAAGCAAAAACAAAGTCAATACACATAACACAATGATTTTGACGTGGAAAACCCTGTTAAGGGAAAAACCATGGGGTGAGTAACCCAAGAATGTATTCTCTATTAGAAGAATAGAAATAAAAAAATGGCACTTGCCAATTAGGGCTCACTGCCTGAGCACACTGCTCACAAGAGGCTCACTGCCTACAAGAGACTCACTGTGTACAAGTTACAAAGAAAGTAACAAGATACTTGAACTGATGAGAAGCATCTACATATGCTAAGGTTTAGTTCTGGTTGGGCTCAATATACTAATCTACTGCACTTCATTCTTCCTCTTCTTTGGTGCTGTTGTCCTTTCACATACCGGACCTGTATTACTGGTTCCACACTGCTCTCTCCTTTTCTTTGCACTACACAACACACAACACACCTTCTCATCAAAATCCATTTGGTATATATATATCCGTACAAAGGATTTCAATAACTTTCTAGTCGGCATCTGGAATACTTGACTATTTTCTCAAACTCTGGTCTGTCGGCTGAATCCTTGCTTACCAAGTGATGCGTATCAAGGAGATGCTTGTAGAATTCATCAATCATGTCAGCCAATCATGAATGATACCTCAAGAAGCTTGATCACCATCAATATCTTATCTAGATTAAGGTTTGATGCTCTGCCGGTCAATTCTTCCTCAGTCTACTCTGCCAAACAGGAACCCAATACTTAGGTGCTCATATCTCTTCACTCTTTCTTCACTAAAGGCTCAATCCTTGGAATCTATCAGTCAAGATACTCCTCTTGAATTCCTCAAGTCCACACTTTATTGAGATACTTCCTCTGAGAGATCTAGACCTGACTGTCAGACCTTGCTACAGCTCTGTTCTTGCTTACCAGACCTCAACACTCTTCAATCTGACTTCCGGTATAGGCACACCATGTCCTGCGGATGGGTGGGATGAACTATGTTGCAATCAAAGACAACACTCATGAAGCTACACTGTGTCTCTTGCCAACACAAAGGGGGGTAGAAATGTAAATTTTTTGGACAAAGGTAGCCAATGATTCTTTTGAAATTCTGAAACAAAAGGTAGCACAACAACCCATTCTTGTTTTGCCTGACTTTAACAAGTTGTTTGTGGTGGAATGTGATGCTAGTAACCTTGGTATAGGGGCTGTCCTAAGTCAAGAAGGCAGGCCTGTTGCTTTCTTTAGTGAAAAATTGAATGATACTAAGAGAAAGTACTCTACTTATGACTTGGAATTGTATGCAATGGTACAAGCTTTGAAAAAATGTAGGCACTATCTTTTGCCTAAATAATTTATTGTTTATACTGACAACCATGCACTTAGTTTTCTGAATTTACAGGAGAAACTCAATCATAGCTATATGAAATGGGTTGAACAACTCCAAGCATATACTTTTTCAATCAAACACAAGAAGGGGTAGGCTAACAAAGTGGCAGATGCATTGAGTAGAAGGGTGTGTATGGTTCAGGAAATTCAATTGTAAAGTGTAGGGGTTGATGCTCTCAAACATATGTATCAATATGATGAAGATTTCAAGGAGGTATATGAAGTTTGTTCACAACTTTTAGACTCTTATCATTCTAATTTTTCTGAGTTTTTGTTACAGTAGGGGTTGTTGTTCAAAGGCAGCCAACTATGTGTTCCTAGGTGTTCCATGAGAGAGAACATCATAAAGAAAAAATATTGTGGTGGACTAGGAGGTCACTTTGGGTTGGATAAAACATTGGATCAAGTGAAGAGGTTTTATTTTTAGCCTAAAATACAATTAGATATCAGAAAATTTGTTGAATGTTGTAGTATTTGTCAAAGGGAAAAGGATACTTCATCTAATGCTGGTCTATATCAGCCACTTCCTATTCCTAATAGGCCATGGGAAAGTATTAGCATGGATTTTGTTTTGGGTCTTCCTAGGACTCAAAGAGGTTTTGATAGTATATTTATTGTGGTGGATAGATTCAGTAAGATGGCTCATTTTTTGCCATGTAAATGCACTAATGATGCTTCACACATTGTTGGTTTGTTCTTCAAAGAAATTGTTAGAATTCATGGTTTGCCTCTTAACATTGTGACTGATAGGGACCCAAAGTTTGTGGGCCACTTTTGGTACACTTTGTGGAAGAAGTTGGGTACTCAATTGTCCTTTACTTCAGCCTATCACCCTCAGACTAATGGCCAAACTGAGGTGGTGAATAGGTCCTTGGGAAGTCTTCTTAGGTGTCTTACCAAACAACATGGAGAGGCATGGGATATGATCATCCCTCAAGTAGAATTTGCCTATAATGATTCCACCAATAGGAGCATAGGAAGGAGTCCATTTGAGATTGTTTATGGCATTCACCCAAGGGGTATTCTTGAATTGAGAGATCTCCATGGATTGGAAAGGAAAAGTGCTCAAGGTGAAGACTTTGCATTGGCCATGAAGGACATCCATGATAATGTCAAAGAAACTCTTCAAAGAAATAATGACAAGTACAAGGAGAAAGCCAATGAGAGAAGAAGAGATGTACAATACAAGGTTGGGGATTTGGTCATAGCACATTTGAAGAAGGAAAGACTTCCAAAGGGGCAGCCAACCAAACTCCTCATGAAGAAGATAGGACCATGCTGGATTGTGCACAAGTTTGGGTCCAATGCCTATAAGATTGAACTTCCTCAAGGCTTGGCCATATCTCCTATCTTCAATGTTTCAGATTTGTTTCCTTTCAAAGGTGATCCTAATGCAGATTCAGAGGCAGATATGACAGCAGTAAGAGATGAAGATTGGGTCAAGGGTCTTCCACCCAATCAACCATTTAAGTTGGAATGCATTCTTGACACCAAGGTCTTGAAGAAGACAAGAAAGAAGACATACAAACATTTCCTTTTCAAATGGAGTGTCTTACCCATTGAAGATGCCACTTGGATGAGTGAAGAAGACATCTTGAAGCATGGTGTCACAATTGTTGATCTACTTCCTCAAGAGACTTGAGTTCTCTTTCCACCCGGGGAGTATGGTGCAGGAGCACCAAGGGGATCATCTATGTTTGTTTTCATACTTGTTTTCATGTTTTGTTCTTCATGTTGTCTTGTTCCAATAAGGTCCTAGGAGACCATTCATGTAATAAGGACTATGTCCAAATATCTATTGTTGTCTTGTAGGAGGTAGCCACTTTTGTAAGCCTTCCTAAGGCCTGTAGAGACAATATTCATGATTGTAAGCCTTTTAAGGCATGTCAAGGAGTCTAATTCCTTGTTCAAGGCCTAATTTCATTGTAAACTATTTGAAGGCACTTGTTAAATCCTAAACAATCCTAAACATGTAAGGACAAAACTGGCAAATAGTTTGAAGTAGTTAAAGTGTCAAAACTGCCAAGGCAGTTCAAATTGGTTATGGCTTCAACCTTCAACCAAACTATCCTCAATGAAGATGTCAAGGTGTATACAATCCTATATACCCTTGAGCAAGTGGAATGTATGAAGAAGAAGGACTTCTATGCAATACAAACACCATTCTCTGCTGTTTTTTTGTTGTTTTCTAAATTTTTTGGAGAAACAGGCCATACCATTCTACTGTACGGAATTGTCATGGATTCCAAGTTGTTGGGAAGTGAAGTGTGGTGAAATAGTTTTCATTCAAATGTGATTGGAAACTATGACATTGGATAGAAAGCAACTTGTATGCATTTTGCTTAAGACTATTTGTTGAAATCTCTGTTTTCCTTGAGGAAACCCGCTGCTACAGGCCATACACAGTGAATTTGTTCTGATCTCCTCATGTTTTGACTAGATAGTACATTGAATTACCTTGCATTTAAAAGTAGTTTGGTGTCTTGAAGTTGCATTATAGGGGAGCTATAAAGTTTCTTTCAAAAATAGTCCTATTAAAACCTAAACAAGGGTTTTGCTTCCAACGATGGGGTATTGACCATCCCATTGTCTTTCAAGGTCATCAGACCAGTGGGATGGATGTATTCATTTGCATTTTAAGTGTTTTGGATGTTTTCAGGAGAGGGAGAGTTGATGTTTAGCATATTTGTTAGAAGAGGCTTAATATGACCATGTATTAAGCCCATTGAAGGAGCCATAGAAGTATTTTTGGGAACAACGGGCTGTAGGAGGATAAAACCCACAAAATCCATAGTTTTGGCATGTATGCTAAGTGTTCAGATCATTGGTTGAGTTTTGTACTTGCATTCTATAGTAGTCTCTTTGTAATTTTGGCCTAATTGGGGTTCTAAGGCATTAGGATGAGTTATAGGTTGAGCCATTTCACCCAAAACAACCAATACTGATTCTTGGATATGTGATAGGGGGTCCTAATGGGTATTTTCTAATTGTCTAATATTTAAATTTGAAGATCTAGAATAAAAGGTATTAGGATTGTTCTCCTTTTGTAGGGCTACAAGCCATTTCTTGGGTTTACGAAGGAAGTACCATTTCTGAGTTTGACCTACCTTTTCCAATGGATGGGATGGGTCCGAATGTAGGCCTAAACACCTTTCCTATGAAGAAATTTGAGACCCTAACCACTGTTTCCACTTTTGTATGAAGAACCTCAAATTTGGGCTTTTTGGTGTAATAAGAACCTAGTCAACTTGTGTATCTTCCTCCTATCCAAAGTGCTTCTACATTAGGCTACATCCTATAGGATCCCCAAGGGAATCTTTTGATAGTAAAGGTGATTAAACTACCCTATGGCTCAAATATTGAATATGAGGCCTATGCTCTCATGTTTGGCCTAGTCTTAGCTAAAGAATAAAAGGTAGAACAAATTTAGATTGAAGGGGACTCTATGTTAATAATATATTCTTTGAAGTCCAAAAGTGTGTCTAACTAAAAAATTAAGTATATACTTCACTCTATATAAAAGAGCATTAATTAACTACAAAATTATCAATGCTCTCACTATTACAGGGTTACAAACAAAGATGCAGATTGGCTTGCAAGTCTAGAAATAAATCAGTCTCGAATATAAATTTTTTTTAATGAAAAATCATGAAATTTTCTTTCAAGACTTCAAAATTTGATAGAGCTAGATAAAATTTTGAATCCTCCTCAATTGGTGCTTCAAAAAGATGATTTACCAAGTGGATGATCCAAGATACAAGTAACCATTATATCAGTGTATCCTTCTCATTGAGGTAGATATGGGAGGTTTAGTGTCAAACATAAATTAAAACATTGGTTCATTCAAAAAAATTGAGACTAACATAAAATGTCTAGCTCAAATTCAATGTTGATTATGATAATGGATTGTCTCAACATTGGTTTCAAAATGGAAGATAGAAATTTTGTTTTGTCTTTACTGTCATCATCAAGCTAACAGTGTCTGGCTAATGGCTTGATAAGAATCACATTATCACCAAATCACTTAGAAACTTTCATTCATTTATTAAATTGGATGATGTGGTAGGAATTTACTATTTGGTATCCTGAATGTCATTAGTAAATCAACTTGCAGGGTCTGATAATACTCCTAGTATGCTATTCTTCATTAATTATGATAGGGCAAGGGACAATTCAAGTGCAAAAATTCTTGCTACATATCTTTGCATGAGTCAATATTCTTTGTCACTTTTATTCCCTACCACCCCTGTCCTTGCTAAATGGGAAATTTGCCAATATTTATCACTCCAAAATGGTAATATTTCCCAAGTGTTCATAATAAGACATCCACCAATAATGAAAAGTGATGCCCTAATAATCAAGAGACTAGGGCCATAGATGACTATCCACCTGTAGAACAACCTCTAATATAAGGGGATTAGATAAGTCTAATTCCACCAAGATGCAAGTAAAGGTAGTATGATAGAAGAGAATGGTGGCAGAGTCCATATTTAAGAAATGCTTCAAAGAGTTTCCATTTTATTCATAGAATGAATTGGACTAAAAATGTAGAGGAAGGTTGAGGAGATGAATTTATTAGAAAAGGTGTCTCAACCTTGTACCTGATGTTAATATTGCAAGCAATGAAATTTTTAGGTTGACGAATAGAAAAACTCAATTTTTGAACTATAGAGTTTGTTTTTGGCCAAATTAAAAAATTGGATTGTTCAAATTTAGTTACCTAGTTCCTATCACGTGGACTAGTCTCCTGGGTCAAAAATCATGGCCTCTATAAGTTGGGCCTCCTACATTGAAAATGTAAAACAATCGACATAGAAAATAGTTGTAAATGGTAGTTACACTTGTTGACCAACACCTCATAAGGTATCTTCCGATGGGGATAATGGAGCCAAAATGGAACACCCAACTTGGTGAATGGATTATAGCAAGGTTATGATAGGTCAAAGGAATATGCTTTTCTTAGCCTGTGGACTCATCTTGGAATTTGGGTATTGGATTCCAAACTAAGGATTTGGCTACCACTAATTTGGGTGGTTTTATCTCATGCTTTTCTAGTTACCATTTGATGGTTTCGTGTATGTATCTCGTATTTATTGGGTTCTTGAGATGGAGGTTTCATATCAAGTTTTGTAGGTATTGTTATGTAGTTAGAATTTCTTTAGATCCCTCATTGGTGATACTAGTGTGAAGGCTTTCTCTATAAGTGTATTGTAACTATGTTGTTTATTAAGTAATACATTGAGCCGCTTTGGAGTGTGGGGTATATTGTTTATTTTTATGTTTATATGTATCTCTACTTCCTGTAACTATTAAAAATTTGAAATTTACGCAATGCTCTCCTTAGAATTTTAGTGTAGGAAGTGGTACTGCATACCTTGCTTCCTTTTAGAAGCAATACTAGAAAAATGTTGAAGGATTCCATAAGAGAGTTGAAAGATGGAAATTAGGGATTAAGCATGATGGAATTCTGGCCCAAACACCAAAGATGTCCATCATAGTATCTTTGTTAGAAATTGAGTTCAAAAGCATGAAAAAATACAATAGAACATAGGTACATCTCAATTTTACCATCCATTAGATGATGACAATGCTAATAAATCCATCTATTTTTCTTATCCAGTTGAGAACACAATCAAGTAAATCTACAATTGAAACCCTTCTCAATAAAATAAGTCTTATTTTAAATCACATCTTCCCCAAAAATGATAACAAGGGTGAATTGGATGCACTTGAGCACAATCTTTAGAAGAAGGGAGGTGGAAGATGCAACACTGTTCCAAACTATGACCATGAAAGAGGGGGCATCAAGAATAGAGCCCCCACCAAGAGAAGCCTCATACCCATCCAAGATTTGTAATGTATTAGGAGTCACACACTTCATAAAAGAAGAAACCCACAAAGTACCAACAACATTGTGCATCTTAATAGGATGAGCCTTGGAAAATTATTTCCACTGCATGGAACAGTAGTAGGAACCCCATCAAAGCTAGAAATATTTGCAATGGAGGGGTCTGATAGCAGAGGTGATGGTAAATAGGTTGAGGCTAGTGTCAAGAAAGCACAGGTGCAGAAAATAGCTTCCCTAATGTTAATTCTAAGGGGATAATGCAGCCAGGTAACTTTCGAAACAAAATAATCAGATAAATACACTAGAGAAACAAAATAGACAACATAGACAACACAGACTCTAGTATTACGTGGGAAAACCCTTTCAAGTAGAAAACCCACCACCACAGTAGAACAATCTTTATTACAGTAAAATTGAATATACAATCAAGATCTCCCATTCCTTTTTCAGGTTGATGCTATAGCAATTATACAAAAGCCATTTTTTTCATCTGCACATCTACAGAAAAAACTATATAATTTGAATAGTATCATCATCTACACATGACACCTACAGATCTACATTTCTATTTCTAGTCATCAAGAGCAAAAATGTTACACTCTTTTTCCCTAACTGATCGATCATATTTCTCTGATGTCGCTGCCTTTCAACTGTCGCAATAGTTTACATTCTCATGAGATCATTAATCCCACATGCACCAGGTCACGTATACTATCCCAGTTTATAACCACAAATGATCAATATGACTATCGTCAGCAATTTTGTTGCTGATGATGACAGTCAAAGACTCATTGGGATAACCTTCATCATCGGCAAACTAATCATCACTTACTTTGACTGATCCTTGTCCCACCGATGCTAATGCAATGCCTTCATCAGAGTGACCTCTATCCATTGGCCCAAAGACTTTAAGCTGTGCCAATAGATGTTCTCTTGCCAATCATTAGAAGAAACTGCCATTGGTGAAACCGTTCCCATCGGAAAGACTCCATAAAGCTTGACAAATAGAAGTTCTTACGCAGATAGACACATGTCATCAATGGAAACATTGCACATCGGTCAAATATTTCAAACTCCTGTCGATAGTGGTTCTCACATTGATGTCAAACACCATCAGGATGATGGATAGCATTAGAGGGACTTCAGAAGGCTAAGCCGACAATAGTTCTCACACCGATATATCCATATCGGTGAAACCTTGCATATCGCCCAATGGCTTCTCACTCCCGCCGATAGTGATTTGTCAACCTGATAAAGAACATTTGAATATATGAGGTTCCAAACAATAATATGAGACATTAATCTCTTCAATCTCCCACTTGTCAAAGATATTACTGCTACCTCTTAGGTCTCATTCGATTACTGAGAACTATGGGCCCGCAGACCCATTGTCTTCCACCATATCACGAACAAAGTGATATTGGACATCAATATGTTTTGTCCTAGAATGAAATGTAGGATTTTTCACCAAACATATAGCACTTTGACTATCACAATGATTTTGTATCTGCCCTACATTAAAACCAACGTCAGAACACAACCTCTTCAACCAAACGGCTTCTTGGCATGCATGAGTAGCTACCATGTACTCTGCTTCTATTGTGGACAAAGTGACTACAACCTGCCGCTTACTCATCCAACTGATAGCACCACCATTTAACGTGAATACATATCCACAGGTGGATCTTCTAGTGTCAATATCCCCTGCCCAATCAGAATCCACATATCCCTGAATGCTAATAGATCTCTATGACCCAACTGAGTTTCCATGATAGCAAATAGCATAGTCAGAAGTTCCCTTCAAATACCTCATAACTCTTTTCACAGCATCCCAATGTGATCTTCCTGGATTCGCCATAAACCGGCTCAAAACTCCCACTGCTTGGGCAATGTCTGGTCTAGTACAGACCATTGCATACATTAAACTGCCAACAGCACTTGCATAAGGCACTCTTTTCATGTCATCAAATTCATACGAAGATTCTGGACAATCTTCAACAGATAATTTTGTTCTCTACAAAACTGGAACAACTAACTGTTTAGAATTAGACATATGAAACTTATCAAGAACATTTGTGATATACTTGCTCTAGCTGAGCCAAATCTTTCTCTTAGATCTATTCCTTTTGATTTCCATTCCCAGAATGTACTTCGCTGTCCCCAGATTCTTCATTTCAAATTTCAAGGACAACTGAGATTTTAATTCTAAGATCATTCCCTTACCATTGCCAATGAATAACATGTCATCCACATACAGTGCAATTATAAGTATCCAATCACCTTTAGTTTTTAATAGACACAATGATTAGATTTAGATCTCACATACCCCAAGGATAAAACATATGTATCAAATTTTTGATACCACATTTTGGGAGATTGCTTCAAACCATAAAGAGACTTTTAAGTTTACATACTAGATGTTCTTTACCTTGTACCATAAAATGCTCTGGTTGGGACATATAAATTTCTTCTTCAAGGTCCCCATGAAGAAATGTTGTCGCCACATCCATTTTCTCAATTTCAAAATCATACACTGCTGCAAGTGACAAAAGAAATCTAATGGATGTCAGCTTAGCTACAAGAGAAAAGATCTCTCCACAATCAATACCTTCCTTTCGGGAATACCCCTTAGCAACCAGTCTTGCCTTGTACTTAGCAACACTACCATCTAGACCATATTTCTTTTTAAATACCCACTTACAACCCACAGGTTTTCTACCTTCAGGCAAGGGCACCAGATCCCAGGTTCCATTTTTCTCCAACGATGACATTTCTCTATCCATGGCTTCCAACCAAGAATCTGAATAAGGTAAACTAATGGCTTCTTTTACAGTCCTAGGTTCATCAGTATCAGTAAGTAAAGCATAGGCACAACTTGAATCAAGTACTGAAAATCCATACCTATCTGGTTGTCTTCTTTCACGTGTAGACCGCCTCAATGGTTGAGGTGTAGGTTTAGGTTCTTGCTCTAGATCTGAATCTTCAAAGCTATTTGAACTCACATCTGAACCATTGACACTTGGTGCTTGTTGTTCCTCTTTTACAGGGGTCAGAGGAATAGTAACAACACTCTTTTCTTTCTTCTTTTCTGTCTTCTCTGGCTGAGGATCAATAACCAAAGTTTTTAGCTCTTTGAAAATTACATTCCTACTATAAATTACTTTTTTAGTTTCAGGATTCCAAAGCTTGTATCCTTTAACACCGACTCCATAGCCAATAAAGATACATTTGACTGCCTTGTAATCCAACTTAGACCTTTTTACCTTAGGAATATGAGCATATGCCTCACAGCCAAAGACACAAAGATGTCTTAAAGAGGGCTTCTTTCTAGACCACGCTTCCATAGGCGTCTTATCAACCAATGCCAAAGTAGGAGAATGATTCAACAAGTAACAAGCTGTAGTAACTGCTTCAGCCTAGAACCTTTGTTCAAGACCAACATAACTCAACATACTTCTTGCTTTCTCCATTAGTGACCGATTCAACCTTTCAGCAACTCCATTTTGTTGTGGAGTATAAGGTGTAGTTTTGTACCTTTTATATCATCATTTACACAATACTTATCAAAATCTACATTGCAATATTCACCACCGTTATCTGTTTTCAAGCATTTTATTTTTCTACCAGTCTGATTTTCCACAAGAGTTTTAAATTCTTTAAACCAACTGAACACTTCTAATTTATTTTTCAAAAAATATACAAAAGCCCTCCTTGAATAATCATCAATAAACGATACATAGTATCTTGATTTAGACAGAGAAGGAACATCAACTGGAGCAAAAACATCAAAATGTACATAGTCTAGAACACCGGAAGATTTATGAGAACTGGAGTAAAAAGAAACATGGTCCTGTTTTCCATATATACAATGTTCGTAGAAATCAAACTCCAGATTACAATCAGTTAGTCCATCTACCAGGGTTTTGTTCTTCAAGGTTTTTAAACCTTTTTCACCTATGTGACCAAGTCTATGATGCCAGAGCATTATTTTCTCTGTAGGAAGTTTAACTTCCATAGAGTTTGCATCATGTGTTACAATAGTAGCTTTTTCAAATTTTATAGAGACACTATTATAGCACACTGGTTTAGCATCTAACCTATACAGAGTTCCAATGCATTCACCCTTTTCCAGTACAATAGACCCTCTAGTCATTTTACAGCCACCATTCACATAAGTAACTTGCACACCAACATCATTAAGCTTACTAACAGAAAGTAAATTTCAAGCCAGACCTGGTATGTGTAAAACTCCATTCATTCCCTTTATTCTGCCATCTGGGAATTGGATTTTGACTCTTCCTCAGCCAACAATTTCCAGTGTCGAATCACTTGCCAGGAACACCTTCCCACCAGCATATGGTTCATACTTAGTGAACCATTCTCTGTGAGATGTCATATGGAAAGATGCTCCTGAATCCACTAGCCATACATCTTCAGATGCAGGTGTTGCCAAGGCAGCAATGAAAGCATCAACATCACTCTGAGAAGAATCATTGTCAAAAGAGTTCTTCTTCTTCTTCTTTTTCTCCTCTTTGCAGTCTCTTCTGATGTGTCCTTTCTGCCCACAATTCCAGCACTTCACCTTGGACTTTGTGCCAGGAGATTTTGATTTCCTCTCTGATTTAGACATAGACTTGTTGTCCTTCTTCTTGCCTCTTTCCTTTGATCTACCTCGAATAGACAGAGCCTCTTTGGCTATCTTAGAAGATTTCCTCTGCATCTCTTCAAATAACAATGAGGTAACAACTGCTTCAGTTGTAAACGTGGTTGTTGTACTTCCAATAGCCATCACAAGATGATCCCAAGAGTCAGGTAAGGAACACAATAGAAGCATACATCGATCTTCCTCTTCTATTTTTACACCTGCAGATGTCAACTGTGCAACAATCAGATTAAATGTGTTCAGATGGTCTACTACAGATGCACCTTCATCCATCTTCAGAGAATACAACTTCTTTCTGAGGAATAGTTTATTCACCAAGGACTTGTCCTGGTAAATATCTCCCAACTTCTTCCATAGATCTTTGGCTGACTTCTCTTCATGAATGTTCAATAGAATAGAATCCGCAAGACTTAATCTTATCAGTCCTTTGGCTTTTCTATCAACTAGGTCCCAACGTTCTTGTTTCATGCTTGTAGGCTTAACCCCAGACACAGCAATCCAAAGATCTCTGTCAACCAGCAAATCTTCTGCCTTAATCTTCCACAACTCAAAGTTTGTGCCATTGAATTTTTCAATGTCTATTTTTCCTTATGTACTTGCCATCTTATTTAACAGAATAGACCTCTACAAAACTCCCACTCACTGAACTAACACAAAAAACCCAACCTACCAAGAAGGATAACACAATGGGCCAGGCTCTGAAACCACTTGTCAGGAAAGCACAGGTGTGGAAAATAGCTTCCCTAATGTTAATTCTAAGGGGATAATGCAGATAGGTAACTTTCAAAACAAAATAATTAGATAAACACACCAGAGAAACAAAATAGACAACATAGACAACACAAACTCCAGTATTATGTGGGAAACCCCTTTCGGGTAAAAAACCCACCACCACAGTAGAATAATCTTTATTATAGTAAAACTGAATATACAATCAAGATCTCTTGTTCCTTTTTTAGGTATCGATGCTATAGCAATTATACAAAAGCCATTTTTTTCATCTGCACATCTACAGAAAAAGTTGTATAATTCAAATAGTATCATCATCTACACACGACACCTATAGATCTACATTTCTATTTCCAGTCATCAAGAGCAAAACCGTTACACTCTTCTGCCCTAACTGATCGATCATAATTCTCTAACGTCACTACCTTTCAACTGTCGCAACGGTTTACATTCTTGTGAGATCATTAATCCCACATGCACTAGGTCACGTATACTATTCTAGTTTATAACCACAAATGATCAATATGACTATCGTCGGCAATTTTGTTGCCGATGATGATAGTCAAAGACTCATCAGGATAACCTTCATCATTGGTGAACTGGTCATCACTTACTCTGACTGATCCTTGTCCCACTGATGCCAATGCCTTCATCGAAGTGACCTCTGTCCATTGGCCTGAATACTTTAAGCTATGCTGATAGATGTTCTCTTGCCGATCATTAAAAGAAACCACCATCGGTGAAACCGTTCCCATCAGAAGGACTCCATAAAGCTTGACCAATAGAAGTTCTTATGCTGATAGACACATGTCATCGATGGAAACATTGCACATCGATCAAAGATTTTGAACTCTCGCTGATAGTGGTTCTCACATTGATGTCAAACACCATCGGGATGACGGATAGCATCAGAGGGACTTCAGAAGGCTAAGCCGACAATAGTTCTCACACTGATATATCCATATCAGTGAAACCTTGCATATCACCCAATGGATTCTCACTCCCACTGATAGTGATCTGTCAACCCGATAAAGAACATTTGAACATATGAGGTTCCAAACAATAATATGAGACATTAATCTCTTCAGCCAGGAGAAACTGGAGAGATTTTAACTTTGTTATAAATATAATACTCAATTGATTATGCTTTGTATATAAGTTAATTTAATCTTGTTGGGTGAATGTTTTGTCTTCCAGTAATTGAAGGTAAAATGGTTATATCAACCATAGTATGATGAGATTTTAATCTCTCCTCTCAGAAAGGGGAAGCCGCCTTCTTATTGCTTAGTACAATCAACAAGTACTTAACTAGATTTATGTACACTATAAACTAACTTGTGGATGGTGCCATATCATCTATTTCTATTTTTTTAGAAATGATGTTCTAACTTAACCTTTACAATGTATGATAAACTCAAAAACCACTTATTGGAACAATAATAATCAATATCAAGATTGAATGAACATAAGAATATTCAAAATGATACCAACTTGAAATAAATAAGAAATTCATAGAAGCACAAAGTCTTTTGTAATTTCTTTTGTTGACTTGAAGTTAGAAACTTATAGAATTAGGTGCAGCCCAAAGTCTTTACCGTATGCTATGATAAAATTACAAGATCATAAAAGATGGCAGCAGCTCAAAGTCTTTCTAATATCTTTTACTCACAAACATAGAATATAAATTCCAAAGGCAATGTTGCAGCACAAGGACTCCAAAAATAGCTTTAGATCACCTCCCAGATTATATGAATTCACACTACTTATTTGATCAATTGCATAAGATGTTGCAAGAGAAAAGACATAATAACATTTCTCATAAACTACAAGTAGATTCTGAAAACAAAGTTTGAATGCTCACTTGCTTTCTTATTATCGATAAAATCTTGAATTAGAAACTTGAGCACAAAGTCTCAAAAATGCTTCTCAATTTTGGCAGAGTTTTGGTTCAATAACTAAAAGATATTATATTAAAAAGGGGGCCCCTCTATTTATAGTGAGAGGTCATGAGAAAAAATAGGAAAAGTACAACTAGCTTGACTTATTCAACAAGAAGAGTCCTTATTGATTTGGGACTTTCCTTGTTTTCATATGTAATTACATCTTGAAAAAGTACATGTGAAAATATCCAAAACTAAATAGAAAGTACATATGAAAATACATGGAAAATTTACTAAGGTAAAAACATTTGAATTAACTTTCTCCCCCATTCTTCTTGAGAAAATCTTCATACATGGTGAACACTGTTTGCATTTCAATACTATCAGGACCAACAGTGCTCTGGGAAATAACTCAGGCTCTTCACAAAATTGTGGGTATGTAAGATTGTCCAGAGAAGCAACTGAAGAAGATTTGTCTTCAAACTCTCTCTGAAATATACTCTTGAATTCCTGAACCATTTCCTTAGCTGAAAGAAAATGATGGTCATCACTTATCAATTTACATGGAAGCTCTTCCAACTTGTGTAGAAGATCAAAATTACTGTCCACACTAAGCTCCCTAGAACATTGCAAAACTTTGAGCAAATCTTTCAACACATTTTTGTGGTGAATAAACAACTCCTTAGTTTCTACGTAAGATTCCCAGTTTGAAAGGATGCTGATTGATACCAAGGTTTTCATCTTCATCTTCTTCATATCGATTCATTTCTCCAGACTTGGATCCAAATATTCAACCTCCTGAGACAAAGTTTCAACCAAGCCATCTAGTTCATTTCTCACTTTCTCCATTTTATTCTTATTTTCAATTGTGCTTGTTAGGAGAAGTTCACCCTATGCATGTATTCTTTCAAGATATTCCTTAACTACTTTTCCCTTTTCATGAGTCTTTTCTATTTTCTGGATAACAGGATCCTCCATAGTAATTGCCTTAGGTTCCACAGCCTCAAATGACAAGGTGATCATCCGTATTACCACAACTAGCTACTCAACTCTTGCCTTTTATTGATCCTTCATTTCTCTCTCATGATTAAATTTCATAATCAAAGAATTGAGAGTTGATTGTGCATCAGCCTTAGCACTTTCATGAATAATTTTCCCTAGTCCAATCCTATAGATTGAATAATCACTCATGTTGAAATTCTCAATGGTAGCATCTGGTGGAGGTTGAGTAATTTCTACATACTTATGACCTGTAATATCCCACCCCTGATAGGATATTTAATTCTTTGAATTTCTACCTGTCTGTTTTAGTTTGTTTTGGTTTTCTGTGATATTTTTGCAATGTTTGATACAACAATATAATGTAGCAAAATAGAAGATATTGCAATAATAATTTTCAACTTAAAACTGAACATTACATAGGGAATACATAGCTGAAAATTCTAGATTTTTATATCAGGTTAGATACTCAGTATTTTTACAGAATATTGACAACCCAGTTCATAAAATATCCCCTATTATCTAAAACATCAATACCCAGAAAAATAGATAGCCAAAATAGTGAAGTATCTTACATACCCACTTCGCTGTTCACAAAATGCAAGTCTGAAAATGAAAGGTACAACAAATATGAAGTTACAACTTGATCTCTTTCACCAATAGAAATGCATACAGCTATTCTAGATACAAGTAATAACCTACACAAGTGTTCTCTATGCATAAACTCCGTAAAAAATGTAGCTATCAAAGACCCACGTCACTACTGGGTGCTGGTACGACCTGGGTAAAGGAACATTAGCAAATAAAACATCCAAACCCTCTCAAATCTGCAATACAATCTGTCACTAATAATATCTCTTAGTTACAAGAAAACTGCAATAAGATATGTCTTGTTATCTCCAACTCCGTCAATAATGGTACCAAACTGAAGCTCAAATACAGCCACTGAGTATGGCTACCCAAGAGTCCCCTTGGGTGATCTTTCATACCTGCGGAAGACTGAAACTAATGGTGGTTTCTGTCACCAAGAGCCAAGGCTAGATATTTCTTCCAAACCCTCATTTGCAGAGCAAATAGAATCATAAAATGTAATATCAAGAATGAATAAAATGAACTTCAAATGCCCTTTTATAATTCTCAATTTGCATTTGACTTTCATTTCATTTAATTTAGTTTCATTTCCCACCTTTCATTCTTTTCAATTTTGGTACACAACTTTATAAAATAAAGTATACTTTAAAAGTCACTTATATCTCCCCTTTTAAAACGACACTTTAACTTATATTACAAAGTATACTTTAAAATCACTTATATCCCCTTTATAATAAAGTCCCATATTAAATAAACATTAATAATTTATGAACTTTAAAACGGAGGCTCAAAACACATCGGAATCCTGAGATCTATAGACCATTGGAAAGGCCTCACCAAAATGCTTCACATCCAACTCTAAGATTCCCAAAATGGACAGAAACCCTAACTTACTAAAAATAGTAAGTATGGCCCAAAAGTCTGAAGTTGCATGGAAAGACATGACCACAACCCATCTGATATCACTGAGCTCAATGCAACATCTGAGATAGCCAATGGATGTCTTCCAAGTCACCAAAACAACACTAGATTGACACTTACTATAAATTATAGTGTTCTTTGAGGGCCAAAGAGAATAAACCCAAAAAAACCTAGAAAGATTGTCACCATGCAAGCACTTACTACAAATAGTAAGTACAGACAAGTTGTCCAAAATCTCTCTGAAAAGTGTCATATAGCTCCACTAGATCACCTAAACACATTAGTGACATCGAAATACTCCTCTGATTAGGCTATCACCAACCTAGAGAGTCAGCTCCAACTGCACTGCAAGAGGACCCAGAAATGGGGACATTACAGTCCACCCTTCCCAAAGATTACTTGTCCTCAAGCAATGCCAATAAAACCTTTGATCAACCCACTGATCCAAAATGGAATCAAGAATGATCCCAAGGTCCCTAATCACTCTATGGAAATATCCATCATGCTGTCATTGTGCTACTCTGATAAAAATTGTTAATCCATAGCACCAAGTCTGCGCTCTCTCCTCCAGTAACCCCATAATGTAATCATCATCATCCAAACTGAAATATCTGCAAGGGCTAAAATCTATATCATGAAAAGTCTCCTGCCAAGGCACCATAGTGAGGTCCATATCTGAAATCCCACTGCCTAACTCGATCTCGGTAATAAAAAAAAATAATCTACTCATCCCCAAAGAATAACCCTCAGCATAATCCTTCACAACATCCTGGAAGTGATGCCAATCAGTCCAAGATCAAAAGCCGATAACAATAGTGTCATCCTTGGAATCATACATTCTGACAATGCCATCGTGATCATAGACTATTAACCCCTCATTGACACCTAATCTCCAAGTGTCAACATGCCCATATCGAGCATACCAACTCATCCAATTGACTGCAACCATCACAGTAACATTTGTAGATATATCCATCAACATCTTGAACTAATTGTAGTAACCATCACTCATATTGGTGGAAACTAAAAATAATGGCTCTAACTCTATAAATCCTCCGACCACCTGCTGCCAAGAAGCCTATAAGTACTCAAAGTCCATATGCCTATAAATTGAGGTTGCCATAATCAACGCTGAAATACTAGGGCAGCAGCTGTCATAAAAAATTACCCTAGAAATCATAGGAAATGTGAATGTGGGAATGACCAAAGGAACTCTAGTAACCACATTACCTCTACTAATCAACACCATTTGAGAAGTATTCCACTGCTGGTTTGGAGATATAGGCCAATCCATTTGTATATTATCTTTTAATGTCCCATGTAGGCTAATCAGAAAGTGGACAGTGGTACCAACTCTGAAGTTTTGCCCACCACTCCAATTTTGATTCAACATCACACCCCAGGTAACTGTACCTAGATCGCAAATCACCCTGTCATCACATCCGACAAACATGAAGAGTTGGAAGCATCCCATAATGCTAATGACACAAAACCAATCTCCAACTCCTATAGATCTCCCATGCAGGTGAAGAATACCCAACATAGGTGCAAGAAAGTGTGTAACAACTTCTTCCAAGTTGCTAAATAGAGTAGAACAACAACCTCATGACTGAAAATTAGACCTATGTGGATGCACCTAACAAAGCCAAGGCCATAGGATGATAGAGTATCAACCCTATGCCACTCTTCAAATGTGAGGAGATGATGCAAATCTCCTCCAAAGTCACAAACAGCCGCTGTCCTCCCAAAATTATGTAAGAAACCCATGTTCCAAAAAGTAGAACAGCCATCTCCTATCAATGTAGGGAGTAGATTCTCACAAACTAAGGCTAGAACACCAATGCAAACATGTTCACCTCTACACCCAACACCATAGTCCAGCCACAAAGCAAACATTAGTGCCTCAAACCCACAAATCATAGTAATATCTCCAACCTCGGCTCAAAAGTCAGCTGCCATCTAAAAGTATGCCCATCAAATGCAAGTGTTTCCATGCTATACATCACAAAACTTTGAACTAGAGGAACTACATACCCTATTAAAGAGTCATCAACACAATGAGACTCATCACAAGCAAACTTCTCAAGTGCTCCACAAATGATCAAAGACTAAGCCAAATCTACACCACCCATATCTCCATCTACATATGTACTCATAACACTAGTGGCTGATCCATAAAGTGTATGCTCCAAAATTCCATCTAAGTGTATGATACGATTATTCAAATGTCTCTCTAAAAGAAGTGACACCAACTACCAATGTGAACAAACAAAGAATCCTGAATCATACTTCAAACCTGATTGCTCCATATCCAAATCACAAGTGCCAATCTTGGAAGATTCTTCTTCTTCATTCTCTTCATGTGAAGTGGCTGTTATAAATGAAGGAATAGAATTGCTACCATGAATTAGAAAATCTAACCTGCTGTCACATCTTATCACGCCATCCTCTAGCTCCTCAATCACATCCTCTTCCTTAGCTCCATGTTCTCCTACAAGTGCAGATCCAAAAGTTGGTTCTAACTAAAAATCACTTGCCTCCAATTTGAATCAGACCTCTATCCCTTTGGCTGCCATGTCCTTGTATTGTGAAGGTAGGGGACTGTTGTTACACAAAAAATCAATCCTTACCTCTATGTCTCCACTCTTTTTCAACCTCCAACCAAACTTATCCCCATGCTCTTCCAATTCTTGAAGAGCCCTTTGAATGCTCCTCAAAGAATCTATTGTATCCTTAAGCTCAAGGGTGAGCTTGTCTACCTCTTCTTCTTCTCTTTTCAAAGAATCTAAGTATATCTCACCAAGTGTGAGGAGATGATCTCTATCAGCAAGTAAGTATAGGTAGTTTGACTTCACTCCCACCAAAGCCTTCTTGAGTTCGTGCAAGTCATCAAGAGATATACCACCTTCAGAACCTTCACATTCCCTTAGTGCCTTCCAAAACAAATCTACCATCAACTTATGAACATCATCAGAGTGTCTAATGGTTGCAATAACCTGGTCTTCATTTACCTTCAACTGTCTTGTTAAATGACAGGACTCCTGAGACCTATCAACCTCATCCAAATTTTTTGATTTGAAATCAGCATCATGCAATACAAAATCAGATTTGTTTTCAGTGTTCATAACCATACCGCCAATGCCACCAATGCCGTCAATGCCATCCTTCATGCATAACTATGGAGATGAGGTTAGATTAGCACTATAGTCAAAAGGAAATTCATCCCAAACCAGATCCTCATCATACTTAGGTGCCATCACACCTGGATCCCAAGTGCTAAAAGGTTGATTGCTCTATTCAGAAAAAATGTGCTCACTGTACTCCTCATGATTGATTGCCTCTCTGAATAAATCACTCTCCAACTCCCTAGTACTGGCATCATGACTGTCACTCCCCGGCATAGGCTTAGTTTAGTTTTCAAACCAAACACCAACTGTGTCAACATCTCTGAAATTGAATGTTGAGCCATCATCAACAACTGATTTGAAGGTGTCAACATAACTACTCACAATATGCCCATCATTAGGTCCTAACCCATGAGGTGTATCACACTAAAATCCAATCTCATCACCTGCTACAACATCCGTCCCATGATTGAAAATTGCACTCTCAAATGACAATTCTTCCTCGAATGTAGTTGTGATAGATAACTGATTTTTATCTTCGCCATGATCACCTGTAGGCTGGGAGTCACAAACCAGAAGCTCTTCCTTCTCTAACCCTTCTTCAAGGGTAACTTCTAAATTTCTATCTTGACCATTCAAGTTCTCAAGCTCTACTGATGTGTAAACTGGAAAGGCTACCAAACAATCTTCTAATTTTTGAACATTCTTCTCTTCAACAAAAGAATGAATGCTCTCATTAACCTTTACATCATCTTCTCTCGAACTTGATTCCCTTTGTTTACGTCTTGCAACCATCTGTAAATATGTCTCTTTCATGTCTGGTTCCCTCATCAGATTATATAGTTCTTGCATCAACTCATATATAGACTTTTTTGTAGACATCTTTTAACTCTGCTCCTAACAACTACAATTTTTGATTATAACTAAAGAAACCATGGAAAATGTTAGAACTTCAATAGGCTGGCAGGAAAACTAGCTCTGATACCACTGTAATACCCCACCCCTGATATTTAATTCTCTAGATTTCTACCTATCTGTTTTAGTTTGTTTTGGTTTTCTTTGATATTTTTGTAATGTTTGATACAACAATATAATGTAGAAAAATAGAATATATTGCAATAATAATTTTCAACTCAAAACTAAACATTACATAGGGAATACATAGCTGAAAATTCTAGATTTTTATATCAGCTTAGATACTCAGTATTTTCACAGAATATTGACAACCCAGTTCATAAAATATCCCCTATTATCTAAAACATCAATACCTAGAAAAATAGATAGCCAAAATAGTGAAGTATCTTACACACCCACTTCACTGTTCACAAAATGCAAGTCTCAAAATGAAAGGTACAACAAATATGAAGTTACAACTTGATCTCTTTCACCAATAGAAATGCATACAGCTGCTCTAGATACAAGTAATAACCCGCATAAGTGTTCTCTATGCATAAACTCTGTCAAAGATGTAGCTATCAAAGACCCACATCACTACTGGGTGGTGGTACGGCCTGGGTAAAGGAATAGCAGCAAATAAAACATCCAAATCCTCTCAAATCTGCAATACAATCTATCACTAATACTTTCTCTCAGCTGTAACAAAACTGCAATAAGATATGTCTTGTTATCTCCAACTCCATCAATAATGGTACCAAACTGAAGCTCAAATACAGCCACTGAGTATGGCTTCCCAAGAGTCCCCTTGGGTGATCTTTCACACCCGCGGAAGACTGAAACTAATGGTGGTTTCCGTCACCAAGAGCCAAGGCTGGATATTTCTTCCAAACCCTCATTTCCAGAGCAAATAGAATCATAAAATGTAATATCAAGAATGAATAAAATGAACTTCAAATGCCCTTTTATAATTCTCAAATTGCATTTGACTTTCATTTCATTTCCCACCTTTCATTCTTTTCAATTTTGGTGCACAACTTTATAAAATAAAGTATACTTTAAAAGTCACTTATATCTCCCCTTTTAAAATGACACTTTAACTTATATTATAAAGTATACTTTAAAATCACTTATATCCCCTTTATAATAAAGTCCCATATTAAATAAACATTAATAATTTACGGACTTTAAAACAGAGGCTCAAAACACATCGGAATCCCAAGATCTATAGACCATTGGAAAGGTCTCGCCAAAATGCTTTACATCCAACTCTGAGATTCCCAAAACGGACAGAAACCCTAACTTACTAAAAATAGTGAGTATGGCCCAAAAGTCTGAAGTTGCATGGAAAGACATCACCACAAACCATCTGATATCACTGAGCTCAATGCAACATCTGAGATAACTAATGGATGTCTTCCAAGTCACCAAAACAACACCAGACTGACACTTACTATAAATTACAGTGTTCTCTGAGGGCCAAAGAGAATAAACCCAGAAAAACCCAAAAAGATTGTCGCCATGCAAGCACTTACTATAAATAGTAAGTACAAACAAGTTGTCCAAAATCTCTTTGAAAAGTGTCATATAGATCCACTGGATCACCTGAACACATTGGTGACATCGAAATACTTCTCTAATCAGGCTATCACCAACCCAAAAAGTTAGCTCCAACTGCGCTGCAAGAGGACCCAGAAATGGGGACATTACATGACCTTTGTCTTCTAAAAGCTGAGAAAGAGTCTTAGGCTTCTTTTGAGTTTTTTCCTTGACAGGTACTAGCTTCCCAAAATTGATGTCATCTGGAGAGATGATTTACTTTTTCCTATTTGGAGTGTAGGCTAAAAGCCATAGAGGAAGCACTGATGAACTAGCATCTAGATTAGAACCCTTTGCTTGCATAGAAAGAATTGCACCCACACTAGTTGTAGTGATTATTGGAGAAGTGTTTGTAAAAACAACACTTGACACATGGGTGTGCAAGAAGTTGAGGCCACATTTTGGACCAAAAGTGGAAGTGCTTTCCCTAATTTTTAGAATTTGTCATAGTTGACCTAAAAATTTGAAGCACTTAAAGGTGGAATCATGAAAAAAGTCAGTAAATATGAAATGTAGTACTCGAAGTCTAGTTTCTAAATATATAATTTTTTTAATACCTAAATGATAGAAATTAATTTTCAATAGGTGTTTCTAAAAACCACTATTTAAAAGTCACTTTTTTTACTATACCATGCACGTGTACGTCATCCACATTTTGACCTAAACAATCATATTTTTCTAAATCCTTTTGGGAAATGATTTGTAACTCATTGAAGCACGTTTTCCATATTTTTTTTATAATTTTTTATTGAATATTCTTATTTTTATTAAATTTTTATTGGCCAAATTTGGTGCTTTAAAAAATCATCGTGTACGTCATGCATAAGATGACCTAAACTTAACATTTTTTTTTTTTGAAAATAATTGTCTAAAGTACGTTTTCGTACAATTTTTTTATAAAAAATATTTTAATTAAAAGTTATTAAAATACTAAAAAACCCTGATAATTCAAGTTTATGGACCTGTTTCATTAGATATTAATGGCAAGATAGAAAAAGTAATCCAATTATAAAAAATTTATATATTTGGAATCTACATTGTCTCATCTATAATGGGTTTTAATTTCATCAAAGAATTTTGCATAAAAGGCCATTAGACATATGTCCAAAGTTACTATTTTGTTGTGACATTGAGAGGACCTTCAAGTTGCAGGTTAAAGCAGGTCTAGAGGTTAGGTTCGAGTCCCCAAAGCTTTTCCCGAACTAGGTTGCAAAGCAAAACCCAAGCCTAAAATTCAAATTTTAAATAATAGGATCCCGTTTCTTACTCTATTGGTACAGAAAAAAATAGGATCCTGTTTAGTAAATGGGATCCCATTTTGTAGAATAGGATCCTGTTTCTAAAATGAGATCCTATTTTGTAGAATAGGATCCTATTTCTAAAATGAGATCTCGTTTACTATTTGACTAGTTTTTTTAATAAGACTGTCATTGTCGTCACTGCAACTTGTTCTGTATGACCGACAACGACATTTGCAACATTCTCTACCATCTTTTGTCTTTTGTAGGTCCATCAACTTGGGATTTTGTTTGAATTTGAAAGGAGCCATCATTGAGACACTGTTTAAGTGAAATTTTGTTGAATTACTACTTGTTTGAAGGACTTGAACAAAGAAGGAAGGCTTTCATGTTTTTGACATTCATTTGTACATACTTTAGAATTTTTTAATGATGGGATCACAAACTCGTAATAAGAGGAAAGATAGGAAGCTATTGAGCCCTGAAGAAATTGAAGCAAAGAGAGAGAAGGAGGCAAATAGACAAAGAGATTGAAGAATAAAGATTTGATCAATGAATAATGCTGAAAAATCTAATTCCACAACTATTGAAGATAAAAACATTGAGGAGACCATGGATGTAGACAATGCAAATTTGCAAAAGGTGAATGTGGAAACTAATACGATTATACAAACTATTCTTGGTATTTCTTCAAATCCCTATTTCAATGCTATGGAGAATGTTTCAATAGGCACAAATCTAGGTACATCTTTAAATCCACCTTTGAATGAAATAGAAATGGCGTTGATAGGAGATTTAAAAGAAGTTGGATATAACAATGTTGAGATCGATAATATTCGTAGACATCAAGATTTGAGACAAAATGTTGTTGAAAATGAAAATAAAAACCATTTTGTTGTTGAAAATAAAAAGTATTTTGAAGTTGAAAATGAAAATGAAAATCTAGGATGTGATGTTGAAAATAAGATTTTAAAAAAACTGAAATAGATGTTTTAGATAATCTTTCTGGTAAGATTTATTAAAGAAAAATAGGAACACATGATAATAGATTATACAAAGAATTTTTTTTATCATAAAAAACTATCATTTTAATGTCAACTAATGATGCAATTAATGAGAATGTGGAAAATGAGAAAAGTAATGAAAATATTAGGCATTTTGTTAAAACCAAGAAGAAATGATCAATCACTAAAACATGTTATGTCCACTGTTGCTAGTGCCATTGAGTCTATTAGAAAGAATAGTCAATCTAAAAGATAAGAATGCAACAAGATGAGCTATAACAACTGCTATAGTTAATAAAACAACTTTGAATAGAAGAATGGTAAGCAATATTAGTGGAATTCTAAAAACACATCCTAAAATATTGGTAAGAGTGGCAAAAATAAGAGAAAGTATCTAGAAAATGATCCAATCAACCAATGATGGTGTTTTAGTGGTCAACTCCCAAGATCTGACATGAAACTGAATGTTGAAATCAAATATTTGATCAAAAAATATTGGTATGATAATACTAGGGTATCATCTAATGCTAGAGATGTTTTCAAATTAAGAGTGGGGTCCAAATTTTGTGATCCTCATCCAAAACACCTATTAGATACAATGCAAATTGAATATTATAAAAAAATTACAATGAATTAGTGTTACCTAGTAGTATTAGAATAAGTCAAAGATCTTTTGAAAAATGCAAACCATGGTATGTAAAGATTAATAAGCAATGAATATCTTGTTGTAAAATGCATGTTCAATTTCATTATTATTATGATGTGTTTTGATATATATGTTGTACTTTACATACTAACATGATTATACATAAATGTGATATTAATATGCCTCCTGAAATAATAAAATAGTTAATATCAAGTTTGTTTTGTGAAAGATCTAATGGGAAATTATTTTATTTAAGTTCATGTATTTCTGTACAATGCACTAGTTGTGGCAATCTTTCTTTCTTAAGAGTTTGTATGCATGAAAGTTTTGAAAATGATTTTGGACAACAATTAGTGGATGTTAAAAGATTTAAGAATGTTGAATATCCTTTAAAAGATGGAAAAATTAGAAAGTGTTGTGATTTCATTACAGAAAAGGTTCATGTACATGCATTCATATAAGAATTTAAGAGTAACATTGTACCAAAATATGTCAAGCACCTCAACAAGCTCAATGGCTTGATGGACAGTTTCGTGCATGTAGAAACACATTTCTAGTTGGTACTATACTATCAATGGATGATTTTATAGAAAACTATACTCTAGTTCCATAAGAGGAAATCTGATCACAATATTATAATTCAGTGCAGGTGGCTATGTTTGTTCATATTGTTTATAGACATGCAGATGATAGTACAGAGGATGATAAAAAAAGTTTTGATGGAGTATCATTTCTATTTGAGTTTACAACCAGTTACACTCATCAGAGTTTGTTCAATATTGTTTCAATATATTTTATACAAATTTAAGAGAAAGAAGAATCCAGATGACAAAACATCTCATATGGTTAGATAATTGTACAGGGTAGTTCAAGAATGCTCGAATGTTCTATTGGTTAAGTAGGATTCACAAGGAACATAATGTCCAACTTATGTGAAATTTTTTTGAAGTTGGACATGGTAAAGGAGAACATGATGGAGCTGGTGCATGTGTTAAAGGAATTCTTGCTAGACATCAATTCAAATTTGAGGATGTAGTAAAATTTAAAGATACATGTGGGATTGTGGATTGGTGCAATACAAGATTATGTACACCTAGATCAAGTGAGTACTCTACAGTTCATTGATTCTTTTTGTTGGTTGAAGAAGAAAACATTCTACCTAGACTTGATTGCGAGACAATCAACGGATCTACTAAATGGAATTCATTTAGGAGTTTGAATGCAAGTACATGGACTATTTGGACAAGGGAGCTTGCATGTTTTTGTTAGTTTTATATTTTAGGAGATTGGGAAGCATGTGAGAATACAAAATGGGTTGAAGAGTGGAAGCAAAGATCGCTAACACTTGTACAAGCACGTGATCAATATGAAACAACAATTGAAGACAATGATCAACTATTTGCATCAGACGGTTTTGACCATGTTTCAGACCTTGTACAAGAAGGTAATTTAATTCAAAATATTTTATTTTATTTCACTTCATTACTATTTTGTAGTTCTTTGATTTATTTATATGTGTACATATGAATGCATGTATGTAGATTGGTCAAATTTTATGGACATGTACAAGTTATTGAATAAAAATTTGTTTGCAGGACATGTGTATGTTGTTGTTGGACTTGACGAGAATGAAGAGGAAACATAATATTGGTTGGCTCATTGTGTGGAGACTAAACATAAGTTAACATCACTTTCACAACATGATGATGGCTTTCCTTATCCAACAGGTTTGGTGATCCCCTTAAGACATCCCCTTAAGAAAAAATTGATAACAAGTCTTTGATCCCTTTAGGAAAATTTTGAGAACTTCTTTGATCCCCTTTAGTAAATTTTGAGAATTTCTTTGATGATGGCTATCATCATCCAATAGGTTCGGTGGTGGTTGTTGGCACTGGGCTACGAAAATACCTAATAAGGAACAATGGTTTTCCTACATTCAAAGATTATGAAACACATAAGAAGATTATACACTAATCACATTTGGTGTTGGAAACAAATATAAAATTGGAGAGGTATCATGAAAAACCTGCAAATAAAGAGCTATGGACAATTTCTATGGAAAAGCATGAGACAACCATTGATGCATTGGAAAAAGAAGAGGATGGAGATGGTACAATGGAATAAGTAAATACATGTAAATATAGTTAAATAGTTTTATATTTTTCTTTTAAATACATTAAATACATGTTTTGATATTTCTTGTGCATTATTAGTTGAAATTGATTTAAACTATACTTTTATATCCTTAGGCCATCATCACAAATTCATCACATACTTTGAAATAAAAACCTGAGAGGATGCTGATTAAACCTATATGTACATGCGTGAGGCACTTGTAAATATAGGTGCAAGTTGTGTATATAGATAGTTTTATATAAATTCAAATACATATTTTGATGATATATTGATATTGCTTGTATTATTTTTATATCAGGTGGCATGAAGACTTACTACATTCCCCACAAGTTTCAAATTTTCTTGAGATGGCATAGCCACATTTTGTAAACATTATTTTGAGTTGGCATATATATACATACACAATTATATTATTACACATTTCAATATACACAAATTTATATACATATGTATGTACAAAATTATACTCTACACCTTTATATATAAAAATTATAATTCTATATATTTTGTTTGTTAAATGAACATTTTTTTCTACTTTGAATTTACTTTAAATTTGATTGTATTATTGTTAAATTTGGTTTCATTGGGCAACTTAATCAAATTTTGAGGACTTAAGACATCCCATTACGACATAAATTAAGACATTGGATTGTTATGATGAGTCATCCTAGATTACATCAATTGTGATTAAATATGAGACATGTAGTTTGAATTCTCTGATCCCCTTAAGACATCCTATTAGGACCCCTTAAGACATCATATTACGACATAATCTATATTAACATTAACATTATATTTGTATAACTTTTGTGATTGTTAAATCATGAGTCATCCTAATTTCTACTACTTAATTATATCATTTGTTATGATGTCAAGTCACCCTACCTAGTCTAGAATACTTAATTATATCAATTGTGATCCAACATGAGACATGTAGTTTGAATTATTTGATCCCATTAACAAGTCCTACTAGGACCCCTTAAGGCATCATATTACTACATATAAAGTAACATAGACAAGATTTGGATGAAATATAACATAGTGGTTTGTTAAGTTAGTGTTTACAAATGCTTACACATAGACTAGTGATTAGCTAACAAGTGTAAAATATATTATTGTACTATCAATAATTGAATTAATATAGTAAATGAGCACTAGTTTTTCTCATTTGGATAAATTTTCCAAGTACAAACTAAAATACACTTCCATGTAAGACAACCATTGGACTAATTTCTCTACACTAATTTCTCCATCATATGATTATATATTAGTTTTGGCCTCATGTTGAAAACCTTATTAGATTTTGGAGTGTCTTTTTGTGAAACACCAACCTCATGTTTACCTCCATCTTGGTGCACCCTATTTCCATCAATTCTTTCTATTAGGATGAGTGTCATACTTTCTAGCCTATCTAACTTTCCATCAACCATGGCTATCCTAACCACTTTTTCTTATAATTACTAAAATATCACTTCTACATCTTCTTCTATTTCCATTCTTTCATATCTCACTCTTCTTATCCAATCCCTTGATTCAACCTTAGGCTCAAAAGGTACTAGAATCCTATTTTCATTTGATCTCATGTTAGATATAATCCAATAAGCTTATAAAATTACAATCTCAAGTTATTCAAACCCAATTTATACAACTTGATTGATAAACCTTTAGGTTAATAACCATAGTGTTGTAACAACAATGGAGTCCTAAGCTATCTCTACTCATTCTACTCTCACCATACATTTACCCATTATTCTATCAACATATATTATGCCATAACAATTTTACTACTATTACATAGAGGTTTAATGTCAAAAATGGCCAATTTGAAGTTGTTAATCCATAGTATCCTACATAGTTATGTTACTTCTATGCTTCAATAACCATATATCTCTCTCTTTATTCTCCTCAAACTAGTACTAGAGTCCTCTCTCAATCCAACCATTACACTACCGTCTTCATTCTATCCATAATTCTTCTTTATTTTGTGTTCAATAATGAAGATGAACTAGTACTTAGCATAGTCATTGTTGCCCTAACAACTACCCTTGTTTGGAAGATGGATAGTTATCTTGGATGCCAATGATCATCCATGTGACCACCAAGAAACTATTTTATATAATAGGTTTCTCCCACATCCCACATAGACAACCAAAACAACCACCATCCAAATCATAACAACTTGCTAGGAGGAAAGGATAATTAGTTGCCAAAATGGAAAATGAACTATCATGACTCTAATACAAAAGAACAACCCAACAATGTAACCACATAATCATTTCCCAAAACATTTTGACCCATAATGAAGACTATATGCACCCAATACAAATTCATATTGTTATTTCAACAAGAGACAAAACTATGCCTTTGTAATACTCTATCCCAAATAACTTTCAACTGCTACAACTCATCTGGAAACTAACCTATAATAAGTATATATAGAAGTCAACACTACATGCATCATGATAATGTTCTAGACCATCACCAAGATACATCTTGAACTATTATGCAAACACATACTCAATATTCATCCTTTCTAACATTCACAACATTGCTAAAAGTAATACAAATCACTCTCAAAACTATTCCCATAGAAGGCTTACAAGTATCTTTCAATAGGTCATTTGGATATATTTTCCTCGCTACTTGAAGTACTTGTCTATCTTAGACTAAATCTTAGAGAGCCTCTAGGCTCCACTTGTACATTACATAAGAGACTATGTTCTTCCCTTGATTGTCTAGAATCTCTAATTTCCAACATCTTTCTTTCTAATTAGACACTCTATGGTCTCACAATAATTTCCTTTTCATTTCCCTTCTAGTATTGGTGGTCTCCAAACCATTGTTGATGAATGTGCCACCTTTCTTGCAAACTTCGAAGGCTCTAACACCAATTTCCTTCTGTATACGCCTAAAAATGACACGACTCTGTCTAAATAAATATTCTTAATATTTATTTAAGTCAAATTCCTCTATCAACAAATACATAAACAAATTTATTTATTTGATTCATATTCTCCCAACAATTAAATAAAATAAATTTATTTTATTTAAAATTCCTAAATTCTTCTAATTCCTCCAACAAATTAAATAATATCAATTATTTAATTAGTTCTCCCAAAATTCATTCTAACTTAAATAATACCAATTATTTAATTATTTCTTCCAATAATATCTTCTCTAAATTTAAATAAATAAAATGTTTATTTAAGTTGTCCATTTCTTCTAAATTGAGTTATCTCTAAATATAATTCAATCTTTGTGCACATGCAATTGAATATTCTAAATATTTAATTGAGCTAAAATATCTTCTCATCCTCATGTAATTCCCATTCTCTAGTTCTATTCTCTTATCTAATTGATTTATTCTTTGAATTGATTAATCTCTTCAGTTAACTCATTCTTCTCTTTTATTAATTCCTCTCATGCAAAATAGAGCAAGACACATGTCTTCTTCTTATCCATGCACATTCCTCAACTATTCTATACCGTTGATCTTCTCATTCTTTCTATACCATTGATCTTCTCTCTTTCAAGTCTATAAATTGAACCTTGTTCTTCCATTTCAACAATCCAAGCCTTCAGTATTGTTACTCTGCATGAATTACAATGTGCCTTTGGCACCCATGTCATTCCTTTTTGCTTGTGATCAATTCATTACCATATCACTACCATTGTTGTGAAGCTCATCTTCATTACAAATCACTATCATAGCCATTCTCCATTGACAATATTGGAATAGCAAGGAAGTACACTCTCTGAGGGCCTTATTCATACATGCAAGATCGATTGAGATAGGCAATCAATAGAAGCTATGAAGTATTAAGGTTTGCAAAGGTTTCATCTTTGTTTGTTTGATCTTGATTATTTCCCTTTTCGTTGAGTTTTAGGTATTATTGATATTGATATATTGATTATTCATCTTTACTCTAATTTTCCCTTAACATTTTGGGCAACCACCATGGGGCCTAGCCCCAATTTAATGAAAAAACTACGTTTTTGTGTGTTAGAAAGTCGTACACAGGAGGAATCTGCACATCTGCCCCATCCTAACATGCATCTGCTATTTGTTCTAGTGTATGCAATCTTTCAGTGCATATAGGCTTTGTTTCGGTGCATATAACCTCTGATACGATGCATCTACTAGTTTTGTGCATATATTATGTATTCCTATGCTTTTGACCTCTATCTCAGCGCATCTATACTTCTATGCTTTTGAGCTCTATTTCTGTGCATTCAGGGTCTAAAGCTACACATCTGATTTAGGTAGTGATTTTTAGGGTTTCCTTGTGGTTTTCGCTAACGGTTAACACTTTTTTGTAGTAATAGTCTTGGATTTATTTTGTAGGCTAGGCACCAGTTTAGTCACATATAGTTGCACTTGTTAACTCACATTTCAATTTCTAAAGACAAGTAAAAGGATGTTCATGCAAATCTCACGTAGTCTTAACTAGGAAGGTGGTAACTGAATAATTTCTATCTTGCATATCATTGAATCATTACTATATTGATATCTTTCAAAGTTAAACACATTTTTATCTTAGTAAAATTGAACCACTGCTATCTTGGTAAAATTGAACCATTGCTATCTTGTTATCACTTCAAAGTTAACAATTTTTTATGCATACCCAAGCATATAGCTCATTTAGTTTTCTTCATTTTAATTAGGGGAAAAAACCACTATCTTTTGTGTTTTTGGGAATGATACTAGGCCTATACTCTCCCCTATCTTGGGTGACCAAAATGCCAGACATATCATTTTCGCATGTGTTTTACCTTTAGAGAGGCCTGCCCTTGGATATCTGTCCATCCTTGGGGAATAACCTTAAGTGGTAACAAGTTAAAGTGAAGCTCTGCCAAGACACTATAAATAAATCATGTTTGGAGCAAAAGCTTCAAACAATGAGTGAAGTTGTGTTATACCAACAACTAACCTCCCCCAAAACCCTCCAAGATGCAACCCTTGCAGGCTGGGAGACTCCATAACGGAGAGTAGTGCTGTTGCATGTATAACCACTTGAATGGTTGCACTTATTAAACACCTTTGTTTTTAGTAGCCAAAAACCCCTATAAGCCAGTGCAGGGAAGGGTGATTATTACCTCCTAAAGATGCCTCACCTAGAAATAGGGAGAATTTAGTTTATATTGTCACAACCAGCCTAGGATTTGTACTTGCTTTCTTGTCAAAAAGAGTCAAAGAATCATAAAAAAATCTGAAATATATATGAAATCATTCTTTTTGTTTGCTGTGTCTTCTTGCCATAATTGACAAAATCAGATCAAAAAGATAATGTTGCAACCAAAGAAACCAAAAATATTGAAAAGTGTGCTGAAAATTGCAAAAACATTCAAAAAAGCTAGAGCTACGCATTTACCTCTGAATCTACGCATAGATTTTGACCTAATGCACATTTGCTGTGACTTCCTGTGCATATATAACCTATTGTTGTGCATTTACCTTTTACTAGAACTACGCATTTACTTTGACTTGCTGCACTTATATCCCCTATTTTTGTGCTTCTGTTTCTGCGCATCGATGATAGTGAGCTTTTCCACATCTCTTGTAAGAAACTTTTCAACCTTTCTAGGTACCTATTTTAGTCTTGTGTTAGTTTTTGAGGAGATGACAACTGAATTAGAAGAACCTGCTCAAGAACTCCAATACTTGAAATTGCAATTAAACTTAGACACCTTGCCCCAAGGTCGTATAGCAATTGCTTATGAAATCCAAGCCATACAACAATAATTTGCAATCTTATAAGCTGAACAGGCCAGTACTAGCTACACCATGCCCCATAGTCATACATTCTTGTCCTGTCTTAATGATACTCTTGACAAGGCAAACACCACCTCAAGTGGGAAATCATATACCACTCCGTCTACTAGTCCTCCTTCTCTGTCTTCTAAGACACATATCCCAAAGCATACTAGTCTTACACCAACACCACCATCAAGTTCCCCAAGCTCTTAATGGGCAACCAAAGAAGCCTCCAATAAGTTTTGGGAAAAATGTTTTCTAAATTTATATAGCAAAAGAAAAGATAGGGAGAACTCCAAATCCACTCATCCATTACTTCATTCATCTACCCAAACACCTAAAAAGGATGTGATCCAAGGGCTACTAGAAGAGAGTCAACCATGTCCCCAAATTCTAGTCCTTGACCTTATCAAAGAGTCTTCAAGCATTCCCTTGGACCAACCTTATCATGTAATTGGCAACCCCTTAAGCATATTGAAGAACCTCCTACCATGAACCAAAGTCAAAGTCTATCATACCTTCATATTGTTGACCAAGATCCTATCCAAGAGACCTCTACCATCGCTTCCATTTGAACAAACCAAGAGTTATGTCAAGAGCCTACTTTAGCACAGGTGGAAACATTAGACCTCTGTCTAGATCAAGATCAAAGCACCCCCATCTAACCCCTACATAACATTTATCTTTTCAAGGATCCTATACCTATACGTGAGCAAGAAATCCAATTTCAATCCATTCATGACCTATATCTTTCCCATGATCAAGATACTACCTTTGATGAAGAAGCTATCCATGAGAAACTTGATCTTTACATGAGCATGAGATCCAATTTCAACCTCTCCCTAACTCCTTTCCTTCTATGATCAAGATATTATCGTTGATGAAGAACCTATGCATGAGCACGTTGATCGCATCATGCTTTATCTTCTATGATCAAGATCCCATCTACGATCAAGAGCCTATCTATGATCAAGATCCCAGCTACAATCAATAGCCTATCAATGATCAAGCAGACCATGATGATCTTCTTAGCCAACTTTATGCATTCCATGGTCTTGAGCTTATAACCCCATCTAGTCCTATCCAAGATCTAACAACTTCCACCTCCCTTGATGATACACTTGCCTCCCAAGAAAGCATAGAAGATCAAACCAATAATAATCCTCTGCCATCCATTATCGAGCATGCTACAAATCCCCCACCATATATCCTTGGTCTTACGGCCTATAATCATGAGTGTTCCTCCTTACAACACCAACAATGATTATCCTCTATCTCACCTTCTACATCTAATAAGGAACTTGTGTCTAGTGTTCCACCTACACATAATCTCACTGTCCACCACATGCTCCAATGTATGAACTATCAAGGTAAAGGCTTAGGCCTTCATGAACAAGGTATTTTGGAGCCCGTCTATGTCAATGTTCATCCTCATTCATATGGCCTTGGATACATACCCCAAGGTGAACAATCTCAAGATGTTGGTACTTCCTCCACTCCTCCTAACTCCACCACTTTCCATCCTACATCCTATCATATCCGCAAAATTTATGTCACCATGCCACCTCCCTTATCATATACATCCCAAAAGCATGTGACCATACACCTTCCACCATCCAATCTACCTCTGCTACTTCCAACTCCTAATATCCCTCCATGCATTTTACCACCACTTCTTCCAACACCTTATCCATCCATCTATGAATCCTCTAACAATCCCAATCATGACCAACTAATGCACGTGTTGTCTAAACAAAGAGCTTCCACAAACCTCACTTCCACCATCCCAAGGGAATTTCACAGCAAAAATCTGGATGCCTCTACCTATAAAGTCAAAAATCCTAAGAGTCCTCATGGCCTAGGATACAAAAGCCTAGAATCAAAGAAACATCCTCTTAAGAGCTACATACACCCACACACCTATATGCCAAACTGAAAAAGGTGTGGGTCCGCATCCAACAAATAATTACCTTTTATGTTGCACAAAAGTGCATACACCCAAGCCCATACCTTCACAGGTACTATCTCAAAGCAAAATGTCTTGGGTACCTAAGAAAAAATCCTTCAAGTTACATGAGGCATCCACCTCTCCAGAATCTCAACCATCCACTTTCTCCTATTCCATCCAAAAGTCTTAAATTCTTTCATCCCACAGGACAAGAAAAACTTAGAAAAATACTCAGTCTATGTGGATTCCTACATGCTTAAGTCATTCATCCACAAGGAAAAGTCTTTGTTTCTTCCTACACTACTTTCCCATCACCAGCTTCAATGTTTATCACGATATGTGCAACTGTTGGTCATGATTCCCTTCCATCCTGCAATATTTTCATATACCTCCATCTCCCCTTCCTTCCACTATTACCCTACATGTCTTCCCATCCTATTCCTATGGTCCATGCTTTTGCATAAGCCTTGCCATCTATATTCACCAGGATCATCCACTATCACACCCTCCATAATCCACTATCTACCTTCTCCATCTCACTTTCATGCAAACCCCTACCGACATCTATGAGTATAGTGACATTTGGCATGATCCATGTGACGACATGCATCTCTAGCAGGACACTATCACCTTCATGGAACCAGACACTTGATTCCTTCTTATCCATATCCACCTTCTCCTATCCCAATATTAAAAAAAATCCTTTCATCCAATAGTGAAAATATGGCAAACAGGCGCCTTGGATAAGTACCATTATTAAAACCTAGCAAATAGGTGTCATGTGTAAGTTGATCTTCTACATCATCTACACTTGGGTGTACCTTGTCTCATTAGCCCATCACTCTTTCTCCTATCAATTTCCTTCCATACCAGTTCCTATCCTTTCCTTCTAGCCATTACCTACCTATATTGTCCAGTCTATCCATCCTAATCTTCCATTCCTTTATTTTTTATCTTGATAAAGATTGGGGGCATAGTGTTGACAAATGTGTTAGAGATCTCTTGACATACCTTATCCCTCCAAGCCATGCCAATCCTTCATTATCCTCTTATCCTCCTATCATCATAAGCATCACCATGAAAAATCCTAAGTATTCTACCTACAATGGAGCACATTATTTTCTATGTGACATAGTCCTTTGAGATCACATCTTTGATTCCTTCTACCTAATCATCTGTATCTTCTGTCAACCATACATCTACTATCTGTGGTGTTTCCTTATCATCAGTATCATCTGCTCTATGTTTGTTCCATATCGTGTCTCATCTAATCCATATCTTAGGTCCATCAGGGTTCTCCCAGAACTACATTGCCTTTGCATCGTCAAGTAGGCAAGGCCATTATCAATGCACCCCTGAGGCTTCCCGTCCATCCCATCTCTTGTCATCTATATCCTCTAGTCCATCTGCATCCATGGTCCATGTCCTGAACTACATTGCCTCTGTGTTTCCACATAAGCAAGGCCATTATCACTGCACCCCTGAGGCTTCCCATCCATCCCATCTCTTATCATCTATATCCTCTAGTCCATCTGCATCCATGGTCCAAGTACCAAACTATGTTGCCTCGGTGTCGTCACATAGGCAAGGCCATTTAGCAATGAGCCCCCGAGGCACTAGGTTAGTCCCTTAAGGGTCTGTTTCCCCAAAAAGGATTGTGGAACCTTTTACCTAGCATGCATGTAAGCACAAGAAAAACCCTCTTTCAAAACAAAAATCCTGATGCAAGACATCAACCTATCCAATGCAAATCAAACAAGTACCTAACACACTCAAACTAATTCTATCTAAATCATGGCAAGAACAACAAATCTAAATGCAAGAAGGTTTTGTGTTTTATCAGGTTAACTTACAGAGTCTTGATTTTTGTTATTATGCTTCCTATGCTACTTGAGGATGCCAAAAGCTAGAGATGCTATGGTGGTGGCATAATCATTTTTTTTGTCTATTATTTGTGGATTAATCTTTAGTAATTTGAAGCCTTGTCTAGTGACATGATTGGAAAAAGATCATTGAGGACTTTAAAGGTCTAACATGAACGAGGGCAATCCTTGTCTGTTGATACACAAGAAATACTTAGGTCATCTCGGTTCAATTATACCTTGATTCTTGTATTAACTTGCTAAATCAAAATCCATGTAAGGAATACTTAGGTTATCTTGGTTCAAATTATACCTAGATGCTTGTATTAACTTACAACATTTCAGAAAAAGTACCAAAAAAATTTCCCAATGATGAAATAGGCACTTCAAAATACTTGCAATATCAAGATGGAAAAACCACTTGCATCCATTCACATCCACAAAGCATCCATATCATATCCCATGGAAATAAAGATCCAAACCATAGAGTATTAATGTTTACAAGTAAAATCATGTGATTCCTTCTATCGAGTCATTCTTCTGTCAAATCAACTTTTCGTCTATCATTGTATCTCTCATCAATAGTTCTAGCTGTCAATCTAAGCAATGATTCAAATACAAGTTCATCCTTAATCCATACCAATCAAGTCAAGTCAATCTTGTCAAATGATCCAATCACAATCAGTGGTCTTGATTCTTGTCTGGTCATAAACCAACTTGATTAGTTAATCAATCAATTGTCTTATACAGGATGTAACATTGTCAGAATCAAACCAACACACGTGTCTTATATGACATGCTTCATTTCCTAAAACCAGATACTATTCTTTGTGTTTGGTCTAGGGATATATTGTTCCCTACCATGACAACATTGTCGTATATTGTTATTAGTTTATCATTGGTTTACTGCCTAACAGGGGCAATACCTTGTTTGTTCTTGTATCATTTGTGCATACTTGCTAACTTGCTTGTGTGTGTTATCATTTTATCTTGTGCCATGTGTCATTTGGCTCTTTATTCACCCATTTTCTTCAAAACTAACCTATTTTCAACCTTCTTCATTGTGAGATTGTCCATCTCACGTCTTCTGCCTTCTTCTTGTCCAATCTCCCAAGGGGGCATCCTATTGTCATCACCTATACCAAGGGTAAACTAGGGCATGTATCATTATCATAAATTTATTCTTTAAAGCAAGGCCATAAATTGCATTGCATCAAAGAGGGGCAAAATGTATACACCTAAAAATGACACGACTCTGTCTAAATAAATATTCTTAATATTTATTTAAGTTAAATTTGTCTATCAATAAATAAATAAACAAATTTATTTATTTGATTCATATTCTTGCAACAATTAAATAAAATCAATTTATTTTATTTAAAATTCTAAATTCTTCTAATTCCTCCAACAAATTAAATAATATCAATTATTTAATTAGTTCTCCCAAAATTCATTGTAAATTAAATAATACCAATTATTTAATTATTTCTTCCAATAATATCTTCTCTAAATTTACATAAATCAAATGTTTATTTAAGTTGTCCATTTCTTCTAAATTGAGTTATCTCTAAATAAAATTCAATCTTTGTGCACATGCAATTGAATATTCTAAATATTTAATTGAGCTAAAATATCTTCTCATCCTCATGCAATTCCCATTCTCTAGTTCTATTCTCTTAACTGATTGATTTATTCTTTTAATTGATTAATCTCTTTAGTTAACTCATTCTTCTATTTTATTAATTCCTCTCATGCAAAATAGAGCAAGACACGTCTTCTTCTTATTCGTGCACATTCCTCAACCATTCTATACCATTGATCTTCTCATTCTTTCTATACTGTTGATCTTCTCTCTTTCAAGTCTATAAATTGAACCCTATTCTTCCATTTCAACAATCCAAGCCTTCAGTATTGTTACTCTGCAGGAATTACAACACGCCTTTGGCACCTATGTCATTTCTTTTTGCTTGCGATCAACTTGTTACCATATCACTACCATTGTTGTGAAGCTCATCTTCATTACAAAGCACTATCATAGCCATTCTCCATTGACAATCTTGGAATAGCAAGGAAGTGTACTCTCTGAGGGCCTTATTCATACATGCAAGATCGATTGAGATAGGCAATCAATGGAAGCTATAAAGTATTGAGGTTTGCAAAGGTTTCATCTTTTTTTTTTTAATCTTGATTATTTCCCATTTTGTTGAGTTTTGGGTATTATTGATATTGATATATTGATTATTCATGTTTACTCCAATTTTCCCTTAACACCTTCCAATTGGATAGCCCTAAGCAAGCTTGAAAACCATGTAAGCACATTGCTACAACCACATAGAGGATTGACATTCACTATGCATGCAATTGTCAACTTACTAAGGTCCATAAACCATGTTATTTCACCATATTTTAAATATTTTAGAGGTTTATGAACTACTATCCTAATGTTTGAAAAGATTCAAATAGACTTGTAACTTTGTATAAGCTCAAAATTGAGCATTTAGTCACTATTTGTTTCTTACTTGACTATGTACATCCATATTATTTATCAACATGCTTTGCCTTAATTACACATTCAGATAGTTTCTTTATATTATATTGTTATAATATTGATCTTAAATTCTTTTGTGTGCTTAATACATTGTCAAACATTGTTATATCATTGGAGAATAATTTTTCTCACACACTAGCATTCTAAAATTACATTCCAAAACTAGCTTGCATTCTAGTAAAATGTTTGTGAATCTATTAAAAAGTTCTCCTTTCAATTTTTCTGATATCAAAAATCAAGAAAGTGAAGTAACTCCTTTCATTAGTTCATATATGACACCTATTACCATTGTTATTATATTGAATGATTCAATTAAAAAAAAACATATCCTCTTGGTCCTACTTACTTTCTCTCTATCGTTTCCCTTTATAAAGAACTTTTACAAGTAAAACACATTACTATTTAAAATAGTGGAAGTCTTTCATATTGACCATTACTTATTTAATATAAAAAATGTGGTACATTTCCATAACCAAAACAACATGATATTAAGATAAAATCCAGCTTCTCTTTTTATCTATACATTAGTTAGCTTGTTTTATTGATACAAAATTTTGATAATGCTCATTATTTAATTTCTAAAGGCATGATATATAAGAATTGCCAATAATAATAAATGAAGTAAAAAATTTCCCATAACCTTGATGAGACATATTACTATAGAATACTTGAAACCACTTTGTGAAAATGTTACTATCTAAAATTCCATTTATAAAGGCAATTGGAAGCTAAGTAGATATAGACAATTATAAGATGTTAAATTGTTTTCTCACTATAAAAACCAATTAGTTTTTGTTATTTTTTATTAGAACCCCAATTTCTATATATATTTAAATATAAAAATGATATTGAATAAGATATCTAGTGTCATTTCTATTTCACTTAAATGTTTATGGACATAAAATACTGAAATAAAATAAGTCTTGTATCTAGACCATAAAATACTCAAAGTAAATAAAGTCTGGATGAAACAATATATAAAGTCCATGACAATACAACCCATGTTCAAAATATAAAGTCCATGAAATAGTCAAATTATAGAGCCCATGAAATCACCTAAATCATATTATCTCTATAATCAAGAGACCTCTCCACACCATGCAAACTACTCAGATGACCCAAATCACTTTGTAGAAGAGAAAGATTTAGATGAAATCAAATGTAAGATGATTAAAAATGATGTAATGACAATTTAATTTATAATTTATCATAAAGTTAAATTACCATGTGAGGTTGAGAGGCATGTTTTGGTACACCTGGACTTGTCTCTACATGTTTTGAATCAATCTACATGTACAAGAGAAAAAAAGTTGAAATTAGATGTAAGACAATTTTAAAAATGATTTAATTCAATTTAATTTATAATTTATCATGTTTATATTATTATACCACAATAGGTTATTGTGTATCCTCTGTTCCAAGACCTGTCTCTATAAACTTAGCTACATGACATGTCTACAGCTATAAAACAAAAAGAATTTTTAACACATGTCAACATATATATTCTATTGAAATATACTTTAAGTTCACAATGTATATTTTAATTGACTTTAAATATAATCTAAATTTTAAATTATACCATATCAGGCTGCCATCTCCTTTGTCCTCCTGATCTGCATGTGTTGTAGGTGGAATGGCATGAACAGGATGAAACGTATCATTGAAAAGCTCCTACAATGTCATTTATAACTTAGCACATGTGTACAAATTAAGATAAAACATATATATTCACTTGTGTAGGTACCCAATTTTTGTTTTAATCTATTTAAAAGACCTACGTATTGCACATAGACATAGATACGTTTTTCAACAACCTGAAATGCAGTTGACTCCTGATATAAACTTAGATCATCCAAGTGTGCTGAAATACCCATCCTCATTGTTGTGTCAACCTACAAAGACATATATTTTTAATATCTATTAAATAGTACATGCATATTTTCATATATAGTGAATTCAAAATAGAAATATCTAAGTATATATATTGTTTTTTAAAACAATATACATACAAAAGAGTCATGTGAGATGCCCAATGATGGAGGAGCACTTGAAACACCCTCAGATGGAAGATTCAATGTGGAAGAACCCTAAACCAGCATAAATAATTAATGTTCATGTTAAAGACTAAATTACAACTTAAAATCAAGTAAATAAAATTATTTAAAATATAAATCATTCAAAATACCCCAAATGGGTCCCCGAGATGAATAGGTGTCAATGAACAATTAAATTGATCAATGGTCCTTGTTGTCATCATCTACACCAAACAATTTGATTATTAAAATATTAAATTTTAATTGATCTATATGTTCACTAAAAACATGTGCTTAAAATTGTTATAAATTCAACATGTTTGTAACCTATATATATACCTGTGTTGAATGATCAGTGGGATGATCCTTAGTAAATAGATAATCAACAAATGATTCACCCATATTATTAGATGTTGCATGTGTAGCCGAAGTAGGTGCAGCTGCCTGATAAGGTCCATAACACAACTGATTGCAACTTGTACATGTATGAGGTATCAACACGTGGAGTGGTGCTAGAACTACTTCCACCATCATCTCCTCTATGGTCTCTAACTTGAGCTACCATCATAGAAGTCTACTCATCTAGGCTACCTGAGAGTGCACTAAATGTGCCTAGTGTGTATACCACTACACGATGCTGGAAGGGCATAGGAATGGTAGCAACAGGAGGGTCAATAAGAGGTTGAATAGGCATGGGTCGTTGGGGATCAACACATGCCCCCAACCTCTATTGTGGCATGCTACCACCAATGCCCTAGAATGATCTAAAATCAAAATAGTTGGGTTTCTGATTCATAACAAACTCTACATATAATTTTCTCAAAAAATATAAAGAAACCTCACAATTAGCATGAGGCAGAGAATCAAACACCATCCACCATCTATCCCAAAAATTGGTAGACATTCCCTCATGTCTACACCACCTAATTGATATTCTTTTCTTATTTGTAGGAATAGGTTCATTTGTGATGGGGTGTCTAAAATATTGTGCTAAATGACCTTTTATGATTTTAAGATCCAAAATATCCTTATAGGAGAGGCCATCAACATAAAATTGGTGCCTCTCCTCTCTCCATTTCTAGAATCCATCAAAGTTTGAGACAATAGACCTCATAGAATCTACAATGTTTTGCATCAAAGTTGTAAAACATACCACGTGAGGTGGCATGAATTGTCACTGTGAATGGAATTCATTTTTTCTTGTATGGAATCCCCATTTTCATTAATTATGGCTCATAAGCGAGCCTAGTCAGTTCCAGGTGGGGGTCTAGGTGGGGGTGGAGGTGGGGCATTTGGAGGTGGGAGTGGAGATGGTTCCTGTTCATCTTGTGAATTGAGGAACTCCTCAACATCAAAGTGAATATCATCCATGACGATATATATAAAAACTATGAACCTGCATATATACATATAAACATACAAACTTGAGTACAAAATTAATTTTCAAGAATATATATATATATATTATAAATAAACATATACATGTTGAAAATTATAAATTATAAATAAACTAGATAAAGTATACATGTTTCAAGAAATTACACTTGAAATATTTAAATTAAATGTATAGATACATGTGCATACAAATTTCAAAATTTAAGAGCTATTATAGTGAACTATGTAATTTTCAAATTGAAGTTGGGATTTTTATTCGAGACCTAAATTTTGATTCTTGGTGGAAAACTATTTAGATGAGGATCTAGGTGAAGTTGCAGGCATGAAGTTTTAGACAATTGATTTTAGGTGTGTATATATTGATGGTTTGAGTCTAGTTGAGGGTGTACATTTATTATAAGAGAGATAGATATTGGCCTTAGAAGTTGAATCAAATGTCATTTTATTATTAGGTGGACATTTAGTTAATATCTCAAGCCTTCATACATGTTGGTGAGGATCATGCCCATTTAGGGCTAATCCCTTTATGTTATTCATAGTATTCACCTTTTGAAAGGAGTTTCAGAGTTTATGCCATACATTTAGTCTTATAGTTAATAATTCCTAATGTGGTCCTAGATTCCATTTTCCCATTTGATGACCTTCAAGATTATTTCATTGTATACCTTCATGTATAAAGTCTAAAATGTGGTCACAATGTATTATAAAGGGTTTGGGAGAGGTTATTATTTTGTTACCATTGTCTAAGTCTATAGCAAGTCAAAGATACGGATTATATTACTAGTACTAAAATAAATTTCAAAGGGTAAATGGATCATGAGTACTTGTAGTGAAGGAGACAATAAATATCAATAAGACTATACAGACAATCATGTTAGGTTCAATCAAATACTAGGACACTCATGGGCATGAAAGGGTATCTTTGTTTCAATACTATCTGGAGGTTTGTAAAAAAAGGATTTGCATGCATATATTATCAAGGTCATGTTATTCTTATGAGTTATCCTCTCATTCATGTTGTCACAACCCTCTCAATAGGACTGTCCTATAATTGATTTTGTTATCTACAACTATCATTATGGTGTTTGATCATAGGGTGTTTGGTATCAAGGTTAAATGCCAATATGAAGGACTATCATATCAAAAGATGCCTCTTAAGGACTCAGAGAGATATCATTAGCCAAGCATTGTATTGTCATAGTAGTTAGAGTATAGAAATAGGGCTATTAGGACTACCATAATGAATTTGCTGTCAAGGTTTGTCATCATATGTTACGTCCAACGTTTCAATTTTGTTAATTTTTCTATGGAGTTGGCTATTGGTTTGATGCTAAGTATTTATTCTAGAAGATCCAACATTTCCTATGGAAAAGTTAGAAATAGTTTGTAATGGTTTTGGATGAATTTCTCTAACTTTATGACTATCAATAAGCTTCATCAATAAATACAACAGTCATGCTTGCATTGTTTTGAGCATTGGATCAATCATGAATTCATAAGTTGGATATGTGTTTAAGTATGTGAAGATTTGAGTGAATCAAAACTCATTTGTAAGCATCCATTTCTTAGAGGGTGGTTTTAGAATTGAATGTCCTGATCCTAATCTAAATGGAGTTTTGAGAGACAAGGATTTGATTGCCTAGAGGGTAATCCATCAAACCCTAACTAAGTGGGTTTCATTATACATACCAAGAAAACCATAAGAAGATTATCATTTACAAACCATGTACAGTACTAGGTTTCTTGATCATTTCTATTTCAATCATGATATGATAGGAACAATTCTATTGATCCTTACCATTTGATAGGAAAGAGTAAATCATCATCTTAGAATGAACTTTAGTATCTTGTATAATGTTGTCATGACCATTAAGGACTGTTAATTGTTACTAAATTTCTAGATTGTTATGGACCTTTAAGATAGCCTCAAACCAATAACAAACTTGTCATGAGGAGTTCAGTTGGGTTGTTACATCATGATTTCTCTAGGATTAGTCATTGATCATAAGATTGTCATCTTCCCTTGTTATCAAAAGTCCATCAAAGAAACATGTAAAGACTATCACATTCACATGATGAACTACAAAGGGATAATGAAATTGTTGTTAAGATGTAAGAATCCTTTAGAGATTCAATTGCATTATCTTCATAATCTTAGAGACATAACCATGTTGTAATGATTAAATCTTCCACTTTTAAGATAGCTGATGAGGTAAGAAGGTTAGGATACTATCATAAGGTGGAAGGCAGTCATGAATGAAAAATGAGAAATCACATAGACTATTGATCACTATGATTGTCCCAAACCTTAAGAATAATTTAAAACTCTATTTTACTATCAATATATCCATGAAGGGTGAATGTTTAGATGCATCTATGCTATCATGATGTCATAGAAACCAATGGACTATGATACCGCCCTAGAATCGTAATGAACATCTGCAAGACTATAACTAGACTTGGAAAACTACCTTGAAGTGGATCTCTTATGCATGGTAACATGATGAAATCCTAAATTTGGTGAAGTTGCCTATGGCAACCAAATTTGATAATGGAGATAGGATTGATTACTAGTTTCCTAGGACTAATCTGAGTATGAAGATGAATATATTCTAATGATTTGTGACTTAAAAAATGAAGAATTTGATGCTTTGTTTAACTTGTGATTGTAGGGATGATCTAGCTAGTGAAAGATATTAGTTGATGGAATGGAGATATGTTTTTGTTTCATCCATGGAAACATCATAATTTTGAGTTGTACAGGTACACATTTGAAGCAAAAAAAAAATCAAAAATGAAGAGAAAGAGGTCCTAAAGCTGAAATCAGATGGAATTTTCTATTAGATACCTAATTTGCAGCCTTAGACATTATTGCTACAACATTCCAAGAGCCTTTATTTTCTAATTTAGATTTCAAAAACCATGGAGATGGATTGATAAAGGTTTGATTATGGTTTGTTGTAAATTTTTTACATGCCAGTTATCTATTCAATAATGCCTTTAAAATACATTGACATACATTAGTATAAGTAAATTTTATAAAAACCAAATATATATATATATATCATCCCAATGCTATATAAATTTTGACAGTTTGTTCAAAATCTCTCCTTTCATATGATAAAGTCGTTTCAAAATTTCAATTGTATTTTATAGATAAAATGTCTAAATACAGCTATTCAACTCTCAAATTGAAATCAAATTTTGACAGTTTGTTCAAAATCTCTCCTTTCATATGATAGATTATTTTCAAAATTTCAATTGTATTTTATAGCTAAAATGTCTAAATACAACTATTCAATTCTCAAATTTAAACACAATTTTGACAGTTTGTTCAAAATATATCCTTTTATATGATACAGTCTTTCAAAATTTAATTTGTATTTCACAACTCAAATGTCTAAATACAGCTATTGAACTCATAAATTTAAACCCTAATAACAATCTAAGTTTTAAATTTTGATTCTATTTTACACTAAAAAAAAAAGAAAAACATAAAAAAAATTCATTAGAGATGATTGAGAAATTAAAATAGTGGAAAAATCCACTTACCTGAGCTTTTGATGGCTGAAAATGTTCTCCTTGCACTTAGGATCCCATTCTGTTTGTTGCTTGTAGCTAGAAAAAATGGGGTTGTAGGCATTTTAAAAAAAAAATTACTTTCAATAAATGGGATCCTATTTTTTGGTCCTAGGTTCGGGATCCCACTAAGAAATGGGATCCCATCCTAGATTTTAGGCTTGGGATCCTGATCTATAATGGGATCTCGTTTTTAGTTACCCAATTTTGGATTTTTTTCTAACTCTGAAACATCCACCTTAAGTGGACTCATCTTTGTGCATGCACCCACATTAACATTAGCAGCTTGCTCAATTCCTAAAACAAATTGGTCCAAAATTGCTTGATCAGCAATGCCATATGAAGGAGAAGACAAACTTGGTACAGATCCTGAAGAACCAAAAAGAGCATCAAAAGCAACTTTTGGACTATTAAAAAATGTTCTAGAAGAAGATCATATAGATGAACTAGAGGATGGTATGACAATATGAGTAACTAAAGTACTAGAAACAACAAGCATTGAATCTGAAATAAGCATAGTGGGCAAAGGAGAAGAAGTTTGAGGTTCTTGTGTCAAGTCTTGTTCAGAAGATAGGATTGGCTCCTCTTACTATTCCTTCTCGTCTTCTTTCTCTATTCCCTTCTCATCCTCTTTTCCCTTTGAAGACCTCTCCTTGTTGTCCATCTCTTCAACAACAAGCTCTTCAGTTGCTTATTCATCTGTTTCCCTTTCTTCTACACTTGATTCTTCTTCCATCACTTTAGTTTTTCCTCATTTTGATACATACTTGATCTTAGGCTTAGGAGCCTTAGAAGAGCTTGGTGCATCACTTTTATTTTTAGTTCTTATTTCAGCCTTTTTGCCATTTTTCTCTAAAGCCTCTTTCTTTGAACTAGTGACAAAGTCCTTCAACTGAATTCTTTTGATTTTCAACCACACATTGGTATTTGCTAGGATAGGCTCAAACATTTTCCCTATTGAAGCAAGCTCCTTCTTTCACCATAGGACCACAGGAAAAGGAGAACCAACAATCTTTTCATTGGCATACCTGGGGTTCATGATGTCTACATCATCTACCATTCCTTCTAGAATATCAGCTAGTTATAAGTCCTCAATTTGACTTAGAGATAACCTGCAGTAATCTAGTTTCCTAATTTTTTCTAGAGTTCTCAAATCAGCCCCTATATCTTCTACCATTGGGACATGTGATAGAGTCTTGCTCTTGATCTTGTCCTTCACCCTCCTAAAGTTAAATTTTTTTCTCCTCTTGAACTGCTTTATTGTTATGATATTTTATTTCAGGGTTTAACTACGTAGTTTTTGAGTCAAACACATGACCCATATTTCATGAGTAGTGGTTCACATGAACCCATCTCTCATGTTAATGAATGGTCCACTTAGCACTCATTGCATCTAGGTGATGCACACAGGGGTGAAGCATCGAGACTTCCCGGGAGGTCACCATACCAGTACTACTCTGACTCAAGTGCGCTTAACCGTGGAGTTTCCCCCAAGGTCAAGCCCACCTAGCTTGCTACCCCACTTAACGCACTTCATTGTTACCAATTACATTTCAGTCTCAAGAGCTTTAGCTTTCGCAGAAGTGTCAATAGAGTACCTAGCAATTTCTATAGAAAACTTGAATCTAGGTTTCTTTAATTCCATTTGTTTGTTATGCATGACAATAATTTGCCTGCATAATTAAAATAATTTTGTCACTAGGAAATTTGGGTAGCATATATGGGTATCCTTGGAAGTAGCCAACCCTTTGATAGGTGAAAGTCAGGAATTGGAGATACAAGCACCCAAAATTGTTCACTACCTCCCAGGCTTCATCTGACACTCTCTTCTATTCCAATTGGGGATCAAAAAGACACAAAAACACTGCAAAGAAAGCATCATTTACCCTCTAGAAGTGATGAATGGATCCCTTTAGAGTTAATTGGGGGTAATACTGATACACATGAATGATTCTTCGGTCTCCTTCTGAGGTTAACCCTGGAAAACTTCTCATAGAGGTAGCTGCATAAACCAAGTAAGATGTCATATAGAATTTGGAAGTTGTTGACACCTTGGTTAATTGCTCGTGAAGAGCATTACTTATCTGCTCACCCCAGCAAATATTATGTTTAGCTTGGAGGATGAATTTTATATAAGCATACACCACTCATGGAAGGTGGAAGAAGAAGGTAGCCCTCTAACCCTTCTAAGAAGAGTTATCAGGTCACTAACCTTTTCAACTAAGTCACTCCTTGGGAAACTCCTAGGCTATCTAGAAAGATTAGACCTAGTAGTTTTCAACCATTTAGTGTTTATGATCCTTTTTGCTTTTTCAGTATCTTTGTCATACTCTTTTTGAGCAATATTGAAATCAAGATCTACACTTTCCTCTACACTAGGACACATGAAGACTTTGTCTATGACCTCTACATCCAACCTCATTATCACATTGCCTTGTGTATCAACCACTATTCTATTATCTATGTTATAGAAATGAGCTACTTGAAGAAAAAAATTAGTGTTGTGAGCTTCTACAGGAAAGGAAGTAAACAAATGGATATTATTATCCATAATCCTCTTCATATAATGACTTAGATTCTATTTCTTTGACCTTTCTACAAACTCGGCTATGTCAACATGACCAATCTTTGTATCCCATATCTCATCAACATTGGATGTGACTGAAGTTACGGGTAACACACCTTGGTAATTGTACTTCATAGCTTTATCTTTCTTTGTCAAGGGATCAATCATTTGAAAGATGAACTCCCTCAGTTGAGAAAAAGAACTTGACAATCTTGCAGAAGTAACTGTAATAATAGAAGGCATGATTTTGCAGTGTTAGGAAAAATTTGGCACATGGGAAATTGTAATATTGAAAATCATGGTCAAAATTATGAGCTTGAAGTGGCTACAGAGTAATTGAAGCAATAAATAGGGTGAATGTGGCATAAAGTTAACAGATGTGAAAATTCTATGGAGTTAGAGAATTCTGGGAAGAAATTGCACGGGCAGCAAAAATGCCCACCTCTACATGTAGGAGGAATTACATTTTGTGTCAGGGTGGCAAAAATACCCGCTCAAGCATATGGGAGGTAAAGCTTTATATTACAATCTATGTGTATGGGCAGTAAAATTTGCCTCCCTACACTTAGGGTAGAATCACAAGATCATGTATGAGCGGTGATTTTCACTACTCCTACACATAGGGGTAAATACAAGAATAAAGACATGGGTGGTGATTTTCACCACCCATGCATTACTTAATATAACATATGCATCGATGGTGAAAATCACAACCCATGTATATGGGATGAGAACATAAGCCATAATACTTGTGTATGAGTGGGAAAATTTGTCGTTCCTACACAAAATAATGCACATTGCTAACTTGACAGTAAAAAATACCACTCGAATAGGTGAGGGTAAAAATTAAAGTAATATCTGTGTATGGGCAATGAAAATCACAACCCTTACACTTCAAGGAAAGAATAGGTCAATGACATGGGTAGCAAAAATCACCCCCCTACATTACTTTAGTGGAAGACAAAAACCTTGGTGAAAATCACCGATGCACAAGCACTAGTGGCAAAAGACACCACTTAGACAAGAAAGTAAAACTTAGGATTTCAATGGTAAAAGTGATTAAAACCTAGTTGTGTCTAGTCTAAGACCATCATGACAAAGGTAAAAAGAATGTCGTTTGAAGAAAAAACAAGAAAGGGAAACAAAATGACATACTTTTCAACAAAAAGAAAAAACAAGAACTAGGGTTTGAAGCTTTCATGAATTCATACAGAAGAAAATGAAATAACAAAGATTCAAAGAAAAACCTTTCTTGAATGAAAATGACAAACAATAGATGAAAACCCTAATTTGATTATCACTCAAATCCATCTACATGCGTCAGAGATCTTTGAGGAAATGAATAGGGGTATGGAGAATACACAGAGGTAAGGAAAATATAATAATGAAAAATAAAATTAACAACAAACCATTTAAAACATTGAAGTAAAATATCTTAACTCAACATTAATTACAGTTCATGTGTACTGACAGATGCTTAGATGGTGTTATTCACCACCCAGGCATATGAAGGGTAACAACATGCATCGGTGGCAAAATTTGCCGCCCATGCATGTGACTCAAAAAAAAGACCTCAACATGTAAGCGTGGGGAAAAGTAACACCCGTGCATGTTAAAGAAAATATTGTAACTCTAAAAAGGATCAAACTCACTTGTTTGATTCGTTTGCGATTTTACTTTAATACACAAACTCTTAAAAATTGAAATGACGAGATACTTGGATAGACTCTCCAGATTTAGGGGAAACCATACATGAGGACAAATGGAAATCTTGATTCGTGTTCTTAGAGTTGTACGCTACAAAATGGACAAGTTTCGTAGGGATTATCCTACAAAATGAGCACAACTAATTTTGAGGATAATAGTTGGCTCTAACTGGGGAGCTTCCTTCAATCATTCTTTGAAATGATCAAAGGGAGAAGAACTCTAGTCTCTAAGTGCCTTCATACATTCCATTGGGCTATAGAGTCAAGCGACAAAACAAAAGACACAAAAATACTTAAAAGAAAAAGACATAAAAATTATGCAAATATACATGTACTTGTCTATCGCTTCATTGAGTGAAAAGCTTTAGATGTTGCCTATTGAGTGGTAGCAAGAAAGGTGTCACATCTTGGTATTTCAGAAAGAAACTATTTTCACCATAGAGTTGGTGAATGACAAAGGGGCCTCTCCATAGGGAATCAAACTTCCCATGCATTCCTTTTGGCTCTATCCTCTTGTCCCATAACAAGACTTGATCCCCAACTTGAAAACTTCTAGACCTTGCTTTTTTGTCAAACAACTTCTTTACCTAATTATGATGTTCCATATTGCAGTCCACCACATTGAATCATTGTTCTTCAAGCTCAGAGAGGAACATTGTGTGCATGTCAATGTACTAGAACTCTCAAAAGTTTCATCTTCAATTGCTTTTGCCAACTTCAAAGCTAACAGCTCTAAAGTAATTGGCATTTCAACATTAAATCTATACAACAATTGAAAATGTGACATACCAATTCCTCTCTTAGGGGTAATGCAGTCTACCCACAACGCATCAAACAATGCCTTGTGGCAGGTTCTTTGATTTTCATCCAATAACTTCCTGATAATGGTAACCAAATTCTTGTTGCTAGACTTAGCTTGACCATTTCCTTGTGGATAATAGTTGAATGAGTGAGAAAGAATGATTCCATATTCAAAATAGAAATTAGTTATCTCTTGAGAGGAAAAAAATGTAGCATTATCTGCTACTATCTTTTTTGGAACACCAAACCTTGATATTATGTTCTCTTTGAGAAACTTGCAACCTACTTCAAAAGTAGCATGCTTCATAAGAATAGCCTCTAACCACTTTGTGAAGTAGTCAGTTGTTGTAAGAATGTAACCGTGTCCTACACTTGATTGTCGATGTACTGCACCAATGAAGTCAATACCCCATTGCTGAAATGGTTCATCAATAACGACTGATTTGAATGGTAAGGCAGCCAACTTGGATTTCCCCACAAATTGTTGGCAAAGCTCACACTTATGCACCCAATCATATATGTCTTGAAATAGTGTAGGGCATTAGTATCTAGATCACAAAATCTTGTGAGCTATTGCAGGTGCTAAAAAATGCCTGCTGCATGTCAAACTATGGAAAGATTCCAATAGTTTGCTTTGTTGTGCCTTATCAACACAACGGAGGAAAATTCCATCAATGCTTCTCTTATACAAACCATTGTCATATAGTCTAAAATTTGTAGCTTTGAGCTTGATAGTCCTTTTCTCTTTGTAAGACAAATGATTGGGACATTCACTATAAGTGAGAAAGTAAGCAATATTTGAATACCATTCATTGGTTATCCTAACGAAAACAACGGTATGAACATCTTCATTTTCTACTTCTTCATCACCTGTTTCCTTAGGTACATTATCAACAATAAGCTGACATAATCCTTTCCTAGGGACAAGCTTGGTGGGCTTAATGTCAAGATCATACTCTTGGATCTTAGCAATCCAATTGCCTCTCTTGCTCCCAAACTCTTGTTGGGTCAAAATAGATTTGACTGTTGAATCTGGAACCAACTCAATAGTATGGGAATTCAGAATGTGGAACTTGAAATGCTTGACAACATTTACCATGACATATGCATGCCTCTCCATAGCTGAATATTTGAGGTCATGAGTTTTCAAAGGGCAATGCATGAATGCAATAGGAGATTCAATACCTTCCTTGTTCTATTGAACCAAGATAGCTAACAATGTATGCTCAAAAGCATAACTATACATAATGAAATCTTTGGTAAAATCAGGACAAACAAAAATCGAAGCATGGGCAATGGCTCTTTTGATGTCCTCAAAATCTTCCTTACCATCCATTCTCCAACATAAAGTGGACTTATCTTTCATCATATTTACAATATGGTAGGTTTTCTCTACAAATTCACCTTTCCAAAGATAGAATGAATGGCTATCTTACTTGAAGGAAAAGTATGAGATTGACTTGATTTGACTCTTTCAAGGTCAATTTTTGTACCTTCCTTAGACACTATATGCCTGGCAAGAATCTTGCCTTCTGTTACCCCAAAAATAGACTTTCTAGGATTGAGGGAAATTTTGTGTTGACAAAACCTCTCTAGAACTTGCCGCAAATGATATGCATGATCTTGATGCTTTTTTGAAAAAATAGTTAATTCATTAAGATAGACATAAATTTACCCATTTCATCTCTAAAGGCTAAGTCCATTGCTCTCTAAAAAGTCGCACCAGCATTGATTAATTCAAATGAAATTCTGCAATAAGCAAAAGTACCCCAAGGAGTTGTGAAGGCAATTTTATGGTGATCCACTTAACTAATTTCAACTTGGTTGCAGCCTGAGAATCCATCCAACATAGATAAACTAGTCATTGTTTGAAGTACATGGTCCATTACCAGAAGTGGGTAATTATCTTTTAGGGAAGACTGATTCAAATTCTAGAAATCCACACAGACGTGGATTTCACCATTCTTTTTCCTTACCGACACTATATTTGCAATCCATGTAGAATGATGAATTGGGAAATTATTCTTGCATTCAACATCTTCTAAATTTCAACTTGAATAGTACCTGAAATCTTTGGGTTGTATTGCCTCCATTTTTGCTTATGAGGAGAGGATCCCATCTTAAGTGGAATCTCATACTAAACTTCCTTTGGCTAGAGTGACTTTAAGTCATCATAGGAATATGCCAACACATAAATATGGTGACACAAAAGCATCAAAAACTTGAACTTTTCATCAGCTTATGTACCTAGATTTACCTGTTCAACTTCTATTGATGAACCTGTTCCAATTTGTTGCTGCTGCTTGATGTATTAATCATGCTTTTCAAATAGTTTCTCAAGAGAAACCAAGCCTTCATGAATTTTGTTACCTTTCAACTACAAAAACTCTTCACCTATCGTAGAATCAACTTTAGAAATAGATTCTCTAGGAGGAGAATCACTTCCCTCAAAGTAGAGTTCATTGAAGCTATCTACTTTCTCTAGGAATGTGATAATTTGATCATCACCATTTAAAGCTTGCCAATGATCAGAATTATCTAGGATGCTTGGTCAAAAGACCAACTCAATAGTGTATTTTTTACCCTTAAAATCGTTATGAGGAACCATAAGGGTAGTGGAGATGGCCAATGAATCTGCCTTGTCATTGAACTCTCTTGGTATAGCTGAAATATTAAAGGCATCAAAGTCCTCAATGCAATCCCACACACGATTGTGGTAATGCCTCAACCTTTCATTTTTAGTTTGGTAAAAATTCCTCACTTGGCATACAACAAGTTTTGCATCTCCCTATGCATGGAGATTCTTGACTCCTTTGTCGTGAGTAGCTTCTATACCCAGAAACAAAGATGTGTATTTAGTAGTATTATTTGTATTATCAAATTGTAGCTTATAAGAAAAAGGAAAAATAACTCCTTGAGGAGATATAAGGACTATTCTAGCCCCAAATCCTGTCGAAGTAGAACTACCATCAAAATCCAAAGTCCAAACATCATGTGAACCTTTTAATTTGACAATCTCATGACTAGAAGACTCTTCGCTTGAAGAAGAATGGTCCTCCATTATCATGTTTTTATCAAAACTATCATCTGATGTATCAAAAAAATCCTTAGTAGTCAGAAAGTAGTTTCCCATACCTAAAGATTCAAAATGAATTTGTTCCTTTGGATCCTCAGATGTGGTTACAGTGTATTTTGCTTCCCTTTCGAGAAGCATCTTTTTCATGACAACCTTTAAAGGTATCCTTACTTCGACCAGTCCATGTTGATTTCCCCACCAACATATTTACAAAAATTCTACCCTAATAAAATTCTAGATGAGGTTGGAACGTCAGCCACTAAGATGGTCATCTTAATCCTTTTCTCTGGAAAGGCAGTAAATGCAAACTGTGCATCCTTGATTTTCCCTATAAGGGGCACTTGTTTAACTTCCATTGAAAAGTATCTACCAAAGGTCTTTGTCAAAGTTAATCCTAGGGCAACTGCCACCTTGGTAGGCATGACATTATCAAAGCCACCTGAGTCTATGACAAAATTACAAGTTTATGACCATTTACCAACAAAGTAACATAGAATGGCTCAATTTTCCATGTTGTAGTGTAAGGGGTAGCAAATAGATTGTTCTAAGAGGTTCTTGTCTTGGAGATGATAGGAATATTTTGGGAAGTATCTTCCCCTACAATGGTAGACTTATTTTTTATAAATTTAGCTAACCATTCAAACTGATCTAGATTAGTTTGCAAATACTCAACATTAGACATTAGAATTTGTCTTTATAGAATGATCTATTATATCAAATAATTGATATGAAGTAGAGATATGATAAGGAATACTTTCATTTTGAGGTCTTGGATTGGAAGTACTGGTGTGAGGAACAAAAGTAGAAGGAACATTAGACGTGCTTACTTGTTTTTCACTGATTGAATCCCTAGGTTGGAAAGGTAGAGGTGTACCTCTCTTAGAAATGGAGATTGCAGGACGAGAATCCTCCTTAGACTTTCCTTTGTTAGCCACTTGTTGATTTAGCTAATTTTGTGACCATGTGAAAACAACACACGATTCACCATATGCATCTCTTCCTTGTTCTGCTTCATCCTAAAAATTCAAGAAACCAATGTTTGTGTCGCCAGCTAACTCTTCTTCTCCTTCTGTGAAGAGGTTGGCAATATTATCCTGATCAAGATCAGGTTGATGGGAAATTTCATCATTTTCATAGTATCCAACTATTGCATTAATCGATAGTGCTTCCAAAGTAAGTCTCCCTTATGTAGGGGGAACCCTGTTTTGTCCTTGGTTCCTCACAGTGTTACTTTGATATGGAGCATTCAGGAAAGTTCTCCTCGGTATGTCCTTGTAGGAAGGAAAGGACATATTTTTAGATACTTGTTTCTTCAAGGCTAATAATTCATTAGCCAACTTTTGCACCATGGGATCCATGGTGCTTTTGGTAGGTGCACTTGTACAAGGTTGCCCTTTAGCTTGATTTGTATCATTCCTTATTTTTTTGGTGAGGATCAAGTCATCCTCAATTTCAGTAGCCAAGGTTTGAGCTACTACCAAGTCCACTAGACTAGCCTGCCTTAGAAGAAAACTTACCTCGGGCAACTGAGTGTTTATGAAGAAACACTTTAGATTCTCAGCTATAGGCTAAGCAGTTGTAGGAATCCAGTTGGTTAGCTTGTTAAACTTTGCAATGAACTCACACATGGGTTCTTGCAGTTCCTTTTTCATTTGAGTGAGCTAAGCGAGGAGGGCATGAGCATCTTTGGCAAGTTTGAACCTAGCCTCAAACTTGGTTCATAGAATATTCCATCCAATGATGTATTGAGCAAGAAGATGATAGAACCAATCTACAGCAACACCCTGAAGTGTCTCAACAAAAACTCTTATAGATACATATTCATATTCTACCCCTAGAACACCACATGTAATGTAAAAAGCTGCAATATATTCATCAGGGTGAATTTTTCCATCACCATCAAACTCTGGAAAATTCTTTCTTGAGCTATAGGGCAAATCATGCAATAGTAGAGTAAGGATCAAAAGTATGAAAGCATTTCCCCATCGACCCGTAGGAGGAGGAAGAGCCATTGTGCATTGATTGAAATGCATAATTAGAAACCTAGAATCTTGTCGGATAGGTGTAGTTTTGGGAACACTTGATGCTTCACTTGGTATGGGAGATCTCGCATTGGTATAGGGAAAGCTTAGTGTACACTGAAGAGATCTCTTTGGCAGAAGATTAAAATTATTTTGTTGCATTAACTTGAAAATAGGATCCACAATTCCTTGTACTCTTCTACTTCTAATATACCTAGGTTCATCTAGAATGCAAAATAACTAACAAAGACTTAATACACAACAACCTATTACAAGCAATATGATACCAATATACTTCAACCAAAAGTATGAGGCTCTTTGATGCATATTTGTTCCTCAGCGAAGTCACCAAAAATTGGTGGGTGAATATTTTGTCTTAAACTAACTAAAGACAAAATGGTTATATCAACCACAGTATGATGAGATTTTAATCTCTCCTCTTAGAAAGGGGAGGCTCCCTTCTTATTTCTCACTACAATCAACAAGTACTTAACTAGATTTATGTACACTATAAACTAACTTTTGGATGGTGCCATATCATCTATTTCTCTTTTTTCAGAAATGATGTTTTAACTTAACATTTACAATGTATGATAAAATCAAAAACTACTTATTAGAACAATAATAACCAATATCAAGGTTGAATGAACATGTAAGAATATTCAAAATGATACCAGCTTAAAATAACTAAGAAATTCATAGAAGCATGAAGTCTTTTATAGTTTCTTTTGTTGACTTGACATTAGAAACTAATAGAATTAGGTGAAGCCCAAAGTCTTCACCGTATGCTATGATAAAATCACAAGATCATAAAAGATAGAAGTAACTCAAAGTCTTTCCAATATCTTTTACTCACAAACATAGAATATAAATTCCTAAGGCAATGTTGCAGCACAAAGACTCCAAAATCAGCTTTAGATCACCTCTTAGATTATATGAATTCACACTACTTATTTGATCAATTGTATAAGATGTTTCAAGAGAAAAGACGTAAGAACATATCTCATACACTACAAGTAGATTTCCAAAACAAAGTTTGAATGCCCACTTTCTTTCTTCTTATCAATAAAATATTGATTTACAAACTTGAACACAAAGTCTCAAAAATGCTTCTCAATTTTGGCAAAGTTTTTCTTCAATAACTAAAAGATAAAAAAGTACAAAGGGGACCCCTCTATTTATAGTGAGATCCCATGAGCAAAAATAGGGAAAGTACAAATACCTTGACTTATTCAACTAGAAGAGTCCTTATTGATTTGGGACTTTCCTTTTTTTCACATGTAATTACATCTTGAAAAAGTAGATGTGAAAATTTCCAAAACTAAATAGAAAGTACATATGAAAAAACATTGAAAATTTACTAAGGTAAAAACATTTGAGTTAACTTTCTCCCCTATTCTTCTTGAGAAAATCTTCATACATGGTGAACATTGTTAGCATTTCAATACTATCAGGATCAGCAGTGTTCTTGAAAATAACTCATGCTTTGGTTATTACATCCTTCACTAAAGTGGCCGCTTTCTCATGATTTGTCAACTTAGCCTTCAAATTATCAAAAGTTAATTGGTTGTCTAGAAGATTGTCCAGAGAAGCAACTAAAAAATATTTGTCTTCAAACTCTCTCTGAAAACATACTCTTGAATTCCTTAACCATTACCTTAGCTGAAAGAAAATGATGGTCATCACCTATCAATTTACATGGAAGCTCTTCAAACTTGTATAGATGATCAACATCATTGTCCAGGCTGAGCTCCCTAGCACCTTGCAAATCTTTGAGAAAATTTGTCAACACATTGATGCAGTGAATAAATGACTCCTCGGTTTCTACGTAGGATTCCTGGTTTGAAAATATGTCGATTGATACCAAGGTTTTCAACTTCATCTTCCTTATATTGATCCATTTCCCCAGACTTGCATCCAAATATTTAGCCTCCTTAGACAAAGTGTTAACCAAGTCATCTAGTTCATTTCTCACTTTCTCCATTTTATTCTTCTTTTCAACTGTACTTCTTAAAAGTTCACCTAGTGCATGCATTCTTTCAAGATATTCTTTAACTACTTTTCTCTTAGCATGAATCTTTTTGCTTTCTGGATAATAGGATCCTCCATAGTAATTGCCTCAAGTTCCATGGCCTCAAATGACAAGGTTGTTAGAGTTGGCTATGATTGGAGCTATCCAGGATCTAGGACTTCATGAAAGCACAAGAGAGATCAAATGAGAGAATAATGCTATACTATCAATGAATGTAAAAGATTGTTCTTTTTACAATGTACATGATATGCCTTGCTTATAAAGACAAGGTGAGAGCTAAAAAGATGGAGTGAAAGGTGGAGTCGAAAGTGGAGATATTCCTACAACATGTCTTAATTAATGGATGATAACTAATTGCACATGTGGAGGATAAGACAACTCACTCCAACTATCAACAACTCAACACACAACTAGACTCAACTAGATATCTAGAAGACTCACTAAGTAAACTTAACATGTGTGATTTATGTGTGATGTGTGAATATTATTTAACTAGTAAATAGTTAAATAAGATGAATAATCCACACTAGGGTAAGCCTATTAGGTGATAACCCTGTTCACACCAACACCTCCCCTTAAGTGTAACTTAGGGAGTAGTTGACTAAAGCAAGATGGAATGATGGATGGGTCCCGGCTACTAGGCCATGTTAGGTACCCATGTACAAACAAATCTCAAGTGGAGAAAAGGAGAAAACTTCAAGGGAAGATACTTCTCTCCAAAAGTGAGAATGCATGAAACATGAAAGTGAAAGAAGTGATAGTAGGAGGACCCAACATGACCCCCCAAGGACAACTTCTATCACATATGTACAATCAAATACCCCCCCATAGGAGAGCAAGAGTGAGACTATAGGTCCCCCCCATAATGAAGTAGCTCCTATGCGGATGATGAATGCCTGAAGATGAACACTAGAGAGTGTCATGTAACTACAAACAACATTTCTCCCCTTAGGAAGAAAAAAGTCCAAAGGTTGATGTCGAAGAAACTCCATCTCAAGGTATGAGGGAAGAAGCCTCATGATGTATGCCTCTGAAGACTGTTGAAATGTCCACATGTCAGAATCAAGGAATGCCACAATGCAATGACGTGTGACTAATCCAAAATCCTGGGTAGACTGATGAAGAACAAGCTCCAAAGATGAAGTAGATGGGATAATAGTTGTGCTATAACTATCATCAAAGAGGAGAGATATCCCCTCAAGTGTGTCCTCCAAATCTACAATATGAGACTCACAAAACAAGTCTGATATACCTACCAAGAAAGTATCCCACAAAGCCATGTCTGAAAGACCTGTATGATCCTTCTCAACTGATATTGTGCTTTTGAATAATGTGAGTCAACTCATCAATTTTGTTCTATCCTAGTTTCTTGCAATATGCACACTTTAGTCTCTCCTTCTTAGATGATTCCTCCTTAGGAGAGGATGAGGACTTAGGTGATTTGGTTGACTCTTTTGCTTGCTCATTGTTCTTGATATCCTTATTTTTTTGTTTCTTGCCTTTGCTAGTTGAAGCCTTTTGTTCCTTTGTTCCTTGATTAGCAAGAAGTGTTTGAAGTTTAGGAGACTTCAATGTGCCCATGTGTACTAACTTAGCTTGCTCCCTTGTGAGTGATGCAGCAAACTCATCAAGTTAAGGCATTGTGAAAGCTTTCCCAAGTGTATCCATAGTAGCATAAAAGGTAGAAACAAAAACTGAATAGTCAGGATGAAGCTTGACAAGGATTGAAAGAATCAATTGAGTGTCCTCTTTCTCAAATCCACATTGTTTGAACTGCAATCTAAGTGATTTTAGTTTTGCGAAGAAGTCTTGGATGCTTGCAAAATTGGTTGAATTCAAACTAATTAATTCATTCTCCAATTTGAAACCTCTCATAGTGTCTTGTTTACCAAAGAGATTTTCTAAGGTAGTCCACACTTCATTAGGTGTTTTACAAGATTCAATATGAAAAAGAAGATTAGGAGAGATAGACAAGCATAATGTTCCATAGGCTTGATCACATCTATTATACCAATTTCTCTTTTCTGTAGCTGATGTTGGTTCAATTTCTGTACCCATTATTACTCTATGAATTTTTAAACTTCTTAAATGAATCTCCATTTTAGTTTTCCATTTATCATAGTTATATGGTGTGAGTAGAGGAATTTTGTATGAATCCATGATGCAAGAGTACAAAAGAGAACACAAGACGCCCCCCCAAAAATGAATGATTGTGGCACTTTATACTTAGTGTGATTTACAATTGTCCTCAAAGGACCAAAAATGGGAAAGTATGAAAATCTCTTAAAAAAAGAGATCCAAGGGCGATTAAAATTGCTCACAATGATTAACCATAGCAAATAGATCCCTTCAAAACAAGTTTCACGTCCTCAAGTGTCAGAATGTCCAAGTTATCACTCAAAAGACAAAAAATGACAAATGAAATAAAATGAACATGGAGTTGAATCTAAAAAAATTACATAGATGGATTTTAAGAGCTCCTTAATACCTTTCTGATGCCGCAAGAATCACTAAAATTGAAGATTGTGGTAAAAAGTTGTGAGCTCGGAAGCCAAAAATAAAGATCTATCTTTAAACTATTGTAATATTCACCTATAGAAGATTTTCATAAAACTACTAACACCACTGCAAAGTTCTCTCTGTCATCTTTCTAACAATATCTTGTTTGCCTAATTTCGCCTCCGTGCGCAAAAGTTATGTAAAAAAGAAAAAAAGCCCCCTTTTAGGGCTTTGAGGGGCAAAAATGGCCCCTGGTGCTAATGTCACCTGGCGCAATGATGATGTTAGCAGGGAATATGCTGGAATATTCCTTTTTGGTGGACCAAAAAAACTCCACCCGAAAAAGTGCTCTGTTTGCTACAAAACTGCCCTCAGAGGTGAAAACTACCCTAGTCTAAGGGAAAACCACCGTATTTGTGGCAGAAACTACCATTTGTCTAGTCAAAACCACTGATCTATGGCAAGAAACTATATTTGGGAGGGAGAAACCACTTATGACGAAGAAAACTACCCTCTGGTTTGTTTTGATGACCGTCGGTCACGGTTTAAAGGTGCAGACTTGATAGGAATAACTGACGAGTTTAGAAAAATTTCCAACTTGAATTTATTTATAGCTAAGACAATCCCAAGCACATAATGCTTGTCCGGTCATTGATACTACCAAAAGACTCTTGATTTCAAGCCCTGCGAAGACCTCTGGCAATTCAGCAGAGATCTACCTATGGGATGTTGACTGCGTTGGTTTTATGCCTTAACTACTGATAGTGGTTTCTAGTCGCCAGAAGTTGTGAAAGCTGACTCCTATGAAAGATCCATCGAGACCACTGGAGAAAGATTTGTTCGCTGATGTATGATCACTACCAATGACTATGGGTTACCAATGACTATTTGATCCACCGGTGGTGGTGTGTGGAATGTGCGTCGTAGAAACAATTGATGAGTTTAGCCGCTGGGTGTTTTAGCAAAGATCCCACCAAGGATAATGGGAATGTCTACTGAAATATTGTTGTGGAGTATAGAGAATGCCGATAGATGGTCACTAGCTGACCGCCAGCCATGGATTTGATATACTCACTGCCCAAGTTTGAAGTCTACAGTTTCAAACTTAGCAGCCACTCATGGATTGATTTAAGTGTCACTGGCTAAGATTATACACTAGAAAATTTGCTTATCCACTAGAGATTTGGCAGATGATGTTCACTGTTTGTGGTGGATGAAATTCAATCACCACCAATTGAACAAGGATCGACAGGGTTTTGAAGAATGTGACCATTGCGCTGAAGAACTCCAGGATGAGCTGCTGAAAATTTCCTCTAACCGGTGACTGTGTTGATTTCACTGAGATCTGATTACTCCAGAAATGTAAATGACTGCTGACTAGGTGGAAAGATATGGTGGGGCCTACACTACGTGGTGCCCATCTATTAGCTCTGCATACACCTACAGATCATAGGTGGTACCCTATAATAGGGTAGGATGTAACCTAAACAAAATCTATAGAAATTTGATTTAACCTGTAGAATAAAACCAGAGAATATTTATTACCCAACGAATAATGGATTCAATGACACCTGCACTGCTCAACGCCAAATATTCCTCAGGAATATACCATTGACGCAGAGAATATTCAATGTAGAGATTCAGTATGGTGAAGAAGCAAAAAAAATTTGCCTTTCACTATGGCTTTGTTTGATTTGGACAATTTTACAGTCGATCCTTACTGATTTGGCTGCTCTGGACGTAATGGCAGTGTCTGATTTGGGCCAAACTACTCCAAAATTGCTGGTACCTCCCAAATCATGCTAAAGAGCCCCAAATTGAAATCTTCATCAATTTTTCCCCCGATGTCTGATTTGGACGAAACGAAAGGTGATCTTGACTATTTTGGCTACTCCAGATGCAATGGTGAAGTCTGATTTGCAACAACATGCACTGAAATGCACCTGCAATAAAAGGGCAAGAAGGGAAACCCTCACAAAAATAGTATTTCTATCAAGTCTTTCTGATTCTCCAGGTCATCATGCAATGTAAGAGAAGAGCATACTCAACTATCAAGATCCACCATGAATTACACTCAAGATCTCTCAAAAAAAGACTAAGAAGAAGTGATTCTTCCTAGAGCTCTGATACCATGTTAGAGTTGGCTATGATTGGAGCCATCCAGGATCTAGGACTTCATGAAAGCACAAGAGAGATCACATGAAACAATAATGCTATTCTATCAATGAATGCAAAAGATTGTTGTTGTTACAATGTACATGATATGCCTTGCTTATAAGGACAAGGTGAGAGCTAGAAAGATGGAGTGAAAGGTGCAGTGGAAAGTGGAGATATTCCTACAACATGTGTCAATTAGAGGATGATAACTAATTGCACATGTGGAGGATAAGATAACTCACTCCAACTATCAACAACTCAACACACAACTAGACTCAACTAGACATCCAGAAGACTCATTAAGTCAACTTAACATGTGTGATTTATGTGTGATGTTTGAATATTATTTAACTAGTAAATAGTTAAATAAGATGAATAATCCACACTAGGGTAAGCCTATTAGGTGATAACCTTGTTCACACCGACAAAGGTGATCTTCTGTATTACCGTAGCTACCTGCTTAGCTCTTGGCTTGTATTGATCCTTTATTTCTCTCTCATGATCAAATTTCATAATCAAATAATTAAGAGTTGATTGTACATTGGACTTAGCACTTTCACGAGTAATTTTCCATAGTTCAATCCTAGAGATTGAATAATCACTCATGTTGAAATTCTCGATGGTAGCATCTGGTGGAGGTTGAGTAATTTCTACATACTTATGACCTTTGTCTTCTAAAAGCCAGGAAAGAGTCTTAGGCTTCTTTTGAGTCTTTGCCTTGATAGGTACTAGCTTCTCAAAATCAAAGACATCTGGATAGATGGCTTTCTCTTTGCTCTTTGGAGTGTTGGTTGAAAGCCATGGAGGAAGCACATATGAACTAGCATCCAGATTAGAACCCATTTCTTGCACAGAAGGAATTGCACCCACACTAGTTGTAATGATTATCAAAGAAGTGTTTGTAAAAGCAACACCTAACACATTAACATTAGTAGCCTGCTCAGTTCCTGAAATAAATTGGCCAAAAATTGCTTGATCAAAAAGTGTTCTAGAAGAAGATGGTGTAGATGAACCAGAAGATGGTATGACAATAGGAGTAACTAAAGTAATAGAAAAAATAGGCATTGAATCTGAAATGAGCATAGTGGGCAAAGTAGAAGAAGTTTGAGGTTCTTGTGTCAAGTCTTGTTCAAAAGACATGATTGGCTCCTTTAACTATTCCTATTTGTCTTCTTTCTATGCTCCCTACTCATCCTCTTTTCCCTCTAAAGACCTCTCCTCAGTGTCCATCTCTTCAACAATAGGCTCTTCAGTTGCATGTTCACTTGTTTCCATTTCTTCTGCACTTGCTTCTTCTTCCGTCACTTTAGCCTTTCCTCCTTTCAATACAAACTTTATCTTAGGCTTAGCAACCTTCGAAGATCTTGCTGCATCACTTTTATTTTTGGTTCTTATTTCATCCTTTTTGCCAATTTTCTCTAAAGCCTCTTCATTTGAACTAGTGACAAAGTCCTTAAACTAAATTCCCTTGCTTTTCAACCACACATTGGTATTTTCCAGGATAGGCTCACACCTTTTCCTTATTCAAGTCAACTCCTTCTTTGACCATAAGACTATAGGCAAAGGAGAACTGGCAACATTTTCATTGTCATACCTGGGGTTCACGATGTCTGCATCGTCTACCATTTCGTCTGGAATATTAGCTAGTTCTAAGTCCTAAATTTGACTTAGAGTTAACTTGTAGTAATCCCATTTCCTGATTTCATCATGAGTTCCTAGATCAAGCCATACATCTTCTACCATTGGGACATGTGATAGAGTCTTCCTCTTGATCTTGTCCTTCACCCTCCTAAAGTCAAAGTTGTTTCTCCTCTTGAACTGCTTCATTGTTACCAATTGCATTTCAATCTCAAGAGCCTTAGCTTTCATAGAAGTGGCAATAGAGTACCTACCAATTTATATAGGAAACTTGAAGCCAGGTTTCATTAGTTCCATCTGCTTGTTATGCATGACAATTATTTTCTTACATAACTCCATCAAAACAATTTTATCACTAGAAAATTTGGGTAGCATATATGGGTATCCTTGGAAGTAGCCAACCCTTAGATAGGTAAAAGTCAGGAATTAGAGATACAAGCACCCAAAATTGTTCACTACCTCCCAGGATTCATCTGACACTCTCTTCTATTCCAATTGGGGATCAAAAAGACACAAAAACACTGCAAAGAAAACATCGTTTACCGTCAAGAAGTGATGAATAGATCCCTTTAGAGTCAATTGGGGGTAATACTGATACACATGAATGACTCTTTGGTCTCCTTCTGAGGTTAACCCTAGAAAAATTCTCATAGAGGCAACTGCATATACCAAGTAAGATGTCATATAGAATTTAGAAGTTGTTAACACCTTGGTTAATTGCTCATGAAGAGTATTACTTATCTAGTTATCCCATAAAATATTTTGTTTACCTTGGAGGATGATTTTGATATAAACATACATCCACTCATGGAAAGTGGAAGAAGAAAGTAGCCCTCTAACCCTGCTAAGAAAAGTTATCAAGTCACTGACCTCTTCAACAAAGTCACTCCTTGGGAAACTCCTGGGCCATCTGGAAAGATTAGACCTCGTATTTTTCAACCATTTAGTGTTTATGATCCTTCTTTTTCTGTTTTAGTATCTTTGTCATACTCTTTTTGAGTAATATTGAAATCAAGATCTGCACTTTTCTCTACACTAGGACACATGAAGACTTTGTCTATGAACTCTACATCCAACCTCATTATCACATTGCCTTGTACATCAACCACTATTCTCTTATCTCTATTATAGAAATGAGCTACTTGAAGAACAAATTTAGAGTTGTGAGTTGCTATAGGAAAGGAAGCAACCAAATGGATATTGTTGTCCACGATCCTCTTCATATAATGACTCAAATTTTGTTACTTTGTCCTTTCTACAAACTCAACCATATCAACATGACCAATCTTGGTATCCCATATCTCATCCACATTGGATGTGACTAAAATTACATCGAACACACCCTGGTAATTGTACTTCATAGCTTTGGCTTTCTTTGGCGAGGGATCCGTTATTTGAAAGACAAACTCCCTCAGTTGAGAAAAAGAACTTGACAATCCTATAGAAGAAATTGTAATAATATAAGACATGATTTTGCAGTGTTAGGGAAAATTTGGCACATGGGAAATTGCAATATTAAAAATCTTGGTCAAAAGCACGAGCTTGAAGGGGCTAGAGAGCAATTGTAGCAAGAAATGGGGCAAAAGCGAGCTGAAGTTAATAGATGTGAAAGTTCTCCAGAGTTAGAGATTTTTGGGAAGAAAGTGCATGAGTAGCAAAAATTCTCAGCTCTGCATGTAGGAGGAATTACATTTTGTGTCAGGGTGGCAGAAATTCCTCCTCAAGCATATGGGAGGTAAAGCTTTATATTAGAATCTATGTGTATGGGTAGCAAAATTTGCCACCCTACACTTAGGGTAGAATCACAAGCTCGTGTATGAGTGGTCATTTTCAATGCTCCTACACATAGGGGTAAATACAAAAATAAAGACATGGGTGGTGATTTTCACCACCCATGCTTTGCTTAATATAACATATGCATCAGCAGTGAAAATCACCGCCCATGTGTATCGGATGAGAACATAAGCCATAATACTTGTGTATGGGCGGTGAAATTTGCCGCTCCTACACATAGGATAATGCATGTTGCTAATTCGGCGGTAAAAAATACAGCTCAAACACATGAAGGTAAAACTCAAAGTAATATGCATGTATGGGTGGCAAAAATCACCGCCCTTACACTTCAAGGATAGACTAAGTTGATGACATGGGCGGCGAAAATCACCACCCCTACATCGCTTTAGGGGAATATAAAAACCTTGGTGAAAATCATCGATGCACAAGCACTGGCAGTAAAAGACACCGCTCAGACAAGAAAGGTAAAACTTAGGATTTCAAAGATAAATTCGACGAAAACCTAGTTGTGTCTAGTCTAAGACCATCACAACAAAGAGGTAAAAAGAATGTCATTTGAAGAAAATGTAAGAAAGAGAAACAAAATGACATACTTTTCAATAGAAAGAAAAAACAAGAGCTAGGGTTTGGAGATTTCATGAAATCATACAAAAGAAAATGAAATAACAAAGATTCAAAGAAAAACCTTACCCAAATAAAAATAGTGAATAATAGATGAAAACCCTAATTCGGTTGTCGCTCAAATCCATCTGCACATGTTAGAGATCTTTGAGTAAATGAATAGGGCCGTGGAGAATACACGGAGGTAAGGAAAATACAATAATAAAAAATAAAATTAACAACAAACCATTTAAAACGTTGAAGTAAAATATCTTGACTCGGCATTAATTACAGTTCGTGTGAACTGACAGATGCTCGGATGATGTTATTCGTTGCCTGGGCATATGAAGGGTAACAACATGCATTGGTGGAAAAAATTTCCGCCCGTGCATGTGACTCAAAAAGAGGCCTTAACTTGTAAGGGTGGGGAAAAGTATTGCCTGTGCATGTTAAAGAAAATACTCTAACTCCAAAAAGGATCAAACTCACTTGTTTGATTCATTTGTGATTATACTTCAATATGAAAACTCCAAGAAACCAAAACAAGGAGATACTTGGATAGAATCTTCAGAGTTAGGGGAAACCATGCATGAAGAAAATTGTATTTTCCTCAATTCACGTACTTAGAGTTGTAGGCTATGAAATAGACAAGTTTCGTAGCAGTCATCCTACACAATGAGCATAGTTGATTTTGAGGATAATAGTTGGCTCTAACTGGGGAGCTTCCTTCAATCATTCTTTGAAACAATCAAAGGAAGAAGAACTCCAGTCTCTAAGTGTCTTCATCCATTCCATCGGGCTATAGATTCAGGCAACAAAACAAAAGACACAAAAAGACTTAAAATACAAAGACATAAAAACTCTACAAATATACATGTACTTATCTTTTGCTTCATTGAGTGAAAAAGATTCAGATGTTGAACATTGTGTGGCAGCAAGAAAGGTGTCCCATCTTTGTATTTCAGCAAGAAACTAAATTCACCACAGAGTTGGTGAATGACAAAGGGGCCTCTCCATAGGAAATCAAACTTCTCGTGCATTCCTTTTGGTTCTCTCCTCTTGTCCCATAACAAGACTTGATCCCCAACTTGAAAACTTCTGGACCTTGCCTTTTTTTCAAACAACTTCTTTACCTAATTTTGATGTTTTGTAATGCAGTCCACCACCTTGACTCATTGTTCTTCAAGCTTAGAGAGGAACATTATGCACTTGTCATTAGAACTCTCAAAGTTCCATCTTCAATTACTTTTACCAACTTCAAAGCTGGCAGCTCTAAAGTAATTGGTACTTCAACATTCAATCCATACAACAATTGAAAATGTGACATACACATTGCTCTCTTAGGGTTAATGTGGTCTACCCACAATGCATCAAACAATGTCGCGTGCCAGGTTCTCTAATTTTCATCCACTAACTTCCTAAAAATTGTAACCAAATTCTTGTTGCTAGACTCAGCTTGACGATTTCCTTGTGGTTAATAGTCGGATGAGTGAGAAAGAATGATTCCATATTCAAAATAGAAACTACTTATCTATTAACAAGAAAAACAAGTAGAATTATCTACTACTATCTTTCTTGGAACACCAAACCTTGATATTATGTTCTCTTTGAGAAACTTACAAACTACTTCAGAAGTAGCATGCTTCACAGGAATAGCCTCCACCCACTTTGTGAAGTAGTCAATTGCTATAAGAACGTAACTGTGTCCTGTACTTGATTATGGATGTACTACACCAATGAAGTCAGTACCCCATTTCTGAAATGGTTCCTCAATAATGACCGGTTTGAGTGGTAAGGTAGCCAATATAGGTTTCCCCACAAATTGTTGGCAAAGCTCACACCTACGTACCCAATCATATGCGTCTTGAAAAAGAGTAGGCCAATAGTATCTAGCTTGCAAAATCTTGTGACCTATTATAGGTGCTGAAAAATGCCCACCACATGCCAAACTATGGAAAGATTCCAATAGTTTGCTTTGTTGTGCCTTATCAAAACAATGGAGGAAAATTCCATCAATACTTCTCTTATACAAACCATTGTCCCATATGATGAAATTTACAGCTTTGATCTTGATAGTCCTTTTCTCTTTGTAAGACAAATGATCGGGACATTCACCATAAGTGAGAAAGTAAGAAATATTTGAATACCATTCATTTGTTGTGCTAACAAAAAGAATACTGGGAACATCTTCATTTTTTGCTTCTTCATCACATGTTTCCTTAGGTACATTATCAACAATAAGCTGACATAATCCTTACCCAAGGACAAGCTTGGTGGGCTTAATGTCAAGATCATACTCTTGGATCTTAGCAATCTAGTTGCCTCTCTTAGTCCCAAACTCTTGTTGGGTAAGAATAGATTTGACTGTTGAATCTGGAACCAATGCAACATTATGGGAATTCAGAATGTAGAACCTGAAATGCTTGACAACTTTTGCCACAACATATGCATGCTTCTCCATAGCTTAATATTTGAGCTCATTAGTTTTCAAATGGCAACTCATGAATGCAATAAGAGATTCAATACCCTCCTTGTTCTATTGAACTAGGATAACCGACAACGTATGCTTAGAAGCATAACTATACATAATGAAATCTTTGGTATAATTAGGACAAACCAAAACTAAAGCATGGGCAATGGCACTTTTGATGTCCTCAAAAGATTCCTTACCTTCCATGCTCCAACAAAAAGTGGACTTACCTTTCATCATATTTACAATATGATGGGTTTTCTCTACAAATTCAGGAACAATCCTTCACAAAAAAATCACCTTTCCAAAGAAAGAATGAGCGGCTGTCTTACTTGAAGGAAAAGTAAGAGCTTAAATTGATTTGACTCTTTTAGGGTCAATTTTTGTACCTTCCTTAGACAGTATATGCCCAAGAAGCTTGCCTTCTATTACCCCAAAAATAGACTTTTTGTGATTGAGGGAAATTCCATGTTGACAGCACCTTTCTAGAACTTTCCGCAAATGATATGCATGATCTTGACGCTTTTTTGAAAAAAATAGTTAGGTCATCAAGATAGACAACAATAAACTTACCCATTTCATCTATGAAGGCCAAGTCCTTTGCTCTCTAAAAAGTCACACCAGTATTGATTAATTCAAATGGCATTCTACTGTACGAAAAGGTACTGAAGGAGTTGTGAAGGCAGTTTCATGCTGATCCACTTCATTAACTTCAACTTGGTTGTAGCCTGAGAAACCATCCAATATAGATAGCATTTTTAAACCAGTCACTATTTGAAGTACTTGGTCCATTACTGGAAGTGGGTAATTATCTTTTAGGGAAGATTGATTCAAATTCTAGAAATCCACATAGATGCAGTTTTCACCATTCTTTTTCCTTACTGGCACTATATTTGCAATCCATGTAGAATTATGAATTGGGAAAATTATTCTTGCATTCAACATCTTCTAAATTTCAACTTGAATAGTACCTAAAATCTTTGGGTTTATTGCCTCTGTTTTTACTTATGAGGCGAGGATCACATCTTAAGTGGAATCTCGTGTTGAACATCCTTTGGTTGGAATGACTTCAAGTCATCATAGGAATATGCCAACACATCAATATAGTGGTGTAAAAGTGTAACAAACTTGAACTTTGCATCAGCTGTACAACACTTCCCATTGTTGACCTTTTGGGATCCTCTTCTATACCCAGATTCACATGTTCAACTTCCATTGATGAACCTGTTCCAATCTGTTGATGTTGCTTGATGTACTGATCATGCTTTTCAAATAGTTTCTCAAGAGAAACCAAGACTTTGGAAATTTTGTTACCTTTCAACTACAAAAAATATTCACTTGTCTCATAATCAACTTCAGAAATAGATTCTATAGGAGGAGAATCACTTCCCTCAAAGTAGAGTTCATCGAAGTATCTACTTTCTCCAGGAATGAAATAATTTGATCATCGCCATTGAAAAATTTCCAATGATCAGAATTATCTGGGATGATTGGTTGAAAGACCAACTCAATAGTGTATTTGTTACCCTTAAAATCCTTATGAGAAACCATAAGAGTAGCTGATACGGCCAAAGAATCTACCCTATCATTGAACTCTCTTGGTACACCTAAAATATTAAAGGCATCAAAGTCCTCAATGCAATCCCATAGACGATTGTGGTAGTGCCTCAACCTTTCATTTTTAGTTTGGTATAAATTCCTCACCTAGCATACAACATGTTCTATATCTGCCTATGCATGGAGATTATTGATTCCTTTGGCGTGAGCAGCTTCCATACCTAGCAACAAAGATTTGTATTTAGCAATATTATTTGTATTATCAAATTGTAGCTTATAAGAAAAAGGAAAATATCTCCTTGAGAAGATATAAGGAGTATTCTAGCCACAGATCCTATCGAAGTGTAACTACCATCAAACTCCAAAGTCCAAACATCATTTGAACCTTTTAATTTGACATTCTTATGACTAGAAGACTCTTCGCTTGAAGAAGAATAGTCCTCCATTTTCATGCTTTCATCAGAATTATCATCTGATGTATCAAAAAAATCCTTTGTAGTTAGAAAGTAGTTTCCCATCACTAAAGATTTAAAAAGAATTTCCGCCTTTAGATCCTTAGATGTGGTTATAGTGTATTTTGCTTCCCTTTCTAGAAGCAACTTTTGCATGACACCCTTAATAGGTATCCTTGCTTAGGACTAGTCCATGTTGATTTCCCCACCAACATCTTTGAAGAAATTATGCCCCAATAAAATTCCATATGAGGCTAGAACATCGGCCACTAAGACAGTCATCTTAAACCTTTTTCTCTGAAAAGGCAGCGAATGTAAACTGTGCATCCATGATTTTCCCTATAAGGGGCACTTCTTTAGTTTCCATTGAAAAGCATCTACGAAAGGTCTTTGTCAAAGTTAATCCTAGGGCGTCTGCCACCTTGGCAAGCATGACATTGTCAGAGGCACCCGAGTCTATGACATAGTTACTAAGTTTATGACCATATACCAACAAAGAAACATAGAATGAATCAATTTTCCTTGTGGTAGTGGAAGGGATAGCAACTAGATTATTCTGAGAAGTTCTTGTCCTAGAGATGATAAGAATATTTTGGGAAGTATCTTGTCCCTATAGGGGCAGCCTTATTTTTTACAAATTTAGCTAACCATTCAAGCTGATCTAGATTAGCTTGCAAATACTCGACCTCAGACATTTAAATTTTAGTCTTTCTAGCATGATCTATTATATCAAATAGTTAACATGAAGTAGAGATGGGAGAAGGAATACTTTCATTTTAAGGTCTTGGATTGGAAGTACTGGTTTGAGGAACAAAAGTAGAAGAAAGAACATTAGACGTGCTTACTTGTTTTTCACTAGTTGAATCCCTGGGTTGGAAAGGTAGAGGTGTACCTCTCTTAGCAATGGAGATTACAGGATGAGAATCCTCCTTAGACTTTCCTTTGTCAGCCACTTGTTGATTTAGCTAATTCTATGACCGCGTGAAAACAACATATGATTCACCATATGAATCTCCTCCTTGTTCCGCTTCATCCTGAAAAATTAGGAAACCAATGTTTTAGTCACCAACCAACTCTTCTTCTCCTTCTATGAAGAGGTTAGCGATATTTTCCTGATCAAGATCAGGTTGAGGGGAATTTTCTTGTTCAACTTCATAGTATTCGACTGCTGCATTAAATAGCAATGCTTCCAAAGCAAGTCTCCCTTGTGTAGGGAGAAGCCTATTTTTTCCTTGGTTCCTCACAACGTTATGTTGATATGGAGCATTTGGGAAAGTTCTCCTTGGTGTGTCCTTTTAGGAAGGAAAGGACATATTTTGAGAAACTTGTTTCTTCAAGGCTAATAATTCATTAGTCAACTTTTGCATCATGGGATCAGTGGTGATCGTAGAAGGTGCACTTGTAGAAGGTTGCCCTTTAGTCTGGTTTGTATCCTTCCTTATTTTTTTGGCAAGGATCAAGTCATCCTCAATTTCAGTAGCCAGGGTTTGAGCTATTGCCAAGTCTACCAAACTAGGCCGCCTCTGAAGAAAACTTACCTCAGATAGCTGAGTGTTTATGAAGAAAGACTTTAGATTCTGAGCTGTAGTCTAAGTAGTTGTAGGAATTTGGTTGGTCAGCTTGTTAAACTTCACAATGAACTAATGCATGGGTTCTTGCAGTTCCTTTTTCATTTGAGTGAGCTGAGCTAAGAAGGTGTGAGCATCTTCGACAGGTTTGAACCTAGCCTCAAACTTGGTTCATAGAATATTCCATCCAATGATGGATTGAGTATGAAGATGATAGAACCAATCTGCAGCAACACCGTGAAGTGTCTCAACAAAAAGTCTTACAAATGCATCTTCATATTCTACCCCTAGAACACCACATGCAATGTATAAAGCTGCAATATGTTCATCGGGGTGAACTTTATACATCACCATAAAAATTTGGAAAATTCTTTCTTGAACTACATTGTAGATTATGCAATGGTAGAGTAAGGTTCAAAGGCCTAAAAGCATTTCCCCATGGACCTACAGGAGGAGGAAGAGCCATTGTCTACCGATTGAAAGGTGGAATTACAAACCTAGAAACTTGTGGGATAGGTGTAGTTCTGGGAACACTTGATGCTTCACTTGGTATCGGAGATCTCATTTTGATAGACAGAAAGCTTAGTGTACACTGAAGAGATCTCTTTGGTAGAAGAATAAAATTATCTTGTTGCATTAACTTGAAAATAGGATCCACAATTCCCTATGCTCTTCTACTTCTCATATACCTAGTGCAAAATAACTAACAAAGATTTAAAAACACAACAACCTATTATAAGAACTATGAGACTGGTATACTTCAACCAAAAGCATAAGGCTCTTGGATGTGTATTCGTTCACCAGCGGAGTTACCAAAAACTATTGGGTGAATATTTTGTCTTCAACTAACTGAAGACAAAATGGTTATATCAACCATAGTATGATGAGATTTTAATCTTTCCTCTCAGAAAGGGGAGGCTTCCTTATTGTTCACTACAATCAACAAGTACTTAACTAGATTTATGTACACTATAAACTAACTTGTGGATGGTGCCATATCATCTATTTCTCTTTTTTCAGAAATGATGTTTTAACTTAACCTTTACAATGTATGATAAACACAAAATCCAGTTATTGGAACAATAATAACCAATATAAAGATTAAATGAACATAAGAATATTGAAAATGATAGCATCTTCAAATAAGTAAGATATTCACAGAAGTACAAAGGCTTTTGTAATTTATTTTGCTGCCTTGAAGTTAGAAACTGATAGAATTAGGGGCAGTCCAAAGTCTTCACTGTATGCTATGATAAAATCACAAGATCTCAAAATATAGTAGTAGCTCAAAGTGTTTCCAATATATTTTACTCATGAACATAGAATATAAATTCCAAAGGCAATGTTGCAGCACAAAGATTCCAAAATCAGCTTTAGATCACCTCTTAGATTATATGAATTCACACTACTTATTTGATCAATTACATAAGACGTTGCAAGAGAAAAGACATAGGAACATATCTCATACACTACAATTAGATTACCAAAAGAAAGTTTGAATGCACACTTGCTTTCTTATTATCGATAAAATCTTGATTTACAAACTTGAAGACAAAGTATCAAAAATGCTTCTCAATTTTGATAGAGTTTTGCTCCAATAACTAAAAGACAAAATATTACAAAGGGATCCCCTCTATTTATAGTGAGAGGCCATGAGAAAAAATAGGGAAAGTACAACTACCTTGACTTATTCAACAACAAGAGTCCTTATTGATTTGAAACTTTCCTTGTTTTCACATGTAATTACATCTTGAAAAAGTAGAATTGGAAATGTCCAAAACTAAATAGAAAGTACATATGAAAATACATGGAAATTTTTCTAAAGTAAAAAAATTTGAATTAAATTTCTCCCCCATTCTTCTTGAGAAAATCTTCATACATGGTGAACACTATTTGCATTTCAATACTATCAGGACTAGCAATGTTCTTGGAAATAACTCGGGCTCTAGTTATTGCATCCTTCATTGTAGTGGCTACTTTCTCATGATTTGTCAACTGAGCCTTCAAATTATCCAAAGTTAATTGGTTGTCCAAAAGATTGTCCAGAGAAGAAACTGAAAAAGATTTGTCTTCAAACTCTCTCTGAAACATACTCTTGAATTCCTGAACTATTTCCTCATCTGAAAGAAAATGATGGTCATCACATGTCAATTTACATGGAAGCTCTTCCAACTTGTGTAGAAGATCGACATCACTATCCACACTAAGCTCCCTAGCACTTTGCAAATATTTCAACATAGTATTGCAGTGAATCAATGATTCCTTGGTTTCACATAAGATTCCTTGTTTGAAAGGATACTGATTGATACCAAGGTTTTCATCTTCATCTTCTTCATATCAATCCATTTCTCTAGACTTGCATCCAAATATTCAACCTCCTGAGACATAGTGTCAACCAAGTCATCCAGTTCATTTCTCACTTTCTCCATTTTATTCTTCTTTTCAACTATGCTTGTTAGGAGAAGTTCACCCCATGCATGCATTCTTTCAAGATATTCCTCAACTACTTTTCCCTTATCATGAGTCTTTTCTACTTTTTAGATAATAGGATCTTCCATAGTAATTTCCTCAGGTTCCATGGCCTCAAATGACAAGGTGATCTTCCGTATTATGGTAGCTAGCTGCTTAGCTCTTGCCTTGTATTGATCCTTCAATTATCTCTCATGATCAAATTTCCTAATCAAAGAATTAAGAGTTGATCGCAAATCAACCTTAGCACTTTCATGAGTAATTTTCCCTAGTTCAATCCTAGAGATTGAATAATCACTCATGTTGAAATTCTCAATGGTAGCATCTGGCGGAGGTTGAACAATTTCTACATATTTATGACCTTTGTCTTCTAGAATCTAGGAAAGAGTCTTAGGCTTCTTCTGAGTCTTTTCCTTGATAGGTACTAGCTTCTCAAAATCAAAGTCATCTAGAGAGATGGCTTTCTTTTTCCTCTTTGGAGTGTAGGCTTAAAGCCATGGATGAAGCATTGATGAACTAGCATCCGGATTAGAACCTATTGCTTCCTTAGAATGAATTGCACCCACACTAGTTGTAGTGATTATTAGAGAAGTGTTTGTAAAAACAACACCTAACACATTAACATTATCAGCTTGCTTAGTTCCTGAAACAAATTGGTCCAAAATTGCTTGATCACCAATGTCATATGAAGGAGAAGACAAACTTGGTAGAGAGCTCGAAGAACAAAAAACAACATCAAAAGAAACTTTTGGACTATCACAAAGTGTTCTAGAAGAAGATGGTGTAGATGAACCAGAAAATGGTATGACAATAGGAGTAACTAAAGTACTAGAAACAACATGCATTGAATCTGAAACATGCATAGTGGGCAAAGGAGAAGAAGTTTGAGGTTCTTGTGTCAAGTCTTGTTTAGAAGACATGATTGGTTCCTCTAACTATTCCTGCTTGTCTTCTTTCTTTGCTCCCTGCTTATCCTCTTTTCCCTCTGAATACCTCTCCTTAGTGTCCATCTCCTCAGTAGTAAGGCTCTTCAGTTGCTTGTTCATCTGTTTCCATTTCTTTTGCACTTGGTTCTTCTTCCAACACTTTAGCCTTTCCTCCTTTTTCAATACAAACTTTATCTTAGGCTTAGGAGCCTTAGAAGAGCTTGGTGTATCACTTTTATTTTTATTTCTTATTTTAACCTTTTTGCTAGTTTGCTTTAAAGCCTCTTCATCTGAACTAGTGACAAAGTCCTTCAACTAAATTCCTTTGCTTTTCAACCACACATTGGTATTTGTCAGGATAGGCTCAAACCTTTTCCTTATTGAAGTTAGCTCCTTCTTTGACCATAAGACTATAGGCAAAGGAGAACCAACAACATTTTTATTGGAATACATGGGGTTAACGATGTCTGCATCATCTATCGTTCCTTTTGAAATTTTATTTAGTTCTAAGTCCTCAATTTAACTTAGAGTTAACCTGTAGTAATCTAGTTTCTTGATTTCTTACCAAGTTCTCAGAGGAACCCATATATCTTCTACCATTGGGACATGTGATAGAGTCTTCCTCTTGATCTTGTCCTTCATCCTCATAAAGTCAAAAGTGTTTCTCCTCTTGAACTACTTCATTGTTACCAATTGTAGTTTCAAGAGCCTTAGCTTTCATAGAAGTGGCAATAGAGTACCTATCAATTTCTATAGGAAACTTGAAGCCAAGTTTCTTTTAATCCATCTGCTTGTTATGTATGACAATCATTTTCTTGTATAACTCCATCAAAATAATTTCGTCACTAGGAAATTTGGGTAGCATATATGGGTATCCTTAGAAGCAGCCGACCCTTAGATAGGTGAAAGTTAGGAATTTGAGATACAAGCACCCAAAATTGTTTACTAATTCCTAGGCTTCATCTGACACTCTCTTCTGTTCCAATTGGGGATCAAAAAGACACAAAAACACTACAAAGAAAGCATCGTTTACCCTCTAGAAGTGATGAATGGATCCATTTAGAGTCAAATGGGGGTAATATTGATACAGAGGAATGACTCTTCGGTCTCCTTTTGAGGTTAACCTTGGAAAACTTCTCATAGAGGCAGTTGCATATGCCAAGTAAGATGTCATATATAATTTGGAAGTTGTTGACACCTTGGTTAATTGCTCATGAAGAGCATTACTTATTTGCTCACCCGAGAAAATATTTTGTTTACCTTGGAGGATTATTTTGATATAAGTGTACATCCACTCATGGAAAGTGAGAAATAAGAAGGGAGCCTCCTCTATATGAGAGGGGAGATTAAATCTCATCATACTATGGTTGATATAAGCATTTTCCCTTCATTTAGTTGAAGACAAAATATTCACCCAATAGTTTTTACACAACAATCAGTTGTCTGCATAACTCCATCAAAGCAATTTTGTCACTAGGAAATTTGGGTAGCATATATGGGTATCCTTGGAAGTAGCCAACCCTTAGATAGATGAAAGTTGGGAATTGGAGATACAAGCACCCAAAATTGTTCACTACCAACGAGGCTTCATCTGACACTCTCTTCTGTTACAATTGGGGACCAAAAAGACATAAAAACACTGCAAAGAAAGCATCATTTACCCTCTTGAAGTGATGAATGGATCCCTTTAAAGTCAATTGGGGGAAACACTGATATAAAAGAATGACTCTTCAGTTTCCTTCTGAGGTTAACCTTGTAAAACTTCTCATAGAGGCAACTGCATATACCAAATAAAATGTCGTATAGAATTTGGAAGTTATTCACACCTTGGTTAATTGTTCGTGAAGAGCATTACTTATCTACTCACCCTAGAAAATATTCTTTCTACCTTGGAGGATGATTTTGATATAAGCATACATCCACTCATGAAAAGTGAGCAATACGAAGGGAGCCTCCCCTTTCTGAGAGGGGAGATTAAATCTCATCATATTGTGGTTGATATAACCATTTTGCCTTCAGTTAGTTGAAGACAAAGTATTCACCCAACAAATTTCAAACCTTTTATTTATTCTTGTCATCCATCATGATCGATATGTTATATGTAGGATTTCCTAGCCTAGATGAAACCATAGATGCAGGCCTATCCTTTGACATAATTATTCTCACATCATTTTCTCCTAAATTCAAATCCATTTTGGAACTACATATATCACATTGACCCTTATGGAGATTCTAGATATTTCTCACCATCTTACAAGAAAAATGCTCCAAATTGAGTGCTTAGGATGCTATAGTTGAAGACAAGCCCTAGGATACTAGTAAGAATCAAAGAGACTTGTTCCCCATAATTAGAAAGAATTTGAAAGCATTATTCATTATATTATCATCATGCTTATTGATACTACTCTTGTCAGTACCATAAGCATTCTATATATCATTGTCTTGTGTGTATTTAATTTTTAGTAAATTGACAATGAGGCTTGATTGGCATAAAAAAAGTGAGTTGGCTTCCATTGACCCTTAATAAGATCCTAAAGGTTTTCTTAGCATCATAGGCCCAAATAAAATAGCACTCATAGGTGTTACAATATTTCTAAACAAAGAGACATCACAAGATATAACTATAGATTTTGGAACAAAATTATTGATTTCTTGGGTACAAAATCATATTTGTGGTTATATCCTTCAACAAATAGAGACCAATGACAATTTTATAGCAATGTGTACAATAGAGTTATGATATTAGAATTTTAAACCCAATCATTATGTATTAGTTACAAATAAAATATATGTTGTCAATTAGTTATATTAGACAAATAATGCTAAGTATCTTGAACCCCTTCATTTTAGTTTCATGTTTCAATCTCAATGTATGCATTATCTATGTCTATATACTTCATAACTATTTTATCATTTACTTAGGCTTGGATAATTTGTATAATGAGTTTTTATCTCTACACTTAGTGAATAGAAGATTTACTTGCAAACAACATGCTTAAACTCCTCTATTATAAATATTGAGAGCAAGTTTGAAATCAAAATACTGTTCTAATAAAAAGCATAGAGAGATAGTCAATGACTTTTTCTTAGCTATCAATTAATTTAATGGTTGAAAGTAAATTTTCTTCATTTTTAGAAAAGATAAATATATATTTAATAGTTTTACACATAAATGAAGTGATTGATGGAATGATAAAACTCTCTTTTTTAGAGGGATCTTTCTTCAAATATTACTATTTTAAGGATTAAACAGCTTGGAGTGGTTAATATTTAAGCACAACTATAGTGAACTAAAAGTATTACTATTGCAATAAAGACCCAAATTTGTAGTCGCAAAATGCTTAGCTTATTTTGATTTTAGCAGCAAGTTTTGGGGTGTCTTGAGTATTGTTCCTAGTTTAGCTCCATGCAAGAAAATATGGTAAGTTTTCAAAGCAGAGTAGAGAGACACTCATAGCTTGGAAAACAAAAGAGTCACGACACACTAAATATAGGATTAAATCTATGCAGTAGAGGATGAATTTGTAAATATAGAAGTGAATCATAGGCACAAACCCAACCCAAAATAGTGCAGGCATCTTGTACTTGAATTTGAGTTGACATATAGACATAGAGGCAATGATTCCAAAATTAGAGACAATCAAATCCACATTCCATATCTAAGTAATTCATCACTATCTATCGACCTAAGTACATTTAATTATTGCATTTACTTTCCATGCAATGCTCATAGTTCAATTATTAATTTAGGTTAATTTATGTTGATTTGTACATGTTTGATGGAATCACCCTAGATTAAGTTTAGAGAAATTTTATTTTCCCTTATAATTATAAATATATATACCTAAAAGACACCAATAAGACTATTTTATAATAGTGTAATGGTAAAATATAACTATAATCAGTTAAACTTCTAAATGACCACTTTTTAATCAACTATTAATTCTACTTCCACATAAGATATCTATCTAAAAAAATATTTTCAATTTTAATATCTTAAAACAATTAAAAATAATAGTATAAATATAATGAAATAATCTTTTTATCATAAAAAAGTGTAGTAAATAGATAAATTATTTTTTAATATTATTACCAATATATAAGTTAGATTTAAAATGGAAACAATCCCTCTTAAATAAGTCAGTCTTGTTTGGTTGTGAAGTCCAACAGTCATCCTTGGTCAAGATGCAATATGACTTTCCATCTCCTGTACTCTTTGTCTCTTCATCTATTCAAGACTTTGTCTATTTATTTGAAGATGGAACATTTGTATGATATTGATGAAACTTTGTAATCTGCTGCTGCAAACAATAAGAGTTATTACCCTGCTTTTCCTATGGATGTAGCCATTATTGATGAACCATGTAAATTTGTTTGTCTTCGCACATTTGTATGTGTGTGATTTCATATTATCTCCATTTTTTCTTGTTCATTGTTTACTGTTTAAATCTGCTCCAATTAGTTAACAACTAGTATCAGAGTTGAGGCAATTTGAGGAGAGATGGAGGAAGGAAGAATTGAAAAGTTTTATGGCCAAAACTTTGGAATGTGGAAGTTGAAACTAGAAATGTTGTTTAATTCAAAGAGATCTCTCAATTATACTAGAGGGAAAATCAAAGAAGCCTTCTGTAATGTTTGATGAAGATTGGGACAAATTGGACAAGAAGGAAATGAGAACTATTATCCTCTCCCTTTCAAGTAATGTCCTATCTAATGTTGCAATAGAGAGGACAATGAAGAGTCTATGCGATCGATTGTCTAACATTTATGAGATAACTTGTGCATTAAACAAATTTTTCTTAATGACAAAATTATACAACTTGAAGATGAAGGATGGTGGTAATGTATCAAACCATTTGAATGAATTTAACACATTGATCAACCAAATAATTTTTATTGATATCAAATTAAATGATGAAATAAATGCTATCTTTCTATTGTGTTATCTACTCGATAGCTAGGAAGTAGTTATTAAGGTTTTTAGCAACTCAGTATCTGACAAGAAGGGAAGCGTGCTCAATTTTGATGATGTTGTAGGGATTATTCTTAGCAAGGACATGAGAAGAAAATATTAAGAAGCTTCATCGGGAGATTCTTTGATAACCAACAGCAAGGGAGATCACAAGACCATGGGAGGAATAACCATATAAGAAGATCCAAATCTTGCAAGAGATCAAAATCTAGAGGCAAAATTACAAGTTAATGAGATAAATGCAGCATATGAAGAAGATGTAGGTGCAAATGTGTTATCTTTAGGTGAAATTATAGTAGATGTTTGGGTACTCGATTCCAGAGCATCTTTTTATGCCACATCATGCAAGGAGTTTTTAATGAACTATTAAGAAGGTTATTTGGTAAGGTTTATCTTGGTGATGATAAACCTTGTAATATTGTTGGCAAAGGTGATGTTTTGTTAAAACTAAAAAATGGTAATAGCTGGCTACTATGGGATGTTAGACATGTCCCTCAACTCAAAAGGAATTTGATATCAATTGGGTAGTTAGATGCTCAAGGGTGCAACACCACTTTTGAATCAAGTATGTGGAAAGTGACTAAAGGAGCCTTGGTGATTGCTGGAGGTAGCAAATATGACACTTTGTATGTTCTAGAGAGTCAAGCTGAAGTGGCAGTTGCAATGGCAATTCTGGATAGTAGTCCAAAACTTTGGCACAAAAGGCTCAGTCACATGAGCAAGAAGGGCCATGATATTTTGCACAAAGAGGATCAACTTTTAGGTTAGAAATCAATTGATTTAGAGTTGTGTGAGCATTGTATAGATGGAAAACAAAAGAGAACCAGATTCTTCACCAACGAACATGACAAGAAGATACATCGAGTTAGTGCACTTCGATATATTTGGCCCCATAGAGGTAATATCTATTGGTGGGTCAAATTATTTTGTTACCTTTTTTTATGATTGCACTAGGAAGGTTTAGGTATATATGCTGAAAAGGAAATCAAAAGTATTTTGCATATTTAATATTTTTAAAGCACTTGTAGAAAATCAAACCAGTAACAAAATCAAGTGTTTAAAAACTGATAATGGTGGTGAATTCTACTCCATAGAGTTTGATCAGTTTTGTGCAGATAATGGTATTAAAAGCATTAAAATTGTTAATTTTACACCTCAAGAAAATAGTGCTACAGAGAGGTTGAATAGAACAATTTTGGAGAAAGCTCGCAGCATGCTCTCAAATGTAGGTTCGGGAAACTAATTTTGGGTGGAAGTTATTAATACAGTAGTGTATTTGATTAGCTGAGGTGCATCCTCTTAGTTGGATTTTGAAATTTCGAAAGAGAAATGGCAAGGAAAGAAAATCTCATACAATCATCTCTGAATGTTTGGGTGTGAAGCCTTTGTTCACATCCCACAAGAACAAAGAACGAAGTTGGATGTAAAATCTAAATGATGTATCTTTGTTGGATACGAAGATGAAAAATATGGCTATATGTCATGGGCTCCTATTGCCAAGAAGGTCAGCTGTAGTAGAAATATAATTTTTAATAAAAAATAATACACTGTCTAGCATAATAGGGGATGCCAGTGAAAGAGTATATTCCTCTAGATGACATCACAAATGCTAGTGATATGTTTACAAACCAATAGCAAAGTCTGCCATATAATACAAATTTGATCTTGTCACCCATCACATAATGTTTGTCGTAAGTAACATCACAAAATCATCCAATTAGTATGGTGCAACATAGACCACAATGTTTGGTGCCTAACACGCATCAAAGTTTGGCTACCTTAGATATTACTCAGCTGCATATCACATTGAGTTTGCCACAAGGGATGTCTCTAAGGCCTGCACCCTCTTATCAAAATCTAGTGCCATCTCAGATCTCACATCTATCATCTAATTTCTCATTTCTACTATCGAATACTAGATGTCATCCACAACTCTCTCAAGTGCAACCAAATTCCATTATTCAATGTTCTTTTAACCAAAATCTACCTCCTAAGGTATCTTGATCGCCATTAGTATACTCCATATCAGTCACCTTTACATCAAGATATTGCATCATTGAATTTTAACAATAATGAAGAGAAGGTTCTTCAAAGTCTTGATTCTGAACAGGATGTTGAAGAAGAAATTACATAGGAATTATTTTCTTAGTTGAGAAGGTCCACTAGAATGCGCAAAACTTCTTCAAATTATGATGATTTCATTCACCATCTTTTATTTTGAGATCAAATTGAACCTGCCTCATTTGAAGAAGCATGCAATGTCACCAATTACAAACGCTGGATGGAAGTGATGAAAGATGAGATGGAATTGCTGATGATAAATCACACTTGGGATTTGGTGGCTCTTCCTCCTAACAGTAAAGCCTTGAAAAATAGGTGGGTGTATAGATTGAAGGAAGAAAAAGGAGACAAAAAGTGGTATAGGGAAGGACTAGTGGTAAAGGGATATGACCAGTAGAAGGGCGTTGATTTCATTGAAAGTTTTTCACCTATACTGAAAATGACTTCGATTAGGCAATTTTGGGATTAGCTACCATGTATGACCTTGAGTTGGAGCAACTTGATGTCAAGACAACATTTCTCCATGATGATATGAAACAACCTGAAGGCTTCGAAAAAGGACATGAGAATTTAGTTTGCAAATTGAAATGAAGCTTGTATGAGTTGAAACAAGCTCTGCAACAATGGTATCTCAAATTTGATTCCTTCATGGCTCAACAAAACTTTACCAAGTGTGAATCTGATCCATGTGTTTATTACAAGGTTTTGGAAAATGGAGAATTTGTTTTGTTGTATTATATGTAGATGACATGTTAGTCAATAGAACTAACATACCTATTGTTAGCACACTGAAACAACAATTGGCCAACAAGTTTTTGATGAAGGATTTGGGGGCTACCAAGTAAATTCTTGGAATGACAATCATTAGAGATAGGCAAAGAAGAAAATTGAAATTGTTACAAGAAAAGTGTATTGACATGGTTTTTGATAGGCTTAGCATGAAGGGTGCTAAGGCAATAAGCACACCTTTTGCTAATCATTTCAGGTTATCTTCCAAAATGTGTTCTAAGACACAAGAAGAAAATTTGTATATGAAAGGAGTGCCTTACTCTTATGTTGTTGGGAGCCTCATGTATGCGATGGTCTACACAAGACCCGACATTGCTCATGCGGTGGGAGTAGTTAGTAGATGTATAAGCAATCTAGATAAGGTTCATTGGAGACTATAAAATAGACTCTAAAATACATGAAGGGCACTTCACATCATGTTTTAAAGTTTAGAAGAGGAAATGCACAACTACAAGTATATGTTGACTCCAACATGGCCAGTGATTTGGACAAAAGGTGATCTACTATTGGTTATGTGTTCACATTTGCAGGGGCAGCGATCAGTTGGGTCTCTAGATTGCATAAAGTGGTAGCTCTCTCCACTATAGAGGCTAAATACATTGCCATCATTGAAGGAGCTAAGAAGATGTTGTGGTTGCAGCGATTATTGTCTGAATTGGGAAGCAAACAATAAGAATTTGTATTGTACAACAACAACAATGTAATACATTTGGTAAAAAAGTTAAATTTCATAACCGGAAAAAGTATATTGAGCTTTGATATCATTTCATCTCAAGTTGAAGAAAATGCATACCAACATCAATCTTGCAGATGTGTTTATGAAGGCTGTTCCAAAAGAGAACCTGGAGTTCTGTAGAGCTTCTCTTGGTTTGGTAATCAAGTGACAATAAGATTAGAAAAGTGGGTGATATCTCTGTACGTGGCAGCATGGTTTGGACTTCAAGTGGGAGATTTTTTGATTGTGAAGACCAATAGTCATCCTTGGTCAAGATTCAATATGACTTTCCATTTTTCCTGCTCTTTGTCTCTTTGTCTATTGAAGACTTTGTCTATATATTCGAAGATGGAACATTTGTATGAGATTGATGAAACTTTTTAATTTGCTGCTGCAAGTAATAAGAGTTATTACCCTACTTTTGCCATGGATGTAGCCATTATTGGTGAACCACGTAACTCTATTTGTCTATATACACTTGTGTGTGTGATTTCATATTATCTCCGTTTTTCTTATTCTCTGTTTGATGTTTAAATCTACTCCAATTACTTAAATGTCTAACTCGATAGAAGTAGAACATGCAGCCCAATTTTCAAATATTCTGGATCAATTATTAACAAGAATAGCAATGAGACAAGACAGAGAACTGTAAAAATATAATCTCAAATCAGATGTCAACGTAAGATACACTAAAAAAATATAAACCTCACCAATGTCACCAATGGTCACTTTATTAGGAATGACTGAGAAGAGGTTAACCACATTGTCTGCTTCATTCCAAGTGAGCTATAAATTATCCATACGTCAGTCTGTTGCATTTTTTTGACCGAATGATAGGTTTGTAATAGAATCTACCTTTGGTATTAAGGTCGTAAAGAAAAAGAAAAATAAGATTTTGTACTTCAGCAAAACAATAATTGTCAACTTCACATATTTTCATAACACAAAATAAAAGAGTTCGTTAAAATCTTTCTTGGCAAAAGAGTGTCTAGTTGCAGTTTTGAGATTGAGATTATTAATTCTTTCTTTTTGTTATGTAGAAACACTGATCCACGGGGACGCGTCCCCCCCGAAAAAGGTGTCGTTTCAGAGACGGGGACGTTTCCGAGACGGGGGGACGTCAGGGAAACATCCCCGCCGTCCCCCCGCCGCCCCGCCGTCCCCCCGCCGCATCAGAAGACATTTCTCATTGGGGGGACGTCTTGACGTCCCCGAGTCTTCCAGGCGCCCCCCCTCGAAACATATATTTGTTTTTTTTGTTTAGGTTTTAACTTTTACTTTTCATTGTTTTGAAGTTTTCATTCACTTCATCGGCACCCGTTCGCGTTCAAGGAGATTACTGCATTTGAACTTTGATTAAATTCTGCCTCCGTTGAATCACAGGTACTGAGGCCCGAGGGTTTTATTTTGGGTGATTCGTAAGAATGCAGTGAATGCCTCAAAGAGATGGCATCGCGTGGGATATCCCACGCGATGCCATCTCTTTGAGGCATTCTTTTTGATCTTTTTTTATGCTGCAATAATAAACTATGAACAATCTTATTGGAAGTGCGGCCATTAATACCTTACAGTCAAATGTTTGTAGTTTAACGTTTACCTCTGAAGAACAGAAAATGAATGCCTCAAAGGGATGGCATCGCGTGGGATATCCCACGTGATGCCATCTCTTTGAGGCATTCAGTGTACAAAAATTTTTAAACGTTTTTAATTTCAGATTTCCATTTCCTAAACTTCCAGTTCTAAAATGGTAAAACCTTTTCGACAAATCCATTTTGTGCATATCATGCAATCGTTGCAGTGCCTGCGTCTCCCTACCTGCGTCAAAATGGGAGCTTTGGTTATTTTTAAATTTTTTTGATAAAGGATAGAGGAATTTTGTCAGATGTTGTGGTTGCAGCAACTGCACTGTTAGACTATAGAGTGTAGTCTGTATGCACATTGCAAACTCAAAGTGGAAGCAGCAAGCACAGACAAGGCACATGAACTGTTTGACAGAATGCCTCAAAGAAATGTGGAAGCTCCGAAGCATAGACAAGGCACGTGAACTGTTTGACAGAATGCCTCAAAGAAATGTGGTCTCCCTCAAAGAAATGTGGTCTCTGCATAGACAAGGCACGTGAACTGTTTGACAAAATGCCTCAAAGAAATTTGGAAGGCTGGAAACATAGACAAGGCACGCGAACTGTTTGACAGAATGCCTCATTCTGTCAAGGTGTGAACACTGAAAGCATGGACAAGGCACGTGAACTGTTTGACAGAATGCCTCATTCTGTCAAATAGTTCACGTGCCTTCTCTATCATAGTCTATGCTTCCACTGTTCCACATTTCTTTAAGGCATTTTGTCAAATAGTTCATGTGCCTTGTCTATGCAGACTGCAGAGACCACATTTCTTTGAGGCGTTCTATAAAAGACTGCCAAATAGTTCACATGCCTTGTCTATGCTTCCACATTTCTTTAAGGTATTCTGTTAGACAGTTCACGTGCCTTGTCTATGCTTCCACTTTGCATACACATCTAATAGGGCAGTTGTAACTACAACATCTGACAAGTCACAAAATTGAAAATTCCTCTATCCTTTATGTTTCATATGGATGTCCAACTCCATACCCTATTCCAAAGCTCCCATTTTGACACAGGCAGGGAGGATGCTAGGCTAGCAAAGGTTGTGGAATTCCGAATTTGGCTTTGCACCAGCCAATTGCATTTGCAGCTTGCTTTAACAAATCCTACAATCATTTTGTGCATATCTTGGAATCATTGCAGTCCATGAGACCACATTTTGATTTTTGAATTTTTCTGATTTTCATTTTTAAAAATTTTTTCTTAACAATGAAGTTGTACATTGTTTTAACTTTTTTCAATTTTAATTTTTGATTTTCTTTTGCAGGCTACAGCATCATCATCATAATGAGTTCACAGTCACATAGCATAAGTGACAATGAGGATAGAGAGGTTGAAGTTCACAGTGAAAATGACTCATCTCAATCTGATGATCAAGATCCTGATTTTGATTTAGAAGGGGAGGGTGAACATGCCTCAAATACTTGATCTCACTCTCAAACTGACACAAGTTCCATTGGGAGTAAAGCTCGTGATAAGTGCCCTTCACAATTCCTTCAAAAATGGGCCAAGGGCCCCTTTGATCCAAAATCACCTTTAAAACAATTTGCATCTAAGATAGAAGCAAACCCTGCGGCAAAGGGGGGGGCACTAGAAAATGGAAGTGCAACATATGTAAGCTTACATGGTTTGGAAGCATTACAAGAACTAATGCTCACCTTCTTCTTGTCTGAGGCAAAGGTGTAGATGTATGCAAAGTTGTGGATGGTAACTTGAAGTTCAGGGCTGAAATATTAAAATTATGGGGTTGTAAAGAGGATGAAGCATCACCTTCTGTTATGTTGCCACAAAGGAGTAGGGGTGATCAAATTTCTAGTGCTACTTTGCAGACTCAAAGGCCACCAAATCCATCCAGTTCAAGTGCAACACAGCCTAAGGGGAAACGTAAGATGGCATCTTCACAACCATTGGCAGATTTATTCAATGTGCAAGCAAAGGATGAGGCAGATGATGCCATTGGCAAATTCTTCTTTGCTAATGGCATTCCATTCCATGTGGCTCGCTCTCCTTATTATAAGGAAGCTGTGTCAAAGATAATAAGGGCAGGACAATCATATGTGCCACCAGGGGAGACTAAATCGAGGACAACAATCTTGGATCAACACTATTCCAAGATTAATATTTTGATGGAGAAGATGAAGAGAACCTAGATCACAAGTGGATGCAGCATAGTCATGGATGGGCGGACGGACATTAGGCACCATCCACTCATCAACATCATCGTTACATCTACAGCGGGCCCTTATTTCCTTAGGGCTATTGATTGTTTTGGGCATAGCAAGGATGCCCATTATCAGTTCCAGATCCTCAAGGATGCTATAGAGGAGGTTGGGCCACAAAATGTGGTGTAGGTAGTGACAGATGCGGCCCATGTGTGCAGAGCTGCAGGGAAGTTGATTGAGGCAGCCTATAGACATATTTGGTGGACTCCTTGTTGTGTGCATGCTATGAATAATGCACTTAAGGACATGGGTAAAATCAGTTGGATCAAATTAATTGTCAGTGATGCTAGAGATGTGCAGATGTTTATCTGCAATCACCATACTTCACATGCACTTTTCAGGTCCTTCTCCAAGAAGGAATTCCTGAAGCCTATAGAGGCTCGATATGCATCATATTTTATTCTCTTGGAGAGGATGCTTGAGTTGCAAGAGCCATTGCAACTAATGGTAATGACAGCAGAATGGAACCGATGGCCTGAGTCAAAGACACATAAGGGATTGAGGGTTAAGGAGGTGGTGACAAATGATGTCTTTTGGGCTGATGCCAAATATATTGTCTCCATCATTCAGCCAGTCTTCACAGTTATTAGATTTGGGGATTCTAATGCACCTTCCCTTGGAGAGGTATATGAGTGCATTGATTCCATGCTTGATCAAATGAAGACTATTGTGCGAGAGAAGGACCCCACAATGCAATTCTACACCGAGCATATTCATCCAATCATTCAACGTAGATGGGAGAAGCTCAACACTCCCTTACACATGGCTGCCTATGCATTGAACCCAAAGTGGTACATACCTAGGCCCGGTAGAATCACACCTATACAGGATGCTGAGGTGAAGGAAGGGTTCATGAAGGCCATTGACAAAATGTATGATTCTACAGAGGCCAACTTGCTTCGTACTGAGTGGTCAAAATTTGCCATTCTTTGGGGATATTCAGAGGCAGCCCAGATAGATTTGGAGACTATGTCACAGGAGGACCCCAAGTTGTGGTGGACTATGCATGGGCCTAGATCTTTGATTACTACTCTAGCCATTCGTTTGCTGTCCCAGGTTTCTAGTTCTTCTGCTGCTGAGAGGAACTGGTCTACTTATAGCTTCATCCACTCTGTTAAGAGGAACAAGCTTACTTCTAGGAGGGCAGAGAAGCTTGTGGCTGTACATAGTTCCTTGCGTCTCATTGACCGCACCACAACTACATACAGGGAGAGTCCAGCAGCCAGATGGGATGTAGAGCCAGAAGAGCCATCACAGATAGATGAGGATGCTACACAGATAGGGCTGGTTGGTATTGGTTTAGATGAGCTTGAGCATTTGGGGTCTAGCAGTTCCAGTGATGATGAGATCGACATGGAGCTTGGGGATGATTAGATCATTCATCATTGGTGGCACCAAGCCATTAACCATTTTGGCATTACTATTTAGTATTTACTATTTACTATTTCAATATTTTGAACATTGTTGAAACTTGAAACTTGATTGTAATTATGAACAATGATTATGAAATTCAAATTATGAAACATCTAGTTCTCATTCCAATGTCTCACATTGTTTCAATGTTCACTAGTTCAATGAAATCATGGCAATGTGTTTAAACTCTAAACTTTACTTATTCCTTAGGCTTCTACAATTATACATCTTTTTATAACTAATTTTTCAAGTATTATATGTATTTCAGTGCGCCGCTCCCCCGCCGCCCCCCCGCCGCCATCCCCCCACTATCCCCCGCCGTCCCCAAATTTAGGCCCCCCCGTCCCCGAACCCGAAACGCGTCCCCTGCCGTCCCCCCGTCCCCGTCCCCGAAACTCCGTGGAACTATGTGTAGAAATGATAATATAGTATTCAAAGTATACATCACCAGAAAAAAGGTTAGATTGAAAATTTTGATGAGATGCATTGAAAACTGGAAATAGTAGGGTTAGTATAACTATATAATACCTATATTCACTTTTCCAAAAGCAAATTAAAATTTTAATAGGAGAGTGTGGGACGCATGTGTTGTCGGTAAGAAATAGCATAAACAAAATAACGAAGCATTTGCAGTTGCCTGACCACATATGTTCGTGAGGCCCTTATTCATTTCAGGGCTGTCATGACTAATTTATATTTTCAAAAGTTGGAACTTAATCTGTATATTCTAAGAATCTAAGGATTGCATCCTTGGAATTTGAGGCTCGTGAGCATCTAAACTATTATTCTTCATATAATTCAGCTTCTGCCATCTTTGTCATTCTATAATAAACTATATTTTTTACATATATAAAATCCAAGCTATAAGACAGTCAGTAAGAAAATGACTATAGGGAGTACATGCTACTCAATTCTTTCAAAATAGAAAATGTACTTGGCATGTGTTATTGCCGGCGCCTTTACAATGAATCTTGAGACAAATAAGTCTATATATACTACGCCGGAGTATAGAGAAATACAACTACTTGAGCTATTTCTCTCATCCAGCTGCTATCTTTGCTATCGTTGCTAATATATCTGATTTGCGTTTTTTCTTTTAATTTTTAAAATGAAGACTGGTCTTGCTTTCATTGTTTCTGTCTCCTCCTTTTCTTGGGTTATTCTACTTTGTGGAGCTCGGCCAATTAAGGTACCCAATACAGCAATCCTAATACCCTCACCAGCTCTCGCCCCAATCATTTCTGCGGTCTCCACTGGTAATCCGGGAGAGGCAGCAAGCTATAAGGATTTCAGAGGAAATGCGTATGCTGGGCCTCTAAGAGGTAAGAACACAAAAAATGATGGTCCCCAAACAAATGAGGATGATATTGCTCCAGCACCACCCACGATGAGTCATCAACAAGGTCATAGTCCAGGAGTAGGACACAGTAATCCTTATTCACTGTGCTGTTGAACAGCCAAATAGAAGAATGTGATTGCACACGTTGCTATTTGAAAGTTTCATATATTATGTTTATTGTAGCTTGTCCGTTAGTTAACTAATCTTTATTTATAGTATTTTGTACAAGCAAAGATCATAGAGGGATGCTGGTTTTGGCATGATTTATTGACGTGCGGAGTCATAGCATGTAATGTTTGATGGGTTTTATTTGTTAGAATGTAATGCTCTTTATTGTGTTTTCGATGAATGAAATTTCGTTCTTTCATACAGTTTTTAATTGGCCCATTTATTTTTTTTAGACCGAAGGTATTTATTTTATCTTTTTAGTTTAAGAGTTTTTTTTTCAGTTCAGAAAACATGTATGGGTAAAATGTGAGGACTCAACATCAAAATGGTTTAGATTAAATGTGTAGCAAACTGGAGTTTATCCTAAAATCTGGAGTCCATCATCAAGAATTCCATGATTTGTATATGCTATAATCATTTGATAATATAATATGTTTTCTCCAATTAGTCACATTGTTAGAGAATAATTTTAAAAAATTAATATATATAAAGTTTTTATATATTTTTAAAATTATATATAAATATATCAAAAATAAATGCTTCAGAATTTATTTTTAGACTATTTAAAATGAGGCTGATTTTTTTTGAATTTATCTTTATATTTTAAATTATTTCCTTGTTCTAATAGTAATATATGTATTTGTGAGAAGTTAGTTAATTAAGAAGTAATATTTACTGTTAAATTGATCTAATTCCAAAGATAAAAATCAGTAATGTAGGTATTTGTGTAGAATAAGATAAATAGGAAATATAAAAATCCGTAACATGTACGAATTTGTGTAGAATAAGTTATATAAGAAATAATCTTTACCATTGAATAGATTTAATTGGGAAGATAAAAATCAATCTTCACGATTTTTTTTACTTTCCTCCTCTATCTTGCCTTACTCCAATAAGATGAGAATAATCAATTAATCTAAGTTGAAAATAAACTTAAAGATTCATTTCCTAAAATTTCACCAGATCAAATCCTCCTTGTGTGAAAAGAACTGCTTTCATTGATTATGTATTTATCAAATACTCTTGATTTAGTATTACACTATACAAAACAAGTAACTTGGAATTCCTTGAACACAGAGGGAATAAATTGATATCACTTTGAGAGAATCAAGTAAGTTGGAGCAGTGACAAGAGATGATTAGAAGGATATTCATGACCCTAGTTAATAGATTAACAATACTTAAAGAGATGAGAACCATATGCTGAAAATTAAAATAAATTAAGATTTTGAATTAAATTGGTTAGAAGCATATTAATAGAAGAAATTTAATGGCTAATAAAAACACCAAACCAAAAAATTAAACATGATTATGTTAATCACATAATCATTGTCTATTAGAAAATTAAAAAAAAATAGAAGTTATATAAAGAATCTTTAATTCTTGATTTAGATTGATATTTATATTTAAAAATGTAAGGTTACTATTAATATTGAGACAAACTAATGCTTTTAAGCAATATGACAATAAATCAATATTTGGAATCACGTGCAATACAAATATAGGATAAATATAGATTTCAAAACACTTGGTAAAGAAAACGATATCAAACATTTGTCTTTATTTTTACTTTACACATATGTTGGATTTTCTATCTTCAAGTACCATTTAAACGAGACTGGTGGATAACCTCAATGAGTCTATAGATTTTAGACATGAAAAACAAGTGAAGGTCAAACCATCTCCACATCACTAATAGCTACTATTTATCTATCTAAAGTGAGACCTATGAATCATGTATTGTTATAGTCAATGCCATTGTTTTAGAAATATGTGCAGTGTTGGTTTGTATAATTTGTGGATCATGAATGCAATTTGGGTTGTTTATTCCCTATTCATACATACATACTTTTAATATTAAATGATCACCCACAATAGCTATTCAAGTTGTTTAGGTTCCATATCATAAATTATATGTTCTATACTAAAAAATACATTGTTGACAAACCTAGCCTCATAACATGGATTTCACATAACACTTGTCATTTCTTAAATTAAAGTAGTGTTTCGTAGTCCAAATTCTTTTCACAAACATAATGTGATCTTATAGGACTAGTATATGTGGTCAAAATAGCCCTAAATGGGGATGAAATGACTATCTTTTTGTGATGCTAGTGGTCGAGGAGCCAAATTTAGGGCATGAAGTATGAGAAAATGTACAGCATTGAACACTTCCCTTTCCTTGACGTCCATGTTTTGAGGGAGTTGAAAATTGTCAACATTCAGAACCATGTTGAGAGATTTGAAGTAGCTATTCAGGAGTCCTTTCTTTATGGCCTGGAGAACACACATTTCCACTTGAGAAGATTAGAGCAATTCCACAGGAAATAGTCCCCCAATGGGTGTGTCACCTTCAAATAGGTCATATCTCTCCATCGCCACCTTCATTTTTTCTAGGGGGCCAGGTAGTCATTAATATAACCAAAGGCAATCATTTCCACAAAGTTGACATCTTGAACAAGGTCCATGATACTTGACAGAAAGATGGATGCTACATCTAAGTATGAGAGTGAATGTAGAAAGTCACATAGGATGGACTCACCCACTACCATTCGTATAGCAAATTCAATTTGTGGGCAGTCCATGTCGAAAAACAAGCACTAGCTTGCCAGAGTCATAAATGCCAATTTCTAATGGTTCCCATTTTTGTGTTTCTATGTGGATGTGGCAGTTCTTCATGATGGACTTCATGGTTGAAACACAAAGTGTAGATGAGAGAGGCTGAGGAATATGAAGAGGACAAAAATAATGAAAAGTTGTTGAGAGGAAAAATGAAAGAGGCAATAAGAATAGGTGAGGTAAAAATAATTAATGGTAGAAACAAATGGGTAATGTGAGGACACACAAAGGTGAGATGAGAGAGAGGAGTGATGGCTTAGAGTAAATGAATGGGATCATCACGCAGGATAGCAAAAGATATAGAGTTAATGTGGAAGTACAACACAATGAAGATGTGAAGGAATAACACATATGGACAGATGGAGATGGCCATTGGTGACATCATATGACCTGCTTCAAATGGCTCAAAGAAATCTAAGGGAGGTATTACTATTACCCACACTACATGTCACCTCGTGGTTTTCCTACCACTTCATCATGGATGCGTGAGTCATCTTGGGATAGCTCCCTAATGTTTTATGCTTTTGAAGATCAAATTATTTGTCTATCCTTTTCAATAATAAAGTGGAATGATGGAAATTTATTTTCTATTGGGTCATTAAATTGAGAAACATCCAAACCCTATCTATCGCTAAATTAGAAAGATAATCTACAGCATTACCTTCTCTAAAGTAGTGTGAGCAAGAATAATATTCAAATTGATCAAGGAGACTACAAATAGACTAAAATATATACTTTTCTCTCACTAACTTTATTCACCACATTCTTGGAGTCACCCTCAATACAAATTTTTTCAATCTGGTTTCTTTGTGCCAATTTGAGGCCATGCATAAGGGCTACTGTCTCTATTACATTATTTGAGCCATTTGGAATTTCATTGCTAAGGCTCCAATAAGATTACTTGCACAATCCCTTATAATAAATCTTGTTCTTGAGGAGTCTATATTTCCCATCAAAGTTTAATTTGATGAGTGGGGAGGTAGGAGGAAACCATTTTACTTTGCTGCTATCTATTTTATTTATATAATTCTAAATTGACCTTTTTGTATATGGAGTGCAAAGAAGAGGTCATTTCTTCAAGATTTCTTTATCCCAATTTGTGAATTGTGAATTGTCCTCTAAGTGATTATTGACTTCAGCCAAGGTCTTTTTTGATATTACCAACTCTATTCTTTGGATGACTTTGTGCCATGGAGACGGAGATTTTCTAAAGATCCTTTGATTGTGTTCTAACCAGAGGTGATGACAAGATACAGAATGAGTTCCCAAATGCATGCAAAAATGGATTCATAGTTTAAAGTCAGACAACTAGAGAAATGATGTAAAAGTGTGTTAGGGAATACACCCACCACCCTAGTTTTCTAGACAACCATTTCCAATAGTGGTAGCTCTATTCACAATTAAATAGGAGATGGCTTACATCCTCCTCTTCTTCACCACAAATGACACAATTGAAGATAATCAATTCCCATTTTGTGCAATCTTTTACCTATTAGAATCTTGTTGTGGAGGGCAAGCCATTAAAAAGTGTCCACTTTCAAGAAACAAGCATTGCTCTAGCATAATTTAAAAGGCTACGCTTTTAATGATAGGTTTGTGAGATAGTAGTAGCCTTCTTAAACATTATAGAGTCCTAGTTTCAATGTTGTCCATTTGATTTCATCTTTTGTAGAGGAGAATATGATGAGTTTTTGAGCTAGTATTTCATTTAATAGTACCTTTTGTGGTGTAGGGAAGCTACAATCTTGAAGTTTAATCCTCTATAATTTCCCAGTTTTATTTTACTTTACCCCATGCCTATTTTAGATATGTGCTTGCTTCATCCAAGTTTCACACATTGAGAGTGGTTGATATCCATACCATCAATCATCCCAGAATAGTTTGATTTCCCCATTATGCGCTACTTTAGAAAGTTGTGGGTACATTACCTCTCTATCCTATACTATGAAGCTCCACATTTTAGATCCTGATGGTAGATTTTCCACTGTGAATATTCTTTCTCTATCTAGACTATCTAGATATTTGTCTCGCATAATTTGAACCCATTTTGTATTGGGTTTAGTGTACATGTTCCAAGCTAGTTTATCATCTAGTGTCATGTTTTATACTATTAGGTCATGAATTCTTGCACCTTCATGTACTTTAGGTTTGTAGATTTTTTTCCATGAGATAAGGGCTATCCTCTTTTTGTCTAAGCTTCCTTCCCACATAAATCTTCTCACTATTTTTTCTAGTTTTGATAGCACTCCTTGTAGAATTTAGAGGACTAATATCATATATATGGGAATGGCAGAGAGGGCTTCTTTGACCATCATAATTCTTCTTACCAATGATAGCCACCTACCTTTCCTTGAATATATCTTGTTCTTAATGGCCAAGATAATATGTTGCCACATCTCTATTTTCCCCAATCCAGAGAATAAAGATATTCCTAAATATTTTCCTGGTAGTGATTCATATTTGAATACTAATAAGGTTGTCATTTTCTATTGGGTTGTAATTTTTGTATTAAAGAAGAAGATTTTTGATTTTGAAGGGTCTACCACTTAGCCTGGGATACAACAATAAGAGTCAATTACTTGTATGGATTTTGCTTTTTCTTTGCTTGATTTTCCAAAAAAAAAAAGCATGTCATCTTGAAAGAATGCATGCGGATTTGTTTCCCTTGAGAATGGAACATGTACATTCCTTTCTATATTTCTTTTGAGGTTTTTTCCTTAATGGTATTGCTAAAATCTTCTACCATGATGATGAAAAGGAATGGTGGGAGAGGCCTCCTTGTCTTAACCCTTGTGTAGATTTAAAAAATCATATTGGGCTTCCATTCACTGAAATTGAGAACCTAATAGTATAAATGTAGGCATAAAACCATATGTACCACTCTTTTGAAAAACCAAATATGTGTAGAACTTTTAAGAGAAGGTCCCAATTAAAGTTATCATATGCTTTCAACATATATCTACTTCCATTACAGATAATTTATTGGATTTAATTGAATGTAGAAATTAATGGGAGACCCCATTAGATGTCTCTCTACTGGGTACAAATCCTCCTTTTTCTTCTGAGATTATTTTGGGAATAGAATTTTCGCTATTACTTTGGAAATGATTTTATAAATGACATTGCACAGAGATATTGGTTTGAAGTCCCCAAATGTTGTAGGATTCTTTATTTTGGGGATTAAGGTAATGAAGGAGACATTCCATTCCTTAAGAATGTTTATGTGTTTCCTAGCCTCTTCCATTGTCATTAAGATGTCTCTACTTATGAAGGGCCAACACTTTTGGAAAAAGAGCTATAAAACCATCTAGACCTAGTGGTTTGTCTCTTGCCATTGAGAATATTACATTCCTGATTGAAATCCTCCACAGAAAATTCTTCCATTAGGCACTTTTTTTCTTCATCAAGTATCAATTTGGGAATATTATACAATATTACAATGTTAGGATTTTACGAGAGAGAGTTATCTTTGGAGAGAGCGGTTTCAAAATATCCAACTACTTCATTATGTATTTCTTTGTAGTTTTCAAAGGTCTTTCCTGTGGCATAATTTATGTTGTAAATAGAATTTGCATGTTTTCTACCCTTGATTGAGATATGGAAGAATTTTGTATTCTTTTCCCCCTCATTTAACCAGGTTTATCTAGATTTTTTCTGCTAATGGATTTTCTCTCTTAGTAGTATTTCTTGTTATACTTCTTTGAATTCCTTTTCTAGCAAAAACCTTTGGTAGTTCATACTATGCCTAATGATGTAATTTTCCAGTTCTACAAGATAAAGTCCAATTCTCTTTTTCTCCTTAAATATATTTTTGAAGTGAAGGTGATTCCATTTTTTTATTTATGTTTTTACAAATTTTATTTTGTGGAGCAATTGAAACATTTAGGTACCTATCACAAATGAGGCTATTTCCCACCAATTTTGTAGTAGGTGAAGACAATTTGGGTCTCTAAACCACATAGCTTCAAATTTGAAAGAACTTTTCTTGAGAGCATGATATTTTGACACCTCATGGCTAAGTAAAAAATGGTCTAATCCTATCAATGGGAGAATGGATGTGTAATAGATTTGCATTTTAGAAAGCCATCCATGTGAAAGAAAGACCCTGTCTAATCTTTCTACGATGTGATAAAAATTATGTCTTCTATTTGCCCACATGAACCTATCAATCTTACAAATAGAATCATATAAGTTGTTTGGAAATATAAAATCCTTGATGTCCTCCATCACTCTAGTGGGGCGAATAATTGTTTGCAACATAGTCAAGAGACATTGCTGATTGGGTAATGTTGTCATTGATGGCAACAAGAAAAATAGAGCATGATGGAGCTAAGGATGATTGGGAACTCAACTTGGAACAGACCGCATACAAGGTTCTGGTCCAGACACAAAAGACTAAGGCAAAATGGCTAAGTACTGACAACACAAAGTTAGTAGCAAAAACTCAAGTGGTATTCCTCATAGTTGATGATCAAGGTATGCAGTTCAGGTATGTTATTCAGGATTGTTCAGAGGTACTGTGTTCAAGATTACAAGTCCTGATGACTTCCAGAAGTTAAGTAGTGATTGGTCTAAGTTTGGGTGAACATAGTTAAGTCAAGAACAATGCAGAGTGCATGAGTATTTTGGTCTACATTTCTCTGCAAGTGATTGTATTAGTATGTGGTTTTTGAGGTAGTATGTGTAGGTGTCAAAATCATCTATTTGATGAGTTATTGAGTCTGAAGTGATCCAGAAGATTTTCTACAAAACTCCAAGTTCCGACAGTTGGTTTGCTAGTACTTCACCAAGACAAAGGAGATAGTTCTGAGTTCCCAATATCACCTCATAAGGACATCATGACCTATAGTTGATAAGATATGGTCTGTGAAGTATGAGGAATGGTTGATGTGATTATTTAAGGTTCATATGGTCTGCAGTAAGAGTTTTGGGTGTGAGAGATGTTTAGGTCAAGCATCTTCTTAAGAGACAAGTCGATAGGCATGTTGGATCTTTATGCAGAGAAGGTATATTGTCTAAACTATCAATCTAAGTGGTTGAATGGTAGGTGTCAACCTATATAAAGATTATTTCATGTTTGTTTGGGTCTACATTGTTGTTTATATGGATGATCAATATGACAAGGTAAAATACATTATATACACGCTTCGTGTCTAGCTTGCCAACTTGATTATGAAATGAATCTTGTTGCAGTTATAAATACTCAATGGATTGTGATGATGATGTGTGTGAAGTCTGGAGTTATGTGCAAATTCAGAGTGTGAAGAATTATAAGTAGAATACAGAGCAGAAAAGGAAAATAAGGACAGAAAACAAAGTATATATCGAAGAGTTAAGAAGCAGGGTAGATTAAATGAAGACTTTTGAATCTGTGTACTAAGCTTTAAATGGAACTGTGATCTAGCATATGGTAGATGGGCTACAACAGTTCATCACTAGTAGTGAGTCAATTTTCTTCCTTCTTCTATTCTTCTTTCTTAGTGGACAGTGAGTCTACTTGGATAGTGAGTCCACCTGTAGTGAGCATTTCTTTGGGGAGTGAGCCCTAAGGCAATGAGCCTTCTTGTAATTTGGTATTGTGCTATCATAATATATTGTGAGCTAACAATCACCGTGGTTTTTCCCTTTTTGGATTTTCGATGTAAAAATCCTAGTGTCTATGTGTTATGTCTTTATGGTTGTTGTTCTTATGCTTGTTCTACTTTCATGTTATTAATTTTTGAAATTGGATTAATAAACAAGTTAAGAAGTGCTTTTGTGGAATACTAATTCACCCCCCTCTTAGTATTCCTTAGTTTCAACAATTGGTATTAGATCAAGGTTCCTTGGAAGAAGCCTAACAGCTTGAGGAAGATCTGGGAGAGATCACTCATGGCAGCCAGAAGATTTGGAAAGTTCTCAAACAATGTTGAACTGGAAGCATCTCTTATTGATCTTGAAAAATCTGAAGCAAAAATCAGGGATATGAAGGATAACATACAAGAAGCTGAAGAATGTATTTTAAAGCTAAAAGAACAAGTCAAGAAATTAAAAGAAAAATACAAAGAAGTTAGTGAAAAATTGATATCAACAAATGAAACCTTGGATGATTTGAAAGTGGAAGTTATAGAAAGAGCAAAAGAAGAAGAAGATCTAAATTTGATGGTGAAAAGCAAGTCAGAAGAATGTGTCAAACTTGAAAAATAAATTGTGAGCTTGAAAGAAGACTTTGAAAAGCCAAGATCTATGAAGAAAAGTTCAAGATAAGTTATGTAAAGCTTGATGAGATGATTGCTAGTCAAAAGAGTTCTGATGATAAGCAAGGCTTGGAATTTGAGAGAGGAGAAAGCTCAAAATCAAATCAATCAAACATTGAGTTAAAGAAAAATAAAGGCAACCAGTTCAGGAATCAAAGAAGAAGACCTATAAGACCTCTGGTTAGATAACCAAATGCTCAAATGTACCCATCCTTCAATGACCATTGTTTTAATTGCAAAAAGTTTGGTCATAAGGCTACTCAGTGTAGGAGTGGAATAATTTAAAATCAAAATGTTCCATCATTTTCTGGTCAATGCTTCAATTGCAAGAAAATTGGTTATAGATCAAGTGAATGCAGAAGTCTGGTAAGAAATGGCTTCCACAATTCAAGGAATACTCAATCATTCAATGGAAGATGTTTTGCATGCAATATATTTGGACATATGATTAATCAATGCAGATCAAATCCAACCAATAGAAGGTATCAAGGACAAAGGAATGTGGTATGCTACAATTGCAACAAGTTTGGACATGTTGCAAGATTATGTAGAAGGAAGAATGTGAAAAGAAACCACTATGCTAAAGAAAGGAAAATAGAACAAAGGAATGATAAGGGAAAGGAAAAAGTTGATCCAGTTGAAATCAAGAAGGAAATGAGCAAAGTATGGATTAAGAAAGATGATGACAATATCAAGGATGGATCCACACCAGCTTCTGGTTCAGATACTTCCTCCGAGAAGTAAATTGGGAGCTCTGGTTTAGAGGTAGCTATGTTGAAAATCTAAAACCCGCAACCAAAAAGTTAGTGCTAAAATCCAACACTAAGGTATGTTGTGAAGTACTTTATGAAAAGTCCTCTGAAAGAAATTTCGGTAGAAAAAGATCCAATGTGGAGCATAGTGAAGCAATTTGGATTGACTGTGGCTGATAAAGAAGTGTTTGATAGCTTTTTGAAAGACTGCATTTATGATGATTTAGTTAAGGCTTCAAGGGGTCAAAAGGCTTGTATTCTTAAAAGATTAATCACTTTACATTCAAACTATCAAGTGTCTAAGGCAAATTTAAGAAAAACTCCAAGCAACTCAAAGATTTCCAAAATGATTCAAGCCAAATCGATCTCAAGTGATAGAAACCCTAATCTGAATAAAGAGGTATTTTCTGTTTAAAACCCTACCACAAATTTGTTTCATTATTTGTGGAAATAGCAACACCACAAGTGGTGGATGTCACTGAGTGAGCCTGACCAAAATTCAAGAAACATCCATTCAAATCAACCAAAATCGATCAAATGGGTGCATTTTTAGATATTCCACATGTAGTTATGCATGTGGAGGATGTTAGGGCTTACATCCATGTTGCCCTAGAAGAGCATAGTGATAGCAGATTCTCAAACCTGTATCTGGAGCATCTAAGTGGTGATCATTTTGTGTTGAAAGAAGAATACAAACCTATGGAGGAGAAGAAATTCATTCAATATATAGACTTCCCTAAGCGGTGATCATTTTGAGCATCTAAGTAGTTATCATTTTGAGCTAAAAGAAGAATACAAAGCTATGGAGGAGAAGAAATTCATTCTTAGGAGAAATTGTTACCAAATTGTGCTTGGCGATCCAATTAGGCTGGGCTATAACAGTTGTTTTCTAATGCTTTCAAGAAACAAGTGACTTCAAATGAAGCATGAACGAAGAGAATATCAGATCAAAATAGTCAAGAGAGAGGCTTTAGCCTCTACATTTTATCTAACATGTTTTCTCACTGTGCAGATACAGGTACTTGAAGACCACTCACTTATGCCATTTTTATTCAAAATATAAAGGCTTACATATAATATGAAGGGTCACATTACCTTTGGAATTTAGAAAGAGCTATGGAAGGTGGCAGTTCATTTTCCCACCAAAAAAAAAAAATTTGGTAGGGTCGTAACTCCTCGCCACTTTATCAGAATTTAAATTTTTTGGACTTGTTATAAAGATAAACTAATTATCTAGTTCAAGTTCTAGGTTTCTAAGGATAACGCCAATGTGTCCTCAAGGTGGATTGCCTTGATTTCACTCTGAAGGCCTTCAAAAATGTAATTTACTAAGATGTAGAAAATATCAGAAAAAAAATTTTAAAATTTAAATTTTCAACATTTTCCCTAAAATACCATTCAAGACTTGGTCAAAAGTCTTTGAAGGTACACAAAAATTGGAGAGGAGTTGAACTGAAGTGTAGGTTATGCAGGGAGAGATATTTGGAGTTCTATTTTGACATGACTATTTTTGGCAGTTTCTTGGTCAAGGACTTAGAGACATGGAGTTCTGAGCTATTTTTGCTCATCTTGGAAGAGTTTTGGGGCCTAAATTTTAGGCTTTTCACTTGTGCTTGCCCATCAAGTTGGAGTTACTTTTTCAAACTCATTCATGCATATTTTTGAGTTCAGTTGAGCTGGAGTTGACTACCCATTCACTTTTTGGGGACCAAGATTGTCTTGTAACTCAGCCATTTTTACAGTTTCCAGTAGTAGAAGTTCATTTTTTTAGCAGTTTATTGTTATTTTGTAGAGATTCCTTCCATTTTCTAATATAATCAGGGGTTCTTCTATCCAATTTCAGGTGTCTTGCTATTTTGCGAGTGATTTGATAGGAATTTTTTGTGTTTTGGTTCAAAACCTCTTAATTCTTTATCTCATTTATTGGATGCAAGTATACACATTTCAATTTATTATAGGTCACAGCTTGTGCAATATTATTCATGCCTTTCTGTGAAGTACTTATGTGGTGAATCTGATCAGTTTGGATTGTAAGAAGAGGTTTATTGGAGAATGTTTGTGGGTTATATTGTAGTTTTAAATCAAAATATTGGTGCATCACCACCTTTAGATAGATTTTCTCTTCGGTTTTCAGTTTATGCAAGTTTTCTTCTATCTTTTTCCTTCATCAATTTACAGATCTAAAGGGTATTTAAAGGGAGCCAACTCTTTTAGAGGTTCATTTTTGAAATAGACAAACCCACAATTTGAGAATGTTCTAATGTTGCATGGGATTGCCAAGCTTGTAAAGGCTTAACATTTAGGGTACAATCCTTCGTGACAACAAAAATATTAAAAATTTGCAAATGAATGATTCAAAATCAGTAGATTAGTTTATCAGTCATCATTAATATTATGAATAAAATTAGATCTAATGGAGAAGAAATATCAGATTAGAAGATTATAGAAAAAATTCTTGGGAGTTTACCCAATAAATTTGATGCAATAGTTGTAGCAATTGAGGAATCTAAGGATTTGGTACAATTATCAGTAGATGAATTAATGGGATCTTTATTGAGACATGAATCCAGAATGAATAGAAATAACAATACTTCTCTTGAGAATGCTTTCAAGTCTCAGGTATCACCTAGCAAAGGAAGAGGAAGAGGAAGGTCAAACTTCAAAGGAAGAGGTAAAGGCAGAGATGGAAGGAGTAACCTAGATCAAGGTGAAAACTATACTAAAAATTACAACAATAGAGGACATGACAACAATCATTTCTAGCAACATTCACAAAGGTTTGATAAATCTAACATTTAGTGTTATTATTGCAAAAAATATGGACATTATGCAAATGAATGTAGAAAGAAACAAGGAGATGTGGACAAACAAAATTCTAATTACACAAATGAATCTAATTCTACAAGTTTATTCATCAGATGCCATGTTTCTCAAGAAAGTGCTAGGGATATTTGTTTTTTAGATAGTGGATGTAGCAATAATATGATAGAGAATAAAGAATTATTATCTAGTATTGATGATTCTGTAAAATTAGAAGTGAAATTGAAAAATGGTAATAAAGTGGCTATAATGGGAAAAGGAGTAATAAATGTTTTGGCAGAAAATGGTGTAAGAAGATTTATTCCTGATGTTTATTTTGTACCTGGATTAAAGAATAATCTTATGAGTGTTGGACAATTAGTGTAGAATGGTTACAGAGTATCTTTTAAGGATAATGTTTGCACAATACTAGACAAATTTCCAAATGACAGGTTGATTGCAAAAGTGGAGATGACCAAGGATCAGATGTTTCCCCTTTGAATTCATTACATGCAAGGAGAAGAGGAAATCAATTTCAAAACTATGTATTTAGACCAATCATGGCTATGTCATTTGAGGTATGGAAATTTACATTTTAGAGGTTTGACTTTATTACAGAAGAAAAATATGGTGAAGGGATTGCCACCAATAGAGCAGCCAGACAGTTCATGTGAGATTTACATTTTGGCAAAACAACATAGAGAGAATTTTCCAGTAGGAGTTTCATATAGAGCAATGGTATTGTTGGAGCTAGTTCATAGTGATTTATGTGGACCAAATTAAAACTACATCATTTGGAGGTAGTACTTATTTTCTAACCTTCATTGGTGATTTTAGCAAGAAGACTTGGATATATTTTCTCAAGGAGAAGTCTGAAGCCTTTGGAAAATTCAAAGAATTCAAAACTATGGTGGAAAAGTAAAGTGGCCAACTGACTTATGGAGGGGACCATCGAACTGTCTTCCTTGGTTCTCGAGTGTTGCCCTAATCAACCATGTCTATTATTGGTAAAGTTAGACCATGCCAGTTCCTTTGCATCTTAGCATCCCAAGAAGTAAACCTGTTGTTCTTATGACCACAGTCTTCTAATCTTGAGTTTGCTACCTCAACAATTTTCACCTCTACCTTGTTTAAAAAGTGCTTTAGAGGGATTTCTTTTCTTGGAAAATCCTCTTGTTTCTCTCCTTCCAAAGTTCCCAGATTAGTAAAGAAGGACTAGTGATCCATAAACCCCCATAAATGGACTCCTTTTGTAGCAAAGACCAAGAATTGAGAAGTTCTAGAAGTTTAACCAGGAAGGCTAATTTCCAATGGAGTTTGGCACAAAGCCATTGCTAACAACTCGTTGAGAAATCGCAATTGAGAAAAAGATGGTCTCTTATCTCTTTAGTTTGTTTACACAAAATGCATCTGGATGGGCCAGAAAAACCCATCCTACTAAATATATCAACTATGAGAACTTTGCCTTGGGAGGCTGCCCAAGTAAAAATTTTGGCTTTTGGAATACTATTTTTATTCTAGGAGAGCTTGGTCGGGAGCTCGGATTCCACTATAATATTTCTTTTAAGGACTCTATAACCTTCTTTTACATTATACTAACTTGTAGGTGAGACATTACATCTTAGAACATTAGGCCCTAGTCTAAAGCTTATTCTTCGATTGCTCAGGGCCTCCTCGAAAGCAACTATTAAGCTGTCCTCCAAGCCAAGATCCCTGACGCTTTTCCATCTAAAAATCAAGCCATTACTAATCGAGGGAGGGATCATATACTCCTTTACTTTGTCCCCCCACAATTATTTTTTTAATGTTTTTGCTTTGTTCCAGTTCTTCCCTACCAACCAATTTAGTATAACCTTCCCACGAGTCCTCCCAGAAGAGGGCCTTACTGCCATCTTTGATTTCCTAGGTCAATTGACTTAAAATCAAATCTCTGCAACTTTTGATGAAATTCCAAATCCTAGACCCCTTCGGTAGGGATTGAGAGGTGAAGATACCATTTTCATTCTCATTCAGATACTTTTCTTTGAGAATCTTGACCCATTTAAGATCATGCTTAGAGTGAATGAACTAGACCAATTTTGCCCCTAGCACCTTATTCAATGAGAACAAGTTTTACTTGTGTTCACAAACCTAATTCTAATTAATCAATCGATATTTATGCTGCTACGAGTTGCCTTTCCAAAAGAAGGTTCTCATTTTTTGATTTAGTTCTCTACTGGCAGCACTTGATAAAGGAAGACAGGACATCATGTATGTTAGGATAGCAGCTATTACTACCTTAAGCATAGTTAAGCAGCCTGCCCAAGAGAACCACTTTCTTTTCCAAGATGCCACTCTATTTTTTATCCTATCAATTAAAGATTCCCAAAGCTTCCCAGGCTTGACACCTTTAGCTAGAGGTAATCCCGAGTACTTGCAGGGTGACTCACCCTTTTTGAATTTAGAATCCTAAGAATGTGAATCTCTTTTACATTGTTAATGTTGAAAAAGAACCTCAAAATTGGCTTGATTGACTTCCTATCCCGAAGTAGTAGAATATTGATTGAAAATGAATTTAAAGTTTCTAGCTTCTCTTTCTTTGGCAACCCCAAAAACATAGTATCATCAGTAAAGTGTTGGTGAGTTACTTCATGCATTCCATGAGTGAACTAGGTCCCTTCAATCTATCCATCTTGCTAGGCCTTGTAATACAACCTCCCTAGTGCTTTTGCCATTATAATGAAAAGGAAGGGGAACATTGTGTTGCCCTATCTGAGACCCCACGAAGTACTAAAAAACCTTCAAGGGAGCTATTTATGTAAACTGAAAACCTCGAGCAAGACACCCATTCAAAAATCTCATTAAGCTAGGTTTTATCAAAGCCAAATGCTTCCAAAATGTTAAAAAGAAATCTCCAATTGACTTTATCATAGGTCTTTTTAATATCTAGTTTAATGAGCATTGCTGGTTTTTTGGTTTCCTAGACAGAATGTATAGCTTCTTGAGCAATGATTACACCATCCAATATCAACCTCCCAAGAATAAAATGAATTTGCTCTTCTATGATTAAGTCTGATAGTATTTTCTTCATTCTATTAGCCATTGCCTTAACCAGAATTTTGTAAAGGGTGTTGCACAAGGCTATAGGCTGATATTCCTCTAAAGACTCTAGTTTCTCTTTTTTTGGAGTGAGGGCAATGAAAGTATTTTTAACTTCCTAGATAACCTTTCATGTTCTTCTTGAATCTTCGATTACCTCAGTTACCTCCTTACCCAAAAAATCCCAACATTTTTGAAAAAAGCTGTTGGGAACCCATTGGGTCTTGGTGCTTTGTCTGATTCTAAATCGAAAAGGGCCTCCTTAACTTCTACTTTAGAGAAAATGCAAGTCAGCATTTTATTCTGAGCCTTAGAGACAAGCCTAGGGATGCTATTCAGAAACAACTGCTGAGACTCCAAATTTGACCCATCCCAATCATTGAGTAAGTTTTGGAAGAAATCTATAGTCACCTCTCTAATTTCCTCTATCTTATCTGTCAACCTACCATCTGTAGATTTGATGGAGGTTATTTTGTTGATATCCCTCCTAACTTTTGTAGAGTTATGGAAGAACTTGGTGTTCTTATCTCCTGCCTGTAACCACATTTCACTAGATTTTTTATGCCAAAAAATTTCTTCCTTAGAAATAATGTCCCCCATTCTGCACATCAATTCTTTTTCTTGATTGAAACTGTCAGAATCTATACCTTCCCTAAATATTTTTTTCATTTAATGACTGTAATTCTTCTTCTAGTTTCCTTTTTTCCTTGAAAATGTTTTTAAGGTACTCCTTATTCCAAAGTTTCAAAATCTGTTTGACCAACTTAAGCTTGGTGACAATATTAGAAAATTTAGAGCTTCCTGGATTATACTCAGTCCACCATTGCTTGACCAAATCCAAGAAATTTGGATTTTTGAACCACATGTTCTCAAACTTGAAAGGGAATCTAGCTGGCTTCCTTTCCCCAACTATCTCCAAGCATATAGGATAATGATCTGAGCTTGACATTGGCAATATCTTTCTTTCCAAACTAAAAGGGAAACAACTCAAATAACCTATGAATAGGAACCTATCTAACTTCTCACCTATATTATTGAATCCTAGTCTCTTGTTAGTCCATGTGTAAACTCCATTTACCATGGGAATTTCCAACAGTGAGTTCCTTTCAAAAATATCTTCAAAATCTTCAAAATCCTCTGTTCTTATAATAGCATTAAAGTTGCCTTCCATAAGGCAAAATTCAAAAGCAAGACTGCTCCAGATAGCACCTAATTCTCTCCAAATTTCTTTTTTTTTTCTAGACAAGAGTTGGGGCCATAAACATTTATCAAAAGAAAACTCAAATTGGAAGTCAAACTTCTTACCTTACTTGCAATCCAAGCTTTACTTGAAGCCACTTCTTCAACCAGCACGAGTTGTGGGAAACACAAGGTGATAAGGCCACCAGAAGCACCATTGGCATTAACCCCAGAAAACTTCTACCTTTTTCAAACTCTTGCAAATCTTGTCTCTCTCTTCCTACCCTAATTTTGATTCCTGTATTAAGTAGATGTCTATTTGAAAAGATTCAAACCGATGCCTGCATCTTTTGTTAGGGGTGTTTAAGCCCCTAACATTCCAAGAAGCAATTTTCTTAATTGTTCAGGAAGGGTTCCACCCTTCCCTACTTTCAGAAAATCTTTGATCTTAAGTTTACCACTGGCTTCACCATCCCATTTTAACTTTTCCTTATTTGGAATGCAGCCTCTAGTCTTGTTTTCACCACAATCAGGAGAAAATTTGGAGGATTCTTTATCAAAAATTTCCAAAGTCCTAAAAACCCTCTATCCAAAGCACTAGCTAGTAAATTTTCAAGATCCATTTGTTTAGGAGAAGTGACCTCTTCTTTAGAATAACAGTTTTTCCAAACCCACATCTCCCATCCAATTCTATTCCAAGCCTTCTCCGACTAAATTTAACGAGCCAATGTTAGCTTCCTTTGCTAGTTCCACCAACTCCTTCCCTGATTTAATTAAGGAATTGATATCTTCTTCTTGCACATTGGGATGTAGCATGTCTATTGTTGTAGAAATTTTCCTATCCAAATTTTCCATTTGGAACCAGGAGGGCTTCCCTGTACAAGTCTTCTCCTAATTCGCTTCTAACACCTTCTCTGAGGGGACTTAATTATCATTCCTATCCGATATAACATATAATTAGACCTCTATTATTAGATATTTATTTTTAGGTTTGAAACTCTATTAATATTATTTTTAGTTTTTTGTCTTAACAGAGGTGAATGAACATCAACTTTAGATTTTCAATATTATGAATACAATGTCTTTTTATTGTCTATGATTTTTAGCAATTGTGTATAAGTTTTATTTGATTATTTAGCTCTATATTTTTGTTGGCTATTAACATCCTTTTAGTATAGTGTTAGAGATTCTTTAATTTATTTCATTTGGTATCAAAAGAGATGGCATAAATTTTATTTTGAAGGTGACAAGTTTCAGTTTAACAGTTATCTCCAAATGGCTAATAGTAAAAACATTTCATTCAAGGTTATGTTGTTTAAAGGAGACAACTATGACTATTGGAGCATTAAAATGAAGAACCTACTATTGTCCCAAGATCTCTAGGAATTAGTAAAAGTAGGATACATTGAACCTATAGATCAAAATGCTTTGAATGCTTTGATAATAAATCAATGAACTTAGTTGAAAGAATACAGAAAGAAGAATAATCAAGCTCTATTCACCATTCAAATTTACATTGGATATTTCAACCTTCCCTCATATAGATGGTATGAATAAATAAAGGGAGGCATGGGAGGCATTGCAAGTTGCATACCAAGGATCTAAAAAAGTTAGATTCATAAGACTTCAAACTTTTAGAAAAGATTATGAAAATTTAAGCATGAAAAAGTTAAGTCCATTCAATATTTTATTAGTAAGACTCAAGCTATTGTGAACTAGATTAGGACTCAAGGGGAAGTAGTTACAAAACAAAAAATTGTTACAGAGAAGATTTTGAGTCTCTTCTTCCAAAATTTGATCTAGTGGTGATAGCCGTTGAAGAAAGTAAATATCTAACCACATTCAAAGTGGTAGAGATGGTTGGTTCTTTCATCCTCATGAGGAGCATATGCATCATTCTATGGAGAGTTTGGTACAAGTTTTCTAATCTATAGTAAGAATTGAAAACAAATCTACAACTCTTTTTTCTCACTCCAATAAATCTCAAGGGGATCTTTTTAATAGTAGAGGATGTAGTAAAGGAAGATAAAGAACAATAATAGAGTAAGAGAAAGAGGAAGAAGTTCTATGGATCATAGAAGCATCCATTGTAGATATTTTTGAATGATATGGACACTATGAATCTAAGTGTAGAAAGAAGAAATCTAACTTGAATAAGTCAAGAGCCAACTATAATGAAAAGTACTCCAAAGGTGTAAAATACTCCACTTTCTTCACATGTAACATGGAAAAAGAGCATAAAAAAGATGTCTGGTTCCTAGATAGTGGCTACTCAAATCATATGATAGGTAAATTTGATCTCTTTGTCAAATTAGCTAAATATGTGAGAAGTCATGAAATATTTGGTGATGATAAGGAGTAGGATGTGATTGCAAAATGTATCCTTTCCATAAAGACTAAGCAAGGAGAAACTACTTATATTCATGATACTTTGCATGTACCAAAATTAAAACATAATCTTGTAAGTATTGGGGAGCTTGTAGGATAAAATTCTAAAGTTGTGTTTCAATGTAATTGCTGCAAAATATTTGATAAATCAACTAATTATCATCTTGTAGCAAAGGATCCTATGATAGAGAACATGTTATTTCCTCTTAAATTGCTTTCTACTAATGTGCCTACCCTTAAAAACACCACATATGATTGATGGTTATGGCACAAGCATTATCATTGAGTTTTTTTTACAAGAAGAATATGGTGAGAGGACTTCAAGTAATTCAAGCATAAGAAGAAGTTTGTGCTTGGTGTGCACTTGGAAAGCAATACAGAGATAATTTTATAGTGAACAAATCATAGAGGGAAAAAGCTCCTCTTGAGCTTGCGCATGCTGACATCTATGGTGATATGCAAGAGCCATCCTTGGATAAGATTTTTTTTTTAACTTTTATTGATGATTTTTCTCGCCACACATGGATCTATTTTATTAAGCATAAATCCAAAGCCTTCGAATGCTTCAAGACATTTAAGGCTATGGCTGAGAAGCAAAGTGGGTATTATCTCAAAATAATCAAAATAGATAGAGGGGGATAATTCACTTCAAAGGATTTCTCTAATTTTTGCAACAATTATGGCATCAAGAGACAACTTACTACAACTTATAGCCCGCAACAAAATTATATTGCAGAAAAAAAGAACCACACCATTTTGGAAATAGCATAAAGTATGTTGAAGTCAAAAAAACCTTCCAAATTATTATTGGGGAGAAGCAGTGGAAACAAAAATATACATTTTGAATTGGAGCCCCACACAAGCAGTTCAAAACATCAATCCAAAGGAAGCTTCGAGTGGTCACAAGCCTTCTATGGCTCATCTCCATGTATTTGGTTGTCCATCATATGTTCATATTCCAGTTTAGAAGCAGAAGAAGTTGGGTGTAAAATCACAACATTGTGTCTTTGTGGGATATTCTGATGCAACTAAAGGTTATTGATTTTATAATCCTAAAACAAAGCAATGGATTGTAAGTCAGGATGTGGGTTTTGATGAAGGGGTATGGCAATGGCAGAAATGTGTATAGAAAAAACACCAATAATTATGGACATAGAAGATGAAAGTGTTCCTCCTCCCCCCACAAGTTCAAGTGGAAGTACAAGCTCCAGTAGTAGCTCAATATTGAGTTCTCCTAATAGTGCAACTTCAGGTGATAGTTTAAGTCCAACATCAAGTCCAAGCTATTTAACAAAGGTATGAAGTTTAAATGAAATTTATCAGAGGAGTACTAATATGAATTTAGTTGTTAATTTTTCTTTACTTAGTCAAATTCAAGTTGAACCCTCTGTGTATGAAGAAACAGCAGAAAAGAAAGTATGGATTGATGTTATGAATGAAGAGATGGAAGAAATAGATCAAAATAATACATGGAAATTAGTGCAGCTTCCGAAAGATAAATAGGTGATTGGTGTCAAATGGATTTAAAAGGTGAAATATGATGTTGATGGTTCTATGAAGTGACACAAGGAAGGATTAGTTGCCAAGGGATTTGTACAAACACTAGAATAGATTATTCAAAAACCTTTGCTCCAGTTATAAGACTTGATACCATCAAGATTATATTAGCAATTGCTACACAAAATAAGTGGCATGCATATCAAATGGATGTAAAATCAACCTTCCTTAATAGTTATATAGATGATGAATTCTATGTGGAACAACCCATGGGCTATGAAATTCAAGGAAAATAATAGTTTGTTTACAAACTGTTAAAGAAAGCTCTCTATGGGTTGAAGTAGCCCCTCATGCTTGGTATGCAAGGATTGATAGTTATTTCTTGAAGAAGGGGTTTAGCAGAAGCCTCTCAGAGCCAACCTTGTATATCAAACATTTTGGTAATGATATTCTCATTGTTTGTCTTTATGTTGATTATCTTATTTATACAGGTAACACAAAAAGCCTTTTGGAGAAATTTCAAGCAAAAATGAAACAAAAATTTTAAACGTCAAATTTGGAACTCATGCATTATTTTCTTGGTGTGCAAGTACAACAACAATCAGAAGGTATATTCATTTCTTGAAACAAATATGTAGCTAATTTATTGAAAAAGCTTAGAATGAATTCATGCACAGCAATAGCAACTCCTTGAGCCCTTGGTAAGAAATTAACCAAGGAAGATGCAAGTTCCAAAGTAGATGCCACTTTTTACAAAAGTTTGGTTGGGAGTCTCATGTACCTCACTACAAATATCCCTAATATTATGTATGTTGTGAGCCTCGTCTGTTAGTTCATGCAAGATCTACATGAGTCTCGTCGACATGCTACAAAAAGAATATTAAGTTATGTCAGTGGAACTCATAATTTTGACATCCATTATTCTTCTACTGAAAAATGTGAACTAGTTGGTTACATAGATTTTGATTGGGTTGGTTTAGTGGATGATAGAAAATCAACATCCGGTTATGTTTTCTCACATGGTTCCAGAGTTGTATTTTTGAACAATAAAAAATAGGCAATTGTGGCTTTTTCTTCAAGCAAAGCACCCCATGTTTCATGTTCGATCAAAAACACATAGAGATCCAACATCATTTCATTCGTGATTTGGTAGAAGATAGACAAGTAGAATCGCAATTCTGCCCTACATCTGAACACGATGCTGATATCTTCACCAAAGCTCTTCCTACCACTACTTTTGTCACTTTGAGAGATTAGTTAAAACTCATCCCCATTAACAATTTTTTTTTCAGTTTGCATAATTCCTAAGATATTTTTAATCCTTCCATGCAACTAGTTTGTAGGAGACATATTTAAAAAAAAAATTTACCAGAATGTATGAATCACCACAGTGCATGAGCAATCCATCAAGTTAATATCTTAGTTTTATATTTAGGACACTATGATTCCTGCGACATCATATTATTAGACCTCTATTTTTAGCTTTTAGTTTTAGTTTTGAAACTCTATTAATATTGTATTTTAGTTCATTGTTTTAACAGAGATGAATGAGCAACAACTTCAGATTTTGAATATTATGAATACAATGTGCCTTTTTTATTGTCTATGATTTTTAGCAGCTCTGTATAAGTTTTATTTGATTATTCATCTCTATATTTTGTTGGCTGCTAACATCCCTTCAGTATAGTGTTAGAGCTTCTTTAATTTCTTTCACATAGTATCTACACAGATGGTCAGCAGCCTCAACTTCCAAGGTTGGAATCTGTTAGATTCCTTTACTCATGAAGTTACAACTTGTCAACTATAATTTATAGGTATTGACAGCTTTGAAATGAATTAGAGCCTCAAAACGGTCCTGCAGCAACACAGTGTCTTTTCAGTTTATGTTTTTGCTAACAATGCATTCCACATTCATCTTTTGTAATTCTAACATTCTTTAGAAAAACTGATTATAGTATATAGTTTCATAGCTTTGCTATTTTATAATTCCCATGCATGTTCGAACTAGCTGTGTTTTATGACTATAGACAGTCCAAAAGGACAAATGTTCCTATACATTTTTGGGGGGGTTAATATTGATGTTCCCAAGAAGAGCATTACTACTTGATACTGTATTAAAAAAGTTGTACTTTACAAAATGAATTTTAAATCTAAAAAAAGAGATTTGACTCAAATTTCTACAGAGTTAGATACAGAAAAATTGAAAAAAAAAGAACCTCCCATAAAGTAAAAATAGCAACCCTAAGGAATATAAAGTACATTCGCAGTCTTCCTTTCAAGAAATTCTATATTTGGAATGGCTATGCTCCGAAGTCATCTTTTGACATATATATATATATATATATATATATATTAATAGAAAAAGGTGATTGAACACCCATAGATTAAATAAAAAGTTTTTACATAAAGTATAGAAAAGTCCAGAGCTCAAGAGTAGCAAAAATAAAAATAGAAGGCCTTGAAACAACCAGATCTAACAATAGAAAAACAAACAAAAAAGAAACCATGAACCCCACAATTAAAAAGTCTCCGTAGGAAGTGAAGCCCAAGAAAATCTAGCAAGAGGTTAAGTTGACATCATAAGATCGGAATGCACAAAGGCTAGGCTTGTAAGTACACCATGAAAGGAAGAGAATCAATTGTAGATTGCGACGTTTCCACTGTAGACACTTCCGAACAAATGAAATGAAGCCATCATCATTCAAAACAATGCCCGCTAAAGATGGGAAATAAATACTTGTCACCTCCACTTAAGGTAGAGTATTAAGATAAAGGATTCACAATCCCAATCTACCCACCGAACCAATTAAAGCAACGAGTACTTGTCTCAGATCATTAAAATTCATGAATGCTATCAAATCCTCTTCAACGGGCTTGTCAGGAGCTGGTGGGAAAGAATAATAACACAATTAATGAGACTGATCTAGGCATGCCAGAAGGACGTTACTATACGATGCCAATTTCAAACCGAGAGAGGTTTTGCCGCTTCTGCCAACTCATCTTACAAAAGTTTGGCCAAAATAGTTGGCTGATCTAGATTAGTAGATAGGAAAAGAGTGGCTGTGCTTTCTTGCCCAACAGCTAGATTAGCTAGAAGATCTGCCACCTTGTTGCCTTCCCTTAAAGTGTGAGAGATGAGATAGTTATCAAACCTGTTAAGGAGGGTGATGGCTTGCTGAAAAATAAAGTTGAGTTTCTAGTTGTCTAAGCCTTTCTCTTTAATAGCATTAATCACTATCAGAGAATCACCCTCAATCCAAACATTTTTAATGCCTTTCTCCATTGCCAGTTGCAAACCATGCACTAAAGCCCATGCTTTAGCCTCATTATTAGTTCCTATAGGAAGTTTGGATGATTTGGCTGCAATAAAAGAGACATCCTCTTCTCTAATAACACAGCCCAGCCAGAGGGTCCCAGATTGCCTCGACATGCTCCATCAAAGTTTAACTTGTAAAAAGGGGAAGAGGGTAGAATCCATTTAACTTGATCTCTTTTTGAAATATTCTTAGATACCCTTGAGATGCCGCCAAAACCTAATTTACTAATTGAAGGCTGGTGTGGCATTATTGCTGCATCCCATTTAGTCCACACTGATTGGCTAGATTTTGAACTCCTGACATTGGACACCACCAAATTAGAGATCGCCACTTCTAATTTATCACAGACAAGGCTCATAGAGCTCGCTTCATTTTTGAAGATGTGGAGATTCCTTTCCCACCATAAATGCCAAATAATCATAGAGGGACCTATATCCCACAAACATGCTAACTAGGAATTATCAAACTGACGAGGCCAATTGATAAAAATTAGCAGCAAAGATTTGGATAGATGGCTAATCCAATTTAACTTCCTTAAAAAAAAATCCAACACTCTCTACTAAAGGGATAGAGAAGAAGAAGATGGTCCACAGACTCTTCCACACATCCACATAGAACACAAGGAAAATTTGAACCGAGGCCCAGCCTTTTAATTCTATCACTTGTTAGAATCTTATTATGGAGCACACACCAACCAAAAGCTCCTGCTTTAGGGAGTAGAGCATCACCTCAACACAAGTTTAAAGGCTAATTTAAGTTAGCTTTGTTCATACAAGCTCTGTATCCCTCTCTAACTGTATAGAAATCCGATTTTGACCCCGTCCAAATCACCTCATCATCCACATTAGAAACAATTATTGTTCTCTTCCTCACAATTTGACTAAGTAACACTTTTTGTTCAAATGGAAAATTACATCCCTGGGTGCTCTTCCATGCCACTGAAGCTGAAGTCCCATTCCTTGACACTTTCTAGTAGTCTTTAACTTTGGTGCCCTAACTCGATTGAAGAAACATTCTAGCTTCTGTAAGATCCTTCCTAGAAGCAAGAATCAGCTCACCACCCCAAGAATCCGACTAGAAGTCCACCTTTTCTCCATTATGAATTATCTAGGTCAATTTAGGATGAAGAATATCTCTACTTCTGATAATAAAATTCCGAATTGTTGAACCCTTAGGAGGATTTTTGGCTGTAAAAATTCTCTCATTGTCAAAAGTGTCCAAAAATTTTGCCTTCATTAGTCTTACCCATTTAGAATTAGGTTTTGTATACATGTTTTATGGCAATTTGGCCCCTAAGGCCTGATTTTGAATGTCTATATTAAGAATCCCAACCCCTCCTTCATCTTTAGGTTTGCACACCTTACCCCATGCCAACAAGTGGATTTTCTTCTCTTGGTAAGAACCTTGCCACAAAAACTTCTTGCACACCCCATCCATTTTGGAAATAATACCTTTGGGGATGTGGAAGATGGACATCATGTAGACTGGAACTATGGCTAGAACTGCTTTAATCATCACTATTCTACCTATAAGTGATAATCTGCGCCCTTTCCAGTTAGATAATTTTGAATTTAGATTTCCCAGTACTTTATTCCATAGGTCATTCATGTATTCACCATTAAAAAGAGGAAGGCCTAGGTACCTTCTAGGTAATGCCTGTATGTCTAATTTGAAGATACCACGAATCTCATCCTAGAGCTGAAGAGGAACATTTTGAAAATAAACCATAGACTTGTTGAAATTGACCAATTGACCCGAGATTCAACAATACAAATTAACTGTATTAATCATGGTTCTGGCTTCCTCTGTCGAAGCATGACCAAATAGTATGGTGTCATCTGCAAAAAGTGCATGAGTAAAGGATTCTTGAACCCCTTTAATCTTAATTCCTTTCCATTTTGTCTTCCTCTTAGCTTCCTTTGTTGCCCATGTGAGGGCCTCTGTCATGATAATAAAGAGGTAAGGGGATAAGGGATTACCTTGTGTTGGAGATAATGTTTATTATAGAATGTTCTAGAATGTTAGAGATAATGATTATTATGGAATGTTCCAGAATGTGGAAACTTCCATCTCTAAGTAGAAACCTCCATATCTTTCCTTTCTCGACACTTCTCTTAATCATTCTAAGATATTCTAGAGATTTCCATGAATGTTATAAAAATAGCAACAAGGCTGCCATTGTAACTAAGCAAGATTCTAGAGATTTTCTGTGCTATAATATATTTAAGTGTTTTGTATTTGCTACACTCTATTTTATTTTCTCTATTTTTTTCAATATGGTATCAGAGCAGCTTTAAATCTTGGATAGCATCTGTGATTCTGAAGAGTGGAGTTTTTTTTGCAAGTTGAAATTTGGTTGAAGAAGAAAGAATATCAATTCCAAAAATTTGCTAAGAGATTTTCATTTATGCATTAAGTTTTTTTTGAAATTTATCTGGATTCTCTTCTAAAAAAGAGGTAATGGACTCAATTGGTATTCCTTTACCTACAATTAAACTAAATGGCAAAAATTATTATGATTGGGTGTCTCGTATGGAGATTTTTCTAACGCTTCAAAATTGCTTTGAGATTGTTACTGGTAGTGAACAACGACTAGCAAACCCTGGAAAAGATCAAGAAGATTGGGATAAAAGAGATAAGAGGGCAGCAGCACTAATCAAGCTTACACTTTTAGAAGAAGTTTTTCCAGAAGTTCACAATGAGAGAAGTGGAGTCAAAGTGTGGGATAGTTTGAAAACTACATATGAAAATTCAGGTGATGTATGGATTCTAACTCTCACTGCAGAATTATATAACATGAAATTGTCAAATTGACAAGAGCTAGTCCCTCATCTAAGCAAATTAAAGGAAAAGAGAAATGAACTTGCTTCTCTTGGAAAGGCTATAGGGGAAAAAGATTTTGTGCAAATAGTTTTACAAAGTCTCCCAGGATCTTATCAATCATTTATAAGAGGAATAGATACTGCTGATAAATTAAAGAATATAAAATATCAAGAGTTATGTGTTAAATTGGTGCATGAAGAAAAACGTCAATTTAAAGAAAGGGAGTCATTTAATGATGAAGCTTTCATAATAAGAGGGAAACAGAATTATAAAAATACACAAGAAAACCATTCAAGAGAGAAAAATTGGAAGTATGACAATAGGTATACTCCAGCCAAGGATTATCATAAAAGAAAATAGAAATGTAATTACTGTGGTAAGTTGGGTCATAAAGCAAATGAATGCTATAAGAGGATCAAAGATACAGAAAGGAAGAAAAATAAGTTTACAAAAAATTTTGATTCTAAAATTAATGCTCTCTGTATTGCACTTAAAGAAAATGGTTCTTACAAAGATGACTGGGTTATTGATTCTGGTGCCACATAGCATATGTATTATAATAAGGAACAATTTGCATCACTAAGAAATGATAACAATCTAGAGAAAATATATTTGGGGAATAACAGTGCTTTGGAAGTTAAAGGAACTGGAAATGTTAAAGTAGATAATGGTGTGTTCAAAAATGTGAAGTTAGTTCCAGAATTGAAGACAAATCTTCTTTCTGTATCTCAAATTGCAAATCAGGGGTATAAAATAGAATTCTACAATGACAAATGTCTGATCAAGGATGTGAGTAATAACTACAAAGTGACTACAATTGGTAAAATGGAGAATGGATTATATAGGTTTCAAGAATTTACTTCTAAATGTGGAAATGAGAATATGTGTGCTATTGCCAAATATAATGATATGAGCAGGTTATGGCATGAGCGTATGGGACATGTCAATTATCAAAGCCTCAAGCTTATGGAGAAACTATATATGGTGCATGGGCTTCCAAAAATCTCATCAAGTCACAAGGTGTGTGAAGGATGTGCTATGGGAAAGCAACATGTGGAAAATTTCCCACAAGGTAAATCATGGAGAGCAAATACTCCTTTACATTTGGTTCATAGTGATGTAATGGGTCCTTTTAGAACACCATCACTTGCAGGATCAAGGTATGCCCTCACCTTTATTGATGGCTATACTAGAAGAATTTGGGTTTATTTTTTAAAAAAGAAGGATGAAGTGTTTGATAAGTTTAAAGAGTTTAAGGCATTGGTTGAAAATCAAAGTGGAAGATCTCTGAAGATAATAAGAACAGATAGAGGTATGGAATATATGAACAAAGTTTTTTTAGACTTTTGTAAACAACATGGTATAAAGAAGGAATCAACAGTCTCCTACTCACCCCAACAAAATAGAGTTGTAGAAAGGAAAAATAGAACTATAATAGAAATGGCTAGGTGCATGCTTCACTCTAGAAATATAGAAGTTAAATTCTGGGCTGAAGCAATTTGTACTGCAGTTTACATTTTGAATAGAACACCTACTAAAGCAGTTCTGAATATAACACCAGAAGAGGCATGGAGTGGTAGGAAGCCTATAGTGTCTCATTTTAGAGTCTTTGGATGTAATTCATATGCCCACATCCCTGATGAAAAAAGGAGCAAGTTAGAAAAAAAGAGTGAGAAGTGCATAATGGTTGGGTATAGTGAGGAATCAAAAGGATATATGTTATATAATCCTAAAACAAATGAAATTTATATCAAAAGGAATGTATGGTTTGATGAAGATGTTGAAAGTGAACATTCTCCTACATTATCTTACTTTCCAATATTGATTGAAGAAGATAAGTCACTTATACTAATGCTCAAAATCAAGGTGTGCAATCTTCTGCAAGAGGAGAAGGAACACAAATTAAAGAATCAAGTGAAAGTGATGATGAAGACACAGAGAAGACTAGAAGCATTCAAGAAATATACCAAGAAGGCCCTAGAAATATGTTTGCTAACTATGCTCTTATGACTAAGGTGATGCAGGTTGACACTCGAGGAAGCAAAAGGGAAACAAGAATGGGAAGAAGCAATGCAAGATGAATACAATTCTTTGATGAAAAATGGAACTTGGGAATTGACAACTCTTCTAAAAGGTAAAAGTGTGGTTGGCTGCAAGTGGACCTACAAAGTAAAGTTCACATCAGATGGAGCTATTGAAAAATATAAAGCAAGACTAGTGGCTAAAGGCTTCTCACAAATAGAAGGTATTGATTATACTGAAACCTTTGCTCCAGTTTCTAAAATGAGTTCAATTCATAAAATAGTTGCTCTAGCTGCAAAATTTGGTTGGAAAATTTATCAAATGGATGTAAAAAGTGCTTTCTACATGGTGATCTTCAAGAAGAAATTTACATGCAACAACCACCTAGATTTGTTAAAAGTGGTGAAGAACATCTAGTGTGTAGATTAAACAAATCATTATATGGTCTTAAGCAAGCTCCAAGGGCATGGTACTCCAAAATAAATGAGTACTTTATAAATGCAGGATTTAAAAGAAGTAAAGCTGATCCAGATGTGTATGTAAAACATAGTGATGGTAAAGTTGTTATTATTGTATTGTATGTGGATGACTTGATTATTACAGGGGATCACACACATAATATTGAAATAATCAACGATCAACTCAAACAAGCTTTTGAAATAACTGATTTAGGGTTGATGCAATATTTTTTGGGTATGCAAGTATGGCAAGAAGAAGGAAGAATCATGTTGTCTCAAACCAAATATGCTCTTGATGTATTGAAAAAGTTTAATATGACTGACTGTAAAGCATCTAATACACCATGTGAAGTAGGCTTAAAGTTGAGTGCTAATTCTACTGAAAACAAGGTGGATGGAAAATTATATAGACAATTAGTTGGGAGTCTTTTGTATCTCACCATAACTAGACCAGACATTGTGTATGCAGTTGGTATTGTATCCAGGTACATGTCAGATCCACACATTGAGCATTGGAAAGCAGCTAAGAGAATATTAAAATATATTAAAGGCACTTATCACCTTGGAATTGAGTACAAATATGGAGGAGAGCCAACATTAGTTGGATATACAGATTTTGATTATGTAGGTGATATTGATGATAGAAAATCAACTTCAGGGTACATGTTTCATCTTGGGTCAGGACCAATTTTTTGGAGTAGCAAGAAACAAGCAACAGTATCACTATCATCTACAGAAGCTGAATATGTTGGTTCATCAAAAGCATCTCAAGAAGCATTATGGCTTAGAAGACTACTTGAAGAAACACAACATCCACAAGTTTGTCCAACTAATATATTCTATGATAATCAAAGTACTATCAAGCTAGCAAAAAATCCAATTTATCATACTAGATCAAAGCATATAGAAGTGCATCATCATTTTGGTCGTGATTTGATAGAAGATCAAGTGGTGGAGTTAAAATTTTGTGGAACAGGAAATCAAATTGCTGACATCTTTACAAAAGCACTACCTGAAGTGAAATTTATCAAATTTAGAGACTTGTTAAATCTCAAGGAAGTTGCTATATAATAATCTTTTTTAATTATCTTCTCCAAATAAACATTATGGGGGGGTGTTGGAGATAATGTTTATTATGGAATGTTCCAGAATGTTGGAGATAATGATTATTATGGAATGTTCCAGAATGTGGAAACTTCCATCTCTAAGTAGAAACCTCCAAATCTTTCCTTTCTCGACACTTCTCTTAATCATTCTAAGATATTATGGAGATTTCCATGAATGTTATAAAAATAACAGCAAGGCTGCCATTGTAACTAAGCAAGATTCTAGAGATTTTCTGTGCTATAATATATTTAAGTGTTTTGTATTTGCTGCACTCTGTTTTTTTCAATACCTTGCCTGATAACCGTAAATGAGTATAGCATGTCTCTATCATTTTACTATACAGTCTCAGAACTTAAAAGGCTGCAGCGATCCTCGGTTCAAGAGTAAGATATTTCAACTAGGTCTTTTGTGCATTACAAGATGACTTACATGTAGTGTGGGGCAGGTCACTCGGCTCATTACTAGTTAGCCCAAAACAAACTCTGAGTTATAGGAAATGTTTATGTCTAATTGAAAATTTTCCGTTCTTCCAACATTACGAGAGAAGAAGACAGAAATAATTTTAACAATCTTTCTTTTCACGCTGAAGCCATTTTGAACTAAATATTTGATTACCCTTACTTAACAACCTGCCAACAAAACCACAGAATGCATGATTTACTTCATCCGAGGATTTAGATATTCTCTATTTTGATTAGATTGCCAACCAGTGGGAACATTGCATAGTTCCTTAGCAAAGCAGAAGAATGTCATCGATGTTATTTTGCTATTAAATTGGTTTCTAATGATTATATATATTCAGTGATGCTGACCACCATCAGATTCCATGGTTGGAATCCATAGATTCTAAGAATATACACTAAAGTTCCAACTTGTCAAAATAAAATATAATTTATATGTCATGACAGCTATGAACATAAACATGCATCCCACAGTTTTCTATTAGAATTTTCATTTACTTCCGGAAAAGTGAATATATAGTATCTACTATCTCTTCCACTTGGTATTATATAATCCTTCGCCTGTTCGAACTACCTGCTTGCTGTCACGAGTTGACGATTCTCTAAAACCAGAATTTTTTATTTCGAGATTTTCTATACAAAATTCGGCTTCACATTTTTGTGCAAATGCCAAACAACTGCATCACTACTTTATACATTGATTACAGTATAATAATCTCGAAACTCCCACTAGATACTCTTTTCCTGGGATAGATTCTAACAAGTAATATATAAAAATAGGTTCACATTTCCTCAATCTTTCAGTTGGAACCTTAATAAATTTCACTATGTATTAAATGTGTTTTTTATAATTTTAATAAATTAAATTTAGATTTAAAATTGAAGATTTGTAGTTTAATGGTTGAGCTCATTTGGTGAAGATGATGGTATACTCTTTGATTATACCATCCAGTAAGGTTCAATCTTTCAGAGATGCAATTGGACTTTAACATAATGGATCAATAAACCTTATCCTATTGACACATTGTGAAATTGACCATAGTCCAAATAAAATTGACCAAAAGCCAGTTATGATTATATGTGCAAAATAGAACAGTCAGTTAAGGCATTGGTGTTGAAATGATAGGTCAGGGATTGGTGTTGAAATGATACGTCACAGGGTTGAAAATTTTTGAATAGTCGACACAACATGGTGGCTATTTATGCAAGGTGGATTAGATCCCCTACTTGTGATAGCATACCTGAAAGATGACTTCTATCTTAGGTGTATGCTCCATCATAATGTTATAGTCTGCTACATAAAGGCATAGATGTTGATATCTATATAATCCAACTGTTAAAAAAAATACACTCACATATAAAGAGTTGAGATTGAAATAAAATATTTACATTTTGATTAACTAAAACTAAAAAATGTATTAATAAAAATAAGTTTAAGAAGTTTATCCCTATTTTTGTTGTTATGTCAATTTTGACTTTTTGATAAATAGAGACAGCATGTGAGAAAACTGGAAATTGACATCTAATATCAAAACATGATTAGGAGACTCTAATAGAGATACTCTCATTTTTATGTGGCCTGGGATAGAATTGTAGCCATAGTTTAGTTTACTTCTGCAGGCATTTATCAACAAAAATACAATTCAACAAAAATAGTCAACAAAGATACAATTCAACAAAAATACAATTTTTATTATCAATTAGACGTTCTCTTTTTTGAAAAAAATTGTATAATCTAGATTCCCGACCAGTGGGAACTTCGCGTTGAGATTCCATTTTTCATAGGCAGTGTATTATGTTTTTGTATTAAACTGCACAATTCCTTGAAAAAAGACAAGAATGTCATTGATGTTATTTTGCTATTAATGTGGCCTCGAATGATTATATATATTCATTGATGCTGACCAGCCTCGAATTCCATAGTTGGAATCCACAGATTCTTAGAATATACACTTTAAGTCGAAACTTGTCATAACAGCTATGAAGTGAATAAGGGCCTCGCAAACATAAACAGTGCTGTAACTACAAATAGTTTGTTATTCTGTATAGGTTATATATTACCGACAACACATGCATCCCACACTATCTTTGGAAAAGTGAATATAGTATTTACTGATCTTCTCAATTAGTATTGGATAATCCCTTGCACGTTCGAACTTTTTGCTTGCTATACATAAATATGAGAGCATCCTTAACAGTCTCCTGATCTTGATTTATAATTTCTTTTGTTAAGTAAAACTTTTCTAACATACCATAAAGCACTAACACAGTTCGAACATATACTGAAACATTTGTCCTTTTCCACGTTCTGCAGTGATAACACACAGCGAGTTCGAACATGTAAGGGAATTATAAAACAAGTAGCTAGGAAAAATATAATGTAATGATTTTTTCAAAAGTGTATTAGAATTCTAAAAGATGAATGTGCATTGTATGTGTTATCGTAAACATAAACAGAAAAAAATATTGTTTTGCTGCAGACAATTGTAAGGCCCTTATTCGTTTCAAGACTGTCAATAGCTATAAATTATATTTGACAACTTGTAAATTTATGCCAGTAAATAAGGAATTTAACAGATTCCAACCTCGGAATTCTAGGCTGTTGACCATCTCTGTGTTTAGTGCCAAAGAATCTAATTTATTTAAGAGTAAAATAGTATCAATCTCATTCCAAGTCTAACAAATTAGATGTTAAAATTATCTAACCCATTACACACCCAATTTTCCCATTGGTAGGTAATTTTAATTAATGAATTTGTGAAAAATATGAAATTTTCATGCAGAATCTAAGCCAAATAAGTCTATATATACGGTGTAAGGGCATACAGAAATGCAACAACCACTGGTCTGTGACGTCCTTTATCTTTTTGTGTCACTCAAGTGCTGCCCTGTTATCATTCCTAATATACCCGGCCTCAGTAGTTTCTGTTAAGTACAAGATGAAAACTGGTCTTGTTTTCATCCTTACTGTGGCTTGCTTTGCTTGGGCTATTTTACTTTGTGAATCTCGGCCAATGAAGCTACCCAATACTGCAGTCATGACCTCTGCACTTGCTCCTGCCCCCATCTTTAGTGCGGTCCCAGTTGTTAATGAGAAAGAGAGTGCAAGCTATTTTGCCACAGATGAAAGCTTTGACGGCGTAAAATCTAAGGAGAGGAAATATGGTGTTTATCTAACAAGTAAAGATGAGGTTAGTGGAGGAACGCCTATCATGAACCAGCCACAAGGCCATAGCCCAGGGGTTGGACATTGAACACGCTTATATTAAGAATATTAGCAGTTATGTATATTATTTCTGTTGATTAATTACACGATGTTATCTTGCATTATCTTACTTTGTACACCATAGATCAGGACGCATTCCAGTTTCAACATGATTTAAAGATATCCAGAGTCATAGCATGTAATGTTCTATTGATTTTAGTTTCATTGTTAAGATTCTGAAGTGTGACTCGAAATGGCAATGTAATGTAAATCAACCTTATTTCCTTCATTTATGTGGTGTTTATATGGTAAGGCTGAGGTATTGTATTTTTTTTTTGAGTCTCAGAGAGATGTAGTTCGAAAATACCATCATCACGAGAGACAAGTGAAGCAAAATCAATGTGCAATACTTTTTGAATGACTCTTAACAGATAGATGAGCCCACTATTTTCGTTCTAAGCACGCAGTAATGCAACATGTTTTTATACTAGCCATACAAATTACGAACGCATTCTCCTCTTCCCTTACCTCACTGCATGTTATTATGTTTTGAAAAAGACAAGCACGACCATTAAAAGTTTATAACATCTGCTGTTGAGGGAAATTAATTTATGATATCTTCGAGATGAGCTTAATTACGCAGAATTGTAAACGAACATTCTACGGGTTTTCAGCCCCTTAGTATCATTGAAAAAGTTTTCGTATCTGAAAAATGTATGTATTGTTTTTTTTCTTCATTACCTTCCACTGTAAATACGTAGCATTGAAATATAAGGAAAATAAGTTTAGACAAAGAAATATTGAAATGAAAGATGAAAAAAGAGTCTGAACATTGAGTAGAACCTTTGTCCTTGTTTTCGACTGTAGTTAAGCATGGTTCTATATAATTAGGTCCTTATTCGTTGAAATTATTTCAATTGAGCGACCACATAACCTGTAACAACAAGAGAGCTAAAGGGCTACATTTCTTCTACCGTGTTGCATTAATGGATACTGCACTACTTAAAAATTTTAAGATTCAAATACCATTTTCGAGTTCCCCAGATAATGTCAATTAAGGTATAACACCCAAGGCGTAGTGAGATCCTGTCATGTCCCCGGAGTAGTGGGAGACGATGCCACATAGTAGTGGGTCCTGCCAGGTCAGAAAGTAGTTCATCAGCCGAGTCTATGTTTAAAATGGGCGAGTTAAAATGTGTTTTAGCATCTCGATTCGTATCGGAAGAAAATTTGGGCTAAGATGGGGATTTTTGCTGCAAGAACCATGAAGTCTTAATGTTGAGCCTGCTTGGTACGAATGTTCTCCACACGTCTGATGGCGCCACACCCTTGTGACACCCTGTTTGTCCATTGCTGCAGGCAGCCCTGCAGTAGTTCAACACAAATTCTATCGCTCACACCAAACACAGTAATGGCTCAGGTGACTTAAGAAGTCAATGCATTTGCTAGAGGTTAGATTTGCTCACAGGCTTCTCCTACTGTTGCTGCAGGTGATCTAAAACCAACTCGCACACTTTTCTTAATGCTGCAGGTTAATGATTGCTTCCATTCTGAGGGTAGCCCAGGTAGTTTTGAATTCACCAAACTTATGTACTTCTAGGCTGGGCATCAAATGCAATTGTAGGCAAGCTTGAACAACTCTCTCACCAAACAAGTGGCAAGTTGAAATTTGAAAATACTTGAAGAAATAATGCTGCCCTGCATCATACTCGTAGAGTTACAAAAATAAAATATAAGCCTCTACTCACCGCTAAAACTATATGTTGTTGTAGGTCACAGTCTTGTTACTACAGGTCACTACATGTGTGGCTATAAGTGAACATATATCTATACTCCTGCACCTTCTATTCCACTTTTGCGCCTTCATTATAAGCCACTCCTCTTCTTTGTCCTCTTTCCTAATGTGTTGTTGGATATCCTTCATGCATCCAACATACTCATTATCCTTTGCTAGCATGAATCTTTGCTTCCTCCTTACAATATCAAACTCTTTTTCCTCAACCTCATACATAACACATTTCTATTTCAAAATATAACTGTCTTACGACTGCCAAGTAAGTTCTTACTCTTGAATTCCTTCCCCTTTTGTTGCAGCCTCAAAAACACATCCGCATCTTGTATATCCATGTCCATTTCTTCCTAGCATCTCTCATCAACTCATCTACTACTGCTATAATAGAATGTTTAGCAAAAATAATTGTCTCATGACAAATTTTTAGTGCTTCGTCCTCCTTCTCAAGTTCATCTACCACTTCTTTTTTTATGCATTTATTTTCTACATCTTCAGTTGTGCATGTTTCTCCTTTAAATTCCCATTTAACAATTTTTTTATAATAGCTCTTGATTCTCAAGAGCAAAATCATCTTTTGAATTTAATTTTGTATACACTATGAACTTGAACAACTTTTCCATTAACTCCCCTTCACCTTGATATTCATCTACCACAACTAGTACTTTTTTTTTCTTTTGGCATTTCATGGAACTTCTCGATGTCCTCTTCCTCTAACTGGCTCTTCATGCCAATAGACTCTTTGTTGTCCTCACCTATTATGTACACCTATAGCATCATATTGTTTTCAACTTGTGGTAATGTCACTGTCTATAGCATCTGTCCTATAGCACCTTTTCACTTTTTTCATTCACTGGCAGTGCTATCACTCCCTGTAGCTTCTATCCTATAGCAGCATGTTCACTTTCTACCTTCATTTGTAGTGCTATCACTGCCTGTAGCATATGTCCTATAGCAGCCAATTCACTTTTTACCTTCACTTGCAACATCTTAAAAATTATTGTATGACAACTTGTAACATCATATTCCTTTGCTGTGTCTACTTGTAACCCTCAAAACATCATTTAAGCAACCTACGTGGCCTCATGATCAACCTCTTTTAAGAATTCCTTCTCTACAAACACTAATGTTTGATCTCTTGCCTCCTCTTCGGTCGTTGCCAACGGAGTCAAGGTATGCCTTGTCCCATTTTTTTACCAAAGCATATGTATTTGCCCTACCATCATGGTCATCCCTCTGATCATATTGCCATGGCCTTCCCAAAAGTATTTGGCACATGTCCATAGGGATTATGTCACACCACACTTGGTCCTCATAAGTGCAAATCCAAAAATTCATTAACTAAAACTTGACGACTCCTTTGTAGCCAAGATACCTTGTATGGGTTTGGATGAGTTACCCTTCTCAGCCCTAACTTCTCTACCATCTCATAAGAAACTAGATTATTTGTACTGCCACTATCAATTATAACCTTGTAGCACTTACTTCTTACCTTTCACATGGTTTGAAACAAACTCCTTCACTGCATGGGCTCATCCTTCCTTCTTGCTGATTTTAATAGTGTCCTCTTCATCAGGAGGGCTTCTCCATGCCTTGGTTTCTTCATACATTTTGATGAAACATTGCACCTCTCATCCACCCAAGTAACATGATTTTTGGCCTCTCTTTTCCTACCATTATACCACTCCATTTGTGTGCATTCAGCTGCCTTATGATCCACTTCTCCACATTTAAAGAACTCCCCCATGAATCCTCCCTTTTGTCTTTGACCAAATCTACCTTCTTTTCTTTTTGAGTGCACTTTCACTCTTGTTTCATAGCTACTTTTTTATTGTAAGTAAGGTTATCCTCTTTATCTCAATTGTACCTTCTTTTGTTGTTATTCATTGTACCTTCATGTTCATCATCAGTGACAAGTTCTCTTTCATCCTCTAGTCTTATTTTGCTGCAAGTAGAACCATATTGTCTTCTTGATAGTTTATCTTCAGCCTTTAAAGCATACTAGTAGGCCTCCTCAATCATTCATAGCCTTATCATGCTCAACTCATCTTGGATTCTCAAACTCCAGCCATTTACATAAAATGTCACCTTCTCATGCTCCAATTCTTGGTGACTTGACCTAATAGAAATTTTGTAAAATTCCTTGGTATATCTCTTTACACTCAGCTCCTTCTGTCACAAGTTTTGTATATTATTCAACAACTCAAGCTCATAGTCGGATGGTAGAAACTTATCCTTTAGTATTTTCACTATCTTGTCCCATTAGGTGATCTTTTCTCTTCCATTTCTTCTCCTTTCAGCATGCACTTTTTCCACCAAAGTGATGCATGTCCTTTCAACCTTGTTTGTGCAACTCTCACCCTTCTTGGATTCTCTATATCATCATATTAAAAATATTCTTCCATCTCTATTATCCAAGCTATCAAGTCATCAAGTTCTAGACTTCCTGAGAAGCATGGTAAATCCATTTGTATCCCTTTTCTAATGTTTGAAATGGCTTTGATGAGCCTTCTTTCTCCTGCACTCATTCGATTATTTACATTTTTGTTTTCTTGTGCTACTATTGTAGCTCCCTCTTCCTCTATTTCACTCTCACTATTAGCACCTTCATGTGATCCACCCCTTCTCCTATCACCTTCTAGGGATTCCATTTGAGCTTCTACACCCCTTAGGGCTTCCAATACTTCATTTATCCTTCCTATAACATTTGCTGCTACAACCTCTACCATTCTTTTCCATGGTGGAATCTTGCTACCCTAAATCTCTTTCTTTTGTTCTTTCTTCTTACTACAGTCCTTCTAGTTACAATATCCCTTGCTATAGGAACACACCCACATTCACTGCTTATATGGCTTCTTTCAACCTTGATCCAAAAATACTATCTTCCTTCCTTGAACTATAGTTATGCTTTGATACCATGTTGATGGCACCACAACCCTATGACACCCTATTTTTCCCTTGTTGTAGGTGGCCCTACAATAGCTCAATACAATTTACACCCAACACAATAATGGATACATGTGACTTAAGAAGTCAATGTCTTTACTATAGGTTAATTTTATCATAGAATTATCATCCTACTATTGTTATAGGTGATCTAAAACCAACTCGTACACTTTATCTTGATATTATAGGTTAAAACAACACACAAGCATACACATATGCACATTTACTCACATTCGTAAATGGCCTCTTGACTCATTCACAATTAGTTGACCTCATTGAACACTCAAGGTAATTTAAAAAATAGATAAGCACTAAATCTGGGAGTAAACATTTAATCACACACATGCAATGGAGAGATATCACATACACACCACACTGAGCAGTATTAAAATTAAATAATTCCTTCTCTTACATTTATTGAAATACAAAACTTATAGCTAGTTAACTTTTATCACAAAATACAAACATATGGGAAAGTAAAGTCACCCCTTGTAATACTATGCCCTCAACCTCTCCTTTCCCAATCTATGGTCATACACACACATAGACAAATATGATTTTAAAATGGTGGTTTGCTCCGTTAACTGGATTAAATCATTGTCTCCTTGTTGTTCTCCCTTCTCTCTTATGGACTTGGCAATCCCTACACACTATAGGAATGAAAAGTTCTTTTTATTGAAATGGCAGCTCATCCTCTCTTCTTCACTTATCTCTTATTAAGATCATTGATAAAAATACATGGGTTTGATAAGATGGTTTAACATTTCAAGTGGGCCCAAATTTCTTTACTAGTCTTAGTAATAACCTTTTGAGTAGATTTAATTGGATTATATCCACTAGTTGTAATAGGTTATTAGATCTTTAAATATCAAAGACTTCAATGGTCAGATGGTTAAATAGTCAATTGCAATTTTATATTGCACCCTTACCAAAAAGTGGCAAATAGTAGTCCTACTTTTATTGACTAGAATTTAACTTTGACCATTGAATTGGGTGATATTTAAGAATGGCCATATGAACCTCATGTTAGCTAATTTTTTAAACACTAAATGTCTAATGGAGTCAGACATGATGAGATTAGATTATGATTTGATATATCTTTGGGTTTAAGTTGTTAGCATTTGAACTAACCAAATTAATATTGTTTCAATTAAACTTGATGTATTGACTTAGTTAAAGTAACCTAGTAAACTAACATGATTAGTGATAATTATGAAAAAAATTGTGTATATTTTTAAAGAGTTATAGGTAGTGTTTATGTTTTTTTCAATGCATCCTTAATTTCTAGTGAAGTTAGAGGCCCCTTTTGTTTTGTCTTTGGTGTTTTCACTCTTTGTTGTCCTAGTCCCTTTGGATGCCCATCATTGATATCTTACTAGAAATCCTCTTCACTAGCCCCCCTTGGTAAATTTAGTCTTGTTGGTGATCTTTCCTTTACCCCTGGTTAAGTTTGACAGCCTAGATGACAAAGTACTAATGTCTTAGTGCACATCTAGGGCATTTCTACTCATCTTGACCCCTATTCAACCTACCCAAGTTTACAACTTTAACTTGGTATCAAGAGTGATGCCTACTTTGATCTAACCACCCCCTATTTAATCTTGTTAATGCTCTACAAATGTTCTTTTAGTTAAATTTGATCTCTATTTGTATTGTTTGACTATTAAACCTCTATTTTTTAGGATTCTAATGGAAAACTTACTCCAAGGCTCATGACTAAATAATCCATCAAATAGAGAACATATTACACATTTGATTCTTAGTACTAGGAATATCAAGCATGATAGTGAGGGCATGGGCATCATGTTCTTTCCTCTAGTGCAGCCATATCCTACTGATAGATTGCCTCCTCCCCCATAGCCTACCTACATTCTCCAGGCTTATTTCCATGAGCTCTAAAGGACTACAAATAGTACATGTGCCTATTCAAAGGCATTTATTATACAAATGAATGTATATTTTCATTCATTTGAGATATAGTATAGCATAGAAGGTAGATGTAGATCCTATAAAAGCTAGGCTTAATATTGGTTGGAACTTCATTTTTGTAAGCATAATCATGTCGTATTTTTACTAGTATTCTTTTTAAATGCAAACAGTTTAAGCTTAATGAATATTTTTTGTAAGTGTAGTACGGTGATGATTTCCTTTATAAGATTCACTTGCAAATTTGGTAATAAAATGTATGTTTCCTTCGAATCTTGCATAGGGTATGTCATTTGTTGAGATGAAACTAGTAACAATATGCACTATTACTATTTAATTTGTAGATAATAATCCCATGTGATAATGTTTATGTTACCAAATTTTCACCTACAACTCAAATTGGCAGAGCTAAAGCAGTTGTTCCCATTTTAAGGTGAAAAGCTATTAACATATTTGACCATTGAATAGTTTAAAGTGTTTGGAAAATAAAATGATCAGTTTTATGATACCATGTGTTACAATAGAAAATGAAGCTTTCAACTTGTCATTAAATGCTTTTTAGCATAAAGGAGAGTATATGAATTTGTAAGAAGTTGTTTCTTTTCATATTGTAATGCTTCCATTCATTTTACAAATGAGACATACACAATACTGCATAAGTGTTGTATTTATATTCATGGAAAACAAAAAGAATGATCAAATGTCCCACACAAGCCATGGGAATAGCTGAACTGGTACAAATATAAAAAATATACCATGCATTTGGAGATAAAGAATGTAAAAGAGGCATATAAGAGGAGGCATGTCCATCATTGCCTATTTAAATCTTGAGTTGATCTACATTGCAGCTGGCTCCTCCTCACTGCCAATCTTTGCATGAACATATATCATGATAGAAAGGATTATTAGAACTCTAGATATGAGTCTTCTTATGTGCCTATCAACAGAAGTATAATACATTGCCTATGTTGTACTGAATCAGTTGGCAAGCATCAGAGAGCCTAAAAAATGAAACATCACAGGAGCATTGAGCTTCATTGTTTTATCTAACATGTTTGTTCACTATGCATGTATAGGAGAAATTATGTTACTGATCCATTTCTAAAGACATCATAGCATGTGATGTAAAAATGGGCTCCCAAGAGGGTTGAGCCCAGCATATTGCCCCTTAATCTTAAGAGGGATATAAGATAATCAAAGAGACTTTCAGATCAATAAATAAAATCATATTCTGATTTAGAGTCAATGAAAACACCAATGTTGTTGATAAGGGCATGGTTTGGTGGTTAAGTCACTCAGTTGTAGTGGCGGCCACTAGAGTTCAAACCCCCACTGGGCCAATGAGCTTGCGGCTTTGAAGTGTTCTTGCTAGGGGATGAGGTCCCCTGTGTTGTGGCCTCACCGGTTCATTTCTCCAGGAAAAAAAATTCACATGGAGCCGGAGGGCATGTCGCACCAGTGTTGCTAATCACATTAAAAAGTTTACCAAGCACATTATCTTAAAAAAAAATGACAACACCAATGCTGCATGAGACAGCCTCTAAGGTAGGATAATCAAACATCAAATCAATATTAACTAAAGGATAGTCCCATCAAGAGCTTTACAACCTAAGAAGAATCATGGAGTAGCATTTAAATTAGGTATTTACCACCTTTTGTTGTGAATGAGATATAAAAGTGCTATTGAATTCATTAAGAAGCCATAAAAGGACAAAAATTAGTCATTAAGATGACTGTCCCATCAATCAAGAAGCATGTAATCAGCTATAGGGTAGTCATATAATGAGGAAAAATCCTATATCTGTGTGTCATTCCATGTCAACTGACTTATATACAAGAGAAATCACAAATAGAGTAAATAGGACTGTCAGAGAAGGGCTTACAATGCCATCATAATGAGATGGTCACCTTAATGACAGTTCATTCATCATATAATCACCATTTACCTCTACTATAGAAGGAGATAGTCATATACTAAGGTACAGCTAAAGAGCTCAAGAGATAGGTGCACAATCAAAGAGAAATAACATTCACAACTATGCAAAAAGGGACAGTCACCATACAAGAGCAATCATATAGAATGTACCAAGTCCTTGTAGATATAAAGAAAGGTTTTAAACACATTTAATAGCATAGTCATCATAAGAAGCATAAGCAATCATGCCTCATTTGCCCATAAAGATAATTCACACATGAAGATACATCATGAAGACACTAAGGCATGGACATTCATCATCATGACCATGAAGACTACGGTGGAGCTTTAAAGAATATGTGTAACTAAGTCAATGTCATAGTAGCATATAGTCAAAATAGAATGCATTGTCTCAGTCACAAGGAATAGCAAAAGAAAATGAAATCTCAGTGTCTCATATATATCTACAGGAGATACAAATAAGAGCAACATGTATTGTAAACACATTCTATAACTTCCAACACAAAGTGCAGAACCTACAGTATGGGTAAATCTGTCATGGAGCAATAGAGAAAGAATAAGGTTACAGCCCTTTTAGGGTGACTATCCTCACTATCAATGAGGAACACTATTTGATGAACATGGCTACAATCACCTATAGAGGCATTTCATTTTTCTAAATGTAAGCATTGTAAAATGAGCATACAGTATGATGAATGGATGGTTAAAATTATACATGTGTATAATGTTTACAAAGTGATAATGAGTTAATGAGGAAAGGACTCTACTAGGCAAGTAAGTAATAAGTGGGTTATGTATGCATCAAGAAGCCAAGGTTGCCCAATATAAGCAGAGGTACCAGTGCTTCATCATAGGGCTATGTATGATAAAATATATAAAGAGAAGTGTATGTGCTAGATGAGGAGGATTTAGAAGGTGGAGAGATAAGCCTAGAATGAGTTAAAATGCTTTTCATTTCTATTGAAAAATTAAACAATGTTATCATCTATCTACCATACAATGAAGCCAAGTATGCATTCTTGAAGGCAAATAAACAGAATACAATGATGATGCCAAGAATGTAGAGATTAAATAAAATTCTGAGTTTCTTCATAACATGGGGGTTTCAAACTATTTTTTGCAAAATATGAAGGAGACTGTGATAAGGACGAACCAAGGGTTTTGAGCCATGTTTGCAAATAAAGTGCAGAAAATACAAGGTATAAGGCATTGCTGAGAGGCCATGACCTAGCCTGAATAAAGATTTCTTGACTTCCATTTCTAGAAAATATATGAAACCCAACTAGTCTAAAGTTTACATGGAGCCATAAGTGCAGAAAACAAGAGATCTTCATGCTTAGGCAAATACCCAGAAGCTTAATGTCACAGCCTATCACGGAGAAAGTTCTTCTTTTGTAAACAATAACTGCTATTTTCAAAGAATGGTTGAAACCCTCAAAAGAATGCATAGACAAAGTGGATAAAGTTTAATGGTGGCCTGCTACATTGAACAAAAGGAGTAAAGACTTTTCTTGTTTTCATCTTTCTCAAGAGCAAAACCATAGTCAAGCCATGAACAAAGATAAATTTGTATCATGCTAAGTAAAATGCACTGAAATTTCCATAAAAGCAAGAAAGAAGCAAATACAGGCTCGATCGGAGCTTCTATGAACAAGAAAGAATGGAGCATCTTTGTAAATAATGGGCAAGATTTGAATGATGGAAGCTTACCAAGTTTATGCTATTGTAAAAAAAGGCATTCAAAACCACAGAGTGGTTAAAAGCTTTAGGAAATGCTCCAATGGTAGCCTTAGAATAGACAATAGATTCAGCAAAGGAAATCAAATGAAATACATCAGAAAGTGATCATGACTATGGCCATGAATGCCCAAGAATGCTTAAAAAATGGAGAACAATATCATACTTGTGACTGAGAATGACTCACTATGCAATTTCTTGTGTAAATCTTCATGGAAATATCTTGGAAGTAGTAGTCAACGAAGTTTCCAATCTCAAACACTAGCTCGATGGTGGCGGTATGTAGAGATGTTTTCTCCAAAAAGTCAAGTGCAAATGATGCCAAGGATTAGGGCTTGAATGTTTTGTTTTAGGGTTTCCATGTTGCCCTAGTTCGACCTTGTTATTTTTATCACATTGATTTAATTATTAAATGCCTTAACAAATACCTTGCCCCTTCCTTCATTAGGTTGAGTCTTTTATCTCGTAACTCTATTTTTTTTTAATGATTTTTGAGAAAATCATGAGAATTATGTATTGGAGATGGTCTGAACAACTGAGAGGGGGGTGAATCAGTTGTCTTACAATTCAAACTTTTCTGATTTTAATCTTCTTTTACAACTTATAATCAAATTAATAATATAAACATTTCAGCATCAATCAACAACACATGAGCAGAAACATAAACAACACACTTGACACCAATATTTTTGATGTAGAAACCCAGTTAAGGGAAAAACCACGGTGGGGGTTAACCCACAAAGATTATACTCTATTAAAAGTATTACAAAGCTAAATGCACATGCATTCGGTCTCACTGCCCAGAGCTCACTGCTCAAAAGAAGGCTTATAGCCTATAGAAGGCTCACTACCTATAGAAAGAAGATTACAATGAAATTGAGTTGATAATTAGCATCTATCAATGCAAGGATTCAATTTTGGTTAAGTACAAAATACTGACTTGATACACTTCATCTTCACTTTGCCCTTTTTAATGTTCTGCTAACATTTGAATCTTGGATCTCTGCTCTTTTCACATTTATTCCATATTCGCACTCCACACACACTGAAATCATTCAAATCCATTAGCTATATATATCTGCATCCTGATCTTCAACCACTTTTTAGTCAGCTTCAAGAACACTTAGAACTTTATTGAAAATCTTGCTCTGTCGGCTAAATTCTTGTACACTTGTGATGTGGACCAAAACTTGCACTAAGAAATCATTAATCAGGTTTGTTGCTATTAATAATCATCACAACTTGTCCAACCAACAACTTCCATACATCTAGAACCAATATCAATTACAAGGTTGGCCTATTCTTCTTCTATCTGCTCTGTCAAACTGTTAACCTGATACTCAGATGCTAATAACTATTGAATCCTTCATCACCAGAGGCCAAAACTCTAGATTTAGATTATCCTAACAAAGCTTATGAGTCCCTCAGATCCATAGTAAACTATGATCTACCATCGGAGAGATCCGGACCAAGATACCGGACCCTGTCACACACTATGTTCTTGACTTCCCAGACTTAGACAAATCTTCAATCTGATTTCCGGTATGAGCAAATTATGCAATATGGATCTGTAGTAGAGACTTAGTTGCCATCAGTGATAACACTTATCACGCCTAGCAGTGTCTCTTTCCAACAATCTCCCCCTTTGGCATTGATGGCAACACTTTGTGAAAAATAACTGTGTCAGAATAACTCCCCCTTTGCTTGTGCTCCATACTGTTGTTCACACTGCTTTCTGGTGCTCCACCTTTGTTGGATTCCTCATTTTTCACTACTCTTCACTCCCCCTTTCACATCAATGGCAAAGGGTGGGATCTGTAATCACTAATGATGCAAAAACTTTGTATATATGACTGCATATGTACAAACAGTCCATATGATATATTTACATATATTTAAAGATATCTGCAAAATTATTCTTTAACTGTAAAAATTTGATGGCCCAACTTGTTTTCATACCATCCAAAATTGAAATGTGTCTACTCAGCAGAAATTCATATGCTTCTGCTTTCCTTTGATCGAAGGGATCACTTGTCTGGGCAGTACTTTGGGCCTCTGTCAAAGTATTAAACATTGTTTCCAACTTAGGGGTAATTAGTCTCTGAAGATCACCCATTCTTTCAATAATGTTCTTCTTTTCCTTGATAAGCTTCTTTATTTCATTTGTCAGGCTAATTGCTTGACATTCTTGGCTTACTGGAGATATTGTTAAAGGATCAAAACTTTGGGATAGGTCTAGCAGCTTTTTCTCCTGCTCCTTTATCTTTTTTCTCAATATCTTCTACTATTTTGGGCCATGATAAACAAAACTTATATACATCACCACCATCCTTAAGAGAATTTTCAATACTCTTTATACCAATGTCGAGTGTTTTTCTATCATTATCTATAAGGCCTTTTAGTTCACTAAACCTCCTATCCAAAAATTCTTTTTGGACCTTTACTTCGACTGACTTCTCAAAGGACTCAAAATTTGTATTTACAGAATGCACAAGATTATTTAAATTACCAGAAGGAGAATCAGATGTATTTTTCTAATATGTGGGCATGATCTTCTCCAGTATTCTGGATGCTAGGATTATCAACTCACTATCTTCTATGTGAGACTTCAGTAATTTCTCCCTTACCTTGGCCTGTGTGAATGATGATATCTTCAACATTTGATCCACAGAGAGAGTGTCATAATTGATTGGTTCTTGTATCAGTTCTTGCTCATCTAACTCTAGCATCTCCTTGCTGACAAAGATCTATACTGCATTCATAGTGTCTCTTGCCACACTTGCTATTTTAGTTTCTTTCCCTTGTGCTTTGTCAGTGGTAGCAACCAGACTATTTTTCTTTGGTGCATTAGCACCATCTCCTTCTACTAGTTGTTCTTTTCCTTTTGCTTCTTCCTCTTTCTTCTCTTTCTCTTTTTCTTCTTCTTTCTCTTGGTCCTTTCTAGAGTCATCAGTAGTAGGAGGATCCAGAGGATCATGGCCAACATTTGCTTCTTCTATCAATACTTCCTCTTCTTCTTTTTGCACTTCCTCTTCCTGAATAGAGGAGTCTAGAGTTTTACTCTGTTGCTTGTTCTTCTTTAATCCTTTGACATCCATGTCTGAGGACTCAATCTCTACATTTTCCTTCTCTACAACAGGAAGATTGTGCTTTTTCAATGCACTCCAGAGAATCTCTTTGATTTCCTTTGCAATCTTGTCTGTCTCCCCAAGCATAAGCTTATTCATTCATTTTTTACTTCGAAACTCATCCTTGGTTTATTTGAATATCAAATTTATTTTCTTCGGAGTAATTTGGGGGCATAGTTGTATTAATATTTGTTCTTGGACCTCAAGATCCTTGGTTTTTGCATTCTCTTTCTCAATTCCAATTTTTTTTCAAGGATTTTTGGTATCAATGAACATATCTCAATAAGAGCCTTGTTGTAGATATTTAAATATCTTACCATTGCTTCCTTGAGTACTCTTTTGTCAGCATCACTATAGTCATCATAGAATTCTATCATTGGAGCCAAGTTTCCATCTACATTAACTGATTTAATGATGTCATCTACTAAAAGGGTAGGCTTCTCTACATATTCCTCTGTCTTTTTCCTCTTGCTTTCACTTTTGCTTCTGGAGGACATCTCCTTGGATATCTTGGCTGCTTTTGTGCCTATTGATTTTAGTTCTTTGATCTCAACATTAGAATATGTATCTTCTTCTTCTTCTCTTGTTCTTTCATAGGTTTGGAATGCTTTTGCTTTCTTCTTTTTCTCCCTTTTTTTTGGATGATTTTTCTTCTAGTTTTGCAGTCTTAGGAGGAACAAGGGTAGAAACAGACCTCCTAGTAGTTCTTGAAGTGGAAGAGGGTTCCATCGAAGAACTTGTTTTTTCTTATCTTGTTTCTCTTTCTCATCCTTTTTAGTTCTTTCCTAAATTTCCTCACAGCCTCTTTAGTTAGGCCCGGATTTTCAGCCAACTGCTCAACTTCTTTTCTTACTCTCCTATTGGTTTCAGGTTATCTGAGCTCAATATGCAGTTTTAAACTTAGCTCCTCATATGTTCTAAATCTTTCAACCATTGTGTCTTTAGGCTTGCTTAGAAGATGTTGAGCATACATATTCAAGATTTTTCCATCTACTTCATACCCCATGGGCATGATCCAAATAGTTTTGGGTTCCACTGCTTCCATTAGACACTGATCAGTGTCAACCATGAAGCATATTTTATTTTTGTACTTCTCGACAATTGATTTAGGGATTCTTTCCCTTAAATGCATCATACTCTAAAAATTCTTGAAGTAACCCCATATTGCATTTTTCTAAGCTTTGAAATCACCAATGTTGCGAAGATGATCTTTGATCTAAATGGCAATTGGCTCATCATTAGTCCACTGAACACCCTTTACTCTAGGTACTTCATTCATATAGTATAAAAACAAGCATAGAACTAATGTACCATATTTAAAAGTGTTTTTCTTATCCCTTTTAATTTTGTTCAAGTTTTCAATCAGCTAGTTCTGTAATAGCTCACAAAGGTCATAATCTACATTTTCCTTTAACATTTGATATGCTGCATATATGGCAGTTCCAAAGAGAAAATTCTCCCTACTAGAGTGATATATCTTGTAGCCCATCACCATGGAAGCAAACTTCAAATCCAGTTCTATAATGTTATTTATAGTCATAGGCCTCCTATTGAATTTGGCACTGGTTGCATCGGTAACAGTTTGGTTTTTCACAGATTTTAACATGGGTAATCCACCAGTTGAGTTTAACCTAGTCACAATTCTGATAACATCTTTGGTAATCTTGAATGGTTTTAATAGCCAAATGAATTCATCATGCATTCGACTCAAAACATATTGGACCCATTCATCTTCATCAAATGTTGGAAGCCCCATAATCTGAATAAAGTGTTTATCATGCAGTGCCTTATACTCAAGTTTAAGATCATGATTTTCATCCTTGAGATGACTATCAAATAAGTCTACATACCTTGAATCACCAAATTCATCTATGTTTGCATGAATATAAACCCTAATATCTTCAACATGTAGCACACCATATGGAACATTTGAAAAAGCACCTAATGGGTTGACTTCTATTTATTTGTGAGGATGCTTCTTAAATTTGGGTCGAGGCCTTTTAGTAATGTCAACAACATGAGGAGAAGCCATCTCAACAGATTTTAGATTCAAAGCTTTACAGAGAAGTACCTTTTTCTTCCACGGGTTTAGGGTTGATCAATTTCTAGTTGAATTTGCTTTCCATTCTTCAATCTCTAGATTTGCAGCTCAGAAGCTCTTCTATTTGTTTCCTTCGAAATGCATGATTAAGTGACCTTTTATCCTTCGCAAAACCTAATTTCACATTGTAATAAATGCACTGCCCTAACTTCATCCAGTTACTCTGTTCCTTGAACTGTTCTTCATGAATCACTCCGTAAATTTCCATATTAACATCTTTTCTTCCAGAAATCCTTCCAAAAGTTTTGAAACAATTCAAAATATCTTATCTCATTGTGCCATATCTAGGCACCCACTTACTAACTAGAGGAATTTGATGTTTAATACAACTCCCCCTGAGCCAAAACTCCTGATTTAATTCCTGGAGGAATTGTTAGCACAAGATTTTGGTGCAAAACCATCACCATTGTTCATTTTATCTTTCTTAACCCAGATCTTATTCATTTCACTCTATATCTCATTCACATCAATTTTTCTTTTGCCTTTGTCTTGTCTCTGCTCATCTGGTTTTCTGTTTACCGAACCTCTTCTTCCATTGTTCCTACTTTTGCAGAATCTTGTAATATGACTAGATTTATTGCAATTAAAGCACACAACATTTCCTTGCTTATAAACTTGATTTCCACTTGATCTACACTAATTAGCCATGTGTCCAAACCCATTGTGAGAAAAATAGTTTCCATTGAAAGAATTGATGATTCCTCTATTGTTAGAATTATTCATTATCATACTTCTGCATTCATTTGATCTATGACCATACCTCTTACACTTAAAGAATTGACTAGAGAAAGATGGACCATTTTGATTTACTCTGCTTCTACACTGAGTAGCTCTATGACCAAATTTATTGCAATTGAAACAATTTCCATTGAATGATGGATATCTTTGAGTATTAGGTTGTCTTACCAGAGGTTTTCTAGTTCTATTTCTCCCATTCCTTGGTTGATAATTTCTCTGTCTAAATTTAGAGCTTTCACCTTTCTCATATCCAAGACCATGCTTGTCATCATCCTTTCTCTGTCCTTCAATTAGTGCTTCAAGTTTAGCTAAGCTTATCTTGAACTTCTCCTTATATTCATTTGCAACTTCTAGGTCATGTCTAAGAGTGATAATTTGTCTCTCAAGTTCTCTCTCATTTTCCCTGCTTTCTTGTAGATTAGATTCTACGAGACTAACTATTCCATCCAATCTATAGCATTCTTCAGTTCTCTCTAGGAGATTTTGATTCATCTCTTCTTTAGTTTTCTTCCTCTCTTCAATTACCTTGGTTAGTCTCATCACCCCAGATTCCATCTCATGTTTTAAGACAACAACTTCTTTAGCTAACTTTTCACATTCCTTTGTCTTCTCTTTCAGGGCCTTGTCTTCATAATGATTTCCTAGTTGAGCAGGTTTCTCCTTTCTTTTTTCATTGGATTTTCTAAAAAAAAATTTAAAATCTCAATGAAGTCTTTAGCCTTTTTGAGGTTTTCTTACAGCTCTTGGACTTCTGCTCTAGATTGCTCAAGATATTCTAGGGCTAGATTAAGTTGCTCTTGAAGGTTATATTCATCCATTTTACTGCCTTCCCAAATCTTCCTTAAGCTGTTAAACTTTTTCAAAGGAACCTTGCTCTGATACCAATTGCTGGAGATGGTCCGGACAACTAAGAGGGGGGGTGAATCAGTTGTCCCACAATTCAAACTTTTCTACTTTTAATCTTCTTTTTTAACTTATAATCAAATTAATAATATAAACATTTTAGCATCAATCAACAACACATGAGCAAAAACATACACAACACACTTAACACCAAGATTTTTGATAAGGAAACTTGGTTAAGGGAAAAACCATGGTGAGGGCTAACCCACAAAGATTATACTCTGTTAAAAGTATTACAAAGGGGAATGCACATGCATTCGGGCTCACTGCCTAGAGCTCACTGCTCAAAAGAAGGCTTACAACCTACAGAAGGCTCACTACCTATAGAAAGAAGGTTACAATGAAATTGAACTAATAATTAGCATCTATCAATGCAAGGATTAAGTTCTAGTTAAGCACAAAATACTGACTTGATACACTTCATCTTCACTCTGCCCTTTTTACTATTCTGCTAACATTTGAATCTTGGATCTCTACTCTTCCGCACTTATTCCATATTCGCACTCCACGTACACCGAAATCATTCAAATCCATCAGCTATATATATCCGCATCCTAATCTTCAACCACTTTTCAGTTAGCTTCAAGAATACTTAGGACTTTATTGATAATTCTGCTCTATTACCTAAATTCATGTAAAATTGTTACAAAGACCAAAACTTGCACTCAAAAATCATTAATCAAGTCATCTACTATCACTGATTATCACAACTTGTCCAACCAACAACTTCCATACATCCGGAACCAAGATCAATTGCAAGGTCAGCCTGTTCTTCTTCTATCTGCTCTGTCAAACTATTAACCTGATACTCAGATGCTAATAACTATTGAATTCTTCATCACTAGAGGCCAAAACTCTAGATTTAGATTATCCTGACAATACTTATTACTCCCTCAAATCCACAACAAACTATGATCTACCATAGGAAAAATCTAGACCAAGATACTAGACCCTATCACACACTCTGTTCTTGACTTTCCAGACTTAGACAAATCTTCAATCTGATTTCCAGTATGAATAAATTATACAATGTGGATGTGTAGTAGAGACTTAGTTGCCATCAGTGACATCACTTATCATGCCTAGCAGTGTCTCTTACAAATATTATGTGCCTTTATATTTAACCCTACATATATTTTGAGGCTTGGTAATCTCTTTGCTTTTCCGATTTTTTCAAAATCAATTGTCCAAATACTTGGCAAATTTAAATCAAAAACATATGTTTTGCCTTGTGTTATTGTAAAAATTAGAAAGAATCAAAGCAAATATAGATCTTTTTAGCTCTTCATTTTGTAAACTGCAAATGTTGTAAAACAATATTAAGGCATGGTTGCTATAAATTACCTTAATATTTGTTATTTTTAATGCAGTTGGGTAAAGCAATGTTGACTAGCTTTCCTATTTTGGGTTTAAGTCTTTTGGGTGAAATTGGAGAAAACTGGGCAAACAAAAGTTTCTATTTCAGTTTCCAGTCAGTTAGAGACTAATTTTTGAGTCTTTTTAAGGGGGGCACTTGGGAGGGAAACTTTCCATCTTTTATTGCTTAGTTTGGATCAGTTTTAGATCTTATTTTTGTGGCCTTTCTCCCTTTCTTAAAAATAGGATTTTTAGTTTCTTACTTTGGGTAAGACAGCTGTTTCGGTTTTTAGAAAGCCTTTTGGCTATATATATGAGGAGAAAAAATTAGTTTAGAATATTGTTTCTTCCTCTCTTGTTCAATTACAGAGAGCTTTGTAAACACTTTTGTACTCAGATTTTGATCTGGTATACTCCTTCAGTTTTAATAAAACAGTAGAGTTTTCCTTCTCCTATTTTGTCTCATGTTTACAATATCAATTTGATGTCATTGTGATTCAAAATGTTGAATCCTTTTATGTCTTTTTATTGTAAGTTTGTGTACAAAATTTCATATAATTTAGGTTGTGTGATTGTGTTCGGTTCGAGCCTTCATACACATTATTGTTGAGTTGTATGTTTCAAGTGAGATCATGAGGGTTAAAGTTTTTTGAGAAATTGTTTGTGAGTAAGATTATCAAAATCATTTTAAAATTCTTGTAAATAATCCTTAGGTTTTAGGATTTCATTTTCAGCTATCTTTCTAAACCCTTTCCTCATAAAGTCATTTAGATTAGGTGATCTACTAGGGGAACCAGCCCACTCTAGAGATTCATTCTCACTATAGGTCACCCACAACCTGTGAGGGTTTCCATGTTTTAATAAGATAGTTAAGTTTAACTTGGCTAGGGTGCAATCCTTATTGACAACAATTTTTGGCATGCCCGGTGGGACCCTGAGACTTGTTTTCGGAGAAGTTATTCAAGTTTTAGGTTGTTGTTCTAGTATATGCAGCTATTTTTCCATCCTTTGGAGGTTTTAAGATATACCCAGCGACACCATTTTCTAGTTTTGCATGCAGATCTAGTGTGATCTTCTTATGAAAAGAATACAAACCAAATCAAGTCCTGCCTATTCGAGTATTTGTAGTTATCTCCACCAAGAAGGAGGGGTAGAATAGCAAGAAGAATTTTTTACTCATTAAGGAGGTCAAGATCTACACCTCTAAGCCTCAACCTTGCAACTCTAGTGTAGAGAATTCCTGTGCTAGTAGTACAAATACCAATGATTCCCAGGTAGTTTGCATTTCCACCTTTTAATGGGGGTAGCCCATTGAACATTCCCCAACATGATGAAATTCCTATTGTAGCCCTCAAAAGTCTACCATAATTTAGAGGAGAAGATCAGACCACTGCTATTGAGCACATTCGAGATGTGTCAACATTGTGCTTGGTGCATAATATCACTCAAGAGAATGTAGCACTTAGACTATTGTCTGCCTCACTAAAGGGTAAAGATTTGCAATGGTTTAGAGGTCTTACAGTGAATTCAATAACAACATGGGATCAACTGGGTGATGGCTTGCATAGGCATTTCAAGGACAAGTTCGATCATTTGTCTTTACTAGAACAATTAATTACCATCAAGAGAGCTCCTTACAAGAACATGGCAGATTTTAACTACCATTTCTAAAGGACTTGGGATAGGATTCCCCCAATAGTAAAGCATTCACCACAACATGCAGTTTTATTCTTCCTTAAAGATTTAAATAGTGAAATCTCTATAATGATTCAGTCTATGGGTGGGTTTACTCTTCCTAACGCTTTTGATATAGCTATTAGAGTATAAAACATCCTTATTCAAGTAGGTAAGATAGCCCCAAGGCCTCCTATGCCAATTTTTCCTGAAGTATAGCTACCTATTCCTATGTCAGTACCTCCTTTAGCTACTATCCCACCTATTCCAACAATAGGATATCAAAATGCAGCCCAAGAAACTACTGTTCCAGCCCAATCTCAAGAGTTTCAAGAGATTGAAAATATCTTGAAAACCTTTGGGAATGATTTAGTGAGTATTAAAAAGCAAGTTGGCCAAGAGCATAGACAATATCAAGCCCTACATCAGCTCAACTAGTCAAATAGAGCATCTTTTCAAACTGATGTTCAAGGTCAGAGGAGAAACTTCAATCCTAGACCTTTTTAGTCTTACAATCCTAATGTTGCCAGCTATTCAAAAGAGTTCGTACCTGCTCAAAACAATATGGCACAAGAATGTAATTGGTGTTATCCATGCAACTAGCCTCATAACCAAGCTACATGTGCAAATGGTATGAGAAATCAAGCTCTTATGGTGCAAAATAGTTATGGTGGTTCGAAAGGTGTCTTAAGTGAGAATATAGCTCAACAAGATAACTGTGAAGTTGCCTTGATGAATTGGTAAAGCACTAAGTTTTGTGGTGTGAACTATCCCCAAGGCCAAAATCAATTAGATGCACCTATTGCAGCCAATACAAGATTAAAAAAGAGGGCTATTGATTCAGGGCAGCAAGATGGAAATGTTCAACAATAGCCTATCAAGGACAAATATCATGCTTCTTCATCTGAAGAAGTTCCTATAGTACAACAAAAGGTGCAGATTCTCCAAAGAGAACAAACTGTACTTGGGAAGGACTGGTCTAAGGTGCAATCACAGCCTTCATAAAGGCAAAATGATGTTTGTCTTAAGGGACAACAAAATGTGAGTCCCATTTCATTTAATGTTGTTGAACACCTTAAAAAGGCTACTATTAGCATGTCAATAATAGATGCATTGCACATTCCTGGTCAAAAGGATTTTCTACAAGATGCTTTGGCTGAAATTTCTATTTCTGATGTTGCTAACCAAGAAAAGAGTAAGGTTGTACTTGCAAACATCACATAAGTAAAAAAAGAGCAGCAAGCCCAAGAGGTAAAACCTCCTCCTTTTTACTTGAGTCTAATAATTGGTGACAATCTTGTTCACAATTACATGATCGATTCAGGTGCAAGTAGTTCAGTAATGCCCATAACTCTAGCTGATAAGCAAGGACTTGTTTATGAGCCTCTTTCAAAGGGAGTGGTTCATCTAGATGGATCTACTATTAATACTGCTAGAGTGATTACAAATCTACCTCTTACATTGCATTCCTATCCCAATTTTACAATCCATCAAGATATTCATGTTATTGACCTACCACCTCATTTTGCCATATGCCTTTCTAGGGATTTTACTGCCATGTTGGATGGGTTTTTATCTTCTGATTGGTCCCATCTATTTTTCAAAACAAAGTATGGTATGCAAGTAACCATAAAATCTAAGCCTCTATCCATGGATCATATTGAACCATATGTCCCTAGCCCTATAAATGCTAACCTCTACATCACCCATGAGCTGGAGGATCAATCCATGACCCTAGACCCTAGCACACCTATTGAGAATGTAAATCTAGATGAGTGGGCAGCCAAGGATCTTGAAGATGACCCTTTCCATCACACTAATGAGGCAGGATTAGGCATTTATATGATTCATCAGCCTGATGCAGTGATTCCAAATCTGGTCAAGGATCAAAGTCAGCCTAAACAACAAGATAATCAACTTTGGAAGTTACATTTTTATGGATCAAGAAGCAAAATAGGTGTTGGTGGAGGAGCCATGTTGGTTTCCCCTAATGGAGATAAGTACTATTCAGCATTGAGGTTTGCTTGTAGCTGTACAAATAATATAGCTGAATACAAGGCACTTAACCATGGCCTAGAATGGGCCAAAAAGAAAGGTATCAAGTGCTTACAAGTTTATGGTGATTCTGAGTTAATTGTAAATCAAGTTAGAAACTTAAATGTTACCAAAAATGATTTTCTAAAAAAGTATAAGCATCAAGTTTGAGATTTAATTGAGATTTTTGATGCTTTTAATCTGCTTTCAATCCCTAGAAGTCAGAATAAACATGCAAATAGACTTGTTGCCATAGGATCTTAATTTGACATTCCAAATGAAATTCATAATGTAGAGGTATAGAAGTACGTAAAAATTGTGGTTAGACCATCTATATCTGATAATAACGTGAGTTGGTAGGTTTTTGATAATGACAAGCAGATTATAAGTTTTCTCATTGTAGAACCTGAGTTTGCAGCCAAGAATAAAAAAAAGTAGCAACATCAATATGACAATCAGATTGTGTAGCTAAAGTCTAACAAGCTGCCCAAGGGATTGGTAACATTGGAATCTATTTTGAATTCATATGATCAAGTCAAAAAGGACAAATGCAGCATGACCGTGAAGCAAGAACATTCTGAGGCAGTCGAGATATTCAAGGGTAAGTTGCTTAAGTTGGGAAAGGTATGTACCAAGGAGGAACAATAAGCTTTCATTTTGTTATGTCAAGATTTAGTATGTTTTTGCCTGGGAGTATAAAGACCTAAAAGGTTTTGATCCTGAACTAGCTCAACACACCATTGAGTTAGAGCCTAATGCAAAACTAGTGAGGCAAAAATAGAGGCCTCTTAACCCTAAGCTTGAGCATCTTATGAAAGCTGAATTGAATAAGTTAATTGAGAGAAATATAATCTTTCCTATTAAGCATACATCTTGGGTTTCTAACTTGGTTCCAGTTGGAAAGAAGAATGGGGAGATTAAGCTTTGTGTCAATTTCTATGATTTGAATAAAGCCTCTCTCAAGGATCACTATCCACTCCCTTCAATGGAACAAATCTTGCAAGTTGTTTCTAGTTCTGATAGATTTTCTTTGTTGGATGGATATTCAATCTATAACTAGATTTTAGTGAAGGAGGAGGATTAGTATAAAACTACATTTACAATCAAGTGGGGTACCATGGTATACAGAAAAATGCCCTTTGGTTTGTCCAATGTAGGGGCAACATTTTAGAGAGCAATGGACATGGCCTTTCATGACCTCATGAACAAAATTATTTTAGTGTATCTAGATGAAATTATAATTTTTTGGAAGGATGCCAAAGAACATTTTGGTCACTTGAAGTAGATTTTTCAGAGATGTAGAGAGTTTGGGGTTTCTCTTAACCCAAATAATTGCATATTTTTTGTCCATGAGGGTAAGCTCCTAGGACACATTGTCTCAAAACATGGTATCTCCATTGATTTGAAAAGAGTTTCTAATATTATTGACTTGCCACTACTAGCACACAAGAAGGGCTTACAGCACTTTCTTAGTAGGATTAACTTCGTGAGAAGGTTTATACCCAATATTGTAGTGTTATTGTAGCCTCTCACAGCCATGCTTAAGAAAAATGTACCTTTTAGTTGGACTAAGGAAGGTAAAAGAAGCTTCAAGCAGATTAAAGAATCCCTCATAGTTGCCCCAACCCTCATTAATCCTAACTATGAAAGAGATTTTATTTTATATGCTTTTGGAGGTGTTGACACCATTTCAGCTATGTTGTACCAGCAGAATGACGAAGGCTTGGAGCAGCCTGTGGCATTTTTCAGCCAAGTATTGCAAGACTATGAGGTAAAGTATTCATTGGTTGAGAAGCATGTGTTTGCCATTGTTAGAAGGCTTAAAAAATTTAGACATATTCTCTCTAACAATAGAATTCAGTTGCCGGTTGCCCATCCAACTGTGAAGGATTTCTTGCTTAATAGGGATATGAATGATAAAAGGGCTGGCTAGATAACTAGAATAATAGAATTTGATGTTAACATAAATATTACTAAGATTTGTAGGGGAAAAGGCTTGTGTGAACAACTTGCTGAAAATGGAGAAAACAACCAAGAAGAGAATGAAAATGTTGCAAGAGTGCTCAATAATTAAGAGCAAACTGTTGTTTTACTTCCTACTACAAGCTGGGTGCAGCAAATGATTCACTATTTGTAGGCTGCTGAATGCTCTGAAGGTTTGGATAGGGGAAAAAGAAGGTACTATAGGCTACATTCCAATCCCTATGCTATTATTGATGATGTTTTGTATATGAGGGATTTCCATGGTGTCTTGCTAAGGTGCATTGAGCCTGATCAGGTTGACAAACTGCTAGAGGAGTTTCACAATGGGCCTTCGGGAGGCCATTTTGTACCAAGGACAAGAACCCTAAAGATTATGAGAGATCATTATTATTGGCTAGATCTATTCAAGAATGCATTTTCTTGGGTTAGAAGGTGTGAAAAGTGTTCATTATTTGTAGGTAAGCAAAGGCTTGCAGCCTTGCCTCTACACCCTATTCAAGTAGAACAACCATTTGCTAAATGGGGTCTTGACTTCATTGGACTGACCGACCCGCCTTCAAGTGCAGGCCACAAATGGATTCTAACTGCAACTGACTACTTTACGAAGTGGACTGAGGTTGTTTCTTCAAAGGAAGTAAATTAAACATCTATTCTAAGTTTCTATCAAGATTTGGTATCTAGATTTGGCACCCCTAATTCTATTATTTCTGACAATGGATTGGCTCTTATTGGTTTAAGGATTTTTGAATGGTCTGTAAAGAATAATATCTTTCTAAATACATACATCTAATTATTACCCATAGGGTAATGGGCAGGCAGAATCCACCAACAAAAATCTGATTAAGATCATTAAGAAAGCCATTAAAGACAACTAGAGAACATGACATGAGAAGCTGAAGTTAGCCCTTTGGGCTAAAAGGATAACTCCTAAGGGGGCTATTGGTTACTCTCCTTACATTCTCACTTATGGTAAGGAGGCCAAGTTACCCATTTCTATGTAATTACCAACTCTGAATTTCATTAAAGAACTTGAGCTATTAGAGGAGCAACCTATAGAGGTAAGGCTTGCACAACTAATGGAGTTAGAGGAAACCAAAAAAGAAGCACTAAGAAAGCTTGAAATCCATCAAGATTATATGAAGAACTCTTTTGATAAGAGAGCAAGGCCAAGAGATTTCATTGTTAGTGATTTAGTCTTCAAGTGGGATGAACTCAAAAGAAAACCTAGAAAACATTCCAAGTTTGATGCAATTTGGGATGGAACATATGTAATCATAGAGTTCAAGGAACATAATGCTTTCTAGCTTTCCAAGTTAAGTGAAGACATGTTGTCTATCCTAGTAAATGGGATCCACCTCAAACATTACCTCTAAAGATAATTTTTATATTTGTACCATAGTGGGTTAGTCTTCGCTACTAATAAGTGCTTAAGGCACATTTATTTTATTTTTTTTCTTTCCCTAAGTACTATTGCACATGTTTTCTAGCCATCAAGGCCTTTTAGTTTGCTTTCAGTTTGATTCTGTTTGGTTTTATGCTACTATTTGGAGTAGTTTGTAGTTTAGTTTCATTGTTTTCTAAGTATAAGAAAGAGCAGAGTTTGACTCCATGCCCAATGGATGGGTAAGGCAACTGGTCTATATGCTTAGCAAGCAAGCATTCAGCAAAACTCACTACAAATGTTACCAATTTTTCACCTACAACTCAAATTGGTAGAACTGAAGTAGTTGTTCCCATTTTAAGGTGAAAAGTTCTTAAAATATTCGACCATTGCATAGTTCAAAGTGTTTGGAAAATAAAAGGTTCAGTTTTATGATACCATGTGTTACAACAAAAAAGAAAGCTTTCAACTTGTCATTAAATGCTTTTCAGCATAAAGGAGAGTACATGAATTTGTAAGAAGTTGTTTCGTTTCATATTGTAATGCTTCCATTCATTTTACAAAGGATACACAATACTGCATAAGTGTTGTATTTATATTCATGGAAAAGAAAAAGAATGATCAAATCTCTGACACAAGCCGTGGGAATAGCTGAACTAGTACAAACATAAGAAATATACTATGCATCAGAAGATAAATAATGTAAAAGCGACATGTAAGAGGAGGCATGTCCATCATTGCCTATTTAAATCTTGAGTTGATCTTCATTGTACCAGGGTCCTCCTTGCTCCCAATCTTTGAATGAACTTGTATAATGATAGAAAGGATTGTTAGAGATCTAGATATGAGTCTTCTTATGTGCCTATCAATAGAAGTATAACATTAGAGAGCCTGAAAAATGAAACATCACAGGAGCATTGAGCTTCAATGTTTTTTCTAACATGTTTGTTCACTATGCAGGTATAGGAGAAATTATGTTGTTGATCCATTTCTAAAGACATCATAGCATATCATAGCATGTGGTTTAAAAATGGGCTCCCACAAGGGTTGAGCCCATCATGCTACCCTTTGATCTTAAAGGGGATATAAGATAAGCAAAGAGACTTTCAGATCAATAAATAAAAGCATATTCTGATTGAGAATCAATGACAACACCAATGCAACATGAGATAGAAGGTAGGACATGTTAGCATAATATATTAATATTACATTGTTATATACGTAACCATATACAGTTACATTAGTTCTACAGTTATATCAACTGCTGTAACAGTTTCATCAACTGTTATGAACTATATATTCTCATATTGTAATGCATTCAATGAATCAAATACAACTGCCCTTCTTTCTTCTTTACCATTAAATGGTATTAGAGCCAGTAGGAGTAAGTGCAATATGAAGTGGAGAAGGAGTCACCAACAGCAAGCAAATGGAGTCTTCAAAAACAGCGATAGAGTGTTGCTAATGCTGCCATCCAAAAAGTAGAAGAAAAATGTTGGAAGCTATTGTAGCAAGCAAGATAATGCTGCTATTGGAAGGAGCAAGCTGTTAAAGGAAAGCATCTAGCCGTTGTCTACAAAAGGTCATTGGAGATCAATACTGAAGGATAGCTGTTGTCTACAAAAGCTGTTAGAGATCAATATCGAAGGAGGTGTTTGGACTGAAGTTTCTTTCTCCATCCATAATGCTCTTGGAGTCTGAGAAAACTGAATGTCCATCGCACCAGATGCTAGCAGTGTGGCCAGTAATCATGTGAATGAGCCACCTCGAGGCGGACGTGCTGTTTTAGAAAGTTTAGGCTTCTATTTTTCCCTTCTAGATGCCCTACAAAACACCGGTAATCTCCAATTCGATGAATTGTCTAGGCAAGGGTTGCTAGATTACTTTCTATTTGATGTACAATGTCAAGCAAGGAAGATTAGAGAAAAACTAGACGAGGGTTATGATGCTGATGATGAAGATGAGGTAGAACACACACCCAAGCGTCCCTGTCTCATAGCACAAGCCTATTGTACTCATCTTCCTGCCACAATTTCCTCTTAAAAGTGAATGTACTGTCAAATAAAATAATAATAAATTTATTGTCTAGATTTTTTTTTTTTTTTGGTGAAAAATGTCAGCCCCAAAATTGCTTCTTTCTGATGCTCAACTTTTGAAAGGGGCAAATTATGCCGCATGGAAGACAAAGATGCGGAGAATTCTCATTTTTGAGGAGCTATGGGGAATTGTCATTGGTGACATAACCAGACCAGAAGATCCAGATGAGAGGCAAAAGTTTGAAAAAAGTCGATGCCAAAGCATTGATGTTGATAACACTCAGCATCACCGATGAAGTTCAACCTCACATTCAGGATGCGGAAACATCAAAGGCAGCATGGGATTCTCTCTCCACAATCTACTAAGCGTAGAACTAGATGAAGATCCTCCATCTATAGTCCAAACTACATACACTCAGTATGCAAGTTGGTGAGAAAGTTGAGGAATTCTTATGGCGGATATCTGAACTGCGAGCTGAGCTTGTTGCATTTGGAGAAAAGGTGGAGGGCAAACTACTTGTCCCAATTACACTGAGAGCACTGCCATCTCAGTTCAAAATCTTTGTCACAATGCTGAACATCACCAAGCAAAATGTGTCATTTGACGAATTGGTGAATTTGTTGCAGCAAGAAGAAGCCATTCAATCTGTCCAAGGTGAACTTGAAGACAAGGCCCTGATCTCCAGACAATCAAAAGGTCAGAAGTTTCATGGAAAGTAGCCACAAAAACAACAAGAACATCGACAGTCGAAGCCTCCAAAGGCAAATCGATGGTGTCATATATGCAACAAGAATAATCATGACACTATCAACTGTTGGTACAATGCCTTAACAAAAGGCAATTCAAGTAAAGAAGGCTTTTCTGGTTGCAGTGATACCTAGCCATCCAAATGCCCTCATCATCACAAAAGGCACAAAGGCAATGTAGTAGCCCAACAAGATGATGCATCAGAAGAAGATGAACTAGAAATAGCCAACTGCAGCACTCATCACAATCTAGTCCTTGTCTCCAAAACCTCGCAGCCCACGAAGGATATTTGGTTAATAGACTTAGGTGCTACCAAGCATATGACAGGCAATCACGAGCTGTTCGATGCATTGATAGAACAACCTACTGGAGATATAGTTCAAATTGCTGACAATAAGGAGTATGTTGCAGAGGGTATAGGCAAGGTCATCATTCCTCTTGGGACAAGTCATTGTACCCTCACCAAGGTGTTGTATGTTCCTAGTTTGACAACAAACCTACTCTCTGTCAGTCAGCTTCTGAACCACAAACTGAAAGTTGAGTTCCAGGTGAAGGATGGGGTCAAGACCTATCTAATCTCAAGAGAAGGTATGATATTTTCTAGAGCATTTATGAAGGATAGACTGTTTGCATTAGATGTTGTCTCCTCCCCTATAGTAGCTCTATCATCTTCAACAATAGAATCTATGGGACTCTGGCACTATCGCTATGGGCACCTTTCAGTCAGCTCCTTGCATCAGCTCAACTCCAAACAAATGGTAAGAGGTCTTCCTCTAATTTCAAATTCATTGCCTATATGTCCTAGATGCCTTGCAGGTAAACAACACTGGGATCCGTTCGAGGCTAGTAGCTTCATGCTAAGCATCGCCTTGAGTTGGTACATACCGATCTATGCGGACCCATGCTTGCTTCCTTTTTAGGACATAAGTACTTCCAATTGTTTGTGGATGACTTCTCCCGAAAGACCTGGGTGTACTTTCTCAAGAAGAAAGATGAAGCCTTTGCCAACTTTCAGGACTTTCACAAGCAAGTTGTTAAAGAAGCCGGCCAGTCTCTTCTTATCCTCCGCTCAAATTGAGGGGGGAAATTCACCTCCAAGGAGTTTGTGGCATACCTGAAGCATCATGGCATCAAGCAGCACCTAACTACTCCCTATACACCCCAACAGAATGGAGTTGCAGAACGTCGCAATCAAACTATCATGGAGATGGCTTGATGCATGCTCTCCATAGCCAAGTTGGAGGAAAGATTTTGGGTAGAAGTAGTATAGACAACTGTATACCTCATCAATAGGGCACCAACAAAGATCCTGCAACACAAGACATCGGAAGAGGTATGGACTAGACAAAAGCCTTTAATTTCTCATCTAAGAGTGTTTGGTTGCACATCATACATGCATGTCCCTGCCAATAGGAGAAAGAAGATTGATCCTAAGACACTCTAGTGTATATTGTTGGGATACAGTATTACATCAAAAGCATATCGTCTTGTAGATCCTGAGACAATGAAGATACATGAGAGTCAAGATGTGGTATGTGATGAATCGTCATTTGATTCCTTATCACAAAAAGAAGAGCAACAACGTCCTACTTCTCATAAATTGCTCTCACAATCAGATGATGAGCATGTGGAAGACTCTCACAGAGAAAGTGAACTACAAGGAGAGTTGTTTGTTGATTTGGGCCCTCTAGAAAATATTACACACCAGCAGTAGCATAGTCAACCTCCAAAGTGGGTCCTAGTACAATCAAGGACTCTAACCTACACACTCTTCCAGACACTTTGTCAGGAATCAGAACTAGGAGTCAAACAAGAAATGAACTGAATCTTGCGCCCATGAGTACTATGGTTGACAGCACTGAACCTAACACAGTTCGAGAGGCATTAAGCCAACCTCAATGGAAGAAGGCTATGGATGCAGAGTATGATTCTTTGATGCAAAATCATACTTGGGAACTTGTCGATCTGCCTAAAGGGAAGAAACCCATTGGCTGGAAATGGATCTTCAAAACAAAGTACAAGGCAGATGGATCTATCGACAAGTACAAAGCACGACTTGTAGCAAAGGGATATGCTCAACAAGAGGGCATTGATTATGAAAAGACCTTTGCACCCACTATGAAGATCAAAACTATCAGAATGGTCTATGCATTGGCAATACATAAGGGATGGAAGCTTCAGTAGATGGATGTCAAGAGTACTTTCTTAAATGGTGATCTCAAAGAAGAAGTGTACATGACCTAGCCAGAAGGGATTATTGATGAACATCATCCACACAAGGTATCTCATCTTATCAAATCTCTTTATGGCCTTAAGCAAGCTCCTAGGGCATGGTACATCAAGATTGATGGTCACCTATTACAGCATGGATTCACCCGTAGCCCCTCTGATCCTAATTTGTAAATTAAGAAGGTAGGCACAGAGATTGTCATTCTAGTTTTGTATGTGGACGATCTTATTCTCACTGGTAGCTCAGACAGTCTCATTGATGATGTAAAGAATGATCTTAAGAACTCCATCGACATGACATATTTGGGGCCACTTCATTATTGTCTTGGCTTGGAGATATGGCAGAAGAAGAACCACATATTCATATCAAATGAAATATACCAAGACACTCCTGGAAAAGTATGGAATGGTCAACTGTAAGCCTATTTCCACTCCAATGGAGAAACGTTTGCAACTATCCCGTTTCTAGGATTCACCTCAAGTAGATGTCACTCTCTATAGGTAGCTAGTTGGGGGCCTTATCTACTTGACCTACACTAGACCAGACTTGTGTTTTGCGATAAGCTATCTCGCTAGATTCATGCAGGAGCCAAAGAAGTGTCATTGGGTTGCAGCAAAGCATGTGTTGAGATATATCTGAGGCATAGTTGATTATGGTTTGGAATATAATAAGAACAATCAGTTCTTCTTATAGGGATATATAGACTTAGATTATGCAGGATCTATAGATGACAGGAAATCCACCTCAGGCTATGTTTTTCATCTCAGATCTGGGCCAATTTCATAGGTTAGTAAGAAGCAAACTGTTGTTGCTCTTTCATCCACTGAGGCTAAATATTGTGCCGCACGAGGAGCTATGTGTGAAGTGATTTGGTTACGTTGCATTCTGGCAGATATGGACATTCCTGAAGAGAAGTCACCAGTTCTCTATTGCAACAATCAGGGTGTGTTAAAACTTGTGAAGAATCTAGTTTTCCATGAGCGCACTAAGCATATTGAGGTCGAGTGTCATTACATTCAGGACCAAGTTTTGAACCACCACATCTAGCTCTAGTACTGCCCTACAGACTCTCAGATCGCAGATATGTTCACCAAATCTCTTGGTAGGATCAAATTTGAATTGTTTAGGGGGTACATTTGTAAAAACAATGTAATAAGTGGGGCATGTTAGCATAATATATTAATATTACATTGTTATATATGTAACCATATACAGTTACGTTAGTTTTGCAGTTATATCAACTGCTGTAACAGTTTCATCAACTATTACGAACTATATATTCTCATATTGTAATGCATTCAATGAATCAAATACAACTGCTCTTCTTTTTGCTTTACCATTAGGATAGTCAAACATCAGATCAATATCAACTAAAGGACAATCCCATCAAGAGGTTTACAGCCTAAGAAGCATCATGGAGCAGCATTAAAATCAGGTATTTACAACCTTTTGTTGTGAATGAGATATAAAAGTGCTATTGAATTCATTAAGTAGCCATAAAAGGAAAAAAATAGATCATTAAGGTGACTATCCCATCAATCAAGAAGGATGTAATCAGCTATAGGATAGTCATAAAATGAGGAACAATCCTATATCTGTGTGTCATGCCATGTCCATTGACTTATATGTAAGAGAAATCATAAATAGAGTGAATAGGACTACCAGAGAAGGGCTTACAATGCCATCATAATGGGATAGTCACCTCAATGACAATTCATTCATCATATAATCACCATTTACATCTACTATAGAACGAGAAAATCATATACTATAGGTACAGCTATAGAGTGCAAGAGACAGGTGCATAGTCAAAGAGAAATACCATTCACAACTATGCAAAAAGGGACAGTCACCATATAGGAGCAATCATGTAGAATGTACCAAGTCCTTATAAATAGAGGTTTTAAACACATTTAATAGCACAATCATCATAAGTAGCATAAGCAATCATGTATAGTGGAGCTTTAAAGAATATGTGTAAATAAGTCATTGTCATAGCATCATTAAGTTAAGATAGAATGCACTGTCTCAGTCACAAGAAATAGCAAAAAGAAAATGAAATCTTAGTGTCTCATATACATCTACAGGAGATACAAATAAGAGCAACATGCATTGTAAACTTATTCTATAATTTCCAACACAAAGTGTAGAACCTACAGTATGTGTAAATCCATAATGGAGTAGTAGAGAAAGAATAAGGTCATAATCCTTATTTTAGGGTGATTGTCCCCACCATCAAATAGAAACAATGTTTGATGAACATGGCTACAATCACTTGTAGAAGCATTTCATTTTTCTAAATGTAAGCATTGTAAAATGAGCATACAATATGATGAATGGATGGTTAACATTATACCTGTGTATAGTGTTTACAAAGTGATAATGAGTTAACAAGGAAAGGACTCTACAAGGAAACTAAGTAATAAGTGGGCTGTGTATGCATCAAGAAGCCAAGGCTACCCAATATAAGCAGAGGTACCAGTGCTTCATCATAGGCCTGTGTATGATAAAAAATATAAAGAGAAGTGTATGTGCTAGATGAGGAGGATTTAGAAAGTGGAGAGATAAACCCCTAATGAATTAAAATGCTTTTCATTTTTATTGAAAAAGTAAACAATGTTATCATCTATCTACCATACAATGAAGCCAAGTATGCATTCTTGAAGGCAAATAAACAAAATATGGTGATGATGCCAAGAATGTAGAGATTAAACAAACTTTTGAGTTTCTTCATAACAAGGGGGTTTCAAACCATTTTCTGCAAAATATGAAGGAGACAGTGATAAGGCTGAACCAAGGGTTTTGAGCTATTTTTGTAAATAAGTGCAGAAAATACAAGGTATAAGGCATTGCTGAGAGGCCGTGACCTAGCCCGAATAAAGATTTCTTTTGACTACCATTTCTAGAAAATGTATGAAACCTAGCTAGTCTAAAGTTTACATGGAGCCATAAGTGCAAAAAACAAGAGATCTTCATGCTTAGGCAAATACTCAAAATCTTAAGGCACGACCTAGCATGGAGAAAGTTCTTCTTTTGTAAACAACAACTTCTATTTTCAAAGAATGGTTGAAACCCTCAAAAGCATGCATAGACAAAGTGGATAAAGTTCAATGACAGCCTACTACATTGAACAAAAGGAGTAATGACTTTTCTTGTTTTCATCTTTCTTAGGATCAAAACCATAGTCGAGCCATGAACATAGATAAATATGTATTATGCTGAGTAAAAAACATAGAAATTTCCATAAAAGCAAGAAAGATGTGAATACATGCTCGATTGGAGCTTTTATAAATAGGAAAGAATGGAGCATCTTTGTAAATAATGGGCACGATTCGAATGATGGAAGCTTACCAAGTTTATGTTGTTGCATAAAAAAGCATTGAAAACCACAGAGTAAAAGCTTCAGGAAATGCTCCAATGGTGGCCTCAGAATAGAGGATAGATTCAACAGAGGAAACCAAATGAAATACATCAAAAAGTGATCATGACTATGGCCACAAATGCCCAAGAATGCTTCAAAAATAAAGAACAATATCATATCTATGACTGAGAATGACTCACCATGCAATTTCTTGTGTAAAGCTTCATGGAAATCTCTGGAAGTAGTAGGCAACCAAATTTTCCAAGCTCAAACCATAGCTCGATGGTGGTGGTATGGAGAGTTGTTTTCTCCAAAAAATCAAGTGCAAATGATGCCGAGGATTAGGGATTGAATGTTTTATTTTAGGGTTTCCATGTTGCCCTAGTTCGGCCTTGGTATTTTTATCACATTGATTTAATTATTATGTGCCTTAGCTAATACCTTGCCCCTTCCTTCATTAGGTCGAGTCTTTTATTTCAAGACGCTAGTTTTTTTTTTATGATTTTTGAGAAAATCATGAGAATTATGTGCTTTTATATTTAACCCTCAATATATTTTAAGGCCTAGGCAATGTCTTTGTTTTTCTGAGTTTTTCAAAATCAAATGTCCAAATACTTGGAAAATTTAAATAAAAAACATATGTTTTGCCTTGTTTTATTGTAAAACTTAGAAAAAATCAAAGCAAATATAGGTCTTTTTAGCTCTTCATTTTGTAAACTACAAACGATGTAAAACAATATTAAGGCAATGTTGCTATAAATTACCTTAATATTTGTTATTTTTAATGCAGTTGGGTAAAGCAGTGTTGATTAGCTTTCCTATTTTGAGTTTAAGTCTTTTGGGTGAAATTGGAAAAAACTAGGCAAGCTGAAGTTTCTATTTCAGTTTCTAGTCATTTAGAGATTGATTTTTGAGTCTTTTTAGGGGGGCCCACTTGGGAGGGACAATTTCCACCTTTTATTGCTCAATTTGGATCAGTTTTAGGTCCTATTTTTGTGGCCTTTCTCCCTTGCTTGAAAATAGGATTTTTAGTTTCATACTTTGGGTAAGACAGCTGGCTGGGTTTTTAGAAAGCCTTTTGGCTATATATATGAGGAGGAAAACTCAGTTTATGCAGTTCAGAGTATTGTTTCTTCCTGTCTTCTCCATTTGTAGAGAGCTTTGTAAACACTTTTGTACTCATTTTGATTTGGTATACTCCTTCAGTTTTAATAAAATAGCATAGCTTTCCTTCTCGTATTTTGTCTCATGTTTGTAGTATCAATTTGATGTCATTGTGATTCGAAATACTGAATCCTTTTATGTCTTGTTATTGTAAGTTTGTGTGCAAAATTTCATATAATTGAGGTTGTGTGATTGCGTTCAGTTCAAACCTTCATACAAATTATTATTGAGTTGTATGTTTCAAGTGAGATCGTGAGGGTTAAAAGTTTTTTGAAAAATTGTTTGTCAATAAGATTATCAAAATTATTTTAAAATTCTGGTAAATAATCCTTAGGTTTTAGGATTTCATTTTCAGCTATCTTTCTAAACCCTTTCCTTAGAAAGTCATTTAGATCAGGTGATCTTCCAGGTGAACCAGCCTACTTTGGAGGTTCATTATCACTATAGGTCACCCACAACCTAAGAGTGTTTCCATGTTTCAGCAGGATAGTTAAGTTTAACTTGGCTAGGGTGCAATCTTGATTGACAACAAGTTTTTCTCACTAATCATGGGCTTCTCCTTTCTTTGTTTCCCTTCTTCTTCTCTTTTCCTTCCTTCTCTTCTTTTCCTTCATCTTTATCCTTTTTTTATCAACTTATTATAGTAGGATTAGCTTAGATAATCGCTTAAGATGAGCTTTTTAAGTTATGCACCCTTCTACACTTAAAACATCATGTATTATAACAATAACTCATCTACCATTGAGTGGCCCCTGCAAAGCCAAGACCTAGAAACCCTAAGACCTTGGGGATATTAAATTATCACCCAAGAGAGGAGTCACCCTTGTGATTCCTCACTATCTATCATGGAAGTTCTATTGATAAACATCTTTGACATTTGAAGGAGGGTGGTCTACTATTTTAGAGTACAAATACACTTAGGTGTATTGGCTTTTGCACAGTTTAGCCAATCAAGCTAGGGGCTATTCTAGTCTCAAGGGGTTGTCTCTTTCTTTTGAAGGAGAGTTCCTATACTTCTTGAAGAATATATTAGTTGAAACTCATCCTGTATCCCTAGTAAGAAGAATGCATTTGACCATGTTAAAAAATTTAAGGACTTATTAGTGTACCATTAGGTCATGAATGAAGAGGTTGCATGCATTTTATTTTCTAACACCTTTGAGAAGGAGGTATATTAGCAGTATAATTTCTTGGAACTATATTCAATTCACTATTGGGCCCAATTAGAGGTGGCATATCTAAGAGTATTTGGAAAATATAAAGACCTTAGAGATGCACACATGAAACTTATGTCAATTAGAAGAGAATCCCATCAAATCATTACCATTTTTTCTTCCAGGTTTTGTGAGATTTTTGGAAGCTTGGTGAAATTTCACATGCTTAGGGACAATGAAGTTTTGGAAATATATTTGCAAGCCATGTGATATTTTTAGAAAGATTTCATCAAGAAGTCACCAAGGGTGGACCATCTACAAGAGGCTATGAATAGAGCCCTTACTTTAGATAAAATCATTAGTAACAACCAAACAAGTCAACAAAAAAAATCCCTCATTACTTATAGCTATCATTTTCACCATCAACGGGAGGGCTCTTATATAATGATGTGTCCCCAACTAGCATATTAATATACATTGGCACATCCAATTAATATAATTAGTCTATTCAAAGGCCAAATGCTAGGTCAAGAAGGTCAACACTTAGTCCTTTATTCAAATGACCTACCTAGATAAATAATTCTAGTATAGCTATACAATTGAATTTCAATCAAGGTGTAGTAGCATATTTATGAGATGATGATGATTATTTTGATGAAGAGGATACAAATCAGCTATAAGAAATAAAAAATTCACCTAAGGATGAAGAAAAGGAAAACAAAATTCAAGGTAGGAGTCCAAACATGACCATTGCTACTTGGTTGGGTACAAAAACAAATGAAGTAAAGCATGATGACAATAATGCAAAATTTGAAGATTTACTGGCACCTACAATGCTATCACAAGACTATTTTCATGAGAAATTAATAGAGAGAAAGTCTTCTACACCTTCTTTGGATAGACTCAACACCTCGCCCATGCATGTACACATGATTCCAATGATAAAGATATATCTCTACACCATCCATTTGAGCTAGATATGTCATTTGTGAAGGACAAAGTAAACAAAGACTTATTGGAATAGCAATCCCATACCTTCAAGTTGTGGGGGAGTGATTCATGATTGTAATGGAAATATCAGAGGACCTTTTGTAGTGTACCTTGGTGTGAAAACTAATCATTATGCTGAAGTTATTGCGGATTTCCATGGATTATAACTGATTAAAGACATGGCCATCTTAAATTTTGTTATAAAAGGGGACTCACTCAACATTATCGTTCATATCAACAAAAACGAAAAGCCAAGCTTGACCATACAAAGCCTCTTTTAGGACTCCCTTTACTTGTTAGATTCTCTTCAACAAAGTAATATCCAAAAGTGTTTTAGAGAGGTTAACTATGCCACTTACTTATTGGATAATAAGGGAGTGTTTTCAAGGGATGAGAAGAGATGGGTAAGGTGTCATTATCCTATTGAATCCTTAATGATATCCAAGCATGACAACAATGGTTGAGATGCTCATTTCACATTTTATGATGATTATTTTCCTAGTCATCACTTGCAAGTCTCCTCTTTCACAGTCATGGTGCAAGTATGGGAAGCCATTGGTGGATAAAATAATAATGAGGAAACATGTGTGAATTAGGCATGAGGATATGCTCTCAAGGATACTAGATTTTTCTTTTACTCTCAAAAGTTTGAGGGTTTAGAAATTAACTAGCTAAATAGTAAGGTTTACAATTGTCCTTTGAAGACCAGTATTGAGAGGTCCCCAAATCTTTTTAAGATCATAGGTGGAAATAGGAATAGGACTAAGCATATCTCTTGTGAAAAGTTTAAAAAGAAACAAAAAGCCTGGAAGATCTTGAAGACTGGTGGACTGATGATGATCATGGAATAGGTGAATGGTTATGATCTTAACCTAGCATTATAATTTTCCCATAAATGGCATAGTAGGGATGTTAAGATTAGGGCCATGGAGATGGTTATCTATAAAGAACTCATTGTAAAAGCTATATGACTGGAAATTGTAGGGATGAATATTTTGAAGGATAAAAAAATGGGGGAAGAAGATAAGAAGATCTTCATGTAGAATGGTAATTGCTAGAGATATACCAAGTTGGTTACACATTTTCTTTTGTTCAACAGCCCTACCACATCATGGTCATGGCTATTATGAGGTACATAACCTTAGAAGGTAGATTTACTACCTTGTTCATTTACCATTTCACTGTCTTGAATCAATTTTTCTTCCACCATAAAATCTCCATTCCCTTATGTTTTCTTTCTTCTCTAGATGTGGCAGTGAAGGGATTTATGAGGGGGGTGGGTAGTTACCTTGCACATGCAAGCCTTATTTTTCTCCTGGTTAACCATTAGAAAATAACTCTCCCTAAAATTAAAGCTAGCCCATCCCTGTAAAAGGGAAATGCATTGACATTGATTCCACTAGTATTGTTAAGGATAGCTATGATGAGGTCCACCTTACTAGTAGCTTAGAGGTGGAAGATGCCTCTATAGAAGTGTCTGATGATCAAAGGGATAAAGACCCTAACTATGTGGAGTTAGGGGATGATGAAGAGAAAGATAAAAGGGTTAAAAACAAAGGGAAGGCTAAGCTATAGGTGGAGCCGGTGGTAGGGGCTGATTTCCTTGGTATCCCCAGCCCATGCCATCATCCTTATAGAGATAATATGGTTAATCAATGTGAAAATCCACTTTAGATAGAGCCATCAGACATCCTTAACTAATTGGTGGATCAGTTGGAGAGAATTGTGTAGGAAATGAAGATTCATCACTAGCTATCTAAGTGGTTCTTTATGGTGATTAATCACCTCAACATCAAAATTGCTACCTTGGCTCAAAAGTATGAGTGGGAAAATTCAATTCCTAGAGGAAGAGGATAAGTTATCTATCAAGAATCAGAATTCCATGGAGAAGGATAAGTTGAATGCTAGAATGTTGTCACTTGAAGAAGAGGTCAAGGAGATGAAAGCTGGCTTCAACAAGAAGGGGGGTGGAGAAGGCTTGAAATAAGGGATTAAGAGTGGAGGCCCTGCTACTCAATAAAGCAAAAGGTATAACACTCATTTCACTACTAACAAAGGTGGGAGCAATAAAATTGGTAATCTCTCTGATCAAGGTTTCTTGACCATGGAGCTAGAAGCAGTAGAAATGATGGGATATTTATGCTTTAAACATGGCGAAGGATAAGCTAAATGCTAGAATGTTGTCTCTTGAAGAAGAGGCCTAGGAGTTCAAAGATGGCTTGAACAAGAAGAGGATTGGGGAAGGCTCAAAATAAGGGATTAAGAGTGGAGGTCGTCCTACTCAACAAAGCAAAAGGTATAACACCCGTGGCAATACTAACAGAAGTGGGAGCAACAAAAATGGTGATCTCTTTGATGAAGGTTTCTTGACCATGGAGCTAGAAGCACTGAAAATGCTTCACAATCTATAGGCCTCTTGGTCCCTGGTCATTGTGTTCTTTTTTTGTTCTTGTTGGTTTTGTAATCTTTTTTCTTTGTTTCACTTCTTGGTTGTTCTTTGGTCCTTGTTATAGCTTGTTGGCTATGCTTTGGCAATAATTTTGTAAAGGGTTTATGGTCCCTACAAAACCAACTTATCTTAATCAAAACAAAGACTTGTTGGAGATGAGTTTTCCATACACATTGTCATAATTATCTTTATCAAATAGATACAGGATACATAGTACAGCAATACATAATGAAGTTGATTGTCTTATTTTCCTCACAAGGGTAGATTTGTACTTGAAAGGTGGGATCCATGCAATGGAGCTACTCATTCCCAAAGATAGTCAAGAGACTGATCCAATTTCATTTTATGAAAAGGTACATGATCAAACCATCTTTCCCAACTCCGTGGATAAAAAGCATAGACAATATGGTCTTGATACACTAAACTATGACAAGCTACATGGAGACACTATTGCACAAGAGAATCATGAAAAGCTTATTAATTGAGATCATCCACTAGAGGTAGACACTTTCAAGATGCAATCAGATTCTGTTGATGGTACTAATTGTGGTTTGGGTAGGATAAATCAGTTGTAGCAGCCTTTGAAGATGAGCTTAAACATTCTCCAAATCAACAATTTCTTTCAAATCAGTTTCAAAGGCATGGAGGTCATCAAGGTGAGCGAAAAAATACTTTTGGATTTCACGATATGGAACATGAGGAGGATATTGAACATGAGGATACTTGTAGTATGGATGACAAACCACATGATGGCAATTGTGATAAAGTAACTGATTATATTGTTGTTCAAGAGGCTGAATAAAATATTTTGTCGTGACAAAAAGGAGAATATTCTTCAAGAGGCTGGATTCTATTTTGCCCTTAGATAAGTTAGATTGTTTCACACTATCCAGACAAATGGTCAACAGCCTCAAATTCCAAGGTTGGAATCTATTAGATTCCTTAACGCATGAAGTTACAACTTGTCAAATATAATTTATAGGTATTGACAGCTTTGAAATGAATTAAAGCCTCAAAACGGTCCTGCAGCAACAGTGTCTTTTCAGTTTATGTTTTCGATAACACATGCATTCTGCATTCATCTTTTGTATATACTTTCAGAGCTATTTGCTGTTTTACAATTCCCTTGCATTGTCGAAGTACCTATGTTTAATCACTATAAACAGCGCAAAAGGACAAAGGTTTCTGACAAAAACCTTCACATCATGTAGAAATAGCAATTCTAACAAGCTCCTTTTTCTAAGGAGTATAAAAGTACGTGCGCAGTATTCTTTTCTAGAAGTTCCTTGAGAGTTATCTTTCTTTAATATAAACTGGACAACATAGTGATAACCGTACATGTCTTTTATCATTTTATTGTATTCTCGGAACGTAAAAGGCTGCAACGATCTTCACTTCAAGAGTAAGATAATCAACTAGATCTTTCAGACATTATCTTCATTGGGTTGGGTTGGATTCCATTTCCCATAAGTAATATATTATATTTTTTACTAAATTGCACAGTTCCTTAGGAAAGCAGGAGAATGGCATCGATCTTAGTTTGCTATTAAATCAGTTTCTAATGATTATATACGTTTAATGATGGTGACCAGCCTCAAATTCCATGGTTGGAATCCATAGATTCTTAGAATATACACTTTAAGTCCCAACTTGTCAAAATATGATTTATATGTCATGATAGCTGTGAACATAAACATGCCTCCCATTAGAATTTTCATTTACTTTCAGAAAAGTGAATATAATTATATAATCCCTTGCATGTTCGAACTAAAACATGAATTTTTTTTTTCGAGATTTTTTGTACAAAATTTTGTTTCCCGTTTTTTGTGCGAATGACAATCTGCTTCATCATTGCTGAATACTTTGACTACTATATTAAATAAATTTATGTAACTACATGCATTAATAATCTCCAAACTGTAAGCAGGTACTCTTTTGCTGGGATAGATTCTAACAAGTACTATATAAAAGTACATTCACATCTCATGATTACATCTTTCAATTCGGAACTTTTAGTCTTATGTTGAGGACGATAAATAAACTTTATAGTGTAGTAAATGTGTTTTTTATAATGTTAATAAATCATTTTTTTAACATAAAATTCAAGAGTTGTAATTTAATTAGTTGAGCATATTTGGTGAAGATGGTAGTATGTTCCTTGATTACACCATCCACAAAGGTTCAAATCTTTAGAAGATTTGATTAGACCAAGTTCCATCGCTAGGTGACTTTGATAGACTGGTTCAATAAACCTTATCTAGTTGACACATTGCAAAATTGACCATGGTCAAAATAAAATGACTACAAGTCAATTATGTTTATATATGCATGAATAGCATAGTTGAATAAGGCATTGGTGTTGAAATGAAGAGGTCATAGGGTTGAAACATTTTAAACAACTAGAATGACAATGTCCCAGATGTTTATGTGAGGGAGAATGGATCCCCTACTTGTGACAGCTTAGCCGAAGGATGACTTCTGGCTTAGATGCATGCTTCTTCAAAATGTTGTAGTTTTTTATGCAAAGACAGAGATGTAGATATCTATATAATCCAATTGTTTCCAAAACAAACAAAAAAATATATATGTAAAGAGTTGAGATTGGAATAAAATATTTAGTTTTTTGTTTAATTGAGACGAAAATGTATTAATGAAAAAATTTATAGAAGTTTATCTCTATTTTTAATGTGACGTCAATTTTGACTTTTTGATAGATGGAGATAGTATGTGAGAAGAACAAAAATTGAGATCTAATATCAAAACAAGACTAGGAGACTTTGATAGAGATACTCTCATATTTATGTGGCATGGGATAGAATTGCACCCATAGTTTAATCTTTTGACACACAACTTAGTGTAACTTGTATAGTTTTGTCGTCTACTCCTACTGACATGTGAGAGTCATTTGGCTTAGATATAATCATGCCTAGAATCTTGAACATGTTGAGAACCATATTTAGAGATAGTCAACTTCATTGATATAATTGAATTCTCATTATCAATATACAAAGATCGTAAAGACACCAAGAATATTTGCAAATCTTGATATAACCAAGACTAAACTTAGATTGAGATTGATATGACTACTAGTAATGGTAATCCTTAAATAGTTGGTGCATTGTAAACCTAGCTGACATGGCAAGTGGAGCCCACCAAACACTAAATGTTAGTTTTATTTTTAAAACTCTTCCATTACATTATGTAGTGCAACTCCTTGTGGTTAATGTAATAACATTTCATAATAAACCCACTTAGTGAGTGAGTGAAAGGTGTTTAATTAGAAAATGAAGGTTTGAAAAGAGATTATCAAATGATATGTTGCAACCACTCTTATGATTCACAACATTTTCTCTGATACTTGATAAATCCTTTTATTTAAATTTAGTTTCAAGATATTGAATTTCTTCCCAGTTATGTTTTGATTTGTGATAAATATAGAATTGTGCTTTTGACCTAGATCTAGGTATATATACAAAATCAGTCTATCCTTATCCATCCATGAGTAATGGGTTCTCAATTCTCAACAAAGATCACTTCATCTTCTCCTTCTTGTCCTCTCATTTCTTGATGTACTTGGTTGTATATACAAATATGATTCACTGAAAAGAGGGAAAAAGTAGTTTCATAGAAAGACATATGTTTACAAAGATTTTTACCATTGGATAAAGTTTTTGTTTACATTGCAATGTTGTTCCCTCCATTTATATTATGTTGTTTGTTAGCTCTTTGTTTTCTCTTTTTTTTTATGTCCCTATCTATTATAGAATGTTAAATTCAATAGTTTGATACATTTACCACTAGATTTCCCATTGAATATAAATCACAGCTCAAAACTTTTATAGATCTAAGATTTTTGTGTGCCCAATAGTGGAATCTATGGCAACCTTTTCATCCTTGATGCTTGTCAAAAAGAAGTAGAAGATTAGTTACTTTATTTAAATGAGACACTAAAATCTATGTTGAGGTCATCTGAATATGAAAATAGTTACACATAAGTCCCTATTTTTGGTGCAAAGATACACTTAGCAAAAGTTACAGGGCATAATTACAAGGGATTTTTCCCTTAGTAGGTATCATCATATCATACTAAGTAGTAATGCCTTACTCTTTTTCATTCTTACTTGCCTAAGGAGAGTTTTCCTACTATTGTTTAGCACAACCTCTTCAATCCATTGAAATTAATATGCTTAATTTATTTATTTAATGGGACATTGACATTTATGCTAAGGTCATTTGAATAGAAAAATAGTTAAATGCATAAGTCCCTATTTTTGTTTCGAAGATACAATCACCAATAAAATGTTGAGTTGTCTTGCTATTATATAGATAAAATAGTTATAGAGAAGGTCCCTAGCATCTTTTCTTTAGACTTCAGAGATCTAGAAGAGGGCATACTAGATCCATAAAAGTTTTGGCAGCCTAGGCATTGAAAATGCTACTCAACTAAAACTTGGAAAAGAAACATTAAATAAGGACATATTATTATTTTCTATAAGGACAAATTTAAACAAGAACAAAAGTATATAATTAGAATTTACAAACTTTACAAAGATGACCACATTGACATTTACATCAAATACCTTTGAACCAAAATACATCACATAACTTAAAAGAATCTCAATGGACACATGAACAAGACTAGCTAAAACCTGTTTGGGTTTTCTCATAATTCACTAAACAAAACCTAACAAAATTCTTTGTACTAGACATAATGCCCAACAAATCTTCTACACAAAATACCTTTAAATTTTGTTCAATGTTTGGTAATAACATTAGCCTTAGATATTACAATGGGGTAGTATTATAAACAAATTTATGTAATAATCTAATTGTGAGTTGTTGCTATAAAAATTTAAATGAATGAATGACATAGGAATTTATTTCTAATGTAAAGAAAATGACATAATAGTTTTCATGATTTAATAGGTCTTCTAAAACAAAATTAGAATAACAGTGGTGCCTCATTACAAGAAGGGAAAACAAGATTTTAGACAAGAAAATCTATAGTAGAAGGAAAGAAGGGGGAAGTGCAAGAAAATATTTAGCATTAATTCACATCAAAACTACCTATATCAAATAAAAAATGTGTTGTTTTCTTATTATGGGGAAACTAGATGTATCTGAAATGTGCACTTTGATAGAAGATGGGTTAGCTAGCAAGGAGAGAATTGTGGGGGTAGGTAGAAAAGGATTTCTAGTAGGAATAGTAAGATGAACAAGTGGTAAAATGGCAAGGCATTACCAGATTAAACCAAACTATATTGTTTGAGTAGGCTTGCCCATAATCAACATATGTCATCATCAGATAAAATAGGGTATACAAAGAAGCAAAACAAAGGATGCATTGTTAATAGGGGTAACAAGACATTTTCAAACAAGGATTATAAAAATTAGGCAAATATCTATAGAGAGAAATAACAGAAGCCATATTCAAAGGGGTGTTCTTCAACATATCATATCAAATGGCCTCCTAATAAAATTCGAGCTTCACAGTTTAGAAAAAGGAACTCTGTGTCCAAATCCTAGAATCCTTGTTCAAAGACAAGATGGGAAAACTTAAGGAAACTGTGTTAATCGATAAGTTTTGGAAAAAATCCCCTCCCAAAAAATATTTTCTTGAATGCATTACACTAAAATATCCTTTAATAGAATATTTGATAGTATTAGAAGGTTTCTTTATTGTTTTTATTTTTTTAAAAGGAAGATGCGGATTTTATTTTCTAGAAAAATACTTGATTTTTAATTGGGGCATGGCTTTACTGTCAACCATGGAAACCAAACTTCAATGCAATTAAAAAAATTCCTTTGGCCCCTTCTAGATAAGGCTCAAAAATTTGCCTCTACAATATAGTCGCAAGTATCTTGAGATTGATAGGTGATTTTATTAGGAAGTTTCAAGTCAAAGATGATAATCCTCCTCAAAACATAGAACCAATTATAAGGATATGTATCCTACTAGAAATAACAAATGGCCTCCCTAAGTTTATCAAGATTCAAACCACATAAGGAACATGGGAGAAAAACATATTTTATGAGGCTCTATAGATTATATGCATGAACTACAAGGGAGACAGTCATATCAAATGCAACAATGGAAATAATAAAGTTAGTAGAGAGACAACCACCCATAATGTATCTATAATAAAAGGCTCTATTTTGGTACATACATCTAAAATGGAGGTAAGTCCGAAAATGAACTTAGGTTTGGAGACTTAAATAGTATCCTAAATAAATGGAGAAGGCCAAGACTAGTTCAGGTAAGAATGAATATAAATACTCATACCCATAGTATCTCCAAGCAAGGACTTAAGAAACCATTGTGACCCAGAAAGAGTAGCTGATAATGAGGAAGTTGAGAAGATGGAAGATACACTGAATTCACTAGATGAAGCCATGATGATAGTTGGTAATGAAATTTGTGATGACATAGTAGATGAAGTACTCCACGTGAAATTGGAACCAACAATGGAAGAGAGATTATCTATATCCCAGATAGTGATAGAAGATACAAAGGAAGTTTTTGTAGGAATACAATCCACACTTGAGAAAACATTGAAAAAGAGGAAAGTTGACAACTCTCCTCAAGTACAATGAAGGTACTCTCATGGAATGTTATGGGCATCAACGCCTCTAAAAAATAGTGCCTCATCAAGTGTCAAATTGATGAATCAAAAATTGACATTATCTTTTTACAAGAAACAAAACTATCCAAGGAATAAGGAGAAAAAATCTTTCAAAATTAGAAGTTATGGGATTCATTTTTGGTTTCCCCTAGTGGGGCATTTGGGGGCATTTCCATCATGTGGAGGAGATGCCTCCTGGAAATGGAGGCAATACCATGTGGGGAGAATTGGATCTTGGGTAAGTTCAAAAAATATATGTTGAATATGAATCTCTAGGTTATCAACGTATATGGACTAAAAAGAATTGCATAAAAGAGTAAGCTATGGAAGGTTATCAACACAATAATAACCTCTCTAAAAGATGAAAGGGTGGTTATTAAGGGAGGCTTTAATGTAATAGAATATGAGGAGGAAAAAGTAAGATGAATTATCCCTCCCACAAGATGTATGGAAGATTTCAAGGATTTTAGATATTTTTAATAATTTATATGACTATATACCATAAAATAGAAAATTTGAAAGGGGTAGTAACTTTATTGATGTATTTGAAATGATACAATGCATATTTATACAAGGACAATACAGTTCATACTGATGCAGTTCACATAACTATTGTTGTAGTTTGTATAACAACTTTATAACTGCTACATTGTAAATGACAATATAATTAACAATGTAATACCATTGTTACTATAACTATACTGATTATTCCAACATTCCCCCCTTTATTACATTGTTCCTGCAATAGTACCAGGGGACCCCCCCTGAATGCCAAGATACTCAACAAAGTTGATTACATAATATGAATACTTATTTTATAGAAGATCTTCTCCTAAAAGAACAAATCTTGAACCAAGCGGGGCTCCATCAAGTTGTCTCTTGACCCTCGAAAAGGTGTAGCTTCAATCTATGTTCTTGATCTCTCAGTCTTGAACTCTCAAATCACAGAGTCTTGAATTATTCAACAACAATCTATAAGAGATACAACAGATCTCTATCGTTGTCTAGTGACTGCGAAAGGGTATAATTCTCAATCATATACTCTGAAGCTCGCTTGACAACAATCCATATTGAGCTCAACACCAAATCCCAAACATTTCTCTAGAACATAATCTTCACAAAACATGCATTCTTCAAATCTGTCAGCAACAACAAGAAAAAGCAAAAAAACGCTTCTCATGCAAAGCATCATCTCAAAGTGAGAAGCTAACTTGAGATGATGAAAATTCCTCCATCCTCCGATGCTACCTACCTCCAATATGATATACTTACACTCTATTCATTTGCTTTAGACTCTTCAATAGCACAAGCATGCAAGTCTCTCAAATTTCTATCAATGATAGAATGGATGGCATCGAAACCACAAACGTAATGTGTGGCCATTTTCAAATGTTAAAAACAATGATGTCAATTTTGATCAATGATGGACTCATATACCTCCAAACCTTATTTTCCTTATCACTCCAATGTAAAACACACATTTAGAATAATTTTAACTCTGAATTGCATATAAATGCTCTTTACATTCACCATGAAATGCCTTCACTAGTAATTTATTATTCTACTTAATAGATATCACAACTTCACATAGACTTCCTCCCATGCAAATCTATTTTCATGCCTTTCTATTGCTTGGAAACTGCACCTTACATGGTTGGTAAGAGGAGGTTCAAACAAATAAATTATTCACTAATAATAGCACCAACATCTACAAGAATAGCACTTTGTTTTACTAGATTTCAATGCTCATCTCCTATCTTTCAAACATCAAACATCAAATCTTAAAACATAAAATCTTTCAATGGTATATCAAGTGTTAAATGGATTTTGGTGATTATCTTTCAAACATCAATCTGTAGCCACTAAGCAACTGTGGTGGGAGAACTTTACACCTTCTATTGTTGCATTATAGAGAAATATTTTATCATTCACTCACTAGACCTCAATAGATCTGTGGCTTCTTCACCCACATGACTCTTCTTATCCTCGGGTGATAAACAATGATATCTCAAAAACTATTCACATCATATAATGTAACTCATTTAAATTTCAATGTTGAAAATTTATTGCTGGCCTCCAAGCTCACTAAGCACCACCAAGCATATAAAACTTCAATGACCTTTAAACAATAACTAACTTCAATAAATTTCTTTGAAACAAGTTATTTGCTTGAGGCCATGAATCAACAAAGATGCATTGTGCTAAAATAATTCATCAAAGTAAAACATGTTTATCCTTACCTATGCTACACATCTCAAGTGATTCAGGAAGATTGAATTTCCACACTGGACAGATATTGTCAAGACAACCACATTTAGGGAACTTGCGCCCTATGATTACACTACTTCTACAGGCTTCACCAGTGAACCATTGCTATTATATGCTCCATGGTGACAATGGCTTCATGTCTTCTTGCATTTCTTCTTTGTACAATCATTCTCCTTCTATCATGGTTAACCGCTTTGATACCATATGAAAGGGGTAATAAATTTATTGATGTATTTGAAATGATACAATGCAGATTTCTACAAGGATGATATAGTTCATACCGATGTAGTTCACATAACTGTCACTACAGTTTGTATAACAAATTTATAACTATAACATTGTAAATGACAATGTAATACCATTGTTACTATAACTACAATGATTATGCCAACAAAATTCACATGGAAAAATAGAAGGAAAGATTTCAATCACATTGTCGAGAGGTTAGATAGATTACTCATAACACATAAATAGCTCATAGGGAATCAAAACTACACTAGTAGCATCCTACCTGTAGTTGGTTTAGATTGCTATCCTATATGTCTAGAGTTCATGGAGGATAACTGCAAAAGAAATAATGTTTTTAAATTTGAATAAATGTGGTTCAAGGATCCAAGTTTTCTACCATAGTTGAAGAAATGCTGGAAATCCTCTCCATACATCCAAGGTTCAAGAATGTTCCAATTGGTGCAGAAATAAAAATTTATTAAAATAAAGTTCAAGAAGTGGAGTTATTATAATTTCAGAAACATTTTCAAAGAAAAAGATATAATTCCAAACCATCTATCTGTACTATTATCCTATATAATTACTAATGGTATGACTGCTGAAAGCTATAATGAGTAAAAATGTCTAAAAGAGGAGTTACAGGAAATTCTTCTTAGAGAAGAAATGTATTGGTAGCAAAAATCTAGAGAAACATGGCTAAAAGAGGGAGATAGAGACACAAAAATCTTTTACATTTTGAGAAAAATCAAATGGGCATCCAATTCCATATATACTATCAAGACGAAAGATGAAGCAATTTCCACTAACCAAACAAATATTCAAAGGGAAGTCATTAATTTTTCCAAGGGTGTTCTTGCTTGTGAAAAAACCAACCATAAGTCTAACATGAGTCAGTGATGGAAAACATCCCAAAGTTGGTTTTAGATGATCAAAATGAAAGTCCTATGAAAGAATGCACACTGGAGGAGATTTAACCTATTATTTTTTCTATGTTAGGTGATAAAGCACCTAGACTAGATAGTTTCATAAGATCATTTTTTCAAAAGTTATGGAGCTTCATGGGTAGGGATGCGTTTTTGGTGGTGGAGGAAGGAAGAAAACATAGGAATATACAAGAGGAAATAAATTCTTCTTTCATTGCTCTAATCCCTAAAACAAAGTGTCCCTCTACTTTCAAAGAATTTAGGCCAATTTCTCTATGCAATACCCTATATAGGAACATTTCAGATGCAATAGCTTCAAGACTTGCAACCTTTCTTTTGAAAATAACTCATAAGAACAAGGAGATTTTGTGCCTAAGAGAGAGAGCTGATGGAGAGCTTGTCACACATGTGGTAATTCATGCAATTCATGGGCTCAAGGTATCAACTATGGTAATTAAATTAGACATGGCCAAAGCATATGATAATGTCAAATGGGAGTTTCTACTTCAGGTTCTTTCAAAACTAGGTTTCTCCAAAGCTTGGTGCAAATGGATATATTCATGTATTTTAGGAGTAAAGTTTTCAGTGCTAGTGAATGACTCTATAGCTAGATCCTTCAATTCCAAATAAGGTTTAAGACAAGGTGATCCATTATCCACCTACCTTTTCGTATTAATGGTAGAATCATTTAGTTGGGCAATCAAGGTAGATAATCAAAGAAATAGCTGGAAATACATTCATCTCCCATTGATTCGAAAACCTTTCACACATTCTTTCTTTATGGATGACACTATGTTGTTTGGGAAAGATTCTATTATAGTGGCTAAAGCAATGAGAGATACAATTTCAACTTATTGTGACACATCTGGGTAGTCCATTAAGATCTTGAAATCTAAGGTGATTCTCTTTTTCATGTCGACTACTGTTCAAAGGAAAATTCTTAAAATTATTGGATTTAAGACATAAGTTCTTCGAAGAAAGTATTTAGGCATCCCATTGTTTGTTGGCTTTGGTAGAAATGAATTATGGAAACATATCCATGTATCGATTAAAAACAAAATCTCTTCATGGAAAGGAAAATGGTTGACCATGGCTAGTGGATTAAAAATGGTTAAGGTAGTCCTAGCTACTATCCCCACATACACGATGTCAATCCACAAAATACCTAATGGAGTTGTAACATAAATTGAAAAACTAGTTAGGTCCTTCCTTTGGCAAAGCAATTAATATAAGATAAGGATTCCTCTTATCTACTTGGAAAAGGTTTGTAAACCAAAATCATTTGGGGGACCAAGTGTGTTAAATATGGAGACACAAATTCTAGCTCTTGATGCCAAACTGGTATGGAACATGTACACAAAACCAAATGTGAAATGGGAAAAAATTATGCAAACTAAATATTTAGATTGCGGCGATAGAGAAAGGATCTTCATAGTTGTGAATCTCCCAGTTGGTTCTAAAATGTGGAGCTTCCTAATCTAAGGGAGCAAAGCCATTACTCTACAATTAACATGGATTGTTCATAAGAGCGATAAGGCACTATTCTAGGAGGATTCATGGAATGTCCATCCTCCATTAGTCACAGGAGATGATCTGAATAAGGCCAAGATATTTCTAAAACAAGCCCAGGGAAATAAAGTCAAAATTTACTAGAAACCTTTGGATCAGGATAATAGTGGCAAAGTCAGATGGAATAATTTCAATCAATGTGATTTTCCAGATCTCAGAAGAAAATATTGAGAAAGATTTTGGCACTTGAAGAGTCATCATTTCATCTAAAAATGAAGATGAGATCAATTGGGCTATGGTTAAGTATGGGCTCTACATAGTAAGACAAGGACACAAATATTTGTCAGAGCAGAACAAAATTGAATGGCCCTACAATCTTTGTTGAGGTGATGCATTCCTACCAAAAGTGGGATTGTTTACATGGTTAGCACTTCACAACAAAATTTTAATAGAAAAAAAGATGAACAAGATGCGATTTTCTCCTCCTTTCAGGTGTGTACATTATGGAGAAGAAGAAGAAGACATGGATCATCTACTACTTAATTACCCTTTTAGCAGCAAATAATGGAAATAGTTATGTGCAAAGCTGAATTGGGAAGCCCCATTTCCTAGGTCTCTACTTGATAATTTTAAAGGCTAGCATGCCCTCTATTTAGAATCAACATTTGCATGTATATAGGAGGTAAGCCCCTCATTGGTTATCTTACACATCTAGCTGGAATGAAATTGTAGAATATTTTGGAAGTTTCTATCTCACATAACCAAGATAATTACCAAATTTTAAGGAGATATCTCAGAATTGGTTATGTCAAAGGTCACCAATGTTGGCATAATAGTCATAGTAACAATGGTATTACATTGTTAAATTTGCATTTATAGGTTAGTTTATGCATATTAAATAAATGTTAGTTTGTGGGAGTTACATTCCTGTATGGAGGTTATGTAGGTAGTTATCAAATAGTTAAAGGGAAGAGGCTTTTATAAAGCCAATGTAATGCAATGTGAAAATCATCTGAAGAAATAATCAATATATTATTTTATGTTGTTTAGTTGTGCATCATGGTTTGATTAACTGTCTTTGTATTTGTGCTCACCATATTTCAATATGGTATCAGTGCAATATGTGATCCTGTGCTATGAGAGAGCAATATGAGTTTGTTGTGCCAGTATGAAATTGTGAATTGAAAAGCATAGAAGAGGCATTTGAAAGTTTTTGCATTTTTCTATTCATTGAAATATGTAGACCAATGTGATAAGGCATGAATACACTTGAATACATTTGTTGAGTGTGGCATTTGAAGTCACTTTACTTCATCTATTGGGGTATGAAGGATACTTCTCACCATTTGGAGGAGGCCCATCTTCTCTTTATTATTGATTTGATGTTTCTCATAAATTGAGAGAGGTGTGAGGTTTATAAGCCAAAGCCATTGTGGAAACAATAGAAAATAAAAAATATAAGCTTACAAAGTGATTTGAGAGAAACCCTAGAAGAAGTCAAGACGTCTCTGATAAAGGGGGCATTGGTGAAAGCAACAAAGCTCATAGTCGATTGGGGTTACCATTCAATATTGCAGCATATAGAGGACAATCCTCTCAATGCAGTCTCATTGAAATGAGAAGTGGACAAAGGAGCAAGAGGATATTAAATAGTGGAGCGTACTGTACAACTAATAGATTGGTGGTGAAGGCATTTCTTGGTGAGAGCAAATATATTTAATTCTGAGTTAAAATTATTATGAGTGTTTATTTTGCTTTGGAGAAAAGGAATTGATTGTTGAAAGTTGCTAAGGCTATGATCTAAAGAAGAGACCATGTAAATACCCTCCATATGCGTTGAAATGGAATCTTAGGGCATGGTTATTGGTCCAGCATAAACCAGAAATAAAAAAAGTTTAGGGAAAGGAAATTATTTGGAAGTGTGAAGGTATAAGGTAAGAAAAAGTTGCTTTTAGTTTCTATTTTGAAGTGGTACATGAATATTTTAAAGTGGTGGTTAGAAATTCAAAGAGGGATCTTAAATTTTGAGAAAGTGTGATAATTTTGTTCTGGTCAAATATAATGAAGGTTGTTGTGAAATTCTAGAGTTTTTATATTTTTATTTGGAGTAATAAGGTAAAAATTGTTGAAGGCTTAATTTGATGAATGTTTAATAATATCTTGGAGATATGAGGTTCATTAGTGTATGGGTCTATCACTGGTTTAGATTGACATTATCATCTTTTAATCATGAATGCACATATGTCAAAGATCAGTTATGCTTTCAAGGACATCTTTTCTATTCCTGATGAGGCCTCCAAAGACTCATCCAAGACATCAGTTGGTTAAAGTGTAACAGGGTCATATTGGAGGAAGGTGGCATCAAATGATGGAGGATTTTCCATCATCTCAAGTTAGCTTCTTGCCTAGAGATGATGCTTTGCATGAGAAGCATTTTTTATTTTGGTTGTTTTGATTTTCTTTGTTGATGCTGATAGATTTGAAGAATGTATGTTTTGTGAAGATTTTGTTTTTGGAGACAGGTTTGGGAATTGGTGTTGAGCTCAATATGGATTGTTGTCCAATGAGCTTTAGAGTATATGATTGAGAATCATACCCTTTTGCGGTCACTAGACAATGATAGAGATCTATCGTATCTCTTAGGGATTGTTGTTGAATAATTCAAGACTCTGTGATTTGAGAGTTTGGGACTAAAGAGCTCAAGAACACAGCTCAAAGCTACACCTTTCCGAGGGTAGATGAGACAACATGATGGAGCCCTGCTTGGTTCAGGATTTTTTCTTTGGGAGAAGATCTTCTATAAAATATGTATTCATATTATGTATTTAGCTTTGTTGAGTATATTAGCATTCAGGGGGGTCCACTGATACTATTGCAAGAACAATGCAATAAGGCGGGTAATGTTGGCATAATAGTCATAGTAACAATAGTATTACATTGTTAAATTTGCATTTATAGGTTAGCTTATGCATATTAAATAAATGTTAGTTTGTGGGAGTTACATTCCTGTATGGAGCTTATGTAGGTAATTATCAAATAGTTAAAGGGAAGAGGCTTTTATAAAGCCAATGTAATGCAATGTGAAAATCATCCGAAGAAATCATCAATATATTATTTTATGTTATTTTGCTATGCATCATGGATTGATTAACTATCTTTATATTCGTGCTCACCATATTTCAATAACTAAGAGTTCAGTTTTTGGTGGTAAATTTATAAAATGGGATAACATATTGCTAAAACAATAGCAGTAATTGCATCCTCCCCCTGTCATGGTTCAATAAAAATAGGATCAATAAGGTGGATAGAATTCTAATTAAATGGTCACCTCCTGTTGCCCCTTTCATTAAATTAAATTTTGATGGGGCGTCTTGAGGCAATTCAGGATGTCTAGGGTTGGTTGTATCCTACGCGATCCCCAAGGGAATATTTTGGTGGCAAAGGTGATCAAACTGCCCCAAGGCTCAAATATTGAAGCAAAGGCCTATGCTCTCATGTTCAGCCTAGTCTTGGCTAAAGAATAGAAGGTAGAATAAATTTAGACTAAAGGGGACTCTATGTTAATAATTAATGCTTTGAAGTCCAAAAGTGTGTCTAACTAGAAACTTAAGTATATACTTCAATCTATATGGAGGAGCATGGATGAAGTGGAAAATTATCTATGCTCTCACTATTATAGGGAGGCAAACAAAGTTGTAGATTGGCTTGCCAATCTTGAAATAGATCAGTCCCAAAGTATTAATGTTTTCAATGAAAAATCATGAAATCTTCCTTCAGGACTTCAAAATCTAATAGAGCTGGATAAAGTTTTGAATCCTCCTCAATTGGTGCTTCAAAGAGATAATTTATTATGTGGATGATCCAAGATAAAAGTAACCATTATATCAGTGTATCCTTCTCATCAAGGTAGATATGGGAGGTTTAGTGTCAAACATAAATTAGAGCATTAGTGCTTTCAAATTTTTTGAGACTGACATAAAATGTATAGCTCAAATTTAATATTGATTGTGATAATGGTTTGGCTCGACATTAGTTTCAAAATGGGAGGAATAAATCTTGTCTTGTCTTTACTGTCATCATCAAGCTAATGTTGTCTGGCCAATGGCTTGATAAGAATCACATCCATCACCAAATCACAAGAAACTTTCATTCATTTTTTAAATTGGATGATGTGGTAGGTTTTTACTATTTCAGATCTTGAACGTCATTAGTAAATCAAATTGTAGGGTCTGATAATACTCCTATCATGCGCTCTTCTTCATGAATTTGGATTGGGCAAGGGATAATTGAAGTGCAAAGAATCTTGCTACATATCTTTGTATTAGTTGATATTCTTTGTCACATTTATTCCCTCCAAAAATGAGAAATTTGCCAATATTTATCAAAATGTCTTAACAAGCCGGTGTGTTGTAAGCGGTCAGCTGGTGATGTTAGTACAATAGGTCAAAATCGATGAAAACTCCATCGACGTATAGTATGGCGGGAATGGTTGAAAGTAATTGAACAATTTTGACCATTAGATATTGTCAACTGCAGCAGCTATCGACTTAGCCGTACAGTCAGTGAGTTACAACTCACCAGTTGTTTACGGATGAGCATATTTATCACTCCAAAAATGGTAATATTTGTCACATTGAATCTATTTTCTCCTGTCTTGTTTTTATGGCATTTCTACTATGTTTAGGTTATCTTTCTTGGTGGTGCATATAGATAATTAGCTCATGACTTCGAGATCTCGCTACCTGTAGTATATTGGGAGTCTATGTAATGTGCCGTACCTGTTTGTATTTTTTTTAAAGATCTTTTTATGTGTTATTTTATTATTTTTTTGTGATCTTTCATACTAGATAGAAGAATGCAGAAGGGGTTTTCAGTTTTCCTACAGATGTGTTGCCAGAGCATACAATATGGAGCATAGAATAGAAACACAAAAAATGTACAATAGATATGGAGAAACTAATAGATACCTAGATAGTAAAATAGCCAATAAATAATTACTGTCACATTCCCATTTTGAAATTTGCAACTTCATACAACAGCTGTAGCCAGACCAACAATGGGTATGGCTAGAAATCATTCCAATCTCCCAAGAAATACAAACATGAGAATATAAAATGATATTAGCAATACAAAGGGCTCCAAACACCTCTAGCAATGTGAAATCCACAATACCAATAAAGAGAAATGAAGCCAAAATGCCCCCACATCACTTTTGGGGATGTACGACCTATGTTGGAAGTGATGAATAGAAAACAAATGGTGTATAGCCTCTAAAATAAGGTTGCAATAGACTAAATCTTGTCAATAAGGTGGGGCGATCAAATTAGGAAGAGAAATATGCCAAGAAACCACACAAATCTGCAAACAAATATGGTACAGCTTCCATGAGGGGTGTACGACCAGCCAAGGAAAAACACAACAGATAATAATAGCTCTAAACCCCAAATAAATCTACCCTCAATTAGCCATAAATCGGTCTTTCCAATCTACAAATACAAACTCTCAATAAACTGCATAGATATATCAAGAAATGCCTCAACTCTTCAATCAGTCAACTCCATTGAAGTATAGTAGTGAACACTGAATGCATCCACCTCGAATATCACTTTTGGGTGGTATTACACACCTGTAAAATGCAACTACTCAGGGAGGTTTTTGTCTCTAAGAGCCTCTAGTTTGAATCCTCAAACCCTAAAGCCAAGCTCCAAACCCTCACAGGGAAAATCTCAAAAGAGAGAAGAAAATAATAAATCAAGCATATCTCAAATCAGGCACTTTTCCCTCTTTTATAACTCTCCGAGAGGGATGTTTTAGTTTGGAGGGAAATATTTCTTTTAATTTCACTTTTAATATTTCCCAATGTGAGCTCTCCATAAAATGACTTTTAAATATTTTATTTTTCATCACTTAACCAATAAAACCCAAAGTCCAATATTAAATAATAATATCAATTTACGGACCTTAAAACGAAGCCCCAAATGAACTCAGAATTCAATGATCTATAGCTCATTGGAAAGGTCTTGACAAGACGAATCCAACCCCACTCTGAAAATTCTGATATGACACTGAACCTAAGCTTACTAAAAATAATAAGTAATGGCCATAAGCACACTGAGCTAACATAGAGGATGCCAACTGGATCCATAAACCATCTGATAACTCTAAGCTCAATGCAACATCTAGGAGAGCCAATAGCTTACTACCAAGTCACCAAAACAATGCCAAACTAACACTTACTAAAAATAGCAGTGTTCTCCAAGGACAAAAGAGAACAAACCTAGAAAAACATAGAAAGATTGCTGACATGCAAGCACTTACTATAAATAGTAAGTACGAATAAGTTGTCCAAAATCTCTCTGGAAAGTGTCAACTAGCTCCACTGGATCACCCAAACACATTGGTGACATCAAAATACTCCTCTGATTATGCTGTCACCAACCCAGAAAGTTAGCTCTAACTGAACTATAAGAGAACTCAAAAATAGACACATTATAGTCCGCCCTTCCCAAAGATTCCTTGTCCTCAAGCAATGCCGATACAACCTCCAATCAATAGACTGAACCAAACTAAAACTAAAAATGATCCCAGGGTCCCATGTTATTCTCAACATAGAACCACCATGCCAACGTTGCGCTACTCTGATAAATCCTTCACCATGCAGAGAGTGGTGAAGCAACACCTCAGAATCCAACTGAACTGTCATGCCAAACATGTTACCACCTGGATCCGAACACATCAGAACATCACATCCATCAATCATGAAGAGGTAATTAAATCTCAAAGTGTTTAAACCACAACATCCCCTTCCATCCTCTATAGAACTCCTATGGATGTACTGACTATCCCACATAGGTGCTGGAAGATATGAAACTGCTCCTCTCAAATCAAGGGAATGAAAAAACTTTCCTCCATCACCGCTGTGAAAACTAAATTTGGCATCATGCCTACTGACACTACAACCTCTCTGAAACCATGTCTCCAATAGAAATTTTAGAGACAGAGAAGTCTCAAACTCTGTCTAGTGCATATCACCGTGATGGTAATCTAATCTCTGACCCCACAAATAATTCTCTAAATGTATCTAAGTCAGGCACCTGCAATCCCTAGTTCCATCTTCTGTAGACAGTAATCCTTCATCCCACAGAGGATGGTATAAATCCTAAGCCAATCCACACTTATGCATCATCAAGTCATTTGTGTGTTGACTAAAGGAGAAATGATGAGCACTTCTCACTATATAGTCAAGGTAAAAAGCACCTGCCTGTGTCAATGGTTGACTATTACAGTCATGAGGAACACACTACTTATCACTCGCATCACACGAATCAGAAGATGGCTCATTTCTCTGATCCTAAATAGCTAACTGGGTAGATACTCTGGCAACCTTCTCTACATACCCAATAGCATACTCCCTATCATGAAACAATTGGAGATATTCTGATTTTACTTCCTCCAAAGCACTCCTGATGAAGTGCAAATCATGAATGTGAGTACCAGCCAAGACTCCATACCATCTCTCCTCCAACTCTGCTGTCCAAAGAAGGTTCTCAACATTCCTATGAGTCCAATCAAGATGCTATAAGCTTGAATCAACCTTCTCTCTTGTAACCTTCATCTGATCTCTCCATCATTGCAACTCAATAAGCTGTCTATCCCAATCAGCGGCATAGGATGCAAACTCTGATTTGCTTCTAGGAGAGGGAAACAAATCAACACGAGAATCGCTCACACCACTGGATGATGCCCTGCATATCTCCTATGAAAATGATGAAGTAGTGTGGTGATCTATCACACAACTCAATAGGAAATTCACTACTACACCACAAGAGCCATCAATCATCTGGTCTGCATCACCGGAAATGGGACCAACCTCCGGAATACCTAGTGCAACATATTGTTCCCTGCTACACTCATCCAACACAATCATCCCATCTATCTCACCTGCACTAGTAAATGAAATGGATGTAGTCACATCCTCTACATACTCATTACCACCATCCGTAGATGTATGCTCATCACCACCCACTGCCATAGATATCTAAATGGTATCTATAGGTAATGAAGACTGCATCAAGCTCAACTCCACAGTAAGCTCATCTATCCGTAAATTTGAGTCTTAAAGGGCTATTTGAGCACTCTTCAAAGAGTCTGCGACAACTTCAAGCTCATAGGTGAGCTCATCAACCTCCTCTTCCTTTCCCCTTAGAGCTTCATGATAAATACCATCAAGCCTGATAAGATGATCTCTATCTGATAATAGCTATAGGTAATTATTTATCATTATCTCAACTACATCTCTAAGTGCCTAAAACTCAGCAAGGGAAAGTCCTCTATCATCATGTTCATCCATCTCAGGAGTACTCCAACCATAGGTTGCCAACATCTATCTAGCAACATCAAAATGTTCCAAAACTGTAGCAATCATATTATCATTAACCTTCAATTGCCCAAATAAATGATGATACCCCTATGACGAATTATCTCCACACAAATCTTTCAATTTGTAATCTTGATCAAGGGCATAAATCAAAAAACACACAATAACAGAAATTACACACAGAAAATAGAATGATATTTTATTAATATGGGAAAAACATTACATTACAGAAGCTCAAATACAATTAGAGGATGAATCCCTTACAGGCTGCAACACATTACAGCTCCCTCTCTGAAAACTCTAGAATCTTCAGCCTTCTGTAATTCCCAAACCAGCTAGGGTTTCTAATTTCCCTCTTTTCTTGACTCTACACCTTCCCCCCTTAACTCTACTACCCTAAGGGTTCCCAAAAATGGTTATATATAGCCCTTTTTGGTGACCACTAGCTTAATTTTGAAATTTGCATCTCCCTCCAAAAATAGGTCAACTTTGCGGGGCCATAACTTTCCATCCAACCGTTGGATTTTCAATTATAATACCTTTTCAGAAATCTCTCGAAAAGACAATGGGGCGCGATGTAGTACCGATAGGTAGACTACTTGGGTTTCCCACCAAATTTTGGGCCCATCCGGAGCCTCTAAGTGCCTCAAATTTGACTTTGAATATTTCAATAGGATTTTTAGAATTTGAAATTTTAATATCTCACAAATGACAAATGATATTGAAGTGATTTCTTCACCATTAGCTTCAATTCACCATTCCAGAAGTCTGTGTAAGATTTTGTATCCAACCCTGCACAAATGCAAACTTACTAAAAATAGTAACCCTGCCAAATTTAGCCCTTATTGAAAAGAAACAACATTTTTTTTGGGTTGATGCAAGATTGCTCTTACACCCTAGATGCTCCTGCATCAGACACCCGGGGTAATTTGAAAAGTGACCCTGTCACTTCTCATGTGTTAGAGGGAAACCAGAACGATTAGCCTCAGTCTCAGATAACCATGATGAATCTTCAATAGGTCTTCCTTTCCATTTCACCAAGTATTCTGTATACTGCCTGTTCCTTGTACTCTTACCCACATGGCTATCTAGAATGCCCTCTATCTCCTCCTTCTCTGAAGTAGATGCTGGAATGTCCCACTATGTTCCTTTATCAAGTCCATCATCATGATACTCTGTCAGATCTGAAATGTTGAACACTGGTGAAATATTGATGTCATCAGGCAACTCTACCTCAAATGCATTTCCTGAATCGTGCTTCTTTAGGATTCTACATGGTCTAAATTTCCTCATCTTCAGCTTATTATATGTACCAACTGGAAATCTTTCTTTTCTCAAGTGAACCATGACTTCATCACCCTCCTGAAACTCCTTATGCCTCCTCTTCTGATTGGCCTTAGCCTTGTACTGAGAATTCATCTTAAGGATATGCTTTCTTACCTCTTTGTGCAATTTCTTCATGTGCTCAGCAAATTTTTAGCTTCGGCACTACTCTTCTCCCCCTTATCCATCCTTCTCAATTCAGAAACAGTTCTTGGGCTACTCCCATACACAACCTGGAATGGAGATTTACCTGTGCTCCTATTGATAGAATTGTTGTAAGCAAATTCTGCCTATGGTAAAATCAAATCCCATCCCTTGGGCTTATCTCCTACTGAGCATTGTAGAAGGTTACCCAAACTCCTATTCACCACTTCTATCTGTCCATCAGTCTAAGGATGGTGTGCAGAACTGAACTTCAAATCTGTCTTCAACTTCTTCCACAATGTCCTCTAGAAATAACCAACAAACTTGGTATCTCGATCTAAAACTATGCTCTTAGGTAGACCATGTAGTCTCACCACCTCCCTGAAAAATAACTCTGCAATGTGAATAGCATCATTAGTCTTCTTGCAAGGAATAAAATGGGCCATCTTTGAGAATCTATCCACCACCACAAAAATGGAATCATGCCCTCTCTATGTCCTTGGTAAACCAAAAACAAAATCCATACTAATATCATCCCATGGCTTCTCTAGTATAGGTAATGGCTGATATAGCCCTGTATTTTGACTTCTTCCTTTTGCCATCTGACACATTCTGCAACTCTGAACAAATTTCCTCACATCTTGCTGCAATTGTGGCCAGTAATAATGTTCACCAACAATAGCAATGGTCATATCGCGACCAAAGTGTCCAGCTAATCCTCCACTATGCTTCACCTTAATCAGGTTCTCTCTCATGGAACTCCTCAGAATGCACAATTGGCTTCCTCTAAACAACATGCCATCTTGGATTATGTAATCCAACCATTTTGTCCTATCCAAAGTAACAGGTTCCAAACAAGCTTTCCAAGCCTCTGCAAAATCTAGATCTTCAGGATACAAACTTTTGAGTTCATCAAACCCAACAACCTCTATCTTCATTTCTGTCAACAAATTTCACCTTCTGCTCAAGGCATCTGCAACCTTGTTGGACTTCCCACTCCTGTGCTTCATAAAAAAAGTATAACTTTGCAAAAACTCAACCCATTTTAAGTGCCTTTGACTTAACTTTCCTTGACTATTAAGATACTGCAAAGCCTGATGATCAATATATAAAACAAACTCTTTTGGCAACAAATAATGTCGCCATTTCTTCAAGGCCTGGACTATTGTATAAAACTCTTGATCATAAATAGAATACTTTTTCTTGGCATCATTAAGCTTCTCACTAAAATAGGCAATGGGCTTACCTTCTTGACTTAGAATAGCTCCTATACCACTACCACTAGCATCACAATATACCTGGAATACCTTATTGAAATCTGGAAGTGCCAACACAGGTTGTTCTATGACTTTCTGCTTCAATGTATCAAAGCTCTTGTCTACTCCTTTAGTCCATCTAAACTCTTTTCTATCCCCTCTCATTGTCTCAGTTAGGGGTACACAAATGCTACTGAAATTCTTGATAAACTTTCTGTAAAAACTTGCCAAACCATGAAAAGATCTTACCTCGAAAGCACTCCTTGGCATAGGCCATTCAATGATAGCCCTCACCTTCTTGTGGTCCATCTTAAGACCTTCCTCTGAGACAACAAATCCCAGGTATACCAACTCCTTCTTTGCAAAACTACATTTCTTCAGATTGATCAACAACTTTTCCTCCCTCGGCTTCTCTAAAACTCTTCTGATATGCATCAAATGCTCATCCCAAGTCTTACTGAAAATCAAAATGTCATCTAAATAAACAATAACAAAACTTCCCAAAAATTGCTTTAGTACCCATTCATGAGCTGCATGAATGTGCTTGGTGCATTGGTTAGCCCAAATGGCATGACTAACCACTCATACAAACCCTCCTTTGTCTTGAAGGCTATCTTCCATTCATCCCCTTCTCTAATTTGAATTTGGTGATACCCACTCTTCAGATCAATCTTCATGAAGTACTTGGCTCCACTCAAACAATCCATTATGTCATCCATTCTCGGCAATGGAAATCTATACTTGATTGTGATCTTGTTGATGGCTAGGGAATCTGTACACATCCTCCACTCTCCATCTTTCTTTGGTGCTAGTACTACAGGTACCGCACATGGACTTAGGCTCTCCCTTATCAATCCCTTCCTTAACAGCTCATGAACTTGTCTGTTCAACTCTTCATTCTCGGCTGGAGTCATTCTGTGGGCTGCCTTATTTGGCAAACTAGCTCCTAGTATCAAATCCATTTGATGACTTATCCTCCTTACTCGTCGTAAACCTTCTGGTACATTATCAGAGACAATATCATGAAATTCTTCTGACATTTCTGAGACTTCTGTTGGTACATCTTCACATTTTTCTTGACTAATCTTAGGAATCAATGCAAAGCAATGACGCTCATGGTTCATACCCTCCAAAAACTTTCTACCATCTACCAAGCAAATTCTAACAGTACTACATACCTTTTCTTCCACCTTCAGGTCTTCTATTCATCCTTCCTTGATGTTGCGGACACTCGTATGCTCGATGCCCTTCTTCTCCACATTGGAAACATGTTCCTCTGAAACCTCCTCTTCCAGGTCCTTGCCCAGGTCTACCTCTTCCTCTTCCTCTTTGCTCACCATTATTCTGGTCACGAGGGCGGTAGGTATTATCTCCTCTCTGATTTTGACTGGTTCCAGCTTCTTCACTTTTCTTTGGTTCTTCATTTCGGCCTCCATAGGGTCTTCCACCTTGACCTCTTCCCCTTTGCTTGCTTTTAAATCTCTTACTCAGCTTCTCTTCCACCTTCAGGGAAAATTGGTACGCATCTTTTATGGTGGTTATTCTGACCAGGCTCAACTCTTCTTGAATACTTGGCCTCAACCCATTAATAGACCTGTCCTGATAGTGATCTTATAAAAATCTTCTGTATACTCCTTAATAGACTTGTTACCTTGCTTCAATCCTTGCAGCTTCTTTAGCAACTCCATCTCATACTCCACAGGAATGAACTGCTTCTTCAATTTCTCCACCATCTGATCCCATCTAGTAATCTTTGGTTTTCCTCTTCTATTTCTCTCTAACTGGACCTCCTTCCACCAAATACTAGCATGGCCCTTCAACTTTGTCTTTGCAAACTTGACTTGTTTAGGGTCTTCTACATCTTCATACTCAAAATACTCCTCCATATCATTGATCCAATCAATAAGTTGTTCTAGATTCAAATCTCTAGAATAGGTAGAAACTTCGATCTTGGGCCTCTTTCCGATCTTTGAAATGGCCCTCAACAACCTAACTTCTACAGGAACTCCCGCAGCTTCTTGTTCTTCCTCAGATAGCTCTTTTTTAGCTTCATCTTCACTTTCCTCTCTCCTTCTCGGCTTGAACCCTCTTCGCAACTCCTCTTGCAATGCATCGATTTGTCTTTGTAGGGCTCTAAAACCCTTTTCTATCAAAGCATTCCTCCCACCACAGTTTCTTCATGGAGGCATCTTGATCTATGCAGCAAACCCACAACCTCAAGTCCTGGTGCAAACTGTCTCATGGTCGGCGATCTGTCTACACACTCAGGATCCCTTGCTCTGATACCACTTGATCAAGGGTGTAAATCATAAAACACACAATAACAGAAATTGCACATAGAAAACAGAATGATAATTTATTAATATGGGAAAAACATTACATTAGAAAAGCTCAAATACAATTAGAGGATGAATCCCCTACAGGCTGCAACACATTATAGCTCCCTCTCTCAAAACTCTAGAATCTTTAGCCTTTTGTAATTCCCAAATCAGCTAGGGTTTCTAATTTCCTGACTTTCTTGACTCTACACCTTCCCCCTTAACTTTACTACCCTAAGGGTTCCCAAAAATGGTTATATATAGCCCTTTTTGGCAACCACTAGCTTAATTTTGAAATTTGCATCTCCCTCCAAAAATAGGTCAACTTCATGGGGCCATAACTTTCGATCTGACCATTGGATTTTCAATTATAATATATTTTCAGAAAGCTCTCAAAAAGACGATGGTGCACGAAGTAGTACTAATAGGTAGACTACTTGGTTTTCCCACCAAATTTTGGGCCCATCCGGAACCTCTAAGTGCCTCAAATTTGACTTTGAATATTTCAATAGGATTTTTGGAATTTGAAATTTTAATATCTCACAAATGACAAATGATGTTGAAGTGATTTCTTCACCATTAGCTTCAATTCACCATTCTAGAGGTCTGTGTAAGATTTTGTATCCAACTGTACACAAATGCAAACTTACTAAAAATAGTAACCCTACCAAATTTAGCCCTTATTGAAAAGAAACAACATTTTTTTTTTGGTTGATGTAAGATTGCTCTTACACCCTAGATGCTCCTGCATCAAATCTACACTATGGTATGAGGCTGAATCTTCATTGCTCACTAAATGATTAGTAGCATCGTGTGTGCTATCAACTTGGCACACAATATCATCAAAGGTACTGCTACTATGTATCTCATAGAATGGCTCAAAAGACATTTTAGAAGTTGCTGATTTGACAATATCTTTGCATACTTCTTCCATAGTAACTGCATATTCATTCGAAGAGCGATCCTGGGACTCATCACCATTAAGTAAATTTTTTGTCTCATTCCTCTCTTCTAACGTCTGATTTGCAAAATCAGATTTGCTATGGCTTGATTCCACATCACATGATTCATTCTTAACACCTGAATCTTGAGTATCAATGTTAGGGAACTCCACACATCTATCGTTCTCACATGGAATGGCTACTATCTCAAGAGTAGGCTCAGTATTACTAATTTCTATGGTAGTCTTCCCCAAATCAGCTAGCTCCTTAATGCATGCCTCCTATTTTGTGATTATGTATTCATCATATAGAGGCTCGGATTCAATTCTTTCAGCTATCAAGTCTTCACTTACCTTTAGTGGTCTTGGCAAAAGATAGGACCCCTGAAACTTGTCAATTTCATAAAAAAATTTTGATTTATGATCAGCACCATGCAACACCCAATCTGATTTGTTTTCAAGGTTGATATCAACATCAACAATGTCAGCAATGCCATCCCTACAGCCCAACTATGTAAATGAAATAGGAACTACAATATGACCAAAAGTAGATCCATTCCAAGTAGGACCCACATCTAATGTTGGGACCATCACACCCAGATCCCATGTGCTAAGGTGTTGTTTTCTCAGATCAGTGAATATGTGATCATTGTTTTCCTCATGACTAGTGCCCTTTGTGAATAAATCATTTCCCATCATAGGCTGGGTTTGAGAGTCAAACCAACAACCACTTGTGTCATCAACACTGGAATAAGAAAAGAAATCATCATCTCTAGCTGGCAAAAGGATATCATCTAATCATCTCATCTCTTCACAAGGCCTATCAACAACCACCTCTAATTCATCAACATTGGTGTCAATGTAAGTATCTTCCTCCATAGGCTTGGTTTGAAAGTCAAAACCAAGGCAACCTGAATTAACATTACTAGGATAAGATAAAGTATCATCAAAACTATTTTGAAGTCACCATCAAATTTGCATTCTCCATGCCTTTCATATGAAAATGCATGAGTGGACTCAATACAGTCATCTACCCCATAGGAATCACCAAGGAAATCATTAGAATCATCACTAGTTGAATCCGAACTAAGATCCACATCTATTGTTTTATGCTTTTCATCATGCACCACCTCATTCATGGTAGTATCTTTTTTAATCTTATCTTCGCAAATGTCATTGATATTAGGATTCTTGAGAAAATACCTGTCTATCTTCTATAACAACTAATTAGAATGTTGTCGGTACACACTCGGTGCCTCTTTCTCTCTCCTACACCAATTTTTCAACATCTCTTGGATACTAAGCCCTTCCCAATCTTCATCATCCGTTTCCTCTACCCTTACTATATCTGAACCTGCAAAGGGATAAATATGGGGAACCTAAATGTCTCGCTACGATCTATTTTGTCTGGGATAATATTGATGTGTAGGTTGCATGTCTCATTTCATCTTCTACATGTTTGGTTTCACCTCATAGGATGGCAAGATCTTTAGCTCTGATACCAATGTAATGTGTTATACTTGTTTGTATTTTTTTTAAAGATCATTTTATGTGTTATTTTATTATTTTTTTGTGATCTTTCAGACTAGATAGAAGAATGCAAAAGGGGTTTTCAGTTTCCTACAGATGTGTTGCCGGAGCATATAATATAGAGCATAGAATAGAAACCTAGAAAATGTAGAATAGATATACAGAAACTAACAGATACCCAGATAATAAAATAACCAATAAACAATTACTGTCACATACCTATGTTGAAATTTGTAACTTCATACAATATCTATAGCCGGACCAGCAATGGGTATGGCAAGAAATCACTCCAATCTCCCAAGAAATACAAACATGATCATACAAAATGATATCGACAATACAAAGGGCTCCAAACACCTCTAGCAATGCGAAATTCATAATACCCACAAAGAGAAATGAAGCCAAAATGCCCCCACATCACTTTTGGGGATGTACAACCTACGCTAGAAGTGATGAACAACAAACAAATGGTGTATGGCCTCTGAAATAAGGCTACAATAGACCGAATCCTATCAATAAGGTGGGGTGATTAGATTAGGAAGATAAATATGCCAAGAAACCACACAAATCTACCCACAAATATGGTACGACCTCCATGAGGGGTGTACGACCAGCCAAGGAAAAACACAACAGATAATAATAGCTCCAAATCCCAAATAAATCTGCCCTCAATCAGCCATAAATCAGTCTTTCCGATTTGCAAATACAAACTCTCAATAAACTACATAGATATATCAATAAATGCCTCAACTCTTCAATCAGTCAACTCCATTAAAGCACACTAGTGAACACTAAATGCATCCACCTTGAATAGCACCTTTGGGTGGTATTGTACACCTGTATAATGCTGCTACTCAGGGAGGTTTTTGTCTCCAAGAGCCTCTGGTTTGAATCTTCAAACCCTAAAGCCAAGCTCCAAACCCTCGCAGGGAAAATCTCAAAAGAGAGAAGAAAATAATAAATCAATCATATCTCAAATGAGGCACTTTTCCCTCTTTTATAACTCTCCAAGAGGGATGTTTTACTTTGGAGGGAAATATTTCTTTTAACTTCACTTTTAATATTTCCCAATGTGAGCTCTCCATAAAATGACTTAAGTGACTTTTAAATATTTTATTTTTCATCACTTAACCAATAAAACCCAAAGTCCAATATTAAATAATAATATTAATTTACAGACTTTAAAACGGAGGTCGAAATGAACTTGGAATTTAGTGATCTATAGCTCATCAGAAAGGTCTTGACGAGACGAATCTAATCTCACTCTAAAAATCTTGATCCGACACTGAACCTAAACTTACTAAAAATAGTAACGGCCATAAGTACACTAAGCCAACATAGAGGATGCCAACTAGATCCGCAAACCATCTGATAAATCTGAGCTCAATGCAACATCTGGGAGAGCCAACAGCTGACTTCCAAGTCACAAAAACAATGCCAAACTAAGACTTACTAAAAATAGAAGTGTTCTCCAAGGACCAAAGAGAACAAACCTAGAAAAACCCAGAAAGATTGCCGACATGCAAGCACTTACTATAAATAGTAAGTACAGACAAGTTGTCTGAAATCTCTTCGGAAAGTGTCAACCATCTCCACTGGATCACTCAAACACATTGGTAACATCAAAATACTCCTCTGATTATGCTGTCACCAACATAGAAAGTTAGCTCTGACTGAACTGCAAGAGAACTTGAAAATGGGGACATTATAGTAAGGTGCATATGATATAGTGAAGCTACAACAAGTTTTCGACATAGACCACCTGTATGTGGAGTTTGTAGTCAGGATCATTATCGGCAACTCATTGCACAAAGCTTTCTCCTATTTTTTTAGACTTTCCAATGTGGCTTCTATCTTTCTATCGAACACCATAGACCTCACCCAAGAGGCTGATTTCGTGACACCAATTAGCTTTGGCTTTGTATACGAGCATCTGTTCAACATTTATAGGGGGAAGAGTGCCTTGGATGGTTACAATATATCCAAAGGTGATGCACCTCTTGACAGTCTCTTTCCTATCAACCTCCTGTACTCCTATCTGGTCGTAGCGTGTGTCTATTGTGCATTCAAGATTAGACTTTTCTCAAGCTACATCAACACCTTGCATGATGTTTTGGAAACCCACCAGTTTCAACTTTCCATTAGTTTAGATGCCAAGACAAGGAAAATATTTGTAGCCATAAGGTTCCTACAGCTACATTCTCTAGACCTAGAACCATGTCCCCGATCAATGGCATTGTCTACTCTCTGTCTTCCCACTACTACCTCCCGTCTGTTAGAGAAAACTAACTCCTACCCTGACTAATTTCTAATATAAAGTAAAATAGGAATGTTCATTAAAAAAAATTATGTATCACATTACCCACTCAAATTTCCCATTGGTAGGTAATTTTGATAAAGAATCTCTACTGGTAGAGAATCTATATTATTGAATTTGTGAAAAATATGAATTTTCCTTGCAGAATCTAAGCCAACTAAGTCTATAAATACTATGTTGGGATATACAGAAATGCAACAACCACTGGTTTGTGATGTCCTTAAGATTTTTGTGTCACTTAAGTACTTCCCAGTTACCATTCCTAATATACCTAATCTTAGTAGATTTTGTTCGATACAAGACGAAAACTAGTCTTGCTTTCATTCTTTCTGTGTCTTGGTTTGCTTGGGCTATTTTAATTTCTGAATCTTGGCTAATGAAGCTACCCAACACTGCAGTCATGACCTCTGCACTTTCTCCTACCACCATCTTTAGTGCAGTCCAGCTAGGGATAAGCAACATGCTCTAACATTTGACTTTGGAGCTCCAACAAGATTAAGGGTAGGATCATGAGCATCAAGCCCTATAGGGATTGAGAGATTCAAGCAATGCTACAAGCACCTAAACTAGGGAAGAGATTGCAACAAGAGTAGGAGCAACACACAACAGAGAAGGGTATATGACATCAATAGGAAGAGGAACAAGGACCTCTGAAGAGGAATCATCGTTAGAATAAAATAGTAAGATGCTCACGAAGTGCATTTTTCCACTTTGAAGAAGATCTCAAAACCCTATGTCAGAAGCATTCTAAAGCCAAGTATTCATAGTAAAACACCACAGACAACAAAAAGTGATGCCCTCATAATCAAGAGACTAGTGCCATCGATGATTAGCCACCTGTAGAACAACTTCTACTATAAGGGGATTAGATAAATAGAATTCCACGAAGATGTGAGTAAAGGTAGTATGGAAGAAGAGAATTGTGGCAGAGTCCACCTTTAAGAAATGCCTCAAAGAGTTTCCAATTGCTTCATTGAAAAAGGGGTAGTGACTTTATTGATCAATTTTAAATGATACAAAGCAATGGTTTTATACAAGGATGATGCAGTTCATAATGACTATCATTCTAGTTTGTCGTTGTAGTTTGTATAACCAATTTATTACTACTCGTTCCAGTTTGTCATTACAGTTTGTATAACCAATTTATAACTGTAACATTGTATATGTAATTAACAATGTAATACTAACTATTATGCCAACATTCCCCCCCTTATTACATTGTTCCTGTAATAGTACCAAGGGACCCCCCCTGAATGCTAAAACACTTAACAAAGTTGATTACATAATATAAATACATATTTTATAGAAGATCTTCTCCCAAAGAACAAATCCTAGACCAAGCGGGGCTCCATCACACTGTCTCATCTACCCTCAGAAAGGCATAGCTTTGAGCTGTGTTCTTGAGCTCTTTAGTCCCAAGCTCTCAAATCACAGTCTTGAATTATGCGACAATGAACCCTAAGAGATATGACAGATCTCTGCCATTGTCTAGTGATAGTGAAAGCATATAATTCTCGATCATATACTCTTTGAAGCTCACTGGACAACAATCCATATTGAGCTCAATACCAAATCCCAAACCTATCTCCAAAATAAAATCTTCACAAAACATACATTCTTCAAGTTCGTCAGCATCAATAAAGAAAAGGAAAACAACCAAAACCAAAAATGCTTTTCATGCAAAGCATCATCTCAAAGCGAGAAGCTAACTTGAGATGATGGAAAGTCCTCCATCCTCCGATGTCACCTGCCTCAAATATGATGCTTAAAGGGCATATCCATAGAAATTAATAGCACCATCTAGTGGATCCTCATCCTCAATATTTGGTGGATCCTTATCATCTTTAATGCAAGAAAGGTTTCCTTCATTTTTGACCTTTCCTTTAAGAACATCACTAGCTCGAGTTCTAAAATCCCAAGTTGTGTGACCATTTTTCTTACAATAAAAACATTTGATTCTCTTTGATCTCTTGTAATTGTATCTTGAGAATAATGCTTTCTCCTAAGGATCATCTTTTGAATCTTTTGTTGTTCTGTTTTCTTCTGCTAGAAGAGCAGAAATCATACCTTCTAGAGTTTGTGTAGGTATTGGACTGAGTGTAAAAATAACATTGTTGTATTTTGAAAGCAAGCTATTTAATAGGATGACCCTAGTATCATCATCATCTATCATAACCTTAACCTCTGCTAGCTATCTAATGAGAGACTACAAGTTACTTATATGATTTGACATTGTGATTCCATCTTCCATCTTAAATCTAAATAATTGAAGTATTAGAGAAAACTTTGCATTAATGGCTTTTGCTCCAAGCAATTTATTCAGATTATCCCAAATTTCAGCTGATGATTTATCCAAATCAATGTGGTGCAATTCAGTGTCAGAAAGAGCAAGACCAATTATAGCCTTGGCTTTATCATCTCTACTACTCCAATATAATAACTTATTTGCATGTGTAGGTGCTTTTTCCTTTCCACTTACTATTCCCCATAAATTTTTATTCATTAGTTGCATTTTTATTTTCATTCTCAAAGTATGAAAATTGAAACCAGAATACTTGTCTAATGGAAACTCCATTTAAAAATAATACTCCAAAAGGAAATAGTAGGACCAAATTGACCTTCTTACTCAAAATTAAATATATTTGCTTATAAAATTTTGCACTTCCATACACACTTCAATACATACCAATTTGAGATGGTAATGGCAATGCAGATTATAGGTGACTGGCCATAGATGAATCGCTGATCTTCCAAAGAGCTATTCGTTGTTGCAAGAGAATCACTGCTCTGGTAATGATAGTTGCACAATATACTATGGACTAAGACTACAGATTATACGTCTTCACTAAATGCAACACAAATTCAATGGCCTACAAATAGCTTCAAACTATATTCTATTCTTTCATCAGTGCTTAATAGCTTCCAACAATTTCTAACACCTCCTCAAACACCTCTACATATGTTTGGAGCTTTCCTTCAAATGTAACCTTTCAACACTGTCTAGCCTAGGCGCTTCTAGAACTCTATTTCCATCAGAAACCAAACATGAAGGTTAGCTTTGAAACCATATGAAAGAGGGGTAGTGACTTTATTGATCAATTTGAAATGATACAAAGCAGTGGTTTTATACAAGGATGATGCAGTTCATAACGACTATCATTCTAGTTTGTTAGTGCAGTTTGTATAACCAATTTATAACTACTTGTTCTAGTTTGTCGTTGCAGTTTGTATAACCAATTTATAATTGTAACATTGTCTATGTAATTAACAATGTAATATTAACTATTATACCAACATTCATAGCACGTATTGCACCAAAAATGTAGAGGAAGGTTGAGTAGAATCTATTAGGAAAAGTGTTTCAACCTTCCACCTAATGCTAAGATTACAAACAATGCAATTTTTAGGTTGAAAATAGAAACAATCAATTTTTGAACTATAGAGTTACTGTTTAGCCAAAATAAAAATTTTGGTTTGTTCAACACTAGTTACCTAGTTCCTATCATGTGGACCTCTTTGTGCTCTACAATTTAAAAATAACAGGACCAATCATCCTCCTAGATCATAAGTCATGGTCTCTAGAAGTTGGGCCTCCTGCATTGAAATTGTAAAAACATCAACATATAAAAGAGTTGTAAAGGGTAGTTACACTTGTTGACAAAAATGTCATAAGGCATCTTTGGATGGGGACAATGGAGACAAAATGGAACACCCAACTTCATGAGTAGATTATAACAAGGTTATGATAGGTGTAAGGAATACGCTTTTCTTAGCCTGTGGACTCATCTTGGAATTTGGGTGTTGGATTTCTGACTAAGGATTTGGGTGCCACTATTTTGGGTGGTCTTATCTCATGCTTTTCTAGTTACAATTTGATGGTTTCATATATGTATCTTCTTCTGAAGGATTTCTCTACAAGTGTATTATAACTGTGTTTTTTATTGACTAATACATTGAACTACTTTGGAGTGTGGGGTTTCTCTCATAAAGTGTTTTCCCCATGCAGACCTATGTTATAATATATTATATTTTTTTATGTTTATATGTGTTTCTACTTGCTATAATTGTTAAAAAATTGAAATTTGTGCAACACTCTCCTCAAAAGTTTAGTGTAGAAAGTGTTTTTACATACCTTGCTTCCTTTTAGAATCAACAATGGAAAAATGTTGAAGGATTCCATAACAGAGTTGAAAGGTGGAAACCATTGCTTGAGCATGATGGTATGGTGGCCCAAACACCAAATACGTCCATCATAGCATCTCTGTTAGAAATTGAGGTTAAGATCATGAAAAGAAACACTAGCACATAGGTAGATGTGAATTTTACCATCCATTAGAGGATGCTAGTGCCCATAAATCCATCTATTTTTCTCAAGTCGCTGAGGCAACAATCAAGTAAATCTACAAATGAAAACCTTCTCAAAAAATAAGTCACATTTTGAATCACAGCTTCCCCCAAAATGATAACAAGTGTGAACTAGATGCACTTGAGCATAGTCTTTAGAAGAAGAGTGGTGGAAGGTGCAACACCCTTCAAAGCCATGACCATGAAAGAGGGGGCATCAAGAATAGAGCCCCCACCAAGAGGCCTCATGCCCATCCAAGATTTTTAATGTATTAGGAGTCACACACTTCATAAAAGGAGAAACTTGCAAAGTGCAAACAAAATTGTGCATCTTAATAGGACAAGGAGTCAAATTATTTCCACCACATGGCACAATAGTAGGCACACCATCAAAGCTGGAAAACTTTGCAATGGAGGGTTCTTATAGTAGAGGTGATGAGAAAGAGGTTGAGGTGAAGACAAATGGAGAGATTTGAACTTTTATTATAAATATAATATTTAATTGATTATGTTTTGCACATAAGTTAATTTAATCTTGAATCTTTTATTTATTCTTGTCATCCATCATGATTTATATGTTATATGTAGGATTTCCTAGCCTAGATGAAACCATAGATGTGGGCTGGTATCCTTTGACACAATTATTTTCACATCCTTTTCTCCTTATTTCAAATCCTTTTTAGAACCACATATATCAAGTTGACCCTTATGGAGGTTCTAGCTATTACTTATCATCTTACAAGAAAAATGCTTCAAATTGAGTACTTAGAATGTTATAGTTGAAGACAAGACCTAGAACACTAGTAAGCATAAAAGGGACTTATTCCACATCATTAGGATGAAGTTAAATAATTATTCATTGTATTATCATCCTGCATATTGATACTACTCTTGTCAATACTATAATCATTCTATACATCATTGTCTTGTGTGTATTTAGTCTTTAGTAAATTAACAATGAGGCTTGATTGACATCAACAAAGTGAGTTAGCTTCCATTGACCCATAATGAGATCCTAAAGGTTCATAGAATCATAATCCCAAATGAAATATCACCCATATGTGGCATAATATTTCTAAAGAAAGAGAGATCACAAGCTAGAACTATAGATTTTGGGACAAAGTTGTTGATTTCTTGTGTATAAAATTGTAGTTGTGGTTGCATCCTTCAACAAATAGAGATAAATGACAATTATGTAGCAATGTGTATAATAGAGTTATGATATTAGAAGTTTGAACCCAATCATTGTGTATTAGTTACAAATAAAATATATGTTGTCAACTAGTTATATTAGACAAATAATGCTAAGTACCTAAAATCCCTTCATTTTTATTTCATGTTTCAATCTCAATGCATGTATTATCAATGTCTATATACTTCATAATTTTTTTATCATTTACTTAGGCTTGGATAATTTGTAGGATGTGTTTTTATCTCTACAATTAGTGAATAGAAGATTTACTCACAAAAAACACACTTAAACTCCACTATTAAAAATATTGAGAGCTAGTTTGAAATCAAAATGTTCTTCTAATGAAAAGAATGGAGAGATTGTCAATGACTTTTCTTATCTATAAATTGATTTAATGGTTGAAAGTAAATTTTTCCATTTTTAGAAAAGATAAATACATATTTCATAGTTTTACACATAAATGAAGTGATTGATGGAATGATAAACTCTCTTTCTTAGAGGGATCTTTCTTCAAATCTTACTATTTTAAGGATCAAAGAACTTGAAGTGATTAATATTTAAGCACAACTATAGTGAACTAAAAGTGTTACTATTGCAATAAAGACACAAAATTGTAGTCATAAAATGCTCAGTTTATTTTGATTTTAGCAACAAGTTTTGGGGTGTTTTGAGTATTGTTCCTACTTTTGCTGCAAGCTAGAAAATATGGTAAGTTTTCAAAGAAAAGTAGAGAGTGGCACTGATAGAGGCATACCAAAGAGTAGTGACACACTAAATCTAGGATCAAATCTCTATAGTAGAGGATGAATTTGTAAATGTAGAAGTGAATCATAGGCACAAACCCAACGCAAGATAGAGCAAACATTCAGTACATAATTTGAGGTGACATATACACATAGAGGCAATGTTTCCAAAATTAGAGACAATCAAATACATAATCTATATCGAAGTTATTCATCAATTATTGCATTTACTTTCCATACAATGCCCATAGTTAGGGCTTAAATTTGATAGTCCACTTTACGTGTCAAGGAATTTTTTTCTTACAGTTTAGTCTTCAGTATTGCCTGTCACGTGACAATTAATTTTTTTAAATGCAAGTCAAAATTTATATATAAAGTTGGAGTTTTCTCAAGAAATGGTCTAGCTACGCATCCATATTAAAAACCCAAATGGATGAATGCTTTACCAAGTGAATATAAAGTGCATTTAGAATGAATATATTCTGCATGATGTTTCCATAGTCCATGATAATATTATATATAGCTTCTGGAAGTGACTGTGTGTTGCTTTTTTGGATCAACATTTCAGATCACACTCCGTGACTCATTCTCTTCTTTTCATCATGATGATGGATCACGGAGTGTGATCCGAAACGTTGATCCAAAAAAAAAAACACACAGTCACTTCTAGAAGCTATATACAATGAATATATTCTTAAAAAACAAATGTATTTCTTAAATAATAGAAGTTTCTATTAAAAAATTTAAAAATAAAAGAAAAAAACTAAAAATTTAGAATGAATATATTCTATAAAAAAATAAATCTATAATTTTTTTTTCAATTTCTATTAAAAAAATTTAAAATAAATGAAATATATATATATTATATAATTTAGAATGAATATATAATTATATTTATAAAAAACAAATCTAAAAATTTAGGAGATATTCTATTAAAAAAAAAATCTAAAAGATATATATTTAGAACGAATTATTCATAAAAAAACAAATCTAAAAATTTGAGATATATTCTATTAAAAAACAAATCCAAGATATATATATATAGTGAGATTTTTATATCAATTGTTTTTTTTATAGTTTTTAAAATAAATTACTTGTATATCAATACAGTCACATATTTATTTTTATTTTATTTTCTCTTATAATTATAAATACATCGACCTAAAACACACCAATAAGACTATTTTACTGTAGTGTAATGGTCAAATATAATTTCAATTAGTTAAACTTCTAAATGACCACTTTTAAATCATGTAAAATATTAATTCTACTTCAACATAACATATCTATCTAAAAATTATATTTTAAATATAAAATGTCTTAAAATAATAAAAAATAATAGTATAAATATAATGAAATAATCTCTTTACTATAAAAAAGTGTAGTAAATAGATAAATTAATTTTTTAATGTTATTACCAATAAAACATTTAAATAATTTTAAAACATATAAGTTAGATTTAAAATGGGAACAAAATATTTAATAGTTTTTTAAAAAATTATAATTGCCATTTTGCTTTCCGTTTTTTTTTTTAATTACTCTGATTTTATAGAATCATAACTTATGTATATTTTAAATAAATATTTTAACAATATAAATGGCTATATATATATATATATATATATATATATATATATATATATATATATATATATATATATATATATATATATATATATATATATATATATCATTTTTATATTTTCATTTTGGAGAGTTTAAAACTATGTTAAAATTCCGCTTGCATGATCCAAAATGTATGGAGCCCAGTTGAGAGAATGTACATTGTAAGTTGACAAAGAAACATAAGCACTTAAATTTAGATATTTCCCACGCAGGCCTGGAATTTTTATCATTTAACTGCCTTTCAATTAACCTTTTTTAAAAAAAATCAATTGTCAAAAAATATTTAAATGAATTTTTTATATTAAAAAATGCAAGTTAAAAAAAAGAGCATTGTTAAGCTGTGGAATATGAGGTGGCTTTCACAAATCAATTACCCATTTCCTTGAATCTTTCACGCCAAAAACATACCTTTCTCAAAATTGACTATTACATGCATTCACCATCCCTTTTACAAATTTCTACCAATCATGTTTTAAAACCAAATTGTTGTTTTGAATGTATTCCCAATTTCCCAGGCTTCCTATGGCTACCTAAATGCTTTCTAAAAATTCCAACAATATATAAAAAAAAACAAAAAGATTTAACTACCATCGGTTTAGCTTTATTTCAGCTTTAAAATGGGAGAATATCCTATAATTCCACCACTTCAGTTCTAAATATAACATTTCATGAAATTATTTAGCTTTATTCTTTGAAATTATAACTGATGAATTAGTTTTATTTATATTTATAACTGTATATAATATAAACTAATTCCACCACTAGAATATAATAACTAATGAATTAGTTTTATTTATATTAGTTAGAATTGTATATTTAGAATTAGTTAGATTTGGAATATAAATATAAATACACAGTTAGAATATATAGTTTAGAATTATATACAGTTCTAAATCTAATTCCACCATCAGTTCTAAAATATTGTTAATAAAACTCAGTCATAATTAAAATAAATCAGAGCAATGTTTTTAATCAGAGCTAGAATATGTAAAAACTAGAGCCAAACATTCCAAAACCATATATAGAATGGAACTATTTTTTCTTATTATTTTTTCAATTGAGATATAGAAACAATAATGCATTATAACATAAAATAAATAAGCAATATCAAAGGTCAAGGACTCTTCTTGACTTCGTATCCTTCCATATCTGATATACTTCATTCCAATTTACATCATTTGCTTCAGGTCCATTTAAAGATACTCTTATTAATGCATCTAATGTATCCAAACGTAGCTTTGATTTTCTAACATCTTTGATAATATTTTGTTTTGAAAATCCTCTTTCACAATTAATAGTACTTGCAGGAATAATAAGCACAACTTGCCATAGCTTCATCATATGAGGATAGCTTCTGTGCCAATGTTCTGTGTTACGAAAGACTTTCCATGCATCTTTCATCTTGAAACCCTGACAACTCAAATGCAATGAATCAACAAAAGAGTTTAGCTCCCTTCTACAACCATTAACATCAAATATGGATACAAATTCACTAACATTATTTGAAGTAGTGTGCTACAAATGTTGGAGAAGTTTATCAAGCCAACGTTCTAAGATATTATCTTGAGTTTGACGATCAGATGGATAATAAGAAGGGCTAAAGAGTTTTGCTGCATTAAAAAGAGGAAGATCTAGAAATCTTTCATTCAAACAATCAATGAGAGATTGAATATAGCCTTCTATGAGGTGTTGACAACTCTGTTGTGTTCCTTCAAAATGAGGTTTCATGGTATGCTTCCCTACATCACCATACTCAAATCCCTCAACTGGAATAGGTATATATAGTAATTCATGTCTATCAATGACAACATCTTCCTCTTTGATTTCAATACATCCAAACTAAGAATCAATCAAGAATTTTGAAAGATAAGTTGTACCTTCTGCAAATGTACCCTTTCTCAAAAACCATCTATATAAATTCCCTATTGCTTCATCAAGAGCCAAACCAATAACTGTGATGTCTACATTTTCCTCTTGAAAAATCTTATTCAACTTATTTAGTTCACCTAGAACATCAGTAAGCATATGCAAACAAAGCTGAATAGAATAAATCCTTGCCCTTTCATATAATTGTCATTAGTTTCACAAGCCTTATTATGACCTCTCCTCTAGATAGCCATCTAATTGTGTGGATCTGTAGAACATGTAGAACTTTAATTTGCATAACTCTAAGCAAATCATTAAGCTCATTATTTCTTTGTAGTGAATTTTGGATCCATGAATGCACTTTGTTTGCTATTTTCTCAACAAATAACAACTCAGGTATCCTTTTAGGAGCATCTGTTGCTGCTAGTGACTCACGATGAGCTATGCAATGCACTAAAATAAGGTTTTGAATGTTCTGTTTCAGAAGAGAAACAAATCCATTTTCACGCCCAACCATTGTAGAAGCCCCATCTGTTGAGACAACTATTAATTTTGTTAATAAAAGTCCTCTATCATTTATCAATTGATTAACAGTGTCATATATAGTTTTCCCCTTTCCATCTGACACATTCATGATCTTCATAAACTTAGAAATAGGTGACCCATGACCCTCTAAAGTTAAATAAGTTGCATAAACAACCAAATGTTGCTCTAAACTTTGATCAGTACTTTCATCAACCATTAGAGAGAAAAATGGACTTTTCAACATGGCATCTATATGAATTTGTTCAAGATATTTTGATATGCAAAAAAGAAAATCATTTGCACTCTTATGATTTGTGTATGTAGAGTAGTCTTGATATTTTGGCAAATTAGGAGTTTTAACATCCATGAGAAATTTACATATTTTCTCATACTTAAGTAATTATAAATCCTCCTGACAAACAAAATATGTCATTTTCCTTGTAACAATGACCCTTTCCTTATTAACATCTTCAATTTCTAAAATGTGATCTGTAATTGGTTTTATCTTTTTCTCTGATGCATTAATCCATCTTGCTTGAGCATCTTTACGTATCACATATTTCTCATGAGTGATAAGAGCATCACGTTGTAAATTGCTACATCCATCCCCTATACCCCAAGACCCTAACATCTTATACTTCTCACAATAATTACATTTCATTACTATCTTGCCATCACACTCAAAATGATTAACCAAGCAAATTTTTCTAACCATTCCATGCGGAATTTTCTTTTTACTTGTACTTTTTGTATCCCTTGATTAATATTAGACCCCTCCCCAACTTTATATGCATCTTCATCTACATCATCATCTAAAGAGGACCCGAAAATTTCTTTAAATGTTTCTTTCGAATGGTTATTCTGAGACTCTTCATGTAACATTGAATTACTAGAAGTTTTAGAACACTTCTCTCCAGACCACCTAAACATCTCCCCAATGGTAGCTTGTTTCTTCTATTTTGAAGACATATTTTTGAAGTACCTAAATAAAAAAATTCTACACACTTCAATACAATTTCTACAGCTACTTGCAAATTGCAATCAATGAAACAATATTTTAAAGAATAGCAAAGCAATAAGTTTTTGGCCATATCTTAATAGCAGCTCTTGAAGTCTGAGAAAACTTGGCAAATTGAAAAAAAAATGGAAGAATTAGTAGCAATATTTTTTTATCGTAATTGTAATTTGTAAAGTTATCCTTATTCCATATATAATAAACAATGAATTAAAAATAAAAAAAATTGTGCTTTGTTTTTTTCTAAAGCAAAGATTTTTTCCAATTTTTAAAAATAAAAAAACAATATAAAGATTTGTTGTAATTTTTAAAATTTATTGAAGATAAAGATAAAGTTGATAATGCTTTGTTTTTTTCCTAAATTAGAAATTATAGAGAAAGCAAAGATTTTTTCTAATTTTTAAAAATAAAAAAAGATATGTTATAATTTTTAAAATTTATTGAAGATAAAGATAAAGTTGATTTAAACATTGTAATAGAAAACATATATTTTTATAATGTAAACAAACTTTTTCTTTTCTAGTTATTTTTTAAATTAAAAATTAAAAATAAATTACAATTAGAAATAAATTATTCTATACAGAAAGCAAAGATTATTTTCTAAATTGATTTTTAAAAATAAAAAACAATATAAAGATTTGTTTATAATTTTTAAAATTTATTGAAATAAACATTTTGATTTAATATATATTCAAGGTACATTATATATATATATGAATACTATATTATATTTGCATTATTATAAAATTTTACAATTTACTAATAATTTAAAGAGTCATATGTACGGTTATATAAAAATTTAGCAAGTCAAGGTATACAGTCCAATTAATTTTAGAGTTGTAAAATACGGTCTAAAATGGAAAAAATGGCCAAATAGACCATCAAATTCTAGGCCTGTTCCCACGTATTCCCTCCTCCACAAAAGATTTATTTATAGAAATGGTGAAAGCATCATGGAATTCATTAAATTAAACAAGGCCTAGCATAATGTTAAATATATTGTTCCTTGTCATCTCTTTCCTTTGTTCCTGGGGGATTTTGTGTAGTGCCCCTCACCTTGTCGTCTGTCAGATTGATGATTGCTTAGTAGGATTCAACATTATGATAGTATCTTAGATCATTTGATGATGGATTCTTTGTTATTGTTGTTGATGTTGGATTTTTTTACTTTATGCTAGATGTTGTAGATGCTTTGATGTTATTTGCTATATTTGATTGTAAGATAATTGATTGTTTTATCCAGAAATCTTGTTCAATATAGTTATTTATTTATACATGAACGTGAATGGAACAGTGTCGTATTACTCACACTCGAGTACCCTACCACACTGCAATTTCCATTCACAAATGATTGCATGTGGATATATATCTTGTTATGTTTAACCGTGTAGTTGCTGTAGGAATCAGGTACTAGGCACCGACTCCACTTGATTTACCAGGTCTGAGCGTGCCTTCGCCAATGGAATGGTTGTATGGAGTTAACGTGGGGTCCCTTGTCATTGTTGCCTAGTTGTCAGTTTACCTTTGTGGTCATTGTCTGTCGTTTGATCATGACTTGCAAATAGGTAATGTTATACCTTGAAGTCTAACTAGGTTAGAAGGTGTTTATGTGTGTAAGGAAGAGTTGTGCATTAAATAGAATTATTATACGCAAAATATAAGGTTGATAATTAAATATAATGATTAATGTCGATAATTGTTAATAATTGTTGTAACTAAATTATAGTTTTGTGGGAAGTAAATTTTTGAATTAATAGTTGTAAGAAACTTTGTATTTTTGAATATAATATTATTTGCAATGAATATTTAATAAATAAATTAGTTGTAAATTAAATTGTAAGATTTAATTAATAAAATAAAATTATTTTAGAGTTGTATAGTTTGGGTAGTTGCAATGATTTAATTTAATTAATTAATTTAAAAAAAACCCTAGATGTTGGATAACGGATTAACGGATCTAAGAAGGGGTTTTCTTTGAGGGAGCCTAGAAGAAAAAAATGGGGGGGAAGTTAGATTGGGAGCGGGAAGAAGACTGGGAAGAAGCTTGGACTGCAGGGGTTGAAACAGATTTCTCGATTCGATGTTGCAGCTAGGTTCCTTAAATGCTTAATCTCTTCATCTAATCCTAATCTACATGTGTGGAAGTTGTTTGATTCATTTGTTTTAATTGAATGTATTTGCTAAATTTTCAATTTAGGTTTAATTGCATTTTGTATTAAAATCTGTAATCTATAACTTGTAATTCTTGTGTTCATTTTTGTGATTTGTCTCCTCAACGATTAGGTTATAGAATCAATTGACTTTAAAACTATGCTCAACAATCCTCTTTTAAATTTTTCCATTCCCACTCCAATCACCGGATCTATTCTATCACCTCTGCGATTCCCACAAGGACGCATTCATACAACCAGCATAGATTATAGTAGGTATTTAATGATATAGTTTTAGGACACCTCGATAGGGCCACCATAGATCTCCATTGTATTATCTTCCCTTCACATATACAATAGTGTATTCTTCTACAATTTTCATCCTCCCTCGGTCATTAAATATATATATATTAAGCAACAGACTCCAACTCTGCATTACAACCATATAAGAGTTCTTGAGCAATCGATTTGTTTGGAAGTTTCTAAGGTAATAATAAATCTATATGGTGTGTATTCTGTCAGCGTTAAATTGCATAAGGGACATTTTTTTTGGAAATGATGGCCAACATAATTTTTTTGCACCTTATATTTTCCCGCTTGGTTTGTAGGATAATGCTGTTATAGTTTGTACAGCTGGCATCATACTTGCTATTGCATTTGTTTGGGGTTTTCTAAAGTTTTACTTTTGCATAGAACATTCGCTGTGCATCCTGCTATCACTGAATTCCATGAAATGATGTTTCTCCTAAATGAAAATGGTCAAAACCAACAATTAGGCATGTAAGATAAATCACAGGAATCAGAGGTTTAAGGAATGGAACCACAGGGCAAATAAGTTGGGAGGGCTTGCGTATACTGTTGACCATTTAGATTTTGTGGCACCAAAACCTTGCATCAGGGAAGAAAATAGAAATAGACACTAGATCGGGCATTTGTAAATTACAGTTGTTTAAATCATATTTAAAGCCCTTATAACAAATCTATTTTGTGCTTATCATGCAATCAATCCATTCCATGAAATGTTGTTTATTATCCTACAATCATTCCATTCCAAGAGACGTCAGCCTTAGTTGGGCACTCAAACTAGATTGGTTCCTAATATGCAATTCGTCCCTGCAAATAGGATCAACCGCCTTTAGTATGATCCACACAACCAACACAGACTTAATAGGTACCTCAATGTTAAGGTTTAGCACTGCCTCTGGAAGGCCAACACAGCCAAGGAGGACCAATCATACACACACAGCAATCAGCTATTTGCAATCTGCAAAAAGAAGAGACAAATGGGACTAGGGATGCGTTAATTTCTGTCAAATATAAAACATGATTTGAATGCACTCCTACCATCTTCTAAATCTATAGTCGCACTTTTCATGGTTGGAAGTCTGTACAACTATAAGGAGTAGCTATTGTATGATGGAAACCATCTATGGAAATTGGTTATAGCTTATTCAACAAATCCCAACTTCCGTCATCATTGTTTTCATGAGATGTTAACTAGTTTAAGCCATACTGTCGAATAGCAACCACATCATAGAATGCAGCCACGCAACAAAATTATTGCCTCACTAGTAGGGTTACATGATACTGACCACACTTAATAATGCCTTTTAGAGTTATATTTCATTTTTAATTGTATTGATTCTAATAAGATGTTCAAAAAACTAGATTTGCCAGTTAATGGTAGATAACGGGATGTTTATGGATGAAAGATAATTGCTACCCAATGATCCACCGTAATTACTATTATTGTTCTATCATTAATATTACTATTATTTTCATTATTATTATTATTATGATCATTAATATTATTATTATTAATTCAAACAAAAGAAAACATCGTTAAACGTTTAAACTTAACAATTAGGCACTATTATTGCAATGGTTAAATTACATGATAGGATGAGTAGTTGTATATCTATATCTTGAATGAAATGTAGAAATTTGTTTAGTTAAACCTTGTGGTTAATCTGTAGTATGAAAGGAATAAAATGAAGTGAGTTTAGATGGTCTAGATTGTATGATTGTGGCATTTAATTTTTTTAAAAAAATTTGGCATATAGGTACGAGGTTATACACTGTAATGAGAAGAAGCTTTAGTTTTGACTCTAGCACGTGAATTGAACTGCATGAGTTAAGTAAACTTGTTGTCAGAATAAGGTAGATTATGAGTAGTTAAGCTCTAGTTCCGGAGGCTTAGTATGTCATAGTTTGTGGATAGGTGTTCTAGAAATATAATGTTATAATGAGCTTTTAGTCATAATTGAGTATGAAGTATAATAGATTGTGAATGAAGTATTGTCTAGGTTGATAATGTGTTTCATGAAGGTAATACTCCTAGAGGAGTTAATTAATTTCTTGTGATTACCTTGTATCTAATTAGTCAAAATAGTCTTATGGAGAGACTTGAAACCTGTAAAAGAGTGACAAATCGTAATGCTATAGGCATCGTTTAACAAATGGTGTTATGATTCCGTTTGAATGCAAGAAGGTTTATGCCTTGCAGTGAACATGTATGTGTACTGTTATTATGCCCTATAGGATGGTTAAGGTTTACTAGGTGCTAGCAAGGAGAGTGGATTTCAATGTGGGGCCGGCGCCCAAAGTGGCAGTCAGGATAACCTGTTGAAAGTAGATTAATCAAGTGATAACCTAAAATAAACTAGGGGGTTAAGGGTATATTTCACATTAAACAAGATTAATGGATTTCCTCACCCAAGCTTGTAGTTCTCGTTTAGACTAAGGATGGGTTGAGAAGGCCTAGTCGGCATGATTGACTTCCTTGTCCTCATGAAATGAAGGTTGATTCTGCATGTGTCACCCTATGGGGCCGGCGCCTAGTGAGAGGCTGTCAAGATAACCATAGATGGGGGTCGGCACCTATTGAGAGGCTGTCAGGATAACTCATGCTAGGACCATGCGATGACACTCAGGTAAAAGCAAGAAAATGGGTCCACATATAGGGGAAGTGTCGTGCAAAAATAAAATCCTGACAGGAATGGGTACCTGTTTTAAAGAAAATGGGTACCCATTTAGGAACGGGCACCCGAGCCTAGAACGGGTACCCGTTTTGTTTTATATAACAGGTACCCGTTTTGTTTTTTACTATTTTTAGAAATGGGTACCTATTTTGTTTTTTATTATTTTTTAGAATGGGTACCCGTTTTGAAACAGGTACTCGTTTTAAAATGGGTACCCATTTTGTTTTCTATTGTTTTCTAGAACGGGTAACTATTTTAAAATGGGTACCCATTTCTAAAATTTTGAATTTCACACCCACGCTTTTGGTTTCATTTTAGGCTCGGGAAAGGCATGGGTAGCTGACCTTAAGCCTTGGACCTGCAAGTATTTCTCTAAGTACAGAACTAGAGGAAAGACTGACTTCACCTATATGGCTGATGACATTTTTTTCTGAATTTTTTTAAGAAATTAAAACCCATTACAGATCATAGTGTCTACTTTTCAAATATGTAATTTTTTTGGGATTGGACTTGTTTTTCTATTTATTATTTAATTTATGAACAAACTGATCCAAAAACTTGAAATGATAGGTGTTTGTATTTTTTTAATAACTTCTAATTTTTAAATTTAAAAAAAAAAATTATATGTCATCAATCGACACATCATTCTTTACACAATGATTTTTTTTTTTAATTTTATGATTTTTTTTGCTCAAATTATGTTGGCCGTATATGAGGGGTTTTCAAAAGTAGTAATTATGCCTAATAAAAAATAATAAAAAAAAATTTTTTGGAAAAAAATTATAAAAAAATATCCTCATCAAACTTCACTGTACTACACATCTTTTCCCAAAAGGATTTTGAAAAATAATTTTATTTAGGTCAAATTATGTTGGCTGCACACGTGCATGGTATGGTTAAAAAAAAGTGACTTTTAAATAGTGGTTTTTAGAAATGCCTATTGAAAATCAATTTGTATCATCTGGGTATTGAAAAAAATTACATATTTGGAAACTAGACTCTAAGTACTACATTTTATATTTAGTGACTTTTTAAAAGATTTCATCTCTAAGTGCTTCAAATTTTAAGGTCAAATGTGACAAATTCTAAAAATTAGGGAAAACACTTCCACTTTTTGGCCAAAAAGTGGACCCAACTTCTTGCACTGACCCACTCTCCCTACTACAACCTAGCATTCCTTGTATGGTCTCTCCACATATGTTATGTGTTGCCTCTAGAAGTTGTGTTGTGTTGTTTATGTTATTGTCATGTGTTGTATTGGAGTTTGGTCATCCTTCGTTCATGTTAGTCTTTTGTCTACCTGACTGTTGTTGTTTGGGACCTCATGTTAACTCCTAGCTCGAGGGGTGGACCTTAGGGTTCCACATGGTCAGGTGGAAGAGATTTCTTATCCGTTGGTTATTCCTTGTTGAAGTTCATGTGCAGAAAATATTATCTCAATTTTCAGACAATTGTTCTTGTACTAGTTGAGGAAGATGTATGTGTATAATCTTGTACCAAACTTGTGTATCAGATCACTCATAATATATGTAATTTTGATGTAGACAGAAGATGGCATTGTAAATAATGTAATGATGTACTTATGTGTAAGGAAAACATTACAGTTATGTATTTGATCATGTAGATTATATTATTTGATGACATGCAATAAATATGGATATGTTATTTAATTGTGCATTAGATTTAGATTCAGTTACTGATGTTAGTGGTGTATGTTAAATTATGTTAGTTGATTTGTAAGTAATGCAACCTTGAAACCTTATAGAACATGTTGTAAGTTTAAATGGTATAATCAGTTATTTTAACATTACTTTGATATTTTATTCACTTTAAGAAAAAAAAAATCCTGCTTCATATAGCATAAATGTGAATTTCTCTAAGGTGTTCAAGGTGGGGTGTTACATTTTGTGCAGAGCATCTACAACCATCTCCATGGGGATAAAAACTAACCAGGAATTTGTATCAGCAGGCTGATGCCAAACATACTGATAGTAACCAGTGAAGGGGTCAAATAACACAGGGATGCATCCTGCAACAAGGGAATCGAATACTGATCTATGAGTGGGCTGTCACTGCTTGGCAGCAGATGAAAGCTTTGATGGTGTAAAATCTAAGGAGAGTACCAAATACAACAATCCCTCCTAAAAAGGTCAGTCTAACTCGATAGAAGTAGAACATGTAGCCAAATTTTTAAATATTTTGTATCAGTTATTAACAAGAATAGCAGTGAGACAAGCCAAAGAACCATAAAAAAAATCTCAAATTAGATGTCAACATAAGATACACTGAAAAAATATAAACCTCACCAATTTTACCAATGGTCACTTTATTAGGAATGATTGAGGAGAGGTTAACCACATTGTCTGCTTCACTCTGTTTGGTGTGGAGCCTAATCAGTCTCTAAGTGGGAGATTGTTGGTAGGTGATGACTGATTATGCAAGTACTGTACACTAGTTATGTATCCTCTCCAGGGTTCGGGAGCACAGCCCCCAAAATTTTTTTTCATGAGTTGACATAAAAAAACCCTATTTTTGCAACTGACATAAGGCTTTATAAAAGCAGCTAAGGGTTAAGGTTTTGGTTGATATGATATTGTATTGTAGAATTTATAGCAGTATTGAGTTGCAGGGATTGCTAGTTGTAATCAGTTTGATTTACTGGATAATAATATTGGACTCTCTGTTTGGTGGATGTAGCTCGAGTTTGGGTGAACCATGTTAAAACTTGTCTCTTGCTGTTATTGTTTCTGTGTATTTCCATTCTTCTATTTAATCTTTATTTGCATTTAATTGATATCTTCTGCCAGCTAACCCTAGCACACTTCAAGTGAGACATAAATTATCCATAACTCAGTCTTGTTGATGTGATTATTAGTCTTATTAATATGAATAAAAGTTTACACAACAAACCTCTATCATCTTGAAAGATACGGTAAATTCAAGATGAATTTATGATCCCAAGTCTCCATTAGTTAGTTCTTGATCTTTTGACAGTCACTCAAAGTTGATGCGTGTTGCTATTATTCATTTCGGGGCCTTATGTGCTTCAGTAATTCCTATAAAGTTCTTCAATATTCCTTCAAATATTCCATCCTTTATGCCTACTCTGCACAAATCTTCAATAATTCTGTCAAACCTTACACTATTAAGTGGGGATTTAAACAAATTGATCCTAACTTTGAGTAATTCACTGGAATTTGTCTCTGATTTAAACTAATTATAAATATAATTCTAGATTCAATTAGTTCTTCTGATATTAGCCCTATCTGAACTAATATTTGCTTCTGCACTTCAAATCTGCTCAAAGATTTTGTCTATACGCATGTATTTCACTATAATTTGCCATTATTTGCATGATATCCACTATGATGTGTAGTTCTTACTATAATATCCTTTGGATATATGATTATTTGCACTAATTTAACATATTTTCATTGTATTTGCTTATGATTCATCATTGTTTGCAATTATTCAAAAGTTGTCTATGAAATTGAAAATGAGAAAATAGAGTTCTGAGATTCAAATTCCTAAAATTACTTAAATTTGACCAATGAACCATATACATCCTCTGATACTACAATGAAGAGAAGTAAACTAAATCATACTTTACTAGGATGTTCTGCAAATCCATATGATCTGATGCAAATCTTCTAGGAAAGTTGACAACAATGTACAATAAAATAAAAGCACTTCTATTGAATGCAACATTTCACCATTACACATCCAGAAATCAACTAGAAGATTACATAGGATTTACAATGAGGATGTAATCTACAGGTTTGTCTCCATCAAGTATGCAAAGAATAGGTACATTTATAGTGGTCTAGAGAAAGAACCTTACGAGAGAATTCACCAAACTACAGAACATCACAACTTGTGCTCAGAATTGATACAATTTAGCCTCCCTTATTTTCAACAATTGAATGTCCATTAGTCTTAGTAATCCAATCTCATTAGCTTTAGTAATTTGACATCTTCCTAGATATGTAATAATTGGCTCCCCCTACAAATGAGAAATCATGGTCCTTTTATAGAATAAAGGCCAAAAATGGTTACATTTGATCCAATAGTTAGGATCCACTTATAATAATCAACGACTTAGATTGATAGCACGTAATTTCCAGTTGTTAATATAGTTGGAAACAACTAGAAAAAAGAATATTCCAGCATCTTTGATGGTTGGTAATCCTTCCAACTGGCAGATAGCACATTCACTACCATCTTCTAGTTCTGGTACATGCCTTCTTTGTTTATTTGCATTTTCATCCATTTTAGCCTTCCTTTCCAAATCTAGCTCCAATTTTGTTGATTGCGCATTCTGTGTAACATCTTGTCCAAGCTTTAATTAGCTCCAATATCTTGGAACAAACATAGAGAATTTAATCATCTAAATTAAAATATTGTAAATTTCAACCCTTACCTGTAAACTTGCCATATTTCCCCTTTATCGGAAAAATATGCTCTCTCAAACTATGGCTATAAGTCCCTTTGACCGTTAAACTTTAACCTTTTAACATCATCACCCTTTATCAGAGAAATTTAACTTTTATGAACTTTCATCTTTTCTATCACTTAGTCAGCAATTTTAAGTTTTTCATAGCTTAATATTATTACTTGCTTATCGGCAAAAGTTTCCATTTACGAACTTTGCCTCTTTGCTTTATCTTCTATGTTATCAGCGAAAGTTTAAATTCTGAACCTTTGCTTTACATAGCAGCTTATTGACAAAATTTAGGTTTTACGAACCTTGCCCATTTCTTAAGCTTGTTGGAAAAAAATGAGTTCTATGAACTTTTACCCCTTAGGCTTTATTAGAAAATTTAACAAAATCCAATCTTGGCCTTGTGGCTTAATCAACAAAATGTGCCACTCCTAAACCATGCCTTGTTATCAGCAAATTGGAAGATTTCAGAACTTAGCCTTATGGCTTAATCAACAAAATGTGTCAATCCTAAACCATGCCTTATTATCGGCAAATCGAGAAACTTCAGAACTTGTGAACTAGTTCCTAAACCCTTAGTTCTACTGATGGGAGTTTTCCTGACAAGGCATTTGCCTAAGCAATTTCTAACATTTTGGCTCTACAATGTGTTTATTGGTGAAATCTTGCAACAATGATCCCTTAAAAGAATGTCAACTCTATCAGCAAATCAACTCAAATCAAAACCTTGCCCTTATGGAAACTTCTTGATTCTTCCCTTATTATCAGCAAATCACAAGAATCCTAAACTTTAAAACTAGTTCCATAACTCAAAGTTTTGCTAATAAAGGTTTTACCGATAATATCTTGTCTTAGCCAAATCTAACATTTTCAGTTTCAAAAGCATGTTGTCGGAAAAAGTTGAAAACTTCAAACTAGGACATATAGTTCAGAAAACTAGAGTTCACCTGATGGGAATTTTCTCGATAAGGCTTTGCCTTAGACAAATCCTAAGTCCTTCCCTACTTGGTAATGTGGAGAAATTTATGAATGAAAAGGACTTATGGAATGTGCTCTCTATCGATTAGTCAGGAAATCAGTGAACTATCGAACCCGCTAACCTACAAAAAAATGCTAAGTTCTTTTCTAGGAGATTTTCCTGATAACACTAGATTTAATCATTTTGACCAAGGCAAGCACACAACTTTAACCAAGCAAACACACAACTTTGACCAAGCATAACTTCTTTATTTGAAGGAATTTTAACATAGTTCAAAATACAAAGTTGCACAGAATTGAATTCTCTATCCAACGGTGACCTCTGTTAGGGATTTCATTGAACTTGACCTTTGACTACGGATTAGGACCTAACATTTGACCATACCACCCAAAGCAAAAACATACGCAAGCAAAACAAAAAAGTTGGGTCCCTGTTTTGCTAGGGCAAAATGGGGCATGTTGTGAGACCCCACAACAAATCTATTACATTTTCTTGACCGAATGATAAGTTTGTACTAGAACCTACTTTTGGTATTTGTTGAAATGTGAAGTTTTACTTATTCCAACACTGATGAGTGGGCGACAACGAGTACCTACCTAGTGCCTCATGGACCCACTCGGCAAGGTCGAAGGCCAAGGAACTAAAACCAAAGGTTGTTGGACAAGAGGTTTTTTCTAGTCATGTACCATGTGTACACCTTGCAAAATTGCATGGGAAGTGCCACTATGAAAATCTATCTTTAGATTTGATTTAGTTTTTGCATGTGCTTTTTCGTAATTTTAAGTTAGTCGAGTTTGAATGTCAAAGCATGAGAAAAAAAGTTTTTGTAACTGATTAAAAGATCTTTGCCCATAGTTTTTTCCTAGTACATTACTAGGTTTTCTACATAAATCTGTGTTGTCTATTTTGTTCTTTTTATTGCTAATTCACTATTATTTCAATTATGCACTATTTATTTTTGTAATTTTTGTAATAGTATTAAGGTCATAAAGAAAAAACAAAATAAAATTTTATACTTGAGGAAAACAAACTGCGAACTTCACGTATTTTTATAACACTAAATAAAAGAATTCCTTAAAATCTCTACTGGCAAAAGAGTGTCTAGTTGCAGTTTTGAGATTATTATTAATTCTTTTTGTTATGTACAAATGATAATATAGTATTCAAAGTATACATTCCCAGAAAAAAAGATAGATTGAAAATTTTGATAAGATAACTGAAAACAGGAAATAGTAGGGTTAGTATAACTATATACTACCTATATTCACTTTTCCAAAAGCAAATTAAAATTTTAATAGCAGAGTGTGGCACGCATGTGTTGTCGGTAAGAAATAACATAAACAAAATAACGAAGCATTTGCAGTTGCCTGACCGCTTATGTTCGTGAGGCCCTTATTCATTTCACGGCTGTCATGACTAATTTATATTTTAAAAAGTTGGAACTTAATCTGTATATTCTAAGAATCTGAGGATTCCATCCTTGGAATTTGAGGCCCGTGAGCATCTAAACTATTATTCTTCATATAATTCAGCTTCTACCATATTTGTCTTTCTATATTAAACTATATTTTTCACATATATAAAATTCGAGCTATAAGACAGTGAATAAGAAAATGACTACTTAAGTAGGGAGTACATGCTACTCAATTCTTTCACAATAGAAAATGTACCTGGCATGTGTTATTGCCGGCGCCTTTACAAAGAATCTTGAGCCAAGTAAGCCTATATATACTACGCCGGAGTAGAGAGAAATACAACTACTTGAGCTATTTCTCTCATCCAGCTGCTATCTTGGCTATCGTTGCTAATATATCTGATTTGCGTTTCTTCTTTTAATTTTTAAAATGAAGACTGGTCTTGCTTTCATTGTTTCTGTCTCCTTCCTTTCTTGGGTTATTCTACTTTGTGGAGCTCGGCCAATTAAGGTACCCAATACAGCAATCCTAATACCCTCACCAGCTCTCGCCCCAATCATTTCTGCGGTCTCCACTGGTAATCCGGGAGAGGCAGCAAGCTACAAGGATTTCAGAGGAAATGCGTATGCTGGGCCTCTAAGAGGTAAGAACACAAAAAATGATGGTCCCCAAACAAATGAAGATGATATTGCTCCAGCACCACCCACGATGAGTCATCAACAAGGTCATAGTCCAGGAGTAGGACACAGTAATCCTTATTCACTGTGCTGTTGAAAAGCCAAATAGAAGAATGTGATTGTGCACGTTGCTATTTGAAAGTTTCATATATTATGTTTATTGTGGTTTGTCCGTTAGTTAACTGATCTTTATTTATAGTATTTTGTACAAGCAAAGATCATAGAGGGATGCTGGTTTTGGCATGATTTATTGACGTGCGGAGTCATAGCATGTAATGTTTGATGGGTTTTATTTGTTAGAATGTAATGCTCTTTATTGTGCTTTCGATGAATGAAATTTCGTTCTTTCATACAGTTTTTAATTGGCCCATTTATTTTTTTGAGACCGAAGGTATTCATTTTATCTTTCTAGTTAAGAGTTTTTTTTCAGTTCAGAAAACATGTATTGGTAAAAAGTCAGGACTCAACATCAAAATGGTTTAGATTAAATGTGTTGCAAACTGCAGTTTAACCTAAAATCTGGAGTCCATCATCAAGAATACCATGTTTGTATATGCTATAATCATTTGATAATATAATATGTTTTCTCCAATTATTCACATTGTTAGAGAATAATTTAAAAAAATTATTATATATAAAGTTTTTATATATTTTTAAAATTATATATAAATATATCAAAAATAAATGCTTCAGAATTTATTTTTAGACTATTTAAAATGAGGCTGAATTTTTTTGAATTTATCTTTATATTTTAAATTATTTTCTTGTTCTAATAGTAATATATGTATTTGTGCGAATTTAGTTAAGTAAGAAGTAATATTTACTGTTAAATTGATCTAATTCCAAAGATAAAAATCAGTAATGTAGGTATTTGTGTAGAATAAGATAAATAAGAAATATAAAAATCTGTAATATGTACGCATTTGTGTAGAATAAGTTATATAAGAAATAATCTTTACCATTGAATAGATTTAATTGGCAAGATAAAAACCAATCTTCACGATTTTTTTTACTTTACTCCTCTATCTTGCCTTACTCCAATAAGATGAGAATAATCAATTAATCTAAGTTGAAAATAAACTTAAAGATTCATTTCCTAAGATTTCACCGAATCAAATCCTCCTTGTGTGACAAGAACTACTCTCATTGATCATGTATTTATCAAATACTCTTGATTTAGTATTACACTATACAAAACAAGTAACTTGGAATTCCTTGAACACAGAGGGAGTAACTTGATATCACTTTGAGAGAATCAAATAAGTTGGAGCAGTGACAAGAGATGATTAGAAGGATATTCATGACCCTAGTTAATAGATTAACAGTACTTAAAGGGATGAGAACCATATGTTAAAAATTAAAATAAATTATGATTTTGAATTAAATTGGTTAGAAGCATACTAATAGAAGAAACTTAATGGCTGATAAAAACACCAAACCAAAAAATTAAACATGATTATGTTAATCAAAATAATCATTGTCTATTAGAAAATTAAAAAAAAAATATAAGTTATATAAACAATCTTTAATTCTTGATTTAGATTGATATTTATATTTAAAAATGTAAGGTTACTATTAATATTGAGAGAAACTAATGCTTTTAAGCAATATGACAATAAATCAATATATGGAATCACGTGCAATACAAATATAGGATAAATATAGATTTCAAAACACTTGCTAAAGAAAATGATATCAAACATTTGTCTTTATTTTTACTTTTACACATATCTTGGATTTTCTATCTTCAAGAACCATTTAAATGAGACTGGTGGATAACCTCAATGAGTCTATAGATTTTAGACATGGGAAAACAAGTGAAGGTCAAACCATCTCCACATCACTAATAGCTACTATTTATCTATCCAATGTGAGACCCTATGAATTATGTATTGTTATAGTCAATGCCATTGTTTTAGAAATATGTGTAGGGTTGGTTTGTATAATTTGTGGATCATGAATACAATTTGGGTTGTTTATTCCCTATTGATGCATACATACTTTTAATATTAAATGATCACCCACAATAGCTATTCAAGTTGTTTAGGTTCCATAACATAAATTATATGTTCTATACTAACAAATGCATTGTTGACAAACCTAGCCTAATAACATGGATTTCACATAACACTTTGTCATTTCTTAAATTAAAGTAGTGTTTCGTAGTCCAAATTCTTTTCACAAACATAATGTGATCCTATAGGACAAGTATATGTAGTCGAAATAGCTCTAAATGGGGATGAAATGACTATCTTTTTGTGATGCTGGTGGTCGAGGAGCCAAATTTGGGGCAAGAAGTATGAGAAAATGCACAGCATTGAACATTTCCCTTTCCTTGACGTCCATATTTTGAGGGAGTTGAAACTTGTCAACATTCAGCGCCATGTTGAGAGATTTGAAGCTGCTATTCAGAAGTCCTTTCTTTATGGCATGGAGAACACACATTTCCACTTGAGAAGATTAGAGCAATTCCACAGGAAAGAGTCCCCCAATGGGTGCGTCACCTTCAAATAGGTCATATCTCTCCATCGCCGCCATCATTTTTTCTAGGGGGCTAGGTAGTCATTAATATAACCAAAGGCAATCATTTCCACAAAGCTGACATCTTGAACAAGGTCCATGATATTTGACAGAAAGATGGATGCTACATCTAAGTATGAGAGGGAATGTAGAAAGTCACATAGGATGGACTCACCCACTACCATTCGTATAGAAAATTCAATTTGTGGACAGTCCATGTCAAAAAACATGCACTAGCTTGCCAGAGTCATAAATGCCAATTTCTAATGGTTCCCATTTTTGTATTTCTACGTGGATGTGGCAGTTCTTCATGACAGACTTCATGGTTGAAACACAAAGTGTAGATGAGAGAGGCTGAGGAATATGAAGAGGACAAAAATAATGAAAAGTTGTTGAGAGGAAAAATGAAAGAGGCAATAAGAATAGGTGAGGTAAAAATAATTAATGGTAGAAACAAATGGGTAATGTGAGGACACACAAAGGTGAGATGAGAGAGAGGAGTGGTGGCTTAGAGTAAATGAAGGGGATCATCATGCAGGATAGCAAAATATATACAGTTAATGCTGAAGTACAACACAATGAAGATGTGAAGGAATAGCACATATGGACAGATGGAGATGGCCATTGGTGACATCATATGACTTGCTTCAAATGGCTCGAAGAAATCTAAGGGAGATATTACCATTACCCACACTACACGTTAACTCGTGGTTTTCCTACCACTTCATCATGGATGCGTGAGTCATCTTGGGATAGCTCCCTAATGTTTTATGCTTTTGAAGATCAAATTATTTGTCTATCCTTTTCAATAATAAAGTGGAATGATGGAAAATTATTTTCTATTGGGTCATTAAATTGAGAAACATCCAAACCCTATCTATCGCTAAATTAGAAAGATAATCTACAGCATTACCTTCTCTAGAGTAGTCTGAGGAAGAATAATATTCAAATTGATCAAGGAGGCTACAAATAGACTGAAATATATACTTTACTCTCCAGATGACTTTTCTCTCACTAACTTTATTCACCACATTCATGGAGTCACCCTCAATACAAATTTTTTTGATCTGGTTTCTTTGTGCCAATTTTAGGCCATGCATAAGGGCTACTGCCTCTATTACATTATTTGAACCATTTGGAATTTCATTGCTAAGGCTCCAATAAGGTTACTTGTACAATCCCTTATAATACATCTTGTTCTTGAGGGGCCTATATTTCCCATCAAAGTTTTAATTTGATGAGTGGGGAGGTAGGAGGAAACCATTTTGCTTTGCTACTATCTATTTTATTTATATAATTCTAAATTGACCTTTTTGTATATGGAGTGCGAAGTTGAGGTCATTTCTTCAAGATTTCTTTATCCCAATTTGCGAACTGTGAATTGTCTTTTGAGTGATTATTGACTTCAGCCATGGTCTTTTTTGATATTACCAACTCTATTCTTTGGATGACTTTGTGCCATGGAGATTGAGATTTTGTAAATATCCTTTGATTGTGTTCTAACCAGAGGTTCTAGATGACAAGAGACAGAATGAGTTCCCAGATGCATGCAAAAATGGATTCATAGTTTAAAGTCAGACAACTAGAGAAATGTTGTAAAAGTGTGTTACGGAATACACCCACCACCCTAGTTTTCTACACAACCATTTCCAATATTGGTAGCTATATTCACAATTAAATAGGAGATGGCTTACATCCTCCTCTTCTTCACCACAAATGACACAATTGAAGATAATCAATTCCCATTTTGTGCAATCTTTTACCTATTAGAATCTTGTTGTGGAGGGCAAGCCATTTAAAAGTGTCCACTTTCAAGAAACAAGCATTGCTCTAGCATAATTTAAAAGGCTACGCTTTTAATTCTAGGTTTGTGAGATAACAGTAGCCTTCTTAAACATTATAGAGTCCTAATTTCGATGTTGTCCATTTGATTTCATCTTTTGCAGAGGAGAATATGATGAGTTTTTGAGCTAGTATTTCATTTAATAGTACCTTTTGTGGTGTAGGGAAGCTACAATCTTGAAGTTTAATCCTCTAGAATTTCCTAGTTTTATTTTACTTTACCCCCATGCCTATTTTAGATATGTGCTTGCCTTATCCAAGTTTCACACATTGAGAGTGGTTGATATCCATACAATCAATCATCCCAGAATAGTGTGCTTTCCCCATTATGCACTACTTTAGAAAGTTGTGGGTACATTACCTCTTTGTCCTATACTATGAAGCTCCACATTTTAAATCCTAACGGTGGATTTTCCACTGTGAATATTCTTTCTCTATCTGGATTATCTAGATATTTTTCTTGCATAATTTGAACCCATTTTGTATTGGGTTTAGTGTACATGTTCCAAGCTAGTTTATCACCTAGTACCGTGTTTTGTACTATTAGGTCATAAATTCTTGCACCTTCATGTACTTTAGGTTTGTAGATTTTTTTCCATGAGATAAGGGCTATCCTCTTTTTATCTGAGCTTCCCTGCCACATAAATCTTCTCACTATTTTTTCTAGTTTTGATAGCACTCCTTGTAGAATTTAGAGGAGTGACATCATATATATGGGAATGACAGAGAGGACTTCTTTGATCGTCATAATTCTTCTTGCCAAGGATAGCCACCTACCTTTCCCTAAATATATCTTGTTCTTAATGGCCAAGATAATATGTTGCTACATCTCTATTTTCCCCGATCCAGAGAATAAAGATATTCCTAAATATTTTCCTGGTAGTGATTCATATTTGAATACTAATAAGGTTGTCATTTTCTATTGGGTTGTAATTTTTGTATTAAATAAGAAGAGTTTTGATTTTGAAGGGTCTACCACTTAGCCTGGCATTCAACAATAAGACTCAATTACTTGTATGGATTTTTCTTTTTCTTTGCTTGATTTTCCAAAAAATAAAAGCATGTCATCTTCAAAGAATGCATGCGGATTTGGTTCCCTTAAGAATGGAACATGTCCATTCCTTTCTATATTTCTTTTGAGGTTTTTTCCTTAATGGTATTGCTAAAAGCTTCTACCATGATGATGAAAAGGAATGGTGAGAGAGGCCTCCTTGTCTTAACCCTTGTGTAGATTTGAAAAATCATATTCTGCTTCCATTCACTGAAATTGAGAACCTAATAGTATAAATGTAGGCATAAAACCATATGTACCACTCTTTTGAAAAACCAAATCTGTGTAGAACTTGTAAGATAAGGTCCCAATTAAATTTATCATATGCTTTCAACATATATCTACTTCCATTATAGATAATTTATTGGATTTAATTGAATTTAGAAATTCATGGGAGACAATTGCACCATCAGATGTCTCTCTAATGGGTACAAATCCTCCTTTTTCTTCTAAGATTATTTTGGGAATCAATTTACCTAGACTTTTTGCTATTACTTTGGAAGTGATTGTATAAATGACATTGCACAGAGATATTGGTCTAAAGAACCCAATTGTGGTAGGATTCTTTATTTTGGGGATTAAGGCAATGAAGGAGACATTCCATTCCATAAGAATGTTTATGTGTTTCCTAGCCTCTTCCATTGTCATTAAGATGTGTCTACTTATGAAGGACCAACACTTTTGGAAAAAGAGCTATAAAACCATCTAGACCCAATACTTTGTCACTTGCCACTGAGAATATTACATTCCTGATTGAAATCCTCCATAGAAAATTCTTCCATTAGGCACTTTTTTTCTTCATCAAGTATCAATTTGGGAATATTATCCAATACTACAATGTTAGGATTTTGGTAGACAAATTTATCTTTGGAGAGAGTGGTTTCAAAATATCCAATTGCTTCATTATGTATTTCTTTGTAGTTTTCAAAGGTCTTTCCTGTGGCATCCTTAATGTTGTAAATGGAATTTGCATGTTTTCTACCCTTGATTGAGATATGGAAGAATTTTGTATTCTTTTCCCCCTCATTTAACCAGGTTTATCTAGATTTTTTCTACTAATGGATTTCCTCCATTATTAGTATTTCTTGTTATTCTTCTTTTAATTCCTTTTCTAGCGAAAACCTTTGGTAGTTCATACTATGCCTAATGATGTGATTTTCTAGTTCTACAAGATAAAGTCCAATTTTCATTTTCTCCTTAAATATATTTTTGAAGTGAAGGTGATTCCATTTTTTTATTTATGTTTTTACAAATTTTATTTTGTGGAGCAGTTGAAACATTTGGGAACCTATCACATATGAGGCTATTTCCCACCAATTTTGTAGTAGGTGAAGACAATTTGGGTCGCTAAACCACATAGCTTCAAATTTGAAAGAACTTTTCTTGAGAGTACGATATTTTGACACCTCATGGCTAAGTAAAAAATGGTCTAATCCTATCAAATGGGAGAATGGATGTGTAATAGATTTGCATTTTAGAAAGCCATCCATGGGAAAGAAAGAACCTGTCTAATCTTTCTACAATGTGATAAAAATTATGTCTTCTATTTTTCCACGTGAACCTATCAATCTCAGGAATAGAATCATATAAGTTGTTTGGAAAAAGAGCTATAAAACCATCTAGAACTAGTACTTTGTCTCTTGCCACTGAGAATATTACATTCCTGATTGAAATCCTCCATAGAAAATTCTTCCATTAGGCACTTTTTTTCTTCATCAAGTATCAATTTGGGAATATTATACAATACACAATGTTAGGATATTAGGAGAGAGAGTTATCTTTGGAGAGAGTGGTTTCAAAATATCCAATTGCTTCATTATGTATTTCTTTGTAGTTTTCAAAGGTCTTTCCTGTGGCAACCTTAATGTTGTAAATGGAATTTACATGTTTTCTACCCTTGATTGAGATATGGAAGATTTTTGTATTCTTTCCCCCCATCATTTAACCAGGTTTATCTAGATTTTTTCTGCTAATGGATTTCCTCTCTTAGTAGTATTTCTTGTTATTCTTCTTTCAATTCCTTTTCTAGTGAAAACCTTTGGTAGTTCATACTATGCCTAATGATGTGTTTTTCCAGTTCTACAAGATAAAGTCCAATTTTCATTTTCTCCTTAAATATATTTTTGAAGTGAAGGTGATTCCATTTTTTTATTTATGTTTTTACAAATTTTATTTTATGGAGCAGTTGAAACATTTAGGAACCTATCACATATGAGGCTATTTCCCACCAATTTTGTAGTAGGTGAAGACAATTTGGGTCTCTAAACCACATAGCTTCAAATTTGAAAGAACTTTTCTTGAGAGCATGATATTTTGACACCTCATGGCTAAGTAAAAAATGGTCTGATCCTATCAAATGGGAGAATGGATGTGTAATAGATTTGCATTTTAGAAAGCCATCCATGGGAAAGAAAGAACCTGTCTCATCTTTCTACAATGTGATAAAAATTATGTCTTCTATTTTTCCATGTGAACCTATCAATCATAGGAATAGAATCATATAAGTTGTTTGGAAATATAAAATCCTTGATGTCCTCCATCACTCTAGTGGGGGGAATAATTGTTTGCGACATAGTCAAGAGACATTGTTGATTGGGTAATGTTCTCATTGACGACAACAAGGCCAACAGAGCATGATGGAGCTAAGGATGATTGGGAACTCAACTTGGAATAGCCTGCATACAAGGTTCTGGCCTGGACACAAAAGACTAAGGAAGAATGGCTAAGTACTGACAACACAGAGTTAGTAGTAGCACTCAAGTGGTATTCCTCCGTAGTTGATGGTCAAGGTATGTGGTTCAGGTATGTTATTTAGCATTGTTTGGAGGTACTATGTTCAAGGTTACAAGTCCTGATGACTTCTAGAAGTTAAGTAGTGATTGGTCCAAGTCTGGGTGAACATAGTTAAGTTAAGAACAATGCAGAATGCATGAGTATTTTGGTCCGCATTTCTCCACAAGTGATTGTATTAGTATACGGTTTTGAAGTAGAATGGATAGGTATCAGAAGCATCTATTTGATGAGTTACAGAGTCTAAAGTGATCCAAAAGATTATCTACAAAACTCCAAGTTCCGGCAGTTGGTTTGCCAGTACTTCACCAAGGCAAAGGAGACATTTCTGAGTTCCCAATATCACCTCATAAGGACATCATGACCTGTGAAGTATGAGATATGATCTATGAAGTATGAGGAATGGTTGATGTGATTATTTAAGGTTCATATGGTCTGCAGTAAGAGTTTTGGGTGTAAGAGATGTTTAGGTCAAGAATGTTCTTAAGAGACAAGTCGACATGCATGTTGGATCTTTATGCAAAGAAGGTATATTGTCTAAACTATCAATCTAAGTGGTTGAATGGTAGGTACTGACCTATATAAATATTATTTCATGTTTGTTTGGGTCTACATTGCTGTTTATACAGATGATCAAGCTGACAAGGTAAAATACATTATATACACGCTTCATGTCTAGCTTGCTGACTTGATTATGAAATGAATCTTGTTGCAGTTATAAATACTCAATGGATTGCGATGATGATGTGTGTGAAGTGTGGAGTTATGTGCAAATTTAGAGTCTGAAGGATTATAAGTAGAATATAAAGTAGAAAAGGAAAACAAGGACAAAAAATAGAGTATATGTAGAAGAGTTAAGAAGTAGGTCAGATTAAATGAAGACTTTTGAATCTATGTACTAAGCTTTAAATGGAACTATGATGCAACATATGGTAGATGCGCTACAGTAGTTCATCACTGGCAGTGAGTCAATTTTCTTCCTTCTTCTATTCTTCTTTCTCAGAGGATAGTGAGTCCACCTATAGTGAGCATGTCTTTGGGGAGTGAGCCCTAAGGTAATGAGCCTTCTTGTAATTTGGTATTGTGCTATCATAATATATTGTGAGCTAACACTCACCATGGTTTTTACCTTTTTGAGTTTCCACATAAAAATCTTGTTGTCTATGTGTTATGTCTTTATGGTTGTTGTTCTTATGCTTGTTCTACTTTCATGTTACTAGTTTTGGAAATTAGATTAATAAACAAGTTAAGAATTGCTTTTGTGGAATACTAATTCACCCCCCTCTCAATATTCCTTAGTTTCAACAATTGGTATTAGAGCAAGGTTCCTTGGAAGAAGCCTAATAGCTTGAGGAAGATCTGAGAGAGTTCACTCATGGCAGCCAAAAGATTTGGAAACTTCTCAAACAATGTTGAATTGGAAGCAACTCTTATTGATCTAGAAAAATCTAAAGCAAAAATTAGGGATCTGAAGGATAACATACAAGAAGCTGAAGAATGTATTTTAAAGCCAAAAGAACAAGTCAAGAAATTAAAATAAAATTATAAAGAAGTTAGTGAACAATTGATATCAACAAATGAAACCTTGGATGATTTGAAAGTGGAAGTTATAGAAAGAGCAAAAGCAGAAGAAGATCTAAATCTGATGGTAAAAGACAAGTCAGAAGAATGTGTCAAACTTGAAAAAGAAATTGTGAGCTTGAAAGTAGACTTTGAAAAAGCCAAGATCTATGAAGAAAAGTTTAAGATAAGTTCTGTAAAACTTGATGAGATGATTGCTAATAAAAAGAGTTGTGATGATAAGAAAGGCTTAGAATTTGAGATAAAAGAAAGCTCAAAATTAGATCAAGCAAACACTGAGTTAAAGAAAAACAAAGGCAACCAGTTCGAGAATCAAAGAAGAAGACCTTTGGTCAGACAGCCAAATGCTCAAAGGTACCCATCTTTCAATGGTGATTGTTTTAATGGCAAAAAGTTTGATCATAAGGCTACTCAGTGTAGTAGTGGAATAACTCAAAATAAAAATGTTCCATCATTTTCTAGTCAATGCTTCAATTGCAAGAAAATTGGTGATAGATCAAATGAATGCAGAAGTCTGGTAAGAAATGGCTTTCGCAATTCAAGGAATACTCATTCATTCAATGGAAGATGTTTTGCATGCAATATATTTGGACATATAATTAATCAATGTAGATTAAATCCAACCAATAGAAGGTATCACAGACAAAGGAATGTGGTATTCTACAATTACAACAAGTTTGGACATGTTGCATGATTCTGCAGAAGGAAGAATGTGAAAAGAAACCACTATGCTGAAGAAAGGAAAACAAAACAAAGGAATGATAACGGAAAGGAAAAAGTGATCTAGTTGAAATCAAGAAGGAAATGAGAAAGGTTTGGATTAAGAAAGATGATGACAATATCAAGGATGGATCTGCACCAGCTTCTGGTGCAGATACTTCCTTTGAGAAGTAAATTGGGAGCTCTGGCTCAGGGGTAGCTATGTTGAAAATCCAAAACGCCCCACCAGAAACTTAGTGCTAAAATCCAACACTAAGGTATGTTGTGAAGTACTTTATGAAAAGTCCTCTGAAAGAAATTCTAGTAGAAAAAGATCCAATGCAGAGCATAGCAGAGCAATTTGGATTGACTGTGGCTGATAAAGAAGTGTTTGACAGCTTTTTGAAAGACCGCATTTATGACAATTTAGTTAAGGCTTCAAGGGGTTAAAAGGCTTGCATTCGTAAAAGATTAATCACTTTGCATTCAAACTATCAAGTGTCTAAGGTAAATTGAAGCAAAACTCCAAGCAACTCAGAGATTTCCAAAATGATTCAAGCCAAATTGATCTCAAGCAAAGGAAACCCTAATCTAAATAAAGAGGTATTTTCTGTTTAAAACCCTACCACAAATTTGTTTCATTATTTGTGGAAATGGAAACACCACAAGTGGTGGATATCACTGAGCGAGCCTGACCAAAATTCAAGAAACATCCATTCAAGTCAACTGAAGTCAATCAAATGGTTGCATTTTTAGATATTCCACATGCAGTTATGCATGTGGAGGATGTTAGGGCTTACATCCATGTTGCCCTAGAAGAGCATGGTGATCGTAGATTCTCAGACTTGTATCTGGAGCATCTAAGCGGTAATCATTTTAAGCTGAAAGAAGAATACAAAGCTATGGAGGAGAAGAAATTCATTCCATATATAGACTTCCCTACATTTGCAAAAGATGAATGGGTCTAGTACATCTTGAGCAAAATCCATGATGAATTCATGTGGTTGGGACAACCCTTCAAGATCACCAAGGATGCAATTAGGGCTGTGGCTGGACTAAGCTCTACTGGCAGTGTTCCCCTATTGAAAGATGTGAAGAATGATACAGTAATGGTGGCCACCATAGTGAAATTTTATAAAAGGGCTTTAATAATCAATGATATTGAAGATCATGTTGTAAGATTTGAATCCATGGTGTTAGGATACAAAGTCTCTTTCACTAACCGGGAGAACTCTATCTCTGGCACAGCCATATACACTACCTATTAGATGATCAAGGAAAATGCAGACTATGATATCTGTGAATTGTTGTGACAACAAGTGATGGAAAACTTGAAAAGGACAAAAGAAAACAAACATCCCTTCAAATTTGGTACATTGATCATCTATTTGTTTTTCTACTTCATGCAAGAGTTGCCAAAGATGAAGAACTTGTTTTGGTTAAATAGATAGCTAGTTTCTATACAAATTAGGGATCATTTAAATAGTATTGGAAACTATGATGATCAAAATGTAGCCCTATGGGGCTATTTCAAGAACTTCTGGAGAATGATGCAATCAAAAGAAAGAATTCCAAAAGCAATTATCAAAAAATACAAGCATGACATATGCTTCATTGTAACCAAAGACCGATGCATGATGGAGGCTATTGAGCCTAGAACTATTTGGGTTATGCCAATGGGCTATGAAGTAGATGGAGCTATTTTGGATAACTACACACAACATATGCTAAGCAAGCCCCAGGACCCCAAAGAGGAAAGATTTGGAACATATGAAGAACTATCTACAAAAATTCATGTTGAATTAAAAAAACCTAAAATCTCTAAGAAAATGTGGAGAGTGGCAGAGGATTACACCCTAAGACAAGGCTTCACAAAAGAAAAAGTAAAAGAGGCAAGGGGAAAAGCACAAGCTAAAACGGTAGAAAAAGAAAAGAGAGATAGTGAACCAGTTAAAGCTCTGGAAGAACCCAAGAGAAAACCAGAAAAAACTAGAGGTGTCAAGAAGGAGAACCAGAGGATCTACCTCTGTAGAAGCTGCATCTATTTCCTCTAACCCCACACCATCTGTAAGTGTGCAAATTCCTACCACCAATCACCAAAGGAAGAAATCAAAGGCTAGAAGAATGCATGTAAGCATTGTCATTAATGAGGAAGAGACAAAAATAGATGATGAAGTAAAAAGGATGAAAATTGAGGCTACCAAAGTCTCTAAAAGTAGTAGAAAACAACCTCAGGTAAGGAGACAACAAAGAAAAGGGCAAGACAAAATGCATCATAGCCAGAAGAGGCTAAAATTAGCCTGGAAGATGTTCTTAAGGCTGTCACAGTAGTTAGAAATCTGATTATTATAATGATGCAGATAAAAGGGTTTTGGAAGATGCCACTATAGAGTATCTGAACATATATAATAAGGCTCTTATTGAAATCATTTGTGATCTTTATGATAGCCTAAACACCATTATGTATTCAAGGAAAGAAACTGCCATGGCCAAAGATGTTGAAATTAGAGAGCACACACTTGTGAGGTAATGTCTAGAGATCACCCTAGAAGAAAAGACCATAATCTCCAAATCTCTTAATAAAGAATTCAGGACAAAGAGGAGAGTGAACACTCTTATGGGAGGCAATATTGAAAAAGTGGTTAAGGAAACTAAAGAAACCACTCTAAATATATTAAAAGAATTAATCTCCATACCATTTATGATAATGAAGCAGCAAATGATGGAGATGATACATCTTTTCTAGAAGTGAACTTGGACCAAGGGTTAGTTGACAAAGTGGCTAAAGAAAGGGAAACTCTTGCTACAATTATTGAGAGTAGTCTCCCTCTAGAACAACAAATAGGTGGCAAGACTGAAATGGAGAAGACTAAAAAGATAGATGAAGTCGATAATCAAGAAGAGAAACAAGATAGGGAAATCCTTGCATTGAAACAAAAAGATGGTGCAAATGAATGGATTTAGATGCTCCAGAGCTAAACCAAGAAGAAGAATTCTCTAATATAGCAAGAGACACTGCAGACATTATTAAAGAATTTTTGGAGAAAAAGAAATAAGTCTTGGATGAGCCTAAATTTTTGCAAGAACCAATAAACCTGGACTCAATGTCCCCTGTATAGAAATTTAAACTAGTATCAATTGTGCAGGCAAAGGCACAAGAAGAAATTTGGAAGTCTCACATATAGGAAAGTGAATTGGTTGGTAAGACATCTAGCATTTTGGAGAAGCTGATGATATCATATCAGAAGGACACCCCTTTGTCTTCAATAAGTAAACTAAAAGGACTGATAAATTATGTAAGCAAGTATTTTGAATCTTTTGAGAAATCTGCTAAGACAAAAGTGAGACAAGAATTTGATGAGAAAATATTAAATGAATTGAAGACTATGATAGTGAATGACAAAGCTCTACTAGACAATAACATGAAAAACATATAGAGTGTTATCAAAGAAGCAAGTGACCTATACAAATTTTGTTTATCTTGGCCAGTAGCCTCAAAAGAGCTAGAAGAAAAGATAAAGAATCTGAAACTGCAGCTGATAAATATTTCTAAATCATTTGATCTAGCATTTGAGTTGGTGAGAAGCAAAGAAATACAAGTAATTAATATTTATAATGAGTTAAGTGATCTTGTAAATAAGAGGGATCAGATGAAAAATAAAATATGCTAGTTGAGAGGACTAATTAGTCCCAAGTTAGATTCAATGATTAGTATTGCATTAGAAGCACAGGCAGCTTTGCAAATAGACACATCCTCTGATATGCAAAAGACAGAAGAATCACTCTTTCTGATAGATGGTAACATTCAAATTTTGGAAAGAGCTAAGATCTGATGGGATGAAGAGATTACACAATTAAAGATTGTGTATAAGGATATTCTTTCACTGACAACTAATTGAGTTGAAGATTGTATGTGTACATATGTGACAGAGTATGAATTTTTTTTGCAATTTTGACACAATTTTGATCCTTGTACATATACCTTTTACCATTGATGTCAAAAGGGGAGAAGAAGACTAGAAACAAATGGGCAAACACCTTAGGGGAGAAAAAATATGGAGTAAGGGGGAGCATATACACATTTTTCACTAAGTGCTGTCATCCATGCTAAAGGGGGAGATTGTTTGCAACATAGTTGAAAGACACTACTAATTGGGTAATGTTGTCATTGATGGCAACAAGGCAAATAGAGCATGATGGAGCTAAGGATGATTTGGAACTCAACTTGGAACAACCTAAATAAAAGGTTCTGGTCTAGACACAAAAGACTAAGGCATAATGGCTAAGTATTGACAACACAAAGTTAGTAGAAGAAACTCAAGTGGTATTCCTCCATAGTTGATGGTCAAGGTATGTGCTTTAGGTATGTTATTTAGGATTGTTTAGAGGTACTATGTTCAATATTACAAGTCCTAATTCCTTCTGAAAGTTAAGTAGTGATTGGTCTAAGTCCGAGAGAACACAATTAAGTCAGGAACAGTGTAGAGTGCATGAGTATTTTTGTCGCCATTTCTCCGCAAGTGATTGTATTAGTATGTAGTTTTGATGTAGTATGGATAGGTTTTAGAAGCATCTATTTCATGAGTTATAGAGTCTAAAGTGATTCGGAAGATTGTCTACAAACCACCAAGTTTTGGTAGTTGGTTTGTTAGTACTTCACCAAGGCAGAGGAGATAGTTCTGAGTTCTGCATTTCACCTCATAAGGACATCATGACCTGCAGTTCATAAGATATGATATGTGAAGTATTAGGAATGGTTGAAGTGATTCTTTAAGGTTCATATGGTCCACAGTAAGAGTTTTGGGTGTGACAAATGTTTAGGTCAACCATGTTCTTAAGAGACAATCTGACAGACATGTTGGATATTTATACAGAGAAGGTATATTGTCTAAACTATCAATCTAAGTGGTTGAATAGTAGGTACCGACCTATATAAAGATTATTTAATGTTTGTTTGGGTCTGCATTATTGTTTATACACATTATCAAGCCGACAAGGTAAAATACATTATATACATGCTTCATGTCTAGCTTGCCGACTTGATAATGAAATGAATCTTGTTGCGGTTATAAGTACTCAATGGATTGTGATTATTTGTGTGAAGTGTGGAATTATGTACAAAATCAGAATGTGAAGGATTATAAGAAAAATACAGAGCAGAAAAGAAAAATAAGGAAAAAAAATAAAGTATATGTAGAAGAGTTAAGAAGCAAGGCAGATTAAATGAAGACCTTTGAATCTGTGTACTGAGCTTCAAATGGAACTATGATCTAGCATATGGTAGATGCGCTACATCAATTCGTCATTATCAGTGAGCCAATTTTCTTCTTTATTCTTTTCTTCTTTCTCAGTGGACAATGAGTTCACCTGCAGTGAGCATTTCTTTGGGCAGTGAGCTCTAACGTAGTGAGCCTTCTTGTAATTTAGTATTGTGCTATCATAATATATTGTGAGTTAACACTCACTGTGGTTTTTCCCTTTTTGGGTTTTCCACATAAAAAATCCTAGTGTCTATGTGTTATGTCTTTATGGTTGCTATTGTTATCCTTGTTCTACTTTCATTTTAGTAATTTTGGAAATTGGATTAATAAACAAGTTAAGAAGTGGTTTTGTGGAATACTGATTCACCCCCCTCTTAGTATTCCTTACTTTCAACAATTGGTATCAGAGCAAGGTTTCTTGAAAGAAGCCTAATAGCTTGATGAATTTATGGGAGAGTTCACTCATGACAGCCAAGAGATTTGGAAACTTCTCAAACAATGTTAAACTGGAAGCAACTCTTACTAATCTTGAAAAATCTAAAGTAGAAATCAGGGATCTGCAGGATAACATACAAGAAGTTGATGAATGTATTTTAAAGATAAAAGAACAAGTCAAGAAATTAAAAGAAAAATACTAAGAAGTTAGTGAACAATTGATATCAGTGAATGAAACCCTAGATTATTTGAAAGTGGAAGTTATAGAAAGAGTAGAAGAAGAAGAAGATCTAAATTTGATGGTAAAAAGCAAGTCAAAAGAATGTGTCAAACTTGAAAAAGAAATTGTGAGCCTAAAAGAAGACTTTGAAAAAGATAAGAGCTATGAAGAAAAGTTTAAGATAAGTTCTGCAAAGCTTGATGAGATGATTGCTAGTCAAAAGAGTTCCGATGATAAGCAAGGCTTGGGATTTGAGAAAGGAGAAAGCTCAAAATTAGGTCAAGAAAACACTGAGTGAAAGAAAAACAAAGGCAACTAGTGTAGGAACTTAGAATAAATCAAAATCAAAATGCTCCATCATTTTCTAGTCAATGATTCAATTGCAAGAATATTAGTCATGGATCAAATGAATGCAGAACTCTGGTAAAAAATGGCTTTCACAATTCAAGGAATACTCAATCATTCAACGGAAGATGTTTTGCATGCAATAGATTTGGACATATGACTAATCAATGTAGATCAAATCCAACTAATAAAAGGTATCAGGGACAAAGGAATGTAGTACATGCTACAATTGCAACAAGTTTGGACATGTTGTAAGATTCTGCAGAAGCAAGAATGTGAAAAGAAACCACTATGTTGAAGAAAGTAAAACATAACAAAGGAATGATAAGGGAAAGGACCAACACTTTTGGGAAAAGAGCTATAAAATCATATAGAGTCAGTGGTTTGTCTCTTTCCATTGAGAATATTATATTCTTGATTGAAATCCTCCATAGAAAATTCTTCCATTAGGCATTTTTTTCCTTCATCAAGTACCAATTTGGGAATATTATCCAATACTACAATGTTAGGATTTTGGTAGACAAAGTTATCTTTGGAGAGAGTGGTTTCAAAATATCCAACTGCTTCATTTTGTATTTCCTTGTAGTTTTAAAAAGTTTTTTTTATGGCATCCTTAATGTTGTGAATGGAATTTGCAAGTTTTCTAGCCTTGATTGAGATATAGAAGAATTTTATATTCTTTTCCCCCTCATTTAACCAGGTTTATCTAGATTTTTTCTACTAATGGATTTCCTCTCTTAGTAGTATTTCTTGTTATTCTTCTTTCAATTCCTATTCTAGTGAAAACCTTGGGTAGTTCATACTATGCTTAATGATGTGATTTTCAAATTGTACAAGTTAAAGTCGAATTCTCTTTTTTTCCTTAAATATATTTTTCAAGTGAAGGTGATTCCATTTTTTATTTATGTTTTTAAAATTTTTTATTTTGTGGAGTAGTTGAAACATTTAGGAACCTATGACATATGAGGCTATTCCCCACCAATTTTGTAGTAGGTGAAGAAAATTTGGTTTTCTAAACCACATAGCTTCAAATTTGAAAGAACTTTTCTTGGGAGCATGGTATTTTGACACCTCATGGCTAACTAAAAAATGATTTGATCCTATCAAAGGGAGATTGGATGTGTAATAGATTTGTATTTTAGAACACCATCTATGGGAAAGAAAGAACCTATCTGATCTTTCTACAATGTGATAAAAATTATGTCTTCTATTTGTCCACGTGAACCTATAATTATTAGGAATAGAATCATATAAGTTGTTTGGAAATATAAAATCCTTGATGTCCTCCATCACTCTAGTGAAGGGAATAATTGTTTGCAACATAGTAAAGAGACACTGTTGATTGGGTAATTTGCCATTGATGGAAACAAGGCAAACAAAGCATGATGGAGCTAAGAATGATTGGGAGCTCAACTCAGAACAACCTACATAAAAGGTTCTGGTTCGAACACAAAAGACTAAGGCAGAATGGCTAAGTACTGACAACATAGAGTTAGTAGCAGAAACTCAAGTGGTATTCCTCCATAGTTGATGATCAAAGTATGTAGTTTAGGCATGTTATACATGATTGTTTGGAGGTACTACGTTCAAGACTACAAGTCCTGATGACTTCTGAAGTTTAAGTAGTGATTGGTCTAAGTCCAGGTGAACACAGTTCAGTTAGGAACAGTGGAGATTGCATGAGTATTTTCGTCTGCATTTCTCCACAAGTAATTGTATTAATATGTGGTATTGAGGTAGTATGTATAGGTGTTAGAAGCATCTAGTTGATGAATTATAGAGTCTGAAGTGGTCCAAAAAATTGTCTACAAAACTCTAAGTTCTGGCAGTTGGTTTGCCAGTACTTCACCAAGGCAGAGGAAAGAGTTCTAAGTTCTGCATTTCACCTCATAAGGACATCATGACCTGCGGTTGGTAATATATGATTTGTGAAGTATGAGGAATGGTTGATGTGATTCTTTAAGGTTCATATGGTCCGTAGAAAGAGTTTTGGGTGTGACAAATGTTTAGGTCAAGCATGTTCTTAAGTGACAAGATGACAAGCATGTTAGATCTTTATGTGGAGAAGGTATATTGTCTAAACTATCAATCTAAGTGGTTAAATGGTAGGTACCAACCTATATAAAGATTATTTCATGTTTGTTTGGGTCTGCATTGTTGTTAATACACATGATAAAGCCGACAAGGTAAAATACATTGTATACACGTTTCATGTCTTTCTTGCTGACTTGATTATGAAATGAATCTTGTTGCGGTTATAAATACTCAATGGATTATGATGACGATGTGTGTGAAATGTGGAATTATGTGTGAATTCAGAGTGTGAAGGATTATAAGTAGAATACAAAGTAGAAAAGGAAAATAAGGGCAAAAAATAGAGTATATGTACAAGAGTTAAGAAGCAAGGTAGATTAAATGAAGACCTTTGAATCTGTGTACTAATATTTAAATGGAACTATGATTCAACATATGGTAGATGCACTATAGTAGTTCATCACTGGCAGTGAGCCAATTTTCTTCCTTCTTCTATTCTTCTTTCTTAGTGGACAGTGAGTCCACCTGTAGTGAGCATTTCTTTGGGCAGTAAGCCCTAAGGCAGTGAGCCTTTTTGTAATTTAGTATTGTGCTATCATAATATATTGTGAGCTAACATTCACCGTGGTTTTTCCCATTTTGGGTTTTCCACATAAAAGTCCCGGTGTCTATGTGTTATGTCTTTATGGTTGCTATTCTTATGCTTGTTATGCTTTCATGTTATTAATTTTTGAAATTGGATTAATAAACAAGTTAAGAAGTGGTTTTGTGGAATACTGATTCACCCCGCTCTCAGTATTCCTTACTTTCAAAAATAATACCACTTATTTTCTCTTCTATATTAGCAATCATGTTGATGTATCCCCCCAAGATTACTCTCTCTTCTTTCAGAGATGAGAATATGGAGCTAATGAGTCTCCATAATTAGTTTTTTTTTATTGGCACTTGTGGGTCCATAAATGGTACAAATCTAGATTTCTATTTTTCAGGAAATGGAGGTTGCTTCCACCAGCATCTAGTTATTAGCTCCAACCACCTAGTCCGTTAATGTTGTAATCGTCTTCCATAAAAAAGGTAGTCCATTTGATGCCCCTTTCACTAGTATGACTGAAAATTCCCTTTTTAACCATTTCTAAAAAAATGGATTGCTCTAATCCTTTCAAAGTTTGGTTTCTAGGAGCATCACTATATTAGCTTTAGTGTTGCTAATTTGATACTGTATTAAGCATCTTTTGATAGATATGTTTAAGCCCCTAACATTCCATGTTAGGACCTTCATTTCTTCTAAGGAGAGTTTCCCACTCTCCTCTTCCTACTACAATTTCTTCCTAAATTTTTTATTGTTTTGACTTTTTTCCTCTTTTACTTAGAATTGGGGTGGCAAATCTTTTTTTTATCTTTATTTGTGTTATTGATATTATTTCTAATTTGAAAGGGTCTGACTCTTCTAGAAGCACTTCCTCTATGATGTCATCCTCAATTTCTCCTACCACTTTTCTAAGTGTCTCATTGATTAATGATTCTAAATTTTCCTCATTTCCCAGATCCTTTGTGAAAATTTCCCTGACCTTTTTATCCAAGTTTGTTCTTGTTGTCTCTACTGTCAACTCCTTTTGTAGGTGTATTTGGAGTGAGATCTCTTATATATTTTTAGGTTTGTTCCTTTAAATTTTATTGGCCTCTACCTCTGATGCTTTATTTTGTATTGATAGATCTAGTTCAAATGTATTTTTGATGGTAGGGTTTTCCTTTAGTCTTGCTTCAACTAATTCCTCATTACCATCTTCTAAGTTATCCTTAGTGAGAATATGCTACTCATTATTTTACATTTAATATGCCCATAACCTTTGCACCTTGTACATTTCAATTCTAATTATTGATAATATATGGTTTGCTCCCAACTTCCCAATATAGTTTATAGGGTTATGGCTGGTGGGAGCCCTTTTGAAGCCTCTAGACGAATGCACATCTTGATATTTTCTTCTTGATTTAGGAGAACTTCCCAGTCTAGAGTTTGAAAAGTTCCTATTGTGTTCCCTATCAGCTTGAGGATTTCTAGCTATCTATATTCTAAAGTGAGAGCCAAAATGTAACAAAATTGATCTTAGTTGTGAGGGGGTTAAACAAGGGTCTCCAAGGTTTGTAGTATAGCCCTACTCCATTTATAAACTAGGTACTTTCTTTGAAGACTATTTCTCTATCCTTTTTTACTTTGAACTTTGAAATTTGGCAAGAACAAAACCCTCTTCTAATATTTAGAATTCTTCCACTTTTGGCTAATTTTCATTCATCCATAATTTTAAAGTAGATTGTGAGGGGATGTTTGCCAAAACTTACCTATTAGGACAATCTCTTGAAGCTCCTTCTTTCATTGTATCAACTTTGAGTTTGGAACTATTATATGTGGGTTTGGTGTCTTTAGTTGTACCTATTGTGCACCTTCTCCAGTCTCTGTATATTATATTCTATTACACTCCCTCCTATAAATCTCTCTATGGCTATTCTTTGCATTTTATTCAAGACTTCTTGAGTAATTCTATTGTGGTTCCCTCCACCATTTGTTTGCTAGTATTCCTTTTCACTATTTCGCTCTTTCCAATATTGAATATATATCCTTCTAGCGGGAGAGGTTTTTTTGTTGCCACCTATTTTTTTTGGATGTCTCCCTTGTCCTCTTTCTCTCGCTACCTAGCCCTTCGCAATGATGGCACCTCCTTATGTGTTCTCTCTATCCTTGAGTCCTTTCTATTATCCTATATTTTCTTGCTATAGCATTGGTTTGTCATTTTTCCACCTAGATTCACTGACTCTCCAGAAGTTTCTTTTTTTAGTCACGTCCAACCCGCTTTCTATCTAGAAGAAATCTCTAGACTTTTTTCCATAGTCGTTAACTTGCCTTTAAGGTTTATTTAATTGTTTTGATAATAATAGTCAATGGTATATTGTTTCAATTACATTTTAAATACTGATAAAATATAAAATGTTAATTATTTCAAAATTTAATTAGAGAATTAAAAGATATAGGGATCTATTAAAACATAGAGACTCTCAATGATTGGAATGAATTAGTAGCCATTTTTTGATAAAAAACCTTGCTAGTGAATGTTGGTTCTAATCACACAATTTTTAATGTTTGATCCACTAAGATGATTGATGTCAAAGAACTCTAGATCTTATGGTGGAACTAGAACCTAAACAAACCATGTGTAGTGTGTTTTCTGCACTACGTTTACAAACATGACAGCTAAGGATTGAAATTACTATGCAAAGAATATTGACAACATATGAAAGAATGTGCAATTAGTGGGATACTAAAAAGAATGCAAAGTTTTATTAAATAAATAAAATGGTAGTCTTTTCATTAATAGAGCAATCCATTTCAAAATATATATGCAGACAAGAATGAAGGCATGTTATGGCAATAAGAATTTGTGGATCTGGATTGAATTTTAATATTTGGCACCATGTGTGTGTAGAAAAGAGGCCGAGTTGTGCATTCTTTACTTGAAAAAGGTATTATGTTGGATAGTATGTAGGCATTCCATGCTCATTAGATTATATATGCACCTCTTATATTTAGAAATTGGCGTAGCTTTGAGGATTTCCAAATGTAAATCTTGAATTCAATGTATCTTTTGAATAGAGTGCAAATAAGAAGAAAGGCAATTGTACAAACCATCTGACAAACATGGATTTATGTGAATGATGCATAGTAAATACAAAGGGTAGCCATGAGTGTGCAAAATGGAATAAGAGTGCCTCAAATAGACTTGCGCTATGAGAAGAGGTGCGTTTGCATTATATACTTATTTGCACAATCATAAATAAAAAAATTGAAATTCAATAATGGTGCAATACATCCCCAATGAGGCACAAAACTGTTAAGAACATGGATTAATTTCTCCCAAAATAAATCATGCAAGTTAGTTTATTAGTTTAGTTTCAGTTTAGAGGAGAATAAAATAATTTTGCATTACAGTTATTTTTAGAGTTAGAGTTTAAGCAATTTGCATGTAATCTCCATGTTAATTTTAAAAAACTCTTGTAATTTCAGTGCTCTATATTATGAGGTATGTTGTAATCCTTTGTGCATGACAAAAATTAATAGAACAATTTTAATTTTCTGAGTGTCATGGCTCTCTCTTGTGTGCTTTTTTTTTCATTTTATTTTTCTATTTATGTCCAGGAAATTTGAATAAGAGCTATTAAGATCATGGGACTGCTTGTAGGTCAATTTTGCATCAAAAGATAAAGCACATCTACTAAAAAAAAGTAGAGATCATATCATGGCAACAAGCAGCAACATCAGTCAACCCCAAATTCCTATTTTCAATGGTAAGAATTATGATTTTTAAGCAATAAAAATGAGAACATTGTTTTTCTCACACGCTGCTTGGGATTCGGTAAAAAATAGTTTTGTAGAACCACAGGAGGAGGCTGCCTATCAGGTATTGTCACAAGGAAAAAAAGATTAACGTAGAGATTCCAAGAAAAAGGATGCAAAAAATCTATTCATAATCCAATAGGTAATGGATGAGTCCATCTTTCCTAGAGTTGTAGCTATAATGAGATCTAAGATGGCGTGGAAAATTTTGGAGACAAACTATCAAGGAAATACAAAGGTGAAAGTAGTTAAACTACAATCTCTTAGGAGAAATTGTTACCAAATTCTGCTTGGCAACCCAATTAGGTTGGGTTGTAAGAGTTATTTTTGAATGCTTTCAAGAAGAAAGTGACTTCAAATGAAGTAGGAAGGAAGAGAATATCAGATCAAAATAGTCAAGAGAGAGGCTTCAACCTCTACATTTTATCTAACATGTTTGCTCACTGTACGGATATAGGTACTTGAAGACCATTCATCTATGCCATTTTTATTCAAAATACAAAGGCTTACATATAATATGAAGGATCACATTACCCTTGGAATTCAGAAAGAGCTATGGAAGGTGGTAGTTCATTTTCCCCCAAAAAAGTAAATTTTTTGGCAGGATCATAACTCCTCGCTACTTTATCAGAATTCAAATTTTTTGGACTTGTTATAAAGATAAACTAATTATCTAGTTCAAGTTCTAGGTTACTAAGGATAATGCCAACGCGTCCTCAAGGTGGATTGCCATGATTTCACTTTGAAGGCCTCCAAAAATGCAATTTACTAAGATGTAGAAAATATCGGAAAAAAAATTAAATTTTAAATTTTTAACATTTTCCCAAAAATACCATTCAAGACTCGGTCAAAAGTCTTTAAAGGTACACAAAAATTGGAGAGGAGTTGAACTGAAGTGCAGATTATGTAGGGAGAGATATTTGGAGTTCTATTTTGACATGACTATTTTTGGCAATTTCTTGGTCAAGGACTTAGAGACATGGAGTTCCGAGCTATTTTTGCTCATCTTGGAAGAGTTTTGGGACCTAAATTTTAGGTTTTTCACTTGTGCTCACCCATCAACTTGGAGTTACTTTTTCAAACTCATTCATGCATATTTTTTAGTTCAGTTGAGCTAGAGTTGACTACCCATTCACTTTTTGGGGACAATTTTGTATTATATAAAAAAATAGCTTATGCTTTTTTTTTCCTTAGTTCTTGCTTTTTTGCCTTTGCATATTGTAGAGAAGGAGAGAGTCTTGTAACTCAGCCATTTTTATAGTTTCCAATAGTAGCAGTTTATTTTTTTAGTAGTTTATTGTTATTTTGTAGAGATTCCTTCCATTTTCTAATACAATCAGGGGTTCTTCTATCTAATTTTAGGTTTCTTTTTATTTTGTGAGTGATTTGATAGGAATTTTTTGTGTTCTGGTTCAAAACCTCTTAATTCTTTGTCTCATTTATTAGATGCAAGTATACAAATTTCAATTTATTATAGGTCATAGATTGCACAAGATTATTCATGCCTTTCTATGAAATACTTATGTGGTGAATCTGATAAGTTTGGATTGTAAGAAGAGGTTTATTGGAGAATGTTTGTGAGTTATATTGTAGTTTTAAATCAAAATATTGGTGCATCACCCCCTTTAGATAGATTATATGTTCAGTTTTTAGTTTATGCAAGTTTTCTTCTATCTTTCTCCTCCATCAATTCATAGATCTAAAGGGTATTTAAAGGGAGCCAACTCTTTCATAGGTTCATTCTTGAAATAGACAAACCCACAGTCTGAGAATGTTCTGATATTGCATGGGATTGCTAAGCTTGTAAAGGCTTAGCATTCAGGGTACAATCCTTCGTGACAATAGAAATATTAAAAATTTGCAAATGAATGATTCAATATCAGTAGATCAGTTTATGAGTCATCATTAATATTATGAATAAAATTAGATCTAATGGAGAAAAAATATCAGATCAGAAGATTATAGAAAAAATTCTCAAGAGTTTACCCAATAAATTTGATGCAATAGTTGTAGCAATTGAGGAATCTAAGGATTTGGCACAATTATCAGTAGATGAATTAATGGGATCTTTGTTGAGACATGAATCTAGAATGAATAGAAATAACAATACTTCTCTTGAGAATGCTTTCAAGTCTCAGGTATCACATAGCAAAGGAAGAGGAAGAGGAAGGTCAAACATCAAAGGAAGAGGCAAAGGCAGAGATGGAAGGAGTAACCTAGATCAAGGTGAAAACTATACTAAAAATTACAACAATAGAGGACATGACAACAATCATTTCCAGCAACATTCACAAAGGTTTGATAAATCTAACATTTAGTGTTATTATTGCAAAAAATATGGACATTATGCAAATGAATGTAGAAACAAACAAGGAGATGTGGACAAATAGAATTTTAATTACACAAATGAATCTAATTCTACAAGTCTATTCATCAGATGCCATGTTGCTCAAGAAAGTGCTAGGGATATTTAGTTTTTAGATAGTGGATGTAGCAATCATATGATAGAGAATAAAGAATTATTATCTAGTATTGATGATTCTGTAAAATTAGAAGTGAAATTGGAAAATGGTAATAAAGTGGCTATAATGGGTAAAGAAGTAATAAATGTTTTGGCAAAAAATGGTGTAAGAAGATTTATTCTTGATGTTTATTTTTTACCTGGATTAAAGAATAATCTTATGAGTGTTGGACAATTAGTGCAGAAAGGTTATAGAGTATCTTTTAAGGATAATGTTTGCACAATACTAGACAAATTTCCAAATGACAGGTTGATTGCAAAAGTGGAGATGACCAAGAATCAGATGTTTCCCCTTTGAATTCATTACATGCAAGGAGAAGAGGAAATCAATTTCAAAACCATGTATTTAGACCAATCATGGCTATGTCATTTGAGGTATGGAAATTTATATTTTGGAGGTTTGAGTTTCTTATAGAAGAAAAATATGGTGAAGGGATTGCCACCAATAGAGCAGCCAGACAGTTTGTGTGAGATTTACATTTTGGCAAAACAACATAGAGAGAATTTTCTAGTAGGAGTTTCATATAGAGAAAGGGTATTATTGGAGCTAGTTCATAGTGATTTATTTGGACCAATGCAAACTACATCATTTGGAGGTAGTACTTATTTTCTAACCTTCATTGATGATTTTAGCAAGAAACCTTGGATATATTTTCTAAAGGAGAAATTTGAAGCCTTTGGAAAATTCAAAGAATTCAAAGCTATGGTGGAAAAGCAAAGTGGCCAATTGACTTCTGGAGGGGACCATCGAACTGTCTTCCTTCCTTCCCAATTGTTGCCCTGATAAACCATGTCAATTGTTGGTAAAGTCAAACCATGCCAGTTCCTTCACATCTCAGCATCCCAAGAAGTAAACATGTTCTTATGACCACAATCTTATAATCTTGAGTTTACTACCTCAACAATGTTGACCTCTACCTTGTTTAAAAGGACTGTAGAGGCGTTTCTTTTCTGGAAAATCCTCCTGTTTCTCTCCTTCCAAAGTTCCCAGATTAGAAAATAAGGACTAGCGATCCATAAACCCCCATAAATGGACTCCTTTTGTAGCGAAGGCCAAGAATTGAGAAGTTCTAGAAGTTTAACGAGGAAGGCTAATTTCCAATGGAGTTTGGCGCAAAGAGATTGCCAACAGCTCATTGAGAAATCATAATTGAGAAAAAGATGGTCTCCTATCTCTTCAGTATGTTTACACAAAACACATCTAGATGGGCTAGCAAAACCCATCCTACTAAATATATCAACTATGAGAACTCTGCCCTAGAAGGCTGCCCAAGAAAAAATTTTGGCCTTTGGAATATTGTTTTTATTCTAGGAGAGCTTGTTTCAGAGCTTGGATTCCACCCCAATATTTCTTTTAAGGAATCTATAACCTTCTTTTACATTATACTAACTTGTAGGTGAGACATTCCATCTTAGGACATTAGGCCCTATTCTGAAGCTTATCCTTTGATTGCTCAAGGCCTCCTCAAAAGCAACTATTAACCTGTCCTCCAAGCCAAGATCCTTGACGCATTTCCATCTAAAAATTGAGCCATTATTGATCAAGGGAGAGATCATATAATCCTTTACTTTGTCCCCCAACAATTATTTTTTTAATGTTTTTGACTTGTTCCAATTCTTCCCTACCAACCAATTTAGTATAACCTTCCCACGAGTCCTCCTAGAAGAGGGCTTTACTACCATCTTTGATTTCCCAGGTCAAATGACTTAAAATCAAATCTCTGCAACTTTTGATGAAATTCCAAATCCTAGACCCCTTCGATAGGGATTGAGAGGTGAAGATACTATTTTAATCCTCATCTAGATACTTTTCTTTAAGAATCTTGACCCATTTAAGGTCTTGCTTAGAGTGAATGGACTAGACCAATTTTGCCCCTAGCACCTTATTCAGTGAGAGCAAGTTTTTAACCCAGAACCATCTACCTCCTTGTGTTCACAAACCTAATTCTAATTAATCAACAGATATTTATGCTGCTACGAGTTTCCTTTCCAGAAGAAGGTTCTCATTTTTTGATTTAGTTCTCTATTGGTAGCACTTGATAAAGGAAGACAGGATATCATGTGTGTCAGGATAGTAGTTATTACTACCTTAAGCATAGTTAAGTGGCCTGCCCAAGAGAACCACTTGCTTTTCCAAGATGCTAGTCTATTTTTTATCCTATCAATTAAAGATTCCCAAAGCTTCCTAGTCTTGACACCTTTAGATAGAGGTAATCCCATGTACTTACAGGGTAACTCACCCTTTTTGAAATTCAGAATCCTAAGAATGCGAATCTCTTTTACATTGTTAATGTTGAAAAAGAACCTCAAACTTTGGTTGACTACCTTCCTATCAAGAAGAAGTAGAATATTGATTTAAAATGAATTTGAAGTTTCTAGCTTCTCTTTCTTTGGCCACCCCAAAAAAATAGTATCATCAACAAAGTGTTGGTGAGTTAATTCATGCATTCCATAAGTGATCTGGATCCCTTCAATCTATCCATCCTGCTAGGCCTTATAGCACAACCTCCCTAGTGCTTCTGCCATTATAATGAAAAGGAAGGGGGACATTGTGTCCCCCTACCTAAGACCCCACAAAGTACTAAAAAACCTTCAAGGGAGCTATTTATGTAAACCAAAAACCATGAGCAAGACACCCATTCAAAAATGCCATTAAGCCAGGCTTTATCAAAGCCAAATTCTTCCAAAACATTAAAAAGAAATCTCCAATTGACTTTATCATAGGTTTTCTTGATATCTAGTTTAATGAGCATTACTAGTTTTTTGGTTTTTTGGATAGAATGTATAACTTCTTGAGCAATGATTACACCATCCAATATCAACCTCCTAGGAACAAAACCAATTTGCTCTTCTATGATTAAGTCTGATAGTATTTTCTTCATTCTATTAGCCACTACCTTAACCAAAATTTTGTAAAGGGTGTTGTACAAGTCTATAGGCCAATATTCGTCTAAAGACTCTAGTTTCTCTTTTTTTGGAATGAGAGCAATTAAAGTATTGTTAACATCCTAGAGAACCTTGCATGTGCTTCTTGAATCTTTGATTACCTCTATTACCTCCATACCCAAAAAATCCCAACATTTTTGAAAAAAGCCGCTGGGAACCCATCGGGTCTCGGTGCTTTGTCTGTAAATTGAAAAGGGCCTCCTTAACTTCTACTTCAGAGAAAATACAAGTCAACTTTTTATTCTGAGCCTTAGAGACAAGCCTGGGGATGCTATTTAGAAATGATTGCTAAGACTCCAAATTTGACCCATCCCAATCATTGAGTAAGTTTTGGAAGAAATCTATAGTGACCTCTCTAATTTCGTCTATCTTATCTATCAACCTACCATCTATAGATTCGATGGATGTTATTTTGTTGATATCCCTCCTAACTTTTGTAGAATTATTGAAGAACTTGGTGTTCTTATCTTGTGCCCGCAACCATGTTTCGCTAGATTTTTTACGCCAAAAAATTTCTTCCTTAGAAATAATGTCCCCCAATCTGCACATCAATTCTTTTTCTTGAATGAAACTGTCAGAATCTATACCTTCCCTAAAGATGTTTTTCATTTAATGACTATAATTCTTCTTCTAATTTCCTTTTTTCCTTGAAAATGTTCTTAAGGTACTCCTTATTCCAAAGTTTCAAATTTTGTTTGACCAATTTAAGCTTGGTGAAAATATTGGAAAATTTAGAGCTCCCTGGATTACACTCAGTCCACCATTACTTGACCAAATCCAAGAAATTTGGATTTTTGAACCACATGTTGTCAAACTTGAAAGGGGATCTAGTTGGCTTCCTTTCCCCAACTATCTCCAAGCATATAGGATAATGATCTGAGCTTGACATTGGCAATATCTTTCTTTCCAAACTGAAAGGGAAACAACTCAAATAACCTATGAATAGGAACCTATCTAACTTCTCAGCTATATTACTGAATCCTAGTCTCTTGTTAGTCCATGTGTAAACTCCATTTCCCATGGGAATTTCCAACAGTGAGTTCCTTTCAACAAAATCTTCAAAATCTAGTTGAGATTGCAATTTCCTTCCTACTCCCCCTCTTTTATCCTTTGTTCTTATAATAGCATTAAAGTTGCCTCCCATAAGGAAGAATTCAAAAGCAAGACTGCTACATAGAGCATCTAATTCTCTCTAATTTTTTTTTTTTTTCTAGACTAGAGTTGAGGCCATAAACATTTATCAAAAGAAAACTCAAATTAGAAGTCAAACTTCTTACCTTACTTGAAATCCAAACTTTACTTGAAGCCACTTCTTCAACCAGCATGAGTTGTGGGTACCACAAGGTGATGAGGCCACCAGAAGCACCATTGGTACTAACCCCAAAAAATTTCCACCTTTATCAAACTCTTGCAAATCTTGTCTCTCTCTTCCTACCACAATTTTCATTCATGTATTAAGCAGATGTCTATTTGAAAAGATTTCAACCGATGCCTGCATCTTTTGTTAGGGGTGTTTAAGCCCCTAACGTTCCAAGAACTAATTTTTATCATTGTTCAGGAAGGGTTCCACCTTTCCCTACTTTCAGCAAATCTTTGATCTTAAGTTGACCACTGGCTTCACCATCCCATTTGAACTTTTCCTTATTTGGAATGCGGCCTCTAGTCTTGTTTTCACCACAATCTGGAGAAAGTTTGGAGGATTCTTTCTAAAAAATTCCCAAAGTGCCCGCACCTGAAAACCCTCTAGCCAAAGCACTAGTTGGTAAATTTTGAATATCCATTTGTTTAGGAGAAGTGACCTCTTCCTCAGAATAAGTGTTCAAGTTTTCCAAACCCACATTTCCCATACAATTCTATTCCGAGCCTTCTTCAACTAAATTTAACGAGCCAATCTTAGCTTCCTTCACTAGTTCAGCCAACTCCTTCCCTACTTTAATTAAGGAATTGATATCTTTTTCTTACACATTGGGATGTAGCATGTCTCTTGTTGCAGAAATTTTCTTATCCAAATTTTCCATTTCGAACCAAGAGGGTTTCCCTATACAAGTCTTCTCCTAATTCACTTCTAACACCTTATCTGAGGGGACTTAATTATCATTCCTATTTGATACAACAAATTATTAAACTTCGATTATTAGATATTGATTTTTAGTTTTTAAACTCTATTAATATTATTTTTAGTTTTTTGTCTTAACAAAGCTGAATGGACATCAACTTTAGATTTTCAATATTATGAATACAATGCGTCTTTTTATTGTCTATGTTTTTTAGCAATTGTGTATAAGTTTTATTTGATTATTTAGCTCTATATTTTTGTTGGATATTAACATCCCTTTAGTATAGTGTTAGAGATTCTTAAATTTATTTCATTTGGTATCAAAAGAGATTGCATAAATTTTATTTTGAAGGTGGCAAGTTTTAGGTTAATAGTTATCTCCAAATGGCTAATAGTAGAAACTTTTCATTCAAGGTTCTATTGTTTAGAGGAGACAGCTATAAATATTGGAGCATTAAAATGAAGAACCTACTATTATCCCAAGATCTCTACGAATTAGTAGAAGTAGGATACATTGAACCTATAGATCAAAATGCTTTGAATGCTTTGACAATAAATCAATGAACTTAGTTGAAAGAAGACAAAAAGAAGAATAATTGAGCTCTATTCACCATTCAATCTACATTGGATAGTTCAACCTTCCCTAATATAGATGGTATGAAAAAATAAACCAAGGCATGGGAGGCATTGCAGGTTGCATACTAAGAATCTAAAAAAGTTAGATTGGTAAGACTTCAATCTTTTAGAAAAGATTTTGAAAATTTAAGCATGAAAAAAGTTGAGTCCATTCAATATTTTATTAGTAAGACTCAATCTATTGTGAACTAGCTTAGGACTCAAGGGGAAGTAGTTACAAAACAAAAAATTGTTACAGAGAAGATTTTGACTCTCTTCTTCCAAAATTTGATCTAGTGGTGATAACCATTAAAGAAAGCAAATATCTAACCACATTCAAAGTGGTAGAGTTGGTTGGTTCTTTCAGCCTCATGAGGAGCATATGCAACATTCTATGGAGAGTTTGGTACAAGTTTTCTAATCTATAGTAAGAATTGAAAACAAATCTACAACTCTTTTTTCTCAATCCAATAAATCTCAAGGGGATCCTTTTAATAGTAGAGGATGTAGTAGAGGAAGATAAAGAACAATAATAGAGGAAGAGAAAGAGGAAGAAGTTCCATGGATCATAGAAGTATCCATTGTAGATATTTTGAATGATATGGATACTATGAATCTGAGTGTAGAAAGAAGAAATCTAACTTGAATAACTCAAGAGCCAACTATACTGAAAAGTACTCCAAAGATGTAAAATACTCCACTTTCTTCACATGTAACATGGAAAAAGAGCATAAAAAGGATGTGTGGTTCCTAGATAGTGGCTACTCAAATCATATGATAGGTAAATTTGATATCTTTGTCAAATTAGCTAAATATGTGAGAAGTCATGAAATATTTGGTGATGATAAGGAGCAGGATGTGATGGCAAAATGTACCCTTTCCATAAAGACTAAGCAAGGAGAAACTACTTATATTCATGATACTTTGCATGTACCAAAATTAAAACATAATCTTGTAAGTATTGGGGAGCTTGTAGGATAAAATTCTAAAGTTGTGTTTCAATGTAATTGCTGCAAAATATTTGATAAATCAGCTAATTATCAGCTTGTAGCAAAGGATCCTATGATAGAGAACATGTTATTTCCTCTTAGATTACTTTCTACTAATGTGCCTACCCCTAAAGACACCACATATGATTGATTGTTATGGCACAAGTGTTATCATTGATTTTGTTTACAAGAAGAATATGGTGAGAGGACTTCAAGTAATTTAAGCAAAAGAAGAAGTTTGTACTTGGTGTGCACTTGGAAAGCAGTATCGAGATAATTTTCTAGTGAACAAATCACAGAGGGAAAAGGCTCCTCTTGAGCTTGCGCATGCTGACATCTATGGTGATATGCAAGAGCCATCCTTGGATAAGATTTTTTTTTAACTTTTATTCATGATTTTTCTCACCACACATAGATCTATTTTATTAAGCATAAATCCAAAGCCTTCGAATGCTTCAAGAAATTTAAGTCTATGGCTAAGAAGCAAAGTGGGTATTATCTCAAAATAATCAAAATAGATAGAGGGGGATAATTTACTTCAAAGGATTTCTCTAATTTTTGCAACAATTATGGCATCAAGAGACAACTTACTACAACTTCTAGCCCCCAACAAAATTATATTGCAGAAAAAAAGAACCACACCATTTCGGAAATAGCACAAAGTATGTTGAAGTAAAAAAAACCTTTCAAATTATTATTGGGGAGAAGCGGTGGAAACAAAAATATACATCTTGAATTGGAGCCCTACAAAACAGTTCAAAACATCAATCCAAAGGAAGCTTGGAGTGGTCACAAGCCTTCTATGGCTCATCTCCATGTATTTGGTTGTCCATCATATGTTCATATTCTAGTTCAGAAGCAAAAGAAGTTGGATGAAAAATCACAACTTTATATCTTTGTGGGATATTGTGATGCAACTAAAGGTTATTGATTTTATAATCCTGAGACAAAGCAATGGATTGTAAGTTAGGATGTGGGTTTTGATGAAGGGGTATGGCAATGGCAGAAATTTGTATAGAAAAAACACCAGTAATTATGGACATAGAAGATGAAAGTGTTCCTCCTCCCCCCACAAGTTCAAGTGGAAGTACAAGCTCCAGTAGTAGCTCAATTTTGAGTTCTCCTAATAGTGCAACTTCAGGTGATAGTTCAAGTCCAACATCAAGTCCAAGCTATTTAACAAAGGTATGAAGTTTAAATGAAATTTATCAGAGGAGTACTAATATGAATTCAGTTGTTAATTTTTCTTTGCTTAGTCAAATTCAAGTTGAACCCGCTGTGTATGAATAAGTAGCAAAAAAGAAAGTATGGATTGATGTTACGAATGAAGAGATGGAAGAAATAGATAAAAATAATACATGGAAATTAGTGTAGCTTTAGAAAGATAAATAGGTGATTGGTGTCAAATGGATTTATAAGGTGAAATATGATGTTGATGGTTCTGTGAAGTGACATAAGTAAGGATTAGTTGCCAAGGGATTTGTACAAACACTGGAGTAGATTATTCAGAAACCTTTGCTCTAGTTATAAGACTTGATACCATCAAGATTATATTAGCAATTACTACACAAAGTAAGTGGCATGCATATCAAATGGATGTAAAATCAACCTTCCTTAATGGTTATTTAGATGATGAATTCTATGTGGAACAACCCATGGGCTATGAAATTCAAGGAAAATAATAGTTTGTTTACAAACTGTTGAAGAAAGATCTCTATGGGTTGAAGTAGCCCCTCATGCTTGTTATGCAAGGATTGATAGTTATTTCTTGAAGAAGGGATTTAACAGAAGCCTCTTAGAACCAACCTTGTATATCAAACATGTTGGTAAAGATATTCTCATTGTTTGTCTTTATGTTGATGATCTTATTTATATAGGTAACACCAAAAGTCTTTTGGAGAAATTTCAAGCGAAAATGAAACAAAAATTTTAAATGTCAGATTTGGAACTCATGCATTATTTTCTTGGCGTGGAAGTGCAACAACAATCAGAAGGTATATTAATTTCTTGAAACAAATATGTAGCTAATTTATTGAAAAAGTTTAGAATGAATTCATGCACAACAATAGTAACTCCTTTAGCCCTTGGTAAGAAATTAATCAAGGAAGATGAAAGTTCCAAAGTAGATGCCACTTTGTACAAAAGTTCGGTTGGGAGCCTCATGTACCTCACTACAAATATCCCTGATATTATGTATGTCATCAGCCTTGTCTCTTAGTTCATGCAAGATCTACATGAGTCTCATCGACATGCTACAAAAAGAATATTAAGTTATGTTAGTGGAACTCATAATTTTGACATCCATTATTCTTCTACTGAAAAATGTGAACTAATTGGTTATATAGATTTTGATTGGGTTGGTTCAGTGGATCATAGAAAATCAACATCCAGTTATGTTTTCTCACATGGTTCGAAAGTTGTACTTTCTAATAGTAAAAAATAGGCAATTGTGGCTCTTTCTTCAAGAAAAATAGAATATATTATTCTGCAGTTGCCAGTTGTCAAGTAATCTAGATTAGACAGATCTTGGAAGATCTATACTTCATACACGAACATCCAACTACTTATTTTTGTGATAACAATAGCACCATTGCAATGACCAAACACCCTGTGTTTCATGCTCAATCGAAAACACATAGAGATCCAACATCATTTTATTCGTGATTTGGTACAAGATAGACAAGTAGAATTGCAATTCTACCCTACATCTAAACAAGATGCTGATATCTTCACCAAAGCTCTTCCAATTGCTACTTTTGTCACTTTGAGAGATCATTTAAAACTCATCCCCATTAACAGTTTTTTTTTTCAGTTTGCATAATTCCTAAGATATTTTTTATCTTTCCATGCAACCAGTTTGTAGGAGACATATTTTTAAAAAATTGTTTTTTTACCAGAATGTATGAATCACCACAGTGAATGAGCAATGCATGAAGTTAATATTTTAGTTTTATATTTAGGACACTATGATTCCTATGACATCATATTATTAGACTTCTATTTTTAGTTTTTAGTTTTAGTTTTGAAACTATATTAGTATTGTATTTCAGTTCGCTATTTTAACAGAGGTGAATGAGCAACAACTTCAGATTTTGAATATTATGAATACAGTGTGCCTTTTTTATTGTCTATGATTTTTAGTAGTTGTGTATAAGTTTTATTTGATTATTCATCTATGTATTTTGTTGGCCGTGAACATCCCTTCAGTATAGTGTTAGAGCTGCTTTAATTTCTTTCACATAGTATCTACACAGATGGTCAGCAGCCTCAACTTCCAAGGTTGGAATATGTTAGATTCCTTTACTCATGAAGTTACAACTTGTCAACTATAATTTATAGGTATTGACAGCTTTGAAATGAATTAGAGCCTCAAAATGGTCCTGTAGCAACACAGTGTCTTTTTAGTTTATGTTTTCAATAACAATGCATTCCAGATTCATCTTTTGTAATTCTAACATTCTTTAGAAAAATTGATTATAGTATATACTTTCACAGCTTTGCTATTTTATAATTCCCGTGCATGTTTGAACTAGCTGTGTTTTATGACTATAGATAGTCTAAAAGGACAAATGTTCCTATACATTTTTTGGGGGGTTAATATTGATGTTCCCAAGAAGAGCATTACTGCTTGATACTGAGTTAAAAAAGTTGTACTTTACAAAATGAATTTTAAATCTAAAAAAAGAGATTTGACTCAAATTTCTACATAGTTAGACACAGAAAAATTGAAAAAAAAGGAACCTCCCATAAAGTAAAAATAGCAACCCTAAGGAATATAAAGTACATTCGCAGTCTTCCTTTCAAGTAATTCTATATTTGAAATGACCATCCTCCCAAGTCATCTTTTAATATATATATATTAATAGAAAAAGGTGACTGAGTACCTATAGATTAAATAAAAAGTTTTTACATAAAGTATCAAAAAGTCTAGAGCTAAAGAGTAGCCAAAATAAAAATAGAAGGCCTTGAAATAGCTAGAGCTAACAATAGAAAAACAAACAAAAAAGAAACCACGAACCCCACAATTAAAAAGTCTCCGTAGGAAGTGAAGCCCAAGAAAATCTAGCAAGAGGTTAAGCTGACATCATAAGATCAGAATGCACAAAGGCTAGACTTGTAAGTACACCACGAAAGGAAGAGAATCAATTGGAGATTGCGACTTGTCCACTGTAGACACTTCCAAACAAATGAAATGAAGCCATCATCATTCAAAAGAATGCCTGCTAAAGATGGGCAATAAATACTTGTCACCTCCACTTAAGGTAGAGTATTAAGATAAAGGATTCACAATTTCAATCTACCCACCAAACCAATTAAAGCTACGAGTACTTGTCTCGGATCATTAAAACTCATGAATGCTATCAAATCCTCTTCAACGAGCTTGTCAGGAGCTGGTGGGAAAGAATAATAACACAATTAATGAGACTGATCTAGGCATGCCAGAGGGATGTTACTGTACAATGCCAATTTCAAACCGAGGTTCTGCCACTTTTGCCAACTCATTTGACAGAAGTTTGGCCAAAATGGTTGGTTGATCTAGATCACTAGGAAGGAAAAGAATGACTGTGCTTTCTTGCCCAACAGCTAGATTAGCTAGAAGATCTGCCACCTTGTTGCCTTCCCTTAAAGTGTGAGAGATGAGATAGTTATCAAACCTAATAAGGAGGGTGATGGCCTACTGAAGAATATAGTTGAGGTTCCAGTTGTCTAAGCCTTTTTCTTTAATAGCATTAATCACTATCAGAGAATCACCCTCAATCCAAACATTTTTAATGCCTTTCTCAATTGCTAGTTACAAACCATGCACTAAACCCCATGCTTTAGCCTCATTATTAGTTCCTATTGGAAGTTTGGATGATTTGGCTGTAATCAAAGAGCCATCTTCTTTCCTAATAACACAACCTGTGCCAGAGGGTCCCGGATTACCTCGACATGCTCCATCAATGTTTAACTTGTAAAAAGGGGAAGAGGGTAGAATCCATTTAACTTGATCTCTTTATGAAATATTCTTAGATACCCTTGAGATGCTGCCAAAACCTATTTTACTAATTGAAGGCTAGTGTGGCATTATTGCTGCATCCCATTTAGTCCACACTGATTGGCTGGATTTTGAACTCCTGAGATTGGACAGCACCAAATCAGAGATCACCACTTCTAATTTATCACAAACAAGGCTCACAGAGCTCACTTCCTTTTTGAAGATGTGGAGATTCCTTTCCCACAATAATGCCAAATAATCATAGAGGGACCTATATCCCACAAACATGCTAAATAGGAATTATCAAACTGATGAGGCCAATTGATAAACATCAGCAACAAAGATTTGGATAGAGGGCTAATCCAATTTAACTTCCTCAAAAACCAAAGCCAACACTCTCTACTAAAGGGATGGAGAAGAAGAAGATGGTCTACAAACTCTTCCACACATCCACATACAACACAAGGAAAATTTGAACCGAGGCCCAACCTTTTAATTCTATCACCTGTCAAAATTTTATTATGGAGCGTACACCAAGCAAAAGCTCCTGCTTTAGGGAGTAGAGCATCACCCCAACACAGGTTTAAAGGCCAATTTAAGTCAGCTTTGTATCCCTCTCTAACCGTATAGAAACCCAATTTTGACCCTATCTAGATCACCTCATCATCCACGTTAGAAACAATTACCATTCTCTTCCTCATAATTTGACTAACACTTTATGTTCATACACTTTTTGCTTTAGGGAGTAGAGCATCACGCCAAGAGAGGTTTAAAGGCCAATTTAAGTCAGCTTTGTTCATACAAGCTTTGTATCCCTCTCTAACCATATAGAAACTCAATTTTGACCCCGTCCAGATCACCTCATCATCCACGTTAGAAACAATTACCGTTCTCTTCCTCAGAATTTGACTAAGTAACACTTCCTGTTCCCATGGAAAATTACATCCCTAGGTGCTCTTCCAAGCCACTGAAGCTGAAGTCCCATTCCTTGACACTTGCCAGTAGTCTTTAACTTTGGTGGCCCAACTTAATTGAAGAAACATTCTAGCTTCTGTAAGATCCTTCCTAGAAGCAAGAGTCGGCTCACCACCCCAAGAATCTGACTAGAAGTCATCCTTTTCTCCATTATGAATTATCTAGGTCAATTTAGGATGAAGAATATCTATACTTCTGACAATGAAATTCCAAATTGTTGAACCCTTGCGAGGATTTTTGGCTATAAAAATTCTCTCATTGTCAAAAGTGTCCAAATATTTTGCCTTCATTAGTCTTACCCATTTAGAATTAGCTTTTGTATACATGTTCCATACCAATTTGGCCCCTAAGGACTAATTTTGAATGTCTATATTAAGAATCCTAGCCCCTCCTTCATCTTTAGGTTTGCACACCTTAACCCATGCCAACAAATGGATTTTCTTCTCTTGGTAAGAACCTTGCCACAAAAACTTCTCGCACACCCCATCTATTTTGGAAATAATACCTTTGGGGATGTGGAAGATGGATATCATATAGACTTGAACTGTGGCTAGAACTACTTTAATCATTACTAATCTGCCTACAAGTGATAATTTGTACCCTTTCCAGTTAGATAATTTTGAATTTAGATTTCCTAGTACTTTATTCCATAGGTCATTCCTGCATCTGTCATTAAAAAGAGGAAGGCCTAGGTACCTTCGTGGTAAGGCCTGTATGTCTAATTTGAAGATACCACAAATCTCATCCTAGAGCTGAAGAGGAACATTTTGAAAATAAACCATAGACTTGTTGAAATTGACCAGTTGACCCAAGATTCAGCAATACAAATTAACTGTATTCATCATGGTTCTAGCTTCCTATGTCGAAGCATGACCAAATAGTATGGTGTCATCTGCAAAAAATGCATGAGTAAAGGATTCTTGAACCCCTTTAATCTTAATTCCTTTCCATTATGACTTCCTCCTAACTTCCTTTATTGCCCATATGAGGGCCTCTGTCATGATAATAAAGAGATAAGGGGATAAGGGATCACCTTGCCTAATAACCGTAAATGAGTATAACATGTCTCTATCATTTTATTATATAGTCTTAGAACATAAAAGGCTGCAGTGATACTCGGTTCAAGAGTAAGATATTTCAACTAGGTCTTTTGTGCATTACAAGATGACTTACATGTAGTGTGGGGCAGGTCACTCGGTGCATTACAAGTTAGCCCAAAACAAACTCAGAGTTATAGGAAATGTTTATGTCTAATTAAAAATTTTCCGCTGTTCTTCCAACATTACGAGAGAAGAAGACAGAAATACTTTTAACAAGTCTTTCTTTTCATGCTAAAGCCATTTTGAACTAAATATTTGATTACGCTTACTTAACAACCTGCCAACAAAACCACAGAATGCATGGTTTACTTCATCTGAGGATTTAGATATTCTCTATTTGATTAGATTGCCGACTAGTGGGAACATTACACAGTTCCTTAGCAAAGCAGAAGAATGTCATCGATGTTATTTTGCTATTAAATTGGTTTCTAATGATTATATATATTCAGTGATGTTGACCACCATCAGATTCCATGGTTAGAATCCATAGATTCTAAGAATATACACTAAAGTTCCAACTTGTCAAAATAAAATATAATTTATATGCCATGACAGCTATGAACATAAACATGCATATTGAAAAAAATAGAGAAAAATAAAATAGAGTGCAGCAAATAGAAAACACTTAAATATATTGTTGCACAGAAAATCTCCAGAATCTTGCCTAGTTACAATGGTAGCCTTGCTGCTATTTTTTATAACATTAATGGAAATCTCCAGAATATCTTAGAATGATTAAGAGATGTGTCGAGAAAAGAAAAATCTGGAGGTTTCTACTTAGAGATGGAAGTTTCCATATTCTGGAACATTCCATAATAAACATTATCTCCAACATTCTGGAACATTCCATAATAAACATTATCTCCAACATTCTGGGACATTCCATAATAAACATTATCTCCAACACCCCCCCATAATGTTTATTTGGAGAAGATAATTACAAAAGATTATTATATAGCAACTTCCTTGAGATTTAACAAGTCTCTAAATTTGATAAATTTCACTTTAGGTAGTGCTTTTGTAAAGATGTAAGCAATTTGTTTTTCTGTTCCACAAAATTTTAACTCCACCACTTGATCTTCTATCAAATCACGAACAAAATGATGATGCACTTCTATATGCTTTGATCTAGCATGATAAATTGCATTTTTTGCTAGCTTGATAGTACTTTGATTATCACAAAATATAGTAGTTGGACAAACTTGTGGATGTTGTGTTTCTTCAAGTAGTCTTCTAAGCCATAATGCTTCTTGAGATGCCTTTGATGAACCAACATATTCAGCTTCTATAGATGATAGTGATACTATTGCTGTTTCTTGTTGCTCCAAGAAATTGGTCCTGACCCAAGATGAAACATGTACCCTGAAGTTGATTTTCTATCATCAATATCACCTGCATAATCAGAATCTGTATATCTAAGTAATGTTGGCTCTCCTCCATATTTGTACTCAATTCCAAGGTGATAAGTGCCTTTAATATATTTTAATATTCTCTTAGCTACTTTCCAATGCTGAATGTGTGGATCTGACATGTACCTGAATACAATACCACCTGCATATGCAATGTCTGGTCTAGTTATGGTGAGATACAAAAGACTCCCAACTAATTGTCTATATAATTTTCCATCCACCTTCTTTTGAGTAGAATTAGCACTCAACTTTAAGCCTACTTCACATGGTGTATTAGATGCTTTACAGTCAGTCATATTAAAATTTCTCAATACATCAAGAGCATATTTGGTTTGAGACAACATGATTCTTCCTTCTTCTTGCCATACTTGCATACCCAAAAAATAGTGCATCAACCCTAAATCAATTATTTCAAAAGCTTGTTTGAGTTGATCCTTGATTATTTCAATATTATGTGTGTGATTCCCTGTAATAATCAAGTCATCCACATACAATACAATAATAACAACTTTACCATCACTATGTTTTACATACACATCTAGATCAGCTTTACTTCTTTTAAATCCTGCGTTTATAAAGTACTCATTTATTTTTGAGTACCATGCCCTTGGAGCTTGCTTAAGACCATATAATGATTTTTTTAATCTACACACTAGATGTTCTTGACCACTTTTAACAAATCCAGGTGGTTGTTGCATGTAAATTTCTTCTTGAAGATCACCATGTAGAAAGGCACTTTTTACATCCATTTGATAAATTTTCCAACCAAATTGTGTAGCTAGAGCAAATATTGTATGAATTGAACTCATTTTAGCAACTGGAGCAAAGGTTTTAGTATAATCAATACCTTTTGTTTGTGAGAAGCCTTTAGCCACTAGTCTTGCTTTATATTTTTCAATAGCTCCATCTGATGTGAACTTAACTTTGTAGGTCCACTTGCAGCCAACCACACTATTACCTTTTGGAAGAGTTGTCAATTCCCATGTTCTATTATTCATCAAAGAATTGTATTCATCTTGCATTGCTTCTTCCCATTCTTCTTTCCCTTTTGCTTCCTCATATGTACTCGGAGTGTCAACCTGCATCACCTTAGTCATAAGAGCATAGTTAGCAAACATATTTCTAGGGCCTTCTTGGTATATTTCTTGAATGCTTCTAGTCTTCTATGTGTCTTCATCATCACTTTCACTTGATGCTTCAATTTGTGTTCCTTCTCCTCCTGTAGAAGATTGCACACCTTGATTTTGAGCATTAGTATAAGTAGACTTATCTTCTTCAATCAATATTGGAAAGTAAGATAATGTAGGAGAATGTTCACTTTCAATATCTTCATCAAACCATACATTCCTTTTGATATAAATTTCATTTGTTTTAGGATTATATAACCTATATCCTTTTGATTCCTCACTATACCCAACCATTATGTACTTCTCACTCTTTCTTTCTAACTTGCTCCTTTTTTCATTAGGGATGTGGGCATATGCATTACATCCAAAGACTCTAAAATGAGATACTGTAGGCTTCCTACCACTTCATGCCTCTTCTGGTGTTATAGTCAAAATTGCCTTAGTAGGTGTTCTATTCAAAATGTAAACTATAGTACAAATTGCTTTAGTCCAGAATTTAACTTCTATATTTCTAGAGTGAAGCATGCACCTAGCCATTTCTATTATAGTTTTGTTTTTCCTTTCTGCAACTCTATTTTGTTGGGGTGAGTAGGAGACTGTTGATTCCTTCTTTATCCCATGTTGTTTACAAAAATCAAAAAAACTTTGTTCATATATTCCATACCTCTATCTGTTCTTATATCTTCAGAGATCTTCCGCTTTGATTTTCAACCAATGCCTTAAACTTTTTAAACTTATCAAACACTTCATCCTTCTTTTTTAAAAAATAAACCCAAATTCTTCTAGTATAGTCATCAATAAAGGTGAGGGCATATGTGATGGTGTTCTGAGAGGACCCATTACATCACTATGAACCAAATGTAAAGGAGTTTTTGCTCTCCATGATTTACCTTGTGGGAAACTTTCCACATGTTGCTTTCCCATAGCACATCCTTCACATACCTTGTGACTTGATGAGATTTTTGGAAGCCCATGCACCATATATAGTTTCTCCATAAGCTTGAGGCTTTGATAATTGACATGTCCCATACGCTCATGCCATAACCTGCTCATATCATTATATTTGGCAATAGCACACATATTCTCATTTCCACATTTAGAAGTAAACTCTTGAAACTTATATAATCCATTCTCCATTTTACCAATTGTAGTCACTTTGTAGTTATTACTCACATCCTTGATCAGACATTTGTCATTGTAGAATTCTATTTTATACCCCTGGTTTGCAATTTGAGATACAGAAAGAAGATTTGTCTTCAATTCTGGAACTAACTTCACATTTTTTAACATGCCATTATCTACTTTAACATTTCCAGTTCCTTTAACTTCCAAAGCACTGTTATTCCCCAAATATATTTTCTCTAGATTGTTATCATTTCTTAGTGCACCAGAATCAATAACCCAGTCATCTTTATAAGAATCATTTGCTTTAAGTGCGATACAGAGAGCATTACTTTTAGAATCAAAATTTTTTGTAAACTTATTTGTCTTCCTTTCTGTATCTTTGATCCTCTTATAGAATTCATTTGCTTTATGACCCAACTTACCACAGTAATTACATTTCCATTTGCTTTTATGATAATCCTTGGTTGGAGTATACCTATTGTCATACTTCCAATTTTTCTCTCTTGAATGGTTTTCTTGTGTATTTTTATAATTTTGTTTCCCTCTTAATATGAAAGCTTCATCATTAAATGACTCCTTTTATTTGATTTGACATTTTTCTTCTTGCACCAATTTAGCACATAACTCTTCATATTTTATGTTCTTTAATTTATCAGCAGTATTTAGCCCTCTTATAAATGACTGATAAGATCCTGGGAGACTTTGTAAAACTATTTGCAGAAAATCTTTTTCACCTATAGCCTTTCCAAGAGAAGCAAGTTCATTTCTCTTTTCCTTAATTTGCTTAGATGAGGGACTAGCTCTTGTGAATTTGACAATTTCATGTTATATAATTCTGCAGTGAGAGTTAGAATCCATACATCACCTAAATTTACATATGTAGTTTTTAAACTATCCCACACTTTGACTCCACTTCTCTCATTACGAACTTCTGGAAAAACTTCTTCTAAAAGTGTAAGCTTGATTAGTGTTGCTGCCCTCTTATCTTTTTTATCCCAATCTTCTTAATCTTTTCCAGGGTTTGCTGGTCTTTGTTCACTACTAGTAACAATCTCAAAGTAGTTTTGAAGCATTAGAAAAATCTCCATACAAGACATCCAATCATTATAATTTTTTCCATTTAGTTTAATTGTAGGTAAAGGAATACCAATTGAATCCATTCCCTCTTTTTCAGAAGAGAATCCAAATAAATTTCAAAGAAAACTTAATGCATAAATGAAAATCTCTCACTAAATTTTTGGAATTGATATTCTTTCTTCTTCAACCAAATTTCAACCTGCAAGAAAGAAAACTCCACTCTATAGAATCACAGATGCTGCCCAAGATTTAAAGCTGCTCTGATACCATATTGAAAAAAATAGAGAAAAATAAAACAAAGTGTAGCAAATACAAAACATTAAATATATTGTTGCACAGAAAATCTCCAGAATCTTGCTTAGTTACAATGGCAGCCTTGTTGTTATTTTTTATAACATTAATGGAAATCTCTAGAATATCTTAGAATGATTAAGAGAAGTGTCGAGAAAGGAAAGATCTGGAGGTTTCTACTTAGAGATGGAAGTTTCCATATTCTGGAACATTCCATAATAAACATTATCTCCAACATTCTGGAACATTCCATAATAAACATTATCTCCAACATTCTGGGACATTCCATAATAAACATTATCTCCAACAATGCATCCCACAGTTTCCTATTAGAATTTTCATTTACTTCCGGAAAAGTGAATATATAGTATCTACTATATCTTCCACTTGGTATTATATAATCCTTCGCCTGTTCGAACTACCTGCTTGCTGTCACGAGTTGACAATTCTCTAAAACCAGAATTTTTTATTTCGAGATTTTCTATACAAAATTCGGCTTCACTTTTTTGTGCGAATGCCCAACAACTGCATCACTACTTTATACATTGATTATAGTATAATAATCTCGAAACTTCCACTAGATACAATTTTTCTAGGATAGATTCTAACAAGTGATATATAAAAATAGGTTCATATTTCCTGAATATTTCAGTTGGAACCTTAATAAATTTCACTATGTATTAAATGTGTTTTTTATAATTTTAATAAATTAAATTTAGATTTAAAATTGAAGAGTTGTAGTTTAACTAGTTGAGCATATTTGGTGAAGATGATGGTATGTTCTTTGATTATACCATCCAGTAAGGTTCAATCTTTTAGAGATGCAATTGGACTTTAAAATAATGGATCAATAAACCTTATCCTATTGACACATTGTGAAATCGACCATAGTCCAGATAAAATTGACCAAAAGTTAGTTATGTTTATATGTGCAAAATAGAACAGTCGGTTAAGGCATTGGTGTTGAAATGATACGACACAGGGTTGAAATTTTTTGAATAGTCAACACAACATGGTGGCTATTTATGTGAGGTGGATTAGATCCCCTACTTGTGATAGCTTACCTCAAAGATGACTTCTATCTTAGGTGTATGCTCCATCATAATGTTATAGTCTGCTACATAAAGGCATAGATATTGATATCTATATAATCCAATTGTTTAAAAAAAAACACTCACATATAAAGAGTTGAGATTGAAATAAAATATTTACATTTTTATTAACTAAAACTAAGAAATGTATTAATAAAAATAAGTTTAAGAAGTTTATCTCTACTTTTGTTGTTATGTCAATTTTGACTTTTTGATAGATAGAGACAGTATGTGAGAAAACTGGAAATTGACATCTAATATCAAAACAAGATTAGGAGACTCTAATAGAGATACTTTCATTTTTATGTGGCCTGGGATAGAATTGTAGCCATAGTTTAGTTTGTTCCCATGACACGTAACTTAGTCTGAATAGTATGGTTTTGTCTTCTACTCCTATTGAAATGCGAGAATTGTTTAGCTTGGATATACTCGTGCCTAAAATCTTGATCCTGTTGAGAACCATATTTATAGATGGTCAACTTCATCGATACAATTCAAATTTATTGTCAATATACAAAGATGGTAAACACACCGAGAAGATTTGCAAATGCTGATATAACCAAGACTGAATTGAGATTGAGAAATTGATATGGCTAATAGTAACATGCTCTAAATGCAGATGCAGATTCCAATAATTGACGATTCTTAGTGATGTAGGATGATATTCTTATGTACAAATCTTAAACTGACAACTTCAACTTTTGGAATGTGGGTCGATAAATTAACGCAGAAAATCTTAGAAAAAATGAATTGGAGAGTAGAAGATTTAAAATTCAAATATATGAGATCAGGCCATGAAATGGCCCATTGTAAAGTATAGGAGAGCTGGTGTGGCCTAGTCTAGACATATAAGCTTTTCAGCAAGATTGGCAGTTTATTGGGTGCATAATTCAGTAGGGCGTAAAAATCCTCTGAGTTGTAGTAAATGTTTTTAGAATTTTTGTTTTTACCTAAACAGCAGATGTCTTGATCCCCAGACAACGTTACAAGGGAACAACACACAAATATTTTGATCTAAATATTTGTTCACGGTACTATAGTTCATACTCATCGATCTACCAACGAAACAATAGAATGGATAACTGGACACTCTGCCAACGAGACAACACAATGAATAGTTTACTTCTGCGGGCATTTAGACGTTCTCTTTTTTGAAAAAAATTGTATAATCTAGATTCCCGACCAGTGGGAACTTCGCGTTGAGATTCCATTTTCCATAGGCAGTGTATTATGTTTTTGTATTAAACTGCACAATTCCTTGAAAGAAGACAAGAATGTCATTGATGTTATTTTGCTATTAATGTGGCCTCGAATGATTATATATATTCAATGATGCTGACCAGCCTCGAATTCCATAGTTGGAATCCACAGATTCTTAGAATATACACTTTAAGTCGAAACTTGTCATAAGAGCTATGAAGTGAATAAGGGCCTCGCAAACAAAAACAGTGCTGTAACTACAAATAGTTTGTTATTCTGTATAGGTTATATATATTACCGACAACACATGCATCCCACACTATCTTTGGAATAGTGAATATAGTATTTACTGTTCTTCTCAATTAGTATTAGATAATCCCTTGCACGTTGGAACTTTTTGCTGGCTATACATAAATATGAGAGCATCTTTAACAGTCTCCTGATCTTGATTTATAATTTCTTTTGTTAAGTAAAACTTTTGTAACATACCATAGAGCACTAACACAGTTCGAACATGTACTGAAACATTTGTCCTTTTCCACGTTCTGCAGTGATAACACACAGCGAGTTCGAACATGTAAGGGAATTATAAAACAAGTAGCTAGGAAAAATATAATGTAATGAGTTTTTCAAAGTGTATTAGAATTCTAAAAGATGAATGTGCATTGTACGTGTTATCGAAAACATAAACAGAAAAAAATATTGTTTTGCTGCAGACAATTGTAAGGCCCTTATTCATTTCAAGACTGTCAATAGCTATAAATTATATTTGACAACTTGTAAATTTATGCCAGTAAATAAGGAATTTAACAGATTCCAACCTCGGAATTCTAGGCTGTTGACCATCTCTGTGTTTAGTGCCAAAGAATCTAATTTATTTAAGAGTAAAATAGTATCAATCTCATTCCAAGTCTAACAAATTAGATGTTAAAATTATCTAACCCATTACACACCCAATGTTCCCATTGGTAGGTAATTTTAATTAATGAATTTGTGAAAAATATGAAATTTTCTTGCAGAATCTAAGCCAAATAAGTCTATATATATGCGGTGTAAGGGCATACAGAAATGCAACAACCACTGGTCTGTGACGTCCTTTATCTTTTTGTGTCACTCAAGTGCTGGCCTGTTACTATTCCTAATATACCCGGCCTCAGTAGTTTCTGTTAAGTACAAGATGAAAACTGGTCTTGTTTTCATCCTTTCTGTGGCTTGCTTTGCTTGGGCTATTTTACTTTGTGAATCTCGGCCAATGAAGCTACCCAATACTGCAGTCATGACCTCTGCACTTGCTCCTGCCCCCATCTTTAGTGCGGTCCCAGTTGTTAATGAGAAAGAGAGTGCAAGCTATTTTGCCGCAGATGAAAGCTTTGACGGCGTAAAATCTAAGGAGAGGAAATACGGTGTTTATCTAACAAGTAAAGATGATGTCAGTGGAGGAACGCCTATCATGAACCAGCCACAAGGCCATAGTCCAGGGGTTGGACATTGAACACGCTTATATTAAGAATATTAGCAGTTATGTATATTATTTCTGTTGATTAATTACATGATGTTATCTTGCATTATCTTACTTTGTACACCATAGATGAGGACGCATTCCAGTTTCAACATGATTTATAGATATCCAGAGTCATAGCATGTAATGTTCTATTGATTTTAGTTTGATTGCTAAGATTCTGAAGTGTGACTCGAAATGGCAATGTAATGTAAATCAACCTTATTTCCTTCATTTATGTGGTGTTTATATGGTAAGGCTGAGGTTTTTTTTTTTTCTTTGGAGTCTCAGAGAGATGTAGTTCGAAAATACCATCATCACGAGAGACAAGTGAATCAAAATCAATGTGCAATACTTTTTGAATGACTCTTAACAGATAGATGAGCCCACTATTTTCGTTCTAAGCACACAGTAATGCAACATGTTTTTATACTAGCCATACAAATTACGAACGCATTCTCCTCTTCCCTTACCTCACTGCCTGGTATTATATTTTGAAAAAGACAAGCACGACCATTAAAAGTTTATAACATCTGCTGTTGAGGGAAATTAATTTATGATATCTTCGAGATGAGCTTAATTACGCAGAATTGTAAACGAACATTCTACGGGTTTTCAGCCCCTTAGTATCATTCAAAAAGTTTTCGTATCTGAAAAATGTATGTATTGGTTTTTTTCTTCATTACCTTCCACTGTAAATACGTAGCATTGAAATATAAGGAAAATAAGTTTAGACAAAGAAATATTGAAATGAAAGATGAAAAAAGAGTCTGAACATTGAGTAGAACCTTTGTCCTTGTTTTCGACTGTAGGAAAGCATGGTTCTATATAATTAGGTCCTTATTCGTTGAAACTATTTCAATTGAGCGACCACATAACCTGTAAGAACAAAAGAGCTAAAGGGCTACATTTCTTCTACAGTGTTGCGTTAATGGATACTGCACTAAAAAATTTTAAGATTCAAATACCATTTTCAGGTTCCCCAGATAATGTCAATTTAAGTTTAACATCCAAGGGGTAGTGAGATCCTGTCATGTCCCCGGAGTAGTGGGAGACGATGCCACATAGTAGTGGGTCCTGCCAGGTCAGAAACTAGTTCATCAGCCGAGTCTAAGTTTAAAATGGGCGGGTTAAAATGTGTTTTAGCACTCGATTCTTATCGGAAGAAAATTTGGGCTAAGATGGGAATTTTTGCTGCAAGAACCATCAAGTCTTAATGTTGAGCCTGCTTGGTATAAATGTTCTCCACACGTCTGATGGCGCCACACCCTTGTGACACCCTGTTTGTCCCTTGCTGCAGGCAGCCCTGCAGTAGCTCAACACAATTTCTATCGCCCACACCAAACACAGTAATGGCTCAGGTGACTTAAGAAGTCAATGCATTTGCTACAGGTTAGTTTTGCTCACAGGCTTCTCCTACTGTTGCTGCAGGTGATCTAAAACCAACTCGCACACTTTTCTTAATGCTGCAGGTTAATGATTGCTTCCATGCTGAGGGTAGCCCAGGTAGTTTTGAATTCACCCAACTTATGTACTTCTAGGCTGAGCATCAAATGCAATTGTAGGCAAGCTTGAACAACTCTCTCACCAAACAGGTGGCAAGTTGAAATTTGAAAATACTTGAAGAAATAATGCTGCCAACGGTCTTTCAAAATGCCCCTGCATCATACTCCTAGAGTTATAAAAATAAAATATAAGCCTCTACTCACTGCTAAAACTATATGTTGTTGTAGGTCACAATCTTGTTACTACAGGTCACTACATGTGTGGCTATAAGTGAACATATATCTATACTCCTGCACCTTCTATTCCACTTTTGCGCCTTCATTATGAGCCACTCCTCTTCTTTGTCCTCTTTCCTAATGTGTTGTTGGATCTCCTTCATGCATCCAACATACTCATTATCCTCTGCTAGCATGAATCTTTTCTTCCTCCTTACAATATCAACTCCCCTCCAGGGCTGGCACGGGATAAACAACCCATCATAAATTGTTTTGTTCTTAACAAATATATCAAACCTCACACATAACACATTTCCATTTCAAAATATAACTGTCTTGCGGCTGCCAAGTAAGTTCCTTACTCTTGAATTCCTTACCCTTTTGTTGCAGCCTTAAAAAACACATCCATATCCTGTATATCCATGTCCATTTCTTCCTAGCATCTCTCATCAACTCATCTACTACTGCTATAATAGAATGTTTAGCAAAAATAATTGTCTCATGACAAATTTTTAGTGCTTCGTCCTCCTTCTCAAGTTCATCTACCACTTCTTTTTTTATGCATTTATCTTCTACACCTTCAGTTGTGCAAGTTTCTCCTTTAAATTCCCATTTAACATTTTTTTTATAATAGCTCTTGATTCTCAAGAGCAAAATCATCTTTTGAATTTAATTTTGTATACACTATGAACTTGAACAACTTTTCCATTAACTCCCCTTCATCTTGATATTCATCTACCACAGCTAGTACTTTTTTTTGTTTTGGAATTTCATGGAACTTCTCGATGTCCTCTTCCTCTAACTGGCTCTTCATGCCAAAAGAATCTTTGTTGTCCTCACCTATTATGTACACCTGTAGCATCATATTTTTTTCAACTTGTGGCAATGTCACTGCTTGTAGCATCTGTCCTATACTACCTTTTCACTTTTTTCATTCACTTGCAGTGCTATCACTCCCTGTAGCTTCTATCCTATAGCAGCATGTTCACTTTCTACCTTCATTTGTAGTGCTATCACTGCCTGTAGCATATGTCCTATAGCAACCGATTCACTTTTTGCCTTCACTTGCAACATCTTAGAAATTATTGTATGACAACTTGTAACATCATATTCCTTTGCTGCGTCTACTTGTAACCCTCAAAACATCATTTAAGCAACCTACATGGCCTCATGATCAACCTTTTTTAAGAATTCCTTCTCTACAAACACTAATGTTTGATCTCTTGCCTCCTCTTCGGTCGTTACCAATGGAGTCAAGGTATGCCTTATCCCATTTTTTTACCAAAGCATATGTATTTGCCCTACCATCATGGTCATGCCATGGCCTTCCCAAAAGTATTTGGCACATGTCCATAGGCATTATGCCACACCACACTTGGTCCTCATAAGTGCAAATCCAAAAATTCATTAACTAAAACTTGACTCCTTTGTAGCCAAGATACCTTGTATGGGTTTAGATGAGTTACCCTTCTCAGCCCTAACTTCTCTACCATCTCATAAGAAACTCGATTATTTGTACTGCCACTATCAATTATAACCTTGTAGCACTCACTTCATACCTTTCACATGGTTTGGAACAAACTTCTTCACTGCATAGGCTCATCCTTTCTTCTTTCTGATTTTAATAGTGTCCTCTTCATCATGAGGGCTTCTCCATGCCTTGGTTTCTTCATATATTCTGATGAAACATTGCTCCTCTCATCCACCCAAGTAACATGATTTCGGGCCTCTCTTTTCCTACCATTATACCACTCCATTTGTGTGCATTCAGCTGCCTTATGATCCACTTCTCCACATTTAAAGCACTCCCCCATGAATTCTCCCTTTTGTCTTTGACCAAATCTACCTTCTTTGCTTTTTGAGTGCACTTTCACTCTTGTTTCATAGCTACTTTTTTATTGTAAGTGAGGTTATCCTCTTTATCTCAATCATACCTTCTTTTGTTGGTATGCATTGTACCTTCATCTTCATCATCAGTGACAAGTTCTCTTTCTTCCTCTAGTCTTATTTTGCTACGAGTAGAACCATATTGTCTTCTTGATAGTTTCTCTTCAGCCTTTAAAGCATACTGGGAAGCCTCCTCAATCATTCATAGCCCTATCATGCTCAACTCATCTTGGATTCTCAAACTCAAGCCATTCACGTAAAATGTCACCTTCTCATGCTCCAATTCTTGGTGACCTGACCTAATAGAAATTTTGTAAAATTCCATGGTATATCTCTTTACACTCAGCTCCTTCTGTCACAAGTTTTGCATATTATTCAACAACTCAAGCTCATAGTCGGATGGTAGAACTTTATCCTTTAGTATTTTCACTATCCTGTCCCATTAGGTGATCTTTTCTCTTCCATTTCTTCTCCTTTTAGCATGCACTTCTTTCCTCCAAAGTGATGCATGTCCCTTCAACCTTGTTTGTACCACTCTCACCCTTCTTGGATTCTCTATATCATCATATTAAAAATATTCTTCCATCTCTATTATCCAATCTATCAAGTCATCAAGTTCCAGACTTCTTGAGAAGCATGGTAACTCCATTTGTATCCCTTTTCTAATGTTTGAAATGGCTTTGATGAGCCTTCTTTCTCCTGCACTCATTCAATTATTTACATTTTTGTTTTCATGTGCTACTATTGTAGCTCCCTCTTCCTCTATTTCACTCTCACTATTAGCACCTTCTAGGGATTCCACTTGAGCTTCTACACCCCCTAGGGCTTCCAATACTTCATTTATCCTTCCTATAACATTTGCTGCTACAACCTCTACCATTCTTTTCCATGGTGGAATCTTGCTACCCTAAATCTCTTTCTTTTCTCCTTTCTTCTTACTACAGTCCTTCTAGTTGCAATATCCCTTGCTATAGGGACACACCCACATTCACTGCTTATATGGCTTCTTTCAACCTTGATCCAAAAATACTATCTTCCTACCTTGAACTATAGCTATGCTCTGATACCATGTTGATGGCACCACAACCCTATGACACCCTATTTTTCCCCTATTGTAGGTGGCCCTACAATAGCTCAACACAATTTACACCCAACACAATAATGGATATAGGTGACTTAAGAAGTCAATGTCTTTACTATAGGTTAATTTTTATCATAGAATTATTGTCCTACTATTGCTATAGGTGATCTAAAACCAAATTGTACACTTTATCTTGATATTACAGGTTAAAACAACACACAAGCATACACATATGCACATTTACCCACACTCGTAAATGGCCTCTTGACTCATTCACAATTGGTTGACCTCATTGAACACTCAAGGTAATTTAAAAAATAGATAAGCACTAAATCTGGGAGTAAACATTTAATCACACACATGCAATGGAGAGATATCACATACACACCACACTGAGCGGTATTGAAAATTAAATAATTCCTTCTCTTACATTTATTGAAATACAAAACTTATAGCTAGTTAACTTTTATCACAAAATACAAACATATGGGAAATTAAAGTCACCCCTTGTAATACTATGCCCTCAACCTCTCCTTTCCCAATCTATGGTCACACACACATAGACAAATATGATTTTAAAATGGTGGTCTGCTCCCTTAGCTGGATTAAATTATTGTCTCGTTGTTGTTGTCCCTTCTCTCTTATGGACTTGGCAATCCCTACACACTATAGGAATGAAAATTTCTTTTATTGAAATGGCGGCTCGTCCTCTCTTCTTCACTTATCTCTCATTAAGATCATCAATAAAAAGACATGGCTTCAAGATAAGATGGTTTAATATTTCAAGTGGGCCCAAATTTCTTTACTAGTCTTAGTAATAACCTTTTGAGTAGATTTAATTGGATTATATCCACTAGTTGTAATAGGTTATTAGATATTTAAATATCAAAGACTTGAATGGTCAGATGGTTAAATAGTCAATTACAATTTTATATTGCACCCTTACCAAAAAGTGGCAAATAGTAGTCCTACTTTTATTGACCAGAATTTAACTTTGACCATTGAATTCGGTGATATTTAAGAATGGCCATATGAACCTCATGTTAGCTAGTTTTTTAAACACTAAATGTCTAATGGAGTTAGACATGATGAGATTAGATTCTAATTTGATATATCTTAGGGTTTGAGTTGTTAGCATTTGAACTAACCAAATTAATATTGTTTCAATGAAACTTGATGTATTGACTTAGTTAAAGTAACCTAGTAAACTAACATGATCATTAGTGATAATTATGAAAAAAATTGTGTATATTTTTAAAGAGTTATAGGTAGTGTTTATGTTTTTTTCAATGCATCCTTAATTTCTAGTGAAGTTAAGGGCCCCTTTTGTTTTGGCTTTGGTGTTTTCACTCTTTGTTGTCCTAGTCCCTTTGGATGCCCATCATTGATATCTTACTAGAAATCCTCTTCACTAGCCCCCCTTGGTAAAGTTAGTCTTTTTGGTGATCTTTCCTTTACCCCTAGTTAAGTTTGACAGCCTAGATGACAAAGTACTAATGTCCCAATGCACATCTAGGGCATTTCTATTCATATTGACCCCTACTCAACCTAGCCAAGTGTACAACTTTGACCTGGTAGCAAGTGTGATGCCTACTTCGATCTAACCACCCCCTATTTAATCTCGTTACTGCTCTACAAATGTTCTTTTAGTTAAATTTGATCTCTATTTGTATTGTTTGACTATTAAACCTCTATTTTGTAGGATTCTAATGGAAAATTTACTCCAAGGCCTCATGACTAAATAATCTATCAAATAGAGAACATATTACACGTTTGATTCTTGGTAGTAGGTGTAACAACTCTCCTTTTTTTTGTGATGCGATGGCTCACTAAATGGGGTAGGTGATTATATTGAAGGTGGGAGGAAAATATCTGCGAGGCATATGAGATAGGACAGAGGCTGGGCATTTATGAGGAAGATGAAAAGGATAAGGACCAACGAAAGCACAAGAGAAGACGGGAGAAAATTTGTGTATTTTGGTATGAAGATTGCAGCACATACCGAGAAAGAAGGTTCTCGCCTTGCTCTGCAAAATAACAAGTCAATATCTCCTGCTTCTATGGAGTCATATCTGCATAGAGCTTTTGGGTCTCACTATCAACAAGCTAAAGAGGCACTGCAGGGCCTTGCCATGACATACCCTCCAAAACAAATAGGTTCAGAAGCATATTCATTGTATGAGAAAATAAGGCCCTAGGTTGAAGGAGGCATCAGGGGTTGCAGAATCAAAAATGTCTCATGGAGGCTCTACAACAAGAACATGACAAAAAACAAGGGAAATGTAGCACAAAAGTTAGGTGAGCATATCAGTTGCAAGATTTGAGGTTCGCTTGGTATTGAGAGGTATTTTCCTCAGACCTTTATTTTTCTAGCATAAAAACTAAAATTGTTTGCGGCAATCTCTTTACCCACAAAAAAACTAAAACCCCATTACTACCTTAACAAAAACCTAAACTATGTTTGCTATGATTTCATTAAGCATAGAGAAAACTGAAACCCCTTTACCACTTTTTCTTTGGGCATTTTGTAAACTATTTACATGCCCTCTCCATGTTGGCAAAGGATGGGGAATCTGGCTGTACGACAATCAATAGCAATTTCTTTATAGTTTTTAAAGGCTTCTAAACAATCCAATATGTGCATCTCCTGCAATCGTTGTAGTTCTTTAGACCATGTTTCTTTGAGGCATTTTGTCAAATAGTTCACGTACTTTGTCTATGATTCCGCATTGTGCATATATGTCTATCGGGCAGTTGCAATTATAGCATCTGATAAAAATTACCCTTCCATTAGGCTCTGTTGGACATCCATACCCTATTCCATAACTCAAATCTTGATATTTGCTTGAAAGTTTCTAAATCCTATTCAACAAATCCACTTTGTGTACGTCCTGTAGTCGTTCATTTCATGCGAGCACATTTCATTGAGTCATTTTGTCAAATAGTTCACGTGCCCTCTATATGCTTCCATTTTAGCATAGGCAGAGAGGCTATAGGTAGAGGTTGTGTTTTCTGGCTTTACACCTCCCAATAGTGTTTGCTTGATAGTTTCTAAAGACTTTTCAACAAATCCATGTTGTGTGTTTCTTGTAATCATTGCTATATGTGAGACAACATTTTCTGGGCATGATAATCTCAAGGAGGATGATGTTAAATTTCAACTAAGAGTCCTGTTAAAATGTAGTTTGACTCTCTATTTATCCTAATAGGTCTATGCTACATGATAATGGTCACATTGTGTCTATGTAAACAAAGAGAATTTCTTATTGATAAGTAATCAACTTAGCCCATGTGTTAATGAGATGAACCATTTTGAGTAATAATTATCTCGATGCTCTTGGATGGGAGAGAGCATTTGGGATAGTGTTGCTAAATTGGGAACTTGGTTGTATTTCCCTACATAAATTAAGCATTATTAATTGTTGGGAATCATTAGAAGGAACCATGTTGAGGTATGAAATAATTATCTAGAAATTTGGAGTTTTGTTATTGATCAATAAACCTTATGAGTTATGGATTTGTTTGGAATGGGTATTGGTATATATTGATCTATTTCATTTTTGTCCTTAACCCTTCTTTGGTTTCCCTCCTATAGTATTCTTTCTATTTCACTTGCATGATGAAAGTTAATTATTAAGTGATTATGAAATCCTAGAGATAGGCACCTGTGTGTATATTCCCTGAAAGATTCCTCCTAGAGTATGCTTGATCTTAGTGTTGGTATTGGTCTTATAATTGTGCCTTTGTTCACTTTATCCTTAAGAGAAATTTAGTAGAGACTAACAATGGAATGCTTCCCTTCCTCATACCTTCTTGGGAGGCTTGGATGCTTGCTTATACAAGGGGGATGGAGAGGTAATGTCCTACCCTCATCTTGGAGCTATTATTTTCTCCCTTTGGTGATCCTTTGCCCTCTTCATCGATTCTTTAGTCCTTGTTGTAAGATCGTTCTTTTACTGGAATTGCCTTGCATTCACTATTGTGGCCATATTGTGGTGATTTGCTTGTAATACCCCCTAGTGTAGGTCTTCATGTGCTAGTTTGACACTTTTGTTTGCATGTTGAGCCTTTTGGTATTGGGTGTAGTCGTTAGGGTAGGCACAGAAGTAGTTCCCAATTTGACATTGAGCAAGAGGGCTCACTTGAAGGCCCATTAGAGGAAGCATGATTTATGTGTTTGGTGCAAGGCTTGTATCTATGAGTTGAGTACATTTGTTATCTACTTCCTTCTTGTTGTCCCTATCTTCCCACCTTCCCTATGTGAGTAGTGCTTTATTGGCATGATTATCAGGTGCCCTATTTATGCCCTTCATGAATCATGTACTTGGATGTGTTCACGTGAACTCTGTGTCTTGTGGTATTCCTTTGGGTATTGTGTTTATGAGTCTTCCTATTCCTACCGCTGTCAAGTTTTAGTTTGGGCCTTGTGACTACCTCTGAGCACGGTGGGGTGGTCTCTTATGAGTCCACATGGTTGGGAGGCATTGCCACTGCCATTGGGGACCAGTGTATAGGTTTTGGAGCTCCAGCTTGGAGATGTTGTCTTTCTTTCTGTTACTTTATCAGTCATGTACCCATTCAGTTATTGTATCATTCATGGCTATGCCATTATTCTTGTTTATTCCTTTATGTAATTTTGTACTCTCTTGCGAGAGATGATGTAAGTTATAGTAATGAGAAGATATGTGATGTTGCCTCTTATTTGACTTACAGATTCCAGTGTGGGTATCGGATCTGCTTGTAATATGGTGTTTATGGATTCATGTTTATTTTTGGAAATGGGATTGGGAACATTTGAATTGGTGTTTAAAAAGGAATGTAGTTTATTAATGTTTCTTTGGAGAGTGATTTAGTCCTCTCCTGTGGGTTGTGCATTTGGTCATACTTAGCCATGAACGTTGTCAACATATCGAATCGACAACCATCTTATGTGTATATTATCACTTCATGTCAAAAAAAAATTATCTTGTCCTCTTTTGGCCCTTACCCTTCAGGGTTCGCGGGGCAGGATGTTACACTAGGAAGATCAAGCATGATAGGGAAGACATGGACATCATGTTCTTTCCTCTAGTGCAACCATATCCTACTGACAGCTTGCCTCCTCTGTCATAGCCTACCTACATTCTCCAAGCTTATTTCCATGAGGTCTAAAAAACTACAAATAGTACATGTGCCTATTCAAAGGCATTTATTATACAAAAGAATGTATATTTTGATTCATTTGAGATATAGTATAGCATAGAAGGTAGATGTAGCTCCTATAAAAGCTAGGCTTAATATTGGTTGGAACTTCATTTTTGTAAGCATAATCATGTCATATTTTGACTAGTATTCTTTTTAAATGCAAACAATTTAAGGTTAATGAATATTTTTTGTAAGTGTAGTATGGTGATGATTTCCTTTATAATATTCACTTGCAAATTTGGTAATAAAATGTATGTTTCCTTTGAATCTTACATAGGGTATGTCATTTGTTGAGATGAAACTAGTAACAATATGCACTATTACTATTTAGTTTGCAGATAATACTCCCTTGTGATAATGTTTATGTTACCAATTTTTCACCTACAACTCAAATTGGCAAAGCTAAAGTAGTTGTTCCCATTTTAAGGTGAAAATTTCTTAGCATATTTGACCATTGCATAGTTTAAAGTGTTTGGAAAATAAAATGATCAGTTTTATGATACCATGTGTTACAATAGAAAAGTAAGCTTTCAGCTTGTCATTAAATGCTTTTCAACATAAAGGAGAGTACATTAATTTGAAAGAAGTTGTTTCTTTTCATATTGTAATTCTTCCATTCATTTTAAAAAGGAGACATACATAATATTACATAAGTGTTGTATTTATATTCATGGAAAAGGAAAAGAATGATCAAATATCCCACACAAGCCGTGGGAATAGCTAAACTGGTACAAACATAAGAAATATACTATGCATTTGATGATAAAGAATGTAAAAAAGGCATATAAGAGGAGGCATGTCCATCATTGCCTATTTAAATCTTGAGTTGATCTACATTGTAGCTAGCTCCTCCTCGCTCCCAGTCTTTGAATGAACCTATATCATGATAGAAAGGATTGTTAGAGCTTTGTATATGAGTCTTCTTATGTGCCTATCAATAGAAGTATAATACATTGCCTATGTTGTACTAAATTAGTTGACAAGCATCAAAGAGCCTGAAAAATGAAACATCACAGGAGCATTGAGCTTCATTGTTTATCTAACATGTTTGTTCACTATGTAGGTATAGGAGAAATTATGTTGCTGATCCATTTCTGAAGACATCATAGCATGTGGTTTAAAAATGGGCTCCCACAAGGGTTGACCCCATCATGCTGTCCTTTGATCTTAAGGGGGATATAAGATAAGAAAAGAGACTTTCAGATCAATAAATAAAAGCATATTCTAATTGAGAGTCAATGACAACACCAATGCAGCATGAGACAGAAGGCAGGACAGTCAAACATCAGATCAATATCAACTAAAGGACAATCCCATGAAGAGGTTTACAGCCTAAGAAGCATCATTTAAATTAGGTATTTACAATCTTTTTTGTGAATGAGATATAAAAGTGCTATTGAATTCATTAAGTAGCCATAAAAAGAAAAAAATCAATCATTAAGGTGACTATCCCATCAATCAAGAAGCATGTAATCTGCTATAAGATAGTCATATAATGAGGAACAATCCTATATCTGTGTGTCATGCCATGTCAACTACCTTATATGTAAGAGAAATCATAAATAGAGTGAATAGGACTACCAAAGAAGGGCTTACAATGCCATCATAATGGGACATTCACCTCAATGACAATTCATTCATCATATAATCACCGTTTACCTCTGCTATAGAAGGAGAAAATCATATACTATAGGTACAACTATAGAGTGCAAGAGACAGGTGTATAGTCAAAGAGAAATACCATTCACAACTATGCAAAAAGGGACAGTCATCATACAGGAGCAATCATATAGAATGTACCAAATCATTACAGATATAAATAGAGGTTTTAAACACATTTAATAGCATAGTCATCATAAGCAGTATAAGCAATCATGTATAGTGGACCTTTAAAGAATATGTGTAAATAAGTCATTGTCATAGCATCAATTCAGTCAAGATAGAATGCACTATCTTAGTCACAAGGAATAGCAAAAAGAAAATGAAATCTTAGTGTCTCATATACATCTACAGGAGATACAAATAAGAGCAACATGTATTGTAAACTCATTCTATAATTTCTAACACAAAGTGTAAAACATACAGTATGTGTAAATCCATAATGTAGTAAAGAAGGAATAAGGTCATAGTCCTTCTTTTAGGGTGATTGTCCCCACCATCAAATAGGAACAATGTTTGATGAACATGGATACAATCACCTATAGAGACATTTTATTTTTCTAAATTTAAGCATTGTAAAATAAGCATACAATATGATGAATGGATGGTAAACATTATACCTATGTATAATGTTTACAAAGTGATAATGAGTTAACAAGGAAAGGACTCTGCCAGGCAAGTAAGTAATAAGTGGGCTTTGTATGCATCAAGAAGCCAATGCTACCCAATATAAGCAGAGGTACCAGTGCTTCATCATAGGCCTATGTATGATAAAAAAATATAAAGAGAAGTGTATGTGCTAGATGAGGAGGATTTAGAAGGTGGAGAGATAAACCCATAATGAATTAAAATGCTTTTCATTTTTATTGAAAAAGTAAACAATGTTATCATCTATATACCATACAATGAAGCCAAGTATACATTCTTGAAGGCAAATAAACAAAATAAGGTGATGATTCCAAGAATGTAGAGACTAAACAAACTTCTAATTTTCTTCATAACAAGGGGTTTCAAACCATTTTCTACAAAATATGAGGGAGACAACGATAAGGCTGAACCAAGGGTTTTGAGCTATTTTTGCAAATAAGTGCAGAAAATACAAGGTATAAGGCATTACTGAGAGGCCACGACCTAGCCTGAATAAAGATTTATTTTGGCTACCATTTCTAGAAAATGTATGAAACCTAGCTGGTCTAAAATTTACATGGAGCCATAAGTGCAAAAAACAAGAGATCTTCATGCTTAGCCAAATACCCAGAAGCTTAAGGCCATGACCTAGCATGGAGACAGTTCGTCTTTTGTAAATAGTAACTGCTATTTTCAAAGAATGGTTGAAACCCTCAAAAGCATGCATAGACAAAGTGGATAAAGTTCAATGGCGGCCTGCTACATTGAACAAAATGAGTAATGACTTTTCTTGTTTTCATCTTTCTTTGGATCAAAACCATAGTCGACCCATCAACATAGATAAATATGTATCATGCTAAGTAAAAAACATAGAAATTTCCATAAAAGCAAGAAAGACGCGAATACATGCTTGATTGGAGCTTCTATAAATAGGAAAGAATGGAGCATCTTTGTAAATAATGGGCATGATTTGAATGATGGAAGCTTACCAAGTTTATGTTGTTGCAGAAAAAGGCATTGAAAACCACAGAGTTAAAGCTTCAGGAAATGTTCCAATGGCAGCCTTAGAATAGAGGATAGATTCAGCAGAGGAAACCAAATTAAATAGATCAGAAAATGATCATGATTGTGGCCATGAATGCCCAAGAATGCTTAAAAAATAAAGAACAATATCATATCTATGACTAAGAATGACTCACCATGCGATTTCCTATGTAAATCTTCATGGAAATCTCTTAGAAGCAGTAGGCAACCAAAGTTTCCAAGCTCAAACCCTAGCTCGATGGTCGTGGTATGCAGATTTGTTTTCTCCAAAAAGTCAAGTGCAAATGATGCCAAGGATTAGGGCTTGAATGTTTTGTTTTAGTGTTTCCATGTTGCCCTAGTTCGGCCTTGGTATTTTTATCACATTGATTTAATTATTATATGCCTTAGCTAATACCTTGCCCCTTCCTTCATTAGGTCGAGTCTTTTATCTCATGACTCTAGTTTTTTTTTATGATTTTTGAGAAAATCATGAGAATTATGTGCCTTTATATTTAACCCTCAATATATTTTAAGGCCTAGGCAATGTCTTTGTTTTTTTGATTTTTTCAAAATCAAATGTCCAAATACTTGGAAATTTTAAATAAAAAACATATGTTTTGCCTTGTGTTATTGTAAAAATCAGAAAAAAATCAAAGCAAATATAGGTCTTTTTATCTCTTCATTTTGTAAACTGCAAATGATGTAAAACAATATTAAGGCAATGTTGCTATAAATTGCCTTAATATTTGTTATTTTTAATGCAGTTGGGTAAAGCAGTGTTGATTAGCTTTCCTATTTTGTGTTTAAGTCTTTTGGGTGAAATTGGAAAAAACTAGGCAAACTGAAGTTTCTATTTCAGTTTCCAGTCAGTTAGAGATTGATTTTTGAGACTTTTTAGGGGGGCCCACTTGGGAGGGAAATTTTCCACCTTTTATTGCTTAGTTTGGATCAGTTTTAGGTCCTATTTTTGTGGCCTTTCTCCCTTTCTTGAAAATAGGATTTTTAGTTTCTTACTTTGGGTATGATAATTGGTTGGGTTTTTAGAAACCCTTTTGGCTATATATGAGGAGAAAAACTCAGTTTAGGTAGTTCAAAATATTGTTTCTTCCTGTCTTGTTCATTTTTAGAGAGCTTTGTAAACACTTTTATACTCATATTTGATTTGGTATACTCCTTTGGTTTTAATAAAATAGTAGAGCTTTCCTTCTCCTATTTTTTCTCATGTTTGCACTATCAATTTGATGTCATTGTGATTCAAAATATTGAATCCTTTTATTTCTTGTTATTGTAAGTTTGTGTGCAAAATTTCATATAATTGAGGTTGTGTGATTGTGTTTAGTTCGAACCTTCATACAAATTATTATTGAGTTGTATGTTTCAAGTGAGATCGTGAGGGTTAAAGTTTTTTCAAAAATTGTTTGTCAGTAAGATTATCAAAATTATTTTAAAATTCTGGTAAATAATCCTTAGGTTTTAGGATTTCATTTTCAGCTATCTTTCTAAACCCTTTCCTCATAAAGTCATTTAGATTAGGTGATCTTCCAGGGGAACCAACCTACTCTGGAGGTTCATTATCACTATAGGTCACCCACAACTTGAGAGTGTTTCCATATTTTAGCAGGATAATTAAGTTTAACTTGGCTAGGGTGCAATCCTAATTGACAATAGTTTTTTCTCACTAATCATGGGCTTCTCCTTTATTTGTTTCCCTTCTTCTTCTTCTCTCTTCCTTCCTTCCCTTCTTTTCCTTTATCTTTATCCTTTTTTTATCAACTTATTATAGTAGGATTAGATTAGATAATTGCTTAAGATGAGCTTTTTAAGCTATGCACCCTTCTACACTTAAAACATCATGTATTATAATAATAACTCATCTACCATTGAGTGTCCCCTGCAAAGCCAAGACATAGAAACCCTAAGAGCTTGGGGATATTAAAATATCACCCAAGAGAGGAGTCACCCTTGTGATTCCTCACTATCTATCATGCAAGTTCTGTTGATAAACATATTTGACATTAGAAGGAGGGTGGTCTACTATTTTAGAGTACAAATACACTTAGGTGTATTGGCTTTTGCATAGTTTAACCAATCAAGCTAGGGACTATTCTAGTCTCAATGGGTTGTCTCTTGCTTTTGAAGGAGAGTTTCTATACTTCTTGAAGGATATATTAGTTGAAACTCATTATGTTTCCCTAGTAAGAAGAATGCATTAGACCATGTTAAAAAATTGAAGGACTTATTAGTGTACCATTAGGCCATGAATGAAGAGGTTGCATGCATTTTATTTTCTAACACCTTTGAGAAGGAGGTCTAGTAGCAGTATAATTGCTTGGAACTATATTCAATTCACTCTTGGGCCCAATTAGAGGTGGCATATCTAAGAGAATTTGGCAAATATCTAGACCTTAGAGATGTACACATGAAACTTATGTCAATTAGAAGAGAATCCCATCAAATTATTACCATTTTTTCTTCCAGGTTTTGTGAGATTTTTGGAAGCTTGGTGAAATTTCGCATGCTTAGGGACAATGAAGTTTTGAAAATATATTTGCAAGCCATGGGATATTTTTAGAAATATTTCATCAAGAAGTCACCATGGGTGGACCATCTACAAGAGGCTATGAATAGAACCCTTACCTTAGATAAAATCATTAATAACAATGAAACAAGTCAACAAAAAAATTCCGTCATTACTTATAGCTATCATTTTCACCATCAACGGGAGGGCTCTTATATAATGATGTGTCCCCAACTAGGATATTAATATACATTGGCACATCACATTAATTTAATTAGTCTATTTGAAGGCCAAATGTTGGGTCATGAAGGTCTACACTTAGTCCTTTATGCAAATGACCTACCTAGATAAATAATTCTAGTATAGCTATACAATCAAATTTCAATCAAGGTGTAGTAGAATATTTATGAGATGATGATGATTCTTTTGATGAAGAGGATACAAATCAGCTATAGGAAATCAAAAATTCACCTAAGGATGAAGAAAAGGAAAACAAAATTCAAGGTAAGATTCCAAACATGACCATTACTACTTGGTTGGGTACAAAAACAAATGAAATAAAGCATGATGACAATAATGCAAAATTTGAAGATTTACTGACACCTACAATGCTATCACTGGACTATTTTCATGAGAAATTAGTAGAGAGAAAGTCTTATAGACCTTCTTTGGATAGACTCAAAACCTCTCCCATGCATGTACACATGATTCCAATGATGAAGATATATCTCTACACCATCCATTTGAGCTAGATATCTCATTTGTGAAGGACAAAGTAAACAAAGACTTATTGGAATAGCAATCCCATACCTTCAAGTTGTGGGGGAGTGATCCATGATTGAAATGGAAATATCAAAGGACCTTTTGTAGTGTACCTTGGTGTGAAAACTAATCATTACACTGAAGTTATTGCGGATTTCCATGGATTATAACTAATTAAAGACATGGGCATCTTAAATTGTGTTATAGAAGGGGACTCACTCAACATTATTGTTCATATCAACAAAAAGGAAAAGCCAAGATTGACCATACAAAGCCTCTTTTAGGACTCCCTTTACTTGTTAGATTATCTTCAACAAAGTAATATCCAAAAGTGTTTTAGAGAGGTTAATTATGCCAATTACTTATTGGATAATAAGAAAGTGTTTTCAAGGGGTGAGAAGAGAGGATAAGGGGTAATTATCCTATTGAATCCTTAATGATATCCAAACACGACAACAATGGTTGAGATGCTCATTTCACGTTTTATGATGATTATTTTCCTAGTCATCACTTGCAAGTCTCCTCTATCACACTCATGGTGCAAGTATGGGAAGCCATCAGTGGATAAAATAGTAATGAGGAAACATGCATGAATTAGGCATGAGGATTATGCTCTCAAGGATACTAGATTTTTCTTTTACTCACAAACTTTTGAGGGTTTAGAAATTGACTAGCTAAATAGGAAGGTTTACAGTTGTCCTTTGAAGACCAGTATTGAGAGGTCCCCAAATCTTTTTAAGATCATGGGTGGAAATAGGAATAGGACTGAGCATATCTCTTGTGAAAAGTTTAAAAAGAATCAAAAATCTTGGAAGATCTTGAAGACTGGTGGACTGATGATGATCATGGAATAGGTGAATGGTTATGATCTTAACCTAGCATTATAATTTTCCCATAAATGGAATAGTAGGGATGTTAAGATTAGGGCCATGGATATGGTTATCTCTAAAGAACTCATTGGAAAAGCTATAGGACTAGAAATTGTAGGGATGAATATTTTGAAGGATAAAAAAATGGGGGAAGAAGATAAGAAAATCTTCATGTAAAATGGTAATTGCTAGAGATATACCAAGTTGGTTACACATTTTCTTTTGTTAAAGAGCACTACCACATCATGGTCATGGCTATTATGAGGTACATAACCTTAGAAGGTAGATTTACTACCTTGTTCATTTACCATTTCACTGTCTTGAATCAATTTTTCTTCCACCATAAAATCTTCATTCCCTTATGTTTTTTTTCTTCTCTAGATGTGGCCATGAAGGAATTTATGAGGGGGGTGGGTAGTTACCTTGCACATGCAAGCCTTATTTTTCTCCTGGTTAACCATTAGAAAAGAACTCTCCCTAAAATTAGATCTAGCCCATCCCTGCAAAAGGGAAATACATTGACATTGATTCCACTAGTATTGTCAAGGATATCTATGATGAGGTCCACCTTACTAGTAGCTTAGAGGTGGAAGATGCCTCTATAGAAGTGTCTAATGACCAAAGGGATAAAGACCGTAACTATGTGGAGTTAGAGGATGATGAAGAGAAAGATAAAAAGGTTAAAAACAAAGGGAAGGCTAAGGTGTAGGGGGAGCCGGTGGTAGGGGCTGATTTCCTTGGTATCCTTAGCCCATGCCATCATCCTTATAGAGATAATATGGTTAATCAATGTGAAAAACCACTTTAGATAGACCCATCAGACATCCTTAACTAATTGGTGGATCAGTTGGAGAGAATTGTGTAGGAAATGAAGATTCATCACTAGCTATCTAAGTGTCTCTTTATGGTGATTAATCACCTCAACATCAAAATTGCTACCGTCACTCAGAAGTATGAGTGGGAAAATTCAAGTCCTAGAGGAAGAGGATAAGTTATCTATTAAGAATTAGAATTCCATGGAGAAGGATAAGTTGAATGCTAGAATGTTGTCACTTGAAGAAGAGGTCAAGGAGATGAAAGCTAGCTGGAACAAGAAGGGGGTGGGGAAGGCTCGAAACAAGGGATTAAGATTGGAGGCCCTGCTACTCAACAAAGCAAAAGGTATAACACTCATTTCAATACTAACAAAGGTGGGAGCAATAAAATTGGCAAACTCTCTGATGAAGGTTTCTTGACCATGGAGCTAGAAGCAGTAGAAATGATGGGATATTTATGCTTTAAACATGGTGAAGGATAAGTTGAATGCTAGAATGTTGTCTCTTGAAGAAGAGGTCTAGGAGTTGAAAGATGGCTTGAACAAGAAGAGGATTGAGGAAGGCTCTAAACAAGGGATTAAGAGTGGAGGTCGTGCTACTCAACAAAGCAAAAGCTATAACACCCGTGGCAATACTAACAGAAGTGGGAGCAACAAAAATGGTGATCTTTCTAATGAAGGTTTCTTGACCATGGAGCTAGAAGCACTAAAAATGCTTCACAATCTATAGGCCTCTTGGTCCCTAGTCATTGTGTTCTTTTTTCTTTGTTTCGCTTCTTGGTTGTTCTTTGGTCCTCGCTATAGCTTGTTGGCTATGCTTTGGCTATAATTTTGTAAAGGGTTTATGGTCCCTTCAAAACCAACTTATCCTAATCAAAACAAAAAGTTGTTGGAGATGAGTTTTCCATACACATTATCATAATTATCTTTATCAAATAGATACAGGATACATAGTATAGCAATACATAATGAAGTTGATTGTCTTATTTTCTTCACAAGGGTAGATTTGTACTTGAAAGGTGGGATCCATGCAATGGAGCTACTCATTCCCAAAGATAGTCAAGAGACTGATTCAATTTCATTAAACGTACATGATCAAACCATCTTTCCCAACTCCATGGATAAGAAGCATAGACAATATGGTCTTGATACACTTAACTATGACAAGCTACATGGAGACACTATTGCACAATAGAATCATGAAAAGCTTATTAATAGGTAGACACTTTCAAGATGCAATCAGATTCTGTTGATGGTACTAATTGTGGTTTGGGTAGGATAAATCAGTTGTAGCAGCCTTTGAAGATGAGCTTAAACACTCTCCAAATCAACAATTTCTTTCGAATCAGTTTCAAAGACATGGAGGTCATCAAGGTGAGCGAAAAAATACTATTGGATTTCACGATATGGAACATGAGGAGGATACTGAACATGAGGATAGTTGTAGTATGGATGACAAACCACATGATGACTATTGTGATAAAGTAACTGATTATATTGCTGTTCAAGAGGCTGAATAAAATATTTTGTCGTGACAAAAAGGGGAATATTCTTCAAGAGGCTGGATTCTATTTTGCCCTTAGATAAGTTAGATTGTTTCACACTATCTAGACAAATGGTCAACAGCCACAAATTCCAAGGTTGGAATCTATTAGATTCCTTAATGCATGAAGTTACAACTTGTGAAATATAATTTATAGGTATTGACAGCTTTGAAATGAATTAGCGCCTCAAAACGGTCCCAGAGCAACAGTGTCTTCAGTTTATGTTTTCGATAACACATGCATTCCGCATTCATCTTTTGTATATACTTTCAGAGCTATTTGTTGTTTTACAATTGCCTTGCATTGTCGAAGTACCTGTGTTTTATCACTATTAACAGTGCAAAAGGACAAAGGTTTCTGACAAAAAACTTCACATCATGTAGAAACAGCAATTCTAACAAGCTCCTTTTTCTAAGGAGTATAAAAGTACGTGCGCAATCTTTTTTTCAAGAAGTTCCTCATGAGTTATCTTTCTTTAATATAAACTTCACAACATATTGATAACCGTACATGTCTTTTATCATTTTATTGTAGTCTCGGAACTTAAAAGGCTACAACGATCTTCACTTCAAGAGTAAGATAATCAACTAGATCTTTCAGACATTATCTTCATTGGGTTGGGTTGGATTCCATTTCCCATATGTAATATATTATATTTTTTACTAAATTGCACAGTTCCTTAGGAAAGCAGGAGAATGCCATCGATCTTAGTTTGCTATTAAATCAGTTTCTAATGATTATATACATTTAATGATGGTGACTAGCCTCAGATTCCGTGGTTGGAATCCATAGATTCTTAGAATATACACTTTAAGTCCCAACTTGTCAAAATATGATTTATATGTTATGATAGCTGTGAACATAAACATGCCTCCCATTAGAATTTTCATTTACTTTCGGAAAAGTGAATATAATTATATAATCCCTTGCATGTTCGAACTAAAACATGATCTTTTTTTTCTAGATTTTCTGTACAAAATTCCATTTCCCGTTTTTTCTGCGAATGATAAACTACATCATCACTGCTGAATACTTTGACTACTATATTAAATAAATTTATGTAACTACATACATTAATAATCTCCAAACTATAAGTAGGTACTCTTTTGCTGGGATAGATTCTAACAAGTACTATATAAAAGTACATTCACATCTGATTACTAAATCTTTCAATTCAGAACTTTTAGTCTTATGTTGAAGACGATAAATAAACTTTACGGTGTAGTAAATGTGTTTTTTATAATGTTAATAAATTATTTTTTTAACATAAAACTCAAGAGTTGTAATTTAATTAGTTGAGCATATTTGGTGAAGATGGTAGTATGTTCCTTGATTGCACCATCCACCAAGGTTCAAATCTCTAGAAGATTTGATTGGACCAAGTTCAATCCCTAGGTGACTTTGATAGACTGGTTCAATAAACCTTATCTAGTCGACACATTGCAAAATTGACCATGGTCAAAATAAAATGACTACAAGTCAATTATGTTTATATGTGCATGAATAGCATAGTTGAATAAGGCATTGGTGTTGAAATGAAGATGTCATAGGGTTGAAACATTTTAAACAACTAGAATGACAATGTGCCAGATGTTTATGTGAGGGAGAATGGATCCCCTACTTGTGACAGCTTAGCCGAAGGATGACTTCTAGCTTAGATGCATGCTCCTTTAAAATGTTGTAGTTTTTTATACAAAGACAGAGATGTAGATATCTATATAATCCAATTGTTCCCAAAACAAACAAACAATATATATATATATATATATATATATATATATATATATATATATATATATATATATATATATATATATATATATATATATATAAAGAGTTGAGATTGGAATAAAATATTTAGTTTTTTGTTTAATTAAGACGAAAATGTATTAATGAAAAAATTTATAGAAGTTTATCTCTATTTTTAATGTGATGTCAATTTTGACTTTTTGATAGATGGAGATAGTATGTGAGAAGAACAAAATTTGAGATCTAATATCAAAACAAGATTAGGAGACTTTGATAGAGATACTCCCATATTTATGTGGCATGGGATAGAATTGTACCTATAGTTTAATCTTGTGACACACAACTTAGTCTAATTTGTATGGTTTTGTCGTCTAGTCCTACAAACATGTGAGAGTCATTTGGCTTAGATATAATCACGCCTAAAATCTTGAACATGTTGAGAACCATATTTAGAGATAGTCAATTTCATTGATATAATTGAATTCTCATTATCAATATACAAAGATCGTAAAGACACCAAGAACATTTGCAAATGTTGATATAACGAAGATTAAACTTAGATTGAGATTGATATGGCTACTAGTAATGGTAAGCCTTAAATAGCTGGTGCATTCTAAACCTAGCTGACATGGCAAGTGGAGCCCACCAAACACTCAATGTTTTTTTTATTTTTAAAACTCTTCCATTACATTATGTAGTGCAACTCCTTGTGGTTAATGTAATAACATTTCATAATAAACCCAATTAGTGAGTGAGTGAAAGGTGTTTAAGTAGAAAATGAAGGTTTGAAAAGAGATTATCAAATGATATGTTGCAACCACTCTTATGATTCACAAATTTTCTTTGCTACTTGATAAACCCTTTTATTTAAATTTAGTTTCAAGATATTGAATTTCTTCCCAGTTATGTTTTGATTTGTGATAAATATAAAATTGTGCTTTTGACCTAGATCTAGGTATATCTACAAAATCAATCTATCCTTATCCATCCATGAGTAATGGGTTCTCAATTCTCAACAAAGATTGCTTCATCTTCTCCTTCTTGTCCTCTCATTTCTTGATGTACTTGGTTGTATATACAAATATGATTCACTGAAAAGAGGGAAAAAGTAGTTTCATAGAAAGACATCTCTTTGCAAAGATTTTTACAATTGTGAACAACTCTTTGATATGGATAAAATTTTTGTTTACATTGCAATGTTGTTCCCTCCATTTATATTATGTTGTTTGTTAGCTCTTTGTTTTCTCTTTTTTTTATGTCCTTGTCTATTATAGAATGCTAAATTCAATAGTTTGATACATTTACCACTAGATTTACCATTGAATACAATTCACACCTCAAAACTTTTATAGATCTAAGATTTTTGTGTGCCCAATAGTGGAATCTATGGCAACCTTTTCATCCTTGATGCTTGTCAAAAAGAAGTAGAAGATTAGTTACTTTATTTAAATGAGACACTAAAATCTATGTTGAGGTCATCTGAATATGAAAATAGTTACACATAAGTCCCTATTTTTGGTACAAAGATACACTTAGCAAAAGTTACAGGGCATAATTACAAGGGATTTTTCCCTTAGTAGGTATCATCATATCATACTAAGTAGTAATGCCTTACTCTTTTTCATTCTTACTTGCCTAAGGAGAGTTTTCCTACTATTGTTTAGCACAACCTCTTCAATCCATTGAAATTAATATGCTTAATTTATTTATTTAATGGGACATTGACATTTATGCTAAGGTCATTTGAATAGAAAAATAGTTAAATGCATAAGTCCCTATTTTTGTTTCGAAGATACAATCACCAATAAAATGTTGAGTTGTCTTGCTATTATATAGATAAAATAGTTATAGAGAAGCTCCCTAGCATATTTTCCTTAGACTTCAAAGATCTAGAAGAGGGCATACTAGATCCATAAAATATTGGCAGCCTAGGCATTGAAAATGCTACTCAGGTAAAGCTTGGAAAAGAACCATTAAATAAGGACATATTATTATTTTCTATAAGGACAAATTTGAACAACAACAAAAGTATATAATTAGAATTTACAAACTTTACAAAGATGACCACATTGACATTTACATCGAATACCTTTGAACCAAAATACATCACATAACTTAAAAGAATCTCAATGGACACATGAACAAGACTAGCTAAAATATATTTGGGTTTTCTCATAATTCACTAAACAAAACCTAACAAAAGTCTTTGTACTAGACATAACGTCCAACCAATCTTCTACACAAAATACCTTTATATTTTGTTCAATGTTTAGTAATAACATTAGCCTTAGATATTACAATGGGGTAGTATTACAAACAAATTTATGTAATAATCTAATTGTGAGTTGTTGCTATAAAAATTTAAATGAATGAATGATAGAGGAATTTATTTCTAATGTAAAGAACATGACATAATAGTTTTCTTGATTTAAGAGGTCTTCTAAAACAAAATTAGAATAATGGTGGTGCCTCATTACAAGAAGGGAAAACAAAATTTTAGACAAGAAAATCTTTAGTAGAAGGCAAGAAGGGGGAAGTACAAGAAAATATTTAACATTAATTCACATCAAAACTACCTAGATCAAATAAAAAATGTGTTGTTTTCTTATTATGGGGAAACTAGATGTATCTGAAATGTGCACTTTGATAGAAGATGGGTTAGCTAGCAAGGAGATAATCATGGGGGTAGGTAGAAAAGGATTTCTAGTAGGAATAGTAAGATGAACAAGTGGCAAAAATGGCAAGGCATTACCATATTAAACCAAACTATATTGTTTGAGTAGGCTTGCCCATAGTCAACATATGTCATCATCAGATAAAATAAGGCATCCAAACAAGCAAAACAAATGATGCATTGTTAATAGGGGTAACAAGACATTTTCAAACAAGGATTATAAAAAATAGGCAAATATCTATAGAGAGAAATAATGGAAGCCATATTCAAAGGGGTGTTCTTCGACATATTATATCAAATGGTCCCCTGAGAAAATTCAAGCTTCACAGTTTAGAAAAAGGAACTCTGTGTCCAAATCCTAGAATCCTTGTTCAAAGAAAAGATGGGAAAAATTAAGGAAACCGTGTTAATCAGTAAGTTTTGGAAAAAATCCCTTCCCAAAAAATATTTTTCTTGAATGGATTGAACTAAAATATCCTTTAATAGAAGATTTGATAGTATTAGAAGAACGTTTCTTTATTGTTTTTATTTTTTTTTAAAGGAAGATGTGGATTTTATTTTCTAGAAAAATGCTTGATTTTTAAATGGGGCATGGCTTTACTGTCAACCATGGAAACCAAACTTCAATGCAATTAAAAAAAATCATTTGCCCCCTTCTAGATAAGGCTAAAAAATTTGCCTCTAGAATATAGTCGCAAGTATCTTGAGATTGATAGGTGATTTTATTAGGAAGTTTCAAGTCAAAGATGATAATCCATCTTAAAACATAGAACCAATTATAAGGATATGTATCCTACTAGAAATAAGAAATGGCCTCCCTATGTTTATCAAGATTCAAACCACATAAGGAACATGGGAGAAAGACATCTTTTATGAGGCTCTATAGATTATATGCATGAACTACAATGGATATAGTTAGATCAAATGCAACAATGGAAATAATAAAGTCAGTAGAGAGACAACCACCCATAATGTATCTATAAAAAAGGCTCTATTTTGGTACATACATCTAAAATAGAGGCAAGTCTAAAAATGAACTTAGGTTTGGAGACTACTAGAGTATCCTAAATAAATGGAGAAGGCTAAGACTAGTTCAGGTAAGAATGAATATAAATACTCGTACCCATAGTATCTCCAAGCAAGGACTTAGGAAACCATTATGACCCAAAAAGAGTAGCTGATGATGATGAAGTTGAGAAGATGGAAGATACACTGAATTCACTAGATGAAGCCATCATGATAGTTGGCAATGAAATTTGTGATCACAGAGTAGATGAAGTACTACACGAGAAATTGGAACCAACAATGGAAGAGAGATTATCTTTATCCTAGATAGTGATGGAGGATAAAACAAAGGTTTCAACACCAAGATAGAATAGAAAGGGATGTAGAAAAAGGTCCAAAAAGACAAAAAAAGGAAGTTTTTGCAGGAATACAATCCACACTTGAGAAAATGCTGAAAAAGAGGAGAGTTGACAACTCTCCTCAAGTACAATGAAGGTACTCTCGTGGAATGTTATGGGCAAGAATGCCTCTAACAAAAAGTGCCTCATCAAGTGTCAAATCGATGAATCAAAATTTGACATTATCTTTTTACAAGAAACAAAACTATCCAAGGAATAAGGAGAATTTTTTTTTAAATTAGAAGTTATGGGATTCATTTTTGGTTTCCCCCAGTGGGGTATTTGGGGGGCTTTCCATCATGTGGAGGAGATGCCTCTTCAAAATGGAGGCAATATCATGTGGGGAGAATTGGATCTTGGGTAAGTTCAAAAAATATATGTTGAATATGAATCTCTAGGTTATCAACAAATATGGACTAAAAAGAATTGCACAAAAGAGTAAGCTATGGAAGGTTATCAACACAATATTAACCTCTTTGAAAGATGAAAGGGTGATTATTAAGGGAGGCTTTAATGTAATAGAATATGAGAAGGAAAAAGCAAGATGAATTATCCCTCCCACAAGATGTATGGAAGATTTCAAGGATTTTAGGTATTTTTAATAATTTGTATGAATATATACCATAAAATGGAAAATTTAATGGGGTGGTAACTTTATTGATGTATTTGAAATGATACAATGCAGATTTATACAAGGACAATACAGTTCATACCGATGCAGTTCACATAACTATCGTTGTAGTTTGTATAACAACTTTATAACTGCAACATTGTAAATGGCAATGTAATTAACAATATAATACCATTGTTACTATAACTATAATGATTATGCCAACATTCCCCCCTTATTACATTGTTCCTGCAATAGTACCAAGGGACCCCCCCTAAATGCAAAAATACTCAACAAAGCTGATTACATAATATGAATACATAGTTTATAGAAGATCTTCTCCTAAAAGAACAAATCCTGAACCAAGTGGGGCTCCATCAAGTTGTCTCTTGACCCTCAGAAATGTGTAGCTTCAATTTGTGTTCTTGATCTCTCAGTCCTGAACTCTCAAATCATAGAGTCTTGAATTATTCAACAACAATCCATAAGGGATACAATACATCTCTATCATTGTCTAGTGACCGTGAAAGGGTATAATTCTTGATCATATACTCTGAAGCTCGCTTGAAAAAAATCCATATTGAGCTCAACACCAAATCCCAAACATGTCTCTAGAGAGTAATCTTCACAAAACATGCATCCTTCAAATCTGTCAGCAACAACAAGAAAAAGGAAAAAACTAAATCCAAAAATGCTTCTCATGCAAAGCATCATCTCAAAGTGAGAAGCTAACTTGAGATGATGAAAATTACTCCATCCTCTGATGCCACCTACCTCCAATATGATGTGTTTACACTCTATCCATTTGCTTTAGACTCTTCAATAGCACAAGAATGCAAGTCTCTCAAATTTCTATCAATGATAGAATGGATGGCATCGAAACCACAAACATAATGTGTGGCCATTTTCAAATGTTAAAAACAATGATGTCAATTTTGATCAATGATGGACTCATATACCTCCAAACCTTATTTTCCTTATCACTCCAATGTAACACACATTCACAATAATTTTAACTCTAAATTACATATATATTCTCTTTACACTCACCATGAAATGCCTTCACCAATAATTTATTATTCTACTTTATACATATCACAGCTTCACATAGACTTCCTCCCACATAGATCTATTTTCATGCCTTTCTATTGCTTGGAAATTGTACCTTACATGGTTGGTAAGAGAAGGTTCAAACAAATAAATTATTCACTAATAATAGCACCAACATCTGCAAGAATAGTACTTTGTTTTACTAGATTTCAACGCTCATCTCCTATCTCTCAAACATCAAACATCAAATCTTAACACATCAAATCTTTCAACAGTATATCAAGTGTTAAATGGATTTTTGGTGATTATCTTTCAAACATCAATCTGTAGCCACTAAGCAACTGCGGTGGGAAAACTTTACACCTTCTATTGTTGCATTATAGAGAAATATTTTATCATTCACTCACTAGACCTCAATAGATCTGTGGCTTCTTCACCCACACGGCTCTTCTTATCCTCAGGTGATAAACAATGATATCTCAAAAACTATGCACATCATATAATGTAACTCATTTAAACTTCAACATTGAAAATTTATTGCTGGCCTCCAAGATCACTAAGCACCACCAAGCATATAAAACTTCAACAACCTTTAAACAATAACTAACTTCAATAAATTTCTTTGAAACAAGTTATTCACTTGAGGCCATGAATCAACAAAGATGCATCGTGCTAAAATAATTCATCAAAGTAAAACTTGTTTATGCTTACCTATACTGCACATCTCAAGTGATTCGGGAAGATTGAATTTCCACACTGGATAGATATTGTTAAGACAACCACATTTAGGGAACTTGCACCCTATGATTACACTACTTCTATAGGCTTCACCAGTGAACCATTGCTATTATATGCTCCATGGTGACAATGGCTTCATGTCTTCTTGCATTTCCTCTTTGTACAATCATTCTCCTTCTATCATGGTTAACCACTCTGATACCATATGAAAGGGGTAACAACTTTATTGATGTATTTGAAATGATACAATGTAGATTTATACAAGGATGATATAGTTCATACTGATGCAATTCACATAACTGTCGCTGCAGTTTGTATAACAACTTTATAACTACAACATTGTAAATTACAATGCAATACCATTGTTAATATAACTATAACGATTATGCCAACAAGATTCACATGGAAAAATAGAAGGAAAGATTTCAATCACATTTCCAAGAGGTTAGATAGATTGCTCATAACACACAAATGGCTCTTAGGGAATCAAAACTTCACTAGTAGCATCCTACCTATAGTTGGTTTAGATCACTATCCTATATGTCTAGAGTTCATGGAGGATAACTGCAAAAGAAATAATGTTTTTAAATTCGAATAAATGTGGTTCAAGGATCCAAGTTTTCTACCATAGTTGAAGAAATAGTGGAAATCCTCTCCATACATCCAAGGTTCAAGAATATTCCAATTGGTGCAGAAATAAAAATTTATTAAAATAAAGTTCAAGAAGTGGAATTATTATCATTTCAAAAACATTTTCAAAGAAAAAGATATAATTCAAAACCATCTATCTGTACTATTATCCTATATAAATACTAATGGTATGACTGGTGCAAGCTATAATGAGTACAAATGTCTAAAAGAGGAGTTGCAGAAAATTGTTCTTAGAGAAGAAATATATTGGTAGCAAAAATCTAGAGAAACATGGCTAAAAAAGAGATAGAAACATAAAAATCTTTCACATTTTGAGAAAAATCAAATGGGCATCCAATTCCATATATACTATCAAGATGAAAGATGAACCAACTACCACTAACCAAACAAATATTCGAAGGGAAGTCATTAATTTTTCCAAGGGTGTTCTTGCTTGTGAAAAAAACCAACCACAAGTCCAACATGAGTTAGTGATGGAAAACATCCCAAAGTTGGTTTTAGATGATCAAAATAAAAGTCCTATGAAATAATTCACACTAGAGGAGATTCAACCTATTATTTTTTCTATGTCTGGTGATAAAGCACCTAGACTAGATAGTTTCACAAGATCATTTTTTCAAAAGTTATGGAGCTTCATGGGTAGGGATGCGTTATTGGTAATGGAGGAAGTAAGAAAACATAGGAATATACAAGAGGAAATAAATGCTTCTTTCATTGCTCTAATCCCTAAAACAAAGTGTCCCTCTACTTTAAAAGAATTTAGGCCAATTTCTCTATGCAATACCCTATATAGGATCATTTCAGATCTCATAGCTCCAAGACTTGCAATCTTTCTTTTGAAAATAATCTCAGAAGAACAAGGAGGTTTTGTGCCTAAGAGAGAGAGAGAGATGGTGGAGAATTTGTCACACATGAGGTAATACATGCAATTCATGGGTTCAAAGTATCAGCTATGTTAATTAAATTAGACATGGCCAAAGCATATGATAAAGTCAAATGGGAGTTTCTACTTCAAGTTCTTTCAAAACTAGGTTTCTCCAAAGCTTGGTGCAAATGGATATATTCATGTATTTTAGGAGTAAAGTTTTTAGTGCTAGTGAATGACTCTATAGCTGGATCCTTCAATTCCAAATAAGGTTTAAGACAAGACGATCCATTATCCACCTACCTTTTCATATTAATGGTAGAATCATTTAGCTAGGCAATCAAGGCAGATAATTAGAGAAATAGCTAGAAATACATTCATCTCCCATTGATTCGGGAACCTTTCACACATTCTTTCTTTATAGATGACACTATGTTTTTTAGTAAACCTTCTATTATAGTCGCTAAAGCATTGAGAGATACAATTTTAGCTTATTGTGAAGCATCTGGGTAGTCCATTAAGATCTTGAAATCTAAGGTGTTTCTCTTTTTCATGTTGACTACTATTCAAAGGAAAATTCTTAAAATTATTGGATTCAAGACATAAGTTCTTCCAAGAAAGTGTTTAGGCATCCCATTGTTTGTTGGCTTTGGTAGGAATGAATTATGGAAACATATCCATGTATTGATTTAAAACAAAATCTCTTCATGGAAAGGCAAATGGTTGACCGTGGCTAGTGGATTAATAATGGTTAAGGCAGTCCTAGCTACTATCCCCACATACACGATGTCAATCCACAAAATGCCTAATGGAGTTGTAACATAAATTGAATAACTAGTTAGGTCCTTCCTTTGGCAAAGCAATTAATATACGATAAGGATTCTCTTATCTCTTTGGAAAAGGTTTGTAAACCAAAATCATTTGGGGGGACAAGTGTGTTAAATATGGAGACACAAATTCTAGCTCTTGGTGCCAAATTGGTATGGAACATGTAAACAAAACCAAATGTGAAATGGGAAAAAATTATGCAAACTAAATATTTAGATTGTGGCGATAGAGAAAGGATCTTCATAGTTGCCAATCTGCCAGCTGGTTCTAAAATGTGGAGCTTCCTAATCCAAGGGAGCAAAGTCATTACTCTACAATTAACATGGAATGTTCATAAGAGTGATAAGGCACTATTCTAGGAGGATTCATGGAATGTCCATCATCCATTAGTCACTGGAGATGATTTGAATGAGGCCAAGATATTTCTAAAACAAGCCTGGGGAAATAAAGTAAAAAATTACTAGGAACCTTGGGATTAGGATAATAGTGGCAAAGTCAGATGGAATAATTTCAATCAATGTGATTTTCCAGATCTCAGAAGAAAATATTGAGAAATATTTTGGCACTTAAAGATTCATCATTTCATCTAAAAATGAAGATGAGATCAATTGGGCTATGGCTAAGTATGGGATCTACACAGTAAGACAAGGATACAAATATTTGTCAGAGGAAAACAAAATTGAATGGACCTACAATCTTTGTTGGGGTGATGCATTCCTTCCAAAAGTGGGATCATTTACATGGTTAGCACTTCACAACAAATTTTTAATAGAAAAAAATATGAACAAAATGCGATTTTCTCCTACTTTCAGGTGTGTACATTATGGAGAAGAAGAAGAAGACATGGATCATCTACTTCTTAATTACTCTTTTAGCAGCAAATGTTGGAAATAGTTATGTGCAAAGATGAATTGGGAAGAAATACTACTTGATCATTTTAAAGGCTAGCATGCCCTCTATTTAGAATCAACATTTGCATGTATATAGGAGGTAAGCCCCTCATTGGTTATCTTACACATCTAGTTGGAATGAAATTGTAGAATATTTTGGAAGTCTTTATCTCACATAGCCAAGATAATTACCAAATTTTAAGAAGGCATCTCAGAATTGGTTATGTCAAAGGTCACCAATGTTGGCATAATAGTTATAGTAACAATGGTATTACATTGTTAATTTTGCATTTATATGTTAGTTTATGCATGTTAAATAAATGTTAGTTTTTGGGAGTTACATTCCCGTATGGAGGTTATGTAGGTAGTTATCAAATAGTTAAAGGGAAGAGGCTTTTATAAAGCCAATGTAATGCAATGTGAAAATCATCTGAAGAAATCATCAATATATTATTTTATGTTATTTAGTTGTGCATCATGGTTTGATTAACTATCTTTGTATTTGTGCTCACCATATTTCAATATGGTATCATAGCAATATGTGATCCTGTGCTATGAGAGAGCAATATGAGTTTGTTGTGCCAGTATGAAATTGTGAATTGAAAAGCATAGAAGAGGCATTTGAAAGTTTTTTCGTCTGTCTGTGCATTGAAATCTACAGACCAGCATGATAAGGCATGAATACACTTGAATACATTTGTTGAGTGTGGTATTTGAAGTCACCTTACTTCACCTACTAGGGTATGAAGGATTCTGCTCACCATTTGGAGGAGGCCCATCTTCTCTTTATTATCGATTTGATATTTCTCATAAATTGAGAGAGGTGCGAGGTTTATAAGCTGAAGCCATTGTGGAAAAAAATAAAAATAAAAATAAATACTTACAAAGTGATCTAAGAGAAACCCTAGAAGAAGTCAGGACGTCTCTGATAAAGGGGGCATTAGTGAAAGCAACAAAGCTCATAGTCGATTGGGGTTACCATTCAATACAACAGTATATAGGGGACATTCCTCTCAACGCAGTCTCATTGAAATGAGAAGTGGACAAAGGAACAAGAGGATATTGAACAATGGAGCGCATTGTACAACTAATAGATTGCTGGTGAAGGTGCTTCTTGGTGAGAGAAGATATATTTAATTCTGAGTTAAAATTATTATGAGTGTGTATTTTGCTTTGGAGAAAAGGAATTGATTGTTGAAAGTTGCTAAGGCTGTGATCTAAAGAAGAGACCATGTAAATACCCTCCATATGTGTTGAAATGGAATCTCAGGGCATGGTTATTGGTCCAGAATAAAGCATAAATAAAGAAAGTTTTAGAGAAAGGAATTCATTTGGAAGTGTGAAGGTATAAGGTAAGAAAAAGTTGCTTTTTGTTTCTATTTTGAAGTGGCACATGAATATTTTAAAGTGGTGGTTAGAAATTCAAAGAGGGATCTTAAATTTTGAGAAAGTGTGATAATATCTTAAATTTTGAGAAAGTGTGATAATATTGTTATGGTCAAATACAAAAAAAGTGGTTGTGAAATTCTAGAGTTTTTATATTTTTATTTGGAGTAATAAGGTAAAAATTGCTGAAGGCTTAATTTGATGAATGTTTAGTAATATCTTGGAGATATAAGGTTCATTAGTGTATGGGTCTATCATTGGTTCAAACTGACATTATCATCTATTAATCATGAATGCACATATGTCAAAGATCACTTATACTTTCAAGGGCATCTTTTCTATTCCTGATGAGGCCTCCAAAGACTCATCCAAGAAATCAATTGGTTAAAGTGTAACAGGGTCATATTGGAGGAAGGTAGCATCAAAGGATGGAGGATTTTCCATCATCTCAAGTGTACTTCTCGCTTTGAGATGATGCTTTGCATGAGAAGCATTTTTGGTTTTGATTGTTTTGCTTTTCTTTGTTGATGCTAATGGATTTGAAGAATGTATGTTTTGTGAAGATTTTGTTTTTGGAGACAGGTTTGGAATTTGGTGTTGAGCCCAATATGGATTGTTGTCTAGTGAGCTTCAGAGTATATGATCATGAATTATGCCCTTTCGTGGTCACTAGACAATGATAGAGATCTATCGTATCTCTTAGGGATTGTTGTCAAATAATTCAAGACTCTGTGATTTGATAGTTCAGGACTAAAGAGCTCATGAACACAGCTCGAAGCTACACCTTTCTGAGGGTAGATGAGACAGCATGATGGAGCCCCGCCTAGTTCAGGATTTGTTCTTTGGGAGAAGATCTTCTATAAAATATGTATTCGTATTATGTAATCAGCTTCGTTGAGTATATTAGCATTTAGGGGGGGTTCCCTTGGTACTATTGCAAGAACAATGTAATAAGGGGGTAATATTGGCATAATAGTCATAGAAACAATGGTATTACATTGTTAAATTTGCATTTATAGGTTAGTTTATGCATATTAAATAAATGTTAGTTTGCGGGAGTTACATTCCCGTATGGAGGTTATCTAGGTAGTTATCAAATAGTTAAAGGGAAGAGGCTTTTATAAAGCCAATGTAATACAATGTGAAAATCATCCGAAGAAATCATCAATATATTATTTTATGTTATTTTGCTATGCATCATAGTTTGATTAACTGTCTTTGTATTTGTGCTCACCATATTTCAATAACCAAGAGTTCTATTTTTGGTGGTAAATTTATAAAATGGGATAACCTATTGCTAAAACAGTGGCAGTAATTGCATCCTCCCCTTCTCATGGTTCAATACAAATAGCATCAATAAGGTGGATAGAATTCTAATTAAATGGTCACCTCTTGTTGCCCCTTTCATTAAATTAAATTTTGATGGGGCCTCTTGAGGCAATTCAAGATGTCTAGGGTTGGTTGTATCCTACGCGATCCCCAAGGGAATATTTTGGTGGCAAAGGTGATCAAACTACCCCAAGGCTCAAATATTGAAGTAGAGGCCTATGCTCTCATGTTCAGCCTAGTCTTGGCTAAAGAATAGAAGGTAGAACAAATTTAGACTGAAGGGGACTCTATGTTAATAATTAATGTTTTGAAGTCCAAAAGTGTGTCTAACTACAAACTTAAGTATATACTTCAATCTATATGGAGGAGCATGGATGAATTGGAAAATTATCTATGCTCTCACTATTACAGGGAGGCAAACAAAGTTGTAGATTGGCTTGCCAATCTTGAAATAGATCAGTCCCAAAGTATTAATGGTTTCAATGAAAAATCATGAAATCTTCCTTCAGGACTTCAAAACCTAATAGATCTGGATAAATTTTTCAATCCTCCTCAATTGGTGCTTCAAAGAGATAATTTACTATGTGGATGATCTAAGATACAAGTAACCATTATATCAGTGTATCCTTCTCATCAAGGTAGATATGGGAGGTTTAGTGTCAAACATAAATTAGAGCATTAGTGCTTTGAAATTTTTTGAGACTGACATAAAATGTATAGCTCAAATTTAATGTTGATTGTGATAACGGTTTGGCTCAACATTGGTTTCAAAATGGGAGGAATAAATCTTGTCTTGTATTTACTGTCATCATCAAGCTAATGATGTCTGGCCAATGCCTCGATAAGAATCACATCCATCACCAAATCACAAGAAACTTTCATTCATTTTTTAAATTGGATGATGTGGTAGGTATTCACTATTTGGGATCCCGAACGTCATTAGTAAATCAAATTGCAGGGTCCAATAATACTCCTATCGTGCACTCTTCTTCATTCATTTGGATAGGGCAAGGGATAATTGAAGTGCATAGAATCTTGCTACATATCTTTGTATGAGTCAATATTCTTTGTCACATTTATTCCCTCCAAAAATAGGAAATTTGCTAATATTTATTGCAATGTCTTAACAAGTCAGTGTGTTGTAAGTGGTTGGCTGGTGACGTTAGTACAGCAGGTCAAAATCAGTGGAAACTCCATCGACGTATAGTATGGCGGGAATGGTCGAAAGTAATTGAACAATTTTGACCATTAGATACTGTTGACTATAGTAGCTGTCGACTCAACTATAGATTCAGTGACTTACAACTCATTGGTTGTTTACTACTGAGCATATTTATCACTCCAAAAATGGTAATATTTGTCACATTGAACTTGTTTTCTCCTGTCTTATTTTTTAGCATTTCTACTATGTTTAGGTTAACTTTCATGGTGGTGCATATAGATAATTAGCTCATGAACTTCCAGATCTAGCTACCTCTAGTATATTACGAGTCTATGTAATGTGCCGTACCTATTTGTATTTTTTTAAAGATCTTTTTATGTGTTATTTTATTTTTTTTTGTGATCTTTCAGACTAGACAGAAGAATGCAGAAGGGGTTTTTAGTTTTCCTTCAGATGTGTTGCAAGAGCATACAATATAGAGCATAGAATAGAAACCTAGAAAATGTACAATAGATATGCAGAAACTAACAGATACCCAAATAGTGAAAAACCCAATAAACAATTACTAACACATACCCATGTTGAAATTTGCAACTTCATACAACAGTTGTAGACGGACCAGTAATGGGTATGGATAGAAATCACTCCAATCTCTCAAGAAATACAAACATGAGCATACAAAATGATATTAGCAATACAAAGGGCTCCAAATGCCTCTAGCAATGCAAAATCCACAATACCCACAAAGAGAAATGAAGCCAAAATGCTCCCGCGTCACTTCTGGGGATGTACGACCTAGGCTAGAAGTGATGAACAACAAACAAATCTTGTATGGCCTCTGAAATAAGGCTGCAATAGACCGAATCCTATCAATAAGGTCGAGAGATCAGATTAGGAAGAGAAATATGCCAAGAAACCACACAAATCTGCCCACAAATATGGTATGACCTCCATGAGGGGTGTACGACCAGCCAAGGAAAAACACAACAAATAATAACAGCTCCAAATCCCAAATAAATTTGCCCTTAATTAGCCATAAATCAGTCTTTCCAATTTGCAAATACAAACTCTTAATAAGGTACATAGATATATCAAGAAATGCCTCAACTCTTCAATCAATCAACTCAATTGAAGCACAATAGTGAACATTGAATGCATCCACCTCGAATAGCACCTTGGGATGGTATTGCACACCTGTAGATTACTACTACTCATGGAGGTTTTCATCTCTAAGAGCCTCTAGTTCAAATCCTCAAACCCTAAATCCAAGATCCAAACCCTCGCAGGGAAAATCTCAAAAGAGAGAGGAAAATAATAAATCAAGCATATCTCAAATGAGCCACTTTTCCCTCTTTTATAACTCTGCCAGAGGGACGTTTTACTTTGGAGGGAAATATTTCTTTTAATTTCACTTTTAATATTTCCCAATGTGAGCTCTCCATAAAATGACTTAAGTGACTTTTAAATATTTTATTTTTCATCACTTAACCAATAAAACCCAAAGTCCAATATTAAATAATAATATTAATTTATGAACTTTAAAATGGAGGCCCAAATGAACTCAGAATTCAGTGATCTATAGCTCATCAGAAAGGCCTCGACGAGGCGAATCCAACCCCACTCTAAAAATCTCAATCCAAAACTAAACCCAAACTTACTAAAAATAGTAAGTAACGGCCATAAGCACACTGAGCCAACATAGAGGATACCAACTAGATCTGCAAACCATCTAATAACTTTGAGCTCAGTGCAACATCTAGGAGAACCAACAACTAACTGCGAAATCACTAAAATAATGCCAAACTGACACTTACTAAAAATAGTAATGTTCTCCAAGGACCAAAGAGAACAAACCTAGAAAAAACTAGAAAGATTGCCGACATGCAAGCACTTACTATATATAGTAAGTATAGACAAGTTGTCTGAAATCTCTCTGGAAAGTGTCAACTAGCTCCACTGGATCACCCAAACACATTAGTGACATCAAAATTGTCCTCTGATTATGCTGTCACCAACCCAAAAAGTCATCTTTGACTGAACTATAAGAGAACTCAAAAATGGGGACATTATAGTCTGCACTTCCCAAAGATTGCCTATCCTCAAGCAATGCCAATACAACCTCCAATCAAGAAACTAAACTAAACTGAAACCAAAAATGATCCCGGGGTCCCAAGTCATTCTCAGCATAGAACTACCACACCAATGCTGCGCACCATGCAGAGAGTGGTGAAGCAACCCCTCAGAATCCAACTGATCTGTCATGCCAAACCTGTTACCACTTGGATCCTAACACATCAGAACCTGACATCCATCAATCATGAAGAGGTAATTAAATCTTGAAGGGTCTGAACCACAACATCCCCTTCCATCCTCTATAGAACTCATATGGATGTACTGACTATCCCACATAGGTGCTGGAAGATATGAAACTTCTCCTCTCAAATCAAGGGAATGAAAAAACTTTCCTCCATCACCACTGTGAAAATTAAATTTGCCATCATGCCTACTGACACTACAACCTCTCTGAAACCATGTCTCTAATGGAAATTTTAGAGACAAAGAATTCGCAAACTCCGTCTTGTGCATATCACCATGATGGTAATCTAATCTCTGACCTTGCAAATAATCCTCTAAATGTATTTGAGTCAGCCACCTGCAATCCCTAGTTCCATCTTCTGTAGACAACAACCCTTCATCCCACAGAGGATGGTATAAATCTTGAGCCAATCCACACTTATGCATCATCAAGTTCTCTATGTGTGGACTAAAGGAGAAATGATGAGCACTTCTCACTATATAGTCAAGGTAAAAAGCACCTGCCTGTGTTAATGGTTGACTGTTATAGTCATGAGGAACACACTTCTCATCACTTGCATCACACAAATCAGAAGATGGCTCATGTCTCTAATCCTGAATAGCTAACTAGGTAGATACTCTGGCAACCTTCTCTACATACCCAATAGCATACTCCCTATCATGAAACAATTGGAGATATTATGATTTTACCTCCTCCAAAGCACTCCTGATGAAGTGCAAATCATGAATGTGAGTACCATCCGAGACCCCATACCATCTCTCCTCCAACTCTGCTATCCAAAGAAGGTTCTCAACATTCCTATGAGTGCAATCAAGATGAGATAAGGTTGAATCAACCTTCTCTCCTATAACCTTCAGCTGATCTTTTCATAACTGCAGCTCAATAAGATGTCTATCCCAATCAGCTGCATAGGACGCAAACTCTGATTTGTTTCCAGGAGAGGGAAACAAATCAACATGAGAACTGATCACACCACTGGATGATGCCTTGCATATCTCCTGTGAAAATGATGAAGTAGTGTCGTGATCTGTCACACAACTCTCTAGGAAATTCACTACTACACCATAAGAGCCATCAATCATCTTCTTTGCATCACTAGAAATGGGACCAACCTTAGGAACATCTGGTGCAACATATTGTTCCCTTCTACACTCATCCAACACAATTGTCCCATTTGTGTCACATGCAGTAGTAAATGAAATGGATGTAGTCACATCCTCCACATACTCATTACCACCATCCATAGATGTATGCTCATCACCACCTGTTGCCATAGATATCTGAATGGCATCTGTAAGTGATGAAGACTGCGTCAAGCTCAACTCCATGGTAAGCTCATCTATCCATAAATTTGACTCTTGAAGGGATGTTTGAGCACTCTTCAAAGAGTCCGCGGTGACCTCAAGCTCATAGGTGAGCTCATCAACCTCCTCTTCCTTTCCCCTTAGAGCATCATGATAAATACTATCAAGGCTGAGAAGATGATCTCTATTTGATAATAGATATAGGTAATTATTCTTGATTATCCCGACTACATCTCTAAGTCCTTGAAACTCAACAAGGGAAAGTCCTCTATCATTGTGTTCATCCATCTCAGGAGTACTCCAACCATAGGTTGCCAAGATCTTTCTAGCAACATCAAAATGTTCCAAAGTTGTAGCAATCACCTAGCTAAATGATGATACCCCTGTGACAAATCATCTCCACACAAATCTTTTGATTTGTAATATGCACTATGGTATGAGGCTAAATCATCATCACTCACTAAATGATTAGCAACATCGTGTGTGCTATCAACTTGGCACACAATATCATCAAAGGTACTACTGCTATGTATCTCATAGAATGGCCCAAAAAACATTGTAGAATTTGCTGATTTGACAATATCTTTGCATACTTCTCCTTCTATAGTAACTACATATCCAATTGAAGAGCAATCCTGGGACTCATCACCATTAAGTAAATTTTTTGTCTCATTCCTCTATTCTAAGGTCTAATTTGCAAAATCAGATTTGCTATGGCTTGAATACGAATCACATAATTCATTCTTAACACCCAAATCTCGAGTGTCAATGTTAGGGAACTCCACACATCTATCGTCCTCATATGGAATGGTTGCTATCTCAAGAGTAGGCTCAGCATTACTAATTTCTGTGGTAGTCTTCCCCAAATCAACTAGCTCCTCAATGCATGCCTCTTGTTTTGTGATTTTGTATTCATCATACAGAGGCTCGGATTCAATTCTTTCAGCTATCAAGTCTTCATTTACCTTTAGTGGTCTTGGCAAAAGATAAGACCCCTAAGACTTGTCAACTTCATAAAAATTTTCTGATTTATGATTAGCACCATGCAACACCTAATCTAATTTGTTTTCAAGGTTGATATCAATATCAACAATGTCATCAATGCCATCCCTCTAGCCCAACTATGTAAATGAAGTAGGAATTGCAATATGACCAAAAGTAGATCCATTCCAAGTAGGACCCACATCCAATGTTGGGACCATCACACCCGGATCCCACATGCTAAAGTGTTGTTTGCTCATATCAATGAAAATGTGATCACTATTTTCCTCATCACTAGTGCCCTTTGTGAATAAATCATTTCCCATCATAGGCTGGGTTTGAGATTCAAACCAACAACCGCTTGTGTCATCAACACTGGAATAAGAAAAGAAATCATCATCTCTAGCCAATGAAAGGATATCATCTAATGATCTCATCTCTTCACAAGGCCTATCAACAACCACCTCTAATTCACCAACACTGGTGTCAATGTAAGTATCTCCCTCCATGGGCTTGGTTTGAAAGTCAAAACTAAGGCCACCTGAATTAACATTACTAGGATAAGATAAAGTATCATCAAAAACTGTTTTGAAGTCACCATCAAATTTACATTCTCCATGCCCTCCATCTGAAAATGCATGAGTGGACTCAATACAGTCATCTATCCCATAGGAATCACTAGGAAATCATTAGATTCATCACTAGTTGAATCTAAACTAGGATCCATAGCTATTGTTTTATCCGTTTCATCATGCACCACCTCATTCATGGTAGTATCTTCTTTAATCTTATCTTCGCAAATGTCATTAATATCAGGATTCTTGAGGAAATACCTGTCTATCTTCTGTAACAACTGACTAGAATGTTGTCAACACATGGTCAGCGTCTCTTTCTCTCTCGTACACCAATTTTTCAACATCTCTTGGATACTAAGCCCTTCCCAATCTTCATCATCCATTTCTTGTACCCTTACTATATCTAAACCTGCAAAGGGATAAATATGGGGAACCTAAATGTCTCACTGCAATCTATTTCATCTAGGATAATACTGATGTGTAGGATGCATGTCTCATTTCATCTTCTGCATATCTGGTTTGACCTCACAGGATGGCAAGATCTTTAGCTCTGATACCACTGTATTGTGCCATACCTGTTTGTATTTCTTTTAAAGATCTTTTTATGTGTTATTTTATTATTTTTCTGTGATCTTTCAGACTAGATAGAAGAATGCAGAAGGAGTTTCTAGTTTTCCTATAGATGTGTTGCCGGAGCATACAATATAAAGAATAAAATAGAAACCTAGAAAATGTACAATAGATATGCACAAACTAATAGATACCCAGATAGTAAAATAGCCAATAAATAATTACTGTCACATACCCATGTTGAAATTTGCAACTTCATACAACAGTTTTAGCTGGACCAGCAATGGGTATGGCTAGAAATCACTCCAATCTCCCAAGAAATACAAACATGAGCATACAAAATGATATCATCAATACAAAGGGCTCCAAACCCCTCTAGCAATGCGAAATCCGCAATACCCACAAAGAGAAATGAAGCCAAAATGCCCCCACATCACTTCTGGGGATGTATGGCCTATGCTGGAAGTGATGAACATCAAACAAATGGTGTATGACCTCTGAAATAAGGATGTAATAGACTAAATCCTATCAATAAGGTGTGGCGATCAGATTACGAAGAGAAATATGCCAAGAAACCACACAAATCTACCCACAAATATGGTATGGCCTCCATGAGGGGTGTACGGCCAGCCAAGGAAAAACACAGTAGATAATAATAGCTCTGAATCGCAAATAAATTTACCCTCAATCAGCCCTAAATCAGCCTTTCCAATCTGTAAATACAAACTCTCAATAAACTGCATAGATATATCAAGAAATGCCTCAACTCTTCAATCAGTCAACTCCATTGAAGCACAATAGTAAACATTGAATGCATCCACCTTGAATAGCACCTTTGGGTGGTATTGTACACCTGTAGAATGCTGCTACTCAGGGAGGTTTTCATCTCCAAGAGCCTCTAGTTCAAATCCTCAAACCCTAAAGCCAAGCTCCAAACCCTCGTAGGGAAAATCTCAAAAGAGAGAAGAAAATAATAAATCAAGCATATCTCAAATGAGGCACTTTCCCTCTTTTATAACTCTTCAAGAGGGATGTTTTACTTTGGAGGGAAATATTTCTTTTAATTTCACTTTTAATATTTCCCAATGTGAGCTCTCCATAAAATGACTTAAATGACTTTGAAATATTTTATTTTTCATCACTTAACCAATAAAACCCAAAGTCCAATATTAAATAATAATATTAATTTACAGACTTTAAAATGAAGGCCCAAATGAGCGCAGAATTTCTTGACACCAATTAGCTTTGGCTTCATATACGAGCATCTGTTCAACATAGATAAGGGGAAGAGTGCCTTGGATGGTTACAATATATCCAAAGGTGATAAACCTCTTGACAGTCTCTTTCCTATCAACCTTCTCTACTCCTATCTGGTCGTAGCATGTGTCTATTGTGCATTCAAGATTAGACTTTGCTCAAGCTACATCAACACCTTACACAGTGTTTTGGAAACCTACTAGTTTCAACTTCCCATTGGTTTAGATGCCAAGACAAGGGAAATATTTGTATCCATAAGGTTCCTACAGCTACATTCTCTAGACCTAGAACCATGTCCCCGATCAATGGCACTGCCTGCTCTCCATCTTCTCACTGCTACCTCCCGTCTGTTAGAGAAAACTAACTCCTACCCTAACTAATTTCTAATATAAAGTAAAATAGAAATGTTCATTAAAAAAAATTATGTAACACATTACACACCCAAATTTCCCATTGGTAGGTAATTTTGATAAAGATTTTCTACTGGTAGAGAATCTATATTATTGAATTTGTGAAAAATATGAATTTTCCTTGCAGAATCTAAGCCAACTAAGTCTATAAATACTATGTTGGGATTTACAGAAATGCAACAACCACTGATCTATGATGCCCTTAAGATTTTTGTGTCACTTAAGTGTTTCCTAGTTACCATTCCTAATATACCTAATCTTAGTAGATTTTGTTTGATACAATACAAAAACTAGTCTTGTTTCATTCTTTCTGTGTCTTGGTTTGCTTGGGCTATTTTAATTTCTGAATCTTGGCTAATGAAGCTACCCAACACTACAGTCATAACCTCTGTACTTTCTCATGCTACCATCTTTAGTGTGGTTCAGCTAGGGATAAACAACATGCTCTAACATTTGACTTTGGAGCTCCAACAAGAATAATGGTAGGATCCTAAGCATCAAGCCCTATAGGGATTGAGAAATTCAAGCAATGCTACAAGCACCTAAACTAGGGAAGAGATTGCAACAAGAATAGGAGCAACACACAATAGAGAAGGGTATACGACATCAATAGGAAGAGGACCAAGGACCTCTAAAGATGAATCATCGTTAGAATAAAACAATAAGATGCTCATGAAGGGCATTTTTCCACTATGAAGAAGATCTCAAAACCCTATGTCACAAGCATTCTGAAGCCAAGTATTCATAGTAAAACACCATAGACAACAAGAAGTGATGCCCTCATAATCAAGAGACTAGTACCATAGATGATTAGCCACATGTAGAACAACTTCTACTATAAGGGGATTAGATAAGTATAATTCCACCAAGATGTGAGTAAATGCAGTATGGAAGAAGAGAATTGTGGTAGAGTCCACCTTTAAGAAATACCTCAAAGAGTTTCCAATTGCTTCATTGAAAAAGGGGTAGTGACTTTATTGATCAATTTTAAATGATACAATGCAGTGGTTTTATACAAGGATGATGTAGTTCATAATGACTGTCATACTAGTTTGTTGTTGCAGTTTGTATAACCAATTTATAACTGCTCATTCTAGTTTGTCATTGTAGTTTGTATAACCAATTTATAACTGTAACATTGTATATGTAATTAACAATGTAATACTAATTGTTATGCCATCATTCTCCCCTTATTACATTGTTCCTGCAATAGTACCAAGGGACCTCCCTAAATGCTAAAATACTCAACAAAGCTAATTACATAATATAAATACATATTTTATAGAAGATCTTCTCCCAAAGAACAAATCCTGGACCAAGCAAGGCTCCATCATGTTGTCTCATCTACCCTCAAAAAGGCGTAGCTTTGAGCTATGTTCTTGAGGTCTTTAGTCCCAAGCTCTCAAATCACAAAGTCTTAAATTATGTGACAATGAACCCTAAGAGATACGACAGATCTCTGCCATTGTCTAGTGACCGCGAAAGGGTATAATTCTTGATCATATACTCTTTGAAGCTTAGTGGACAACAATCCATATTGAGCTCAACACCAAATCCCAAACCTGAATCTACAATAAAATCTTCACAAAACATACATTCTTCAAGTCCATTAGCATCAACAAAGAAAAGAAAAACAACCAAAACCAAAAATGCTTCTCATGCAAAGTATCATCTCAAAGCAAGAAGCTAACTTGAGATGATGGAAAGTCATCCATCCTCCGATGCCGCCTGCCTCCAATATGATGCTTAAAGGGCATATCCATAGAAATTAATAGCACCATCTGGTGGATACTCATCCTCAATATCTAGTGGATCCTTATCATCTTCAATGCAAGCAAGGTTTCCTTATTTTTGACCTTTCCTTTAAGAACATCACTAGCTCGAGTTCTACAATCCCAAGCTGTGTGACCGTTTTTCTTACATTAAAAACATTTGATTCTCTCTGATCTCTTGTAATTGCATCTTGAGAATAATTCTTTCTCCTGAGGATCATCTTCTGAATCTTTTGTTGATCATACCTTCTAGAGTTTGTGAAGGTATTTGACTGAGTGTAGAAATAACATTGTTGTATTTTGAAGGCAAGCTATTTAATAGGATGGCCCTGGCATCATCATCATCATCATCTACTGTAACCTTAACCTCTACTAGCTATCTAATGAGAGACTGCAAGTTACTTATATGATTTGACATTGTGATTCCATCTTCCATCTTAATTGTAAATAATTGAAGTTTTAGAGAAAAATTTGCATTGATGGATTTTGCTCCAAATAATTTATTCAGATTATCCCAAATTTTGGTTGATGATTTATCCAAATTAATGTGGTGCAATTCAATGTTAGAAATAGCAAGACCAATTAAAGCCTTGGCTTTATCATCTCTACTACTCCAATCTAATAACTTATTCGCATCTGTATGTGCTTTTTCCTTTCCACTTACTATTCCCCATAAATTTTTATTCATTGGTTGTATTTGAATTTTCATTCTCCAAGTATGAAAATTGAAACCAAAATACTTGTCTAATGGAATCTTCATTTAAAAATAATACTCCGAAAGGAAATAGTAGGACCAAATTGACCTTCTTACTCATAATTAAATATATTTTCTTATAAAATTTTGCACTTCCATACACACTTCAATACATACCAATTTGAGATGATAATGGAAATGTAGATTATAGGTGATTGGCCATAGATGAATTGCTGATCTTCCAAAGAGCTATTCACTATTGCAAGAGAATCGCTACTCTGGTAATGATAGTCGCACAATATACTATGGACTGAGACTGCAGATTATACGTCTTCACTAAATGCAACAAAAATTCAATGGCCTACAAATAGCTTCAAACTATATTCTATTCTTTCATCAGTGCTTAATAGCTTCCAATAGTTTCTAATGCTTCCTTAAACACCTCTGCATATGTCTGGAGCTCTCCTTCAAATGAAACCTTTCGATGCTATCTAGCCTAGGTGCTTCCAAAACTCTATTACCATCAGAAGCCAAACATGAAGGTCGGCTTTGATACCAGATGAAAAAGGGGCAATGACTTTATTGATCAATTTTAAATGATACAAAGCAGTGGTTTTATACAAGGATGATGCAATTTATAACGACTGTCGTTCCAGTTTGTCGTTACAGTTTGTATAACCAATTTATAATTGTAACATTGTATATGTAATTAACAATGTAATACTAACTATTATGCCAACATTCATAGCACGTATTGCACCAAAAATGTAGAGGAAGGTTGAGTAGAATCTATTAGGAAAGGTGTTTCAACCTTGCACCTAATGCTAAGATTACAAAAAATGCAATTTTTAGGTTGAAAATAGAAACAATCAATTTTTGAACTATAGAGTTATTGTTTGGCCAAAATAAAATATTTGGTTTGTTCAACACTAGTTACCTAGTTCTATCACGTGGACCTCTTTGTGCTCTACAATTTAAAAAGAATAGGACCAATCATTCTCCTAGGTCATAAGTCATGGTCTCTAGAAGTTGAGCCTCCTGCATTGAAATTGTAAAAACATCAACACATAAAAGAGAGGTAAAGAGTAGTTACACTTGTTAACCAAAATGTCATAAGGCATATTTGGATGGGGACAATGGAGCCAAAATGGAACACCCAACTTGGTGAGTGGATTATAACAAGGTTATGATAGCTGTAAGGAATATGCTTTTCTTAGCTTGTGGACTCATCTTGGAATTTGGGTGTTGGATTTCTGACTAAGGATTTGGGTGCCACTATTTTGGGTGGTCTTATCTCATGCTTTTCTAGTTACAATTTGATGGTTTCATATATGTATCTCCTTATGAAGGCTTTCTCTACAAGTGTATTATAACTGTGTTTTTTATTGAGTAATACATTGAGCTACTTTGGAGTGTGGGGTTTTTATCATAAAGTGTTTTCCCCATGCAGACCTATGTTATAGTATATTATGTTTTTTTATGTTTATATGTGTTTCTACTTCCTATAATTGTTAAAAAATTGAAATTTATGCAACACTCTCCTCAGAAGTTTAGTGTAGTAATTGTTTTTGCATACCTTGCTTCCTTAGAATCAACATTGGAAAAATGTTGAAGGATTCCATAATAGAGTTGAAAGGTGGAAACCATGGCTTGAGCATGATGGAATGGTGGCCCAAACACCAAATACATCCATCATAGCATCTCTGTTAGAAGAGGAGGTTAAGACAATGAAAAGAAACATGAGCACATAGGTAGATATGAATTTTACCATCCATTAGAGGATGCCAATGCTTATAAATCCATCTATTTTTCTTAGGTAGCTAAGGCCACAATCAAGTAAATCTACAAATGAAAACTTTCTCAAAAAATAAGTCTCATTTTGAATCACATCTTCCCCCAAAATGATAACAAGTGTGAACTAGATGCACTTGAGCACAATCTTTAGAAGAAGAGAGGTGGAAGGTGCAACACCCTTCAAAGCCATGACCATGAAAGAGGGGCCATCAAGAATAGATCCCCCATGAAGAGAGGCCTCATTCCCATCCAAGATTTTTAATGTATTAGGAGTCACACACTTCATAAAAGGAGAAACTTGCAAAGTACAAACAAAATTGTGCATCTTAATAGGACAATGAGTCAAATTATTTCCACCACATGGCACAATAGTAGGAACACCATCAAAGCTAGAAAGCTTTGCAATGGAGGGTTCTTATAAAGAGGTGACGAGAAAGAGGTTGAGGCGAAGACAAATGGGAGAGATTTGAACTTTTGTTATAAATATAATATTTAATTGATTATGTTTTGCACAGAAGTTAATTTAATCTTGAACCTTTTATTTATTCTTGTCATCCATCATGATTGATATGTTATATGTAGGATTTCCTAGCCTAGATGAAACCATAGATGTGGGCAGGTATCCTTTGACACAATTATTCTCACATCCTTTTCTCCTTATTTCAAATCCTTTTTGGAACCACATATATCAAGTTGACCCTTATGGAGATTCTAGCTATTACTTATCATCTTACAAGAAAAATGCTTCAAATTGAGTACTTAGAATGTTATAGTTGAAGACAAGACCTAGAACACTAGTAAGCATAAAAGGGACTTGTTCCACATCATTAGGATGAAGTCAAATAATTATTCATTGTATTATCATCCCGCATATTGATACTACTCTTGTCAACACCATAAGCATTCTATACATCATTGTCTTGTGTGTATTTAGTCTTTAGTAAATTGACAATGAATCTTGATTGACATCAACAAAGTGAGTTAGCTACCATTGACCCATAATGAGATCCTAAAGATTCATAGCATCATAATCCCAAGTGAAATATCACCCATATGTGGCATAATATTTCTAAAGAAAGAGAGATCACAAACTAGAACTATAGATTTTGGGACAAAGTTGTTTATTTCTTGTGTATAAAATTGTAGTTGTGGTTGCATCCTTCAACAAATAGAGATAAATGACAATTATGTAGCAATGTGTACAATAGAGTTATGATATTAGAAGTTTGAACCCAATCATTGTGTATTAGTTACAAATAAAATATATGTTGTCAACTAGTTATATTAGACAAATAATGCTAAGTACCTCAAATCTCTTCATTTTCGTTTCATGTTTCAATCTCAATGAATGTATTATCAATGTCTATATACTTCATAATTGTTTAATCATTTACTTAGGCTTGGATAATTTGTAGGGTGTGTTTTTATCTCTACAATTAGTGAATAGAAGATTTACTCACAAACAACACGCTTAAACTCTATTAAAAATATTGAGAGCTAGTTTGAAATCAAAATGTTCTTGTAATAAAAAGAATACAGAGATTGTCAATGACTTTTCTTATCTATAAATTGATTTAATGATTGAAAGTAAATTTTTCCATTTTTAGAAAAGATAAGTACATATTTCATAGTTTTACACATAAATGAAGTGATTGATGGAATGATAAAATCTCTTTCTTAGAGGGAACTTTCTTCAAATCTTACTATTTTAAGGATCAAATAAATTGAAGTGATTAATATTTAAGCACAACTATAGTGAACTAAAAGCGTTACTATTGCAATAAAGACACAAAATTGTAGTCACAAAATGCTCAGTTTATTTTGATTTTAGCAACAAGATTTGGGGTGTTTTGAGTATTGTTCCTAGTTTTGCTGCAAGCTAGAAAATATGGTAAGTTTTCAAAGTAAAGTAGAGAGTGGCACTGATAGAGGAATACCAAAGATTCGTGACACACTAAATCTAGGATCAAATCTCTGTAGTAGAGGATGAATTTGTAAATGTAGAAGTGAATCATAGGCACAAACCCAAACCAAGATAGAGCAGACATTTGGTATAGAATTTGAGGTGACATATACACATAGAGGCAATGTTTCCAAAATTAGAGACAATCAAATACATAATCTATATCAAAGTTATTCATCAATTATTGCATTTACTTTCCATACAATGCCCATAGTTGTCAAGGTTAATTTATGTTGAGTTGCACATGTTTAATCTAATCACCCTAGATTGTGTTTAGAGAAATTTTATTTTCTCTTACAATTATAAATACATTGACCTAAAAGACACCAATAAGACTATTTTACGGTAGTGTAATGGTCAAATATAATTTCAATTAGTTAAACTTCTAAATGACCACTTTTAAATCATGTAAAATATTAATTCTACTTCCACATCACATATCTATCTAAAAATTATGTTTTAAATATAAATGTCTTAAAATAATAAAAAGTAATAGTATAAATATAATGAAATAATCTTTTTACTATAAAAAGTGTAGTAAATAGATAAATTGTTTTTTAATGTTATTACCAATAAAACATTTAAATAATTTTAAAACATATAAGTTAGATTTTAAATGGAAACAAAATATTTAATATTTTTTTTAAAATTATAATTATCATTTTGCTTTTCGTTTTTTTTTAATTACTCTGATTTTATAGAATCATAACTTATGTATATTTTAAATAAATATTTTAACAATATAAATGCCTATATATATTATTTTTATATTTTCATTTTTGAGAGTTTAAAACTATGTTAAAATTCCTCTTCCATGATCCAAAATGTATGGAGCCCACTTGAGAGAATGTACACTGTAAGTTGACAGAGAAACATAAGCACTTAAATTTAGATATTTCCCACATATTTCCCTCTAGGAAATTAGATCCTTTTTCGATCTTCCACAAAAGATTATTTATAGAAATGGTGAAAGCATCATGGAATTCATTAAATTAAACAAGGCCTGGCATAATGTTAAAGATATTGTTCCTCGTCATCTCTTTCCTTTGTTCCTAGGGGATTTTGTGCAAAGCAACTACAATGTTGATTTTTCTTTCTCTAACCGTCTCCATGGGGATAAAAACTGAACAGGAATTTGTATCAGCAGGCCGATGCCAAACATACTGATAGTAAGTAGTGAAGGGGTCAAATAACATAGGGATGCATCTTGCAACAAGGGAATCAAATAATGATCTACGAGTGGGGTTGTCACCGCTTGGCAGCAGATGAAAGCTTTAATAGTATAAAATCTAAGGAGAGTACCAAATACAACAATCCCTCCTAAAAAGGTTAGTCTAACTTGATAGAAGTAGAACATGTAGCCAAATTTTTAAATATTCTGTATCAGTTATTAACAATAATAGTAGTGAGACAAGCCAAAGAACCGTAAAAAAATAATCTCAAATCAAATGTCAACATAAGATACACTGAAAAAATATAAACCTCACCAATGTTACCAATGGTCACTTTATTAGGAATGACTGAGGAGAGGTTAACCACATTGTCTACTTCGCTCTGTTTGGTGTGGAGCATGATCAGTCTCTAAGTGTGAGATTGTTGGTAGGTGGCAACTAATCATGCAAGTACTGTACACAAGTTATGTATCCTCACTGGGGTTCAGGGCCATGCCGAGCCTCAAGTGGGGGTTCGGGGGCATAGCCCCTGAAATATTTTTTCATGACCCAACATAAAAGAACCCTATTTTTATAACCGACAAAAGGCTTGATAAAAGCGGCTAAGGGTTAGGGTTTTGGTTGATATGATATTGTATTGTAGCATTTGCAGCCGTATTGAGTTGCAGGGATTGCTGTTTGTAATCAGTTTGATTTACTATATAACAATATTGGACTCTCTGTTTGGTCGATGTAGCCCGAGTTTGGGTGAACCATGTTAAAACTTGTCTCTCACTGTTATTATTTTTGTGTATTTCCATTCCTCTATTTAATCTTTATTTTCATTTAATTGATATCTTCTACTGACTAACCCTAGTACACTCCAAGTGAGACATAAATTATCCATAACTCAGTCTTGTTGATGTGATTATTAGTCTCATTAACACGAATAAAAGTCTACACAACAAACCTTTATCATCTTGAAAGATACGATAAATTTAGGATGAATTTATGATCCCAAGTCTCCATTAGTTAGTTCTTGATCTTTTGACAGTCACTTAGAGTTGATGTGTGTTGCTATTATTCATTTCAGGGCCTTATGTGCTTCAGTAATTCCTATAAAGTTCTTCAATATTCCTTCAAATATTCTATCCTTTATGCCTACTCTGCACAAATTTTCAATAATTTTGTCAAATCTTACACTATTAAGTGGGGATTTAAACAAATTGATCATAACTTTGAGTAATTCATGGAATTTGTCTCTTATTTAAACTAATTCTAAATATAATTCTGGATTCAATTAGTTTTTCTGATATTATCCCTATTTGAACTAATATTTTCTTCTGCACTTGAAATGTGCTCAAAGATTTTGTCTATAAGCATATATTTCACTATAATTTGCCATTATTTGCATTATATCCACTATGATGTGTAGTTCTTACTATAATATGCTTTGGATATATGATTATTTGCACTAATTAAACATATTTTCATTGTATTTTCTTATGAGTCATCATTGTTTATGGTTATTCAAAAGTTGTCTATGAAATTGAAAATGAGAAAATAGAGTTTAGAGATTGAAATTCCTAAAATTACTTAAATTTAACCAATGAACCATATACATCCTTTGATACTACAATGAAGAGAAGTAAACTAAATCATACTTTACTAGGATGTTCCGCAAATCCATATGCTCTGGTATAAATCTTCTAGGAAGGTTGACATCAATGTGCAATAAAATGAAAGCACTTCTATTGAACACAACATTTCACCATTACACATCCAGAAATCAATTGGAAGATTACATATGATTTAGAATGAGGATGTAATCTACAGGTTTGTCTCCATTAGGTATGCAAAGAATAGGTACATTTACAGTTGTCTAGAGAAAGAACCTTAGGAGAGAATTCACCAAGCTACAGAACATCACAACTTGTGCTTAGAATTGATACAATTCAGCCTCCCTTATTTTCCATAATTCAATGTCCATTAGTCTTAGTAATCCAATCTCCTTAGCTTTAGTAATTTGATCTCTTCCCAGATACGTAATAATTGGCTCCCCCTACAAATAAGAAATCAAAGTGCTTTTATAGAACAAAGGCCAAAAATGGTTACATTTGATCCAACAGTTAGGATCCACTTATAATAATCAATTACTTAGATTGATAGCACATAATTGCCAGTTGTCAATACAGTTGGAAATAACTAGAAAAAAGAATATTCCAGCATCTTTGATAGTTGGCAATCCTTTCAACTGGCAGATAACACATTCACTACCATCTTCTAGTTCTACTTCATGCCTTCTTTGTTTATCTGTATTTTCATCCATTTTAGCCTTCCTTTCGAGATCTAGCTCCAATTCTGTTTATTGTGCATTTTGTGTAAGAAACATAGAGAATTTAATCATCTAAATTAAAATATTTTAAATTTCAACCCTTACCTATAAACTTACCATTTTGCCCCTTTATCGGAAAAATATGCTCTCCCGAACTATGGCTATAAGTCCCTTTGACCGTTGAACTTTAACCTTTTAACATTATCACCCTTTATCAGAGAAATTTAACTTTTATGAACTTTTACCTTTTCTATCACTCAGTCAGCAATTTTATTTTTTTCAGAACTTAACCTTATTACTTGCTTATCAGAAAAAGTTTCCAGTTACAAACTTTGCCTCTTTGCCTTATCTTCTATGTTATTAGCGAAAGTTTAAATTTTGAACCTTTGCTTTACATAGCAGCTTATCAACAAAATTTAGGTTTTACAAACCTTGCCTATTTCTTAAGCTTGTTGGCAAAAAATGAGTTCTATAAACCTTTACCCCTTAGGCTTTATCAGCAAATTTAACAAAATCCAATCTTGGCCTTGTGGCTTAATCAACAAAATGTGCCACTCTTGAACCATGCCTTGTTATCGGCAAATTGGGAGATTTCAGAACCTAGCCTTGTGGCTTAATCGACAAAATGTGCCAATCCCAAACCATGCCTTGTTATCGGCAAATCGAGAAACATTAGAACTTGTGAACTAGTTCCTAAACCTTTAGCTCTACCAATGGGAGTTTTCCTAACAAGGCATTTACCTGAGCAATTTCTAACATTTTGGCTCTACAATGTGTTTATTGGTGAAAGCTTGCAACAAGGAAACCTCAAAAGAATGTCAACTCTATCAGTAAATCAGCTCAAATCAGAACCTTGCCCTTACTTATGAAAACTTCTTGATCCTTACCTTGTTATCGACAAATCACAAGAATCCCGAACTTTAAAACTAGTTCCACAACTCAAAGTTTTGTTGATAATGGTTTTACTGATAATATCTTGTCTTAGCCAAATCTAACATTTTTGGTTTCAAAAGCATGTTGTCGGCAAAAGTTGAAAACTTCAAACCAGGACATATAGTTCAAAAAACTAGAGTTCACTTGATGGGAATTTTCTCGATAAGGCTTTGCCTTAGACAAACGCTAAGTCCTTCCCTACTCGGTAATGTGGAGAAATTTATGAACAAAAAGGACTTATGGAATGTGCTCTCTATCGGTTAGTCAGGAAATCGGTGAACTATTGAACCCGCTAACCTACAAAAAATGCTAAGTTCTCTTCTAAGAGATTTTCCCGATAACACTAGATTTAATCATTTTGACCAAGGCAAACACACAACTTTGACCAAGCGTAACTTCTTTATTTGAAATTTTTTTAACATAGTTCAAAATACAAAGTTGCACAGAACTGAATTCTCTATCCAACAGTGACCTCTGTTAGGGATTTCACTGAACTTGACCTTTGACTATGGATCAAGACCTGACATTTGACCATACCACCCAAAGCGAAAAAACACACAAGTAAAACAAAAAAGTTGGGTCCCTATTTTGCTAGGGCAAAATGGGGCATGTTGTGAGACCCCACAACAAATCTATTACATTTTCTTGATCAAATGATAAGTTTATACTAGAATCTACTTTTGGTATTTGTTGAAATGTGAAGTAAGCTTTACTTATTCCAACACTGATGAGCGGGCGACAACGAGTACCTACCTAGTGCCTCATGGACCCACTCAGCAAGGTCGAAGACCAAGGAACTAAAATCAACGGTTGTTGGACAAGAGGTTTTTTTTGGTCATGTACCATGTGTACACCTTGCAAAATTGCATGGGAAGTGCCACTCACGCTATGCATGAAAATCTATCTTTAGATTTGATTTAGTTTTTGCATGTGTTTTTTCGTGATTATTTAAGTTAGTCAAGTTTGAATGTCAAAGCATGAGAAAAAAGTTTTTGTAATTGATTGAGAGATCTTTGCCCATAGTGTTTTCCTAGTACATTACCAGGTTTTCCACATAAATCTGTGTTGTCTATTTTGTGCTTTTTATTGTTAATTCACTGTTATTTCAATTATACACTGTTTATTTTTGTAATTTTTGTAACAGTATTAAGGTCATAAAGAAAAAGCAAAATAAGATTTTATACTTAGGAAAAAAAACTGCGAACTTCACGTATTTTCATAACACTAAATAAAAAAATTCGTTAAAATCTCTACTGGCAAAAGAGTGTCTAGTTGCAGTTTTGAGATTATTATTAATTCTTTTTGTTATGTACAAATGATAATATAGTATTCAAAGTATACATTCCCAGAAAAAAAGATAGATTGAAAATTTTGATAAGATAATTGAAAACAGGAACTAGTAGGGTTAGTATAACTATATACTACCTATATTCACTTTTCCAAAAGCAAATTAAAATTTTAATAGGAGAGTATGGCACGCATCTGTTGTCGGTAAGAAATAACATAAACAAAATAACGAAGCATTTGCAGTTGCCTGACCACTTATGTTCGTGAGGCCCTTATTCATTTCAGGGCTGTCATGACTAATTTATATTTTAAAAAGTTGGAACTTAATCTGTATATTCTAAGAATCTAAGGATTCCATCCTTGGAATTTGAGGGTCGTGAGCATCTAAACTATTATTCTTCGTATAATTCAGCTTCTGCCAGATTTGTCATTCTATAATAAACTACATTTTTTACATATATAAAATTCGAGCTATAAGACAGTGAGTAAGAAAATGACTATAGGGAGTACATGCTACTCAATTCTTTCACAATAGAAAATGTACCTGGCATGTGTTATTGCCGGCGCCTTTACAAAGAATCTTAAGCCAAATAAGTCTATATATACTACGCCGGAGTATAGAGAAATACAACTAGTTGAGCTATTTCTCTCATCCAGCTGCTGTCTTTGCTATTGTTGCTAATATATCTGATTTGCGTCTCTTCTTTTAATTTTTAAAATGAAGACTGGTCTTGCTTTCATTGTTTCTATCTCCTTCCTTTCATGGGTTATTCTACTTTGTGGAGCTCGGCCAATTAAGGTACCCAATACATCAGTCCTAATACCCTCACCAGCTCTCGCCCCAATAATTTATGCGGTCTCCAATACATAAGGATTTCAGAGGAAATGCGTATGCTGGGCCTCTAAGAAGTAAGAACACAAAAAATGATGGTCCCCAAACAAATGAGGATGATATTGCTCCAGCACCACCCACGATGAGTCATCAACAAGGTCATAGTCTAGGAGTAGGACACAGTAATCCTTATTCACTGTGTTGTTGAAAAACCAAATAGAAGAATGTGATTGCACACGTTGCTATTTGAAAGTTTCATATATTATGTTTATTGTGGCTTGTCCGTTAGTTAACTGATCTTTATTTATAGTATTTTGTACAAGCAAAGATCATAGAGGGATGCTGGTTTTGGCATGATTTATTGACGTGCGGAGTCATAGCATGTAATGCTTGATGGGTTTTATTTGTTAGAATGTAATGCTCTTTATTGTGCTTTCGATGAATGAAATTTCGTTCTTTCATACAGTTTTTAATTGGCCCATTTATTTTTTTGAGACCGAAGGTATTCATTTTATCTTTTTAGTTAAGAGTTTTTTTTCAGTTCAGAAAACATGTATGGGTAAAATGTGAGGACTCAACATCAAAATGGTTTAGATTAAATGTGTAGCAAGCTGGAGTTTATCCTAAAATCTGGAGTCCGTCATCAAGAATACCATGATTTGTATATGCTATAATCATTTGATAATATAATATGTTTTCTCCAATTATTCACATTGTTAGAGAATAATTTTTAAAAATTATTATATATAAAGTTTTTATATATTTTTAAAATTATATATAAATATATCAAAAATAAATGCAGGATGAATTTTTCTCAATTTATCTTTATATTTTAAATTATTTCCTTATTCTAATAGTAATATATGTATTTGTGGGAAGTTAGTTAAGTAAGAAGTAATATTTACTGTTAAATTGATCTTATTCCAAAGATAAAAATCAGTAATGTAGGTATTTGTGTAGAATAAGATAAATAAGAAATATAAAAATCCGTAACAGAATTTGTGTAGAATAAGTTATATAAGAAATAATCTTTACCATTGAATAGATTTAATTGGGAAGATAAAAATCAATCTTCATGATTTTTTTTACTTTCCTCCTCTATCTTGGCTTACTCCAATAAGATGAGAATAATCAATTAATCTAAGTTGAAAATAAACTTAAAGATTCATTTCCTAAGATTTCACCAAATCAAATCCTCCTTGTGTGAGAAGAACTACTTTCATTGATTATGTATTTATCAAATACTCTTGATTTAGTATTACACTATACAAAACAAGTAACTTGGAAATCCTTGAGCATAGAGGGAGTAACTTGATATCACTTTGAGAGAATCAAGTAAATTGGAGCAGTGACAAGAGATAATTAGAAGGATATTCATGACCCTATTTAATAGATTAACAATTCTTAAAGGGATGAGAACCATATGAAAAAAATTTAAAAAAATTAAGATTTTGAATTAAATTGGTTAGAAGTATACTAATAGAAGAAATTTAATCGCTAATAAAAACACCAAACCAAAAAATTAAACATGATTATGTTAATCAAAATAATCATTGTCTATTAGAAAATTTTTTAAAAAAATAGAAGATATATAAACAATCTTTAATTCTTGATTTAGATTGATATTTATATTTAAAAATGTAAGGTTACTATTAATATTGAGAGAAACTAATGCTTTTAAGCAATATGACAATAAATTAATATATGGAATCATGTGCAATACATATATAGGATAAATATAGATTTCAAAACACTTGCTACAGAAAATGATATCGAACATTTGTCTTTATTTTTGCTTTTACACATATGTTGGATTTTCTATCTTCAAGTACCATTTAAACGAGAGTGGTGGATAACCTCAATGAGTCTATAGATTTTAGACATGGGAAAACAAGTGAAGGTCAAACCATCTCCACATCACTAATAGCTACTATTTATCTATCTAAACTGAGACCCTATGAATTATGTATTGTTATAGTGAATGCCATTGTTTTAGAAATATGTGTAGGGTTGGTTTGTATAATTTGTGGATCATGAATGCAATTTGGGTTGTTTATTCCCTATTGATACATACATACTTTTAATATTAAATGATCACCCACAATAGCTATTCAAGTCATTTAGGTTCCATAACATAAATTATATGTTCTATACTAACAAATGCATTGTTGACAAACCTAGCCTCATAACATGGATTTCACATAACACTTGTCATTTCTTAAATTAAAGTAGTGTTTGGTAGTCCAAATTCTTTTCACAAACATAATGTGATCCTATAGGACTAGTATATGTGGTCAAAATAGCTCTAAATGGGGATGAAATGACTATCTTTTTCTGATGCTGGTGGTCGAGGAGGCAAATTTGGGGCATGAAGTATGAGAAAATGTACAGCACTGAACACTTCCCTTGACGTCCATGTTTTGAGGGAGATGAAACTTGTCAACATTCAGAGCCACGTTGAGAGATTTGAAGCAGCTATTCAGAAGTCCTTTCTTTATGGCCTAGAGAACACACATTTCCACTTGAGAAGATTAGAGCAATTCCACAGGAAAGAGTCCCCCAATGGGTGCGTCACCTTCAAATAGGTCATATCTCTCCATCGTCGCCTTCATTTTTTCTAGGGGGCTAGGTAGTTATTAATATAACCAAAGGCAATCATTTCCACAAAGTTGACATCTTGAGCAAGGTCCATGATATTTGACAGAAAGATGGATGCTACATCTAAATATGAGAGGGAATGTAGTAAGTCACATAGGATGGACTCACTCACTACCATTCATATAGCAAATTCAATTTGTGGACAGTCCATGTTGAAAAACATGCACTAGCTTGCCAGAGTCATAAATGCCAATTTCTAATGGTTCCCATTTTTGTGTTTCTACGTGGATGTGGCAGTTCTTCATGACGGACTTCATGGTTGAAACACAAAGTGTAGATGAGAGAGGCTGAGGAATATGAAGAGGACAAAAATAATGAAAAGTTTTTGAGAGGAAAAATGAAAGAGGCAATAAGAATAGGTGAGGTAAAACAATTAATGGTAGAAACAAATGGGTAATGTGAGGACACACAAAGGTGAGATGAGAGAGAGGAGTGGTGGCTTAGAGTAAATGAAGGAGATCATCACGCAAGATAGCAAAAGATATAGACATAATGCTGAAGTACAACACAATGAAGATGTGAAGGAATAGCACATATGGACAGATGGAGATGGCCATTGTTGACATCATATGACCTGCTTCAAATGGCTCAAAGAAATCTAAGGGAGGTATTACCATTACCCACACTACACGTCAAATCGTGGTTTTCCTACCACTTCATCATGGATGCGTGAGTCATCTTGGGATAGCTCCCTAATGTTTTATGCTTTTGAAGATCAAATTTTTTGTCTATCCTTTTCAATAATAAAGTGGAATGATGGAAAATTATTTTCTATTGGGTCATTAAATTGAGAAACATCCAAACCCTATCTATCTCTAAATTAGAGAGACAATCTATAGCATTACCTTCTTTAGAGTAGTGTGAGCATGAATAATATTCAAATTGATCAAGGAGGCTACAAATAGACTGAAATATATACTTTACTCTCTAGTTGATGACTTATGACTTTTCTCTCACTAACTTTATTCACCACATTCATGGAGTCACCCTCAATACAATTTTTTTTTATCTGGTTTCTTTGTGCCAATTTTAGGCCATGCATAAGGGCTACTACCTCTATTACATTATTTGAGTCATCTAGAATTTCATTGCTAAGGCTCCAATAAGGTTACTTGCACAATCCCTTATAATACATCTTTTTCTTAAGGGGCCTATATTTCCCATCAAAGTTTAATTTGATGAGTGGGGAGGTAGGAGGAAATCATTTTACTTTCCTACTATCTATTTTATTTATATAATTCTAAAATTGACCTTTTTGTATATGGAGTGTGAAGAAGAGGTCATTTCTTCAAGATTTCTTTATCCTAATTTGTGAACTGTGAATTGTCCTTTGATTGATTATTGACTTCAGCCATGGTCTTTTTAGATATTACCAACTCTATTCTTTTGATGACTTTGTGTCATGGAGATGGAGATTTTCTAAAGATCCTTTGATTGTGTTCTAACTAGAGGTTCTAGATGACAAGAGACAGAATGAGTTCCCAGATGCATGCAAAAATGGATTCATAGTTTAATGTCAAACAACTAGAGAAATGTTGTAAAAGAGTGTTAGGAAATACACCCACCACCCTAGTTTTCTACACAACCATTTCCAATATTAGTAGCTATATTTACAATTAAATAGGAGATGGCTTACATCATCCTCTTCTTCACCACAAATGACACAATTGAAGATAATCAATTCCCATTTTGTGCAACATTTTACTTGTTAGAATCTTGTTGTGGAGGGCAAGCCATTAAAAAGTGTCCACTTTCAAGAAACAAGCATTGCTCTAGCATAATTTAAAAGGCTACGCTTTTAATTCTAGGTTTGTGAGATAGCAGTAGCCTTCTTAAACATTATAGAGTCCTAATTTCAATGTTGTCCATTTGATTTCATATTTTGCAGAGGAGAATATGATGAGTTTTTGAGCTAGTATTTCATTTATTAGTACCTTTTGTGGTGTAGGGAAGCTACAATCTTGAAGTTTAATCCTCTATAATTTCCCAATTTTATTTTACTTTACCCCATGCCTATTTTAGATATGTGCTTGCTTCATCCAAGTTTCACACATTGAGAGTGGTTAATATCCATACCATCAATCATCCCAGAATAGTGTGCTTTCCCCATTATTTTCTACTTTAGAAAGTTGTGGATACATTACCTCTCTATCCTATACTATGAAGCTCCACATTTTAGATCCTGATGGTGGATTTTCCACCATGAATATTCTTTTTCTATCTGGATTATCTAGATATTTTTCTTGCATAATTTGAACCCATTTTGTATTGGGTTTAGTGTACATGTTCCAAGCTAGTTTATCACCTAGTGCCGTATTTTGTACTATTAGGTCATGAATTCTTGCACCTTCATGTACTTTAGGTTTGTAGATTTTTTTCCATGAGATAACGGCTATCCTCTTTTTGTCTGACCTTCCCTGCCACATAAATCTTCTCACTATTTTTCTAGTTTTGATAGCACTCCCTGTAGAATTTAGAGGACTGACATCATATATATGGGAATGGCAGAGAGGACTTCTTTTACCATCATAATTCTTCTTGCCAAGGATAGCCACCTACCTTTCCCTGAATATATCTTGCTCTTAATGGCCAAGATAATATGTTGCCACATCTCTATTTTCCCTGATCCAGAGGATAAAGATATTCCTAAATATTTTCCTAGTAGTGATTCATATTTGAATACTAATAAGGTTGTCATTTTCTATTGGGTTGTAATTTTTGTATTAAAGAAGAAGATTTTTTATTTTGAAGGGTCTACCACTTAGCCTAGCATTCAATAATAAGACTCAATTACTTGTCTGGATTTTTCTTTTTCTTTGCTTGATTTTCCCAAAAAAAAAAAAAAGCGTGTCATCTTCAAAGAATGCATGCGGATTTGGTTCCCTTAAGAATGGAATGTGTCCATTCCTTTCTATATTTCTTTTGAGGTTTTTTCCTTAATGGTATTGCTAAAAGCTTCTACCATGATGATGAAAAGGAATGGTGAGAGAGGCCTCCTTGTCTTAACCCTTGTGTAGATTTGAAAAATCATATTGGGCTTCCATTCACTGAAACTGAGAACCTAATAGTATAAATGTAGGCATAAAACCATATGTGCCACTCTTTAGAAAAACCAAATCTGTGTAGAGCTTGTAAGAGAAGGTTCGAATTAAAGTTATCATATGCTTTCAACATATATCTACTTCCATTGCAGATAATTTATTGGATTTAATTGAATGTAGAAATTCATGGGAGACAAATGCCCCATCAGATGTCTCTCTATTGGGTACAAATCCTCCTTTTTCTTCTAAGATTATTTTGGGAATCAATTTACCTAGATTTTTTGCTATTACTTTGGAAACGATTGTATAAATGACATTGCACAAAGATATTGGTCTGATGTCCCCAAATCTGGTAGGATTCTTTATTTTGGAGATTAAGGTAATGAAGGAGACATTCCATTCCTTAAGAATGTTTATGTGTTTCCTAGCCTCTTCAATTGTCATTAAGATGTCTCTACTTATGAAGAGCTAGTGCTTTTGGAAAAAGAGCTATAAAATTATCTAGACCCAGTGGTTTGTCTCTTGCCATTGAGAATATTACATTCCTGATTGAAATCCTCCATCGAAAATTCTTCCATTAGGCACTTTTTTTCTTCATCAAGTATCAATTTGGGAATATTATACAATACTAAAATGTTGGGATTTTAGGAGAGAGAGTTATCTTTGGAGAGAGTGGTTTCAAAATATCCAATTGCTTCATTATGTATTTCTTTGTAGTTTTCAAAGGTCTAGATTTTTTCTGCTAATGGATTTCATCTCTTAGTAGTATTTCTTGTTATTCTTCTTTCAATTCCTTTTCTAGCGAAAACCTTTGGTAGTTCATACTATGCCTAATGATGTGATTTTATAGTTCTACAAGATAAAGTCCAATTCTCTTTTTCTCCTTAAATATATTTTTGAAGTGAAGGTGATTCCATTTTTTTATTTACGTTTTTAGAAATTTTATTTTGTGGAGTAGTTGAAACATTTAGGAACCTATCACATATGAGGCTATTTCCCACCAATTTTGTAGTAGGTGAAGACAATTTGGGTCTCTAAACCACATAGCTTCAAATTTGAAAAAACTTTTCTTGAGAGCATGATATTTTGACACCTTATGGCTAAGTAAAAAATGGTCTGATCCTATCAATGGGAGAATGGATGTGTAACAAATTTACATTTTAGAAAGCCATCCATGGGAAAGAAAGAACCTATCTAATATTTCTACAATGTGATAAAAATTACGTCTTCTATTTGTCCACATGAACCTATCAATCTTAGGAATAGAATCATATAAGTTGTTTGGAAATATAAAATCCTTGATGTCCTCCATCACTCTAGTGGGGGAAATAATTGTTTGTGACATAGTCAAGAGACATTGTTGATTGGGTAATGTTGTCATTGATGGCAACAAGGAAAATAGAGCATCATGGAGATAAGGATGATTGGGAACTCAACTTGAAATAGCATGCATACAAGGTTCTAGTCTGGACACAAAAGACTAAGGCAAAATGGCTAAGTAATGACAACACAGAGTTAGTAGAAGAAACTCAAGTGGTATTCCTCCGTAGTTGATGGTTAAGGTATGTGGTTCAGGTATGTTATTCAGGATTGTTTGGAGGTACTATGTTCAAGATTATAAGTCCTGATGAATTCTAGGAGTTAAGTAGTGATTGGTCTAAGTCTGGTGAACATAGTTAAGTCAAGAACAATGCAGAGTGCATGAGTATTTTGGTTCGCATTTCTCCGCAAGTGATTTTATTAGTATACAGTTTTGAGGTAGTATGGATAGGTATCAAAAGCATCTATTTGATGAGTTACAGAGTCTAAAGTGATCCAGAAGATTGCCTACAAAACTCCAAGTTCTGGCAGTTGGTTTGCCAGTACTTCACCAAGGTAAAGGAGACAGTTTTGAATTCCCAATATCACCTCATAACGACATCATGACCTATAGTCGATAAGATATGACCCATGAATTATGAGGAATGGTTGACGTGATTATTTAAGGTTCATATGGTCTGCAGTAAGAGTTTTGGGTGTGAGAGATGTTTAGGTCAAGCATGTTCTTAAGAGACAAGTTGATAGGCATGTTGGATCTTTATGCAGAGAAGGTATATTGTCTAAACTATCAATCTAAGTGGTTGAATGGTAGGTACCAACCTATATAAATATTATTTCATGTTTGTTTAGGTCTGTATTATTGTTTATACAAATGATCAAGTTGACAAGGTAAAATACATTATATACACGCTTCATGTCTAGCTTGCCGACTTGATTATGAAATAAATCTTGTTGTGGTTATAAATACTCAATGGATTGCAATGATGATGTGTGCCAAGTGTGTAGTTATGTGAAAATTTAGAGTGTGAAGGATTATAAGTAGAATATAGAGCAGAAAAGGAAAACAAGGACAGAAAATGGAGTATATGTAGAAGAGTTAAGAAGCAGGGCAGATTAAAGTCAGACTTTTGAATCTGTGTACTAAGCTTTAAATGGAACTATGATCCAGCATATGGTAGATATGCTACAACAGTTCATCATTGGCAATGAGTTAGTTTTCTTACTTCTTCTATTCTTCTTTGTGAGTGGATAGTGAGTCCACCTGTAGTGAGCATTTCTTTTGGGAGTGAGCACTAAGGCAATAAGCCTTCTTGTAATTTGGTATTGTGCTATCATAATATATTGTGAGCTAACACTCATCATGGTTTTTCCCTTTTTGGGTTTTCAACATAAAAATATCGCTGTCTGTGTTATGTCTTTATGTTTTTTGTTCTTATGCTTGTTCTAATTTCATGTTATTAATTTTGAAAATTGGATTAATAAACAAGTTAAGAAGTTCTTTTGCAGAATACTAATTCACCCCCCTCTCAGTATTCCTTAGTTTCAAGAATTGGTATTAAAGCAAGGTTCTTTGGAAGAAGCCTAACATCTTGAGGAAGATCTGAGAGAGTTCACTCATGGTAGCTAGAAGATTTGGAAACTTCTCATACAATATTGAACTGGAAGCAACTCTTATTGATCTTGAAAAATCTAAAGCAAAAATCAGGGATCTGAAGGATAACATACAAGAAGCTGACAAATGTATTTTAAAGATAAAAGAACAAGTCAAGAAATTAAAAGAAAAATACAAAGAAGTTAGTGAACAATTGATATCAACAAATGAAACCTTGGATGATTTGAAAGTGGAAGTTATATAAAGAGCAAAAGTAGAAGAAGATCTAAATCTGATGGTAAAAAGCAAGTCAGAAGAATGTGTCAAACTTGAAAAAGAAATTGTGAGCTTGAAAGTAGACTTTGAAAAAGCCAAGATCTATGAAGAAAAATTCAAGATAAGTTCTATAAATCTTGATGAGATGATTGCAAGTCAAAAGAGTTCTGATGATAAGAAAGGCTTGGAATTTGAGAGAGGAGAAAGCTCAAGATCAGATCAAGCAAACACTAAGTTAAAGAAAAACAAAGGCAACTAGTTTAGGAACTAAAGAAGAAGACCTAGAAGACCTTTGGTCAGACAACCAAATGCTCAAAGGTACCCATCCTTCAATGGCCATTGTTTTAATTGCAAAAAGTTTGATCATAAGGCTACTCAGTGTAGGAGTGGAATAAATAAAAATCAAAATGTTCCATCATTTTCTAGTCAATGCTTCAATTGCAAGAAAATTGGTCATAGATCAAATGAATGCAGAAGTCTGGTAAGAAATGGCTTTCACAATTTGAGGAATACTTAATCATTCAATGGAAGATGTTTTGCATGCAATATATTTGGACATATGATTAATCAATGCAGATCAAATCTAACCAATAGAAGGTATCAAGGACAAAGGAATATGGTATGCTACAATTGCAACAAGTTTGGACATGTTGCAAGATTCTGTAAAAGGAAGAATGTGAAAAGAAACCACTATGCTGAAGAAAGGAAAATAGAACAAAGGAATGATAAGGGAAAGGAAAAACTTGATCTGGTTGAAATCAAGAAGGAAATAAGCAAGGTTTGGATTAAGAAAGATGATGACAATATCAAGGATGGATCTACACCAGTAAACTAGGAGCTTTGGCTCAGGGGTAGCTATGTTGAATATCCAAAACCCCAACCAGAAAGTTAGTGCTAAAATCCAATACTAAGGTATGTTGTGAAGTACTTTATGAAAAGTCCTCTGAAAGAAATTCTGGTAGAAAAAGATCCAATGCAGAGCATAGCAGAGCAATTTGGATTGACTATGGCTGACAAAGAAGTGTTTGACAACTTTTTGAAAGACTGCATTTATGATGATTTAGTTAAGGCTTCAAGGGGTTAAAAGGCTTGGATTCATAAAATATTAATCACTTTGCATTCAAACTATCAAGTGTCTGAGGCAAATTGAAGCAAAACTCCAAGAACCTCAGAGATTTCCAAAACAATTCAAGCCAAATCAATCTCAAGTGAAGGAAACCCTAATCTGAATAAAGAGGTATTTTCTGTTTAAAACCCTACCACAAATTTGTTTCATTATTTATGGAAATGGAAACACCTAAAGTGGTGGATATCACTGGGTGAGCCCAACCAAAATTCAAGAAACATCCATTCAAATCAACCGAAGTTGATCAAATGGGTGCATTTTCAGATATTCCACATGTAGTTATACATGTGGAGGATGTTAGGGCTTACATCCATGTTGCCCTAGAAGAGCATGGTGACAACAGATTCTCAGACCTATATCTGGAACATCTAAGTGGTGATTATTTTGAGCTGAAAGAAGAATACAAAGCTATGGAGGAGAAGAAATTCATTCAATATATAGACTTCCCCACATTTGTAAAAGTTGAATGGGTCCAGTACATCTTGAGAAGAATCCATGATGAATTCATGTGGTTGGGATAACCCTTCAATATCACCATGGATGCAATTGGGGTTGTGACTGGACTAAGCTCTACTAGCAGTGTTCCCCTATTGAAAGATATGAAGAATGATATAGTAATGGTGGTCACCATAGTGAAATTCAATAAAAGGGCTTTAATAATCAATGATATTGAAGATCATGATGTAAGATTTGCATCCATAGTGTTAGGATACAAAGTCTCTTTCACTAACAAGGAGAACTCTGTCTCTAGCATAGCCATATACACTGCCTATTAGATGATCCAGGAAAATGCAAACTATGATATCTGTGAATTGCTCTGACAACAAGTGATGGAAAACTTGAAAAAGATAAAAGAAAACAAATATCCCTTCAAATTTGGTATATTGATCATCTGTTTGTTTTCCTACTTCATGCAGGAGTTTCTAAAGATGAAGAACCTATTTTGGTTAAATAGTTAGCAAGTTGCTATACAAATTAGGGATCATTTAAATAGTATTGGAAACTATGATGAACAAAATGTAGCCCTATGGGGCTATTTCAAGAACTGCTAGAGAATGATGCAATCAAGAGAAAGAATTCCAAAAGCAATTGTGGAAAAATACAAGGATGACATATGCTTGATTGTAACCAAAGACTGATGCATGATGGAGGTTGTTGAGCCTAGAAGTATTTGGGTTATGCCAATGGGCTATGAAGTAGATGGTGCTATTCTAGATACTATGCACAAGACATGCTAAGCAAGCCTCGAGACCCCAAAGAGGAAAGATTTGGAACATATGAAGAACTATCTACAAAAATTCATGTTGAATTAAAAAAAACCTAAAATCTCTAAGAAACCATTGAGACAAGGCTTCACAAAAGAACAAGTAAAAGAGGCAAGGCAAAAAGCACAAGCTAAAAGGGTAGAAAAAGGAAAGAGAGATAGTGAATCAGTTAAAGCTCTAGAAGAACCTAGGAGAAAACTAGAAAAACTAGAGGTGTGAAGAAGGAGAACGAGAGGATCTACCTCTAAAGAAGCTGCATCTATTTCCTCTGATCCCACACTATTTACAAGTGTGCAAATTCATGCCACCAATAACCAAAGGAAGAAATCAAAGGCTAGAAGAATGCATGTAACAATTGTAGTCAATGAGGAAGAGACAAAAATAGATGAAGAAGTATAAAGGATGAAAACTGAGGCTACCAAAGTCTCCAAAAGCAGTAAAAAAACAACCTTAGGTAAGGACACAACAAAGAAAAGGGAAAGACAAAATGCATCACAACCAGAAGAGACCACAAGTAGCCTGGAAGATGTTCTTAAGGTTGTCACAGTAGATGGAAATCTAAAACCAATAGGCCAATTCTATGATTATTATAATGATGCAGATAAAAGGGTTTTTGGAAGATGCCACTATAGATTATCTGAACATATACAATAAGGTTCTTATTGAAATCATTTGTGATCTTTCTAATAGCCAAAACACCATTATGTATGCAAGGAAAGAAACTGCCATGGCCAAAGATGTTGAAATCAAAGAGCACACAATTGTGAGGTAATGTCTGGAGATCACCCTAGAAGAAAAGACCATAATCTCCAAAGCTCCTAATAAAGAATTTAGGACAAAGAGGAGAGTGAACACTCTTATGGGAGGCAATATTGAAAAAGTGGTTAAGGAAATAGAAGAAACCACTCTAAATATATTAAAAGAATTAATCTCCATACCGTTTATGAAAATGAAGGAGCAAATGATGGAGATGATACGTCTTTTCCAGAAGTGAACTTGGACCAAGGGTTAGTTCACAAAGTGGCTAAAGAAAGGGAAACTCCTACTACAATTATTGAGACTAGTCTCCCTCCAGAATAACAAACAGGTGCCAAGACCGAAATGGAGAAGACTAAAAAGAGAGATGAAGTTGATGATCAAGAAGAGAAATAAGATAGGGAAATCCCTGCACTGAAACAAAAAGATGGTGCAAATGAATGGATTTAGATGCTCCAGAACTAAACCAAGAAGAAGAATTCTCCAATATAGCAAGAGACATTATAGATACAATTAAAATTTTTTTGGAGAAATAGAAATAAGTCCTAGATGAGCCTAAATTTTTGGAAGGACCAATAAACCTGGACTCAATGTCCCCTGTACAAAAATTTAAACTAATATCAATTGTGTAGGCAAAGGCACAAGAAGAAATTTTAAAGTCTCACATACAAGAAAGTGAATTGATTGGTGAGGCATATAGCATTTTGGAGAAGTTGTTGGCATCATATCAGAAGGACACCTCTTTGTCTTCAATAAGTAAAGTAAAAGGACTCACAAATTCTGTAAGCAAGTATTTTGAATCTTTTGAGAAATCTGCTGAGACAAAAGTGAGACAAGAATTTGATCAGAAAAGACTAAATGAATTGAAGACTATGATGGTGAATGACAAAGATCTACTAGACAATAAAATGAAAAACATACAGAGTGCTATCAAAGAAGCAAGCGACCTATACAAATTTTGTTTATCTTGCCCAGTAGCCTCAAAAGAGCTAGAAGAAAAGATAAAGAATATGAAACCGCAGCTAATAAGTATTTCTAAATCATTGGATCCAACATTTGAGTTGGTGAGCAGCAAAGAAATACAAGTAATTAATATTCATAATGAGTTAAGTGATCTTGTAAATAAGAGGGATCAGATGAAAAATAAAATATACCAGTTAGATTCAATGATCAGTATTGCATCTGAAGCATAGGTAGCTTTGTAAATAGACACATCCTCTGACATGCAAAAGACAAAAGAATCACTCTTTCTAATAAATGGTAACATTCAAATTTTGGAAAGAGCTAAGATTTGATGGGATGAAGAGATTACATGATTAAAGATTGTGTATAAGGATATTCTTTCACTGACAACTAATTGAGTTGAAGATTGCATGTGTACATATGTGATAGAGTATGATTTTTTTTTGCAATTTTGACACAATTTTGATCCTTGTACATAGACCCTTTACCATTGATGTCAAAGGGGGAGAAGAAGACTAGAGAAAAATGGGAAAATACCTTAGGGGAGAAAAAATACAGAGTAAGGGGGAGTAGATACACGTTTTTCACTAAGTGTTGCCATTCATGCCAAAGGGGGAGAATGTTTGCAACATAGTCAAGAGACACTGCTAATTGGGTAATGTTGTCATTGATGGAAACAAGGAAAATAGAGCATGATGGAGCTAAGGATGATTGGGAACTCAACTTGGAATAGCTTGCATGAAAGGCTCTGGTCTAGACACAAAAGACTAAGGCAAAATGGCTAAGTACTGACAACACAGAGTTAGCAGAAGAAACTCAAGTGGTATTCCTCCGTAGTTGATGGTCAAGGTATATGGTTCAAGTATGTTATTTAGGATTGTTTAGAGGTACTATGTTCAATATTACAAGTCCTAATGCCTTCCAAAAGTTAATTAGTGACTAGTCTAAGTCTGAGTGAACATAATTAAGTCAGGAAGAGTGTAGACTGCTTGAGTATTTTGGGCCACATTTCTATGCAAGTCATTGTATTAGTATGTGGTTCTAATGTAGTATAGATAGGTGTCATAAGAATCTATTTCATGATTTATAGAGTCTAAAGTGATTCAAAAGATTTTCTACAAACCGACAAGTTATGGCAGTTGGTTTTCTAGTACTTCACCAAGGCAGGGGATACAGTTCTAAGTTCTGCATTTCACCTCGTAAGGACACCATGACTTGTGGTTCATAAGATATGATTTGTGAACTATGAGGAATGGTTGATGTGATTCTTTAAGGTTCATATGGTCCATAGTAAGAGTTTTGGGTGTGACAAATGTTTAGGTCAACCATGTTCTTAAGAGACAAGCCGACGGGCATGTTGGATATTTATACAAAGAAGGTATATTGTCTAAACTATCAATCTAAGTGGTTGAATGGTAGGTGCCAACCTATATAAATATTATTTAATGTTTGTTTGGATTTGCATTTTATTTATACACATGATCAAGCCGACAAGGTAAAATACATTATATACAGGCTTCATGACTAGCTTGCCGACTTGATAATGAAATGAATCTTGTTGCAGTTATAAGTACTCCATGGATTGTGATTATGATGTGTGTGAAGAGTGCAATTATGTGCAAAATCAAAATGTGAAGGATTATAAGCAAAATACAGAGTAGAAAAGGAAAAAAAGGACAAAAAATAAAAGAGTTAAGAAGTAGGGTAGATTAAATGAAGACCTTTGAATCTGTGTACTGAACTTAAAATGGAACTGTGATCCAACATATGGTAGATGCACTAGATTAGTTCATCACTGTCAGTGAGCTAATTTTCTTCCTTCTTCTATTCTTGTTTCTCAGCAGATAGTGAGTTCACCTGCAGTGAGCCCTAAGGTAGTGAGTCTTCTTGTAATTTAGTATTGTGCTATCATAATATATTTTGAGTTAACACTCACCATGGTTTTTTCTTTTTTTGGTTTTCTACGTAAAAATCCTGGTGTCTATGTGTTATGTCTTTATGGTTTCTATTCTTATCCTTGTTCTGCTTTCATGTTATTAATTTTAGAAATTGGATTAATAAACAACTTAAGATGTGGTTTTACGGAATACCGATTCACCCCCCCTCTTAGTATTCTTTACTTTCAACAATTGGTATCAGAGCAAGGTTTCTTGAAATAAGCCTAATAGCTTGAGGAAATTCTAGGAGAGTTCACTCATGGCAGCCAGGAGATTTGGAAACTTCTAAAACAATGCTGAAGTAGAAGCAACTCTTATTGATCTTAAAAAATTTGAAGTAGAAACCAGGGATCTAAAGGATAACATACAGGAAGCTAATGAATGTATTTTAAAGCTAAAAGAATAAGCCAAGAAATTAAAAGAAAAATACAAAGAAGTTAGTGAACAATTGATATCAGTAAATGAAATCCTAGATTTTTTGAAAGTGGAAGTAATAGAAAGAGCAAAAGCATAAGAAGATCTAAATCTGATGGTAAAAAGCAAGTCAAAAGAATGTGTCAAACTTGAAAACAAAATTGTGAGCTTGAAAGAAGACTTCGAAAAAGCTAAGAGCTATGAAGAAAAGTTTAAGATAAGTTCTGGAAAGCTTGATGAGATGATTGCTAGTCAAAAGAGTTCTAATGATAAGTAAGGCTTGGGATTTGAGAAAGGAGAAAGCTCAAAATCAGGTCAAGCAAACACTAAGTTAAAGAAAAATAAAGGCAACTAGTTCAGGAATCAAAGAAAAAGACCTAGAAGACCTCTAGTTAGACAACCAAATGCTCAAAGGTACCCATCCTTCAATGGCCATTGTTTTAATTAAAAAACATTTGGTCATAAGGCTACTCAGTGTAGGAGTAGAATAAATCAAAATCAAAATGTTCCATCATTTTCTAGTCAATGATTCAATTGCAAGAAAATTAGTCATAGATCAAATGAATGCAGAAGTCTAGTAAGAAATGGTTTTCACAATTCAAGGAATACTCAATCATTCAATGGAAGATGTTTTGCATGCAATAGATTTGGACATATGGCTAATCAATGCAGACCAAATCCAACCAATAGAAGGTATCAAGGACAAAGGAATGTGGTATGCTACAATTACAACAAGTTTGGACATGTTGTAAGATTTTGCAGAACCAAGAATGTGAGAAGAAACCACTATGTTAAAGAAAGGAAAATAGAACAAAGGAATGATAAGGGAAAGGGTCAATACTTTTGGAAAAAGAGCTATAAAACCATCTAAACTTAGTGGTTTGTCTCTTACCATTGAGAATATTACATTCTTCATTGAAATCCTCCATAGAAAATTCTTCCATTAGTCACTTTTTTTCTTCATCAAGTACCAATTTGGGAATATTATCCAATACTACAATGTTAGGATTTTGGTAGATAGAGTATCTTTGGAGAGAGTGGTTTCAAAATATCCAACTGCTTCATTATGTATTTCCTTGTAGTTTTCAAAGGTCTTTTCTGTGGCATCATTAATGTTGTGAATGGAATTTGTAAGTTTTCTAGCCTTGATTGAGATATGGAAGAATTTTATATTCTTTTCCCCCTCATTTAACTAGATTTATCTAGATTTTTTCTGCTAATGGATTTTCTCTCTTAGTAGTATTTCTTGTTATTCTTCTTTCAATTCCTATTCTAGTGAAAACCTTTGGTAGTTCATACTATGCCTAATGATGTGATTTTCTAGTTCTACAAGTTAAAGTCCAATTCTCTTTTTTTCCTTAAATATATTTTTGAAGTGAAGGTGATTCCATTTTTTATTTATGTTTTTACAATTTTTATTTTGTGGAGCAGTTGAAACATTTAGGAACCTATCACATATGAGGCTATTCCCCACTAATTTTGTAGTAGGTGAAGAAAATTTGGGTCTCTAAATCACATAGCTTCAAATTTGAAAGAACTTTTCTTGGGAGCATGGTATTTTGACACCTCATGGCTAACTAAAAAATGATTTGATCATATCAAAGGGAGAATGGATGTGTAATAGATTTGCATTTTAGAACACCATCTATGGGAAAGAAAGAACCTATCTAATTGTTCTACAATGTGATAAAAATTATGTCTTCTATTTGTACACGTCAACCTATAATTATTAGGAATAGAATCATTTAAGTTGTTTGGAAATATAAAATCCTTGATGTCCTCCATCACTCTAGTGGGGAGAATAATTGTTTGCAACATAGTCAAGAGACATTGTTGATTGGGTAATGTTGTTATTGATGGTACCAAGGCAAGCAAGGCATGATGGAGCTAAGGATGATTGGGAACTCAACTTGGAATAGCCTGCATACAAGGTTCTGGTCCGGACACAAAAGATGAAGACATAATGGCTAAGTACTAACAACACAAATTTAGTAGTAGAAACTCAAGTGATATTCCTCCATAGTTGATGATCAAGGTATACAGTTCAGGCATGTTATACATGATTGTTTGGAGGTACTATGTTCAAGACTACAAGTCCTGATGACTTCTGAAATTTAAGTAGTGATTGGTCTAAGTCTAGGTGAACACAGTTAAGCTAGGAACAGTGGAGAGTGCATGAGTATTTTGGTCCGCATTTCTCTGCAAGTGATTGTATTAGTATATGGTTTTGAAGTAGTATGGAGAGGTGTCAGAAACATCCAGTTGATGAGTTACAGAGTCTGAAGTGATCCAAAGATTGTCTACAAAACTCTAAGTTTTGGTAGTTGGTTTGCCAGTACTTCACCAAGGCAGAGGAAATAGTTCTGAGTTCTGCTTTTCATGTCATAAGGAAATCATGACCTATAGTTGGTAATATATGATCTGTGAAGTATGAGGAATGGTTGACGTGATTCTTTAAGGTTCATATGGTCCATAGAAAGAGTTTTGGATGTGAAAGATGTTTAGGTCAAGCATGTTCTTAAGAGACAAGCTGATAGGCATGTTGGATCTTTATGCAGAGAAGGTATATTTTCTAAACTATCAATCTAAGTCATTGAATGATAGGTGCCAACCTATATGAAAATTATTTCATGTTTGTTTGGGTCTACATTGTTGTTTATACACATGATCAAGCCAACAAGGTAAAATACATTGTATAAACATTTCATGTCTGGCTTGCTGACTTGATTATGAAATAAATCTTGTTGTGGTTATAAATACTCAATGGATTGTGATAATGATGTGTGTGAAGTGTGGAATTATGTGTGAACTCAAAGTGTGAAGGATTATAAGCAGAATACAAAGCAAAAAAGGAAAATAGGGACAAAAAATAGAGTATATGTAGAAGAGTTAAGAAGCAGGGCAGATTAAATGTAGACCTTTGAATCTGTGAACTAAGATTTAATTGAAATTGTGATTCAGCATATGGTAGATGCACTACAATAGTTCATCACAAGCAGTGAGCTAATTTTCTTCCTTCTTCTATCCTTCTTTCTCAGTGGATAGTGAGTCCACCTACAGTGATCATATTTTTGGGCAGTAAGCCCTAAGGTAGTGAGCCTTCTTGTAATTCAGTATTGTTCTATCATAATATATTGTGAGCCAACGCTCACCATGGTTTTTCCTATTTTGGGTTTTCCATGTAAAAGTCTTGGTGTCTATGTTGTATGTCTTTATGGTTTCTATTCTTATGCTTGTTATGCTTTCATGTTATTAATTTTAGAAATTGGACTAATAAACAAGTTAAGAAGTGGTTTTGCGGAATACCGATTCACCCTCTTCTCTGTATTCCTTACTTTCAACAATAATACCACTTATTTTCTTTTCTATATTAGCAATCATGTTGATGCATCCCCCCAAGATTACTCTCTCTTCTTTAAGAGATGAGAATATGCAGCTAATGAGTCTCCATAATTTTTTTTTTCTGATTGGTACTTGTGGGTCCATAAATTTTACAAATCTAGATTTCTATTTTTTAGGAAATGGAGGTTTCTTTCACCAGCATCTAGTTATCACCACCAACCACCTAGTCCGTTAATGTTGTAATCATGTTCCATAAAAAAGCTAGTCCATCTGATGCCCCTTTCATTAGTATGACTAAAAATTCCCTATTTAACCATTTTTTAAAAAATGCATTGCTCTAATCCTTTTAGAGTTTGGTTTCTAGGACCATCACTATATTAAGCATCTTTTATTAGATATGTTTAAGCCCCTAACATTCCATGTTAGGACCTTCATTTCTTCTAAGGAGAGTTTCCCACTCTCCTCTTCCTACTACAATTTCTTCCTAAATTTTTTATTGTTTTGACTTTTTTCCTTTTCTACTTAGAATTGGGGTGGAAAATCTTTTTTTTATCTCTATTTGTGCTATTGACATTATTTCTAATTTGAAAGGGTCTGACTCTTCTAGAAGCACTTCCTCTATGATGTCATCCTTAATTTCTCCTACCACGTTTCTAAGTGTCTCATTGATTAATGATTTTAAATTTTCCACATTTCCCAGATCCTCTGTGAAAATTTCCCTGACCTTTTTATCCAAGTTTGTTCTTGTTTTCTTTACTGTCAACTCCTTTGGTGGGTGTATTTGGTGTGAGATCTCTTATATATTTTTAGGTTTGTTCCTTTAAATTCTAGTGGCCTCTACCTCTGATGCTTTATTTTGTATTGATAGATCTAGTTCAAATGTATTTTTGATGGTAGGGTTTTCCTTTGGTCTTGCTTCAACTACTTCCTCATTACCATCTTCTAAGTTATCCTTAGTGAGAATATGCTGCTCATTATTTTTAAGGTTTCTATTTCACTATTATTTTACATTTAATAAGCCCATAACCTTTGCACCTTGCACATTTCAATTCTAATAATTGATAATATACAGTTTGCTTCCAACTTCCCAATATAGTTTATAGGGTTATCGTTGGTGGGAGCCCTTTTGAAGCCTCTAGAAGAATGCACATCTTGATATTTTCTTCTTGATTTAGGAGAACTTCCTGGTCTAGAGTTTGAAAAGTTCCTATTGTATTCCCTATCAGATTGAGGATTTCTAGCTGTCTATATTCTAAAGTGAGAGCCAAAATGAGACAAAATTTATCTTATTTGTGAGGGGGTTAAACAAGGGTCTCCAAGGTTTGTAGTATAGCCCTACTCCATTTATAAACTAGGTATTTTATTTGAAGACTATTTCTCTGTCCTCTTTTACTTTGAACTTTGAAATTTGGGAAGAACAAAACCTTCTTCTAATATTTAGAATTCTTCCACTTTTGGCTAATTTTGATTCGTCCATAATTTTAAAGTAGATTGTGAGGGGATGTTTGCCAAAAACTTACCTATTAGCACAATCTCTTGAAGCTCCTCCTTTCATTGTATCAACTTTGAGTTTGGAACTATTATATGTGGGTTTGATGTCTTTAGTTGTACCTATTGTGCACCTTCTCCAGTCTCTGTATATTCTATTCTATTACACTCCCTCCTACAAATCTCTCTATGGCTATTCTTTGCATTTCATTCAAGACTTCTTGAGTAGTTCTATTGTGGGTGTCTCTTTCCCTCCACCATTTGTTTGCTGGTATTCCTTTTCACTTTTTCTCTCTTTCTAATATTGAATATATATCCTTGTGGTGGGAGAGGATTTTTATGTTGCTACCTTTTTTTTTTTGGATGTCTCCCTTGTCCTCTTTCTCTTGCCACCTAGCCCTTCATAATGATGGCACCTCCTTATGTGTTCTCTCTATCATTTAGTCCTTTCTATTATCCTACATTTACTTTCTATAGCATTGGTTTGTCATTTTTCTACCTAGATTCATTGACTCTCTAGATTTTTCTCTTTTTAGTCACGTCCAACCTGCTTTCTATCTACAAGAAATCTCTAGACTTTTTTCCATAGTCGTTAACTTGCCTTTAAGGTTTATTTAATTGTTTAGATAATAATAGTCAATGGTATATTGTTTCAATTACATTTTAAATACTGATAAACTATAAAATATTAATTATTTTAAAAGTTAATTAGAGAATTAAAGGATACAGGTATCCATTAAATCATAGAGACTCTCAATGACTCGAATGAATTAGTAGCTAGTTTTTGATACAAAACCTTGGTAGTGAATGTTGGTTCTAATCACACAATTTTTAATGTTTGATCCACTAAGATGATTGATGTCAAAGAACTCTAGATCTTATGGTGGAACTAGAACCTAAACAAACCATGTGTAGTGTGTTTTCTACACTATATTTACAAACATGACAGCTAAGGATTGAAATTACTATGCAAAGAATTATGACAGCATATAAAAGAGTGTGCAATCAATGGGATACTAAAAATAATTCAAAGTTTTATTAAATAAATAAAATGGTAGTCTTTTCATTAATAAGAAATTGTGGATCTGGATTGAATTTTAATATTTGGCACCATGTGTGTGTAGAAAACAGGCCGACTTGTGCATTCTTCACTTGACAAAGTTATTATGTTGGATAGTATGTAGGCATTCCAAGCTGATTAGATTATATCTGCACCTCTCATATTTAGAAACTGGCGTAGCTTTGAGGATTTCCAAATGTATCTTGAATTCAATGTATCTTTTGAATAGAGTGCAAATAAGAAGAAAGGTGATTTACAAACCATCCGACAAACATGGCTTTGTGTGAATGATGCATAGTAAATACAAAGGGTCGACATGTGCATGCAAAATGGAATAAGAGTGCCTCAAATAGACTTGTGCTATGAGAAGAGGTGCATTTGCATTACATACTTATTTGCACAATCAAAAATGAACAATTTGCAATTCAATAATGGTGCAATACATCCCCGATGAGGCACAAAACTATTAAGAGCATGGATTAATTTCTCCCAAAATAAATCATGCAAGTTAGTTTATTAGTTTAGTTTCAGTTTAGAGGAGAATAAAATAATTTTGCATTACAGTTATTTTTAGAGTTAGAGTTTAAGCAATTTGTATGTAATCTCCATGTTAATTTTAGAGAACTCTTGTAATTTCAGTGCTTTATATTATGAGGTATGTTGTAATCCATTGTGCATGACAAAAATAAATAGAACAATTTTAATTTTCTGAGTGTTGTAGCTCTCTCTTGTGTGCTTTTTTTTTCTTTTTATTTTTCTATTTCTGTCGAGCAAATTGGTATAAGAGCTATTAAGATCATGGGACTGCTTGTAGGTCAATTATGCTTTAGAAGATAAAGCACATGTGCTAAAAAAAAGTAGAGAACATATCATATCATGGCAACAAGCAACAACATCAGTCAACCCCAAACTCCTATTTTCAATGGTAAGAATTATGATTTTTAGGTAATAAAAATGAGAATATTGTTTTGCTCACAAGATGGTTGGGATTCAGTAAAAAATGGTTTTGTAGAACCATAGGATGAGGCTGCCTATCAGGTATTGTCACAAGTAGAAAAAGATCAGCTTGGAGATTCCAAGAAAAAGGATGTAAAAACTCTATTCCTAATCCAATAGGCAATGGACGATTCCATCTTTCCTAGAGTTGTAGTTGTAATGAGATCTAAGATGGCGTGGAAAATTTTGGAGACAAACTATCAAGGAAATACAAAGGTGAAAGTAGTTAAACTACAATCTCTTAGGAGAAATTGTTACCAAATTGTGCTTGGCAACCCAATTAGGCTGGGTTGTAATAGTTGTTTTCTAATGGTTTTAAGAAGCAAGTGACTTCAAATGAAGTAGGAAGGAAGAGAATATCAGATCAAAATAGTCAACAGAGAGGCTTTAGCCTCTACATTTTATCTAACATGTTTGCTCATTATGCAGAAATAGGTACTTGAAGACTATTCATCTATGCCATTTTTATTCAAAATATAAAGGCTTACATATAATATGAAGGGTCACATTACCCTTGGAATTTAGAAAGAGCTATGGAAGGTGGTAGTTCATTTCCCCCCCAAAAGAAATGAATTTTTTGGCAGGGTCATAACTCCTCGCTACTTTATCAGAATTCAAATTTTTTTGGACTTGTTATAAAGATAAACTAATTATCTAGTTCAAGTTCTAGGTTACTAAGGATAACGCCAATGCGTCCTCAAGGTGGATTGCCCTGATTTCAGTCCAAAGGCCTCCAAAAATGTAATTTACTAAGATGTAGAAAATATTAGGAAAAAAAAATAAAAATTAAAATTTTCAACATTTTCCCCAAAAATACCATTTAGGACTCGGTCAAAAGTCTTTGAAGGTACACAAAAATTGGAGAGGAGTTGAACTGAAGTGTAGGTTATGTAGGGAGAGATATTTGGAGTTCTATTTTGACATGACTATTTTTGGCAGTTTCTTGGTCAAGGACTTAGAGACATGGAGTTCCAAGCTATTTTTGCTCAGCTTGGAAGAGTTTTGGGGCCTAAATTTTAGGCTTTTCACTTGTGTTCACCCATCAACTTGGAGTTACTTTTTCAAACTCATTCATGCATATTTTTGAGTTCAATTGAGCTGGAGTTCACTACCCATTCACTTTTTGGGGACAATTTTGTATTATATGAAAAAAAAGCTTATGTTTTTTTTCCTTAGTTCTTGCTTTTTGGCCTTTGCATATTGTAGAGAAGGAGATTGTCTTGTAACTTAACTATTTTTATAGTTTCCAGTAGTAGTAGTTCATTTTTTTAGCAGTTTATTGTTATTTTGTAGAGAGTCCTTCCATTTTCTAATACAATCAGGGGCTCCTCTATCCAATTTCAGTTGTCTTGTTATTCTGTGAATGATTTGATAGGAATTTTTTATGTTTTGGTTCAAAACCTCTGAATTCTTTGTCTCGTTTATTAGATGCAAGTATACAAATTTCAATTTATTATACGTCACAACTTTTGCAAGATTATTCATGTCTTTCTATGAAATACTTATGTGGTTAATCTGATCAATTTGGATTGTAAGAAGTGGTTTATTAGAGAATGTTTGTGAGTTATTGTAACAACCAACTACCAACAACTATAAAATGAACTGAAGACTTGCAAAAAATTTTTTTATTATTTTTATTTGAATAAGTAACAAGTTAGTCCCCAAAAATCCTAATCTGTTTTCCAAACAAAATCGTCATGGATGTAGAAGTGTTAAGGGATACCTTTCCAAGGTTAATAATGCACTAATTCATTATTTTAACTATTATTAAAGTAACATGCCCACTACTAGTTTACATCTAAGAAGGTTAGGTTAGCTCAAATAAGTTTATATCCACGTAGAAACAAGAACGAGAGGTCTAGGGTTTTACCATGCTCCCAATAACTCATTTATATAAAAAAAAACAATACTAAATATACCTTTAACAATAAATTTTTTTAAAATATTAAAAATACCCTTAAGAATAAAAGAAAAGAATAATTTAATTATTAGGGAATTTAAGGAACTCTGATAAAATATGCATATAATGTATATATATGAATATCCTATATAGATATGAAAAATTATAATGTATATATTTATATAGTACTAATTTTACCCTTTTAGACTATACTATATTTCATATTGGTATCTTTACTTAGCTAGGTAAGAGGTAAAGGATCTCGTGGGAGGAGAACGTCTTTGAATCAAATTGTAATAGAAAGAGAATGAATGCATTATAAACCAAATAAAAATTAAAAAAAAACACTATTCTTAGTTACGAGGGGTAAGGTAAAATAAATTACGGCCTTAAACAACTCATACACAAAAATTGTTTACTAAACATTGCCCTTGAAAAATATTTAATCCGCTCAAACTAAGTGCAAGGCACATCAAGCCCACCCAGTTTAATTATTAAAGCTAAGCTAGTATATTTCTTTAGGAAAATTTAGAAGGAAAAGTATGAATCATTTTCTAAAGCTTTCACTATCCTTGGGCACTATTAGCCTTTGCTAAAAATCATCTTTTGCCTTAATACATCTGAAAGTCTTCTTCAAATGCTAGAAAATCAATTACCAATCGCAAGCTATTAGTTGGGAATCATAAAAGGAATAAATTTACCAATTTAATTTACTTAAAGAAACAAAATTTGGTTCGGTGGTAATTTGCGAGCATTTCTCATTCAAGCAAATTATTATTATATATTTTTTTTCCACAGTTTTAAAAAAAATAGCTACCTCTGCCACAAACAGATACACTTAAAGGAATTTAAGAGAGGAGTTTCTAGAACAACGAATCCTCTACCACTACCATGAGCCCTAAACTCCTCCCAAGATGAAAGAATGTGCCCTAATTAGGGCGACGCCTTCCAACCCTAATGTCTGACTCCACATTTCTTTATCCTCTCTTGTTTCAGACCTCTCAATATTATTCTTTGCAGCACCAGTCCATTCCTCGAGGCGGCGATAGCCATGAAGATCAACAAACCATTCGGCCTAAGGGGAGTTGAGGTATATAATAAACTTGTTTCTTTCTTTTTCTTTTTGGCTGTGTAAGGCAGCGACCCAGATGATGGCCATTGCTAAGATGCTTACTGTTATAAAGGTGCAATGAGGGTTTACTGGGATACCCGAGGTATTTCTCCCGAAAGAAAAAAAAATAATAAGAGCAGGAAAAGGGGCCCTCTTTTGACTTGTGCTAGTTCAGGCCGTCAAGAGGAGCGGCGGCTCTCTAGGCACCGCACACCGACAGTCAGAGATCTTACAGGTGGTTTGGCACCCAAAAAGGTGCGATGGCAAAGTCCCAATGCACTGATTCACCCCACTAATTTACTAGAATCCACAAGGACTCTTCCCTTAAGTTTTGTATAGATTTAAAATAGTATTCTAGTAAACAACATTCCTAGATCTGTTTTTCCTTCACAACATGAGGTATTTTCTCTATTTTATTTGGGTTCAAATGGGTTTGCTTTCTCTTGCAGGGTCAGCATAGAAGATCTAGTGCCTTCTAAAGGCGGATTCCACCAACTGCACGCACAGCCTTGCAAAAACTGTAGAGCAAGAAAATCCTTTTGTTTGCATAAAATAACATTATATATATATTTTCTTTCAGGTCTAATGTTGCTTTGTAATGCTAAGGCAACATGGCCTTCCATTTGTGAAAACTGGGTCATTCTGAGAAGAGCATCCTATCTACCTTGAAACATCTAGTCGCTCTAGCTTATAAGTTTGAAAATCTCATTTTTAGCCTGAAATGAGTCCAGATTGGATTTTATAAACATAGGAAATTATCTATAGATTATAAACTTTGAATTACACAAACTAAAAATGAAAATCTGTCTCACAAGGTTTTATTTTATTTTATTTTATTTTATTTGTATAGAGTTTTAGAAGAGGGCATGCTTTCTTTCACAGACTTGAAGAGCATTGCAAAACTCACATAATTTTCTTTCTAAGGTTGTCATTCCTTTTACAAGTTTCTTCATGAAAAGCAAGTTATTATAGAATACAGATTCTGACTCAGACCCCCAACATGCACAGGAGATAAGAATTGTGGGCAGCAACCAACACAGAATTTCATTCCATTCTTTTTGTTTGATGTTCTTGCTTACTGCCTAATTACTCATAGCTAATAGTCCTTCACAGCTGCAGCATTTTGTTCCTTCTCTTTTTATGGCAGGTGGGGTCCTGTAGCAAGACAGAAAGACAACAAAACCACAAGAGGAAATCTTCTGGTAGCTAGGGAAGCTCACCTCCCAGCCAAGGGCACAAAACTGCCCACCCCCGAGCTTGGGAAAAGCATGGAAGTTCCAGGAAACACATAACACAAAGCCCCCAACCCTTACCTTGACCAATAGACATGACTACACATCAGAATTCACATAGAAGTCAGACATGACTACACATCAGGATTCACATAGAAGTCAGCACATTCACTAGGTATCCACCACACAGTCACATGAAGGCTTCATGAGAGACCTTCACAAGGGGGTAGGGAATTTAGTAACCTGAAGGGGCAATTTACCATTCTCAGAATTATAATTGTGTTGCCATTCTTAGAAATATAATGGTGCAACTCTTTTACAAGGGTACTCTTACCCAATATGTTGCTTCTGGGTACTCTTACCCATTTACTTTGAGCTCTTTCAAGTAATGTCTGGGGTACTCTTACCCTTGTAGGAAGATATAAGATAGTATAACAATGGGGTACTCATACCCACTTAGTTGCTCTCATTAACAGAGTTGGGGTACTCTTACCCATCAAACACCTTCAGGTACTCTTCCCTTACCCCTCAACAGATTCATAACAGCCATGACTACACTTGAATTCCCATACAAAAATACAATTACATGTTGCTAACAGGAAGTTCACAATCAATAATTGACATACAATTTACTGGAAAATTTAGTTACACAGATCCCATAAGTTTTAAGGTAATTTAGTTATGGACACTAACCTGGAATTTTCTGCAGTTTGATTTAGCTCCACAATTAAGTCAAGGTTCTCCAGATCTGCTGCTCCTCCCATTCCCTTCCTTCCTTCCCCTCCTTCCCCCTCCATTTACATCTGTCCCTGAAGTTAATTTTTTATGCATCCAAATGGGCAACATGTGTTTATATGAGGGCATCATGCTGTCATGTTGGCTGGTTGACAAGTGCCTTATGAACCATTTCCTTAAATTTTATAAAAGAAAAGAATTCCTGTCCAAGTTTAAGGCCATAAAAAAAAAGTGCTTTGTATATATATATATTTTTCTATTTATTTATTATTATTATTATTATTATTATTATTATTATTATTTTAAAAATTTCCTTGAGGGGTCCTCTTAGATCTGAATTAATGTTTCATTTTTATTTATTTTTTATTTTTTTCCAACCTTAGGTAAGATCTGGGCTAGATAGTAGGTTAATTTGATAGTTTAAATTTTCTTTCCCCTCCACTAACACCTCACAACAAACTTAAATTTAACATTAACACATAACAACATTACACACCCAACACATGCTCTAAGACAACTCCCTCGTAAGCACTAACAAGATAGTTTTACAAGACCCCTTTCCCAAAGGCACACACACACACATGACTAACAATAGGCTCATGCCTTTATGCAGGCTAGGCCGGCTCACTGGGAACTTACAACAGAACTCCACATGCTTTCCCCGTATCCACTGGCTTCCCTGCACACTCGATGTTACATCGTCAGTATAATCAATAATAGATAGCCGAAGCAAAAGATAAAATAAATTGTAGTTACATCATATACCATTACAAATGCAGAAGATAGAATTAATCTCATCTTTATTAGGTACACATATAAACAATGTAATGCTAGATCACATAAGCTACAACTAGATGTACAGTCCATAAATAACATCATTCATTAAAGAGTAAGGAATCTCTGCCATAGAATCTGAGGATCACATATATACAATGATAAGTCAGAGGCAACATACCAATAACATATACAAAACAAGATCTGACAACATCACATAAGATCAAATAAGCATGTAATATCCAAGTGTATGTATATATATATATAAATATGGCATCCAAGGGTCAATATCAAAGTCAGATACCAAAATACCCAATCATATATTTTGCCATGTCAAAAGTCTATAGTCACAAAAAGGAAATACAACCAAGTCCTGTCATAATGATGGTGCTTAAGAGGGGTCCTACATCTGCCCCCCCTGAGCTAGGGCTTCCTCCTGGAAGTCCTCAAAAAGGCTAGGATGGAGAGTCCTCATAATAGTAGTGTCCTCCCAAGTGGCACCAGTCTCATCATATCGGTCCCACTGGACCTGGACCTGATCCAGCTCTCGGCCTCGAAGGCCCAGGGTCCGACGAGCCAAGATACGAATGGGCTCCAATCTCAGCTGTCCGTCCTCCTCTACCTGGAGAGAAACCCAATCCAAAACATGAGAAGGATCATGGATATAGCGTCTCAAAACAGAAACATGAAACACATTATGAATGCGTGACAGGCTAGGTGGCAAGGCTAAACGATAGGCTACAGGCCCTATCCGCTCCAAAATCTCAAAGGGACCCACAAAACGAGGTGCTAGCTTAGAGCCTTTCCCATATCGGATTGGACTCTTGTGTGGCCGCACTCTCAAAAAGACTCTATCTCCCACTGAAAAGCTCTGATCTGTTCTCTTTGTGTCTGCATACTTCTTTTGTCGATCCTGGGCCTCCCGTAACCTCTGACGTATCACTGATACCTATCACTCCATATCCTGTAACAACTTTGGCCCAATAGCAATTCTGTCATCCAAGCGATCCCAACTCAACGGGGTCCTGCACGGTCTACCATACAACGCCTGATAAGGTGCCATACCCAAAGAACTGTGAAAACTGTTATTGTAGGCAAACTCTACTAGGTACAAGTACTCCTCCCACCTAGACTGATGATCCATAACATACATCCTCAACATATCCTCAAGCACCTAATTAACCCTCTCTATCTGTCCATCTGTCTCAGGATGGTAAGCTGTACTAAAATTGAGCTGGGTGCCCAAGGCTCGCTGAAGTGCTGTCCAAAAACTAGAAGTAAACACTGGATCCCTGTCTGATATGATCTTGCAAGGTACCCCATGCAATCTAACAATCTCATCCAAGAATACCCGTACTACTGATGCTGCTGTATAAGTGGTTCGAATGGGAGAAAAGTGGGCTACCTTGGTCAACTTGTCAACCGTTACCATGATGGCGTCATGGTGTCGGGCGGACATGGGTAGACCAACTATGAAATCCATACAAATAGTATCCCACTTCCACTCTGGAATCTCATGGGGATATAATAATCCTGCAGGGTGCTGATGCTCGGCCTTGACCCTCTGGCACTCAAGGCATCGTGCCACAAACTCTGCAATATCTCTGCACATGCTAGGCCAATACTATAGCTGTCGAAGATCAGAATGCATCTTCTTAACCCCTGGGTGTACTGTATAAGGTGTCCTGTGAGCCTCTGCCAGTATCAAGTTTCGTATATCCCCACTCTGAGGCACATAGATACGTCCCCTGAATCGTAACAAGCCATCTGCCTCGAGAACGAAATCTGAATATTTGCCCTTGAGGGCTCTCTGTGACTGCGTCAAACCCTGAATCTCTTGATACCAATTGTCCTCTGGCAACTGCTGAAGAATACGTAACCTCAAATCGGTGCCCACTGTAATGGCCATAATCTCATGACGTCTCCTACTCAAGGCATCTGCCACTACATTCTCCTTTCCCTTGATATAGTGCACATCAAAATCATACTCACACAAAAACTCCGTCCATCGTCTCTGTCGTGCATTCAGATTCGGCTGAGTGAATATATACTGAAGACTACAATGGTCGGAATGAAGCTCAAAATGATGTCCAAGGAGGAAATGTCTCCATCTAGTGAGTGCATGAACTACAGCTGTCAGCTCTAAATCATGTGTAGGATAATTCTGCTCATGAGACTTGAGTTTCTGTGACTCATACGCGATAACTCGTCCTTCCTGCATAAGTACTGCACCTATACCATCCAACGAAGCATCTGTACACACCATAAAATCTCGAGTAGGGTCTGGTACTGCTAAAATAGGAGCACTGGTAAGATGCTCCTTGAGGGCTTGAAATGCCCTCTCACACTGTTCTGACCACTCAAACCTCTTCCCTTTGCGTTGAAGGGAAGTAATGGGGTGCGCTATCCTGGAAAAACCTTCCACAAACCTACGATAATATCCTGCCAACTCCATGAAGCTCCTAACCTCTGTAACACTGGTGGGTGCTGGCCACTCTACTATTGCCCTGATTTTTGATGGATCTACTGAGATACCGTCACCAGATATAACGTGCCCTAGATACTGTACCTCAGATTGGAAGAACGCACACTTTGCCAAATTAGCATAAAGTTGATGCTTCCTCAAACACTGCAGTACCTGCCTCAAATGATCCTCATGCTCCTCTTCTGAGCGGGAGTAAATCAAGATGTCATCCAAAAATATTAATACAAAACGGTCCAAGAAGGTGCGGAAGACTCCATTCATCAAACTCATGAATACTGCAGGGGCATTCGTCAAACCGAAAGGTACTACTGTAAACTCATAATGCCCATACTGAGTCCTAAAAGCAGTCTTATGAATGTCGGCCTCAACAATCCTCAGCTGGTGGTAACCGGATTTTAGATCAATCTTAGAGAACACTCTGGCTCCCTTCATCTGGTCAAATAGATCATCAATCCTCGGCAAAGGGTAACGATTCTTGATCGTTAACTTATTCAATTGTCTGTAGTCGATGCAAAGGCGAAGGGATCCATCTTTTTTCTTGACAAAAATAACTGGTGCACCCCAGGGTGAGACGCTAGGACGGATGTGGCCCTTCTCTAATAACTCCTCCAACTGAATCTTGAGCTCATTAAGCTCCTGAGTGGTCATCCTGTAGGGTGCCCGTGAAACTGGTTGTGCCCCTGGAACCAAATCAATATGGAAATCTACCTCACGACGAGGTGGCATCCCTGTCAACTCTGATGGAAAGACATCTACAAACTCCCTAAGAATGGGGTGATCATCTAAAGATATCTCTGTCAGTCCCTCTGATCTGTCGCTAATAGTAATGGCAAACATCTGGCACCCCTTATGCATGCTCCGCTTCAACTGCATAGCAGATATCATACGAAGGGATATGGGTCTCTGCAACCCTGACAACACTATTGGCCTGCCACAATCATCAAGACACTCAATCAACTTATGTCTACAGTCTATCTTAGCCTGGTGTGCATCAAGCCAATCCATGCCCAAAATAATATCGTAAGACCCCAATGGTGTAACCCGAAGATCCACAGATGTAGTAAAGGTCCCAAAAGAAATCAGACAATCTCTAATCATAGAATCTACAGTCACTCGAGCCCTTGATGCTAACTCAACCTCCCACCTATCGTCTTGCCTATATGCCACCAGCCTGCAACGCTCCACAATAGTGGGAGATATAAAAGAATCAGATGCTCCTGAATCAAATAAAGCACTAATAAATACATCGTTAATTGTACCTGGAGCCTCAATGATGGTGGCCTGATGATCGGCCTGGCGGTTCTCGACCGCAGCAAAAACCCTATGGGTCCTCCCCACATCACCTATTGTCTGCTCTAAACTTGTCGTGCGGGGCCTACTTGCTCCAAACCCCTGTGGGCACTCCCTAGCCAGGTGTCCAAACTCCCCACAAACAAAGCAAGCTCCCCTCGAGTATCCCTATGTGGACTGGGCTCTGCTAGCCTGAGATGATCCTCCTCTAGATACACTACTAAAACCTCCCCTGTGAGTCTGCTGACCCTGAGGTAACCCTGGCTGCTGTCCATGTGCCCTCTGATCCCTAGGGGGTCCCTGTGACTGCCAAGGCCTAGTCTGACTGCTCTGGGTACCCTGCTGTGGCCTAGGCCTATGCCTCGGCTGCTGTTGCTGCTGCTGTCGCTGAGGTACCCTCGGGGGTCCCAAAGAAGACCTAAATTCCCCCTTAGAGGGGTGTGGAGCTCGAGGAGTGGAAAAATCTTGTTGCCCCTGGTTGCGGTTTCTAAACCGCTCTCGTGCCTCTCGGGACCTCCCCTGTATCTCCTCTGCTATAAGTGCCGTCTCTACCGCATCACCAAAATCCACTGGATCGGCCATCCGAATAGATCCTGCAATACTGGGGTTCAGACCCCTAATGAAATAGTGGACAAGAAGCTTTTCATCCTGAATATAGTCCACATATTGTTGGAGCTCAAAAAATTTGTTCTCATACTGGGCCACTGTGAGGCCCCTCTGTTGTAAATCATGGAACTCATCAATGCGTCTCTGTCTAAAATGCTCTGAGATGTAGCGCGCTCTAAAGTGCTCCAAAAATACTTCCCAAGTCAACGTGTCTATTGACAAGTGCCACTTTCGCTCCTCCTGTCGCCACCAACTAGAAGCGGGTCCCCTCAGCTGATGAATGGAAAATCTAGCTTTTAGGTTGCTCATGACAGGTTGCAACCGAAAACACCCCTCCAAACCGAGTATACAAGACTCTACCTCCACCCCATCGGTGGCTCCAAGAAAAGTGGGAGGCTCTAATCGAAGCAACTCCCGTATCCTATCCCCGGTGCCTCGGGAACCCCCCGGTACTATATCTAGTACTGTCTGAGTTTGAGTGTGTCGAGGTGATGGAGGGAGATGTCCCTCGCCCTCCTGCGTGTGTGGCATATGCAAGGGACTCCTACTCCGCTCTCGGAACCCTGGTATATGCTCTCTACTTCCGAGTGGATCCCCTTGTGGTCTCTCTAATACTGGAGGGAGTCTAGCCTCAAGCACCCCCATCAGGCCTTGTAAGGTCTGAAGAATCTGGGGACCATAGTCCTGTCGCCGAATCTGATCAATACTCACAGAGTGATGTGATTCTGTTGGTCCCTCAGGTGGTCGTGCTCCGCCTGAACCTTGAGCAGGAGAATCAGTTCTCCTCTCTCCATGTGACATCCTAAAGGCAAGATGAATTTATGTTAAAATACAGGTTTAAACAGTTATACCCAGAGCTCCCAGAGTTGGGAACCTGGCTCTGATACCTATGTAACAACCAACTACCAACAACTATAAAATGAACTGAAGACTTGCAAAAAAAAAAATTATTATTTTTATTTGAATAAGTAACAAGTTAGTCCCCAAAAATCCTAATCTGTTTTCCAAACAAAATCGTCATGGATGTAGAAGTGTTAAGGGATACCTTTCCAAGGTTAATAATGCACTAATTCATTATTTTAACTATTATTAAAGTAACATGCCCACTACTAGTTTACATCTAAGAAGGTTAGGTTAGATCAAATAAGTTTATATCCACGTAGAAACAAGAACGAGAGGTCTAGGGTTTTACCATGCTCCCAATAACTCATTTATATGAAAAAAAACAATACTAAATATACCTTTAACAATTAATTTTTTTAAAATATTAAAAATACCCTTAAGAATAAAAGAAAATAATAATTTAATTATTAGGGAATTTAAGGAACTCTGATAAAATATGCATATAATGTATATATATATGAATATCCTATATAGATATGAAAAATTATAATGTATATATTTATATAGTACTAATTTTACCCTTTTAGACTATACTATATTTCATATTGGTATCTTTACTTAGCTAGGTAAGAGGTAAAGGATCTCGTGGGAGGAGAACGTCTTTGAATCAAATTGTAATAGAAAGAGAATGAATGCATTATAAACCAAATTAAAAAAAAAAAACACTATTCTTAGTTACGAGGGGTAAGGTAAAATAAATTACGGCCTTAAATAACTCATACACAAAAATTGTTTACTAAACATTGCCCTTGAAAAATATTTAATCCGCTCAAACTAAGTGCAAGGCACATCAAGCCCACCCAGTTTAATTATTAAAGCTAAGCTAGTATATTTCTTTAGGAAAATTTAGAAGGAAAAGTATGAATCATTTTCTAAAGCTTTCACTATCCTTGGGCACTATTAGCCTTTGCTAAAAATCATCTTTTGCCTTAATACATCTGAAAGTCTTCTTCAAATGCTAGAAAATCAATTACCAATCGCAAGCTATTAGTTGGGAATCATAAAAGGAATAAATTTACCAATTTAATTTACTTAAAGAAACAAAATTTGGTTCGGTGGTAATTTGAGAGCATTTCTCATTCAAGCAAATTATTATTATATATTTTTTTTCCACGGTTTTTAAAAAAATAGCTACCTCTGCCACAAACAGATACACTTAAAGGAATTTAAGAGAGGAGTTTCTAGAACAACGAATCCTCTACCACTACCATGAGCCCTAAACTCCTCCCAAGATGAAAGAATGTGCCCTAATTAGGGCGACACCTTCCAACCCTAATGTCTGACTCCACATTTCTTTATCCTCTCTTGTTTCAGACCTCTCAATATTATTCTTTGCAGCACCAGTCCATTCCTCGAGGCGGCGATAGCCATGAAGATCAACAAACCATTCGGCCTAAGGGGAGTTGAGGTATATAATAAACTTGTTTCTTTCTTTTTCTTTTTGGCTGTGTAAGGCAGCGACCCAGATGATGGCCATTGCTAAGATGCTTACTGTTATAAAGGTGCAACGAGGGTTTACTGGGATACCCGAGGTATTTCTCCCGAAAGAAAAAAAAATAATAAGAGCAGGAAAAGGCGCCCTCTTTTGACTTGTGCTAGTTCAGGCCGTCAAGAGGAGCGGCGGCTCTCTAGGCACCGCACACCGACAGTCAGAGATCTTACAGGTGGTTTGGCACCCAAAAAGGTGCGATGGCAAAGTCCCAATGCACTGATTGACCCCACTAATTTCCTAGAATCCACAAGGACTCTTCCCTTAAGTTTTGTATAGATTTAAAATAGTATTCTAGTAAACAACATTCCTAGATCTGTTTTTCCTTCACAACATGAGGTATTTTCTCTATTTTATTTGGGTTCAAATGGGTTTGCTTTCTCTTGCAGGGTCAGCATAGAAGATCTAGTGCCTTCTAAAGGCGGATTCCACCAACTGCACGCACAGCCTTGCAAAAACTGTAGAGCAAGAAAATCCTTTTGTTTGCATAAAATAACATTATATATATATTTTCTTTCAGGTCTAATGTTGCTTTGTAATGCTAAGGCAACATGGCCTTCCATTTGTGAAAACTGGGTCATTCTGAGAAGAGCATCCTATCTACCTTGAAACATCTAGTCGCTCTAGCTTATAAGTTTGAAAATCTCATTTTTAGCCTGAAATGAGTCCAGATTGGATTTTATAAACACAGGAAATTATCTATAGATTTTAAACTTTGAATTACACAAACTAAAAATGAAAATCTGTCTCACAAGGTTTTATTTTATTTTATTTTATTTTATTTGTATAGAGTTTTAGAAGAGGGCATGCTTTCTTTCACAGACTTGAAGAGCATTGCAAAACTCACATAATTTTCTTTCTAAGATCGTCATTCCTTTTACAAGTTTCTTCATGAAAAGCAAGTTATTATAGAATAGAGGCTCTGACTCAGACCCCCAACATGCACAGGAGATAAGAATTGTGGGCAGCAACCAACACAGAATTTCATTCCATTCTTTTTGTTTGATGTTCTTGCTTACTGCCTAATTACTCATAGCTAATAGTCCTTCACAGCTGCAGCATTCTGTTCCTTCTCTTTTTATGGCAGGTGGGGTCCTGTAGCAAGACAGAAAGACAACAAAACCACAAGAGGAAATCTTCTGGTAGCTAGGGAAGCTCACCTCCCAGCCAAGGGCAGAAAACTGCCCACCCCCAAGCTTGGGAAAAGCATGGAAGTTCCAGGAAACACATAACACAAAGCCCCCAACCCTTACCTTGACCAACAGACATGACTACACATCAGAATTCACATAGAAGTCAGACATGACTACACATCAGGATTCACATAGAAGTCAGCACATTCACTAGGTATCCACCACACAGTCACAGGAAGGCTTCATGAGAGACCTTCACAAGGGGGTAGGGAATTTAGTAACCTGAAGGGGCAATTTACCATTCTCAGAATTATAATTGTGTTGCCATTCTTAGAAATATAATGGTGCAACTCTTTTACAAGGGTACTCTTACCCAATATGTTGCTTCTGGGTACTCTTACCCATTTACTTTGAGCTCTTTCAAGTAATGTCTAGGGTACTCTTACCCTTGTAGGAAGATATAAGATAGTATAACAATGGGGTACTCATACCCACTTAGTTTCTCTCATTAACAGAGTTGGGGTACTCTTACCCATCAAACACCTTCAGGTACTCTTCCCTTACCCCTCAATAGATTCATAACAGCCATGACTACACTTGAATTCCCATACAAAAATACAATTGCAGGTTGCTAACAGGAAGTTCACAATCAATAATTGACATACAATTTACTGGAAAATTTAGTTACACAGATCCCATAAGTTTTAAGGTAATTTAGTTATGGACACTAACCTGGAATTTTCTGCAGTTTGATTTAGCTCCACAATTAAGTCAAGGTTCTCCAGATCTCCTGCTCCTCCCATTCCCTTCCTTCCTTCCCCTCCTTCCCCCTCCATTTACATCTGTCCCTGAAGTTAATTTTTTATGCATCCAAATGGGCAACATGTGTTTATATGAGGGCATCATGCTGTCATGTTGGCTGGTTGACAAGTGCCTTATGAACCATTTCCTTAAATTTTATAAAAGAAAATAATTCTTGTCCAAGTTTAAGGCCATAAAAAAAAAGTGCTTTGTATATATATATATATATTTTTTTTTCTATTTATTTATTATTATTATTATTATTATTATTATTATTATTATTATTATTTTTAAATATTTCCTTGAGGGGTCCTCCTAGATCTGAATTAATGTTTCATTTTTATTTATTTATTTTTTTTTATTTTTTTCCAACCTTAGGTAAGATCTGGGCTAGATAGTAGGTTAATTTGATAGTTTAAATTTTCTTTCCCCTCCACTAACACCTCACAACAAACTTAAATTTAACATTAACACATTACAACATTACACACCCAACACATGCTCTAAGACAACTCCCTCATAAGCACTAACAAGATAGTTTTACAAGACCCCTTTCCCAAAGGCACACACACACACATGACTAACAATAGGCTCATGCCTTTATGCAGGCTAGGCCGGCTCACTGGGAACTTACAACGGAACTTCACATGCTTTCCCCGTATCCACTGGCTTCCCTACACACTTGATGTTACATCGTCAGTATAATCAATAATAGATAGCCGAAGCAAAAGATAAAATAAATTGTAGTTACATCATATACCACTACAAATGCAGAAGATAGAATTAATCTCATCTTTATCAGGGACACATATAAACAATGTAATGCTAGATCACATAAGCTACAACTAGATGTACAGTCCATAAATAACATCATTCATTAAAGAGTAAGGAATCTCTGCCATAGAATCTGAAGATCACATATATACAATGATAAGTCAGAGGCAACATACCAATAACATATATAGAACAAGATCTGACAACATCACATAAGATCAAATAAGCATGTAATATCCAAGTGTATGTATATATATATATAAATATGGCATCCAAGGGTCAATATCAAAGTCAGATACCAAAATACCCAATAATATATTTTGCCATGTCAAAAGTCTATAGTCACAAAAAGGAAATATAACCAAGTCCTGTCATAATGATGGTGCTTAAGAGGGGTCCTACAGTTATATTGTAGTTTTAAATCAAAATATTGGTGCATCACCCCCTTTAGATAGATTTTTTGTTTAATTTTCAATTTATGCAAGTTTTCTTCTATTTTTTCCTAAATGTGTTTACAGATCTAAAGGGTATTTAAAGGGAGCCGGCTCTTTTAGAGGTTCATTCTCAAAACAGACAAACCCATAGTCTGAGAATGTTCTGATGTTGCACGGGATTGCCAAGCTTGTAAAGGCTTAGCATTTAGGGTATAATCCTTCGTGACAATTGAAATATTGGAAAATTGCAAATGAATTATTCAAAATTAGTAGATTAGTTTATGAGTTGTCATTAATATTATGAATAAAATTAGATCTAATGGAGAAGAAATATTAGATTAGAAGATTATAGAAAAAATTCTCAGGAGTTTACCCAATAAATTTGATGCAATAGTTGTAGAAATTGAGGAATCTAAGGATTTGGCAGAATTATTATTAGATGAATTAATGGGATCTTTGTTCAGACATGAATCCAGAATGAATAGAAATAACAATACTTCTCTTGAGAAAGCTTTCAAGTCTTAGGTATCACCTAGCAAAGGAAGACGAAGAGGAAGGTCAAACTTCAAAGGAAGAGGCAAAGGCAGAGATGGAAGGAGTAACCTAGATCAAGGTGAAAACTATACTAAAAATTACAACAATAGAGGACATGACAACAATCATTTCTAGCAACATTCACAAAGGTTTCATAAATCTAATATTTAGTGTTATTATTGCAAAAATATGGACATTATGCAAATGAATGCAGAAAGAAACAAGGAGATGTGGACAAACAGAATTCTAATTACACGAATGAATCTAATTCTACAAGTTTATTCATTAGATGCCATGTTTCTCATGAAAGTGCTAGGGATATTTGGTTTTTAGATAGTGGATGTAGCAATCATATGATAGAGAATAAAGAATTATTATCTAGTATTGATGATTCTGTAAAATTAGAAGTGAAATTGGAAAATACTAATAAAGTGGCTATAATGGGTGAAGGAGTAATAAATGCTTTGGTAGAAAATGGTGTAAGAAGATTTATTCCTGATTTTTATTTTGTACCTGGATTAAAGAATAATGTTATGAGTGTTGGACAATTAGTGCAGAAAGGTTACAGAGTATCTTTTAAGGATAATGTTTGCACAATACCAGACAAATTTCTAAATGACAAGTTGATTGCCAAAGTGGAGATGACCAAGAATCAGATGTTTCTCCTTTGAATTCATTGCATGCGAGGAGAAGAGGAAATCAATTTCAAAACTATGTATTTAGACCAATCATGGCTATGTTATTTGAGGTATGGAAATTTACATTTTGGAGGTTTGAGTTTGTTACAGAAGAAAAATATGGTGAAGGGATTGCCACCAATAGAGCAGCCAGAAAGTTCATGTGAGATTTACATTTTGGCAAAACAACATAGAGAGAATTTTCCAGTAGGAGTTTCATATAGAGCAAGGGTATTATTGGAGCTAGTTCATAGTGATTTATGTGGACCAATACAAACTACATCATTTGGAGGTAGTACTTATTTTCTAATCTTCATTGATGATTTTAGTAAGAAGACTTGGATATATTTTCTCAAGGAAAACTCTGAAGCCTTTGGAAAATTCAAAGAATTCAAAGCTATGGTCGAAAAGAAAAGTAGCCAACTAAATTCTGGAGGGGACCATCGAATTGTCTTCCTTGCTTCCCGAGTGTTGCCTTGATCAACCATGTCTATTGTTGGTAAAGTCAAACCATGCTAGTTTCTTCGCATCTCAGCATCCCAAGAAGTAAACCTATTGTTCTTATGACCACAGTCTTCTAATCTTGAGTTTACTACCTCAACAATGTTTACCTCTACCTTGTTTAAAAAGGATTGTAGAGGCATTTCTTTTCTTGGAAAATCCTCTTGTTTCTCTCCTTCCAAAGTTCCTAGATTAGCAAAGAAGGACTAGTGATCCATAAACCCCCATAAATGGACTCCTTCTATAGCAAAGGCCAAGAATTGAGAAGTTCTAGAAGTTTAACCAAGAAGGTTGATTTCCAATGGAGTTTGGCGCAAAGCCATTGCTAACAGCTCATTGAGAAATCACAATTGAGAAAAAGATGGTCTCCTATCTCTTCAGTTTGTTTACACAGAACACATCTAGATGGGCCAGCAAAACCCATCCTACTAAATATATCAACTATGAGAACTCTGCCCTGGGAGGATGCCCAAGTTAAAATTTTGGCCTTTGGAATACTATTTTTATTCTAGGAGAGCTTGGTCGGAAGCTTGGATTCCACCCCAATATTTCTTTTAAGGACTCTATAACCTTCTTTTACATTATACTAACTTGTAGGTGAGGCATTCCATCTTAGGAAATTAGGCCCTACTCTAAAGCTTATCCTTCGATTGCTCAAGGCCTCCTTGAAAGCAACTATTAACCTGTCCTCCAAGCCAAGATCCCTGATGCTTTTCCATCTAAAAATTGAGCCAATACTAATTGAGGGAGGGATCATATAATCCTTTACTTTCACCCCGCATAGTTATTTTTTTAATGTTTTTGACTTATTCCAGTTCTTCCCTACCAACCAATTTAGTATAACCTTCCCACGAGTCCTCCTAGAAGAGGGCTTTACTACCATCTTTGATTTCCCAGGTCAATTGACATAAAATCAAATCTCTGCAACTTTTGATGAAATTCCAATTTCTAGACCTCTTCAACAGAGATTGAGAGGTGAAGATACTATTTTCATCCTCATCCAAATACTTTTCTTTGAGAATCTTGACCCATTTAAGATCTTGCTTAAAGTGAATGGACTAGACCAATTTTCCCCTAGCACCTTATTTAGTGAGAGAATGTTTTTTAAACTAGAACCATCTACCTCCTTGTGTTCGTAAACTTGATTGTAATTAATCAACAGATATTTATGTTGCTACGAGTTGCCTTTCCAGAAGAAGGTTGTCATTTTTTGATTTAGTTCTCTACTGTCAACACTTGATAAAGGAAGATAGGACATCATGTATGTTAGGATAGCAGTTATTACTACATTAAGTATAGTTAAGCGGCCTACCCAAGAGAACCACTTTCTTTTCCAGGATGCCAGTCTATTTTTTATCCTATCAATTAAAGATTCCCAAAGCTTCCTAGGCTTGACACCTTTAGCTAGAGGTAATCCCTATTACTTGCAGGGTAACTCACCCTTTTGAAATTCAGAATCCTAAGAGTACGAATCTCTTTTACATTGTCAATATTGAAAAAGAACCTCAAACTTTGCTTGATTAACTTCCTATCCTGAAGTAGTCGAATATTGATTCAAAATGAATTTGAAGTTTCTAGCTTTTCTTTCTTTGGCCATCCCAAAAACATAATATCATCAGCGAAGTGTTGGTGAGTTACTTCATGGATTCCATAAGTGATCTAGATCCCTTCAATTTGTCCATCCTGCTAGGCCTTGTAGCACAACCTTCCTAGTGCTTCTGCCATTATAATGAAATGGAAAGGGGACATTGTGTCCCCCTATCTGAGACCCCGTAAAGTACTAAAAAACCTTTAGGGGAGCTATTTATGTAAACTGAAAACCTCGAGCAAGACACTCATTCAAAAATCTCATTAAGATAGGCTTTATCAAACCTAAATGCTTCCAAAATGTTAAAAAGAAATCTCCAATTGACTTTATCATAGGTTTTCTTGATATCTAGTTTAATGAGCATTGCTAGTTTTTTGGTTTTCTAGATATAATGTATAGCTTCTTGAGTGATGATTACACCATCTAATATTGACCTCCGAGGAACAAAACCAATTTACTCTTCTATGATTAAGTCTGATAGTATTTTCTTCATTCTATTAGCCACTGCCTTAACCAGAATTTTGTAAAGGGTGTTGCACAAGGCTATGGGCTGATATTCCTCTAAAGACTCTAGTTTCTCTTTTTTTGGAATGAGGGCAATGAAAGTATTGTTAACTTCCTAAACCTTGCATGTGCTTCTTTAAGCTTTGATTACATCTGTTACCTCCTTACCCAAAAAATCTCAACATTTTTGAAAAAAGCCACTGGGAACCCATCGGGTATCAGTGCTTTGTCTAGATGTAAATCAAAAAGGGCCTCCTTAACTTCTACTTCAGAGAAAATGCAAGTCAACATTTTATTCTGATCCTTAGAGACAAGCCTGAGGATGCTATTCAGAAACAACTGCTGAGACTCCAAATTTAACCCATCCCAATCATTGAGTAAGTTTTGGAAGAAATCTATAGTCACCTCTCTAATTTACTCTATCTTATCTATCAACCTACCATCTGTAGATTTGATGGAGGTTATTTTGTTGATATCCCTCCTAGATTTTGTAGAGTTATTGAAGAACTTGGTGTTCTTATCTCCTACCCACAACCATGTTTCACTAGATTTTTTACGCCAAAAAATTTCTTCCTTAGAAATAATGTCCCCCAATCTACACATCAATTCTTTTTCTTGAATGAAAATGTTAGAATCTATACCTTCCCTAAAGATTTTTTTCATTTAATGACTATAATTCTTCTTCTAGTTTCCTTTTTTCCTTGAAAATGTTCTTAGGATACTCCTTATTCTAAAATTTCAAATTCTATTTGACCAATTTAAGCTTGGTGACAATATTGGAAAATTTTGAGCTCCCTAGATTACACTCAGTCCACCATTGCTTGATCAAATCCAAGAAATTTGGATTTTTGAACCACATGTTGTCAAACTTGAAAGGGCATCTAGCTAGCTTCCTTTCCCCAACTATCTCCAAGCATATAGGATAATGATCTAAGCTTGACATTGGCAATATCTTTCTTTCCAAACTAAAAGGGAAACAACACAAATAACGTATGAATAGGAACCTATCTAACTTCTCAGCTATATTACTGAATCCTAGTCTCCTATTAGTCCATGTGTAAACTCCATTTCCCATGGGAATTTCCAACAGCGAGTTCCTTTCAACAAAATCTTCAAAATCTAGGTGAGATTGCAATTTCCTTTCTACTCCCCCTCTTTTATCCTCTGTTCTTATAATAGCATTAAATTTGCCTCCCATAAGGTAGAATTCAAAAGCAAGACTACTATAGATAGCATCTAATTCTCTCCAATTTTTTTTTTTTCCAAACAAGAGTTGGGGCCATAAACATTTATCAAAAGAAAACTTAAATTGGAAGTCAAACTTCTTACCTTACTTGCAATCCAAGCTTTACTTGAAGCCACTTCTTCAACTAGCATGAGTTGTGGGCACCACAAGGTGACGAGGCCACCAGAAGCACTAGTGGCATTAACCCCAGAAAACTTTCACCTTTTTCAAACTCTTGCAAATCTTGTCTCTCTCTTCCTACCCCAATTTTGATTCATGTATTAAGTAGATGTCTATTTGAAAAAATTCCAACCGATGCCTGCATCTTTTGTTAGGGGTGTTTAAGTCCCTAACGTTCCAAGAAGTAATTTTCATTATTGTTTAGGAAGGGTTCCACCCTTCCCTACTTTCAAAAAATCTTTGATCTTAAGTTGACCATTGACTTCACCATCCCATTTTAACTTTTTCTTATTTGGAATGCAGCCTCTAGTCTTGTTTTCACCACAATCTAGAGGAAGTCTGGAGGATTCTTTCTGAAAAGTTCCCAAAGTGCCCATACCTGAAAACCCTCTAGCCAAAGCACTAGCTAGTAAATTTTGAAGATCCATTTGTTTAGGAGAAGTGACCTCTTCCTTAGAATAAGAGTTCAGGTTTTCCAAACTCACATCTCCCATCCAATTCTATTCCAAGCCTTCTTCGACTAAATTTAACGAGCCAATCTTAGCTTCCTTCGCCGGTTCCACCAACTCCTTCCTTGATTTAATTAAGGAATTGATATCTTCTTATTGTACATTGGGATGTAGCATGTCTATTGTTGTATAAATTTTCTTATCTAGATTTTCTATTTGGAACAAAGAGGGTTTCCTTGTACAAGTCTTCTCCTGATTCCCTTCTAACACCTCCTCTGAGGGGACTTAATTATCATTCCTATTCGATACAACATATTATTAGACTTCTATTATTAGATATTTATTTTTAGTTTTGAAACTCTATTAATATTATTTTTAGTATTTTGTCTTAACAGAGGTGAATGAACATCAACATTAGATTTTCAATATTATGAATACAATGTGTCTTTTTATTGCCTATGATTTTTAGCAATTGTGTATAAGTTTTATTTGATTATTTAGCTCTATATTTTTGTTGGCTATTAACATCCCTTTAGTATAGTGTTAGAGATTCTTTAATTTATTTCATTTGGTATCAAAAGAGATTGCATAAATTTTATTTTGAAGGTGACAAGTTTCAGGTTAACAGTTATCTCCAAATGGCTAATAGTAGTAACTTTTCATTCAAGGTTCTATTGTTTAGAGGAGACAACTATGAATATTGGAGCATTAAAATGAAGAACCTACTATTGTCCCAAGATCTCTAGGAATTAGTAGAAGTAGGATACATTGAACCTATAGATCAAAATGCTTTGAATGCTTTGTCAATAAATCAATGAACTTAGTTGAAAGAAGACAAAAAGAAGAATAGTCAAGATCTATTCACCATTCAATCTACATCAGATATTTCAACCTTCCCTCATATAGATGGTATGAAAAAATAAAGGGAGGCATGGGAGGCATTGCAAGTTGCATACAAAGGATCTATAAAACTTAGATTGGTAAGACTTCAAACTTTTAGAAAAGATTTTGAAAATTTAAGCATGAAAAAAGTTGAGTCCGTTTAATATTTTATTAGTAAGACTCAAGCTATTGTGAACTAGCTTAGGACTCAAGTGGAAGTAGTCACAAAACAAAACAAAAAATTACAAAGAAGATTTTGAGTCTCTTCTTCTAAAATTTGATCTAGTGGTGATAGCCGTTGAAGAAACCAAATATCTAACCACATTCAAAGTGGTAGAGTTGGTTGGTACTTTCAGCCTCATGAGGAGCATATGCAACATTCTATGGAGAGTTTGGTACAAGTTTTCTAATCTATAGTAAGAATTGAAAACAAATCTACAACTCTTTTTTCTCACTCCAATAAATCTCAAGGGGATCTTTTTAATAGTAGAGGATGTAGTAGAGGAAGATAAAGAACAATAATAGAGGAAGAGAAAGAGGAAGAAGTTCTATGGATCATAGAAGCATTCATTGTAGATATTTTGAATGATATGGACACTATGAATCTAAATGTAGAAAGAAGAAATCTAACTTGAATAAGTCAAGAGCCAACTAAGCCAACTATATTGAAAAGTACTCCAAAGATGTAAAATACTCCACTTTCTTCACATGTAACATGGAAAAAGAGCATAGAAAAGATGTGTGGTTCCTAGATAGTGGCTACTCAAATCATATGATAGGTAAATTTGATCTCTTTGTCAAATTAGCTGAATATGTGAGAAGTCATGAAACATTTGGTGATGATAAGGAGCAAGATGTGATGGCAAAATGTACCCTTTCCATAAGGACTAAGAAAGGACAAACTACTTATATTCATGATACTTTGCATGTACCAAAATTAAAACATAATCTTGTAAGTATTGGGGAGCTTGTAGGATAAAATTCCAAAGTTGTGTTTCAATGTAATTGCTGCAAAATATTTGATAAATCAGCTAATTATCATCTTGTAGCAAAGGATCCTATGATAGAGAACATGTTATTTCCTCTTAAATTGCTTTCTACTAATGTGCCTACCCTTAAAGACACCACATATGATTGATGGTTATGGCACAAGTGTTATCGTTGAGTTTGTTTTACAAGAAGAATATGGTGAGAGGTTCAAGTAATTCAAGCAAAAGAAGAAGTTTGTGCTTAGTGTGCACTTGGAAAGAAACACCGAGATAATTTTCTAGTGAACAAATCATAGAGGGAAAAGGCTCCTCTTGAGCTTGCACATGGTGACATCTATGGTGATATGCAAGAGCCATCCTTGGATAAGATTTTTTTTAACTTTTATTGATGGTTTTTCTTGCCACACATGGATCTATTTTATTAAGCATAAATTCAAAGCCTTTGAATGCTTCAAGAAATTTAAGGCTATGGCTAAGAAGCAAAATGGGTATTATCTCAAAATAATCAAAATAGATAGAGGGGGATAATTCAGTTCAAAAGATTTCTCTAATTTTTGCAACAATTATGGCATCAAGAGACAACTTACTATAACTTATAGCCCCCAAAAAAATTATATTGTAGAAAAAAAGAACCACACCATTTTGGAAATAGCACAAAGTATGTTGAAGTCAAAAAAACCTTCCAAATTATTATTGGGGAGAAGCGGTGGAAACAAAAATATACATCTTGAATTGGAGCCCTGCAAAAGCAGTTCAAAACATCAATCCAAAGGAAGCTTGGAGTGGTCACAAGCCTTCTATGGCTCATCTCCATGCATTTGGTTGTTCATCATATGTTCATATTCCAATTCAGAAGTAGAAGAAGTTGGATACAAAATCACAACTTTCTATCTTTGTGGGATATTTTGAAGCAACTAAAGGTTATCGATTTTATAATCCTGAAACAAAGCAATGGATTGTAAGTCAGGATGTGGGTTTTGATGAAGGGGTATGGCAATGGCAGAAATGTGTATAGAAAAAACACCAGTAATTATGGACATAGAAGATGAAAGTGTTCCTCCTCTCCCCACAAGTTCAAGTGGAAGTACAAGCTCCAGTAGTAGCTCAATTTTGAGTTCTCCTAATAGTGCAACTTCAGGTGATAGTTCAAGTCCAACATCAAGTCCAAGCTATTTAACAAAGATATGAAGTTTAAATGAAATTTATCAGAGGAGTACTAATATGAATTTAGTTGTTAATTTTTCTTTCCTTAGTCAAATTCAAGTTGAACCCTCTGTGTATGAAGTAGTAAAAAGGAAAGTATGCATTGATGTTATGAATGAAGAGATGGAAGAAACAGATAAAAATAATACATGGAAATTAGTGCAGCTTTCGAAAGATAAATAGGTGATTGGTGTCAAATAGATTTATAAGGTGAAATATGATGTTGATGGTTCTATGAAGTGACATAAGGAAGGATTAGTTGCCAAGGAATTTGTACAAACACTGGAGTAGATTATTTAGAAACCTTTGCTCCAGTTATAAGACTTGATACCATCAAGATTATATTAGCAATTGCTACACAAAATAAGTGGCATGCATATCAAATGGATGTAAAATCACCCTTCCTTAATGCTTATATAGATGATGAATTGTATGTGGAACAACCCATGGGCTATGAAATTCAAGGAAAATAATAGTTTGTTTACAAACTGTTGAAGAAAGCTCTCTATGGGTTAAAGTAGCCCCTCATGCTTGGTATGCAAGGATTGATAGTTATTTTTTGAAGAAGGGATTTAGCAAAAGCCTCTCAGATCCAACCTTGTATATCAGACATGTTGGTAATGATATTCTCATTGTTTGTCTTTATGTTGATGATCTTATTTATACAGGTAACACCAAAAGTCTTTTGGAGAAATTTCAAGAGAAAATGAAACAAAAATTTTAAATCTCAGATTTGGAACTGATGCATTATTTTTTTGGTGTGGAAGTGCAACAACAATCAGAAGGTATATTCATTTTTTGAAACAAATATGTAGCTAATTTATTGAAAAAGTTTAGAATGAGTTCATGCATAGCAATAGCAACTCCTTTAGCCCTTGGTAAGAAATTAACCAAGGAAGATGCAAGTTCCAAAGTAGATGCCACTTTGTACACAAGTTTGGCTGGGAGCCTCATGTACCTCACTACAAATATCCCTGATATTATGTATGTCGTGAGCCTCGTCTCTCAGTTCATGCAAGATCTACATGAGTCTCGTCGACATGTTACAAAAAGAATGTTAAGTTATGTCAGTGGAACTCATAATTTTGACATCCATTATTCTTCTACTGAAAAATGTGAACTAGTTGGTTACATAGATTGTGATTGGGTTGGTTCAGTGGATGATAGAAAATCAACATCTAGTTATGTTTTCTCACATGGTTCCAGAGTTGTATTTTTGAATAGTAAAAAATAGGCAATCGTGGCTCTTTCTTCAAGTAAAGCAAAATATATTGTTCTGTAGTTGCTAGTTGTCAAGCAATCTAGATTAGATGGATCTCGAAAGATGTATACTTCATACACGAACATCCAACTACTTATTTTTGTGATAACAGTAGCACCATTGCAATGACCAAACACCCCGTGTTTCATGCTTGATCGAAAACACATAGAGATCTAACATCATTTTATTCATGATTTGGTACAAGATAGACAAGTAGAATTGCAATTGTGCCCTACATCTAAACAAGATGCTAATATCTTTACCAAAGCTCTTCCTACCACTACTTTTGTCACTTTGAGAGATCAGTTAAAACTCATCGCCATTAACAATTTTTTTTTCAATTTGCATAATTCCTAAGATATTTTTTATCCTTCCATGCAACCAGTTTGCAGGAGACATATTTTTTAAAAAATGTTTTTTACCAGAATTAATGAATCACCACAGTGCATGAGCAATGCATGAAGTTAATATTTTAGTTTTATATTTAGGACACTGTGATACCTATGACATCATATTATTCGACTTCTATTTTTAGTTTTCAGTTTTAGTTTTGAAACTCTATTAATACTATATTTTAGTTCATTGTTTTAATAGAGGTGAATGAGCAATAGCTTTAGATTTTGAATATTATGAATACAGTGTGCCTTTTTTATTTTCTATGATTTTTAGCAACTGTGTATAAGTTTTATTTGATTATTCGTCTCTATATTTTGTTGGCCATTAACATCCCTTCAATATAGTGTTAGAGCTTCTTTAATTTCTTTCACACAGTATCTACATAGATGGTCAGCAGCCTCAACTTCCAAGGTTGGAATTTGTTAGATTCCTTTACTCATGAAGTTACAACTTGTCAACTATAATTTTTAGGTATTGACAGCTTTGAAATGAATTAGAGCCTCAAAATGATCATGCAACAACACAGTGTCTTTTCAGTTTATGTTTTTGATAACAATACATTCTACATACATCTTTTGTAATTCTAACATTCTTTAGAAAACTGATTATAGTATATACTTTCATAACTTTGCTATTTTATAATTCCTGTGCATGTTTGAACTAGTTGTGTTTTATGACTATAGACAGTTCAGAAGGACAAATGTTCCTATTCATTTTTGGGGGGGCTAATATTGATGTTCCCAAGAAGAGCATTACTGCTTGATACTGTGTTAAAAAAGTTGCACTTTACAAAATGAATTTAAATCTTAAAAAAAAGAATTGACTCAAATTTCTACACAGTTAGATACAGAAAAAATAGAAAAATAAAATCTCCCGTAAAGTAAAAATAGCAACCCTAAGGAATATAAAGTACATTCGCAGTCTTCCTTTCAAGAAATTCTATATTTGGAATGACCATCCTCCCAAGTCATCTTTTAACACACACACACACACACACACATATATCTATATCTATATATCTATATATATAAAATAGAAAAAGGTGACTAAGCACTGATAGATTAAATATTTTTTTTTACATAAAGTATTGAAAAGTCTAGAGCTGTAGAGTAGCCAAAATAAAAATAGAAGGCCCTAAAATGGCTAGATCTAACAATAGAAAAACAAACAAAAAAGAAACTACGAAACCCACAATTAAAAAGTCTCAATAGGAAGTGAAGTCCAAGAAAATCTAGCAAGAGGTTAAGATGACATCATAAGATTGGAATGCACAAAGGCTAGACTTGTAAGTACAACACGAACAAAAGAGAATCAATTGGAAATTGCAATGTGTCTACTGTAGACACTTCCAAACAAATGAAATGAAGCTGTCATCATTCAAAAGAATGCCCACTAAAGATGGGCAATAAATACTTGTCACCTCCACTTAAGGTAGAGTATTAAGATAAAGGATTCGCAATCCCAATCTACCCACCGAACCAATTAAAGCAATGAGTACTTGTCTCGGATCATCAAAATTCATGAATGCTATCAAATCCTCTTCAACAGACTTGTCAGGAGCTGGTGGGAAAGAATAATAACACAATTAATGACACTAATCGAGGCATACCAGAGGGACATTATTGTATGATTCCAATTTCAAATTGAGAGAGGTTCTGTCACTTCTACCAACTCATCTGACAGAAGTTTGGCCAAAATGGTTGGTTGATCTAGATCACCAGGTAGGAAAAGAGTAGCTACACTTTCTTGCCCAACGGCTAGATTAGCTAGAAGATCCACCACTTTGTTGCCTTCCCTTAAAGTGTGAGAGATGAGATAGTTATCAAACCTATTAAGGAGGCTAATGGTCTGCTGAAGAATATAGTTGAGTTTCTAGTTGTCTAAGCCTTTTTCTTTAATAGCATTAATCACTAACAGAGAATCACCCTTAATCCAAACATTTTTAATTCCTTTCTCCATTATTAGTTGCAAACCATGCACTAAAGCCCATGCTTCAGCCTCATTATTAGTTCCTATAGGAAGTTTGGATGAATTGGCTATAATAAAAGAGCCATCTTCTTTTCTAATAACATAGCCCATGCCAAAGGGTCCCAGATTGCCTCGACATGCTCCATCAAAGTTGAACTTGTAAAAAGGGGAAGAGGGTGGAATCCATTTAACTTGATATCTTTTTAAAATATTCTTAGATACCCTTGAAATTCTACTGGAACCCAATTTACTAATTGAAGGCTAGTGTGGCATTATTGCCGCATCCTATTTAATCCACACTGATTGACTGGATTTTGAACTCCTAAGATTGGAGACCACCAAATTAGAGATCGCCACTTCTAATTTATCATAGACAAGGCTCACAGAGCTCACTTCCTTTCTGAAGATGTGGAGATTCCTTTCCCACCATAAATGCCAAATAATCATAGAGGGACCTATATCCCACAAACATGCTAAATAGGAATTATCAAACTGACGAGGCAAATTGATAAACATCAGTAGAAAAGATTTGGATAGAGGGCTAATCCAATTTAACTTCCTCAAAAACAAAAGCCAACACTCTCTACTAAAGGGACAGAGAAGAATAAGATGGTCCATAGACTCTTCCACACATCCACATAGAACACAAGGAAAATTTGAACCGAGGCCCAGCCTCTTAATTCTATCACCTATCAGAATTTATTATGGAGCGCACACCAAGCAAAAGCTCCTGCTTTAGGGAGTAGAGCATCACCCCAACACAGGTTTAAAGGCCAATTTAATTCATCTTTGTTCATACAAGCTTTGTATCCCTCTCTAACCGTATAGAAACCCAATTTTGACCCCGTCTAGATTACCTCATCATCCACGTTAGAAACAATTACCGTTCTCTTCCTCAGAATTTGACTAACACTTTCTGTTCCCATGGAAAATTACATCCCTGGGTGGTCTTTCCAAGCCACTGAAGCTGAAGTCCCATTCCTTGACACTTGCCAGTAGTCTTTACTTTGGTGTCCCAACTTGATTGAAGAAACATTCTAGCTTCTATAAGATCCTTCCTAGAAGCAAGAGTCGGCTCACCACCCCAAGAATCCAACCAAAAGTCTGCCTTTTCTCCATTATGAATTATCCAGGTCAATTTAGGATGAAGAATATCTCTACTTTGGACAATGAAGTTCCAAATTGTTGAACCCTTGGGAGGATTTTTGGCTGTAAAAATTCTCTCATTGTCAAAAGTGTCCAAATATTTTGCATTCATTAGTCTTACCCATTTAGAATTAGGTTTTGTATACATGTTCCATGCCAATTTGGCCCCTAAGGCTTGATTTTGAATGTCTATATTAAGAATCCCAACCCCTCCTTCATCTTTAGGTCTGTACACCTTATCCCATGCCAACAAGTGGATTTTCTTCTCTTGGTAAGAACCTTGCTACAAAAACTTCTTGCACACCCCATCTATTTTGGAAATAATACCTTTGGGGATGTGGAAGATGGACATCATATAGACTAAAACTGCGGCTAGAACTACTTTAATCATCACTATTCTACCTGCATGTGATAATCTGCACCCTTTCTAGTTAGAAAATTTTTAATTCAGATTTCCCAGTACTTTATTCCATAGGCCATTCCTATATCTACCATTAAAAAGAGGAAGGCCTAGGTACCTTCCTGGTAAGGTCTGTATGTCTAATTTGAAGATACCATGAATCTCATCCTGGAACTGAAGAGGAACAATTTGAAAATAAACCATAGACTTGTTGAAATTGACCATTTGACCCGAGATTCGGCAATACAAATTAACTGTATTCATCATAGTTCTGGCTTCTTGTGTCAAAGCATGACCAAATGGTATGGTGTCATCTACAAAAAGTGCATGAGTAAAGGATTCTTGAACCCCTTTAATCTTAATGCCTTTCCTGTCTGACTTCCTCTTAGCTTCCTTTATTGCCCATGTGAGGGCCTCTGTCATGATAATAAAGAGGTAAGGGGATAAGAGATCACCTTGCCTAATAACAGTAAATGAGTATAACATGTCTCTATCATTTTATTATATAGTCTCAAAACTTAAAAGGCTGCAGCGATCCTCAGTCCAAGATTAAGATATTTCAACTAGGTCTTTTGTGTATTACAAGATGACTTACATGTAGTGTGGAGCAGGTCACTCGGCGCATTACTAGTTAGCCCAAAACAAACTCTTATAGGAAATGTTTATGTCTAATTAAAAAATTTCCTCTATTCTTCCAACATTACAGGGAAGAAGATAGAAATAATTTTAACAAGTCTTTCTTTTCATGCTGAAGCCATTTTGAACTAAATATTTGATTACGCTTACTTAACAACCTGCCAACAAAACCACAGAATGCATGGTTTACTTCATCCGAGGATTTAGATATTCTCTATTTTGATTAGATTGCCAACCAGTGGGAACATTACACAGTTCCTTAGCAAAGTAGAAGAATGTCATTGATGTTATTTTTCTATTAAATTGGTTTCTAATGATTATATACATTCAGTGATGCTGACCACCATTAGATTCTAAGAATATACACTAAAGTTCCAACTTGTCAAAATAAAATATAATTTATATGTCATGATAGCTATGAACATAAACATGCATCCCACAGTTTCCTATTAGAATTTTCATTTACTTCCAGAAAAGTGAATATATAGTATCTACTATCTCTTCCACTTGGTATTATGTAATCCTTCACCTATTCGAACTACCTGCTTGGTGTCACGAGTTGACGATTCTCTAAAACCAAAATTTTTTATTTCGAGATTTTTCTGTACAAAATTCAGCTTCACATTTTTGTGTGAATGTCAAACAACTGCATCACTACTTTATACATTGATTACAGTATAATAATCTCGAAACTCCCACTAGATACTCTTTTCCTGGGATAGATTCTAACAAGTGATATATAAAAATAGGTTCACATTTCCTAAATCTTTCACTTGGAACCTTAATAAATGTCACTATGTATTAAATGTGTTTTTTATAATTTTAATAAATTAAATTTAGATTTAAAATTGAAGAGTTGTAGTTTAACTGATTGAGCACATTTAGTGAAGATGATGGTATGTTCTTTGATTATACCATTCAGTAAGGTTCAATCTTTCAGAGATTCAATTGGACTTTAACATAATGGATCAATAAACCTTAGCCTATTGGCACATTGTGAAATCAACCATAGTGCAAATAAAATTGACCAAAAGTCAGTTATGTTTATATGTACAAAATAGAATAGTCGGTTAAAGCATTGGTGTTGAAATGATAGGTCAGGGATTGGTGTTGAAATGATACATCACAGGGTTGAAAATTTTTGAATAGTCAACACAAAATGGTGGCTATTTATGTGAGGTGGATTAGATCCCCTACTTGTGATAGCTTACCTAAACGATGACTTCTATCTTCGGTGTATGTTCCATCATAATGTTATAGTCTGCTACATAAAGGCAGAGATGTTGATATCTATATAATCCAACTGTTTAAAAAAACACACTCACATATAAAGAATTGAGATTGAAATAAAATATTTAATTTTGATTAACTAAAACTAAGAAATGCATTAATAAAAATAAGTTTAAGAAGTTTATCTCTATTTTTGTTGTTATGTCAATTTTGACTTTTTAATAGATAGAGACAGTATGTGAGAAAACTGGAAATTGACATCTATGTTGGTGGTGGATATCATCATCCACAAGACATATAAACATAGAAAATACATAAACATACTCAAATGTGTGCTACTGCACAATTCCATTAACTCAAAATGTGATTACATTACAAATCACCGAATGCTGCTGCATTCATGATCATTTGATCATTACACTTGACTTGCTTCATTGCTTTTACAACTTGCCTCTTTTATAGAGGTCTTTCATTCATGCCTTGCCTTTCTAGGCTGTTCTAGTCTTCATCTAGAAACAATCTATTTCTAGAAACTTCCTTTAGAACTTTCTAACCTAGAACCTTCTTTCTGGAACTCTCTCATCATTCTAGAAACTTTAGAAACTTTCTAGTTTCTTTTTTCGTCTTTTCGTCATTTAACTAATTATGATTGTGGGAGAAATTAATTTCCAACATTTTTTTTTTTTTTTAACTCATAAACATGCTCAAATGTGTGCTACTGCACAATTCCATTAACTCAAAATGTGATTACATTACAAATCACCGAATGCTGCTGCATTCATGATCATTTGATCATTACACTTGACTTGCTTCATTGCTTTTACAACTTGCCTCTTTTATAGAGGTCTTTCATTCATGCCTTGCCTTTCTAGGCTGTTCTAGTCTTCATTTAGAAACAATCTATTTCTGGAAACTTCCATTAGAACTTTCTAACCTAGAACCTTCTTTCTGGAACTCTCTCATCATTGTAGAAACTTTAGAAACTTTCTAATTTCTTTTTTCGTCTTTTTGTCATTTAACTAATCATGATTGTGGGAGAAATTAATTTCCAGCAATCTAATATCAAAACAAGATTAGGAGACTCTAATAGAGATACTCTCATTTCTATGTGGCCTGGGATAGAATTGTAGCCATAGTTTAGTTTGTTCCCACGACACATAACTTAGTCTGAATAGTATGGTTTTGTCTTCTGCTCCTCTTGAAATGCGAGAGTTGTTTAGCTTGGATATACTCGTGCCTAAAATCTTGATCCTGTTGAGAACCATATTTATAGATGGTCAACTTCATCGATACAATTCAAATTTATTGTCAATATACAAAGATGGTAAACACACCGAGAAGATTTGCAAATGCTGATATAACCAAGACTGAATTGAGATTGAGAAATTGATATGGCTAATAGTAACATGCTCTAAATGCAGATGTAGATTATTCTTAATGATCTAGGATGATATTCTTATGTACAAATCTTAAACTGACAACTAAAAATTTTGGAATGTGGGTCGATAAATTAACGCAGAAAATCTTAGAAAAAATGAATTGGAGAGTAGAAGCTTTAAAATTCAAATATATAAGATTAGGCCATGAAATGGCCCAGTGTAAAGGATAGGAGAGCTGGTGTGGCCTAGTCTAGACCTATAAGCATTTCAGCATGATTGGCAGTTTATTGGGTGCATAATTCAGTAGGGCGTAAAAAACCTCTGAGTTGTAGTAAATGTTTTTGGAATTTTAGTTTTTACCTAAACAGCAGATGTCTTGATCCCAAGACAACGTTACAAGGGAAGAACACACAAATATTTTGATCTAAATATTTGTTCACGATACTATAGTTCATACTTAATGATCTATCAACGAAACAATAGAATGGATAACTGGACACTCTGCCAACGGGACAACACAATAAATAGTTTACTTCTGCGGGCATTTAGACGTTCTCTTTTTTGAAAAAAATTGTATAATCTAGATTCCCGACCAGTGGGAACTTCGCGTTGAGATTCCATTTTCCATAGGCAGTGTATTATATTTTTGTATTAAACTGCACAATTCCTTGAAAAAAGACAAGAATGTCATTGATGTTATTTTTCTATTAATGTGGCCTCGAATGATTATATATATTCAATGATGCTGACCAGCCTCGATTTCAATAGTTGGAATCCACAGATTCTTAGAATATACACTTTAAGTCGAAACTTGTCATAACAGCTATGAAGTGAATAAGGGCCTCGCAAACATAAACAGTGCTGTATCTGCAAATAGTTTGTTATTCTGTATAGGTTATATATTACCGACAACACATGCATCCCACACTATCTTTGGAAAAGTGAATATAGTATTTACTGTTCTTCTCAATTAGTATTAGATAATCCCTTGCATGTTGGAACTTTTTGCTTGCTATACATAAATATGAGAGTATCTTTACCAGTCTCCTGATCTTGATTTATAATTTCTTTTGTTAAGTAAAACTTTTCTAACATACCATAGAGCACTAACACAGTTCGAACATGTACTGAAACATTTGTCCTTTTCCACGTTGTGCAGTGATAACACACAGCGAGTTCAAACATGTAAGGGAATTATAAAACAAGTAGCTAGGAAAAATATAATGTAATGAGTTTTTGAAAAGTGTATTAGAATTCTAAAAGATGAATGTGCATTGTATGTGTTATCGAAAACATAAACAGAAAAAAATATTGTTTTGCTGCAGACAACTGTAAGGCCCTTATTCATTTCAAGACTGTCAATAGCTATAAATTATATTTGACAACTTGTAAATTTATGCCAGTAAATAAGGAATTTAACAGATTCCAACCTCAGAATTCTAGGCTGTTGACCATCTCTGTGTTTAGTGCCAAAGAATCTAATTTATTTAAAGAGTAAAATAGTATCAATCTCATTCCAAGTCTAACAAATTAGATGTTAAAATTATCTAACCCATTACACACCCAATGTTCCCATTGATAGGTAATTTTAATTAATGAATTTGTGAAAAATATGAAATTTTCTTGCAGAATCTAAGCCAAATAAGTCTATATATACCGTGTAAGGGCATACAGAAATGCAACAACCACTGGTCTGTGACGTCCTTTATCTTTTTGTGTCACTCAAGTGCTGCCCTGTTACCATTCCTAATATACCCGGCCTCAGTAGTTTCTATTAAGTACAAGATGAAAACTGGTCTTGCTTTCATCCTTTCTGTGGCTTGCTTTGCTTGGGCTATTTTACTTTGTGAATCTCGGCCGATGAAGCTACCCAATACTGCAGTCATGACCTCTGCACTTGCTTCTGCCCCCATCTTTAGTGCGGTCCCAGTTGTTAATGAGAAAGAGAGTGCAAGCTATTTTGCCGCAGATGAAAGCTTTGACGGCATAAAATCTAAGGAGAGGAAATATGGTGTTTATCTAACAAGTAAAGATGATGTTAGTGGAGGAACGCCTATCATGAACCAGCCAGAAGGCGATGGCCCAGGGGTTGGACATTGAACACGCTTATATTAAGAATATTAGCAGTTATGTATATTATTTCTGTTGATTAATTACATGATGTTATCTTGCATTATCTTACTTTGTACACCATAGATCAGGACACATTCCAGTTTCAACATGATTTATAGATATCCAGAGTCATAGCATGTAATGTTCTATTGATTTTAGTTTCATTGTTAAGATTCTGAAGTGTGACTCGAAATGGCAATGTAATGTAAATCAACCTTATTTCCTTCATTTATGTGGTGTTTATATGGTAAGGCTGAGGTATTGTATTTTTTTTTAGTCTCAGAGAGATGTAGTTCGAAAATACCATCATCACGAGAGACGAGCGGAGCAAAATCAATGTGCAATACTTTTTGAATGACTCTTAACAGATAGATGAGCCCACTATTTTCGTTGTAAGCACACAGTAATACAACATGTTTTTATACTAGCCATACAAATTACAAACGCATTCTCCTCTTCCCTTACCTCACTGCCTGTTATTGTGTTTTGAAAACGACAAGCACGACCATTAAAAGTTTATAACATCTGCTGTTGAGGGAAATTAATTTATGATATCTTCGAGATGAGCTTAATTACGCAGAATTGTAAACGAACATTCTACGGGTTTTCAACCCCTTAGTATCATTGAAAAGTTTTCGTATCTGAAAAATGTATGTATTGGTTTTTTTCTTCATTACCTTCCACTGTAAATACGTAGCATTGAAATATAAGGAAAATAAGTTTAGACAAAGAAATATTGAAATGAAAGATGAAAAAAGAGTCTAAACATTGAGTAGAACCTTTGTCCTTGTTTTCGAGTGTAGTTAAGCATGGTTCTATATAATTAGGTCCTTATTCGTTGAAATTATTTCAATTGAGCGACCACATAATCTGTAAGAACAAGAGAGCTAAAGGGCTACATTTCTTCTACCGTGTTGCGTTAATGGATACTGCACTACTTAAAAATTTTAAGATTCAAATACCATTTTCAGGTTCCCTAGATAATGTAAATTTAAGTTTAGCATCCAAGGGGTAGTGAGATCATGTAATGTCCCCGGAGTAGTGGGAGATGATGCCACATAGTAGTGGGTCCTGCCAGGTTAGAAACTAGTTCATCAGCTAAGTCTATGTTTAAACTGGGTGGGTTAAAATGTGTTTTAGCATCTCGATTCGTATCGGAAGAAAATTTGGGCTAAGATGGGGATTTTTGCTGCAAGAACCATGAAGTCTTAATGTTGAGCCTGCTTGGTACGAATGTTCTCCACACGTCTGATGGCGCCACACCCTTGTGACACCGTTTGTCCCTTGCTGCAGGCAGCCCTGCAGTAGCTCAACACAATTTCTATCGCCCACAACAAACACAGTAATGGCTCAGGTGACTTAAGAAGTCAATGCATTTGCTACAGGTTAGCTTTGCTCACAGGCTTCTCCTACTATTGCTGCAGGTGATCTAAAACCAACTCGCAGACTTTTCTTAATGCTGCAGGTTAATGATTGCTTCCATGCTGAGGGTAGCCCAGGTAGATTTGAATTCACCAAACTTATGTACTTCTAGGCTGGGCATGAAATGCAATTGTAGGCAAGCTTGAACAACTCTCTCACCAAACAGGTGGCAAGTTGAAATTTGAAAATACTTGAAGAAATAATGCTGCCAACGGTCTTTCAAAATGCCCCTGCATCATACTCCTAGAGTTATAAAAATAAAATATAAGCCTCTACTCACTCCTAAAACTATATGTTGTTGTAGGTCACAATCTTGTTACTACAGGTCACTACAAGTGTGGCTATAGGTGAACATATATCTATACTCCTGCACCTTCTATTCCACTTTTGCGCCTTCATTATGAGCCACTCCTCTTCTTTGTCCTCTTTCCTAATGTGTTGTTGGTTCTCCTTCATGCATCCAACATACTCATTAGCATGAATCTTTTCTTCCTCCTTACAATATCAACTCCCCTCTAGGTTTGGCATAGGATAAACAACCCATCATAAATTGTTTTGTTCTTAACAAATATATCAAACTCTTTTTCCTCAATCTCATACATAACACATTTCTATTTCAAAATATAACTGTCTTGCGGCTGCCAAGTAAGTTCCTTACTCATGAATTCCTTCCCCTTTTGTTGCAGCCTCAAAAACACATCCACATCCTATATATCCATGTCCATTTCTTCCTAGCATCTCTCATCAACTCATCTACTACTGCTATAATAGAATGTTTAGCAAAAATAATTGTCTCATGACAAATTTTTAGTGCTTCGTCCTCCTTCTCAAGTCCATCTACCACTTCTTTTTTTATGCATTTATCTTCTACATCTTCAGTTGGGCATGTTTCTCCTTTAAATTCCCATTTAACATTTTTTTTTATAATAACTCTTGATTCTCAAGAGTAAAATCATCTTTTGAATTTAATTTTGTATACACTATGAACTTGAACAACTTTTCCATTAACTCCCCTTCACCTTGATATTCATCTACCACAACTAGTACTTTCTTTTCTTTTGGTATTTCATGGAACTTATCGATGTTTTCTTCTTGTAACTGGCTCTTCATGCCAAAAGACTCTTTGTTGTCCTCACCTATTATGTACACCTATAGATCATATTATTTTCAACTTGTGGCAATGTCACTGCCTATAGCATCTGTCCTATAGTACCTTTTCACTTTTTTCATTCACTTGCAGTGCTATCACTCCCTGTAGCTTCTATCATATAGCAGCATGTTCACTTTCTACCTTCATTTGTAGTGCTATCACTGCCTGTAGCATATGTCCTCTAGCAACCAATTCACTGTTTGCCTTCACTTGCAACATCTTAGAAATTATTGTATGACAACTTGTAGCATCATATTCCTTTGTTGCGTCTACTTGTAACCCTCAAAACATCATTTAAGCAACCTACGTGGCCTCAGGATCAACCTTTTTTAAGAATTCCTTCTCTACAAACATTAATGTTTGATCTCTTGCCTCCTCTTCGGTCGTTGCCAATGGAGTCAAGGTATGCCTTATCCCATTTTTTTACCAAAGCATATGTATTTGCTCTACCATCATGATCATCCCTCTGATCATATTGCCATGGCCTTCCCAAAAGTATTTGGCACATGTCCATAGGCATTATGTCACACCACACTTGGTCCTCATAAGTGCAAATCCAAAAATTCATTAACTAAAACTTGATGACTCCTTTGTAGCCAAGACACCTTGTATGGGTTTGGATGAGTTACCCTTCTCAACCCTAACTTCTCTACCATCTCATAAGAAACTAGATTATTTGTACTGCCACTATCAATTATAACCTTGTAGCACTTACTTCTTACCTTTCACATGGTTTGAAACAAACTCCTTCAATACATGGGCTCATCCTCCCTTCTTGCTGATTTTAATAGTGTCCTCTTCATCATGAGGGCTTATCCATGCCTTGGTTTCTTCATACATTCTGATGAAACATTGCTCCTCTCATCCACCAAAGTAACATGATTTCTGACTTTTCTTTTCCTACCATTATACCACTCCATTTGTGTGCATTCAGCTGCCTTATGATCCACTTCTCCACATTTAAAGCACTCCCCCATGAATCCTCCCTTTTGTCTTTGACCAAATCTACCTTCTTTGCTTTTTGAGTGCACTTTCACTCTTGTTTCATAGCTACTTTTTTATTGTAAGTGAGGTTATCCTCTTTATCTCAATTGTACCTTCATCTTCATCATTAGTGTCAAGTTCTCTTTCTTCCTCTAGTCTTATTTTGCTATGAGTAGAACCATATTGTCTTCTTGATAGTTTCTCTTCAGCCTTTAAAGCATACTGGTAGGCCTCCTCAATCATTCATAGCCTTATCATGCTCAACTCATCTTAGATTCTCAAACTCAAGCCATTCACATAAAATGTCACCTTCTCATGGTCCAATTCTTGGTGACCTGACCTAATAGAAATTTTGTAAAATCCCTTGGTATATCTCTTTACACTTAGCTCCTTCTGTCACAAGTTTTTCTGTAATGACCCCGTGTTCGTAGTTGGTGAGAATGTTAAGGCAGCAAGAAATATCTTCATTGGTTAGGTAAATGCATTTATGGTTTTTGGGGAGTTGGGTCATGACTGGAGAAAGTCATCAAACGTGTTTGAGAGGAGATGGGATTGGAAGATTTCAAGGAGAGATTTTGGTACCTTTCGATAGAGAGAGTTGAATGTCTTGACAGAAGGATGTAGGCATTCTATACTGGGCAGAGATGAATGCCTTTTGAAGTGTCTTTGGAGATGAGGAAGTTTGACTGTACATCAGCCAATGGCCTTGGATGCTTTCAATAAATCCATTTAAGTGCATATCCTGTGATCATTGCAGTCTAGGAGACCGGATTCTTGGAAGCATTCTGGAAATAGTTTCGTGCCATGTCTCACTTCCCCATTTTGCACCCTTGTCTACCACGGTATTTGCAACAGCAACATCTGATAAAAATTCCCCTTCCATTGTGCTTTGTTGGATGTCCATACCCTGTTCCATAGTTCCCATCTTGGCACAATAGTGAGGATGCTAGCTAAGGTTGTGGAATCTGGCTTTACAGCTACCAATTGCATTGTGTAAATCTTTCAAAAGCTTTTTTAATAGATCTAGCTTGCACATATCCTGCAATCCCTGCATCCATGAGAGTGCATCTCTTTGAGAAGATCAAGATTACAGAGGCCAAGAAGCTTGTTCACATCCCAGACAATCTAGACGATGTGGTAGATGACGAAGAAGATGAAGAATGGAAAGAATGGGGAAAACTCAAATAGAAAATCCAACCATTTGACCCACCTCTAGATTTCACTAGCATGGATCCTTCTCGGATCTAGGAAGAGATGTTGAAGAGACATTTTGGCCCCTCTATCAGTTTTATCAAGCTTCTCCTTGATGTGCCTCGTACAAGGGAAGAAGTACCTAGGATAGCCAAGAAGTAGAGTCAATTGCTACAGATGGGATCTATTGAAGCAAAGTTTATGGCTGTCGATTTCAACATTGTTATGTCTACAATGGAGTGGGTGCAACACACTGAGGAGTGAATCGCTTGAAAAAGAAAGGGAGTCTATTTTGGAGGAAGAAAACCACATGTGGGGGCGGCTGCTATTGGGAGTATTAAGCGCTAGTTGAGGGCACACATAGGGGAGGAAGTCGTTGTGTTTGGGGGAGTGCAACCAGGAGAGGTAGGTCCATCAGTTATTTGTTATTCCAGTACAAGAAAAACTAATATTTCTTTTCTGCAATTCCCTCAACACAAATAATTGAAAACCCCGGGTTGTTGTTTCTTTAAAATATATGCCAAAATTTAATTCAATGCAAGATATTTACATTACCTATGTCCTTGAAATTATTGTTAAAATGTAGAACTACTTCCTTATTCTTTAGATATGAGGGTTTTCAAAGAATGATCATGTGTTTTCTGAGTTCCATTTTAAAGAGAATATAATGAGGCAAACATACAAAAAAACTAGGACATCACAATAGAGATTGAAGAGATCTAGTCTCATGGAACCCTTCTGTTATATGATGACTTCTCGGATGATAATTTTGTTAAAACTCTTCTTAAGAGAATCATGTGGCCTTCTGTTTTCTGATTATGGTCAGTGTCTATGGAAACCATCATTTTGAGTTAAAGAATGTTACGACACTAAAATACCTTAGATACATTGATATGTGGTTGTGCATTGAAAAATGGGTCACATAATTTCTAATTATAAAAATTTGCCACGCAACACAAGGATTTAAGAAAACTATTGTAGGAGAAAATGACTAAGTTTTCAATTTTGTAAGCCTTTTTAATATTTTTACTTTTCTATGTTAAATATGGTTGACAATATGTAATTTTTGGCTATGAGTAGCCTTACAATACCATTTGTTGTGCTTTTTCTTATGTCTGTGCACTCCTTCATGAATTGAGACCAAATTGGGGTCACTGGAGTTATTACAAAACTATCCTTACTAACAAAGGGGTATTTTCAATAAAATTACACTATCATTGAAAGCTTTTGTCTTGTAGATCACCTTGTTCGTCCTTGGCTGATTCGCATTTCTAAATAGGGTTTTTTACTCAATGGGTCTAATTGATGATTATCTTGGATCATGAGTGGTTAAGGTATTGTTTTGATTTGGTTATGTATACCTCATTGATTAAATGAGATGAGCTTAGGTCAAGGATATTGAGTCCTTGTGCATGGCCTTGAGTGTTTGTAAAGGCTAAGGATGCATACAAGAAGGCCGATCCCTCTATGGGACATCGAGTTATCTGTCTATGAGGAATTGATTTGGGCATGTTTGAGTCTCCTCATTAGTATGATTAGTGTACTTGTTTTTGTGTGGTGCCACACCTTCGATCATGCATGATGACACCCCATCTGATCTGCACTCTAGTGTCTCGTACCTTTGTAGTCATGAGTAGCACCTGATATTATATTGATGAGCATCTCTCTATGTTGACTTTGGCCTTATGCACTATTTTTTGTGCCTGCTCCATGATTGATGTGAGTGTTGGCCATCATGTATACCCTTGCCTTTATTCTTCTGTTTGGGCCTTGTGACTATCTCCAAGCATGGTGGGGTGGTCTCTTTGAGTCCACATGGTTGGGAGGCGTTGCCACTGCCATTAGGGATCAGCGAACAGGTTATCAGAGCACCAGCTTGAAGATGTTCTCTTTTTTTCTATTACTTTATCAATCATGTACCCATTTAGTTATTGTATCTTTCATGGCTATGCCATTTTACTTATGTATATTCCTTCATGTAATTTTTGTACTCTCTTGTGAGAGATGATGTAAAGTATTATAATGAGAAGAAATGTGATGTTGTTTCATATTTAACTTACGGATTCTGGTGTGGGTATCGGATCCGCTTGTACTATGGTGTTTATGGATTCATGTTAATATTTGAAAATGAGATTAGGAACATTTGAATTGGTGTTTAAAATGAATGTAGTTTTATAATATTTTCATCTAGAGGGTGAATTAGTCCCCTCCTTTCGGTTGTACTTTCAACCATACCTGGCCATGATTGTTGTCAATATATCGAATCGGCAACCATATCTTGTGGATGTTATCTATAATGTCAAAACAAAAAAAAATTATCTTGTCTTCTTTTGGCCCTTGCCCTTCGGGGTTCATGGGGTGGGATGTTACATTTGCATATTATTCAACAACTCAAGCTCATAGTCGGATGGTAGAAACTTATCCTTTAGTATTTTCACTATCTTATCCCATTAGGTGATCTTTTCTCTTCCATTTCTTCTCCTTTCAACATGCACTTCTTTCCACCAAAGTGATGCATGTCCTTTCAACCTTGTTTGTGCCACTTTCACCCTTCTTGGATTCTCTATATCATCATATTAAAAATATTCTTCCATCTTTATTATCCAATCTATCAAGTCATCAAGTTCCAGACTTCCTAAAAAGCATGGTAACTCCATTTGTATCCCTTTTCTAATGTTTGAAATTGCTTTGATGAGAATTCTTTCTCTTGCACTCATTCGATTATTTACATTTTTGTTTTATTGTGCTACTATTGTAGCTCTCTCTTCCTCTATTTCAATCTCACTATTAGCACCTTCATATGATGTACCCCTTCTCCTATCACATTCTAGGGATTCCACTTGAGCTTCTACACCCCTTAGGGCTTCCAATACTTCATTTATCCTTCCTATAACATTTGCTGCTACAACCTCTACCATTCTTTTACATGGTGGAATCTTGCTACCCTAAATCTCTTTCTTTTCTTCTTTCTTCTTACTATAGTCCTTCTAGTTACAATATCCCTTGCTATAGGGACACACCCACATTCACTACTTATATGGCTTCTTTCAACCTTGATCCAAAAATACTATCTTCCTTCCATGAACTATAGCTATGCTTTGATACCATATTGATGGCACCACAACCCTATGACACCCTGTTTTTCTGCTATTGTAGGTGGCCCTACAATAGATCAACACAATTTACACCCAACACAATAATGGATACGGGTGACTTAAGAAGTCAATGTCTTTACTATAGGTTAAGTTATCATAGAATTATCATCCTACTATTGCTATAGGTGATCTAAAACCAACTTGTACACTTTATCTTGATATTACAGGTTAAAACAACACACAAGCATACACATATGCACATTTACCCACATTCGTAAATGGCCTCTTGACTCATTCACAATTGGTTGACCTCATTGAACACTCAAGGTAATTTAAAAAATAGATAAGCACTAAATCTGGGAGTAAACATTTAATCACACACATGCAATAGAGAGATATCACATACACACCACACTGAGCAGTATTAAAAATTAAATAAATCCTTCTCTTACATTTATTGAAATACAAAACTTATAGCTAGTTAACTTTTATCACAAAATACAAACATATGGGAAAGTAAAGTCACCCCTTGTAAGACTATGCCCTCAACCTCTCCTTTCCCAATCTATGGTCACACACACATAGACAAACCTGATTTTAAAATGGTGGTCTACTCCATTAACTGAATTAAAACATTGTCTCCTTGTTGTTCTCCCTTCTCTCTTATGGACTTGGCAATCCCTACACACTATAGGAATGAAAAGTTCTTTTATTGAAATAGCAGCTCATCCTCTCTTCTTCACTTATCTCTCATTAAGATCATTGATAAAATGACATGGGTTTGATAAGATGGCTTAACATTTCAAGTGGGCCCAAATTTCTCTACTAGTCTTAGTAATAACCTTTTGAGTAGATTTAATTGGACTATATCCACTAGTTGTAATAGGTTATTAGATCTTTAAATATCAAAGACTTCAATGGTTAGATGGTTAAATAGTCAATTACAATTTTATATTACACCCTTACCAAAAAGTGGCAAATAGTAGTCCTACTTTTATTGACCAGAAATTAACTTTGACCATTGAATTGGGTGATATTTAAGAATGACCATATGAACCTCATGTTAGCTAGTTTTTTAAACTCTAAATGTCTAATGGACTCAAACATGATGAGATTAGTTTTTGATTTGATATATCTTTGGGTTTAAGTTGTTAGCATTTGAACTAACCGAATTAATATTGTTTCAATTAAACTTGATGTATTGACTTAGTTAAAGTAACCTAGTAAACTAACATCATGATTAGTGATAATTATGAAAAAAATTGTGTATATTTTTAAAGAGTTATAGGGAGTGTTTATGTGTTTTTCAATGCATCCTTAATTTCTAGTGAAGTTAGGGGCCCCTTTTGTTTTGGCTTTGGTGTTTTCACTCTTTGTTGTCCTAGTCCCTTTGGATGCCCATCATTGATATCTTACTAGAAATACTCTTCACTAGGCCCCCTTGGTAAAGTTAGTCTTGTTGGTGATCTTTCCTTTACCCCTGGTTAAGTTTGACAGCCTAGATGACAAAGTACTAATGTCCCAGTGCACATCTAGGGCATTTCTACTCATCTTGACTCCTATTCAGCCTACCCAAGTGTACAACTTTGACCTGGTAGCAAGTGTGATGCCTACTTCAATCTAACCAACCCCTATTTAATCTTGTTAATGCTCTACAAATGTTCTTTTAGTTAAATATGATCTCTATTTGTATTGTTTGACTGTTAAACCTCTATTTTGTAGGATTCTAATGGAAAATTTACTCCAAGGCTCATGACTAAATAATTCATCAAATAGAGAACATATTACACATTTGATTCTTGGTAGTAGGAGGATCAAGCATGATAGGGAAGACATGGGCATCATGTTCTTTCCTCTAGTGCAGCCATATCCTACTGATAGCTTGCCTCCTCCCTCATAGCCTACCTACATTCCCTAGGATTATTTCCATGAGGTCTAAAGGACTACAAATAGTACATGTGCCTATTTAAAGGCATTTATTATACAAAAGAACGTATATTTTCATTCATTTGAGATATAGTATAGCATAGAAGGTAGATATAGATCCTATAAAAGCTAGGCTTAATATTGGTTGGAACTTCATTTTTGTAAGCATAATCATGTCATATTTTGGCTAGTATTCTTTTTAAATGCAAATAATTTAAGCTTAATGAATATCTTTTGTAAGTGTAGTATGGTGATGATTTCTTTTGTAATTTTCACTTGCAAATTTGGTAATAAAATGTATGTTTCCTTCAAATCTTGCATAGGGCATGTCATTTGTTGAGATGAAACTAGTAACAATATGCACTATTACTATTTAGTTTGTAGATAATAATCCCATGTGATAATGTTCATGTTACCAATTTTTCACCTACAACTCAAATTGGTAGAGCTGAAGCAGTTGTTCACATTTTAAGGTGAAAAGTTCTTAACTTATTTGACCATTGCATAGTTTAAAGTGTTTGGAAAATAAAACGACCAGTTTTATGATACCATGTGTTACAATAGAAAAGGAAGCTTTCAGCTTGTCATTAAATGCTTTTCAACATAAAGGAGAGTACATGAATTTGTAAGAAGTTGTTTCTTTTCATATTGTAATGCTTCCATTCATTTTACAAAGGAGACATACACAATACTGCATAAGTGTTGTATTTATATTCATGGAAAAGAAAAAGAATGATCAAATGTCCCACACAAGCCATGGCAATAGGTCAACTAGTACAAACATAAGCAATATACTATGCATTTGAAGATAAAGAATGTAAAAAAGGCATATAATAGGAGGCATGTCCATCATTGCCTGTTTAAATCTCGAGTTGATCTACATTGCAGCTGGCTCTTCCTCGCCCTCAATCTTTGAATGAACCTATATCATGATAGAAAGATTGTAAGAGCTCTAGATATGAGTATTCTTATGTGCCTATCAACAAAAGTATAATACATTGCCTATGTTATACTGAATCAGTTGACAAGCATCGGAGAGCATGAAAAATGAAACATCACAAGAGCATTGAGCTTCATTGTTTTATCTAACATGTTTCTTCACTATGTAGGTATAGGAGAAATTATGTTGCTGATCCATTTATGAAGACATCATAGCATGTGGTGTAAAAATGGGCTCCCACAAGGGTTGAGCCTAACATGCTACCCCTTGATCTTAAGGGGGATATAAGATAAGCAAAGAGACTTTCAGATCAATAAATAAAAGCATATTCTGATTTAGAGTCAATGACAACACCAATGTTATTGAGAAGGGTGTGGTTCAGTGGTTAAGTCACTCAGTTGTAGTGGCGGCCACTAGAGTTCAAACCTCCACTGGGCCAAAGAGCTGGTAGGCTTTATGCCTTCACTGGGCCAATGAGCTCATGGGTTTGAAGTGTTCTTGCTAGGGGATGAGGTCCCCTGTGTTGTCGCCTCACCGGTTCATTGCTCTAGGAAAAAGCATTCACATGGAGCCGGAGGGTGTGTCGCACCAGCATTGCTAGTCACATTAAAAAGTTTACTAGGTGCATTATCTAAAAAAATGACAACACCAATGCAACATGAGATAGCTTCCAAGGCGGGACAATCAAACATCATATCAATATCAACTAAAGGATAGTCCCATCAAGAGCTTTACAACCTAAGAAGAATCATGGAGCAACATTTAAATCACGTATTTACCACCTTTTGTTGTGAATGAGATATAAAAGTGCTATTGAATTCATTAAGAAGCCATAAAAGGACAAAAATTAGTCATTAAGGTGACTGTCCCATCAATCAAGAAGCATGTAATCAGCTATAGGGTAGTCATATAATGAGGAACAATCCTATATCTGTGTGACATGCCATGTCAACTGACTTATATGCAAGAGAAATCATAAATAGAGTAAATAGGACTGCCAGAGAAGGGCTTACAATGCCATCATAATGAGACAGTCACCTTAATGACAGTTCATTCATCATATAATCACCATTTACCTTTGCTATAGAAGGAGACAATCATATACTACATGTACAACTAAAGAGTGCAAGAGACAGGTGCACAGTCAAAGAGAAATAACATTCACAACTATGCAAAAAGGGACAATCAACATACAAGAGAAATCATATAGAATGTACCAAGTCCTTGCAGAAATAAAGAATGGTTTTAAACACATTTAATAGCACAATCATCATAAGCAGCATAAGAAATCATACCTCATTTGCCCATAAAGATAATTCACACATGAAGATACATCATGAAGACACTAAGGCATGGACAGTCATCATCATGACCATGAAGAGTATGGTGGAGCTTTAAAGAATATGTGTAAATAAGTCAATGCCATAGCAGCGTATAGTCAAAATAGAATGCACTATCTTAGTCACAAGGAATAGCAAAAAGAAAATGAAATCTCAGTGTCTCATATATATCTACAGGAGATACAAATAAGAGCAACATGTATTGTAAACTCATTCTATAACTTCCAACACAAAGTGCAGAAGCTACAATATGGGTAAATCCATCATGGAGCAATAGAGAAAGAATAAGGTCATAGTCCTTTTAGGGTGACTATCCCCACTATCAAAGAGCAACACTATTTGATGAACATGGCTACAATCGCCTGTAGAGGCATTTCATTTTTCTAAATGTAAGCATTGTAAAATGAGCATATAGTATGATGAATGGATGGTTAATAGTATACCTGTGTATAGTGCTTACAAAGTGATAATGAGTTAACAAGGAAAGGACTCTACTAGGCAAGTAAGTAATAAGTGGGTTATGTATGCATCAAGAAGCCAAGGCTGCCCAATATAAGTAGAGGTATTAGTGCTTCATCATAGGGCTGTGTATGATAAAATATATAAAGAAAAGTGTATGTGCTAGATGAGGAGGATTTAGAAGGTGGAGAGATAAGCCTAGAATGAGTTAAAATGCCTTTCATTTCTGTTGAAAAATTAAACAATGTTATCATCTATCTACCATACAATGAAGCCAAGTATGCATTCTTGAAGGCAAATAAACATAATATGATGATGATGCCAAGAATGCAGAGATTAAACAAAATTATGAGTTTCTTCATAACATGGGGGTTTCGAACCATTTTCTACAAAATATGAAGGAGACTGTGATAAGGCCAAACCAAGGGTTTTGAGCCATGTTCACAAATAAGGGCATAAAATACAAGGTATAAGGCATTGTTGAGAGGCCACGACCTAGCCCAAATAAAGATTTATTTTTACTTCCATTTCTAGAAAATATATGAAACCTAGCTGGTCTAAAGTTTACATGGAGCCATAAGTGCAGAAAACAAGATATCTTCATGCTTAGGCAAATACCCAGAAGCTTAATGTCACGGCCTATCACAGAGAATGTTTTTTTGTAAACAACAACTACTATTTTCAAAGAATTGTTGAAACCCTCAAAAGAATGCATAGACAAAGTGGATAAAGTTTAATGGTGGACTGGTACATTGAAATAAAGGAGTAAAGACTTTTCGTGTTTTCATCTTTCTCAGGAACAAAACCATAGTCAAGCCATGAACAAAGATAAATATCTATCATGTTGAGGAAAATACACTGAAATTTCCATAAAAGAAAGAAAGAAGTGAATACAGGCTTGATTGGAGCATCTTTGTAAATAATGGGCAAAATTCAAATGATGGAAGCTTACCAAGTTTATCCTGTTGTAGAAAAAGGCATTCAAAACCACAGAGTAAAAGCTTTAGGAAATGCTCCAATGGTGGCCTCAGAATAGACGATAGATTTAGCAAAGGAAACCAAATGAAATACATCAGAAAGTGATCTTGACTATGGCCACGAATGCCCAAGAATGCTTAAAAAATGGAGAAGAATATCATATTTGTGACTGAGAATGACTCACCATGCAATTTCCTATGTAAATCTTCATGGAAATATCTTAGAAGCAGTAGTCAACTAAGGTTTCCAAGCTCAAACCCTAGCTCGATGGCGGCGGTATACATAGCTGTTTTCTCTAAAAAGTCAAGTGTAAATGATGCCAAGGATTAGGGATTGAATGTTTTGTTTTAGGGTTTCTATGTTGCCCTAGTTCAACGTTGGTATTTTTATCACATTGATTTAATTATTATATGCATTAACTAATACCTTTCCCCTTCCTTCAATAGGTTGAGTCTTTTATCTCATGAATCTAGTTTGTTTTATGATTTTTGAGAAAACCATGAGAATTAGTATTGGAGACGGTCTGGACAACAGAGAGGGGGGGCGAATCAGTTGTCTTACAATTCAAACTTTTCTACTTTTATTCTTCTTTTACAACTTATAATCAAATTAATAATATAAACATTTCAGCATCAATCAACAACACATGAGTAGAAACATAAACAACACACTTGACACCAAGATTTTTGATGTGGAAACCCAGTTAAGGGAAAAACCACGGTAGGGGTTAACCCACAAAGATTATACTCTATTAAAATTATTACAAAGGGGAATGCACATGCATTCGGTCTTACTGCCCAGAGCTCACTACTCAAAAGAAGGCTTACATCCTAAAGAAGGCTTGCAGCCTACAAAAGGCTCACTGCCTATAGAAAGAAGGTTACAATGAAATTGAACTGATAATTAGCATCTATCAATGCAAGGATTTAGTTCTGGTTAAGTGCAAAATACTAACTTGATACACTTCATCCTCACTCTACCTTTTTTAATGTTTTGCTAACATCTAAATCTTGGATCTTTGCTCTTTTCACACTTATTCCATATTCGCACTCCACGCACATTGAAATCATTCAAATCCATTGGCTATATATATCTACATCCTGATCTTCAACCACTTTTCAGTTGGCTTCAAGAACACTTAGAACTTTATTGAAAATTCTGCTCTGTTAGGTAAATTCATGTACACTTGTGATGTGGACAAAAAATTGTACTCACAAATCATTAATCAGGTCAGCTACTATCAATGATCATCACAACTTCTCCAACCAACAACTTCCATACATCTGGAACCAAGATCAATTGCAAGGTCATCCTATTCTTCTTCTATCTACTTTGTCAAACTGTTAACCTAATACTTAGATGCTAATAACTATTGAATCCTTCATCACCGGCAGCAAAAACTCTAGATTTAGATTATCCTAACAATGCTTATGAGTCCCTCATATCCACAGTAAACTATGATCTACCATCGGAGAGATCCAGACCAAGATACTAGACCCTATCACACACTCTATTATTTACTTTCCAGACTTAGACAAATCTTCAATCTGATTTCCGGTATGAGCAAATTATGCAATGTGGATGTGTAGTAGAAACTTAGTTGCCATCAATGAAAACACTTATCATGCCTAGCAGTGTCTCTTGCCAACAATCTCCCCCTTTGGCATTGATGGCAACACTTTGTGAAAAATAACTAAGTGTCAGAATAACTCCCCCTTTTCTTGTGCTCCATACTATTGTTCACACTGCTTTCTGGTGCTCCACCTTTGCTAGATTCATCATTTTTCACTGCTCTTCACTCCCCCTTTGACATCAATGGCAAAGGGTGGGATCCACAATCACTAATGATGCAAAAACTCTATATATATGACTGCATATGTACAAATAATCCATATGATATATTTACATATATTTAAGGATAACTGTAAAAGTATTTTTTAACTGTACAAATTCGGTGGCCCAACTTCTTTTCATAACATCCAAAATTGAAATGTGTCTACTTAGCAGAAATGCATATGCTTTTGGTTTCCTTTGATTAGAGGGATCACTTGTCCGGGCAGTACTTTGGGCCTCTGACAAAGTATTAAACATTGTTTCCAACTTAGGGGTAATTAGTCTTTGAAGCTCACCCATTCTTTCGATAATGTTCTTCTTTTCCTTGATAAGCTTCTTTATTTCATTTGTCAGGCTAATTGCTTAACATTCTTGTCTTACCGGAGATACTATTAAAGGATTAAAACTTTGGGATAGGTCTAGCAGCTTTTTCTCCTGCTCCTTTATCTTTTTCTCAATATCTTCTACTATTTTGGGCCATGATAAACAAAATTTATATACATCACCACCATCCTTAAGAGAATTTTCAATACTCTTTATACCAATGTTGAGTGTTTTTCTATCATTATCTATAACACCTTTTCGTTCACTAAACCTCTTATCCAAAAATTCTTTTCAGACCTTTACTTCGACTGACTTCTCAAAGGACTCAAAATTTGTATTTACAGAATGCACAAGATTTTTCAAATTACTAGAAGAAGAATCAAATATATATTTTTGATATGTGGGCATGATCTTCTCTAGTATTGTAGATGCTAGGATTATCAACTCACAATCTTCTATGTGAGACTTCAGTAATTTCTCCCTTGCCTGGGCCTATGTGAATGATGATATCTTCAGCATTTGATCCAGAGAGAGTGTCATAATTGATTGATCCTTGTATCAATTCTCTCTTATCTAACTCTAGCATCTCCTTGCTGAGAAAACTCTGCACTGCATTCACAGTGTCTCTTTCCACACTTTCTATTTCAATTTCCTTCCCTTGTGCTTTGTTAGTGGTAGCAACCAAACTGTTTTGCTTTGGTGCATTAGCACCATCTCCTTTTGCTAGTTCTTCTTTTCCTTTTGCCTCTTCCTTCTCTTTCTCTTTTTCTTCTTCTTTCTCTTGGTCCTTTCCAGAGTCATCAATAGCAGGAGGATCTGGAGGATCATGGCCAACATTTGGTACTTCTATCAATACTTCCTCTTCTTCTTTTTGCACTTCCTCTTCCAGAAGAGAGGAGTCTACAGTTTTAGTTTGTTGCTTGTTCTTCATTAATCCTTTCACATCCATGTCTGAGGACTCAATATTTACATTTTCCTTCTCTACAATAGGAAGATTGTGCTTTTTCAAAGCACTCTGAAGAATCTCTTTGATTTCCTTTGTAATCTTGTCTGTCTCCCCAAGCATAAGCTCATTCCTTCATTTTTTACTTCGAAACTCATCCTTGGCTTCTTTGAATGTCAAATTCATTTACTTCAGGGTAATTTGTGGGCATAGTTGTATTAATATTTGTTCTCAGACCTCAAGATCCTTACTTTTTGCATTCTCCTTCTCAATTCCAAAATTTTTTCAAGGATTTTGGGTATCAATGAACATATCTCAATAAGAGCCTTGTTGTAGATATTTAAATATCTTACTGCTGCTTCCTCGAGTACTCTTTTATCAGCATCACTATAGACATCATAGAATTCTGTCATTGGAGCCAAGTTTCCATCTACAGTAACTGATTTAATGATGTCATCTATTGAAAGGGTAGGCTTCTCTACATATTCCTCTGTCTTTTGCCTCTTTCTTTCACTTTTGCTTTTAGAGGGCATTTCCTTGGATATCTTGGCTGCTTTTGTTCTTGTGGCTTTTAGTTCTTTAATTTCAATGTCAAAATATGTATCTTCTTCTTCTTCTCTTGTGCTTTCATAGGTCTGGAATGCTTTTGCTTTCTTCCTTTTCTCCCTTTTTCGGATGATTTTTCTTCTAGTTTTGTAGTCTTAGGAGGAACAGGGGTAGCAACAGAGCTCCTAGTAGTTCTTTAAGTGGAAGAGGTTCCATCAGAGCACTTGTTTGTTTCTTATCTTATTTCTCTTTCTCAACCTTTTCAGTTCTTTCCCTAAATTTCCTCACAACCTCCTTAGTTAGGCTCAGATTTTCAGCCAACTTCTCAACTTCTATTCTTACTTTCCTATTGGTTTCAGGTTCTCTAAGCTCAGTATGCAATTTTAAACTTAGCTCCTCATATGTTCCAAATCTTTCAACCATTGTGTCTTTAGGCTTGCTTAGAAGATGTTGAGCATACATATTCAAGATTTTTCCATCTACTTCATACCCCATGGGCATGATCCAAACAGTTTTGGGTTCCACTGCTTGCATTAGACATTGATCAGTGTCAACCATGAAGCATATTTTATTTTTGTACTTCTCAACATTCTTTCCCTTAAATGCATCATACTATGAAATTTCTTGAAGTAACCCCATATGACAGTTTTCTGAGCTTTGAAATCACCAATGTTGTGAAGATGATCTCTGATCTAAATGGCAATTGGCTCATCATTAGTCCAGTGAACACCCTTTACTCTAGGTACTTCATTAATATAGTAGAAAAACAAGCATAGAACTAATGTACCATATTTAAAAGTGTTTTTCTTATCCCTTTTAATTTTGTTCAAGTTTTCAATTAGCTGGTTCTGTAATAGCTCACAAAAGTCATAATCTACATTTTCCTTTAACATTTGATATGCTGCATATATGGCAGTTCTAGAGATAGAATTCTCCCTATTGGAGTGATATATCTTGAAGCCAATCACCATGGAAGCAAACTTCAAATCTGGTTCTATAATCCTATCAAATTTGGCACCAGTTGCATCGGTAACAGTTTAGTTTTTCACAGATTTTAACATTGGTAATCCACCAGTTGAGTTTAACCTAGTCACAATTCTAATAACATCTTTGCTAATAATGAATGGTTTTAATAGCCAAATGAATTCATCATTCATTCAACTCAAAACATATTGGACCCATTCATCTTCATCAAATGTTGGAAACCCCATAATCTAAATAAAGTGTTTATCATGCATTGCCTTATACTCATGTTTAAGATAGTGATTTTCATCCTTGAAATGACTCTCAAACAAGTCTACATACCTTGAATCACCAAATTGATCTATGTTTGCATGAATATAAACCTTAATATCTTCAACATGCAGCACACCATATGGAACACTTGAAAAAGCACCTAACAGGTCGACTTCTATTGATTTGTGAGGATGCTTCTTAAATTTGGGTTGAGGCCTTTCAGTAATGTCAACAACATGAGGAGAAGCCATCTCAACAAATTTTAGATTCAAAGCTTTACATAGAAGTACCTTTTTCTTTTGCAGGTCTAGGGTTGATCAATTTCCAGTTGAATTCACTTTCTGTTCTTCAATCTCTAGATTTGTAGCTTAGAATCTCTTCTATTTGTTTCCTTTGAAATGTAAAGTGGTTCAAATGCATGATTAAGTGACCTTTTATACTTCACAAAACCTAATTTTACATTGTAATAAATGCAGTACCCTAACTTCATCTGGTTACTCTATTCCTTGAACTGTTCTTCATGAATCACTCCACAAATTTCCATATTAACATCTTTTCTTCTAGAAATTTTTCCAAAAGTTTTGAAAGAATTCAAAATATCTTAAAGAATTCAAAATATCTTCTCTCATTGTGTCATATCTAGGCACCCACTTACTGACTAGGGCAATTTGATATTCAATGCAACTCCCCCTGAGCTAGAACTCCTCATTTAATTCCCGAAGGAATTGTCAGCACCGGATTTCAGTGCGAACCCATCACCATTGTTCATTGTATCTTTCTTCACCCAAATCTTGTTCATTTCACTCTGTATCTCATTCACATCAATTTTGCTTTTGCCTTTGTCTTGTCTCTGCTCATCTGGTTTTCTGTTTACCGGACCTCTTCTTCCATTGTTCCTACTTTTGCAAAATCTTGTAATATGACCAGATTTATTACAATTAAAGAACACAACATTTCCTTGTTTATAAACTTGATTTCCTCTTGATCTGCACCAATTAGCCATGTGTCCAAACCCATTGCAAGAAAAATAGTAGCCATTGAAAGAATTATTGATTCCTCTATTCTTAGAATTATTCATTATCATACTTCTGTATTCATTTGATCTATGACCATAACTCTTACACTTGAAGCATTGACTAGAGAAGGATGGACCATTTTGATTTACTCTACTTCTGCACTGAGTAGCTCTATGACCAAATTTATTACAATTGAAACAATTTTCATTGAATGATGGATATCTTTGAGCATTAGGCTATCTTACTGGAGCTTTTCTAGTTCTATTTATCCCATTCCTTGGTTGATAATTTCTCTATCCAGATCCAAAACTTTCACCTTTATCATATCCAAGACCATGCTTGTCATAATCCTTTTTATGTCCTTCAATCAGTGCTTCAAGTTTAGCAGAGCTTATCTTGAACTTCTCCTTATATTCATTTACAACTTCTAGGTCATGTCTGAGAATGATAATTTGTCTCTCAAGTTCTCTCTCATTTTCCCTGCTTTCTTGTAGATTAGATTCTAGGAGACTAGTTATTCCATCCAATCTACATCATTCTTTAGCTCTCTCTTTGAGATTTTGATTCATCACTTCTTTAGTTTTATTCCTCTCTTCAATTTCCTTGGTTAGTCTCATCACCACAGATTCCATCTCATGTTTTAAGACAACTTCTTTAGCTAACTTTTCACATTCCTTTGTCTTCTCTTTCAGGGCCTTGTCTTCATAATGATTTCCCAGTTGAGGAGGTTACTCCTTCCCTTTTTCATTGGATTTGCTCAATTTTCTTTTTAAAATCTCAACGAAGTCTTTATCCTTTTTGAGGTTTTCTTGTAGCTCTTGGACTTCTGCTCTGGACTGCTCAAGATCTTCTAGGGTGAGATTAAGTTGCTCTTGAAGTTTATATTTATCCATTTTACTGTCTTCCTAGATCTTCCTTAAGCTGTTAACCTTTTTCAAAGGAACCTTGCTCTAATACCAATTGTTGGAGATGGTCTGGACAACTAAGAGGAGGGGTGAATTAGTTGTCGCACAATTCAAACTTTTCTAATTTTAATCTTCTTTTTAAACTTATAATCAAATTAATAATATAAACATTTTAGCATCAATCAACAACACTTGAGCAAAAACATAAACACACTTGACACCAAGATTTTTGATGTGGAACCTTGGTTAAGAGAAAAACCACGGTGGCAGTTAACCCACAAAGCTTATACTCTGTTAAAAGTATTACAAAGGGGAATGCACATGCATTTGGGCTCACTGCCCAGAGCTCACTACTTAAAACAAGGCTTACAACCTACAGAAGGCTCATTGCCTATAGAAAGAAGGTTACAATGAAATTGAACTCATAATTAGCATCTATCAATGCAAGGATTTAGTTCTAGTTAAGCAATAAATACTGACTTGATACATTTCATCTTCACTCTATGCATTTTACTATTCTGCTAACATCTGAATCTTGGATCTCTACTCTTTTCACACTTATTCCATATTCTAACTCCATGCACACCAAAATCATTCAAATCCATTGACTATATATATCTACACCCTGATCTTTAACCACTTTTTAGTCAGCTTCAAGAATACTTAGAACTTTATTGAAAAATCTGCTTTGTCGGCTAAATTCATGTACAATTGTGACATGGACCAAAACTTGCACTCACAAATCATTAATTAGGTCAGCTACTATCACTGATTATCACAACATGTCCAACCAACAACTTCTATACATCCAAAACCAAGTTCAATTATAAGGTTGGCCTATTCTTCTTCTGTCTGCTCTATCAAACTGTTAACCCAATACTTAGATGCTAATAACTATTGAATCCTTCATCACCAAAGGCCAAAACTCTAGATTTAGATTATCTTGACAATGCTTATGACTCTCTCAGATCTACAGCAAACTATGATCTACCATCAAGGAGATGTGGACCAAGATACCGGACCCTGTCACACACTATGTTCTTGACTTTCTTGACTTAGACAAATTTTCAATCTGATTTCCAGTATGAGCAAATTATGCAATGTGGATGTGTAGTAGAGACTTAGTTGCCATCAATGACATCACTTATCATGCCTAGCAGTGTCTCTTACCAACATTATGTGCCTTTATATTTAACCTTGTATATATTTTAAGGCCTAGGCAATGTCTTTGTTTTTCCAATTTTTTCAAAATCAATTGTCCAAATACTTGGCAAATTTAAATCAAAAACATATGTTTTGCCTTGTGCTATTGTAAAAATTAGAAAAAATCAAAGCAAATATAGATATTTTTAGCTCTTCATTTTGTAAACTGCAAATGATGTAAAACAATATTAAGGCATTGTTGCTATAAATTGCCTTAATATTTGTTATTTATAATGTAGTTGGGTAAAGCAATGTTGACTAGCTTTCCTATTTTGGGTTTAAGTCTTTTGGGTGAAATTGGAGAAATCTAGGCAAACCAAAGTTTCTATTTTAGTTTCCAGTCAGTTAGAGACTAATTTTTGAGTCTTTCTAGGGTGGGCACTTGGGAGGGAAACTTTCCACCTTTTATTACTTAGTTTGGATCAATTTTAGATCTTATTTTTGTGGCCTTTCTCCCTTTCTCAAAAATAGGATTTTTAGTTTCTTACTTTGGGTAAGGTAGCTAGCTGGGTTTTTAGAAAGCCTTTTGGCTATATATATGAGGAGAAAAGGTTAGTTTAGGCAGTTTAGAATATTGTTTCTTCCTCTCTTGTTCATTTGCAGAGAGCTCTGTAAACACTTTTGTACTTATATTTTGATTTGGTATACTCCTTCAGTTTTAATAAAATAGTAGAGCTTTCCTTCTCCTATTTTGTCTCATGTTTGCAGTATCAATTTGATGTCATTGTGATTCAAAATGTTGAATCCTTTTATGTCTTTTTATTTTAAGTTTGTGTGCAAAATTTCATATAATTCAGGTTATGTGATTGTGTTCAATTTAGGCCTTCATACAAATTATTGTTGAGTTGTATGTTTCAAGTGAGATTTTGAGGGTTAAAGTTATTTGAGAAATTGTTTGTGAGTAAGATTATCAAAATCATTTTAAAATTTTGGTAAATCATCCTTAGGTTTTAGGACTTGATTTTCAGCTATCTTTCTAAACCCTTTCCTCATAAAGTCATTTAGATTAGGTGATCTACCAGGGGAACGAACCCACTCTAGAGATTCATTCTCACTATTGGTCACCCATAACCTGAGAGTCTTTCCATGTTTCAACAGGATAGTTAAGTTTAACTTGGCTAGGGTGCAATCCTTATTGACATCAATTTTTGGCATGCCCGGTGGGACCCTGAGACTTGTTTTCAGAGAAGTTCTTCAAGTTTTAGGTTGATGTTCTAGTATATGTAGTAGTTTTTCCAGCCTTTGGAGGTTTTAAGATATACCTGGCAATGCCATTTTCTTGTTTTGCATGTAGTTCTAGTGTGACCAGCTTATGAAAAGAATATAGACCAAATCAAGTCCCACCCCATTCAAGTATTTGTAGTTATCTCCACCAAGAAGGAGGGGTAGAACAACAAGAAGAATTTTTGACACATTAAGGAGGTCAAGATCTACACCTCTGAGCCTCAACCTTGCAACTCTAGTGCAGAGAAGTCCTGTACTAGTAGTACACATACCAATGCTTCCCAGGTAGTTTGCATTTGCACCTTTTAATGGGGAAAACACATTAAACATTCCCCAACATGATGAAATTCCTATTGCATCCCTCAAAAGTCTGCCATACATTAGAGGAGAAGATCAGACTACTACTATTAAGCACATTTGAGATGTGTCAACGTTGTGCTCGGTGCATAATATCACTCAAGAGAATGTAGCACTTAGACTATTGGCTGCCTCACTGAATGGTAAAGCTTTGCAATGGTTTGGAGGTCTTATAGCGAATTCAATAACAACATGGGATCAAATGGATGATGGCTTGCATAGGCATTTCGAGGACAAGTCTGATCATTTGTCTTTGCTAGAAGAGTTAATTACCATAAAGAGAGCTCCTCACAAGAACATGACAGATTTTAACTACCATTTCTAAAGGACTTGGGATAGGATTCCTGTGATGGTAAAGCCTTCACCAGAACATGCATTTTTTTTCTTCCTTAAACCTTTAAATAGTGAAATCTTTGTAATGATTCAGTCTATGGGTGGGTTTACTCTTCTTAATGCTTTTGATATAGCTATTAGAGTAGAAAACTTCCTTATTCAAGTAGGTAAGATAGCCCCAAGGCCTCCTATGCCAAGTTTACTTGAAGTATAGCCACCTATTCCTATGTCAATACCCCCTTTAGCTATTATCCTGCCTATTCCAACAATAGGATATCAAGATGCAGCCCAATAAATTATTGTTCCAGCCGAATCTCAAGAGTTTCAAGATATTCAAAATATCCTAAAGACCTTTGGGAATGATTTAGTGAGTATTAAAAAGTAAGTTGGCCAAGAGCATAGACAGTATCAAGCCCCACATCAACTCAACTAGTCAAATAGAGCATCTTTTCAAACTGATGTTCAAGGTCAGAGGAGAAACTTCAATCCTAGACCTTTTCAGCTTTACAATCCTAATGTTGCCAGTTCTTCAAAATAGTTCGTACCCGCTCAGAACAATGTGGCACAAGAATGTAACTGGTGTTATCCATGCAACCAACCTCATAACCAAGCCGCATGTGCAAATGGTATGTGAAATCAAGCTCTTATGGTGTAAAATAGTTATGGTGATTCGGAAGGTGTCTTAAGTGAGAATATAGTTCAGCAAGATAACCCTGAAGTTGCCTTGATGAATTGGTAAGCCACTGAGCTTTGTGGTGTGAACTATCACCAAGGCCAAAATCAATTAGATGCACCTGTTGCAGCCAATACAAGATTGAAAAAGAGGGCTATTGATTCAGAGCAGCAAGATGGAAATGTTCAACAACAGCTTGTAAAGGACAAATTTCATGCTTCTTCAGCTCAAGCAGTTCCTACATCATAGCAAAAGGTACAAATTCTACAAAGAGGACAAACTGTACCTAGGAAGGAGCAGTCTAAGGTGCAATCACAGCTTTCACAAAGGCCAAATAATGTTGCACTTAAGGGATAGAAAAAGGTGAGTCCCATTTCATTTAATGTTGTTGAACACCTTAAAAAGGCTACTATTAGCATCTCAATAATGGATACGTTCCACATTCTTGGTCAAAAGGATTTTCTACAAGATGCTTTGGCTAAACTTTCTATTTCTAATGTTGCTAACCAAGAAAAGAGTAAGGTTGTACTTGCAAACATCTGATAAATAAAAAAAGAGAAGCAAGTCCAAGAGGTAAAATCTCCTCCTTTTTACCTTAGTCTAATCATTGGTGACAAGCTTGTTCACAATTGCATGATTGATTTAGGTGCAAGTAGTTCAGTAATGCCCATGAGTCTAGCTGATAAGCTAGGACTAGTTTATGAGCATCTTTCAATGGGAGTGGTTTAGCTAGATGGATCTTCTATTAATACTACTAGTGTGATTACAAATCTACCTCTTACCTTGCATGCCTATCCCAATTTTGCAATCCATCAAGATATTCACGTTATTGACCTACCACCTCATTTTGCCATATGCCTTTCTAGGGATTTTATTACCAAGTTGGGTGGGTTTTTATCTTCTGATTAGTCCCATCTATTTTTCAAAACAAAGTATGGTACGCAAGTAACCATAAAATCTAAGCCTCTAGCCATGGATCATATTGAACCATATGTCGCTAGCCCTATAAATGCTAACCTCTATATCACCCATGAGCTAAAGGATCAATCCATGACCCTAGACCCTAGTACACCTATTGAGAATGTAAATCTAGATGCGTGGGCAGCCAAGGATCTTGAAGATGACCCTTTCCGTCACATTGATGAGGTAGGATTAGGCATTTATATGATTCATGAACCTAATGCAGTGATTCCAAATCTAGTCAAGGATCAAAGTCAGCCTAAACAACAAGATAATTAGCTCTGGAAGCTACATTTTCATGGATCAAGAAGCAAAATAGGTGCTGGTGGAGGAGCCATGTTGGTTTCACCTGATGGAGATAAGTACTATTCAGCATTGAGGTTTGATTTTAGCTGTACAAATAATATAGCTGAATACAAGGCACTTATCCATGGCCTAGAACAGGCCAGAAAGTAAGGTATCAAGTGCTTACAAGTTTATGGTGATTCTGAGTTAATTGTAAATCAAGTTAGAAACTTAAATGTTACCAAAAATGATTTTCTCAAAAAGTATAAGCATCAAGTTTGATATTTAATTGAGATTTTTGATGCTTTTAATCTTCTTTCAATCCCTAGAAGTTAGAATAAACATGCAAATAGACTTACTACCATAGGATCTTAGTTTGACATTCCAAATTAAATTCATAATGTAGAGGTATAGTAGTATGTAAAAATTGTTGTTAGACCATCTGTACCTGATAATAACATAAGTTGGCAAGTTTTTGATAGTGACAAGCAGATTATAAGTTTTCTGATTGTAGAAGCTGAGTTTACAACTAAGAATCAACAAAAGTGGTAGCAACAATATGACAATCAGATTGTACAGCTAAAGTCTAACAAGCTACCCAAGTGATTGGTAACACTAGAATCTATTTTCAATTCATATTATAGAGTCAGAAAGGACAAATACAGCATGATCGTGAAGCAAGACCACTATGAGGTAGTTGAGATATTCAAGGGTAATTTGCTTAAGTTGGGAAATGTATGTACCAAGGAGGAACAACAAGCTTTCATTTTCTTATGTCAAGAATTTAGTATGTTTTTGCCTGGGAGTATAAGGACCTAAAATGTTTTGATCCTGAACTAGCTCAACACACCATTGAGTTAGAGCCCAATGCAAAACTAGTGAGGCAAAAACAGAGGCCTCTTAACCCCAAGCTTAAGCATCTTATGAAAGTTGAATTGAATAAGTTAATTGAGAGAAATATAATATTTCCTATTAAGCATACATCTTGGGTTTCTAACTTAGTTCTAGTTGGAAAGAAGAATGGGGAGATTAGGCTTTGTGTCAATTTCTATGATTTTAATAAAACCTCTCTGAAGGATCACTAGACACTCCCTTCAATGGAACAAATCTTGCAAGTTGTTTCTGGTTTTGATAGATTTTCTTTGTTGGATCGATATTCAAGCTATAACTAGATTTTAGTGAAGGAGGAGGATTAGTATAAAACTACATTTCCAACCAAGTGGGGTACCATGGCATACAAAAAAATGCCCTTCAGTTTGTCAAATGTAGGGGAAACATTTTAGAGAGCAATGGACATGGCCTTTCATGACCTCATGAACAAAATTGTTTTAGTGTATCTAGATGACATTACAATTTTTTGGAAGGAAGCCAAAGAACATTTTGGTCACTTGAGGTAGATTTTTTAGAGATGTAGAGAGTTTGGGGTTTCTCTTAACCCAAATAAATGCATATTTTTTGTCCATGAGGGTAAGCTCCTAGGATATTGTCTCAAAACATGGTATCTCTATTGATCCGAAAAGAGTTTCTGCTATTCTTGATTTGCCACTACTAGCACACAAGAAGGTCTTACATATCTTTCTTAGTAGGATTAACTTTGTGAGAAGGTTTACAGCCAATATTGCAGTGTTATTGCAGCCTCTCACAGCCATGCTTAAGAAAAATGTACCTTTTAGTTGGACTAAGGAAGGTAAGAGAAGCTTTGAGCATATTAAAGAATCCCTCATAGCTGTCCCAACCCTTATTAATCCTACTATGAAAGAGATTTTATTTTATATTCTTTTGGAGGTGTTGACACCATTTCAGCTATGTTGTGCCAGCAGAATGACAAAGGCCAGGAGCAACATGTGGCATTTTTTAGCCAAGTACTGCAAGACTATGAGGTAGAGTATTCATTTGTCGAGAAGCATGTGTTTTCCATTGTTAGAAGCCTTAAAAAAATTTAGACATATTCTCTCTAACAATAGAATTCAGTTGTTGGTTGCCCATCCAGTTGTGAAGGATTTCTTGCTTAATAGGGATATGAATGATAAAAGGGCTGGCTAGATAACTAGAGTAATGTAATTTGATGTTAACTTAAAGATTACTAAGCTTGGTAAGGGCAAAGGCTTGTGTGAATATCTTGCTAAAAGTGGAGAAAACAACCAGGAAGAGAATGAAAATGTTGCAATAGTGCTCAATAATGAAGAGCATGTTGTTGTTTCAGTTCCTACTACAAGCTGGGTTCAACAAATGATTCACAATTTATAGATTGGTGAATGCCCTAAAGGTTTAAATAGGGAAAAAAGAAGGTAATATAGGCTATAGGTCATTCCCTATGCTATTATTGATGGTATTTTGTATATGAGGGATTTCCATGGTGTCCTACTAAGGTGCATTGATCCTGATTAGGTTGACAAACTGCTAGAGGAGTTTCACAATGGGCCTTCGAGAGGCCATTTTGTAGCAAGGACAACAACCCTAAAGATTATGAGAGATCATTATTACTAGCCAGATCTATTCAACAATGCATTTTCTTGGGTTAGAAGGTGTGAACAGTGTTCATTATTTGCAGGTAAGCAAAGGCCTATAGCCTTGCCTCTACACCCTATTCAAGTAGAACAATCATTTGCTAAATGGGGTCTTGACTTCATTGGACTGACTAACCCTCCTTCAAGTGTAGTCCACAAATGGATTCTAACTACAACTGACTACTTTATGAAGTGGACTAAGGTTGTTTCTTCGAAGGAAGCAAATTAAACATCTATTCTAAGCTTCTATCAAGATTTGGTATCTAGATTTGGCACCCCTGATTCTATTATTTCTGACAATGGATTGGCTTTTATTGGTTTAAGGATTTTTGACTGGTCTGTAAAGAATAATATCTTTCTAAATACATCATCTAATTATTACCCACAGGGTAATGGGCAGGCAGAATCCACCATCAACAATTTGATTAAGATCATTAAGAAAGCCATTGAAGACAACTAGAGAACATGGCATGACAAGCTAAAGTTAGCCCTTTGGGCTGAAAGGATAACTCCTAAGAGGGCTATTGGTTACTCTCCTTACGTTCCCACTTATGGTAAGGAGGCCAAGTTACCCATTTCTCTGGAATTACCAACTTTGAATTTCATTAAAGAACTTGAGCTATTAGAGGAGCAACCTATAGAGGTAAGGCTTGCACAATTGATGGAGTTAGAGGAAACCAAAAAAGAAGAACTAAGAAAGCTTGAAATCCATCAAGATTAGATGAAAAACTCTTTTAATAAGAGAACAAGGCCAAGAGATTTCATTGTTAGTGATTTAATCTTCAAGTGGGATGAACTCAAAAGAAAACTTGGAAAACATTCCAAGTTTGATGCAATTTGGGATGGAACCTATGCAATCACAGATTTCAAGGAACATAATGCTTTCTAGCTTTCCAAGTTAAGTGAAGAGGTGCTATCTATCCCAGTAAATGGGATCCGCCTCAAACATTACCTCTGAAGATAATTTTTATATTTGTACCATAGTAGGTTAGTCTTCACTACTAATAAGTAATTAAGGCACATTTATTTTAGTTTTTTTCTTTCCCTAAGTGTTGTTGCACATGTTTTCTAGCCATCAAGGCCTTTTAATTTTCTTTTAGTTTGGTTTTATGCTGCTATTTGGAGTAGTTTGTAGTTTAGTTTCATTGTTTTCTGAGTATAAGAAAGAGCAGAGTTTGACTCCATGCCCAATGGATGGATAAGGCAACTGGTCTATATGCTTAGTAAGCAAGCATTTAGTAAAACTCACCACAAATGTTACCAATTTTTCACCTACAACTCAAATTGGCAAAGATGAAGTAGTTGTTCTCATTTTAAGGTGAAAAGTTCTTAACATATTTGACCATTGCATAGTTTAAAGTGTTTGGAAAAGAAAAGGATCAGTTTTATGATACCATGTGTTACAACAAAAAAGGAAGCTTTCAACTTGTCATTAAATACTTTTCAGCATAAAGGAGAGTACATGAATTTGTAAGAAGTTGTTTCATTTCATATTGTAATGATTCCATTCATTTTATGAAGGAGATATACACAATAATGCATAAGTGTTGTATTTATATTCATGGCAATGAAAAAGAATGATCAAATGTCTGACACAAGCTGTGGGAATAGTTGAACTGGTACAAACATAAGAAATATACTATGCATATGAATATAAATAATGTAAAAGAGACATATAAGAGGAGGCATGTCCATCATTCCCTATTTAAATCTTGAGTTGATCTTCATTGTAGTAGGCTCCTCCTCGCTCCCAATCTTTGAATGAACTTGTATCATGATAGAAAGGATTGTTAGAGATCAAGATATGAGTCTTCGTATGTGCCTATCAAAAGAAGTATAATACATTGCCTATGTTGTACTGAATCAATTGACAAGCATCAGAGAGCATAAAAAATGAAACATCACAGGAGCATTGAGCTTCAATGTTTTTTCTAACATGTGTGTTCACTATGTAGGTATAGGAGAAATTATGTTGTTGATCCATTTTTGAAGACATTATACCATGTGGTTTAAATATGGGCTCCCACAAGGGTTGAGCCCATCATGCTGCCCCTTGATCTTAAGGGGGATATAAGACAAGCAAAGAGATTTTCAGATCAATAAATAAAAGCATATACTGATTGAGAGTCAATGACAACACCAATGCAGCATGAGACAGAAGGTAGGATAGTCAAACATCATATCAATATCAACTAAAGGACAATCCCATCAAGAGGTTTACAGCCTAAGAAGCATCATTTAAATGAGGTATTTATAACCTTTTGTTGTGAATGCGATATAAAAGTACTATTGAATTCATTGAACAACCATAAAAGGACAAAAATCAATCATTAAGGTGACTGTCCCATCAATCAAGAAGCATGTAATCCACTATAGGATAGTCATATAATGAGGAACAATCCTATATCTATGTGTCATGCCATGTCAGCTGACTTATATGTTAGATAAATCATAAATAGAGTGAATAGGACTACCAGAGAAGGGCTTACAATGCCATCATAATGGGGTAGTCACCTCAATGACAATTCATTCATCATATAATCACCATTTACTTCTTCTATAGAAGGAGAAAATCATATACTATAGATATAGCTATAGAGTGCAAGAGACAGGTGCACAGTCATAGAGAAATACCATTCACAACTATGTAAAAAGGGACAATCACCATACAGGAGCAATCATATAGAATGTACCAAGTCCTTATAGATATAGATAGAGGTTTTAAACACATTTAATAGCACAGTCATCATAAGCAGCACAAGCAATCATGTATAGTGAATCTTTAAAGAATATGTGTAAATAACTCATTGTCATAGCATCATTAAGTCAAGATAGAATGCACTGTTTCAGTGTCCCATATAAATCTACAGGAGATACAAACAAGAGAAACAAGTATTGTAAACTCATTCTATAATTTCAAACACAAAGTGTAGAAACTACAGTATGTGTAAATCTATAATGGAGCAATAGAGAATGAATAAGGTTATAGTCCTTCTTTTAGGGTGATTGTCCCCACCATCAAATAGCAACAATGTTTGATGAACATGGCTACAGTCACCTGTAGAGGCATTTCATTTTTCTAAATGTAAGCATTGTAAAATGAGCATATAGTATGATGAATGGATGGTTAACATTATACTTGTGTATAGTGTTTGCAAAGTGATAATGAGTTAACAAGGAAAGGACTCTGCCAAGCAAGTAAGTAATAAGTGGGCTATGTATGCATCAAGAAGGCAAGGCTGTCCAATATAAGTAGAGGTATGAGTGCTTCATCATAGGCCTATGTATGATGAAAAATATAAAGAGAAGTGTATGTGCTAGATGAAGAGGATTTAGAAGGTGGAGAGATAAATCCATAATGAATTAAAATGCTTTTCATTTTTATTGAAAAAGTAAACAATGTTATCATCTATCTACCATACAATGAAGCCAAGTATGCATTCTTGAAGGCAAATAAACAAAATACAGTGATGATGCCAAGAATGTAGAGATTAAACAAACTTATGAGTTTCTTCATCACAAGGGGGTATCAAACCTTTTTTTGCAAAATATGAAGGAGATAGCAATAAGACCGAACCAAGGGTTTTGACTTGTTTTTGCAAATAAGTGTAGAAAATACAAGGTATAAGGAATTACTGAGAGGCCACGACCTAGCCTGAATAAATATTTCTTTTGACTGCCATTTCCAAAAAATGTATGAAACCTAGTTGTTCTAAAGTTCACATGAAGCTATAAGTGCAAAAAACAAGATATCTTCGTGCTTAGGTAAATACCCAGAAGCTTAAGGTCGTGACCTAGCATGAAGAAAGTTCTTTTGTAAACAACAACTGCTATTTTCAAAGAATGGTTGAAACCCTCAAAAGCATGCATAGACAAAGTGGATAAAGTTCAATGGCAGCATGCTACATTGAACAAAAGGAGTTATGACTTTTCTTGTTTTCATCTTTCTTAGGATCAAAACCATAGTTGAGCCATGGACATAGATAAATATGTATCATGCTGAGTAAAAAACATAGAAATTTCTATAAAAGTAAGAACGATACGAATACATGATCGATTGGAGCTTCTATAAACAAGAAAGAATGGAGCATCTTTGTAAATAATGGGCATAATTCGAATGATGAAAGCTTACCAAGTTTATGCTATTGCAGAAAAAGGCATTGAAAACCACAGAGTAAAAGCTTCAGGAAATGCTCCAAAGGCGGCCTCAAAATAGAGGATAGATTCAGTAGAGGAAACCAAATGAAATACATCAAAAAATTATCATGACTATGGCCATGAATACCCAAGAATGCTTCAAAAATAAGAACCAATATCATATCTATGACTGAGAATGACTCACCATGTGATTTCCTGTGTAAATCTTCATGGAAATCTCTTAGAAGCAGTAGGAAACTGAAGTTTCCAAGCTCAAACCCTAGCTTGATGGTGGTGGTATGCAGATTTGTTTTCTCCAAAATGTCAAGTGCAAATGATGCCAAGGATTAGGGCTTGAATGTTTTGTTTTAGGGTTTCCAGGTTTCCCTAGTTTGGCCTTGGTATTTTTATCACATTGATTTATTTATTATATGCCTTAGCTAATACCTTGCCCCTTCCTTCATTAGGTTAAGTCTTTTATCTCACGACTCTAGTTTTTTTTTTTTTATGATTTTTGAGAAAATCATGAGAATTATGTTCCTTTATATTTAACCCTCAATATATTTTAAGGCCTAGGCAATGTCTTTGTTTTTTTGATTTTTTCAAAATCAAATGTCCAAATACTTGGAAATTTTAAATCAAAAACATATGTTTCACCTTGTGTTATTGTAAAAATTAGAAAAAATCAAAGCAAATATAGGTCTTTTTAGCTCTTCATTTTGTAAACCACAAATGATGTAAAACAATATTAAGTCAATGTTGCTATAAATTGCCTTAATATTTGTTATTTTTAATGCAGTTGGGTAAAGCAGTGTTTATTAGCTTTCCTATTTTGAGTTTAAGTCTTTCGGGTGAAATTGGAAAAAACTAGGCAAACTGGAGTTTCTGTTTCAATTTCCAGTTAGTTAGAGATTATTTTTTTAGTCTTTTTAGGGGAGGCCACTTGGGAGGGAAAGCTTCCACCTTTTATTGTTCAGTTTGGATCAGTTTTAGGTCCTATTTTTGTGGCCTTTCTCCCTTGCTTGAAAATAGGATTTTTAGTTTCTTACTTTGGGTAAGACAGCTAGCTGGGTTTTTAGAAAGCCTTTTGGCTATATTTATGAGGAGAAAACTTAGTTTAGGCAGTTCAGAATATTGTTTCTTCCTATCGTGTTCATTTGTAGAGAGCTTTGTAAACACTTTTGTACTCATATTTTGATTTGGTATACTCCTTCAGTTTTAATAAAATAACAGAGCTTTCCTTCTCCTATTTTGTCTCATGTTTGCAGTATCAATTTGATGTCATTGTAATTCAAAATATTGAATCCTTTTATGTCTTTTTATTGTAAGTTTGTGTGCAAAATTTCATATAATTGAGATTGTGTGACTATGTTCAGTTCGAACCTTCATACAAATTATTATTCAGTTGTATGGTTCAAGTGAAATCGTGAGGGTTAAAGTTTTTTGAAAATTGTTTATCAGTAAGATTATCAAAATTATTTTAAAATTCTGGTAAATAATTCTTAGGTCTTAGGATTTCATTTTTAGCTATCTTTCTAAACCCTTTCCTCAGAAATTCATTTATATTAGGTGATCTTCCAGGGGAACCAGCCTACTCTGGAGGTTCATTATCACTATAGGTCACCCACAACCTAAGAGTGTTTCCATGTTTCAATAGGATAGTTAAGTTTAACTTGGCTAGGGTGCAATCCTAATTGACAATAGTTTTTTCTCACTAATCATTGACTTCTCCTTTCTTTGTTTCCCTTCTTCTTCCCTCTTCCTTCCTTCTCTTCTTTTCCTTCATCTTTATCATTTTTTTATTAACTTATTATAGTAGGATTAGATTAGATAATTACATAAGATGAGCTTTTTAAGCTATGCACCCTTCTACACTTAAAACATCCTGTATTATAACAATAACTCATCTACCATTTAGTGGACCCTACAAAGCCAAGACCTAGAAACCCTAAGACCTTGGGGATATCAAAATATCACCCAAGAGAGAAGTCACCCTTGTGATTCCTCACTATCTATCATGCAAGTTTTGTTGATAAACATCTTTGACATTAGAAGGAGGGTGGTCTACCATTTTAGAGTACAAATACACTTAGGTTTATTGGCTTTTACATAGTTTAAGCAATCATGCTAGGGGCTATTCCGGTCTCAATGGGTTGTCTCTTGCTTTTGAAAGAGAGTTCCTATACTTCTTGAAGGATATATTAGTTGAAACTCATCCTATTTCCCTAGTAAGAAGAATGCATTTGACCATGTTAAAAATTGAAGGACTTATCAGTGTACCATTAGGTCATGAATGAAGAGGTTGCATACATTGTATTTTCTAACACCTTTGAGAAGGAGGTCTAGTAGCAGTATAATTGCTTGGAGCTATATTCAATTCACTCTTGGGCCCAATTAGAGGTGGCATATCTAAGAAAATTTGGCAAATATCTAGAGCTTAGAGATGCACACATGAAACTTATGTCAATTAGAAGAGAATCCCATAAAATAATTACCATTTTTTCTTCCAAGTTTTGTGAGATTTTTGGAAGCTTGGTGAAATTTCACATGCTTAGGGATAATGAAGTTTTGGAAATATATTTGCAAGCCATGGGATATTTTTAGAAATATTTCATCAAGAAGTCACCAAGGCTGGACTATCAACAAGAGGCTATGAATAGAGCCCTTACCTTAGAGAAAATCATTAATAACAACCAAACAAGTCAACAAAAAAATTCCCTCATTACTTATAGCTATCATTTTCACCATCAACGCGAGGGCTCTTATATAATGATCTGTCCCCAACTAGGATATTAATATACATTGGCACATCCAATTAATTTAATTAGTCTATTCGAAGGTCAAATGCTAGGTCAAGAAGGTCAACACTTAGTCCTTTATAAAATGACCTAACTAGAGAAATAATTCTAGTATATCTATACAATCAAATTTCAATCAAGGTGTAGTAGCATATTTATGAGATGATGATGATTCTTTTGATGAAGAGGATATAAATTAGCTATAGGAAATAAAAAAATTCACCTAAGGATGAAGAAAAGGAAAACAAAATTCAAGGTAAGAGTCCAAACATGACCATTGCTACTTAATTGGGTACAAAAACAAATTAAGTAAAGCATGATGACAATAATGCAAAATTTGAAGATTTACTGGCACCTACAATGCTATCAGAAGACTATTTTCATGAGAAATTAGTAGAGAGAAAGTCTTCTACACCTTCTTTGGATAGACTCAACACCTTGCCCATGCATGTACACATGATTCCAATGATGAATATATATATCTATACCATCCATTTGAGCTAGATATCTCATTTGTGAAGGACAAAGTAAACAAAGACTTATTGGAATAGCAATCCCATACCTTCAAGTTGTGGGGGAGTGATCCGTGATTACAATGGCAATATCAGAGGACTTTTTGTAGTGTACCTTGGTGTGAAAACTAATCATTATGCTGAAGTTATTGCAGATTTCCATGGATTATAACTGATTAAAGACATGGGCATCTTAAATTGTGTTATAGAAGGGGACTCACTCAACATTCTTGTTCATATCAACAAAAAATAAAAGCCAAGCTTGACCATACAAAGCCTCTTTTAGGACTCCCTTTACTTGTTAGATTCTCTTCAACAAAGTAATATCCAAAAGTGTTTTAGAGAGGTTAACTATGCCACTTACTTATTGGATAATAAGGGAATGTTTTCAAGGGATGAGAAGAGATGGATAAGGAATCATTATCCTATTGAATCTTTAATGATATCCAAACACAACAATAATGGTTTAGATGCTCATTTCACATTTTATGATGATTATTTTCCTAGTCATCACTTGTAAGTCTCCTCTATCACACTCATGATGCAAGTATGGGAAGCCATCAGTGGATAAAATAATAATGAGGAAACATGCGTGAATTAGGTATGAGGATTATGCTCTCAAGGATACTAGATTTTTCTTTTACTCTCAAAAGTTTGAGGGTTTAGAAATTGACTAGCTAAATAGGAAGGTTTACAGTTGTCCTTTAAAGACCAGTATTAAGAGGTCCCCATGTCTTTTTAAGATCATGGGTGGAAATAGGAATAGGACTTAGTATATTTCTTCTGAAAAGTTTAAAAAGAAACAAAAAAACCTAGAAGATCTTGAAGACTGGTGGACTGATGATGATCATGGAATAGGTGAATGGTTATGATATTAACCTAGCATTATAATTTTCCCATAAATGGCATAGTAGGGATGTTAAGATTAGGGTCATTGAGATGGTTATATCTAAAGAACTCATTGTAAAAACTATAGGACAGGAAATTGTAGGGATGAAAATTTTAAAGGATAAAAAAATGGGGGAAGAAGATAAGATCTTCATGCATAATGGTAATTGCTAGAGATATACCAAGTTGGTTACACATTTTCTTTTGTTAAAGAGCCCTACCACATCATGGTCATGGCTATTATGAGGTACATAACCTTAGAAGGTAGATTTACTACCTTGTTCATTTACCATTTCACTGTCTTGAATTGATTTTTCTTCCACCATAAAATCTCCATTCCCTTATGTTTTCTTTCTTCCCTAGATGTGGCAGTGAAGGAATTTATGAGGGGGTTGGGTAGTTACCTTGCACATGCAAGCCTTATTTTTCTCTTGGTTAACCATTAGAAAAGAACTCTCCCTAAAATTAAAGCTAGCCTATCCCTGTAAAAGGGAAATGCATTAATATCTATTCCACTAGTATTGTCAAGGATAGCTATGATGAGGTCCACCTTACTGGTAGCTTAGAGGTGGAAGATGCCTCTATAGAAGTGTCTGATGACAAAAGGGATAAAGACCCTAACTATGTGGAGTTAGGGGATGATGAAGAGAAAGATAAAAAGGTTAAAAACAAAGCGAAGGCTAACGTGTAGGGGGAGCTGGTGGTAGGGACTGATTTCCTTGGTATCCCCAGCCCATGCCATCATCCTTATAGAGATAATATGGTTAATCAATGTGAAAAACTGCTTTAGATAGAGCCATCAGATATCCTTAACTAATTGGTGGATCAGTTGGAGAGACTTGTGTAGGAAATGAAGATTCATCACTCGCTATCTACGTGGTTCTTTATGGTGATTAATCACCTCAACATCAAAATTGTTGCTCTGGCTCAGAAGTATGAGTGGGAAAATTCAAGTCCTAGAGGAAGAGGATAAGTTATCTATCAAGAATCAGAATTCCATGGAGAAGGATAAGTTGCATGCTAGAATGTTGTCACTTGAAGAAGAGGTCAAGGAGATGAAAGCTGGATTGAACAAGAGGGGGGGTGGGGAAGGCTCGAAACAAGGGATTAAGAGTGGAGGCCCTGCTACTCAACAAAGCAAAAGGTATAACACTCATTGGCAATCTCTTTGATGAACGTTTCTTGACCATGGAGCTAGAAGTAGTAGAAATGATGGGCTATTTATGCTTTAAACATCGCAAAGGATAAGTTGAATGCTAGAATGTTGTCTCTTGAAGAAGAGATCTAGGAGTTGAAAGATGGCTTGAACAAGAAGAGGATTGTGGAAGGCTCTAAACAAGGGATTAAGAGTGGAGGTCATGCTACTCAACAAAGCAAAAAGAATAACACGTGTGGCAATACTAACAGAAGTGGGAGAAACAAAAATGGTGATCTCTCTGATGAATGTTTCTTGACCATGGAGCTAGAAGCACTGAAAATGCTTCACAATCTATAGGCCTCTTGGTCCCTGGTCATTGTGTTCTTTTTTTTGTTTTTGTTGGTTTTGTAATATTTTTTCTTTGTTTCACTTCTTGGTTGTTCTTTGGTCCTTGTTATAGCTTGATACACTTAACTATGACAAGCTACATGGAGGCACTATTGCACAAGAGAATCATGAAAAGATTATTAATTGGGATCATCTACTAGAAGTAGACACTTTCAAGATGCAATCAGATTCTGTTGATGGTACTATTTGTGGTTTGGGTAGGATAAATCAGTTGTAGTAGCCTTTGAAGATGATCTTAAACATTCTCCAAATCAACAATTTCTTTCAAATCAGTTTCAAAGACATGGAGGTCATCAAGGTGAGCGAAAAAATACTATTGGATTTCACAATATGGAACATGAGGAGGATACTGAACATGAGGATACTTGTAGTATGGATGACAAACCACATGATAGCTATTGTGATAAAGTAACTGATTATATTGCTATTCAAGAGGCTGAATAAAATATTTTGTCGTGACAAAAAGGAGAATATTCTTCAAGAGGCTGGATTCTATTTTGTCCTTAGATAAGTTGGATTGTTTCACACTATCTAGACAAATGGACAACAGCCTCAAATTCCAAGGTTGGAATCTATTAGATTCCTTAACGCATGAAGTTACAACTTGTCAAATATAATTTATAGGTATTGACAGCTTTGAAATGAATTAGCGCCTCAAAACGGTCCTGCAGCAACAGTGTCTTTTCAGTTTATGTTTTCGATAACACATGCATTCTGCATTCATCTTTTGTATTACTTTCAGAGCTATTTATTGTTTTACAATTCCCTTGCATTGTCCAAGTACCTGTGTTTTATCACTATAAACAGTGCAAAAGGACAAAGGTTTCTGACAAAAAACTTCACATCATGTAGAAACAGCAATTCTAACAAGCTCCTTTTTCTAAGGAATATAAAAGTACGTGCGCAGTCTTCTTTTCAAGAAGTTCCTCGTGAGTTATCTTTCTTTAATATAAACTGGACAACATATTAATAACCGTACATGTCTTTTATCATTTTATTGTAGTCTCAGAACGTAAAAGGCTGCAACGATCTTCACTTCAAGAGTAAGATAATCAACTAGATCTTTCAGACATTATCTTCATTGGGTTGGGTTGGATTCCATTTCCCATAAGTAATATAATATTATATTTTTTACTAAATTGCACAGTTCCTTAGGAAAGCAAGAGAATGCCATCGATCTTAGTTTGCTATTAAATCAGTTTCTAGTGATTATATACATTTAATGATGGTGACCAACCTCAGATTCCATGGTTGGAATCCATAGATTCTTAGAATATACACTTTAAGTCCCAACTTGTCAAAATATGATTTATATGTCATGATAGCTGTGAACATAAACATGCCTCCCATTTGAATTTTCATTTACTTTCAGAAAAGTGAATATAATTATATAATCCCTTGCATATTCGAACTAAAACATGATTTTTTTTTCGAAATTTTCTGTACAAAATTATGTTTCCCATTTTTGTGCTAATGACAAACTACTTCATCACTGCTGAATACTTTGACTACTATATTAAATAAATTTACGTAACTACATGCATTAATAATCTCCAAACTGTAAGCAGGTATTCTTTTGCTGGGACAGACTCTAACAAGCACTGTATAAAAGTACATTCACATCTCATGACATCTTTCAATTCGAAACTTTTAGTCTTATGTTGAGGACGATAAATAAACTTTACAATGTGTTTTTTATAATGTTAATAAATCATTTTTTTAACATAAAACTCAAGAGTTGTAATTTAATTAGTTGAGTATATTTGGTGAAGATGGTAGTATGTTCCTTAATTACACCATCCACAAAGGTTCAAATCTTTAGAAGATTTGATTGGACCAAGTTCCATCCCTAGGTGACTTTGATAGATTGGTTCAATAAACCTTATCTAGTTGACACATTACAAAATTGACCATGGTCAAAATAAAATGACTACAAGTCAATTATGTTTATATGTGCATGAATGGCATAGTTGAATAAGGCATTGGTGTTGAAATGAAGAGGTCATAGGGTTGAAACATTTTATACAACTAGAATGACAATGTGCCAGATGTTTATGTGAGGGAGAATGGATCCCCTACTTGTGATAGCTTAGCCGAAGGATGACTTCTGGCTTAGATGCATGCTTCTTCAAAAAGTTGTAGTTTTTTATACAAAGACAGAGATGTAGATATCTATATAATCCAATTGTTTCCAAAACAAACAAAAAAATATATATGTAAAGAGTTGAGATTGGAATAAAATATTTAGTTTTTTGTTTAATTGAGACGAAAATGTATTAATGAAAAAATTTATAGAAGTTTATCTCTATTTTTAATGTGACGTCAATTTTGACTTTTTGATAGATGGAGATAGTATGTGAGAAGAATGAAAATTGAGATCTAATATCAAAACAAGATTAGGAGAACTTGATAGAGATACTCTCATATTTATGTGGCATGGGATAGAATTGTACCCATAGTTTAATGTTGTGACACACAACTTAGTCTAACTTGTATGGTTTTGTCATCTACTCCTACTGACATGTGAGATTCATTTGGCTTAGATATAATCGTGCCTAAAATCTTGAACATGTTGAAAACCATATTTAGAGATAATCAACTTCATTGATATAATTGAATTCTCATTATCAATATACAAAGATCGTAAAGACACCAAGAATATTTGCAAATGTTGATATAATCAAGACTAAACTTATATTGAGATTGATATGGCTACTAGTAATGGTAAGCCTTAAATAGTTGGTGCATTGTAAACCTAGCTGACATGGTAAGTGGAGCCCACCAAACACTCAATGTTTGTTTTATTTTTAAAACTCTTCCATTAAATTATGTAGTGCAACTCCTTGTGGTTAATGTAATAACATTTCTTAATAAACCCACTTAGTGAGTGAGTAAAAGGTGTTTAAGTAGAAAATGAAGGTTTGAAAAGAGATTATCAAATGATATGTTGCAACCACTCTTATGATTCACAACATTATCTTTGGTACTTGATAAACCTTTTACTTAAATTTAGTTTCAAGATATTTAATTTCTTCCCAGTTATGTTTTGATTTGTGACAAATATAAAATTGTGCTTTTGACCTAGATCTAGGTATATCTACAAAATCAGTATGTCTTTATCCATCCATGAGTAATGGGTTCTCAATTCTCAACAAAGATCACTTCATCTTCTCCTTCTTGTCCTCTCATTTCTTGATGTACTTGGTTGTATATACAAATATGATTCACCGAAAAAAGGGAAAAAGTAGTTTCATAGAAAGACATCTATTTGCAAATATTTTTACCATTGTGAACAACTCTTTGGTATGGATAAAGTTTTTGTTTACATTGCAATGTTGTTCCCTCCATTTATATTATGTTGTTTGTTAGCTCTTTGTTTTCTCTTTTTTTTTTTTTATGTCCCTATCTATTATAGAATGTTAAATTCAATAGTTTGATACATTTACCATTAGATTTCCCATTGAATATAAATCACACCTCAAAACTTTTATAGATCTAAGATTTTTGTGTGCCCAATAGTGGCATCTGTGGCAACCTATTCATCCTTGATGCTTGGCAAAAAGTAGTAAAAGATTAGTTACTTGATTTAAATGAGACACTAAAATCTATTTTGAGGTCATTTGAATATGAAAATAGTTACACATAAGTCCCTATTTTTGGTGCAAAGATACACTTAGCAAAAGTTACATGGCATAATTACAAGGGAATTTTCCCCTAGTAGGTATCATCATATCATACTAAGTAGTAATGCCTCAAGCTTTTTCATTCTTACTTTCCTAAGAAGAGTTTCCCTACTATTGTTTAGCACAACCTATTCAATCCATTGAAATTAATATGCTTAATTTATTTATTTAATGGGACATTGAAATTTATGCTAAGGTCATTTGAATAGAAAAATAGTTAAATGCATAAGTCCCTATTTTCGGTTCGAAGATACAATCAACAATAAAATGTTGAGTTGTCTTGCCATTAGATAGATAAAATAGTTATATAGAAGCTCCCTAGCATATTTTCTTTAGACTTCAGAGATCTAGAAGAGGGCATACTAGATCCATAAAATTTTAGCAGCCTAGGCATTGAAAATGCTACTCAACTAAAGAACCATTAAATAAGGACATATTATTATTTTTTATAAGGAAAAATTTAAACAACAACGAAAGTATATAATTAGAATTTACAAACTTTACAAAGATGACCACATTGACACTTACATCAAATACCTTTGAACCAAAATATATCACATAACTTAAAAGAATCTCAATGGACACATGAACAAGACTAGCTAAAACATGTTTGTGTTTTCTCATAATTCACTAAACAAAACCTAACAAAATTCTTTGTACTAGAAATAACTCCTAACCAATCTTCTACACAAAATACCTTTAAATTTTGTTCAATGTTTGGTAATAACATTAGCCTTAGATATTACAATGGGGTAGTATTATAAACAAATTTATGTAATAATCTAATTGTGAGTTGTTGCTATAAAAATTTAAATGAATGAATGACATAGGAATTTATTTCTAATGTAAAGAACATGACATAATAGTTTTCATGATTTAATAGGTCTTCTAAAACAAAATTATAATAATGGTGGTGCCTCATTACAAGAAGGGAAAACAAGATTTTAGACAAGAAAATCTTTAGTAGAAGGAAAGAAGAGGGAAGTACAAGAAAATATTTAACATTAATTCACATCAAAACTACCTATATCAAATAAAAAATGTGTTGTTTTCTTATTATGGGGAAACTAGACGTATCCAAAATGTGCACTTTGATAGAAGATGGGTTAGCTATCAAGGAGAGAATCATGGGGGTAGGTAGAAAATGATTTCTAGTAGGAATAGTAAGATGAACAAGTGGCAAAATGGCAAGGCATTACCAGATTAAACCAAACTATATTGTTTGAGTAGGCTTGCCCATAGTCAACATATGTCATCATCAGATAAAATAGGGCATACAAAGAAGAAAAAGAAAGGATGCATTCTTAATAGGGGTAACAGGATATTTTCAAACAAGGATGATAAAAAATAGGCAAATATCTATAGAGAGAAATAACAGAAGCCATATTCAAAGGGGTGTTCTTCAACATATCATATCAAATGGCCTCCTGAGAAAATTTGAGCTTCATAGTTTAGAAAAAGGAACTCTGTGTCCAAATCCTAGAATCCTTGTTCAAAGACAAGATGAGAAAACTTAAGGAAACCGTGTTAATCTGTATGTTTTGGAAAAAAATCCCTTTCCAAAAAATATTTTCATGAATGCATTGAACTAAAATATCCTTTAATAGAAGAAGGTTTCTTTATTTTTTTTATTTTTTTTAAAAGGAAGATGCGGATTTTATTTTCTAGAAAAATACTTGATTTTTAAATGGGGCATGGCTTTACTGTCAACCATGGAAACCAAACTTCAATGCAATTAAAAAAATTCCTTTTCCCCCTTCTAGATAAGGTTCAAAAATTTGCCTCTAGAATATAGTCACAAGTATCTTGAGATTGATAGGTGATTTTATTAGGAAGTTTCAATTCAAAGATAATAATCCACCTCAAAACATAGAACCAATTATAGGGATATGTATCCTACTAGAAATAAGAAATGGCATCCCTAAGTTTATCAAGATTCAAACCACATAAGGAACATGGGAGAAAGACATATTTTATGAGGCTCTATGGATTATATGCATGAACTACAAGGGATACAGTCATATCAAATGCAACAATAGAAATAATAAAGTCAGTAGAGAGACAACCACCCATAATGTCTCTATAATAAAAGGCTCTATTTTAGTACATAAATCTAAAATAGAGGCAAGTCTAAAAACAAACTTAGGTTTGGAGATTGCTATAGTATCCTAAATAAATGGAGAAGGCTAAGACTAGTTCAAATAAGAATGAATATAAATACTAATACCCATAGTATCTCCAAGAAAGGACTTAGGAAACCACTATGACCCAGAAAGAGTAGCTGATGATGAGAAAGTTGAGAAGATGGAAGATACACTGAATTCAGTAGATGAAGCCATGATGATAGTTGGTAATGAAATTTGTGATGACATAGTAGATGAATTAATACATGATAAATTAGAACCAACAATGGAAGAGAGATTATCTATATCCTAGACAGTGATAGAAGATACAAAGGAAGTTTTTGTAGGAATACAATCCACACTTGAGAAAATGCTGAAAAAGAAGAAAGTTGACAACTCTCCTCAAGTACAATGAAGGTACTCTAATGGAATGTTATGGGCATCAACGCCTCTAAAAAAAAGTGCCTCATCAAGTGTCAAATCGATGAATCAAAATTTGACATTATCTTTTTACAAGAAACAAAACTATCCAAGGAATAAGGAGAAAAAATCTTTCAAAATTAGAAGTTATGGGATTCATTTTTGGTTTATCCCAGTGGGGCATTTGGGGGGATTTTCATCATGTGGAGGAGATGCCTCCTGGAAATGTAGGCAATATCATGTGGGGAGAATTGGATCTTGGGTAAGTTCAAAAAATATATGTTGAATATGAATCTCTAGGTTATAATCAACATATATGGACTAAAAAGAATTGCATAAAAGAGTAAGCTATGGAAGGTTATCAACACAATATTAACCTCTCTAAAAGATGAAAGGGTGATTATTAAGGGAGGCTTTAATGTAATAGAATATGAGGAGGAAAAAGTAAGATGAATTATCCCTCCCACAAGATGTATGGAAAATTTCAAGGATTTTAGATATTTTAAATAATTTGTATGACTATATACCATAAAATGGAAATTTTGAAAAGGGAAGTAACTTTATTGATGTATTTGAAATGATACAATGCAGATTTATACAAGGACAATATAGTTCATACTGATGCAGTTCACATAACTATCGCTGTAGTTTGTATAACAACTTTATAACTGCAACATTGTAAATGACAATGTAATACCATTGTTACTATAACTATACTAATTATGCCAACATTCCCCCCTTTATTACATTATTCCTATAATAGTACCAAGGGACCCCCCCTGAATGCCAAAATACTCAACAAAGTTGATTACATAATATGAATACATATTTTATAAAAGATCTTCTCCTAAAAGAAGAAATCCTGAACCAAGCAAGGCTCCATCAAGTTGTCTCTTGAACCTTGAAAAGGTGTAGCTTCAATCTGTGTTATTGATCTCTCAGTCCCGAACTCTCAAATCACAGAGTCTTGAATTATTCAACAAAAATCTATAAAAGATACAACAGATCTCTATCATTGTCTAGTGACCGCAAAAGGGTATAATTCTTGATTATATACTCTGAAGCTTGCTTGACAACAATCCATATTGAGGTCAACAACAAATCCCAAACATGTCTCTAGAACATAATCTTCACAAAACATGCATTCTTCAAATCTATCAGTAACAACAAGAAAAAGCAAAAAACTAAAGCCAAAAATGCTTCTCATGCAAAGCATCATCTCAAAGCGAACAGCTAACTTGAGATGATGAAAATTCCTCCATCCTCCAATGCTGCCTTCCTCCAATATGATATGCTTACAATCTATCCATTTGCTTTAGACTCTTCAATAGCACAAGCATGCGAGTCTCTCAAATTTTTATCAATGATAGAATGGATGGCATAGAAACCACAAACATAATGTGTGGCCAGTTTCAAATGTTAAAAACAATGATGTCAATTTTGATCAATGATGGACTCATATACCTCTAACACTTATTTTTCTTATCACTCCAATGTAAAACACACATTCAGAATAATTTTAACTCTAAATTACATATATATGCTCTTTACACTCACCATGAAATGCCTTCACTAGTAATTTATTATTCTACTTAATACATATCACAGCTTCACATAGACTTCCTCCCATGCAAATCTGTTTCATGCCTTTCTATTGCTTGGAAACTGCACCTTACATGGTTGGTAAGAGGAGGTTTAAACAAATAAATTATTCACTAATAATAGCACCAACATCTGCAAGAATAACACTTTGTTTTACTAGATTTCAACGCTCATCTCCTATCTCTCAAACATAAAGCATCAAATCTTAACACATAAAATCTTTCAATGGTATATCAAGTGTTAAATGGATTTTGGTGATTATCTTTAAAACATGAATCTGTAGCCACTAAGCAACTGCGGTGGGAGAACATTACACCTTCTATTGTTGCATTATAGAGAAATATTTTATCATTCACTCACTAGACCTTAATAGATCTGTGGCTTCTTCACCCACATGACTCTTCTTATCTTCAGGTGATAAATAATGATATCTCAAAAACTATGCACATCATATAATGTAACTCATTTAAACATCAACATTGAAAATTTATCGCTGGCCTCCAAGCTCACTAAGCACCACCAAGCATATAAAACTTCAACGACCTTTAAACAATAACTAACTTTAATAAATTTCTTCAAAACAAGTTATTCGCTTGAGGCCGTCAATCAATAAAGATGCATCATGCTAAAACAATTCATCAAAGTAAAACATGTTTATCCTTACCTACGCTGCACATCTCAAGTGATTTAGGAAGATTGAATTTCCACACTGGATGGATATTGTCAAGACAACCACATTTAGGGAACTTGCGCCCTATGATTACACTGCTTCTATAGGCTTCACCAGTGAACCATTACTTTTATATACTCCATGGTGACAATGGCTTCATGTCTTCTTACATTTCCTACTTGTACAATCATTCTCCTTCTATCATGGTTAACCGCTCTGATACCATATGAAAGGGTTAATAACTTATTGATGTATTTGAAATGATACAATACAGATTTCTACAAGCATGATATAGTTCATACTGATGTAGTTCACATAACTGTCACTACAGTTTGTATAACAACTTTATAATTGTAACATTGTAAATGACAATGTAATACCATTGTTACTATAACTATAATGATTATGGCAACAAAATTCACATGGAAAAATAGAAGGAAAGATTTCAATCACATTGCCGAGAGGTTAGATAGATTACTCATAACACATAAATGGCTCTTAGGGAATGAAAACTTCACTAGTAGCATCCTACCTGTAGTTGGTTTAGATCACTATCCTATATGTCTAGAGTTCATGGAGGATAACTGCAAAAGAAATAATGTTTTTAAATTTGAATAAATGTGGTTCAAGGATCCAAGTTTTCTACCATAGTTGAAGAAATGGTGGAAATCCTCTCCATACATCCAAGGTTCAAGAATGTTCCAATTGGTGCAGAAATAAAAATTTATTAAAATAAAGTTCAAGAAGTAGAATTATTATCATTTCAAAAACATTTTCAAATAAAAAGATATAATTCCAAACCATCTATCTGTACTATTATCCTATATAATTACTAATGGTATGACTGATGCAAGCTATAATGAGTAAAAATGTCTAAAAAAGGAGTTGCAAGAAATTCTTCTTAGAGAAGAAATATATTGGTAGAAAAAATCTAGAGAAACATGGCTAAAAGAGGGAGATAGAAACACAAAAATCTTTCACATTGTGAGAAGAATCAAATGGGTATCCAATTCCATATATACTATCAAGATGAAAGATGAAGCAATTGCCACTAACCAAACAAATATTCAAAGGGAAGTCATTAATTTTTCAAGGGTGTTCTTGCTTGTGAAAAAAACCAACCACAAGTCCAACATGAGTCAGTGATGGAAAACATCCCAAAGTTGGTTTTATATGATCAAAATGAAAGTCCTATGAAAGAATTCACACTGAAGGAGATTCAACCTATTGTTTTTTCTATGTTAGGTGATAAAGCACCTAGACTAGATAGTTTCACAAGATCATTTTTTTAAAAGTTATGGAGCTTCATGGGTAGGGATTCATTATTGGTGGTGGAGGAAGGAAGAAAACATAGGAATATACAAGAGGAAATAAATTCTTCTTTCATTGCTCTAATCCCTAAAACAAAGTGTCCCTCTACTTTCAAAGAATTTAGGCCAATTTCTCTATGCAATACCCTATATAGGATCATTTCAGATGCAATAGCTTCAAGATTTGCAACCTTTCTTTTGAAAATAATCTCAGAAGAACAAGGAGGTTTTGTGCCTCAGAGAGAGAGAGCTGATGGAGAACTCGTCACACATCAGGTAATTCATGCAATTCATGGGCTCAAAGTATCAACTATGGTAATTAAATTAGACATGGCCAAAGCATATGATAATGTCAAATGGGAGTTTCTACTCCAGGTTCTTTCAAAACTAGGTTTCTCCAAAGCTTGGTGCAAATGGATATATTCATGTATTTTAGGAGTAAAGTTTTCAGTGCTACTGAATGACTCTATAGCTGGATCCTTCAATTCCAAATAAGGTTTAAGACAAGGTGATCCATTATCCACCTACCTTTTCATATTAATGGTAGAATCATTTAGTTGGGCAATCAAGGCAGATAATCAGAGAAACAGCTAGAAATGCATTCATCTCCCATTGATTCGAGAACCTTTCACACATTCTTTCTTTATAGATGACACTATGTTGTTCGGGAAATCTTCTATTATAGTGGCTAAAGCAATGAGAGATACAATTTCAACTTATTATGACACATCTGGGTAGTCCATTAAGATCTTGAAATCTAAGGTGATTCTCTTTTTCATGTTGACAATTGTTCAAAGGAAAATTCTTAAAATTATTGGATTCAAGACATAAGTTCTTCCAAGAAAGTATTTAGGCATCCCATTGTTTGTTGGCTTTGGTAGAAATGAATTATGCAAACATATCCATGTATCAATTAAAAACAAAATCTCTTCATGGAAAGGAAAATGGTTGACCATGGCTAGTGGATTAACAATGGTTAAGGCATTCCTAGCTACTATCCCCACATACACGATGTTAATCCACAAAATGCCTAATGGAGTTGTAACATAAATTGAAAAACTAGTTAGGTCCTTCCTTTGGCAAAGAAATTAATATAAGATAAGGATTCCTCTTATCTCTTTGGAAAAGGTTTGTAAACTAAAATCATTTGGGGGGCCAAGTGTGTTAAATATGGAGACACAAATTCTAGCTCTTGGTGCCAAACTAGTATGGAACATGTACACAAAACCAAATGTGAAATGGGAAAAAATTATGCAAACTAAATATTTAGATTGTGGTGATAGAGAAAGGATCTTCATAGTTGCCAATCTTCTAGCTAGTTCTAAAATGTGGAGCTTCCTAATCTAAGGGAGCAAAGTCATTACTCTACAATTAACATGGATTGTTCATAAGAGTGATAAGGCACTATTCTAGGAGGATTCATGGAATGTCCATCCTCCATTAGTCATAGGAGATGATTTGAATGAGGCCAAGATATTTCTAAAACAAGCTTGGGGAAATAAAGTCAAAATTTAATAGGAACCTTGGGATCAGGATAATAGTGGCAAAGTTAGATGGAATAATTTCAATCAATGTGATTTTCTAGATCTCAAAAGAAAATATTGAGAAAGATTTTGGCACTTGAGGAGTCATCATTTCATCTAAAAATGAAGATGAGATCAATTGGGCTATGGCTAAGTATGCGCTCTACACAATAAGACAAGGATACAAATATTTGTCAGAGCAGAAAAAAATTTAATGGCCCTACAATCTTTGTTGAGGTGATGCATTCCTTCGAAAACTAGGATTGTTTACATGGTTATCATTTCACAACAAAATTTTAATAGAAAAAAAGATGAACAAGATGCGATTTTCTCCTACTTTCAAGTGTGTACATTATGGAGAAGAAGAAGAAGACATGGATCGTCTACTACTTAATTACCCTTTTAGCAGCAGATGTTGGAAATAGTTATGTGCAAAACTAAATTGGGAAGCCCCATTTCCTAGGTCTCTACTTGATAATTTAAAAGGCTAGCATGCCCTCTATTCAGAATCAACATTTGCATGTATATAGGAGGTAAGCCCCTCATTGGTTATCTTGCACATCTAACCAGAATGAAATTGTAGAATATTTTGGAAGTCTCTATCTCACATAGCCAAGATAATTACCAAATTTTAAGGAGACATCTCAGAATTGGTTATGTCAAAGGTCACCAATGTTGGCATAATAGTCATAGTAACAATGGTATTACACTATTGAATTTGCATTTATAGGTTAGTTTATGCATATTAAATAAATGTTAGTTTGTGGGAGTTACATTCACGTATGGAGGTTATGTAGGTAGTTATCAAATAGTTAAAGGGAAGAGGCTTTTATAAAGCCAATTTAATGCAATGTGAAAATCATCTAAAGAAATCATCAATATATTATTTTATGTTATTTAGTTGTGCATCATGGTTTGATTAACTGTCTTTGTATTTGTGCTCACCATATTTCAATATGGTATCAGAGAAATATGTGATCTTGTGCTATGAGAGAGCAATATGAGTTTGTTGTGCCAGTATGAAATTGTGAATGGAAAAGCATAGAAGAGGCATTTGAAAGTTTTTGCATTTGTCTTTGCATTGAAATCTGTAGACCGGCATGATAAGGCATGAATACACTTGAATACATTTGTTGAGTGTGGTATTTGAAGTCCCTTTACTTCACCTATTGGGGTATGAAGGATACTTCTCACCATTTGGAGGAGGCCCATCTTCTCTTTATTATTGATTTGATGTTTCTCATAAATTGAGAGAGGTGCGAGGTTTATAAGCCAAACCCATTGTGGAAACAAAAATAAATAAAAAATAAAAACTTACAAAGTGATATGAGAGAAACCCTAGAAGAAGTCAGGATGTCTTTGATAAAGGGGGCGTTGGTGAAAGCAACAAAGTTCATAGTCGATTGGGGTTACCATTCAATACTGTAGCATATAGAGGACATTCCTCTCAATGCAGTCTCATTGAAATAGATTGTTGGTGAAGGCATTTCTTGGTGAGAGCAGATATATTTAATTCTGAGTTAAAATTATTATGAGTGTTTATTTTGCTTTGGAGAAAAGGAATTGATTGTTGAAAGTTACTAAGCTATGATCTAAAGAAGAGACCATGTAAATACCCTCCATATGCATTGAAATGGAATCTTAGGGCATGGTTATTGGTCCAGCATAAAGTAGAAATAAAAAAAGTTTTAGGGAAAGGAAATTATTTGGAAGTGTGAAGGTATAAGGTAAGAAAAAGTTGCTTTTAGTTTCTATTTTGAAGTGGCACATGAATATTTTAAAGTGGTGGTAAGAAATTCAAAGAGGGATCTTAAATTTTGAGAAAGAGTGATAATTTTGTTATGGCCAAATATAACGAAGGTGGTTGTGAAGTTCTGGAGTTTTTATATTTTTATTTGGAGTAATAAGGTAAAAAATGTTGAAGGCTTAATTTGATGAATGTTTAATAATATCTTGGAGATATAAGGTTCATTAGTGTATGGGTCTATCACTAGTTCAGATTGACATTATCATCTTTTAATCATGAATGCACATATGTCAAAGATCACTTATGCTTTCAAGGACATCTTTTTTATTCCTTATGAGGCCTCCAAAGACTCATCCAAGACATCAGTTGGTTAAAGTGTAACAGGGTCATATTGGAGGAAGGTGGCATCAAAGGATGAAGGATTTTCCACAATCTCAAGTTAACTTCTCACTTTGAGATGATGCTTTACATGAGAAGCATTTTTCGTTTTGATTGTTTTGATTTTCTTTGTTGATGCTGACAGATTTGAAGAATGTATGTTTTGTGAAGATTTTGTTTTTGGAGACAGGTTCGGGATTTGGTGTTGAGCTCAATATGGATTGTTGTCCAATGAGCTTTAGAGTATATGATTGATAATTATGCCCTTTCGCGGTCACTAGACAATGATAGAGATCTGTTGTATCTCTTAGGGATTGTTGTCGAATAATTCAAGACTGTGATTTGAGAGTTTAGGACTAAAGAGCTCAAGAATATAGTTCGAAGCTACACCTTTCTGAGGCTAGAAAAGACAACATGATGGAGCCTTGCTTGGTTCAAGATTTTTTCTTTGGGAGAAGATCTTCTATAAAATATGTATTCATATTATGTAATCAACTTTGTTGAGTATATTAGCATTCAGGGGGGTCCCTTGGTACTATTGCAGGAACAATGTAATAATGGGGGTAATGTTGGCATAATATTCATAGTTGGATTGTTAAATTTGCATTTATAGGTTAGTTTATGCATATTAAATAAATGTTAGTTTGTGGGAGTTACATTCCCGTATGGAGGTTATGTAAGTAGTTATCAAATAGTTAAAGAGAAGAGGCTTTTATAAAGCCAATGTAATGCAATGTGAAAATCATTCGAATAAATCATCAATATATTATTTTATGTTATTTTGCTATGCATCATGGATTGATTAACTATCTTTGTATTTGTGCTCACCATATTTCAATAACTAAGAGTTTAGTTTTTGGCGGTAAATTTATAAAATGGGATAACCTATTGCTAAAATAGTGGCAGTAGTTGTATCCTCCCCCTCTCATGGTTCAATACAAATAGGATCAATAAGGTGGATAGAATTCTAAATAAATGGTCACCTCCTATTGCCCCTTTCATTAAATTAAATTTTGATGGGGCCTCTTGAGGCAATTCGGGATGTCTAGGGTTGGTTGTATCCTACGTGATCCCCAAGGGAATATTTTGGTGGTAAAGGTGATCAAACTGCCCCAAGGCTCAAATATTGAAGTAGAGGCCTGTGCTCTCATGTTCAGCCTAGTCTTAGCTAAAGAATAGAAGGTAGAACAAATTTAGACTGAAGGGGACTCTATGTTAATAATTAATGCTTTGAAGTCCAAAAGTGTGTCTAACTAGAAACTTAAGTATGTACTTCAATCTATATGGAGGAGCATGGATAAAGTGGAAAATTATCTATGCTCTCACTATTATAGGGAGGCAAACAAAGTTGTAGATTGGCTTGCCAATCTTGAAATAGATCAGTCCCAAAGTATTAATGTTTTCAATGAAAAATCACAAAATCTTCCTTCAGGACTTCAAAATCTGATAGAGCTAGATAAAGTTTTGAATCCTCCTCAATTGGTGCTTCAAAGAGATAATTTACTAGGTGGATGATCCAAGATACAAGTAACCATTATATCAGTGTATCCTTCTCATCAAGGTAGATATGGGAGATTTAGTGTCAAACATAAATTAGAGCATTAGTGCTTTCAATTTTTTTGAGACCGACATAAAATGTATAGCTCAAATTTAATATTGATTGTGATAATGGTTTGGCTCGACATTGGTTTCAAAATCGGAGGAATAAATATTGTCTTGTCTTTACTGTCATCATCAAGCTAATGTTGTCTGGCCAATGGCTTGATAACAATCACATCCATCTTCAAATCACAAGAAACTTTCCTTCATTTTTTAAATTGGATGATGTGGTAGGTATTTACTATTTCAGATCCTGAATGTCATTAGTAAATCAAATTGTAGGGTCCGATAATACTCCTATCATGCGCTCTTCTTCATTAATTTGGATAGGGCAAGGGATAATTGAAGTGCAAAGAATCTTGCTACATATCTTTGTATTAGTCGATATTCTTTGTCACATTTATTCCCTCCAAAAATGGGAAATTTGCCAATATTTATCAGAATGTCTGTACAATCTGGTGTGTTGTAAGTGGTCAGCTGGTGATGTTAGTACATTAGGTCAAAATCAATGAAAACTCCATTGATGTATAGTATGGAGGGAATGGTTGAAAGTAATTAAATAATTTTGACCATTAGATATTGTCGACTGCAGCAGCTGTCAACTCAACCATGCAATCGGTGAGTTACAACTCACCGGTTGTTTACGGATGAGCATATTTATCACTCCAAAAATGGTAATATTTGTCACATTGAATCTATTTTCTCTTGTCTTGTTTTTTTAGCATTTCTACTATGTTTAGGTTATCTTTCATGGTGGTGCATATAGATAATTAGCTCATGAACTTCCAAATCTCGCTACCTCCAGTATATTGGGAGTCTATGTAATGTGCCGTACCTGTTTGTATTTTTTTAAAATATCTTTTTATGTGTTATTTTATTATGTTTTTGTGATCTTTCAGACTAGATAGAAGAATACAGAAGGGGTTTTCAGTTTTCCTACAGATGTGTTATCAGAGTATAGAGCATAGAATAGAAACACAGAAAATGTACAATAGATATGGAGAAACTAATAGATACCTAGATAGTAAAATAGCCAATAAACAATTACTGTCACATACCCATTTTGAAATTTACAACTTCATACAACAGCTATAGCAAGACCAACAATGGGTATGGCTAGAAATCACTCCAATCTCCCAAGAAATACAAACATGAGCATATAAAATGTAATTAGCAATATAAAGGGCTCCATACATCTCTAACATTACAAAATCCATAATACCAATAAACAGAAATGAAACCAAAATGCCCCCACGTCACTTTTGGGGATATACGGCCTATGCTAGAATTGATGAATAGGAAACAAATGGTGTATGGCCTCTAAAATAAGGTTGCAATAGACTAAATCCTATCAATAAGGTGGGGTGATCAAATTAGGAAGAGAAATATGCCAAGAAACCACACAAATCTACAAACAAATATGGTACGGCCTCCATGAGGGGTGTACGACTAGCCAAGGAAAAACACAATAGATAATAATAGCTCCAAACCCCAAATAAATCTACCCTCAATCAGCCATAAATTAGTCTCTCCAATCTACAAATACAAACTCTCAGTAAATTGCATAGATATATCAAGAAATGCCTCAACTCTTCAATCAGCAACTCCATTGAAGCACAGTAGTGAACACTGAATGCATCCACCTTGAATAGCACCTTTGGGTGGTATCGCACACCTACAGAATGCTACTACTTAGGGAGGTTTTAATCTCCAAGAGCCTCTAGTTTGAATCCTCAAACCCTAAAGCCAAGATCCAAACCCTCATAGGGAAAATCTCAAAAGAGAGAAGAAAATAATAAATCAAGCATATCTCAAATGAGGCACTTTTCCCTCTTTTATAACTCTCCAATAGGGATGTTTTACTTTGGAGGGAAATATTTCTTTTAATTTCACTTTTAATATTTCCCAATGTGAGCTCTCCATAAAATGACTTAAGTGGCTTTTAAATATTTTATTTTTCATCACTTAACCAATAAAACCCAAAGTCCAATATTAAATAATAATATTAATTTACGGACTTTAAAATGGAGGACCAAATGAACTCATAATTTAGTGATCTATAGCTCGTCAAAAAGGTCTCGAGGAGATGAATCCAACCCCACTCTAAAAATCTTGATCTGACACTGAACTGAACTTACTAAAAATAATAAGTAACAGCCATAAGCACACTGAGCCAACATAGAGGATGCCAACTGGATCCACAAACCATATGATAACTCTAAGCTCAATGCAACATCTGGGAGAGCCAATAGCTGACTACCAAGTCACCAAAACAATGCCAAACTAACACTTACTAAAAATAGCAGTGTTCTCTGAGGACAAAAGAGAACAAACCTAGAAAAACCTAGAAAGATTGCTGACATACAAGCACTTACTATAAATTGTAAGTACGAACAAGTTGTCTGAAATCTCTCCGGAAAGTGTCAACTAGCTCCACTAGATCACCTAAACACATTAGTGACATCAAAATACTCCTCTGATTATGCTGTCACCAACCCAGAAAGTCACCTCTAACTGAACTGTAAGAGAACTCAAAAATGGGGACATTACAGTCTGCCCTTCCCAAAGATTGCTTGTCCTCAAGCAATGTCGATACAATCTCTAATCAACAAACTGAACCAAACTGAAACCAAAAATGATCCTGGGGTCCCATGTTATTCTCAGCATAGAACCACCATGCCAATGCTGTGCTACTCTGATAAATCCTTCACCATGCAGAGAGTGGTGAAGCAACACCTCAGAATCCAACTGAACTGTCATGCCAAATCTGTTACCACCTAGATCCCAACACATTAGAACCTCACATCCATCAATCATGAAGAGGTAATTAAATCTTGAAGTGTCTGAACCGCAACATCCCCTTCCATCCTCTACAGAACTCCTATGGATGTACTGACTATCCCACATAGGTGCTGGAAGATATGAAACTGCTCCTCTCAAATCAAGGGAATGAAAAAACTTTCTTCCATCACCACTATGAAAACTAAATTCGCTATCATGCCTATGACACTACAACCTCTCTGAAACCATGTCTCCAATGGAAATTTTAGAGACAAAGAAGTCTCAAACTCTGTCTGGTGCATATCACCATGATGGTAATTTAATCTTTGAACCTGCAAATAATCCTTTGAATGTATCTTAGTTAGGCACCTGCAATCCCTAGTTCCATCTTCTGTAGACAATAACCCTTCATCCCATAGAGGATGGTATAAATCCTGAGCCAATCCACACTTACGCATCATAAAGTCATCTGTGTGTGGTCTAAAGGAGAAATGATAAGCATTTCTCACTATATAGTCAAGGTAAAAAGCACCTACCTGTGTCAATGGTTCACTATTACAGTCATGAGGAACACACTCCTCATCACTCACATCACATGAATCAGAAGATGGCTCATTTCTCTGATCCTAAATAGCTAACTAGGTAGATACTCTAACAACCTTCTCTACATACCCAATAGCATACTCCCTATCATGATAGCAAATTTAGTTTTTCTAATTTTACCTCCTCCAAAGCACTCCTGATGAAGTGCAAATCATGAATGTGAGTACTAGTCGAGACCCCATACCATCTCTCCTCCAACTCTACTATCCAAAGAAGGTTCTCAACATTCCTATGAGTGCAATCAAGATGAGATAAGGTTGAATCAACCTTCTCTCCTATAACCTTCAGCTGATCTCTCCATCGCTATAGCTCAATAAGCTATCTATCCCAATCAGGTGCATAGGATGCAAAGTCTAATTTACTTCCAGGAGAGGGAAACATATCAACATGAGAACGGATCACACCACTGGATGATGCCCTACATATCTCTTGTGAAAATGATGAATTAGTGTCGTGATCTGTCACACAACTCTATGGGAAATTCACTACTACACCACAAGAGCCATCAATCATCTGGTCTGCATCACTAGAAATGGGACCAACCTTACGAACACCTAGTGTAACATATTGTTCCCTGCTACACTCATCCAACACAATCATCCCATCTATGTCACCTGCACTAGTAAATGAAATGGATGTAGTCACATCCTCCACATCCTCATTACCACCATTTGTAGATGTATGCTCATCACCATCCGCTGCCATAGATATCTGAATGGTATCTATAGGTAATGAAGACTACGTCAAGCTCAACTCCACAGTAAGCTCATTTATCCATAAATTTGACTCTTGAAGGGGTATTTGAGCACTCTTCAAAGAGTTTACAACAACCTCACCCTCATAGGTGAGCTCATCAACCTCCCCTTCCTTTCCCCTTAGAGCATCATGATAAATACCATCAAGTCTAATAAGATGATCTCTATCTGATAATGGTTGTAGGTAATTATTCTTCATTATCCCAACTACATCTCTAAGTGCCTAAAAATCATTAAGGGAAAGTCTTCTATCATCATGTTCATCCATCTTAGGAGTACTCCAACCACAGGTTGCCAACATCTGTCTAGCAACATCAAAATGTTCCAAATCTGTAGCAATCATATTATCATTAACCTTCAATTGCCCAAATAAATGATGATACCCTTGTGAGAAATCATCTCCACACAAATCTTTCAATTTGTAATCTACACTATGGTATGAGGCTAAATCATCATCGCTCACTAAATGATTAGCAGCATTGTGTGTGCTATCAACTTGGCACACAATATCATCAAAGGTACTACTGCTATGTATCTCATAGAATGGCTCAAAAGACATTTTAGAAGTTGCTGATTTGACAATATCTTTGCATACTTCTCCTTCCATAGTAATTGCATATCCATCCGAAGAGAGATCCTGGGACTCATCACCATTAAGTAAATTTTTTGTCTCATTCCTGTCTTCTAAGGTCTGATTTGTAAAATCAGATTTGATATGGCTCGAATCCACATCACATAATTCATTCTTAACACCCAAACTTTGAGTGTCAATTTTAGGGAACTCCACACATCTATCGTCCTCACATGGAATGGCTACTATCTCAAGATTAGGCTCAACATTACTAATTTCTATGGTAGTCTTTCCCAAATCAGCTAGCTCCTCAATGCATGCCTCCTATTTTGTGATTATGTATTCATCATACAGAGGCTCGGAGTCAATTCTTTCAGCTATCAAGTCTTCACTTACCTTTAGTGGTCTTGGAAAAAGATAGGACCCCTGAGACTTGTCAATTTCATAAAAATTTTCTGATTTATGATCAGCACCATGCAACACCCAATCTGATTTGTTTTCAAGGTTGATATCAACATCAACAATGTCATCAATGCCATCCCTCCAGCCCAACTATGTAAATGAAGTAGGAACTACAATATGACCAAAAGTAGATCCATTCCAAGTAGGACCCACATCTAATGTTGGGACCATCACACCCAAATCCCACGTGCTAAGGTGTTGTTTGCTCAGATAAGTGAAAATGTGATCATTGTTTTCCTCATGACTAGTGCCCTTTGTGAATAAATCATTTTGCATCATAGGCTGGGTTTGAGAGTCAAACCAACAACCACTTGTGTCATCAACACTAGAATAAGAAAAGAAATCATCATCTCTAACTGGCAAAAGGATATCATCTAATCATCTCATCTCTTCACAAGGCCTATCAACAACCACCTCTAATTCACCAACACTGGTGTCAATGTAAGTATCATCCTCTATAGGCTTGGTTTGAAAGTTAAAACCAAGGCCACAGATACCCAAATAGTAAAATAGCCAATAAACAATTACTGTCACATACCTATGTTGAAATTTGCAACTTCATACAATAGCTGTAGCTGGACTAGCAATGGGTATGGCTAGAAATCACTTCAATCTCCTAAGAAATACAAAGATGATCATACAAAATGATATCAGCAATACAAAGGACTCCAAATGCCTCTAGCAATGTGAAATCCACAATACCCACAAAGAGAAACGAAGCTAAAATGCCACCATGTCACTTCTGGGGATGTATGTCCTATGCTGGAAGTGATGAACAACAAACAAATGGTGTATGGCATCTGAAATAAGGCTACAATAAACTGAATCCTATCAATAAGGTGGGGTGATTAGATTAGGAAGAGAAATATGTCAAGAAACCACACAAATCTGCCCACAAATATGGTACGGCATCCATGAGGGGTGTACGGCCAGCCAAGGAAAAACATAGCAGATAATAACAGCTCCAAATCCCAAATAAATCTGCCCTCAATCAGCCATAAATATGTCTTTCCAATTTGCAAATACAAACTGTCAATAAACTGCATAGATATATCAAGAAATGCTTGAACTCTTCAATCAGTCAACTCCATTGAAGCACAATATTGAACACTAAATGCATCCACCTCGAATAGCACCTTTGGGTGGTATTGTACACTTGTATAATCCTATTACTTAGGGAGGTTTTTGTCTCCAAGAGCCTCTGGTTTGAATCTTCAAACCCTAAAGCCAAGCTCCAAACCCTCGCAGGGAAAATCTCAAAGAGAGAAGAAAATAATAAATCATGCATATCTCAAATGAGGCACTTTTCCCTCTTTTATAACTCTCCAAGAGGGATGTTTTACTTTGGAGGGAAATATTTTTTTAATTTCAATTTTAATATTTCTCAATGTGAGCTCTCCATAAAATGACTTAAGTGACTTTTAAATATTTTATTTTTCATCACTTAACCAATAAAACCCAAAGTCCAATATTAAATAATAATATTAATTTATGGACTTTAAAACAAAGGCCCAAATGAACTTGGAATTCAGTGATCTATAGCTAATTGGAAAGGTCTCGATGAGATGAATCTAATCCCACTCTGAAAATCTTGATCCGACACTGAACCCAAACTTACTAAAAATAATAAGTGACGACCATAAGTACACTAAGCCAACATAGAGGATGCCAACTGGATCTGCAAACCATCTGATAAATCTAAGCTCAATGCAACATTTGGGAGAGCCAACAATTGACTGCCAAGTCACAAAAACAATGCCAAACTAACACTTACCAAAAATAGAAGTGTTCTCCGAGGACCAAAGAGAACAAACCTAGAAAAACCCAGAAAGATTATCGACATGCAAGCACTTACTATAAATAGTAAGTACAGACAAGTTTTCTGAAATCTCTTTGAAAAGTGTCAACTAGCTCCACTGGATCACCCAAACACATTGGTGACATCAAAATAGTCCTCTGATTTTGCTGTCACCAACCTAGAAAGTTAGCTCTGACTAAACTACAAGAGAACTCAAAAATGGGGACATTACAGTCTATGGAACAAGGTACATATGATATAGTGAAGCTACAATAAGTTTTCAACATAGACCACCTGCATGTAGAGTTTGTAGTCAGGAATTATCGGCAACTCATTGCACAAAGCTTTCTCCTTTTTTTTCGACTTTCCAATGTGGTTTCTATCTTTCTATCCAACACCATGGACCTCACCCAAGAGGCTGATTTCATGACACCAATTAGCTTTGGCTTTCTATACGAGCATCTGTTCAACATTTATAGTGGGAAGAGTGCCTTGGATGGTTACAATATATCCAAAGGTGATGCACCTCTTGACAGTCTCTTTCCTATCAACCTCCTCTACTCCTATCTGGTCATAGTGTGTGTCTCTTGTGCATTCAAGATTAGACTTTGCTCAAGCTACATCAACACTTTGCACGATGTTTTAGAAACCCACTGGTTTCAACTTCCCATTAATTTAGATGCCAAGACAAGGGAAATATTTGTAGCCATAAGGTTCCTACAGCTACATTCTCCAGACCTAGAACCATGTCCCTGATCAATGGCACTGACTACTCTCTGTCTTCCCACTACTACCTCCCGTCTGTTAGAGAAAACTAACTCCTACCCTGACTAATTTCTAATATAAAGTAAAATAGGAATGTTCATTAAAAAAAATTATGTATCACATTACCCACTCAAATTTCCCATTGGTAGGTAATTTTGATAAAGAATCTCTACTGGTAGAGAATCTATATTATTGAATTTGTGAAAAATATGAATTTTCCTTGTAGAATCTAAGCCAACTAAGTCTGTAAATACTATGTTGGGATATATAGAAATGCAACAACCACTAGTTTGTGATGTCCTTAATATTTTTGTGTCACTTAAGTGCTTCCCAGTTACCATTCCTAATATACCTAATCTCAGTAGATTTTGTTTGATACAAGATGAAAACTAGTCTTTCTTTAATTCTTTTTGTGTCTTGGTTTGCTTGGGCTATTTTAATTTTTGAATATTGGCTAATGAAGCTACCCAACACTGCAGTCATGACCTTTGTACTTTCTCCTACCACCATCTTTAGTGCGGTCCAACTAGGGATAAGCAACATGCTCTAACATTTGACTTTGGAGCTCCAACAAGATTAAAGGTAGGATCATGAGCATCAAGCCCTATAGGGATTGAGAGATGTAAGCAATGCTACAAACACCTAAACTAGTGAAGAGATTGCAACAAGAGTAGGATCAACACACAATAGAGAAGGGTACACGACATCAATAGGAAGAGGACCAAGGACCTCTGAAGAGGAATCATCATTAGAATAAAATAGTAAGATGCTCACAAAGTGCATTTTTCCACTATGAAGAAGATCTCAAAACCCTATGTCAGAAGCATTTTGAAGCCAAGTATTCATAGTAAAACACCATAGACAACAAGAAGTGATGCCCTCATAATCAAGAGATGAGTGCCATCGATGATTAGCCACCTGTAGAACAACTTCTACTATAAGGTGATTAGATAAGTATAATTCCACCAAGATGCGAGTAAAGGCAGTATGGAAGAAGAGAATTGTGGCAGAGTCCACCTTTAAGAAATGACACAAAGAGTTTCCAATTGCTTCATTGAAAAAGGGGCAGTGACTTTATTGATCAATTTTAAATGATACAAAGCAATGGTTTTATACAAGGATGATGCAGTTCATAATGACTGTCATTCTAGTTTGTCATTGTAGTTTGTATAACAAATTTATAACTGCTCATTCTAGTTTGTCATTACAATTTGTATAACCAATTTATAACTGTAACATTGTATATGTAATTAACAATGTAATACTAACTATTATGCCAACATTCCCTCCCTTATTACATTGTTCCTCTAATAGTACCAACATACCCCCCCCCCTAAATGCTAAAATACTCAACAAAGCTGATTACATAATATAAATACATATTTTATAGAAGATCTTCTCCAAAAGAACAAATCCTGGACCAAGTGGGGCTCCATCACGCTGTCTCATCTACCCTCAAAAAGGCGTAGCTTTGAGCTGTGTTCTTGAGCTCTTTAGTCCCAAGCTCTCAAATCACAGTCTTGAATTATGCGACAATGAACCCTAAGAGATACAATAGATCTCTGTCATTGTCTAGTGATCGTGAAAGCATATAATTCTCGATCATATACTCTTTGAAGCTCACTGGACTACAATCCATATTGAGCTGAATACTCAATCCCAAACCTGTCTCCAAAATAAAATCTTTACAAAACATACATTCTTCAAGTCCATCAGCATTAATAAAGAAAAGAAAAACAACCAAAACCAAAAATGCTTCTCATGCAAAGCATCATCTCAAAGCGAGAAGCTAACTTGAGATGATGGAAAGTCCTCCATCCTCCCATGTCACCTGCCTCTAATATGATGCTTAAAGGGCATATCCACAAAAATTAATAGCACCATCTGGTGGATCCTCATCCACAATATCTAGTGGATCCTTATTATCTTTAATGCAAGCAAGGTTTCCTTCATTTTTGACCTTTCCTTTAAGAACATCACTAGCTCGAGTTCTACAATCCCAAGCTGTGTAACTGTTTTTCTTACAATAAAAACATTTGATTCTCTCTGATCTCTTGTAATTGCATCTTGAGAATAATGATTTCTCCTAAGGATCATCTTCTAAATCTTTTATTATTCTCTTCTCTTCTACTAGAAGAGCAGAAATCATACCTTCTAGAGTTTGTGTAGGTATTTGACTGAGTGTAAAAATAACATTGTTGTATTTTGAAGGCAAGCCATTTAATAGGATGGCCCTGGCATCATCATCATCTACCGTAACCTTAACCTCTGCTAGCTATCTAATGAGAGACTGCAGGTTACTTATATGATTTGACATTGTGATTCCATCTTCCATCTTAAATCTAAATAATTGAAGTCTTAGAGAAAACTTTGCATTAACAGCTTTTGCTCCAAACAATTTATTCAGATTATTCCAAATTTTGGCTGATGATTTATCCAAATCAATGCGGTGCAATTTAGTGTTAGAAAGAGCAAGACCAATTATAGCCTTGGTTTTATCATCTCTACTACTCCAATATAATAACTTATTTGCATCTGTAGGTGCTTTTTCCTTTCCACTTACTATTCCCTATAAATTTTTATTCATTAGTTGCATTTTATTTTTGATTCTCCAAGTATGAAAATTGAAACCAGAATACTTGTCTAATGGAAACTCCATTTAAAAATAATACTCCAAAAGGAAATAGTAGGACCAAATTGACCTTCTTACTCAAAATTAAATATATTTGCTTATAAAATTTTGCACTTCCATACACACTTGAATACATACCAATTTAAGATGATAATGGCAATGTAGATTATAGGTGACTGGCCATAGATGAATTGCTGATCTTCCAAAGAGCTATTCGTTGTTGCAAGAGAATCACTACTCTGGTAATGATAGTCGCACAATATACTATGGACTGAGACTGCAGATTATACGTCTTCACTAAATACAACACAAATTCAATGGCCTACAAACAGCTTCAAACTATATTCTATTCTTTCATCAGCACTTAATAGCTTCCAATAGTTTCTAATGCCTCCTCGAACACCTCTACATATGTTTGGAGCTCTCCTTCAAATGCAACCTTTCAACACTATCTAGCCTAGGTGCTTCCAGAACTCTATTGCCACCAGAAGCCAAACATGAAGGTCAGCTTTGATACCATATGAAAAAGGGACAGTGACTTTATTGATCAATTTTAAATGATACAAAGCAGTGGTTTTATACAAGGATGATGTATTTCATAATGACTGTCATTCCAGTTTGTCATTGTAGTTTGTATAACCAATTTATAACTACTTGTTCAAGTTTGTCGTTGCAGATTGTATAACCAATTTATAATTGTAACATTGTATATGTAATTAACAATGTAATATTACCTATTATACCAACATTCATAGCACGTATTGCACCAAAAATGTAGAGGAAGGTTGAGTAGAATCTATTAGAAAAGGTGTTTCAACCTTGCACCTAATGCTAAGATTACAAACAATGCAATTTTTAGGTTGAAAATAGAAACAATCAATTTTCGATCTATAGAGTTACTATTTGGCCAAAATAAAAATTTTCGTTTGTTCAACAATAGTTACCTAGTTCCTATCATGTGGACCTCTTTGTGCTCTACAATTTAAAAAGAATAGGACCAATCATCCTCCTAGGTCATAAGTCATGGTCTCTAAAAGTTTAGCCTCCTGCACTGAAATTGTAAAAGCATCAACAAATAAAAAAGTTGTAAAGGGTAGTTACACTTGTTGACCAAAATGTCATAAGGCATCTTTGGATGGGGACAATGGAGAGAAAATGGAACACCCAACTTGGTGAGTGGATTATAACAAGGTTATGATAGGTGTAAGGAATATGCTTTTCTTAGCCTATGGACTCATCTTGGAATTTGGGTGTTGGATTTCTGACTAAGGATTTGGGTGCCACTATTTTGGGTGGTCTTATCTCATGCTTTTCTAGTTACAATTTGATGGTTTCATATATGTATCTTCTTATGAAGTCTTACTCTGCAAGTGTATTATAATTGTGTTTTTTATTGAGTAATACATTGAGCTACTTTGGAGTGTGGGGTTTTTCTCATAAAGTGTTTTCCCCATGCAGACCTATGTTATAGTATATTATATTTTTTTATGTTTATATGTGTTTCTACTTCCTATAATTGTTAAAAAATTGAAATTTGTGCAACACTCTCCTCAGAAGTTTAGTGTAGCAAGTGTTTTTGCATACCTTGCTTCCTTTTAGAATCAACATTGGAAAAATGTTGAAGGATTCCATAACAGAGTTAAAAGGTAGAAACCATGGCTTGAGCATGATGGAATGGTAGCCCAAACACCAAATACGTCCATCATAGCATCTCTGTTAGAAATTGAGGTTAAGACCATGAAAAGAAACACTAGAACATAGGCAAATATGAATTTTACCATCCATTAGAGGATGCCAATGCCCATAAATCCATCTATTTTTCTCAGGTAGCTGAGGCCACAATCAAGTAAATCTACAAATGAAAACCTTCTCAAAAAATAAGTCTCATTTTGAATCACAGTGTCCCCCAAAATGATAAGTGTGAACTAGATGCACTTGAGCACAGTCTTTAGAAGAAGAGTGGTGGAAGGTGCAACACCCTTCAAAGCCATAACCATGAAAGAGGGGGCATCAAGAATAGAGCCCCCACCAAGAGTCCTCATTCCCATCCAAGATTTTTAATGTATTAGGAGTCACACACTTCATAAAAGGAGAAACTTGAAAAGTACAAACAAAATTGTGCATCTTAATAGGACAAGGAGTCAAATTATTTCCACCACATGGCACAATAGTAGGCACACCATCAAAGCTAGAAAGCTTTGCAATGGAGGGTTCTTATAGTAGAGGTGATAAGAAAGAGGTTGAGGTGAAGACAAATGGGAGAGATTTGAACTTTTGTTATAAATATAATATTTAATTGATTATGGTTGCACATAAGTTAATTTAATCTTGAACCTTTTATTTATTCTTGTCATCCATCATGATTGATATGTTATATGTAGGATTTCCTAGCCTAGATGAAACCATAGATGTGGGTACGTATCCTTTGACACAATTATTCTCACATCCTTTTCTCCTTATTTCAAATCCTTTTTGGAACCACATATATCAAGTTGACCCTTATGGAGATTCTAGCTATCACTTATCATCTTACAAGAAAAATGCTTCAAATTGAGTACTTAGAATGTTATAGTTGAAGACAAGACCTAGAACACTAGTAAGCATAAAAGGGACTTGTTCCACATCATTAGGATGAAGTTAAATAATCATTCATTGTATTATCATCCTACATATTTGTACTACTCTTGTCAACACCATAAGCATTCTATACATCATTGTCTTGTGTGTATTTAGTCTTTAGTAAATTGACAATGAGGCTTGATTGACATCAACAAAGTGAGTTAGCTTCCATTGACCAATAATGAGATCCTAAAGGTTCTTAGCATCATAATACCAAATGAAATATCACCCATATGTGGCATAATATTTCTAAAGAAAGAGAGATCACAAGCTAGAACTATAGATTTTGGGACAAAGTTGTTGATTTCTTGTATAAAATTGTCGTTGTGGTTGCATCCTTCAACAAATAGAGATAAATGACAATTATGTAGCAATGTGTACAATAGATTTATGATATTAGAATTTTGAACCCAATCATTGTGTATTAGTTACAAATAAAATATATGTTGTCAACTAGTTATATTAGATAAATAATGCTAAGTACCTCAAATCCCTTCATTTTTGTTTCATGTTTCAATCTCAGTACATGTATTATCAATGTCTATATACTTCATAATTGTTTTATCATTTACTTAGGCTTGGATAATTTGTAGGGTGTGTTTTTATCTCTACAATTAGTGAATAGAAGGTTGACTCACAAACAACACGCTTAAACTCCTCTATTAAAAATATTGAGAGCTAGTTTGAAATCAAAATGTTCTTCTCATAAAAAGAATGGTGAGATTGTTAATGACTTTTCTTATCTATAAATTGATTTAATGGTTGAAAGTAAATTTTTCCATTTTTAGAAAAGATAAGTACATATTTCATAGTTTTACACATAAATGAAGTGATTGATGGAATGATAAACTCTCTTTCTTTGAGGGATCTTTCTTCAAATCTTACTATTTTAAGGATCAAAGAACTTGAAGTGACTAATATTTAAGCACAACTATAGTGAACTAAAAGTGTTACTATTGCAATAAAGACACAAAATTGTAGTTGCAAAATGCTTAGGTTATTTTGATTTTAGCAACAAGTTTTGGGGTGTTTTGAGTATTGTTTGTACTTTTGCTGTAGTTTAGAAAATATGGTAAGTTTTCAAAGAAAAGTAGAGAGTGGCACTGATAGAGGCATACCAAAGAGTAGTGACACACTAAATCTAGGATCAAATCTCTGAAGTAGAGGATGAATTTGTAAATGTAGAAGTGAACCATAGGCACAAACCCAATGCAAGATAGAGTAGACATTCGGTACAAAATTTGAGGTGACATATACACATAGAGGCAATGTTTCCAAAATTAGAGACAATCAAATACATAATCTATATCGAAGTTATTCATCAATTATTGCATTTACTTTCCATACAATGCCCATATACCATAGTTGTCAATTACTAACCTAAGTTAATTTAGGTTAGGTTGCACATGTTTAATCTAATCACCCTAGATTATGTTTAGAGAAATTTTATTCTCTTATAATTATATATACATTGACCTAAAAGACACCAATAAGACTGTAATGGTAAAATATAATTTCAATTAGTTAAACTTCTAAATGACCACTTTTAAATCATGTAAAATATTAATTCTACTTCCACATAACATATCTATCTAGAAATTATATTTTAAATATAAATGTCTTAAAATAATAAAAAATAATAGTATAAATATAATGAAATAATCTCTTTACTATAAAAAAGTGTAGTAAATAGATAAATTATTTTTTTAATGTTTTTTTTTTTTTAAAAAGTGGTAAAACCACTTAAAATTATATTAGAAAAAGAAATACAAAATGCAAGATTCAAGGGGGCATACCGGCATGAATGAATTAGCAAAGAAAGCCTTCGGTTGTATTCTAATATTTGCAATTACATAACAAAATTGACTCAGCAAGATGAATCAATCCAAAAATTTATAGTCTGTGTCTCAAAACTTAGCAAAATTCATTCTGAAATAAAAAAGTAGAACACAATAGCTAACAATCGATGACCAGAATCAAAACAAAAACTTTGCTAGCAGTGAAAATAGGAGAAACCCTGTTATTCTTCAACATCAATAACCTGCGGAGCATGAGCCTCATCTTCTGCTAGTTGGGGAGGTGGAGGTGGAGGAGGAGGAACATAATTCAGCAAGAAGTGTAGGGCTTTAAAAATTTCTGTAGCAGAATCAGCCAATTGATTCCCCAACTCTCATATGTGACAGTGAATGGAATTCTAGAAGGAAATAACACAATTATTCTAAAGGCCATGCATGAATACATTAAAGAGGCAATGGAGCTCAGGACAGCGGAATAGAAACCTACAATCAAACAACCCTCCAACAAGAGAAGTACTCTCATGCAAATCATAATCTTCTAAAGCATCATCAAAAATATTGATAGAGAAATAATCATTCTGAACAAACATTACACCCAAATTCCTTACCCTATCACGACTTTGCAAGAGGTCCATAGCATCGGAAAGAAAGTGAGGAACTACTTGAGATGGGTATATAGAAACTGGAGAATGTAACACATGTAAACCACAAACCTAGGAGATTGCTCTTTCCACTGAAACCTCATAGATCTTGAAAACTTCCTGCATTGAATTCAGAGTGAGAAAACCAAGAAAGGGTCACTCCTAGTTCCGGATAGGCCAATGAATTCTGTTATTTCATTGAGTGGAGCCCATACTGAAGGTCGAATCTTGGAGATTAACAGATGGTCAAAACTTGAAAGCTAACAGTTGCAAATAAGAGATAGAACTAAACCAAGAGCAAGACAAATAACAAGCTGTAAATAAAAACAATGGCAAAATACACCAAAAAGAGATCATTCTAGCCAGATTCCCTTGTGCGAAATCTATCAACCTACACCTGAGAGTCACATAGAAGTACTTCACACCAAACGAATGAATACTCAAGGCATTTGAACAACGTCAGCTTGTTAGCACGGAAAGTGCCAGAAGAAATAAGGATAAAATGAAGGAAAAGATGATCTAAAAGCCTCTAAAGATTACAACAAGAGTTAGGCAAGTTAAATAATTTTATCCTTATCCAAGATATAACTAACTCCGGGGATCGAAAGAAAAGAATTGGAGTCCCATTCGAAAGAAGAATCATTAATGCTAAATGCATAGTTGGCCAAAAATCTGCTAATACTTACCTTCTCGATAAGTATGAACTATTTTAAAAGAATGGAAATGTTCCAATAATTCCCTTCCAAACTTAAGAATATAGTCTATTTTCTAGCTTGGAGAAGAATTATTAGAAAAAGCTCTTACAATATTCAAAGAATCCCCTTCCACTATAAGATTTGTAAAACCACATTTCAAGGCTAATTTTAAGCCATCTATTAAAGACAAAGACTCTGCCTCGTTATTCATTATTACTCCAAGCTTAACTGACAAAGCTCTAAGAACTCCACCATTATGATTTCTTAACACATAACCAGCACTAGAAATGCTAGGGTTACCTCTGCTAGCACCATCAAATTTAAGTTTAATAAAAGATTCAGGCGGAGGAATCAACTTAATAGAGGATCTATCAATCTTGACTTCATAATTAAAACAATGTGAATTAGGCAACCTTAAATGCTTCCAACTTTTTAGTATCAAATCATCCCATGTTGTAAAAGTTAGAGAACCCTCTTTTTTTGAAGATAGAGAGGATAAAACTACATCTGAAATTATTTTTTCAATTTTTGCGATAACTATAAGAAGAGGATTGCTTACTTTTTTAAATATTCTATTGTTTCGTTCTAACCATAATGACCAAATAACAATGCTTAGTGAAACTAGCCATAAAACAGAAAAAGTAGACTTCAAAAATAACAAAGGCCAACTTTTAAAAACTTGAAGAAGATAAAATGGAAGAGGACCCTTCCAACTTAGTTTTGATAGAAGCCAATACCAAACTTTTGATGAAAAGTTACAGTTCAGCAAAAGGTGATCCACTGATTCCACCACCGCATAGCAGAAAGGACATAAGAAAGAATTTGTAACCCCAAACTTAGCTAACCTATCACTAGTAAGGATTCTATAATTTAGCGCTAACCAGGCAAATGCTCCTACTTTAGGCGGGCAAGAATCACTCCAGCAGAGCTTATAAAGCTAATTAATAGTTGAAATAGAATCCTTACTAGTGAATCACTCTAGCAGAGCTTATCCCTTCCCCCTAAAATAAAAATTCTTCTATCTTGCAAAATATTCTTAAGCAAAATCTTCTATTTTTGAGGAATCAAAAAATCATCAAAATTTTTCCATTTGACTTTATTAATTTCCAAATTATAGTCTATTTCAAAATAATCTTTAACTTTTAGTCCCCAGGCCTGACACAAAAATGATTTGATCTCTTGAAGACCTTCTATTTTGGACAAAGGTGGATGATTATTCCAAGAATCATCCCAAGAAAGAGCAGAATTTCCATCATGAATAACCCAAGGTAGGAAAGGGGATATAACTTCTCTACAATTTATCAAAAAATTCCAAATATGAGAACCCTCCTTTGGATTAAGAATATTAAAGATTCTTTTAGGAGAAAAAGAATCTAGATACTTTGCATACATTATTTTCCCCCTCTTTGATTTAGACTTTTCATATAAATTCTAGATCAATTTAGCTCCAAGAGCTTTATTTTGTGCTTCAATATTAAGAATCCTAGATCCTCCTAGTTGTTTTGGAGTACAAATTTTGTCCCAAGAAATAAGGGGGATCTTTTTCCCATTCAAATTAGAGCCATTCCACAGAAATTTTCTCAAAACATTAACAATATAAGAAAGGATGGATTTGGGAACCTTAAGCACTGAAAGCATATAAACTGGAGTTGCTAATAAGACAATTTTAATCATAAGGATTTTCCCTACCAATGTTAGCCATTTACCTTTTAAGGAAGAAATCTTAGCTTTGATACTTGTAATAAGTTTATCCCAAAACAAATTTTTAATTGAACCTGAAAAAAGAGGAATTCCCAAATACCTTGAGGGGAGAACATCAATTTGGAAACTGAGAAACTTAACAATTCTTTGTTGCACCAAAGAAGATGAAAAAAAGAAAAAAAAGTTTGACTTGTTCTGATTCACTTTCTAACCCAAAACTAAATAATACCTAGAAATAACATCCTTCATAACTTTAGCTTCCCTCATCACAGGCTTCCCAAACAATAAAGTATCATTTGCAAACAAAGCATGTGTAATAGAAAAGGGAATTCTAGGAATATTAATCTCTTTCCAATTTCCCAAAGAATTTTCCCTCATAATTAATCTACTCAATCCTTCTGCCATTAATATAAAAAGAAAAGGGGAAAGAGGATCTCCTTGCCTTAACCCTTGAGATGACTTAAAAAAAATCAGATTAAGATCCATTAATTAGAACTAAAAAACTAGCACTAGTAATACAAGATGAAATCCATTTGCACCATTTTGAGGAGAAACCAAATTTAAGAAGAACTTGAAATAGGAATTCCCAAGACACTCTATCATAAGCTTTTAACATATCCAACTTAACCAACATAGCAGGAAGTTTATGTTGATTAATTGAGTGCAATACCTCATGGGCTACCAAAGCACCTTCTGAAGTTTCCTTACCTGGCACAAAGCATTTTAAAACATTTAAATAATTTTAAAACATATAAGTTAGATTTTAAATGGAAACAAAATATTTAATACTTTAAAAAAAAACTATAATTGCCATTTTGCTTTTCATTTTTTTTTAATTACTCTGATTTTATAGAATCATAACTTATGTATATTTTAAATAAATATTTTAACAATATAAATGGCTACATATATTATTTTTATATTTTCATTTTTGAGAGTTTAAAACTATGTTAAAATTCCCCTTCTATGATCCAAAATGTATGGAGCCCACTTGAGAGAATGTACATTGTAAGTTGATAGAGAAACATAAGCACTTAAATTTAGATATTTCCCATGCAGGCCTGGAATTATCATTTAACTGCCTTTCAATTGACGTTTCAAAAAAAAAAACATACCTTTCTCAAAATTGACTATTACATGAATTCACCATCCCTTTTACAAATTTCTACCAATCATGTTTTAAAACCAAATTGTTGTTTTGAATGTATTCCCAATTTCCCAAGCTTTCTACAACTATCTAAATGCTTTCTAAAAATTCCAGTGATATATCCAAAAAAAACCAAAAAGATTTAACTACCATCAGTTTAGCTTTATTTCATCTTTAAAATGGGAAAATATCCTCTAATTCCACCACCAGCATTTTCAGTTCTAAATATAACATTTCATGAAATTATTTAGCTTTATTCTTTGAAATTATAACTGATGAATTAGTTTTATTTATATTTATAACTATATTTAATATAAACTAATTCCACCACTAGTTAGAATATAATAACTAATGACCTAGTTTTATTTATATTACTTAGAACTATATATTTAGAATTAGTTAGATTTGGAATATAAATATAAATATACAGTTAGAATATATAGTTTAAAATTATATACAATTCTAAATCTATTTCCACCACTAGTTCTGAAATATTGTTAATAAAACTCAGTCATAACTAAAATAATATGTAAAAACCAGAGCCAAAGATATAGAATGGAACTATTTTTTCTTATTATTTTTTCAATTGAGATACAGAAACAATAATGCATTATAACATAAAATAAATAAACAATATCAAAGGTCAAGGACTCTTCTTGACTTCGTATCCTTCCATATCTGATATACTTCATTCCAATTTACATCATTTGCTTTAGGTCCATTTAAAGATACTCTCATTAATGCATCTAATGTATCCAAACCCAGCTTTGATTTTCTAACATCTTTGATAATATTTTGTTTTGAAAATCCTCTTTCACAATTAACAGTACTTGCAGGAATATTATGCACACCTTGCCATAGCTTCATCATATGAGGATAGCTTCTGTGCCAATGTTTTGTGTTACGAAAGACTTTCCATGCATCTTTCATCTTGAAAGCCTCACAACTCAAATGCAATGAATCAACAAAAGAGTTTAACTCCCTTCTGCAACCATTAACATCAAATATGGATACAAATTCACTAACATTATTTGAAGTAGTGTGCTACAAATGTTGGAGAATTTTATCAAGCCAATGTTCTAAGATATTATCTTGAGTTTGACGATCGGATGGATAATAAGAAGGGATGAAGAGTTTTGCTGCATTAAAAAGAGGAAGATATGGAAATCTTTCATTCAAACAATCAATGAGAGATTGAATATAGCCTTTTGTGAGGTGTTGACAACTCTGTCGTGATCCTTCAACATGAGGTTTCATGGTATGCTTCCCTACATCACCATACTCAAATCCCTCAACTGGAACAGGTATAAATAGTAGTTCATGTCTATCAATGACAACATCTTCCTCTTTGATTTCAATACATCCAAACTGAGAATCAATCAAGAATTTTAAAAGATAAGTTGTACCTTCTGCAAACGTACCCTTTCTCAAAAACCATCTATATAAATTCCCTATTGCTTCATCAAGAGCCAAACCAATAACTGTGATGTCTACATTTTCCTCTTGAAAAATCTTATTCAACTTATTTAGTTCACCTAGAACATCAGTAAGCATATGCAAACAAACCTGAATAGAATAAATCCTTGCCCTTTCATCTAATGATGCACATTTCCTATCATTTTTCCACAAAGTTAAGATAGCTGATATTAGTTTCACAAGCCTTATTATGATCTCTCCTCTAGATAGCCATCTAATTGTGTGGATCTGTATAACATGTAGAACTTCAATTTGCATAACTCTAAGCAAATCATTAAGCTCATTATTTCTTTTTGGTGAATTTTGGATCCATGAATGCACTTTATTTTCTATTTTCTCAACAAATAACAACTCAGGTATCGTTTTAGAAGCATCTGCTGCTGCTAGTGACTCATGATGAGCTATACAATGCATTGAAATAAGGTTTGGAATGTTCTATTTCAGAAGAGAAACAAATCCATTTTCACGCCCAACCATTGCAGAAGCCCCATCTGTTGAGACAATTATTAATTTTGTTAACAAAAGTCCTCTATCATTTATCAATTGATTAACAGTGTCATATATAGTTTTCCCCTTTCCATCTGACACATTCATGATCTTCATAAACTTAGAAACAGGTGCCCCATGACCCTCTGAAGTTAAATAAGTTGCATAAACAACCAAATGTTGCTCTAAACTTTGATAAGTACTTTCATCAACCATTAGAGAGAAAAATAGACTTTTCAACATGGCATCTATCTGAATATGTTCAAGATATTTTGATATGCAAAAAAGGAAATCAATTGCACTCTTATGATTTGTGTATGCAGAGTAGTCTTGATATTTTGGTATATTAAGAGTTTTCACATCCATGAGAAATTTACATATTTTCTCATACTTAGCTAAAGATAAATCCTCCTAACAAACAAAATATGTCATTTTCATTGTAACAATGACCCTTTACTTATTAACATCTTCAATTTCTGAAATGTGATCTGTAATTGGTTTTATCTTTTTCTTTGATGCATTAATCCATCTTGCTTGAGCATCTTTATGTATCACAGATTTCTCATGAGTGATAAGAGCATCACATTGTAAATTGCTACATCCATCCCTTATACCCCAAGGCCCTAACATCTTATACTTCTCACAATAATTACATTTCATTACTATCTTGCCATCACGCTCAAAATGATTTAACCAAGAAAATTTTTCTAACCATTCCATGAAGACTTTTCTTTTAACTTGTACTTTTTGTATCCCTTGATTGATATTAGACCCCTTCCCAACTTGATATGCATCTTCATCTACATCATCATCTGAAGAGGACTTGAAAATTTCTTTAAATGTTTCTTTCAAACGGTTATTCTGAGACTCTTCATGTAACATTGAATTACTAGAAGTTTTAAAACACTTCTCTCCACACCACCTAAACATCTCCCCAATGGTAGCTTGTTTCTTCTCTTTTGAAGACATATTTTTGAAGTACCTAAATAAAAAAATTCTACACACTTCAATACAATTTCTACAGCAACTTGCATATTGCAATCGATTAAACAATATTTTAAAGAATAGCAAAGCAATAAGTTTTTGGCCATACATTAACAGCAGCTCTTGAATTATGAGAGAACTTGGCAAATTGAAAAAAAAATGGAAAAAGTAGCAGCAATTTTTTTTAATCGTAATTCAACTCTTAATTACAAACACAATTTACAGTGCTTCTTTGTAATTGTAATTTGTAAAGTTATCCTTATCCCATATATAATAAACAATGAATTAAAAATAAAAAAAACTTGTGCTTTGTTTTTTTCTAAATTAGAAATGATAGAGAAAGCAAAGATTTTTTTTTATTTTTAAAAATAAAAAACAATATAAAGATTTGTTGTAATTTTTAAAATTTATTGAAGATAAAGATAAATTTGATAATGCTTTGTTTTTTTTCTAAATTAGAAATTATAGAGAAAGCAAAGATTTTTTCTAATTTTTAAAAATAAAAAAACAATATAAAGATTTGTTGTAATTTTTAAAATTTATTGAAGATAAAGATAAAGTTGATTTAAACATTGTAATAGAAAACATTATTTATGTTTTTATAATGTAAACAAACTTTTTCTTTTGTAGTTTTTTTTTAAATTAAAAATTAGAAATAAATTATTCTATACAGAAAGCAAAGATTATTTTCTAAATTGATTTTTAAAAATAAAAAACAATATAAAGATTTGTTTATAATTTTGAAAATTTATTGAAATAAACATTCTAATTTAATATATATTCAAGGTACATTATATATATATATATATATATATATATATATATATATATATATATATATATATATATATATATATATATATATATATATATATATATATATATATATATATATATATATATATATATATTATATTTGCTTATTATAAAATTTTACAGTTTACTAATAATTTAAAGAGTCATATGTATGGTTATAGCAAGTCAAGGTATATGGTCCAATTGATTTTAGAGTTGTAAAATAAAGTCTAAAATGGCAAAAATGACCAAATAGACCATCAAATTCCAAGCCTGTTCCCACGTATTTCCCTCTGGGAAATTAGATCCCTTTTCGATCTTCCACAAAAGATTATTTATAGAAATGGTGAAAGAATCATGGAATTCATTAAATTAAACAAGGCCTAGAATAATGTTAAAGATATTGTTCCACATCATCTCTTTCCTTTGTTCCTCAAGGATTTTGTGTAGAACATCTACAATGTTGATTTTTCTTTCTCTAACCATCTCCATGGGGATAAAAACTAAACAGGAATTTGTATCAGTAGGCTGATGCCAAACATACTGATAGTAAGTAGTGAAGGGGTCAAATAACACAGGGACGCATCCTGCAACAAGGGAATCGAATAATGATCTATGAGTGGGGTTGTCACCGCTTGGTAATAGATGGAAGCTTTGATAGTGTAAAATCCAAGGAGAGTACTAAATATAGCAATCCCTCCTAAAAAGGTCTATCTAACTCGATAGAAATAGAACATGCAGCCAAATTTTTAAATATTCTGTATCAGTTATTAATAAGAATAGTAGTGAGACAAGCCAAAGAACCATAAAAAAATAATCTCAAATCAGATGTCAACATAAGATACACTAAAAAAATATAAACCTCACCAATTTTACCAATGGTCACTTTATTAGGAATGACTGAGGAGAGGTTAACCACATTGTCTGCTTCACTCTGTTTGGTGTGGAGCATGATCAGTCTCAAAGTGGGAGATTGTTGGTAGGTGACGACTGATTATGCAAGTACTATACACTAGTTATGTATCCTCGTCGGGGTTCAGGGCCAGAGCCCCCAAAAAAAATTTCATGAGCTAACATAAAAAAACCCTATTTTTGTAACTGACATAAGGCTTGATAAAAGTAGCTAAGGGTTAGGGTTTTGGTTGATATGATATTGTATTGTAGTATTTACAGCAGTATTGAGTTGTAGGGATTGCTGGTTGTAATCAGTTTGATTTATTGGATAAGAATATTAGACTCTCTGTTTGGTGGATGTAGCCCAAGTTTGGGTAAACCACGTTAAAAATTATCTGTCATTGTTATTATTTCTATGTATTTCCATTCCTCTATTTAATCTTTATTTGCATTTAATTGATATCTTCTGCCAGCTAACCCTAGCACACTTCAAGTGAGACATAAATTATCCATAACTCAGTCTTGTTGATGTGATTATTAGTCTCATTAATACGAATAAAAGTTTACACAACAAACCTTTATCATCTTGAAAGATATGATAAATTTAGGATGAATTTATGATCCCAAGTCTCCATTAGTTAGTTCTTGATCTTTTGACAATCACTCAAAGTTGATGCGTGTTGCTATTATTCATTTTGGGGCCTTATGTGCTTTAGTAATTCCTATAAAGTTCTTCAATATTCCTTCAAATATTCCATCCTTTATGCCTACTCTGCACAAATCTTCAATAATTATGTCAAACCTTACACTATTAAGTGGGTATTTAAACAAACTGATCCTAACTTTGAGTAATTCACTGGAATTTATCTCTGATTTAAACTAATTCTGAATATAATTCTAGATTCAATTAGTTCTTCTAATATTATCCCTATCTGAACTAATATTTGCTTCTGCACTTCAAATCTACTCAAAGATTGTGTCTATACGCATGTATTTCACTATAATTTGCCATTATTTGAATGATATCCACTATGATGTGTAGTTCTTACTATAATATGCTTTGGATATATGATTATTTGCACTAATTTAACATATTTTCATTGTATTTGCTTATGATTCATTATTGTTTGCGATTATTCAAAAGTTGTCTATGAAATTAAAAATGAGAAAATAGAGTTTAGAGATTGAAATTCCTAAAATTACTTAAATTTGACCAATAAACCATATACATCCTCTGATACTACAATGAAGAGAAGTAAACTAAATCATACTTTAGTAGGATGTTCCGCAAATCCATATGATCTAGTGCAAATCTTCTAGGAAAGTTAACAACAATGTCTAATAAAATGAAAGCACTTCTATTGAATGCAACATTTCACCATTACACATCCAGAAATCAACTGGAAGATTACATAGGATTTACAATGAGTATGTAATCTACAGGTTCGTCTCCATCAAGTATGCAAAGAACAAGTACATTTACAATGGTCTAGAGAAAGAACCTTATGAGAGAATTCACCAAGCTATAGAACATCACAACTTGTGCTCATAATTGATACAATTTAGCCTCCCTTATTTTCAACAATTTAATATCCATAAGTCTTAGTAATCCAATCTCATTAACTTTAGTAATTTGACATCTTCCCAGATATGTAATAATTGGCTCCCCCTACAAATGAGAAATCATAGTTCTTTTATAGAACAAAGGCCAAAAATGGTTACATTTAATCTAATAGTTAGGACCCACTTATAATAATCAATGACTCAAATTGATAGCATGTAATTGCCAGTTGTTAATAGAGTTAGAAATAACTAGAAAAAAGAATATTCTAGCATCTTTGATAGTTGGTAATCCTTCCAACTGGTAGATAGCACATTCACTACCATTTTCTAGTTCTGGTTCATGCCTTCTTTATTTATTTACATTTTCATCCATTTTAGCCTCCCTTTCCAGATCTAGTTCTAATTCTATTGATTGTGCATTCTGTGTAACATCTTCTCGAAGCTTTAATTAGGTCCAATATCTTGCAACAAACATAGAGAATTTAATCATCTAAATTAAAATATTTTAAATTTCAACCCTTACCTGTAAACTTGACATTTTGCCCCTTTATCAACAAAATGTGCTCTCCCAAACTATGGCTATAAGTCCCTTTGAACGTTAAACTTTTAACTTTAACATCATCACCCTTTATCAGAGAAATTTAACTTTTATGAACTTTCACCTTTTCTATCACTCAGTCGGCAATTTTAAGTTTTTCAGAACTTAACCTTATTACTTCCTTATTGGCAAAAGTTCCCATTTATGAACTTTGCCTCTTTACCTTATCTTTTATGTTATCAGCGAAAGCTTAAATTCTAAACCTTTGCTTTACATAGCAACTTATTGACAAAATTTAGGTTTTACGAACCTTGCTCATTTCTTAAGCTTGATGGCAAAAAATGAGTTCTATGAACTTTTACCCCTTAGGCTTTATTGGCAAATTTAACAGAATCCAATCTTGTCCTTGCAGCTTAATCAACAAAATGTGCCACTCTTGAACCATGCCTTGTTATCAGAAAATTGAGATATTTCAGAACTTAGCCTTATGGCTTAATCAGCAAAATGTGCCAATCCCAAACCATGCCTTGTTATCGGCAAATCAAGAAACTCCAAAACTTGTGAACTAGTTCCTAAACCCTTAGTTTTACTGATGGGAGTTTTCCTGACAAGACATTTTCCTGAACAATTTCTAACATTTTGGCTCTACAATGTGTTTATTGGTGAAAGCTTGCAACAATGATCCCTCAAAAGAATGTCAACTCTATCAGTAAATCAACTCAAATCAGAACCTTGCCCTTACTTATGAAAATTTCTTGATTCTTGCCTTGTTATCAGAAAATCACAAGAATCCTAAACTTTAAAACTAGTTCCATAACTCAAAGTTTTGCTAATAAAGGTTTTACCGATAATATCTTGTCTTAGCCAAATCTAACATTTTCGGTTTCAAAAGCATGTTGCCGGAAAAAGTTGAAAACTTCAAACCAGGACATATAGTTCAAAAAACTAGAGTTCACCAATGGGAATTTTCTCGATAAGGCTTTGCCTTAGACAAATGCTAAGTCCTTCCCTACTTAGTAATGTGGAGAAATTTATGACCAAAAAGGACTTATGGAATGTGCTCTCTATCGGTTAGTCGGGAAATCAGCGAACTATTGAACCCGCTAACCTACCAAAAAATGCTAAGTTTTTTTCTAGGAGATTTTCCCAAAAACACTAGATTTAATCATTTTGACCAAGGTAAGCACCCAACTTTAACCAAGCAAACACACAACTTTGACCAAGCGTAACTTCTTTATTTGAAGGAATTTTAACATAGTTCAAAATACAAAGTTGTATAGAATTGAATTCTCTATCCAACGATGACCTCCATTAGGGATTTCACTAAACTTGACCTTTGACTACAAATCAAGATCTAACATTTGACCATACCGCCCAAAGTGAAAAAACACACAAGTAAAACAAAAAAGTTGGGTCCCTATTTTGCTAGGGCAAAATGGGGCATGTTGTGAGACCCCAAATCTATTACATTTTCTTGACCGAATGATAAGTTTGTACTAGAATGTACTTTTGGTATTTGTTGAAATGTGAAGTAAGTTTAACTTATTCCAACACTGATGAGTGAGTACCTACCTAGTGCCTCATGGACCCACTTGGCAAGGTTGAAGGCCAAGGAACTGAAACCAAAGGTTGTTGGACAAGAGCTTTTTTCTGGTGATGTACCATGTGTACACCTTGCAAAATTGCATGGGAAGTGCCACTATGAAAATCTATCTTTAGATTTGATTTAGTTTTTGCATGTGCTTTTTTCGTAATTATTTAAGTTAGTAGAGTTTAAATGTCAAAGCATGAGAAAAAAGTTTTTGTAACTGATTAAGAGATCTTTGCCCATAATTTTTTCCTAGTACATTACCAGGGTTTCTACATAAATCTGTGTTGTCTATTTTGTGCTTTTTATTGCTAATTCACTATTATTTCAATTATGCACTGTTTATTTTTGTAATTTTTGTAACAGTATTAAGGTCATAAAGAAAAACCAAAATAAGATTTTATAGAGGAAAACAAACTGCGAACTTCACCTATTTTCATAACACTAAATAAAAGAATTCGTTAAAATCTCTACTGGCAAAAGAGTGTCTAGTTGCAGTTTTGAGATTATTATTATTAATTCTTTTTGTTATGTACAAATGATAATATAGTATTCAAAGTATACATTCCCAGAAAAAAAGATAGATTGAAAATTTTGATAAGATAACTGAAAACAGGAAATAGTAGGGTTAGTATAACTATATACTACCTATATTCACTTTTCCAAAAGCAAATTAAAATTTTAATAGGAGAGTGTGGCACGCATGTGTTGCCGGTAAGAAATAACATAAACAAAATAATGAAGCATTTGCAGTTGCCTGACCACTTATGTTCGTGAGGCCCTTATTCATTTCAGGGCTGTCATGACTAATTTATATTTTAAAAAGTTGGAACTTAATCTGTATATTCTAAGAATCTAAGGATTCCATCCTTGGAATTTGAGTCTTGTGAGCATCTAAACTATTATTCTTCATATAATTCAGCTTCTGCCATATTTGTCATTCTATAATAAACTATATTTTTTACATATATAAAATTTGAGCTATAAGACAGTGAGTAAGAAAATGACTATAGGGAGTACATCCTACTCAATTCTTTCACAATAGAAAATATACCTGCCATGTGTTATTGCCGGCGCCTTTACAACGAATCTTGAGCCAAATAAGTCTATATATACTACGCCGGAGTATAGAGAAATACAACTACTTGAGCTATTTCTGTCATCCAGCTGCTGTCTTTGCTATCGTTGCTAATATATCTGATTTGTGTTTCTTCTTTTAATTTTTAAAATGAAGACTGGTCTTGCTTTCATTGTTTCTGTCTCCTTCCTTTCTTGGGTTATTTTACTTTGTGAAGCTCGGCCTAATTGGGTACCCAATACAGCAATCCTAATACCCTCACCAGCTTTCGCCCCAATCATTTCTGTGGTCTCCACTGGTAATCCGGGAGAGGCAGAAAGCTATAAGGATTTCAGAGGAAATGCGTATGCTGGGCCTCTAAGAGGTAAGAACACAAAAAATGATGGTCCCCAAACAAATGAAGATGATATTGCTCCAGCACCACCCACGATGAGTCATCAACAAGGTCATAGTCCAGGAGTAGGACACAGTAATCCTTATTCACTGTGCTGTTGAAAAGCCAAATAGAAGAATGTGATTGCACACGTTGCTATTTGAAAGTTTCATATATTATGTTTATTGTGGCTTGTCCGTTAGTTAACTGATCTTTATTTATAGTATTTTGTACAAGCAAAGATCATAGAGGGATGCTGGTTTTGGCATGATTTATTGACGTGCAGAGTCATAGCATGTAATGTTTGATGGGTTTTATTTGTTAGAATGTAATGCTCTTTATTGTGCTTTCGATGAATGAAATTTCGTTCTTTCATACAGTTTTTAATTGGCCCATTTATTTTTTTGAGACCGAAGGTATTCATTTTATCTTTTTAGTTAAGAGTTTTTTTTAAGTTCAGAAAGCATGTATTGGTAAAAAGTGAGGACTCAACATCAAAATGGTTTAGATTAAATGTGTAGCAAACTGGAGTTTATCCTAAAATCTGGAGTCCATCATCAAGAATACCATGATTTGTATATGCTATAATCATTTTATAATATAATATGTTTTCTCCAATTATTCACATTGTTAGAGAATAATTTTAAAAAATTATTATATATAAAGTTTTTATATATTTTTAAAACTATATATAAATATATCAAAAATAAATGCTTTGGAATTTATTTTTAGACTATTTAAAATGAAGCTGAATTTTTTTGAATTTATCTTTATATTTTAAATTATTTCCTTGTTTTAATAGTAATATATGTATTTGTGGGAAGTTAGTTAAGTAAGAAGTAATATTACTGTTAAATTGATCTAATTCCAAAGATAAAAATCAGTCATGTAGGTATTTGTGTAGAATAAGATAAATAAGAAATATAAAAATCCGTAACATGTAAGAATTTGTGTAGAATAAGTTATATAAGAAATAATCTTTACCATTGAATAGATTTAATTGGGAAGATAAAAATCAATCTTTGTGATTTTTTTTTACTTTCCTCCTCTATCTTGCCTTACTCCAATAAGATGAGAATAATCAATTAATCTAAGTTGAAAATAAACTTAAAGATTCATTTCCTAAGATTTCACCAAATCAAATCATCCTTGTGTGACAAGAACTACTTTCATTGATTATGTATTTATCAAATACTCTTGATTTAGTATTACACTATACAAAACAAGTAACTTGGAATTCCTTGAACACAGAGGGAGTAACTTGATATCACTTTGAGAGAATCAAATAAGTTGGAGAAGTGACAAGAGATGATTGGAAGGATATTCATGACCCTAGTTAATAGATTAACAATACTTAAAGGGATGAGAACCATATGTTGAAAATTAAAATAAATTAAGATTTTGAATTAAATTGGTTAGAAGCATACTAATAGAAGAAATTTAATGGCTAATAAAAATACCAAACCAAAAAATTAAACATGATTATGTTAATCAAAATAATCATTGTCTATTAGAAAAAAAAAAAAAAAAAGTTATATAAACAATCTTTAATTCTTGATTTAGATTGATATTTATATTTAAAAATGTAAGGTTACTATTAATATTTAGAGAAACTAATGCTTTTAAGCAATATGACAATAAATCAATATATGGAATCACGTGCAACACAAATATAGGATAAATATAGATTTCAAAACACTTGTTAAAGAAAATGATATCAAACATTTGTCTTTATTTTTACTTTACACATATGTTGGATTTTCTATCTTCAAGTACCATTTAAATGAGATTGGTGGATAACCTCAATGAGTCTATAGATTTTAGATATGGAAAACAAGTAAAGGTCAAACCATCTCCACATCTCTAATAGCTAGTATTTATCTATCTAAAGTGAGACCCTATGAATTATGTATTGTTATAGTCAATACCATTGTTTTAGAAATATGTGTCCGGTTGGTTTGTATAATTTGTGGATCATGAATGCAATTTGGGTTGTTTATTCCCTATTGATACATACATACTTTTAATATTAAATGATCACCCACAATAGCTATTCAAGTTGTTTAGGTTCCATCACATAAATTATATGTTCTATACTAACAAATGCATTGTTGACAAACCAGCCTCATAACATGGATTTCACATAACACTTGTCATTTGTTAAATTAAAGTAGTGTTTCGTAGTCCAAATTCTTTTCACAAACATAATGTGATCCTATAGGACTAGTATATGTGGTCAAAATAGCCCTAAATGGGGATGAAATGACTATCTTTTTGTGATGCTGGTGGTCAAGGAGCCAAATTTGGGGCATGAAGTATGAGAAAATGCACAGCATTGAACACTTCCCTTTCCTTGACGTCCATGTTTTGAGGGAGTTGAAACTTGTCAACATTCAGAGCCGTGTTGAGAGATTTGAATTAGCTATTTAGAAGTCCTTTCTTTATGGCCTGGAGAACACACATTTCCACTTGAGAAGATTAGAGCAATTCCACAAGAAAGACTCCCCCAATGGGTGCGTCACCTTGAAATAGGTCATATCTCTCCATCGCCGCCTTCATTTTTTCTAGGGGGCTAAGTAGTCATTAATATAACCAAAGGCAATCATTTCCACAAAGTCGACATCTTGAACAAGGTCCATGATATTTGACAGAAAGATGGATGCTACATCGAAGTATGAGAGGGAATGTAGCAAGTCACATAGGATGGACTCACCCACTACCATTCGTATAGCAAATTCAATTTGTGGACAGTTCATGTCGAAAAACATGCACTAGCTTGCTAGAGTCATAAATGCCAATTTCTAATGGTTCCCATTTTTGTGTTTCTAGGTGGATGTGGTAGTTCTCCATGACGGACTTCATGGTTGAAACACAAAGTGTAGATGAGAGAGGCTGAGGAATATGAAGAGGACAAAAATAATGAAAAGTTGTTGAGAGGAAAAATGAAAGAGGCAATAAGAATAGGTGAGGTAAAAACAATTAATGGTAGAAACAAATGGGTAATGTGAGGACACACAAAGGTGAGATGAGAGAGAGGAGTGGTGGCTTAGAGTAAATGAAGGGGATCATCATGCAGGATAGCAAAAGATATAGAGTTAACGCTGAAGTACAACACAATGAAGATGTGAAGGAATAGCACATATGGACAGATGGAGATGGCCATTGGTGACAACCGATGACCTGTTTCAAATGGCTCAAAGAAATCTAAGGGAGGTATTACCATTACCCACACTACACGTCAACTCATGGTTTTCCTACCACTTCATCATGGATGCGTGAGTCATCTTGGGATAGCTCCCTAATGTTTTATGCTTTTGAAGATCAAATTATTTTTCTATCATTTTCAATAATAAAGTGGAATGATGGAAAATTATTTTCTATTGGGTCATTAAATTGAGAAACATCCAAACCCTATCTATCACTAAATTAGAAAGATAATCTATAGCATTACCTTCTCTAGAGTAGTGTGAGCAAGAATAATATTCAAATTGATCAAGGAGGCTAAAAATAGACTAAAATATATACTTTACTCTCCAGTTGATGACTTTTCTCTCACTAACTTTATTCACCACATTCATGGAGTCACCCTCAATACAAATTTTTTCGATCTGGTTTCTTTGTGCCAAATTTAGGCCATGCATAAGGGCTACTGCCTCTATTACATTATTTGAGCCATTTGGAATTTCATTGCTAAGGCTCGAATAAGGTTACTTGCACAATCCCTTATAATACATCTTGTTCTTGAGGGGCCTATATTTCCCATCAAAGTTTAATTAGATGAGTGGGGAGGTAGGAGGAAACCATTTTACTTTGCTGCTATCTATTTTATTTATATAATTCTAAATTGACCTTTTTGTATATGGAGTGCAAAGAAGAGGTCATTTCTTCGAGATTTCTTTATCCCAATTTGTGAACTGTGAATTGTCCTTTGAGTGATTATTGACTTCAGCCATGGTCTTTTTTGATATTATCAACTCTATTCTTTGGATGACATTGTGCCATGGAGATGGAGATTTTCTAAAGATCCTTTGATTGTGTTCTAACCAGAGGTTCTAGATGACAAGAGACAGAATGAGTTCCCAGATGCATACAAAAATGGATTCATAGTTTAAAGTCAGACAACTAGAGAAATGTTGTAAAAGTGTGTTAGGGAATACACCCACCACCCTAGTTTTCTACACAACCATTTGCAATATTGATAGCTATATTCACAATTAAATAGGAGATGGCTTACATCCTCCTCTTCTTCACCACAAATGACACAATTGAAGATAATCGATTCCCATTTTGTGCAATCGTTCACCTATTAGAATATTGTTGTGGAGGGCAAGCCATTAAAAAGTGTCCACTTTCAAGACACAAACATTGCTCTAGCATAATTGAAAAGGCTACTCTTTTAATTCTAGGTTTGTGAGATAGCAGTAACCTTCTTAAACATTATAGAATCCTAATTTCGATGTTGTCTATTTGATTTCATCTTTTACAGGGGAGAATATGATGAGTTTTTGAGCTAGTATTTCATTTAATAGTACATTTTGTGGTGTAGGGAAGCTACAATCTTGAAGTTTAATCCTCTATAATTTCCCATTTTTATTTTACTCTACCCCCATGCCTATTTTAGATATGTGCTTGCTTCATCCAAGTTTCACACATTGAGAGTGGTTGATAGCCATACCATCAATCATCCTAGAATAGTGTGCTTTCCCCATTATGTGCTACTTTAGAAAGTTGTGGGTACATTACCTCTCTGTCCTATACTATGAAGCTCCACATTTTAGGTCCTGACAGTGGATTTTCCACAATGAATATTCTTTCTCTATCTAGATTATCAAGATATTTTTCTTGCATAATTTGAACCCATTTTGTATTGGGTTTAGTGTACATGTTCCAAGCTAGTTTATCACCTAGTGCCGTGTTTTGTACTATTAGGTCATGAATTCTTGCACCTTCATGTACTTTAGGTTTGTAGATTTTTTTCCATGAGATAAGGGCTATCCTCTTTTGTCTAAGCTTCCCTGCCACATAAATCTTCTCACTATTTTTTCTAGTTTTGATAGCACTCCTTGTAGAATTTAGAGGACTGACATCATATATATGGGAATTGTAGAGAGGACTTCTTTGACCATCATAATTCTTCTTACCAAGGATACCCACCTACCTTTCCCTGAATATATCTTGTTCTTAATGACGAAGATAATATGTTGCCACATCTCTAATTTCCCTGATCCAGAGAATAAAGATATTCCTAAATATTTTCCTGGTAGCGATTCATATTTGAATACTAATAAGGTTGTCATTTTCTATTGGGTTGTAATTTTTGTATTAAACAAGAAGATTTTTTATTTTGAAGGGTTTGCCACTTAGCGTGGCATTCAACAATAAGACTCAATTACTTGTATGGATTTTTGTTTTTCTTTGCTTGATTTTCCAAAAAAAAAAAGCATGTCATCTTCAAAGAATGCATGCAGATATGGTTTCCTTAAGAATGGAACATGTCCATTCCTTTCTATATTTATTTTGAGGTTTTTTCCTTAATGGTATTGCTAAAAGCTTCTACCATGATGATGAAAAGGAATGGTGAGAGAGGCCTCCTTGTCTTAACCCTTGTGTAGATTTGAAAAATCATATTGGGCTTCCATTCACTGAAATTGAGAACCTAATAGTATAAATGTATGCATAAAACCATATGTGCCACTCTTTTGAAAAACCAAATCTGTGTAGAACTTGTAAGAGAAGGTCCCAATTAAAGTTATCATATGCTTTCAACATATATCTACTTCCATTGCAGATAATTTATTGAATTTAATTGAATGTAGAAATTCATGGGAGACAATTGCCCCTTCATATGTCTCTCTACTAGGTACAAATCCTCCTTTTTCTTCTGAAATTATTCTGGGAATCAATTTACCTATACTTTTCTCTATTGCTTTGGAAATGATTGTATAAATGACATTGCACAGAGATATTGGTCTAAAGTCCCCAAATGTGGTAGGATTCTTTATTTTGGGGATTAAGGTAATGAAGGAGACATTACATTCCTTAAGAATGTTTATGTGTTTCCTAGCCTCTTCCATTGTCATTAAGATGTCTCTACTTATGAAGGGCCAAAACTTTTGGAAAAAGAGCTATAAAACCATCTAGACCTAGTGGTTTGTCTCTTGCCATTGAGAATACTACATTCCTGATTGAAATCCTCCATAGAAAATTCTTCCATTAGGCACTTTTTTTCTTCATCAAGTATCAATTTGGGAATATTATACAATACTACAATGTTAGGATTTTAGGAGAGAGAGTTATCTTTGGAGAGAGTGGTTTCAAAATATCCAAGTAATTCATTATGTATTTCTTTGTCATTTTCAAAGGTCTTTCCTGTGGCATCCTTAATGTTGTAAATGGAATTTGCATGTTTTCTACCCTTGATTGAGATATGGAAGAATTTTGTATTCTTTATCCCCTCATTTAACCAAGTTTATCTACATTTTTTCTACTAAAGGATTTCCTCTCTTAGTAGTATTTCTTGTTATTCTTCTTTCAATTCCTTTTCTAGTGAAAACCTTTGGTAGTTCATACTATGCCTAATGGTGTGATTTTCTAATTCTACAAGATAAAGTCCAATTCTCTTTTTCTCCCTAAATATATTTTTGAAGTGAAGGTGATTCCATTTTTTATTTACGTTTTTACAAATTTTATTTTGTGGAGTAGTTGAAACATTTAGGAACCTATCACATATGAGGCTATTTCCCACCAATTTTGTAGTAGGTGAAGACAATTTGGGTCTCTAAACCACATAGCTTCAATTTTGAAAGAAATTTTCTTGAGAGCACGATATTTTGACACCTCATGGCTAAGTAAAAAATGGTTTGATCCTATCAGTGGGAAAGAAAGAACCTATCTAATCTTTCTACAAAGTGATAAAAATTATGTCTTCTATTTGTCCACCTGATCCTATCAATCTTAGGAATAGAATCATATAATTTGTTTGGAAATATAAAATCCTTGATGTCCTCCATCACTCTAGTGGGGGGAATAATTATTTACGACATAGTTAAGAGACATTGTTGATTAGGTATTGTTGTCATTGATGGCAACAAGGCAGACAGAGCATGATGGAGCTAAGGATGATTGAGAACTCAACATGGAACAACCTGCATACAAGGTTCTGGTCTAGACACAAAAGACTAAGATAGAATGGCTAAGTACTAACAACATAGAGATGGTAGCAAAAACTCAAGTGGTATTCCTCCATAGTTGATGGTCAAGCTATGTGGTTCAGGTATCTTATTCCGGATTGTTTGGAGGTACTATGTTCAAGATTACAATTCCTGATGACTTCCAGAAGTTAAGTAGTGATTGGTCTAAGTCTGGGTGAACATAGTTAAGTCAAGAACAATGCAGAGTGCATGAGTATTTTGGTCTGCATTTCTCTGCAAGTGATTGTATTAGTATGCGGTTTTTAGGTAGTATGGATAGGTGTTAGAAGAATCTATTTGATGAGTTACAGAGTCTGAAGTGATCCAGAAGATTGTCTACAAAACTCCAAGTTCTGGTAGTTGGTTTACCAATACTTCACCAAGTCAAAGGAGACAGTTCTAAGTTCCCAATAACACCTCATAAGGACATCATGACATGTAATCAATAAGATATGATCTGTGAAGTATGAGGAATGGTTGATGTGATTATATAAGGTTCATATGGTCTGTAGTAAGAGTGTTGGGTATAAGAGATGTTTAGGTCAAGCATGTTCTTAAGAGACAAGTCGACAGCCATGTTGGATCTTTATGCGGAGAAGGTATATTGTCTAAACTATCAATCTAAGTGGTTGAATGGTAGGTGCCAACCTCTATAAAGATTATTTCATGTTTGTTTGGGTCTGCATTGTTGTTTATATAGACGATCAAGCTGACAAGGTAAAATACATTATATACACACTTCATGTCTAGCTTGCGATGATAATGTGTGTGAAGTGTGGAGTTATGTGCAAATTCAAAGTGTGAAGGATTATAAGTAGAATATAGAGTAGAAAAGGAAAATAAGGACAAAAAATAGAGTATATGTAGAAGAGTTAAGAAGTAGGTGAGATTAAATGAAGACTTTTGAATCTCTGTACTTGGCTTTAAATGGAACTATGATCCAGTATACAGTAGATGCGCTACAGCAGTTCATCACTGGCAGTGAGTCAATTTACTTCCTTCTTCTATTCTTCTTTCTCAGTGGACAGTGAGTCCACCTGTAGTGAGCATTTCTTTAGGGAGTGATCCCTAAGGCAATGACCCTTCTTGTAATTTGGGATTGTTCTATCATAATATATTGTGAGCTAACACTCACTGTGGTTTTTCTCTTTTTGGGTTTTCCACGTAAAAATCTTGGTGTCTATGTGTTATGTCCTTATGGTTGTTGTTCTTATGCTTGTTCTACTTTCATGTTATTAATTTTGGAATTTGGATTAATAAACAAGTTAAGAAGTGCTTTTGCGGAATACTAATTCACCCCCCTCTCAGTATTCCTTAGTTTTAACAATTGGAATTAGAGCAAGGTTCCTTTGAAGAAGCCTAATAGCTTGAGGAAGATCTGGGAGAGTTCACTCGTGGCAGCTAGAAGATTTGGAAACTTCTCAAACAATGTTGAAATGGAAGCAACTCTTATTGATCTTCAAAAATCTAAAGAAAAAATCAAGGATCTGAAGGATAACATACAAGAAGCTGAAGAATGTATTTTAAAGATAAAAGAACAAGTCAAGAAATTAAAAGAAAAATACAAAGAAGTTAGTGAACAATTGATATGAACAAATGAAACCTTGGATGATTTGAAAGTGGAAGTTATAGAAAGAGAAAAAGTAGAAGATCTAACTCTGATGATAAAAAGCAAGTCAGAAGAATGTGTCAAACTTAAAAAAGAAATTGTGAGCTTGAAAGCAGACATTGAAAAAGCCAAGATCTATGAAGAAAAGTTCAAGATAAGTTTTGTAAAGCTTGATGAGATGATTGCTAGTCAAAAGAGTTCCGATGATAAGCAAGGCTTGGAATTTGAGAGAGGAGAAAGCTCAAAATCAGATCAAGCAAACACTGAGTTAAAGAAAGATAAAGGCAACCAGTTTAGGAATCAAAGAAGAAGACTTAGAAGACCTCTAGTCAGATAGCCAAATGCTCAAAGGTACCCATGCTTCAATGGCCATTGTTTTAATTACAAAAAGTTTGATCATAAAGCTACTTAGTGTATGAGTGGGTTAAATCAAAATCAAAATGTTCCATCATTTTCTGGTCAATGCTTCAATTGTAAGAAAATTGGTCATAGATCAAATGAATGCAAAAGTTTGGTAAGAAATGGCTTTCACAATTCAAGGAATACTCAATCATTCAATGGAAGATGCTTTGCATGCAATATATTTGGACATATGATTAATCAATAAAGATCAAATCCAACAAATAGAGGTATTAAGAACAAAGGAATGTGGTATTCTACAATTGCAACAAGTTTGGACATGTTGCAAGATTCTACAAAAGGAAGAATGTGAAAAGAAACCACTATGCTAAAGAAAGGAAAATAGAACAAAGGAATGATAAGGGAAAGGAAAAAGTTGATCTGGTTGAAATCAATAAGGAAATGAACAAGGTCTAGATTAAGAAAGATGATGACAATATAAAGGATGGATCCGCACCATCTTTTGGTGCAGATACTTCCTCTAAGAAATAAATTGGGAGCTCTAGCTCAGGGGCAGCTGTGTTGAAAATCCAAAACCCCCAACCAGAAAGTTAGTACTAAAATCCAACACTAAGGTATGTTGTGAAGTACTTTATGAAAACTCGTCTAAATGAAATTTTGGTAGAAAAAGATCCAATGCGGAGCATAGCGGAGCAATTTGGATTTACTATGGTTGACAAAGAAGTGTTTCACAACTTTTTGAAAGACTGCATTTATGATGATTTAGTTAAGGGTTCAAGGGGTTAAAAGGTTTGGATTCGTAAAAGATTAATCACTTTGCATTCAAACTATCAAGTGTCTAAGGCAAATTGAAGCAAAACTCCAAGCAACTCAAAGATTTCCAAAATGATTCAAGCCAAATCAATCTCAAGTGAAGGAAACCCTAATCTAAATAAAGAGGTATTTTCTGTTTAAAACCCTACCGCAAATTTGTTTCATTATTTGTGGAAATGGCAACACCACAAGTGGTGGATATCACTGAGTGAGCCTAATCGAAATTCAAGAAACATCCATTCAAATCAACCAAAGTCAATCAAATTGGTGCATTTTCAGATATTCCACACACAGTTATGCATGTGGAGGATGTTAGGGCTTACATCCATGTTTCCTTAGAAGAGCATGGTGACATCAGATTCTTAGACCTATATCTGGAGCATCTAAGCGGTGATCATTTTGAGCTGAAAGAATAATACAAAGCTATGGAGGAGAATAAATTCATTCAATGTATAGACTTTCCTACATTTACAAAAGATGAATGGGTCCAGTACATCTTGAACATAATCCACAATGAAATCATGTGGTTGGGACAGCGCTTCAAGATCACCAAGGATACAATTAGGGCTGTGGTTGGACTAAGCTCTACTGGCAGTGTTCCCCTTTTGAAAGCTATGAAAAATGATACAGTAATGGCAGCCACCATAGTGAAATTTGATAAAAGGGCTTTAACAATCAATGATATTGAAGATCATGCTGTAAGATTTGCATCCATGGTGTTAGGATACAAAGTCTCTTTCACTAACCGGGAGAACTCTGTCTCTGGCACAACCATATACACTGCCTATTAGATGATCAAGGAAAATGTAGACTATGATATATGTGAATTGCTCTGATAGTAAGTGATGGAAAACTTGAAAAAAACAAAAGAAAAGAAATATCCCTTCAAATTTGGTACATTGATCATCTGTTTGTTTTTCTACTTCATGCAGGAGTTTCCAAAGACGAAGAACTTGTTTTGTTTAAATAGTTAGCTAGTTGCTATACAAATTAGGGATCATTTAAATAGTATTAGAAACTACGATGAACAAAATGTAGCCCTATGGGGCTATTTCAAGAACTTCTAGAGAATGATACAATCAAGAGAAAGAATTCCAAAAGCAATTGTGGAAAAATACAAGGATGACATATGCTTCATTGTAACCAAAGACTGATGCGTGATGGAGGCTGTTGAGACTAGAACTATTTGGGTTATGCCAATGGGATATGAAGTAGATGGAGCTATTATGGATAACTACACACAACAAATGCTAAGCAATCCCTGGGACCTCAAAGAGGAAAGATTTGGAACATACGAAGAACTATCTACAAAAATTCATGTTGAATTAAAAAAGCCTAAAATCTCTAAGAAAATGTGGAGAGTGGTAGAGGATTACACCCTGAGACAAGGCTTCACAAAAGAACAAGTAAAATAGGCAAGGGAAAAAGCACAAGCTAAAAGGGTAGAAAAAAAAAAGAGAGACAATGAACCAGTTAAAGCTATGGAAGAACCCAAGAGAAAACTAGAAAAACTAGAGGTGTCAAGAAGGAGAACGAGAGGATCTACCTTTCCAGAAGCTGCATCTATTTCCTCTGATCCCACACCATCTACAAGTGTGCAAATTCTTGCCACTAGTCACCAAAGGAAGAAATCAAAGTCTAGAAGAATGCATGTAAGCATTGTAGTTAATGAGCAAGAGACAAAAGTAGATGAAGAAGTAAAAGGGATGAAAACTAAGGCTACCAAAGTCTCCAAAAGTAGTAAAAAAAACAACCTCAGGTAAGGACACAACAAAGAAAAGGGCAAGACAAAATGTATCACAGCTAGAAGAGGCTACAATTAGCCTGGAAGATGTTCTTAAGGCTGTCACAATAGATGGAAATCTGAAACCAATATCCTAATTCTATGATTATTATAATGATGCAGATAAAAGGGTTTTGGAAGATGCCACTATAGAGTATCTGAACATATACAATAAGGCTCTTATTGAAATCATTTGTGATCTTTCTAATATCCTAAACACCATTATGTATGAAAGGAAAGAAACTACCATGGCCAAAGATGTTGAAATCAGAGAGCACACACTTGTGATGTAATGTCTGGAGATCACCCTAGAAGAAAAGACCATAATCTCCAAAGCTCTTAATAAAGAATTTAGGACAAAGAGGAGAGTGAACACTCTTATGGGAGGCAATATTAAAAAAGTGGTTAGGGAAATAGAAGAAACCACTCTAAATATATTAAAAGAATTAATCCCCAGACCATTTATGACAATGAAGGAGCAAATGAAGGAGATGATACATCTTTTCCAGAAGTGAACTTGGACTAAGGGTTAGTTGACAAAGTGGCTAAAGAAAGGGAAACTCCTGCTACAATTATTGAGACTAGTCTCCCTCTGAAACAACAAATAGGTGGCAAGACTGAAATGGAGAAGACCAAAAAGATAGATGAAGTCAATGATCAAGAAGAGAAACAAGATAGGGAAATCCCTGCACCAAAACAAAAAGATGGTGCAAATGAATGGATTTAGATGCTCCAGAGCTAAACCAAGAAGAAGAATTCTCTAGTATAGCAATAGACATTGCAGACACAATTAAAGACTTTTTGGAGAAAGAGAAATAAGTCCTGGATGAGCCTAAATTTTTGTACAGACCAATAAACCTAGACTCAATGTCCCCTGTACAAAAATTTAAACTAGTATCAATTGTGCAGGAAAAGGCACAAGAAGAAATTTTGAAGTCTCACATATAGGAAAGTGAATTGATTAGTGAGGCATCTAGCATTTTGGAGAAGTTGATGGCATCATATCAGAAGGACACCTCTTTGTCTTCAATAAGTAAACTAAAATGACTCACAAATTCTGTAAGCAAGTATTTTGAATCTTTTGAGAAATCTGCTGAGACAAAAGTGAGACAAGAATTTGATGAGAAAAGACTAAATGAATTGAAGACTATGATAGTGAATGACAAAGCTCTACTAGACAATAAAATGAAAAATACATAGAGTGCTATCAAATAAGCAAGTGACCTATACAAATGTTATTTATCTTGGCCAATAGCCTCAAAAGAGCTAGAAGAAAAGATAAAGAATCTGAAATTGTAGTTGATAAATATTTCTAAATCATTTGATCTAGCATTTGAGTTGGTGAGCAGCAAAGAAATACAAGTAATTAATATTCATAATGAGTTAAGTGATCTTGTAAATAAGAGGGATCAGATGAAAAATAAAATATGCCAGTTGAGAGGACTAATTAGTACGAAGTTAGATTCAATGATTAGTATTGCATGAGAAGCACAGGCAGCTTTGCAAATAGACACATCCTCTGACATCCAAAAGACAAAAGAATCACTCTTTCTGATAAACGGTAACATTCAAATTTTGGAAAGAGATAAGATTCAATGGGATGAAGAGACTACACAATTAAAGATTGTGTATAAGGATATTCTTTCACTGATAACTAATTGAGTTGAAGATTGTATGTGTACATATGTGACAGAGTATGAAATGTTTTTGCTATTTTGATACAATTTTGATCCTTGTACATGTACCCTTTGTTGGCAAGAGACACTATATGGATTCATGGTTGTTGTCATTGATGGCAACAAAGGTCATCCCACATATCCGCAAGTCATAATGTGTCTCTACCGGAAGTCAGAATAAAGAATGTTGTGGTCCGGTGAAGAAGAACAGAGCATGTGGTAAGGTCCGACAGATTGGTCCGGATCTCTCAGAGGAAGTGTCTTGGTGCAGTGCGGATTTGGGGAAGTCAAGAGGACTACCTTGAGTGGTATATTCCAAGGATTTAGCCTCCGGTGATGGACAAGGAAAAAGATATGAATGGTTGAGTACCGGATTCCTGAGAGACAGTGAAAACAGAGGAAGAACTGACTGGCAGAGTATCAGACTGCTTTCTGGATGTGTTACTGTTGATAACAGAGGTTGTGAAGGCATGAATCATGTTTGGCCGACATGATTAATGATATCTACAATTATATGCTTGATCCGCATTACTTGGTGAGGAAGGATTCAGCCGACAGAACAAGAGTTTGTAAGAAACTAGACTGTTCCGGATGCCGACTAGAAAGGTGATGAAATTACTTGTGCGGATATATATAGAGGATGGATTTAGTTGTGAAAGTGTGTGTTGATGTGAAGAAATATGCGAATAAGTCAAGAATAGAGCAGAGGTAGCAAAAAGGATCCGGTATGTGAAAGATAGCAGAATAAAGAATAGAGGAAAGATGAAGTGCAGCAGATCAGTGTACTGAGCCTAACCGGAACTGAACTCCAGCATATGCAGATGCTTCCAATCAGTTCAAGACTGTGATTCTCATCACTTTGTAGACAGTGTGTCTTCTTGTAGGCAGTGGGCCTCTTGTGAGCAGTGTGCTCGGGTAGTGAGCCCTAATTGGCAAGTGCCATTTTTGTAATTTCCTATTCTTCTAACAGAGAATAATTTTGGGTTAATCACCCCGTGGTTTTCTCCCTTAACAGGGTTTCCACGTCAAAAATACTGTGTCATGTGTTTCTTATTTCATGGTTAATGTTTTTGTGTTTGATTTTATGCTGCATCAATTAAAAGGAAAGTTCAATAAGGGAAATAATTAGGATAACTGATTCACCCCCCCTCTCAGTTATCAACAATTGGTATCAGAGCTAAGTTCCTCCTAATAGAGCCTAACAGCTTGAGGAAGATCTGGGATTTCAAATGGATGCATATGGTTTAAGGGAGCAACTCAAGACTGCTCTTGAGGATCTTGAACAGTCAAATTCTGAAGTCAGTGAATTAAAGGAAAGACTCAAACAGGCTGATGAATTCATGAGAGAATTAAAAGACAAATTAAGTCTCTCTATGAAAAAGAGAAAGGAGCTGCTTCAACAGTTGGCAAGACAAAGTGAAGAAAGCAATACAAATGAAGAATTGACTGAGCAAACCAAGTTATGTGAAAAGTTATCAAAAGAAGTCATTATGTTAAGACATGAAATGGAATCAGGAACTATAAAGTTTACTCAAGAGATTGAAGAAAAAAGAAAGGCTGAAGACAATCTAAGACAATCTCTTAAAGAAAAATCAGAAGAATGCCACCAGATGGACAGGATTATCAGACATCTTAAATCTGATCTTGAAGATGCCAAAGATAATGAAGGAAAACTTGAGGATCAAATTGCCTCTCTCAAAAGAGACCTTCAAACAGCAAATGAATATAAAGAGAAATTCAAGATAAGTTCTGCTCAACTTGAAGTTCTTCTTGGAAGTCAAAAGAGGACAGATGACAAGTATGGTTTGGGATATGAGAAAGGAGAAAGCTCCGGATTTGGTCAGAAGAATCTTGGATCAGAAAATCCAAGGAGCAGGCCTAGAAGACCTCCGGTAAGACAGCCAAATGCTCAAAGATATCCATCCTTCAATGGATACTGCCACAGCTGCAACCACTTTGGTCACAAAGCTGATCAGTGCAGAATGAGAATGAATCAGATTAATTCATCCTTCTCCAGACAGTGCTTCAACTGCAAAAGGTATGGACACAAATCCCATGAATGCAGAATTATGCAAGTAAACAAATCATTCAAAGGTAGATGCTTCACATGCAATAGAGTAGGTCATATGGCTAATCAATGCAGATCAAGAGGATATCAGTCAAATATGCAAAGAAATGTTATTTGCCAAATCTGCAATAGGTCCGGTCATAATGCTAAAGTCTGCAGAAACAAGAATCAGGACAAAAGAGGTCCGGTGTATAATCAGAATCAAGACAAGGGTAAACAAAAGATGAATGCGGATGAGGTTAGGAATCAGATGAGCAAGATTTGGGTGAAGAAAAGTTCAGAGAATGTAGAGGTTGGATCCGCACCAGACTCTGGTGCTGATATTTCTTCCGGAAATTAAAAAGTGAGCTCAGGCTCAGGGGGAGACTCAAAGAAAATCTTGTTCCCCCAGCCAAACAAGTGGTGCCGGATGTGGCACAAGATGCGGATCAAAGGGTTTGTAGATATGAGTCTTGAGATACTTCAGTCAAGTTTTCAGAGGTCCGCATGGAGTTATGAAGAAGCTGTGATCGATCAAATAAGACCTGTTCAGGGAGATGCTCCGGTATGATAAAGGATTACAAAAAGGTCCAGAAAGATCCGGAAATGCACTATCTTGTTCTGCGGATTGGACAGAGTGTTTGGGATGTTCTTGTAATATGTTACCTCGATTTATTCATGATTGAAAGATCCAGATGATATCCACAGATCAGGACTAATCCGAGATACACCAAGCTATCCAGACAAGGCAAACCGGAATGATGTAGGTGAAGCATTTATTGCAGACAGATATTAGGGTTCGCAGAGCAATTTAAGGGATTTCTCAAAGGTCATTTGCTCATTCTGCACTCGAGAAGAAGCGAAAAGTGGAGCTCTGCAACAAGGTTCATCAAGCACACCAAGGATCTCCTGCCGAAGTTATTGCATAAATCAATCCAACCACTCCGTGCAAACCGAAGGCGCATAAGGTATTCTCTGTTTTTCATTACCTCACTGCAAATCTTTGAAGAATGGCTACTCCAAACATAGTTAAGATCTCTGATAGACCTCGCCCCTCATTCAAGAAACATCCCTACAAATCATTGGAGGTAGACCCACTAGGAGCCTTCTCTAATGTTCCTCACGGAGTTTTACATACCGAAGACATTAGGGTTTACATACATGCAAACATTGAGGAATTTGGGGAATTCAAATTAAGAGACCTCTATCACAAGCAACTGATAGACAATGCTTTTGAGCTTAAACCATAGTATAAGGATATCCAGAAGAAACAATTTGAGCAATTTATTCATTTCCCCTGCTTTGAAGAAGATGAATGGGTCCGGTATGTACTGAGCAGGATGCATGACAACTTTCTATGGCTAGATAGACCCTGCAAGATCACAAAAGAGGCAATTAGAGCAGTAACTGGTCTATACTCTTCCGGAGGGGTACCTATCCTCAAATCTGTCAAGAACAACATTGTAACTGAGGCCACCGGATCAAAATTTGATAAGAGGGCAATGACCATTGAAGATATTTCGGATCCGGATATCAAATATGCATCAATGATAATAGGATACAAGATCTATCACTCCAGCAGGGAGAATTCTGTATCCGGAACTGCAGTATACACTGCCTATGAAATGCTAAGAAAGAATGCAGAATATGATCTCTGTGAACTACTGCTAAGCCAATTAATGGAAAATATACAGAAAATCAAGAAGGATAAGAAGAATTCCTTTAAGTATGGTACTCTTATTGTATGTCTATTCTTCTACTTCATGAATGAGCTACCCAGAACAAGTGGATGGGTATGGCAGAATGACAAACCTGTTGCAGTCCAGATAAGAGACTATTTGCATGGACTTGGGGATGCAAAAGTGAGAAATTCAGCTCTATGGGGATACTTCAAAAACTTTCAGAGCATGATGCAAGCAAGAGAGAGAATTCCCCAGTCTCTTGTTGAAAAATACAAAGACTCAGTGTGCTTTATGGTTGACACTGATCAGTGCCTAATGGAGGCAGTGGAGCCAAGGACTGTCTGGATCATGCCCATGGGGTATGAAGTGGATGAACAGATAGTGGAGCTGCATGTTCAACACATGCTAAGTCAGCCCAAAGATCCTAAGGCAGAAAGGTTTGGAACCTTTGAGGAGCTGAGTGTAAAAATACATGTAGAACTCAGGGAACCTGAGATTAAAAGAAAGGTGAGAAAAGAAGTAGAGCACATTGCTCAAGGCCTAGGCATCTCAAAGGAGGCACTTGATGCCAGCCGGGAAAAGAGGAGGAAGGCTGAGGAAGAAGAGAAAAGTAAAGAAAGTGCTCCGGTTGAAGCTCCCACCCGGACCAGATCATCAAAGAGATCTGCACCTCCCTCAACCAAAAGTTCAAAACCGGAAGTCCAGGCATCCGGTAAGAGATCCAAGACAAAAGCCACAAGGGCTTATGGAAGCCAAAAGGATGAAGAGGAAACAGAGTCAGATGAGGGAATAAAAGAAATAAAGAAACAGAAAAAGAAAGGATCCGGTAAGCCCTCCACAGGCCAAGACAAGGATGAAATGGCAGAAGGATCTGTTGAAAAGCCCACTCTGTCTCTAGAGAGCATAATCAAGTCGGTCACGGTGGATGGAAACCTTCAACCAATGACTGAATCATATGATGACTTCAGTGAGGCCGACCAAAAGACTCTGCAGGAGGCCACAGTAAAATATCTTAACATATATAATAAGGCTTTCATTGAAATAATATCTCTTATTCCTAAAAGCCTAGAAAAGGAATTGGAAGTAAGAAAGAATAATGCTCATGCTAAAGATCTTGAGATCCGGGAGCAGATAGCTATTCAGCTATATCCTCAAATTGATCCCAAGACAATGAACATTATCTTCAAGGACTGCAAAGATGAGTTCAGAAGCAAAGCTAGGATGAATCAACTCATGCTTGGCGAGACTGACAAAGTGGCCCAAGAAACAGAAGAGATCCTCCGGAAGGCCTTCAAAAGGTTCAATCTTCCGGTTGTAGAGGATTTAGGTACAGAAATAGCTGAGGACTTGGGACCCTCTGCTCCAGAAGAAGTGGCCCATGAACAAGCTAGCATCTCTCCTCCGGTTTCCCCTACAATCTCCGGATCCAAAGAAGAAGAGCAATTACAGGAGAAGGAAGCAGTGGTAAAAGACAAAGAGGTTGACAGTTCTAAGACTGCAGAAGAAAAGAAACATCTGTCTCTGGCAAGAGACACTGCACAAACTGTTCAACAATTTTTGAGCAAAGAAACTCTAGAGATTGATGAACCGGAGCTTCTAAAAGGCCCATTTGATTTTGACTCTCTCTCTCCGGTACAAACAATGAAGATAGCTTCATTTGCAAATGCCAAGGCAAATGAAAAGCTCCTGAAGTCTCATATGGAAGACTGTGAGTTGATAGAGGCTACTTCCGGAGTACTTGTAAAGATTATGCCATCAATCCAAATAGATCCGACAGCCTCCACTTCCGGTAATCTAAAAACCTTAGTCAGCAGTGTTGATACACATTTTGATTCTCTAGAAAAATCAGCTGAAGAAAAGGTCCGGAAGGAATTTTTGGACAAGAGATTTTCAGAAATATTAGAATTAATCTCTAAAGATAGGAAGATTGTAAGCATTGGAATAAAGAGCTTAGAGAATGCTCTTAAGGATGGCGGTGACATCTATAAATTTTGTATATCCTGGTCAAAGGCAACAGCAGCATTTGACAAGAAAATAAAAGAGGAACAGGATAAGCTACAAAGCTTATCTCAAAGTTTTGATCCTCTCTCTTCCTCTATAATAAATCAAGAATGTCAGACTATTGCAGTCTTGAATGAAATAAAGAATGTTGAGAAGGAAAGAAAGAACATCACTAACCAGATGGGAGAACTTAGAAGGATTATAATCCCTAAGTTGGAAACTATGCATGAGGCCATCAGTGATGCTCAGACCACCACCCAAACAAAAGATCCGACAGATCTCAAGCGGGCAGAAGCCTTTGCATTTTTGTTAAGTGGTCAGATTTCAATTTTGGATAGAATGAAGCAAAGCTGGGCTACAGAAATGATCCAATTGCAGACATCCTTTGCAGACATTCTTCAATATATGTGAGTATGTAAATATGCGGCTAAATATAAGAAATTTTTAAAATTTTTGATATGCGGACCCTACCCTTTGCCATTGATGTCAAAGGGGGAGTGAGGAGCAGTGAAAAATGAGGAATCCAACTAAGGGGGAGTTCTGGAAATTGTATATAAAGACAGAGCATCAGCAAAGGGGGAGCATAGTGAAAACACTTAGTCATTTTTCACTAAGTGTTGCCATCAATGCCAAAGGGGGAGATTGTTGGCAAGAGACACTATATGGATTCATGGTTGTTGTCATTGATGGCAACAAAGGTCATCCCACATATCCGCAAGTCATAATGTGTCTCTACCGGAAGTCAGAATAAAGAATGTTGTGGTCCGGTGAAGAAGAACAGAGCATGTGGCAAGGTCCGACAGATTGGTCTGGATCTCTCAGAGGAAGTGTCTTGGTGCAGTGTGGATTTGGGGAAGTCAAGAGGACTACCTTGAGTGGTATATTCCAAGGATTTAGCCTCCGGTGATGGACAAGGAAAAAGATATGAATGGTTGAGTACCGGATTCCTGAGAGACAGTGAAAACAGAGGAAGAACTGACTGGCAGAGTATCAGACTGCTTTCCGGATGTGTTACTGTTGATAACAGAGGTTGTGAAGGCATGAATCATGTTTGGCCGACATGATTAATGATATCTACAAGTATATGCTTGATCCGCATTACTTGGTGAGGAAGGATTCAGCCGACAGAACAAGAGTTTGTAAGAAACTAGACTGTTCCGGATGCCGGCTAGAAAGGTGATGAAATTACTTGTGCGGATATATATAGAGGATGGATTTAGTTGTGAAAGTGTGTGTTGATGTGAAGAAATATGCGAATAAGTCAAGAATAGAGCAGAGGTAGAAAAAAGGATCCGGTATGTGAAAGATAGCAGAATAAAGAACAGAGGAAAGATGAAGTTCAGCAGATCAGTGTACTGAGCCTAACCGGAACTGAACTCCAGCATATGCAGATGCTTCCAATTAGTTCAAGATTGTGATTCTCATCACTTTGTAGAAAGTGTGTCTTCTTGTAGGCAGTGGGCCTCTTGTGAGCAGTGTGCTCGGGCAGTGAGCCCTAATTGGCAAGTGCCATTTTTGTAATTTCCTATTCTTCTAACAGAGAATAATTTTGGGTTAATCACCCCGTGGTTTTCTCCCTTAACAGGGTTTCCACGTCAAAAATACTGTGTCATGTGTTTCTTATTTCATGGTTAATGTTTTTGTGTTTGATTTTATGCTGCATCAATTAAAAGGAAAGTTCAATAAGGGAAATAATTAGGATAACTGATTCACCCCCCCCTCTCAGTTATCAACACCCTTTACCATTTATGTCAAAGGGGGAGAAGAAGACCAGAAAAAAATGGGCAAACACCTTAGGGGAGAAAAAATACAGAGTCAGGGGGAATAGATACAAATTTTTCACTAAGTGTTTCCATCCATGCCAAAGGGGGAGAATGTTTGCAACATAGTCGAGAGACACTGCTAATTGGGTAATGTTGTCATTGACGGAAACAAGGAAAATCAAGTATGATGGAGCTAAGGATGATTGGGAACTCAACTTGGAACAACCTGCATAAAAGGTTCTGGTCTCTACACAAAAGACTAAGGCAGAATGGCTAAGTACTGACAACACAGAGTTAGTAGAAGAAACTGAAGTGGTATTCCTCCATAGTTGATGGTCAAGGTATGCAGTTTGGGTATGTTATTTAGGATTGTTTAGAGGTACTATGCTCAATATTACAAGTCCTAATGCCTTCTAAAAGTTAAGTAATGATTGGTCTAAGTCCAAGTGAACACAATTAAGTCAGGAATAGTGTAGAGTGCATGATTATTTTGGTCTGCATTTCTCCACAAGTGATTGTACTAGTATACAGTTCTGATGCAGTATGGATAGATGTTAGAAGCATCTATTTCATGAGATATAGAGTCTAAAGTGATTTGGAAAATTGTCTACAAACTGCCAAGTTTAGGCAGTTGGTTTTTCCAGTACTTCACCAAGGCAGAGGAGACAGTTCTAAGTTCTGCATTTCACCTCATAATGACACTATGACTTATGGTTCATAAGATATGATCTGTGAAGTATGAGGAATGGTTGATCTGATTATTTAAGGTTCATATGGTCCACAGTAAGAGTTTTGGGTGTGACAGATGTTTAGGTCAACCATGTTCTTAAGAGACAAGCGGACAGGCATGTTGGATATTTATACGAAGAAGGTATATTGTCTAAACTATTAATCTAAGTGGTTGAATGGTAGGTGCCAACCTATATAAAGATTATTTAATGTTTGTTTGGGTCTGCATTATTGTTTATACACATGATCAAGCTGACAAGGTAAAATACATTATATACATGCTTCATGTCTAGCTTGCCGACTTGATAACGAAATGAATCTTGTTGCGGTTATAAGTACTCAATGGATTGTGATTACGATGTGTGTGAAGTGTGGAATTATTACAAAATTGGAATGTGAAGAATTATAAGCAAAATATAGAGCAAAAAAAAAAAACAAGGACAAAAAATAGAGTATATGTAGAAGACTTAAGAAGCAAGGAAGATTAAATGAAAACCTTTGAATCTGTGTAATAACATTTAAATGGAACTGTGATTAAACATATGGTAGATGCCCTACAACAATTCATCACTGGCAGTGAGCCAATTTTATTCCTTCTTCTATTCTTCTTTCTCGGTGGACAGTGAGTCCACCTACAGTGAGCATTTCTTTGGGTAGTAAGCCCTAAGGTAGTGAGCCTTCTTGTAATTCAGTATTGTGCTATCATAATATATTGTGAGCTAACACTCACCATGGTTTTTTCCATTTTCGATTAATAAACAAGTTAAGAAGTAGTTTTACGGAATATTGATTCACCCTCCCTCTTAGTATTCCTTACTTTCAACAATTGGTATCAGAGCAAGGTTTCTTGAAAGAAGCCTAATAGCTTGAGGAATTTTTGGAAGAGTTCACTCATGGGAGCCAGGAGATTTGGAAACTTCTCAAACAATGTTGAACTAGAAGAAACTCTTATCGATCTTGAAAAATCTGAAGTAGAAATCAGGGATCTAAAGGGTAACATACAAGAAGCTGATGAATGTATTTTAAAGCTAAAAGAATAAGTCAAGAAATTAAAAGAAAAATACAAAGAAGTTATTGAACAATTGATATTAGAAAATAAAACCCTAGATTATTTGAAAGTGGAAGTTATAGAAAGAACAAAAGTAGAAGAAGATCTAAATCTGATGGTAAAAAGCAAGTCAAAAGAATGTGTCAAACTTGAAAAAGAAATTGTGAGCCTGAAAGAAGACTTTGAAAAAGCTAAGAGCTATGAAGAAAAGTTCAAGATAAGTTCTGCAAAGCTTGATGAGATGATTGCTACTCAAAAGACTTCCGATGATAAGCAAGGCTTGGGATTTGAGAAAGGAGAAAGCTCAAAATTAGGTCAAGCAAACACCGAGTTAAAGAAAAACAAAGGCAACCAGTTCAATAATCAAAGAAGAAGACGTAGAAGACCTCCGGTTAGACAACCAAATGCTCAAAGGTACCCATCCTTCAATGGCCATTGTTTTAATTACAAAACATTTGGTCATAAGGATACTCAGTGTAGGAGTATAATAAATCAAAATCAAAATGTTCCATCATTTTCTAGTCAATGATTCAATTGCAAGAAAATTAGTCATAGATCAAATGAATGCAGAAGTCTGGTAAGAAATGGCTTTCACAATTCAAGGAATACTCAATCATTCAATGGAAGATGCTTTGCATGCAATAGATTTGGACATATGGCTAATCAATGCAGATCAAATCCAACCAATAGAAGGCATCAAGGACAAAGGAATGTGGTATGCTACAATTGCAACATATTTGGACATGTAAGATTCTACAGAAGCAAGAATGTGAAAAGAAACCACTATGTTGAAGAAAGGAAAACATAACAAAGGAATGATAAGGGAAAGGGCCAACACTTTTGGAAAAAGAGCTATAAAACCATCTAGACTCAGTGGTTTGTATCTTGCCATTGAGAATATTACATTCTTGATTGAAATCCTCCATAGAAAATTCTTCCATTAGGCAATTTTTTTCTTCATGAAGTACCAATTCGGGAATATTATCCAATACTACAATGTTAGGATTTTGGTAGACAGAATTATCTTTGGAGAGAGTGGTTTCAAAATATCCAACTGCTTCATTTTGTATGTCCTTGTAGTTTTCAAAGGTCTTTTCTGTGGCATCCTTAATGTTGTGAATTGAATTTGCAAGTTTTCTAGCCTTGATTGAGAAATGGAAGAATTTTATATTCTTGTCGCCCTCATTTAACTAGGTTTATCCAGATTTTTTTTGCTAATGGATTTCCTCTCTTAGTAGTATTTCTTGTAATTCTTCTTTCAATTCCTATTCTAGTGACAACCTTGGGTAGTTCATACTATGCCTAATGATGTGATTTTCTAGTTCTACAAGTTAAATCCCAATTCTCTTTTTTTCCTTAAATATATTTTTGAATTGAAGGTGATTCCATTTTTTATTTATGTTTTTACAAATTTTATTTTGTGGAGCAGTTGAAACATTTAGGAACCTATCACATATGAGACTATTCCCCACCAATTTAGTAGTAGGTGAAGAAAATTTGGGTCTCTAAACCACATAGCTTTAAATTTGAAAGAACTTTTCTTGGGAGCATGATATTTTTACACCTCATGGCTAACTAAAAAATGATTTGATCCTATCAAAGGGAGAATGGATGCGTAATAGATTTGCATTTTACAACACCATCTATGGGAAAGAAAGAAACTATTTAATCTTTCTACAATGTGATAAAAATTATGTCTTCTATTTGTCCACGTCAACCTATAATTCTTAGGAATAGAATCATATAAGTTGTTTGGAAATATAAAATCCTTGATGTCCTCCATCACTCTAGTGGGGGGAATAATTGTTTGGAATATAGTCAATAGACACTGTTGATTTGGTAATGTTGTCATTGATGGCAAACAAAGCATGATGGAGCTAAGGATGATTGGGAACTAAACTCAGAACAACCTACATACAAGGTTTTGGTCCGGACACAAAAGACTAAGGCATAGTGGCTAAGTACTAACAACACAGAGTTAGTAGCAGAAACTCAAGTGGTATTCCTCCATAGTTGATGATCAAGGTATGCAGTTCAGGCATGTTATACATAATTGTTTGGAGGTACTATGTTCAAGACTACAAGTCCTGATGACTTCTAAAATTTAAGTAGTGATTGATCTAAGTCCAGGTGAACACAGTTAAGTTAGGAACAGTGGAGAGTGCATGAGTATTTTGGTCCGCATTTCTCCGCAAGTGATTGTATTAGTATACAATTTTGAGGTAGCATGGATAGGTGTTAGAAGCATCTAGGTGATGAGTTACAGAGTCTGAAGTGATCCGGAAAATTGTCTACAAAACTGTAAGTTCTGGCAGTTGGTTTGCCAGTACTTCACCACGACAAAGGAAACAATTTTTAGTTTTGCATTTCACCTCATAAGGACATCATGACCTACAGTTGGTAATATATGATCTATGAAGTATGATGAATGGTTGATGTGATTCTTTAAGGTTCATATGGTCTGTAGAAAGAGTTTTAGGTGTGACAGATGTTTAGGTCAAGCATGTTCTTAAGAGACAAGCCGACAAGCATGTTGGATCTTTATGTGGAGAAGGTATATTGTCTAAACTATCAATCTAAGTGGTTGAATGGTAGGTGCTGACCTATATAAAGATTATTTCATGTTTGTTTGGGTCTGCATTGTTGTTTATACACATGATCAAGCCGACAAGGTAAAATACATTGTATACACGTTTCATGTCTGGCTTGCGGACTTGATTATGAAATGAATCTTGTTGCAGTTATAAATACTCAATGGATTGTGATGATGATGTGTGTGAAGTGTGGAATTATGTGTGAATTTAGAGTGTGAAGAATTATAAGCAGAATACAAAGTAGAAAAGGAAAACAAGGACAAAAAATAGAGTATATGTAGAAGAGTTAAGAAGCAAGGAAGATTAAATGAAAACCTTTGAATCTGTGTAATAACATTTAAATGGAACTGTGATTAAACATATGGTAGATGCCCTACAACAATTCATCACTGGCAGTGAGCCAATTTTATTCCTTCTTCTATTCTTCTTTCTCGGTGGACAGTGAGTCCACCTACAGTGAGCATTTCTTTGGGTAGTAAGCCCTAAGGTAGTGAGCCTTCTTGTAATTCAGTATTGTGCTATCATAATATATTGTGAGCTAACACTCACCATGGTTTTTTCCATTTTGGGTTTTCCACGTAAAAGTCCTAGTGTCTATGTGTTGTGTCTTTATGCTTGCTCTTCTTATGCTTGTTATGCTTTCATGTTATGAATTTTGGAAATTGGATTAATAAACAAGTTAAGAAGTGGTTTTGCAGAATACTGATTCACCCCCCTCTCAGTATTCCTTACTTTCAACAATAATACCACTTATTTTCTCTTATATATTAGCAATCATGTTGATGTATCCCCCCAAGATTACACTCTCTTCTTTAAGAGATGAGAATATGGAGCTAATGAGTATCCATAATTGGTTTTTTCTAATTCGTACTTGTGTGGTCCATAAATGTTAAAAATCTAGATTTCTATTTTTTAGGAAATGGAGGTTGCTTTCACCAGCATGTAGTTATCACCTTCAACCACCAAGTCCGTTAATATTGTAATCCTATTCCATAAAAAAGCTAGTCCATCTGATGCCCCTTTCACTAGTATGACTGAAAATTCCTTGTTTAACCATTTCTAAAAAAATGCATTTCTCTAATCCTTTAAGAGTTTGGTTTCTAGGAGCATCACTATATTAGCTTTGGTGTTGCTAATTTGATGCTATATTAAGCATCTTTTGTTAGATATATTTAAGCCCCTAACATTCCATGTTAGGACCTTCATTTCTTCTAAGGAGAGTTTCCCACTTTCCTCTTCCTACTACAATTTCTTCCTAAATTTTTTATTGTTTTGACTTTTTTTGCCTTCTACTTAGAAATGGGGTGGCAAATCTTTTTTTATCTCTGTTTGTGCTATTGACATTATTTCTAATTTGAAAGGGTCTAACTCTTCTAGAAGCACTTCCTCTATGATGTCATCCTCAATTTCTCCTACCACTTTTCTAAGTGTCTTGTTGATTAATGATTCTAAATTTTCTACATTTCCTAGATCCTCTATGAAAATTTTCTCGACCATTTTATCCAAGTTTGTTCTTGTTGTCTCTACTATCAACTCCTTTGGTAGGTGTATTTGGAGTGAGATCTCTTATATATTTTTAGGTTTGTTCCTTTAAATTTTAGTGGCCTCTACCTCTGATGCTTTATTTTGTATTGATAGATCTAGTTCAAATGTATTTTTAATGGTAGGGTTTTCCTTTAGTCTTGCTTCAACTACTTCTGCATTACCATCTTCTAAGTTATCCTTAGTGAGAATATGCTACTCATTATTTTTAAGGTTTCTATTTTACTATTATTTTACATTTAATATGCCCATAACCTTTGCACCTTGCACATTTCAATTCTAATCATTGATAATATATGTTTTGCTCCCAACTTCCCAATATAGTTTATAGGGTTATGGCTAGTGGGAGCCCTTTTGAAGCCTCTAGAAGAATGCACATCTTGATATTTTCTTCTTGATTTAGGATAACTTCCCAGTCTAGAGTGTGAAAAGTTCCTATTGTATTCCCTATCAGCTTGAGGATTTCTAGCTATCTATATTCTAAAGCGAGAGCCAAAATGAGACAAAATTGATCTTAGTTGTGAGGGGGTTAAACAAGGGTCTCCAAGGTTTGTAGTATAGCCCTACTCCATTTATAAACTAGGTACTTTCTTTGAAGACTACTTTTGTATCCTCTTTTACTTTGAACTTTGAAATTTGGCAAGAACAAAACCCTCTTCTAATATTTAGAATTCTTCCACTTTTGGCTAATTTTCATTCATCCATAATTTTAAAGTAGATTGTGAGGGGATGTTTTCCAAAACTTACCTATTAGCACAATCTCTTGAAGCTCCTCCTTTCGTTGTATCAACTTTGAGTTTGGAACTATTATATGCGGGTTTGGTGTCTTTAGTTGTACCTATTGTGCACCTTCTCTAGTCTCTGTTTATTCTATTCTATTACACTCCTTCCTATAAATCTCTTTGTGGCTATTCTTTGCATTTCATTCAAGACTTCTCAAGTAATTCTATTGTGGGTGTCTCTTTCCCTCCACCATTTATTTGCTAGTATTCCTTTTCATTTTTTCGCTCTTTCTAATATTGAATATATATCCTTGTGGTGGGAGAGCATTTTTATGTTGCCACCTTGTTTTTTGGATGTCTCCCTTGTCCTCTTTCTCTCACCACCTAGCCCTTCACAATGATGGCACCTCCTTATGTGTTCTCTCTATCCTTGAGTCCTTTCTATTATCCTATATTTACTTGCTATAGCATTGGTTTGTCATTTTTCTACCTAGATTCACTGACTCTCCAGAAGTTTCTATTTTTAGTCACGTCCAACCTGCTTTCTATCTAGAAGAAATCTCTAGACTTTTTTCCATAGTCGTTAACTTTCCTTTAAGGTTTATTTAATTGTTTTGATAATAATTGTCAATGGTATATTGTTTCAATTACATTTTAAATAATAATAAAATATAAAATGTTAATTATTTCAAAAGTTAATTAGAGAATTAAAGGATATAGGGATCCATTAAAACATAGAGACTCTCAATGAATGGAATGAATTAGTAGCCAGTTTTTGATACAAAACCTTGCTAGTGAATGTTGGTTCTAATCACACAATTTTTAATGTTTGATCCACTAAGATGATTGATGTTAAAGAACTCTAGATCTTATGGTAGAACTAGAACCTAAACAAACCATGTGTAGTGTGTTTTCTGCACTACGTTTACAAACATGACAGCTAAGGATTGAAATTACTATGCAAAGAATAATGACAGTGTATGAAAGAGTGTGTAATCAATGGGATACTAAAAAGAATTCAAAGTTTTATTAAATAAATGAAATGGTAGTCTTTTCATTAATAGAGCAAGCCATTCCAAAATATATATGCAAACAAGAATGAAGGCATGTTATGGCAATAGGAATTTGTGGATCTGGATTGAATTTTAATATTTGGCACCATGTGTGTGTAGAAAAGATGCCGAGTTGTGCATTCTTTACTTGACAAAGGTATTATGTTAGATAGTGTGTAGGCATTCCAAGCTCATTAGATTATATCCGCACCTCTCATATTTAGAAATTGGTGTAGCTTTGAAGATTTCCAAATGTAAATCTTGAATTCAATGTATCTTTTGAATAGAGTGCAAATAAGAAGAAAGGCAATTGTACAAACCATCCGACAAACATGGCTTTGTGTGAATGATGCATAGTAAATACAAAGGGTATCCATGTGCATGCAAAATGGAATAAGAGTGCCTCAAACAGACTTGCGCTATGAGAAGAGGTGCCTTTTCGTTATATACTTATTTGCACAATCATAAATGAACAATTTGCAATTTAATAATGGTACAATACATCCCTGATGAGGCACAAAACTATTAAGAACATGGATTAATTTCTCCCAAAATAAATCATGCAATTTAGTTTATTAGTTTAGTTTTAGTTTAGAGGAGAATAAAATAATTTTGCATTATAGTTATTTTTAGAGTTAGAGTTTAAGCAATTTGCATGTAATCTCCATGTTAATTTTAGAGAAATCTTGTAATTTCAGTGTTCTATATTATGAGGTATGTTGTAATCCTTTGGGCATGACAAAAATTAATAGAACAATTTTAATTTTCTAAGTGTGCTTTTATTTTTCAATTTATTTTTCTATTTCTGTCAAGCAAATTGGTATAAGAGCTATTAAGATTGTGGGACTGCTTGTAGGTCAATTTTGAATTATAAGATAAAGCACATCTACTAAAAAAAAAGTAGAGATCATATCATATCATGGAAAAGAGCAACAACATCAGTCAACCCCAAATTCCTATTTTCAATGGTAAGAAATATGATTTTTAGCCAAAAAAAATGAGAAGATTATTTTGCTCACAAGATGCTTAGGATTCGGTAAAAAATGGTTTTGTAGAACCACAGGGTGATTCCAAGAAAAAGGTTGCAAAAACTCTATTCCTAATCCAACAGGCAATGGACAAGTCCATCTTTCCTAGAGTTGTAGTTGTAATGAGATCTAAAATGGTGTGCAAAATTTTGGAGACAAATTATCAAGAAAATACAAAGGTGAAAGTAGTTAAACTACAATCTCTTAGGAGAAATTGTTACCAAATTGTGCTTGGCAACCCAAGTAGGCTGGGCTGTAATAGTTGTTTTCTAATGCTTTCAAGAAGCAAGTGACTTCAAATGAAGCAAGAAGGAAGAGAATATCAGATCAAAATAGTCAAGAGAGAGGCTTCAGCCTCTACATTTTATCTAACATGTTTGCTCATTGTGCAGATACAAGTACTTGAAGACCATTCATCTGTGCTATTTTTCTTCAAAATATAAAGGATTACATATAATATGAAGGGTCACATTACCCTTGGAATTTAGAAAGAGCTATGGAAGGTGGTAGTTCATTTTACCCCCAAAAAAAATGAAATTTTTGGCAGGGTCATAACTCCTCGCTACTTTATCAGAATTCAATTTTTTTGGAGTTGTTATAAAGATAAACTAATTATCTAGTTCAAGTTCTAGGTTACTAAGGATAACGCCAATGCTTCCTCGAGGTGGATTACCCTGATTTCACTCCGAAGGCTTCTGAAAATGCTATTTACTAAGATGTAGAAAATATCAGAAAAAAATTAAAATTTTAAATTTTCAACATTTTTCCAAAAATGCCATTCAGGACTCAGTCAAAAGTCTTTGAAGGTACACAAAAATTAGAGAGGAGTTGAACTGAAGTGTAGTTTATGCAGGGAAAAATATTTGGAGTTCTATTTTGACATGACTATTCTTGGCAATTTCTTGGTCAAGGACTTAGAGACATGGAGTTCTGAGCTATTTTTGCTCATCTTGGAAGAGTTTTGGGGTCTAAATTTTAGGCTTTTCACTTGTGCTTGCCCATCAACTTGGAGTTACTTTGTCAAACTCATTCATGCATATTTTTGAGTTCAGTTGAGCTGGAGTTGACTGCCCATTCACTTTTTGGGGAAAATTTTGTATTATATGAAAAAAAAAGGTTATGTTTATTTTTTCCTTAGTTCTTGGTTTTTTGCCTTTGCATATTGTAGAGAAGGAGATTGTCTTGTAACTCAGCCATTTTTATAGTTTCCAGTAGTAGCAGTTCATTTTTTAGTAGTTTATTGTTATCTTGTAGATATTCCTTCCATTTTCTAATACAGTCAGGGGTTCTTCTATCCAATTTCAAATGTCTTGTTATTTTGTGAGTGATTTGATAGGAATTTTTTGTGTTTTGGTTCAAAACCTCTAAATTCTTTGTCTCATTTATTGGATGAAGTATACAAATTTCAATTTATTATAGGTCACAGCTTACGCAAGATTATTCATGCCTTTCTGTGAAGTACTTATTTGGTGAAGCTGATCAGTTTGGATTGTAAGAAGAGGTTTATTGGAGAATGTTTGTGAGTTATATTGTAGTTTTAAATCAAAATATTGGTGCATCACCCCCTTTAGATAGATTTTATGTTTAGTTTTTAGTTTATGCAAGTTTTCTTCTATCTTTTTCCTCCATCAATTTATAGATCTAAAGGGTATTTAAAGGGAGCCAGCTCTTTCAGAGGTTCATTCTTGAAACAGACAAACCCATAGTCTGAGAATGTTCTAATGTTGCACAGGATTACCAAGCTTGTAAAGGCTTAGCATTTAGGGTACAATCCTTCATGACAACAGAAATATTAAAAATTTGCAAATGAATGATTCAAAATTAGTAGATCAGTTTATGAGTCATCATTAATATTATGAATAAAATTACATCTAATGGAGAAGAAATATCAGATTAGAAGATTACAAAAAAAATTCTCAGGAGTTTACCCAATAAATTTGATGCAATAGTTATAGCAATTGAGGAATCTAAGGATTTGGCACAATTATTAGTAGATGAATTAATGGGATCTTTGTTGAGACATGAATCCAGAATGACTAGAAATAATAATACTTCTCTTGAGAATGCTTTCAAGTCTTAGGTATCACCTAGCAAAGGAAGAGCAAGAGGAAGAGGAAGGTCAAACTTCAAAGGAAGAGGCAAAGATAGAGATGGAAGGAGTAACCTAGATCAAGGTGAAAACTATACTAAAAATTGCAACAATAGAGGACATGACAACAATCATTTCCAGCAACATTCACAAAGGTTTGATAAATCTAACATTTAGTGTTATTATTACAAAAAATATGGACATTATGCAAATGAATGCAGAAAGAAACAAGGAGATGCGGACAAATAGAATTCTAATTACACAAATGAATCTAATTCTACAAGTTTATTCATCAGATGCCATGTTACTCAAGAAAGTGCTAGGGATATTTGGTTTTTAGATAGTGGATGTAGTAATCATATGATAGAGAGTAAAGAATTATTATCTAGTATTGATGATTCTATAAAATTAGAAGTGAAATTGGAAAATGGTAGTAAAGTGGCTATAATGGGTAAAGGAGTAATAAATGTTTTGGCAGAAAATGGTGTAAGAAGATTTATTCCTGATGTTTATTTTGTACCTGGATTAAAGAATAATCTTATGAGTGTTGGACAATTAGTGCAGAAAGGTTACAGAGTATCTTTTAAGGATAATGTTTGCACAATACTAGACAAATTTCCAAATGACAGGTTGATTGCAAAAGTGGAGATGACCAAGAATCATATGTTTCCCCTTTGAATTCATTGCATGCAAGGAGAAGACTATGTATTTAGACCAATCATGGCTATGTCATTTGAAGTATGGAAATTTACATTTTGGAGGTTTGAGTTTGTTACAGAAGAAAAATATGGTGAAGGGATTGCCATCAATAGAGCAGCCAGATAGTTCATGTGAGATTTACATTTTGGCAAAACAACATAGAGAGAATTTTCTAGTAGGAGTTTCATATAGAGCAAGGGTATTATTGGAGCTAGTTCATAGTGATTTATGCAGACCAATGCAAACTACCTCATTTGCAGGTAGTACTTATTTTCTAACCTTCATTGATGATTTTAGCAAGAAGACTTGGATATATTTTCTCAAGGAGAAGTCTGAAGCCTTTGGAAAATTCAAAGAATTCAAAGCTATGGTGGAAAAGCAAAGTGGCCAACTAACTTCTAGAGGGGACCATAGAACTATCTTCCTTACTTCCTGAGTGTTGCCCCGATCAACCATGTCTATTGTTGGTAAAGTTAGACCATGCCAGTTCCTTCGCATCTCAGCATCCCAAGAAGTAAACCTGTTGTTCTTATGACTGCAGTCTTATAATCTTGAGTTTACTACCTCAACAATGTTCACCTCTACCTTGTTTAAAAAGGATTATAGAGGTATTTCTTTTCTTGGAAAATCCTCATGTTTCTCTCCTTCCAAAGTTCCCATATTAGCAAAGAAGGACTAGTGATCCATAAACCCCCATAAATGGACTCCTTTTGTAGCAAAGGCTAAGAATTGAGAAGTTCTAGAAGTTTAACTGGGAAGGCTGATTTCAAATGGAGTTTTGGCACAAAGCCATTGCCAACAGCTCATTGAGAAATCACAATTGAGAAAAAGATGGCTTCCTATCTCTTCAGTCTATTTACACAAAACACATCTAGATGGGCCAGCAAAACCCATCCTACTAAATATATCAACTATGAGAACTCTGCCCTAGGAGGATGCCCAAGTAAAAATTTTGGCCTTTGGAATACTATTTTTATGCCAGGAGAGCTTGGTCAGGAGCTTGGATTCCACCCCAATATTTCTTTTAAGGACTTTGTAACCTTCTTTTACATTATACTAACTTGTAGGTGAGGCATTCCATCTTAGGACATTAGACCCTAGTCTAAAGCTTATCCTTCAATTGCTCAGGGCCTCCTCGAAAGAAACTATTAACTTGTTCTCCAAGCCAAGATCCCTTATGCTTTTCCATCTGAAAAGTGAGCCATTACTGATCGAGGGAGGGATCATATAATCCTTTACTTTGTCCCCCCATAATTATTTTTTTGATGTTTTTGACTTGTTCTAGTTCTTCCCTACCAATCAATTTAGTATAACCTTCCCACGAGTCCTCCTAGAAGAGGCTTTACTACCATCTTTGATTTCCTAGGTCAATTGACTTAAAATCAAATCTCTACAACTTTTGATGAAATTCCAAATCCTAGGCCCCTTTGGTAGGGATTAAGAGGTGAAGATACTATTTTAATCGTCATCCAGATACTTTTCTTTGAGAATCTTGACCCATTTAAGATCCTTCTTAGAGTGAATGGACTAGACCAATTTTGCCCCTAGCACCTTATTCAGTGAGAGCAAGTTTGTTAACCCAGAACCATCTGCCTCCTTGTGTTTGCAAACCTGATTCTAATTAATCAACTGATATTTATGCTGCTATGAGTTGCCTTTCCAGATGAAGGTTCTCATTTTTTGATTTAGTTCTCTACTGGCAGCACTTGATAAAGGAAGATAGGACATCATGTATGTCATGATAGTAGTTATTACTATCTTAAGCATAGTTAAGCAGCCTACCCAAGAGAACCACTTCCTTTTCCAAGATGCTAGTCTATTTTTTATCCTATCAATTAAAGATTCCCAAAGCTTCCCAAGGGTAAATGCAAGAAGTTGTGTCCACTTAAGGTGGAAGTTTCAGAGTTAGAAAAAAATTTGAAATCAGGGAACCAAAAATGGGATCCCGTTTATATAAAACAGGATCCCGTTTTGCTTCGGGATCCTGAGCCTAGAACCAAAAACGCGATCCCGTTTTTTCTCGGGATCCTGAACCTAGAAGCCAGAAACGAGATCCCGTTTCAAAACACGGGATCCCGTTTTATATAACGGGATCAGGTTATATATAACAGGATCCCGTTTTATAAAACGGGATCCCGTTTTTAAAAAGTATTAAATTTTTAAAAAAACGGTAGAGACCCCATTTTCAACAGCGACAGGCGACAGGCGAAAACAGGATCCCAAGTTCAGAGACCATCCAGCCACCAGGTAAGTGGATTTTTCCACTTCTACAAATTACCCATTAATTGTTTTAAGCTTCCCTTGTTTGTTTTGATGTAAAATACAATCAAAATTTAAATTTTGAATTGTTATTTAGGGTTTAGGGTTTATGAAATCAGTAGTTGATTTTTGATAGTTTAGATGTAAAATACAATTGAAATTTTGAAAGATTGTATCATATAAAAGGTTAGAATTTGAACAAACTGTCAAAATTATGTTTAAAATTGAGAATTGAATAGATATATTTAGACATTTTAGCTGTAAAATACAATTGAAATTTTGAAAATACTGTATCATATGAAATGAGAGATTTTGAACAAACTGTCAAAATTTGAGTTCATTTTGAGTGTTGAATAGCTATATTTAAACATTTTAGCTGTAAAATACAATTAAAATTTTGAAAATACTGTATCATATGAAAGGAGAGATTTTGAACAAACTGTCAAAATTTGAGTTCAATTTGAGTGTTGAATAGCTATATTTAAACATTTTAGCTGGAAAATGCAATTGAAATTTTGAAATGATTGTATCATATGAAAGGAGAGATTTTGAACAAACTGTCAAAAATTATATAGCATTGGGATGATATATATATTTGGTTTTTATAAAATTTACTTATAACAATGTATGTCATTGTATTTTTAAAGGCATTATTGAATAGCTAACTATCATGTAAAAAAATTACAACAAACCATAATAAAACCAATTTATCACATCCAAAATGATGAAGCCATCATGAAACTTATGAAGTGTCAAGACCACATCCCCATTGTAATCATAAGAAAGACTTTTCCACCATACTTAACACCTACATATATGCTTATTTTGGAGAGAAAGAAAGAACCCTTTAGTCCTGAGGCACCCTAGTCTAGGCAGAATAGCAACAATCTATATAAGAAGAAACTTGTGATCGATTAAAATGATACAATAAAAATGGACACTTCCCAAGAGCTCCTCAATTTGACAAACTTCACCTTCCATTAGATACCACTTAGATACAAGACATGACTCCCCTCTCCTTGTTGAGGACATGCTATAAACATCAACCTGTGAATAGAAGCTTGGACCCTAAACTCTCTAAGATAGTAGCTCCACTGGACCTTGACATCAAAGAAGGCATATATAACCATGTCACCATGTTAAATATTACATTGATTTCTTCATGTGGTCTTATGGTGAACTATGCCTTGAGAATCCATCTTTAAAGTCATGCATCATCTTGTGGTTCACCTCAATGCCAAATCTATTCAATAAAAGCTACACAAAATGCAACCCCAAGTAGCCCTCGTGGTCATAGAAGAATTGTATAAACTCTTGGATGTCCAGGGTTCATTCAGACTATTACTTATCCTAAATGGGTAGATCTAATGTGGTCTTAGTTAACAAGAAAACTAAGGGAATTCATGTTTGCACTAACTTTTGAGACATCAAAAAGGATCTACCCCAACTTAGATAACTTTTCTCTACCAAACATTGATATGGTCATGGATCTTGTGCATAGCCATATATATATAATTTTATCATTAATCTGGATATAATATGGACCAAGTTGAAACATTTGAATTAGACATGGAGACACCTAGATTATGGAGCTTGGTCTATGTAAGAAAACACGTCCTATAGACTCAACACAAACTTATCCCTCAACCCTCTAAATTGTGACTTACATCATTTGATTACCCTGGAACACACTATAGACAACTCTAAATATATTTGGCAAAATATATTTTCTCCTAACAGAAACTTGTATATGTAGAAGTATCTACTACTACATTAGATTTGATATACTTCTTAAAAGGAAAGAGTTGGGACTAACAACTAAATAGAAAACAATAACTAGTTTTGCATTTTCTAGGAAATAGGAAACAAAATTGAGCTAGAACCATCTTGACTAATTTATATATTTCTAGCTAGATTGAACCCTAATTCTATATGCAATTCCAACCCTAACCCTAACACTAATTCTAACCCTAATCCTAACCCTAATTCTATATGCAATTCAAACCCTAACCCTTATTATAACCCTAATCATAACCCTAACCCTAACTCTACTTGTAATTGTAATTGTAATTGTAACTCTAACTCTAGCCCTAACCCCAACCCTAACGAGCTACTTGTAATTGTAATTGTAACCCTAACTCTAGCCATAACCCAAACCATAATTGTAGCTCTAATACTTACCCTAATTTAGCAACCCTTGAATTCTAATTCTAACCCTAACCTCAATTCTAACCCTAAGCCTGATCCTAATTGAAACCCTAACCCTAACTTTAATTAATCACAAGTCATGCTACATGGATTTCTTCTACAAATTTTGTATGCATGTGTTATTCCCTTATTGCATGTGAGTTCACCAATTATTTGGAAGTCTCCTAACTAGGAGGCGGGCTTGTATTCAAGCCCGATAAATTTTGTGTTTATAGGTGTTATGTTTAAAGCTATATATGGAGACTTGTAATAGGAGGTCTTGAATTTGGTACCAATGATTGTGAGTTCCTTGTCTAGAATATGATGAACCTTTTGAACAAGAGAACCTTGTAGGTCTCCATGATGCATATGTTGAAATTTAAACTTGAACATTATCGTCATGTGAATGCTTTTAGCCATCCTACAACCTCCTATCACCCTTCATCCTCTTATAGGGATATGCCACACAACCTCTCCAAGTTGACCATGCCAAACCCAAAGTCACAATTGTAAGAGGTAAAGAATCTTTTGGCCCCATTCAAGTCCACTTCCTAATAGGAGTGATACAATGCTAATAGGGTTGTGAAGGTAATTAAGTTCTTGATTAGCATGTTGGGTGTATGTAAGCATAATGATGATATAGTTAGTCCTGATTTCATTAATCTTAAGATCATTGAGCTAGAGTACTTAATATATATGGTATAGTTTTGTTCAATAAATAGTGGTAGGGAAAATTAATATACTACAATGACATCAAACATAAACCAATAGGTGTCTTAAGATATATTAGTGGTAGGGAAAATTATAGTGGCCCTAACCCTAGAGTAATAAGTTGAAGTAGTGTTAGAATTACTAATAAACTAAAAAACTTTATCCTAGGTTGGTGGGACAAATTACACAAGCTTACAAAGCCTCTACCACTTCCTTGACATTTTTAACATTGTTTGAATTTGATAGGAGGGATTTATGTCACCTCCTCCTCATCTTAATTCTCATAGTGGATAGAATCATCCAATTTAGCATCAAGACATGAAGGTTTATCTTCATTAAATCTTAGAAATATCCTCTAATACTTACCCTAATTTAGCAACCCTTGAATTCTAATTCTAACCCTAACCTCAATTCTAACCCTAAGCCTAATCCTAATTGAAACCCTAACCCTAACTTTAATTAATCACGAGTCATGCTACAGGGATTTCTTCTACATATTTTGTATGCATGTGTTATTCCCTTATTGCATGTGAGTTCACCAATTATTTGGAAGTCTCCTAACTAGGAGGCAGGCTTGTATTCAAGCCCTATAAATTTTGCGTTTATAGGTGTTATGTTTGAAGCTATATATGGAGACTTGTAATAGGAGATCTTGAATTTGGTACCAATGATTGTGAGTTCCTTGTCTAGAATATGATGAACCTTCTGAACAAGAGAACCTTGTAGACCATGATGCATATCTTGAAATTTAAACTTGAACATTATCGTCATGTGAATGCTTTTAGCCATCCTACAACCTCCTCTCACCCTTCATCCTCTTATAGGGATATGCCGTGACACAACCTCTCCAAGTTGACCATTCCAAACCCAAAGTCACAATCGTAAGAGGTAAAGAATCTTTTGGCCCCATTCAAGTCCACTCCCTAATAGGAGTGATACAATTCTAATAGGGTTGTGAAGGTAATTAAGTTCTTGATTAGCATGTTGGGTGTATCTAAGCATAATGATGATAAAGTTAGTCCTGATTTCATTACTCTTAAGATCATTGAGCTAGAGTACTTAATATATATGGTATAGTTTTGTTCAATCAATAGTGGTAGGGGAAATTAATATACTACAATGACATCAAACATATAAACCAATAGGTGTCTTAAGATATATTAGTGGTAGGGAAAATTATAGTGGCCCTAACCCTAGAGTAATAAGTTTCAAAGTAGTGTTAGAATTACTAATAAACTAAAAAACTTTATCCTAGGGTGGTGGGACAAATTACACAAGCCTTATCTTAGGGTGGCCCCATTGATATGTTTGAAGGAGATAGATTTAAACAAGTATTCACCAAGTTTCTAGCTTCCAATATATAATAGTTTCCAATAACCACAAGCTTCATCTATGCTTTTTCATATGATCAATGTTGATCTTGGAATCTCCTTCCACACTAAGGGATATCTTGTTTAGTTTCCAAGTCATCTTGAGGCCCTGGATATCATGGCCCTAGAATCTACCATATTATTGTTCTTGACACCAAAATCATAAGCTTTAAGATAGGTAGAGGTTTTCCCTTATCATCTCTTAATAAACATACTCCTCCTACTAGGATTACCCTTGGCTACCCATCAAAATTTCAATCTTAATCCATCCCAATGTAGGTGTGGACCAAAGGGTGTGAATATCAACATGGGTATCTCCTTGTTTTAACCTTATTCAAAGCAACCTTGGCCAATTATGAGCCTAATCAGTGCCTCTTCTAGCATGATCATATATTCCTCTTTACCCCAACAATCACCAAGTTCCTAAATGCACCATATTTCTTTAAAATAACTTCTAAAATTTGGGATGCATATTCACATTTAAGAAATACATGATGATTGTCTAGAGAAGTTTCCTTACTTAAATGCACATTGAAATTTTGAAATATATATTGCCCATTGTATCAATCATTATTGAATGGTAGTCCTAATAGCTCTCTTACATTTTGAAATTTGTACATGCATGTATACATTATTTGTATGTTTTTAATTTAAATTTATTTCAAGTGTAATTTCTTGAAACATATATATATATATATATATATATATATATATATATATATATTCTTGATTTAATTTTAAATTTGTATTGAAGTTTGTATGTTTATATGTATATATATGTAGGTTCATATCTAGATTTTTATATATACATCATGAATCTAGATGATATTCACTTTGATGTTGAGGACTTCCTTAATGCACAAGATGATCCGGCCGCACCCCCACCCCCACCCCCAGCGCCAAATGCCCCACCTCTAGATGCCCCACCTGCAAATGACCCACCTCCACCTCCACCTCCACCCCCACCTGGAACTGACCAGGCTCGCTTGCGAGCCATAATAAATGAAAATGTGGATTCGATACAAGAAAAATTGAATTCCATTCACAGTGAACAATTCATGCCACCTCATGTAGTACGTTTTGCATCTTTGATGCAAAACATTGTAGATTCTGTGAGGTCTATTGACTCAGATTTTGATGGATTCTGGAAATGGAGAGAGGAGAGTCGCCAATTTTATGCTGATGGCCTCTCCTATAAGACTATTTTGGATCTTAAAACACAAAAGCTCATTTAGCACAATATTTAAGACATCCCATTACAAATGAACCTATTCCTGCAAATAAGAAAAGAATATCAATCAGGTGGTGTAGGCATGAAGGAATGTCTGCCAATTTTTGGGATAGATGGTGGATGGTGTTTGATTATCCACCTCATGCTAATTGTGAGGTTCCTTTATATTTTTTGAGAAAATTATATGTAGAGTTTGTTATGAATAAAAAACCCAACTACTTTGATTTTAGATCATTCCAGGGTGTTGGTGGTGGCATGCCACAATAGAGGTTGGGGGCACGGGTTGATCCCTAACGACCGCTACCTGTTCAACCTCTTATTGACCCTCCTGTTGCTGCCATTCCTTCGCCCTTTGAGCATCGTGCAGTGGTATCCACACTAGGCACATTGAGTTCACTCTCAGGTAGCCTACATGAGCAGACTTCTATGATGGTAGCTCGAGTTAGAGAGCATGGAGGAGTTGATGATGGAAGTGGTCCTAGTGCCACTCCACATGTGTTGATACCTCATACATGTACGAGTTGCAATCAGTTGTGTTATGGACCTGATTAGGCAGTTGCACCCACTTCAGCTACACATGCATCATCTGATAATGTGGGCACTGAATCATTTGTTGATTATCTATTTGCTGAGGATCATCCCACTAATCATTCGACACAGGTATATATAGGTTATGTACACATGTTGAATTTAAAACAATTTTTTAACCATGTGTTTTTAATCAACATATAGATGATCAATTAAATTGTAATATTTTAACAATTGAATTGTTTGGTTTGTTTGGTGTAGATGATGGCAACAGGGGTCACAATTGATCGAATTAATTTTTCATCGACACCTGTTCATCTCGGGCACCCATTTGGGGTACATTAAATCAATGATTTGTAAATTTGTAAACTTCAGTCTTGATTGTGTGTACAATTAAATATTTATGAACTTATTTATGAACTAGTTCAGGGTTCTTCCACATTGAATCCTCCATCTTAGGGTGTCTTGAGCGCTCCTCCATCATTGGGCATCTCACATGACACTCTTACAGTATGTATATTGTTTTAAAAAATTGTATATATACTTAAATTTAAATTCTATTTTGATATCAGTGTATCTAAAAACGTGCACATATATATTTAATATTTTATAAATATGTCTATGCAGGTTGACACAACTATGAGGATGGGCATTGTACCACACTTGGATAATCCAAGTTTATATCAGGAGTCAACTGCATTTCAGGTTGTTGAAAAACGTATTTAATAACATGTACACTGTAAGTCAATTATATATATATATATATATATATATATATATTTTAAAACCTAATTTGTACACACATGTGCTAACTTAAATATAAATGACATTGTAGGAGCTTGTTAGTGACACGTTTCATGATCAACACACAGCACATGCAGAGCAAGAGGACAGAGGAGATGGGCAACCTGATACGGTATAATTTAAAATTTAGATTATATTTAAATTGAATAATTAAAATAAAAGTTGTGAACTTAAAGTAAATTTCTTGATATATATATATATATATATATATATATATATATATATATATGTTGACATGTACATTCAAAATTCTTTTTTCTTAAAATATAGCTCGATACATGTCGTGGAGCTAAGCCTGTAGAGACAGGTCCTGGAATAGAGGATTCACAACAAGTTCCTCTTATGGTATAATAATTTTTAAATATGATAGTTCTTATAAATTAAATTGAATTAAATCATTTTTAAAATCGTCAAGTATATCTAATTTCAACTTGAACTTTCTCTTGTATTAAATAGATTGATTCAGAGCATGGAGTCACAGGTCCAGGTGCACCAGAGCATGCCTCTCAGCCTCACACGGTAATTTAATTTTATAATATTTAAATTATAAATTTAAAAATTGTCATTAAATTAGATTTGGACTAATCATCTTACATCTAATTTCATATAAATCTTTCTCTTTTGCAGAGTGATTCAGGTCATCAGAGTAGTTTGCATGGTGTGAAGAGGACTCTTGATGATAGAGATAGTATGTGATAGGTTATTTCAAACATGGGCTATGTATAATTTGACTATTTCATGGACTATTTGTTATATATTGTTTGTCATGGACTTTATATATATATTGTTGTTCACCTGGACTTTATATATTTGACTATTTCATGGACTATTTGTTATATACTGTGTCATGGACTTTATATATATATATATTGTTGAACATGGACTTTATATATTTTTTTGAGCATGGACCTGGACTTTATATATTTGACTATTTCATGGACTATTTGTTATATACTGTTTGTCATGGACTTTATATATATATTGTTGAACATGTGGACTTTATATATTTTTTGAACATGGACCTAGACTTTATATATATATTGTTGAACCTCGCAGGGACTATATATTTTTACATGTCACACAATAAATGCAATCTTGTTGTAGTTCAAAATCATATACCTGTCAAAGTAATAGTCATGTAAAACCATCATGTTAGTTTAGGTGCATCCATATTTATATATATGTTATCCATGCATACATACATTGCATATACATCATAAACTATAATAGCATAACATCACATACATATGTATATACAAGCATCCCTAAATTTAATCATAAATCAAACACTAATCTAACCATGTGCATGAAGGAAAAGAAATGTAAACATTTGAGATCAACCATAATAAGACATATAGATTGACATCAATAGAAATAATCAATTGTCATATATAAATCTACAAGTGTTAGAGTGTTGATCTAGATTTGCGCTTAATGAAGAAATTGCATTGAAAGAATTTATTTAGTGATGAGGTCCTAATAAAGTTCCTCCATTCATTCACGGTATGCATATTTAGGTCCTGGTCAAATTTTAAGCAATAAAATGGTAAGCAAATCAAAACAAAACATTAAAAAATGAGATAAGTTCATGAGGATCTCTCGCCTACTAGGAGGGATCAATCTCTCACATCTTCTCATCTAGAGATCAACTAAGTTATATTAAATGATCCTAGCATGGTTATAGTTATATTTATCCAAGTGCCTTGGTGCTTGAACATCTTGTGTTGATCATGTAATTTAAGATGTCTTAAGGGGTCCTAATTTATGATGTCTTAAGTGGACACAACTTCTTCACCAAATTGTTGATAAAAAAAACACGTGAACTATAACTTTGGAACTAGGCCTACAATTTATTAGTGGAGGTGGGAATTTCATTGTAGCATAAATGACACAAATTAGGAATGAAGTTAGTAGAAATCTTCCCCTTTGGTAAATCACATGTGTAATAATGACACCCATCTAGCATTTAAATGTATTGAGTCTTTGTTCCAAAATAGTTTGCACATCATAATCATGGCCTCTTTCATTTCACTAGGAAAACTTACAATTGTGTAATCCTCCACATTCCTTAACTTTTTAAATCCACATTAGGACTAGCCCAATCTTTTAACACTTCAATTACATTATACTCTTGAGACCATTACCTTGCAACTATAACATTGTACCTCAAAGTGGGTTCAAGTGAATTCAACATTTATTTGAAAACTACTTCTCTCACCATTATTATAGCCTAATTTTCTACATTATTGATATAGTCTACATTTATGGTACAATGCCTAAAAGTATCTAGCAAGATATCTAAAAAGTTAAACACATCAAATTTTCTATCCAGCCTATGTAAGTAGGATGCTCTAACCTACCAACATTTGTGACTACATCTCCTTTGTCCTCTAGCTAATCTATGAAGAAATATTATATTAAATTAAATCCCAAGGCCTTATGTGGGTATCATAGAGTGTCCTTGCAATCTAGTAACTTAGATTCCATTTATGCTTCTACACAAACTATTTATAGTTGAATAAACTCTCATCACTTTGGTTCTAGTTGACTTCTTATTTTGTTTCACAGTCTTCTCCACAATAAGATTCATATACATGTATTTGAGAAATAATCATGAGAAATCACTTGATTTGATAAGTTGATTAATAAACAACTTAATTTACAAGACAAAAGATTTCATCATAGATTTACTTCATTAATGCAAAGAAAATTGATGGGATATTCCAATATTTTACAAAATGAAACTATTTATATTACCTTAATTATCTTGTCAAATCATTGAAATATACTTACTATATCATACTCAAGGTGTCATTCTCTAATTAGACTAAGCTAAAGTGTTCTTACTATATCATACTCTAGGTGTCATTATCTAATTGGACTAAGCTTAACTTGTCAAAATAAAAAATAATAATAATATAAATCTATACCTTCCCCTAAGCTTGCCCAAGCTCATTAGGATTTGTCAACTTTAATTTCAAATCTTAGTGTAACTACTAAAATGAGAACTTCCCTTAGTCCTTTTAATATGATCTTTAGTGTCCATTAGGACTCAAGGGTATCTCCTGCTTGACATGTTTCATCCTATGAACACAAACCTTGGATGTGAATCAAATTTTAAAATAAGTTTAGGTCTGTAGGAAATTATAAGACAAAATACTTTACATTTTTAGACAAAAGGCCCTGGATCTCATCTATTTCTCCCCTCCACTTCCTAGCTATGGTCCCATATGGTTCTCCCACAATTTATATTCCTTTGTATCTTCCCTTCCCTCCACTTTGTGAAAGCTAGATTAACTTTAGGATATTATTTATCCCATCCCACTTCCTATCCTATTGTCTAGTTTTACATGATTTCCCCATAACATCGAAACACTCATTTCTTCCTAATTGTAGAAGCCTAACTACCTTGAAGAAATCATTCCTTTCTTCAATAAATTTCATCCAATTCCCACCTAAAGTTTTGTAACATTTTTTGCAATAGTTTGCCAAGTTCATATACCCTGTCCCAAGTCAAATTTCTACAACTTCTTCAAAAGATTCCACCCACCCCAAGTACTCCCTTGCATGACTTAGGACCACCATTAATGACTTTTAATGGACATGATATGATGTAATATTTCCACCAAATTCCTCTTAACATCGGTGGACCCTCAAAAATATGATTTGGGCATAAAGGTATGGGATAATGGTATAATTCAGCATGATAATCAAGTGTGTGCCATGTGAAAGTGACACGAGAAAGTATGGGTGGACATTTAACTCTCAAGTGACCAAGGTCCTTGTCCAACATTGCTTGTTGACATTGAACGATCTATATATTATAGTATCTCATTAAAGTGAGAGATGGAAAACTAGTTGCAAAGGAGAGACTAAGTAGGAAAAATGAAGGGGGCACTAGGTAAAAATGTGAGGTAGGGAAGGTCAATTTGGGGGTTGAAAAAGATGGTCAAGAGGGGGAAGAACACATAGGACATGCCACCAAGAGTGAAACTACTGGTAGGAGTGTAATTCACACCTACATGACTATGATTAGGACTTATTTATCATCATCAAATTGTCATGTAGGCTTGATGTGATTTTAGTACTTATAGATACCAAATGTTAGGAGTTTCAAGCCACAAATACTAATTCCACATAACCTTAATGAGAGAAACTATGCTAAATAGTATGCAGAATCTATAATACAAAAGAATAATAAAGCATAATTACAAGATAACACAATATGCACCTTGTGAAAACGCTTTTAGAAAAAACCTGGCCTCCAAAGGACCACAAACCCAATGTATTATCTCAAGAATGGGATTACAAAGATAATACATTTGTAGAGTTCTCCATGTAGAACTTCAACAAAATTAAACAACTTCTTGCATTTGTAGTGTCCACTTAAGGTGGAAGTTGTATGCTAACTTTTTGAATGTCTTAAGGGGTCCTAATTTATGATGTCTTAAGGGGACGTCTTAAGTTCTCAAAATTTGGTGAAGTTGCCCAAGGCAACCAAATTGAACAATATAATAAATCAAATTTAAAGTAAATTCTAAGTAGAAAAACATGGACATTTAACAAATAAAATACATAAAATAATAATTTTGATAAATTTAATACTGTAGAGTATAAAATTGTGTACATACACATGTATACAAATTTCTGTACAAAATGTGTAATAATGTAATTGTGTATGTACATATATGCCAACTCAAAATAATGTAAATACAAAATGTCGTTATATGCCATCTCATGAAAATCCAAAACTTGAGGAGAATGTAGCAGGTCTTCATGCCACCTGATATAAAAATAATACAAGCAATTTATCAATATATCTGAATCAAAACATGTATTTTAATTTATATAAAACTATCTAGATATACACAATTTGTACCTATATTTACAAGTGCCTCTCAAGTTTTTGTTTCAAAGTATTTGATGAATTTGTGATGATGGCCTGAGGATATAAAAGGATAAATTAAATCAATTTCAACTAATAACGCAAAAAAAATATCAAAACATGTATTTAATACATATTTAAAACAACAATATAAATCTATTTACCTATATTTACCTGTATTTACTTATTCCATTGTACCATCTCCATCCTCTCTTTTTTCCAACGCATCGATGATTGTCTCGTGGTCTTCCATAGAAATGTTCCATAGCTCTTTATTTGTAGGTTTTCCGCAATACCTCTCCAGTTTTATATTTTTTGCCAACACCAAATGTGAGTAGTGTATAATCTTCGAATGCAGGTAAACCATTCTTCCTTATTAGGTATTTCCGTAGCCAAGTGCCAACAACCACCACCGAACCTATTGGATAATGATAGGCATCATCAAAGAAATACTTAAAATTTGCTTAAGGGGATCAAAGAAGTTCTTAAAATATGCTTAAGGGGATCAAAGACTTGTTATCAAAATTTGCTTAAGGGGATGTCTTAAGGGGATCACCAAACCTGTTGGATAAGGAAAGCCATCATCATCTTCTCGAGGTGCTGTTAACTTATGTTTAGTCTCCACACAACGAGCCAACCAATATTCAGTTTCCTCTTCATTACTCTTCGGTGCAACAACATCATACACATGTCCTGCAAAACAAAATTTAATTCAATAACTTGCACATGTCCATAAAATTTGACTAATCAACATACATGCATTCATATGTACACATAAATAAATAAAAGCACTACAAATTAGTAATCAAAGTGAAATAAAATGAAATGATTTGAATTAAATTACCTTCTTGTACAAGCTCTAAAACACGGTCATAATCATCTGATAGAAATAGTTGATCATTGTCTTCAATTGTTGTTTCAATTTGATTGTGTGCTTGTGCAAGTGTCAATGGTCTTTGTTTCCACTCTTCAACCCATTCTATATTCTCACATGCTTCCCAATCTCCTGAAATACAAAACTGACAAAAACATGCAAGCTCCCTTGTCTAGATAGTCCATGTACTTGCATTCGAACTCCTAAATGAATGCCATTTAGTAGATCCACTGATTGTCTGGCAATCAAGTCTAGGTAGAATATTTTCTTCTTCAACCAACCAAAAGAATCGATGAACTGTAGAGTACTCGCTTGATCCAGGTGTACATAATCTTGTATTGCACCAATCTACAATCCCACATGCATCTTTAAACTTTACTGCATCCTCAAATTTTAATTGTTGTCTAGCAAGAATTCTTTTAACACATGCACCAGCTCCATCATGTTCTCCTTTACCATGTCCAGCTTCAAAAAAATTCCACATATGTTGGACATTATTCTCCTTGTGAACCCTACATAACTAATAGAACATTCAAGCATTCTTGAACTGCCCCGTACAATTATCTGACCATATAAGATGTTCAGTTATCTGGATTCCTCTTTCTTTTAAATTTGTATAAAATATATTGAAACAATATTGAACAAACTCTGACGAGTGTAACCGGTTGTCACTCAAATAGAAATGATACTCCCTCAAAACTTTTCTATCATTCTCTATGCTATCATCTGCATGTCTATAAACAATATGAACAAACATAGCAACCTGCACTGAATTGTAATATTGTGATTGAATTTCCTCTTGCGGAGCTAAAGTATAGTTTTCTGCAAAATCAACCACTGATAGTATAGTACCAACTGGAAATGTGTTTCTACATTCACGAAATTGTCCATCAAGCCATCGAGCTTGTTGAGAGTGCTTGACATATTTTGGTACAATTTTACTTTTAAATTCTGATATGAATGCATGCACACTAACCTTTTTTGTAATTAAATCACAACGCTTTCCAAATTTTCCATCCTTTAAAGAATATTCAACATTCTTAAATCTTTTAACATCCACTAATTGTTGTCCAAAATCATTTTCAACACTTTCATGCATACAAACTCTTAACAAAGAAAGATTGCCACAACTAGTGCATTGTCCAGAAATATATGAACATAAATAAAAACCTTTTTCATTAGATCTTTCAAAGAACAAACTTGATATAAACTCTTTTATTGCTTCAGTTGGCATATTAATATCACATTCCTGTATAATCATGTTACGATGTAAAGTACAATGTATATATTGAAACACATCATAATAATAACGAAATTGAACATGTGTTTTACAACAATAAGATATTCATTCCTTATTAATCTTTACATACCATGGTTTGCATTTTTCAAAAGATCTTTGACTTATTTTAATATTACCAGGTAACACTAATTCATCACAAAATTTTCTATAAAATTTAGTTTACGTTGTATCTAATAGGTGTTTTGGATGAGGATCGCAAACTTTGGACCCCACTCTTAACTTTAAAACATCTCTAGCATTAGACGATACCCTAGTATTATCATGCCAATATTTTTTGATCAAAGATCTGATTTCAACACTTAGTTTCATGTCAGATCTCGGGAGTCAACCACTAAAACTCCAACATTGGTTAATTGGATCATTTTCTATACTTTCTCTTCTTTTTGCTGCTCTTACCAATGTTTTAGGATGTATTTTTAGAATTCCACTAATATTGCTTACCATTCTTCTATTCAAAGTTGTTTTATTCACTATAGCAGTTGTTATAGCTTGTCTTACTGCATTTTTATCTTTGGATCGACTATTACTTCCAATAGACTCAATGGAACTAGCAACAGTAGACATAGCATGTTTTAGTGATTGATCTTTTCTTCTTGGTTTAACAAAAATGCCTAACATTTTCATTACTTTTCTCATTTTTCACATTCTCATTAATTGCATCATTAGTTGACATTGAAATGATAGTTTTTTACGATAAAAAAATTCCTTGTATAATCTATTGGCATGTGTTCTTATTTGTCTCCAAGAAATTTTACCAGGAAGATTATCCAAAATATCTCTTTCAATTTTGAAAAAATATTTCTCATTTTCAACATCACTTCCTAGATTTTCATTTTTATTTTCAACAATATAACGGTTTTCATTTTCATTTTCAACAAAAGGATTTTCATTTTCATTTTCAACAACAAAACGGTTTTCATTTTCATTTTCAACAAAAAGATTTTCATTTTCATTTTCAACAACAAAATGATTTTCATTTTCATTTTTAACAAAAGGATTTTCATTTTCATTTTCAACAACAAAACGGTTTTCATTTTCATTTTCAACAACAAAACGGTTTTCATTTTCATTTTCAACAACAAATGGGTTTTCATTTTCATTTTCAACAAAAGGATTTTCATTTTCATTTTCAACTACAATTTGTTTCAAATTTTGATCTCTATAAATATTATCAATCTCAACATTGTTATATCCAGCTTGTTTTAAATCTCCTATCAACACTATTTCCATTTCATTCAAAAGTGGATTTGAAGAAGTACCTGGATTTGTGCCCATTGAAACATTCTCCATAGCATTAATAGAGGGATTTGAAGACATACCAGGAGTAGTTTGCATAATCATATTAGTTTCCACATTCACCTCTTGCAAACTTGCATCATCTATATCCATGGTCTCCTCAATATTTTTATCTTCAATAGTTGTGGAATTGGATGCTTCAGTATTGTTCATTGATTGAATCTTTACTCTTCTATCTCTTTGTCTTTTTGACTCCATCACTCTCTTTGTTTCAATTTCTTCAGGAGTTAATAGCTTCCTATCTTTCCTCTTATTACGACTGTGTGATCCCATGATTAAAAAATTTATGAAGCATGTACAAATGAATGTCAAAAACTTGAATGTATTTTAAGTCCTTCAAACAAGTACCAATTCAACAAAATTTCACTCAAATAATGTCTCCATGATGGTTTCTATCAAAATACCAACAATACTTCAAGTTGATGGACCTGCAAAAGAAAGAAATATGCCAAAGAATGCTGCAAGTGTCGCTGTCGGCCGTACTATAGGGCAAGTTGCAGAAATGACAGTCATCGTACAGTCTTCTTAAAAAAAGGGGCAAATATAAAATGGGATCCTGTTTTATAAAACAGGATCCCATTATATAAAATAGGATCCTATTATATAAAACGGGATCCTGTTTAATAAACGAGATCCCGTTTTATTCACAGCTGATGGATAAAGAAACGGGATCCCGTTTTATAAACGGGATCGCGTTTTATAAACGGGATCCCGTTATTCAAAATTTGAATTTTAGGCTCAAGTTTTACTTTGTAACCCACTTCAGAAAATGCTTTGGGGACCCGACCCTTACCTCTGGACCTAGTTTGACCTGCAACTTGAAGGCCCTGTTAATGTCACCACAAAATAGTGACTTTGGGCATATATTTAAAGGTCTATTTTGCAGAATATTTTGATGAAATTAAAACCCATTATAGAGGAGACAATGTAGATTCTAAATATGTAATTTTTTTTATAATTAAATTAATTTTTCTATTTTTTAATCAATTTCTGATTAAATATGTTCATAACCTTGAATTATAAGGGTTTTTTAATATTTTAATAACTTTTTATTAAAATATTTTTTTGTAAAAAAAATTGTATGAAAATGTACTTTAGACAATTCTTTTCAATTTTAAAAAAAAAATTAAAAAAATGTTAAGTTTAGGTCATCTTATGCGTGACGTATACGATGATTTTTTAAAAGACAAAAAATGACCAATAAAAAATTAATAAAAAAAAATTATTCAATAAAAAATTACAAATAAATATGGAAAACGTGCTTCATGAGTTACAAAACTTTTCCCAAAAGGATTTTGAAAAATATGATTATTTAGGTCAAAATATGGATGATGTACACGTACATGGTATAGTAAAAAAAAAGTGACTTTTAAACAGTGGTTTTTAGAAATGCCTATTCAAAATCAATTTCTATCATCTGGGTATTGAAAAAAATTACATATTTGGAAACTAGACTCCGAGTACTACATTTCATATTTAGTGACTTTTTCCAAGATTCCACCGTTAAGTGCTTCAAATTTTTAGGTCAAATGTGACAAATTCTGAAAATCAGGGAAAACACTTCCACTTTTTGGCCAAAAAGTGGACACAACTTCTTGCACACACCCCCAAGCTTAACACATTTAGCTAGAGGTAATCCCAAGTACTTGCGGGGTAACTCAACCTTTTTGAAATTTAGAATCCTGAGAATACGAATCTCTTTTACATTGTTAATGTCGAAAAAGAACTACAAACTTTTCTTGACTGACTTCCTATCCCGAAGTAGTAGAATATTGATTCAAAATGAATTTGATGTTTCTAGCTTCTCTTTCTTTGGCCACCCCAAAAACATAGTATCATTAGCGAAGTGTTGGTGAGTTACTTCATGCATTCCATGAGTGATCTGGATCCCTTCAATTTGTCCATCCTGCTAGGCCTTGTAGCATAACCTCCCTAGTGCTTCTGCCATTATAATGAAAAGGAAGGGGGACATTATGTCCCCCTATCTAAGACCCCACGAAGTACTAAAAAATCTTCAAGGGAGCTATTCATGTAAACTGAAAACCTCAAGCAAGACACCCATTCAAAAATCCCATTAAGCCAAGCTTTATCAAAGCCAAATGCTTCCAAAACATTAAAAAGAAATATCCAATTGACTTTATCATAGGTTTTCTTGATATCTAGTTTAATGAGAATTGTTGGTTTTTTGGTTTTCTGGATAGAATGTATAGCTTCTTGAGAGATGATTACACCATCCAATATTGACCTCCTATGAACAAAACTAATTTGCTCTTCTATGATTAAGTTTGATAGTATTTTCTTCATTCTATTAGCCACTGTCTTAACCAAAATTTTGTAAAGGGTGTTGCAAAAGGCTATAGGCCGATATTCCTCTAAAGACTCTAGTTTCTCTTTTTTTGGAATGAGGGCAATGAAAGTATTGTTAACTTCCTAGAGAACCTTACATGTGCTTCTTGAATCTTTGATTACCTCTGTTACCTCCTTACCCAAAAAATCCCAACATTTTTGAAAAAAGCCGCTGGGAACCCATTGGGTCTCGGTGCTTTGTCCAGATGTAAATCGAAAAGGGCCTCTTTAACTTCTACTTCAGAGAAAATGCAAGTCAACATTTTATTCTGATCCTTAGAGACAAGCATGGGGATGCTATTCAGAAATGACTATTGAGACTCCAAATTTGACCCATCCCAATCATTGAGTAAGTTTTGGAAGAAATCTATAGTGACCTCTCTAATTTCCTCTATCTTATCTATCAACCTACCATCTGTAGATTTGATGGAGGTTATTTTTTTGATATCCCTCCTAACTTTTGTAGAGTTATGGAAGAACTTGGTGTTCTTATCTGCTGCTCGCAACCACATTTCACTAGATTTTTTACGCCAAAAAATTTCTTCCTTAGAAATAAAGTCACCCAATTTGCACATCAATTCTTTTTCTTGAATGAAACTGTAAGAATCTATACCTTCCCTAAATATTTTTTTCATTTAATGATTGTAATTGTTCTTCTAGTTTCCTTTTTTCCTTGAAAATGTTCTTAAGGTACTCCTTATTCCAAAGTTTCAAATTCTGTTTGACCAATTTAAGCTTGGTGACAATATTGGAAAATTTACAACTCCCTAGATTACACTCAATCCACCATTGCTTGACCAAATCCAAGAAATTTGGATTTTTGAACCACATGTTGTCAAACTTGAAAGGGCATCTAGCTGGCTTCCTTTCCCCAACTATCTCCAAGCATATAGGATAATGATCTGAGCTTGACATTGGCAATATCTTTCTTTCCAAACTGAAAGGGAAACAACTCAAATAACCTATGAATAGGAACCTATCTAACTTCTCAGCTATATTACTGAATCCTAGTCTCTTGTTAGTCCATGTGTAAACTCCATTTCCCTTGGGAATTTCCAACAACGAGTTCCTTTCAACAAAATCTTCAAAATCTAGTTGAGATTGCAATTTCCTTCCTACTCCCCCTCTTTTATCCTTTGTTCTTATAATAGCATTAAAGTTGCCTCCCATAAGGAAGAATTCAAAAGCAAGACTGCTACATAGAGCATCTAATTCTCTCTAATTTTTTTTTTTTTTTCCAAACTAGAGTTGAGGCCATAAACATTTATCAAAAGAAAACTCAAATTGGAAGTCAAACTTCTTACCTTACTTGAAATCCAAACTTTACTTGAAGCCACTTCTTCAACCAACACAAGTTGTGGGCACCACAAGGTGATGAGCCCACCAGAAGCACCATTGGCATTAACCCCAAAAAACTTCCACCTTTTTCAAACTCTTGCAAATCTTGTCTCTCTCTTCCTACCACAATTTTGATTCATGTATTAAGTAGATGTCTATTTGAAAAGATTCCAACCGATGCCTGCATCTTTTGTTAGGGGTGTTTAAGCCCCTAACATTCCAAAAAGTAATCTTCATTGTTGTTCAGGAAGGGTTCCACCCTTCCCTACTTTCTGCAAATCTTTGATCTTAAGTTGACCACTGGCTTCACCATCCCATTTTAACTTTTCCTTATTTGGAATGCAGCCTCTAGTCTTGTTTTCACAACAATCTAGAGAAAGTTTGGAGGATTCTTTCTGAAAAATTCCCAAAGTGTCCGCACCTAAAAACCCTCTAGCCAAAGCACTAGCTAGTAAATTTTGAAGATCCATTTGTTTAGGAGAAGTGACCTCTTCCTCAGAATAAGAGTTCAGGTTTTCCAAACCCACATCTCCCATCCAATTCTATTCCAAGCTTTCTTCGACTAAATTTAACGAGCCAATCTTAGCTTCCTTCGCCAGTTCCACCAACTCAATCCCTTCTTTAATTAAGGAATTGATATCTTCTTCTTGCATATTGGGATGTAGCATGTCTATTGTTACAGAAATTTTCTTATCCAGATTTTCCATTTGGAACCAGGAGGGTTTCCCTATACAAGTCTTCTCCTAATTTGCTTCTAACACTTTCTCTGAGGGGACTTAATTATCATTCCTATCCGATACAACATATTATTAGACTTCTATTATTAGATATTGATTTTTAGTTTTGAAACTCTATTAATATTATTTTTAGTTTTTTGTCTTAACAGAGGTGAATGAACATCAACTTTAGATTTTCAATATTATGAATACAATGTGTCTTTTTATTGTCTATGATTTTTAGCAATTGTGTATAAGTTTTATTTGATTATTAATCTCTATATTTTTGTTGGCTATTAACATCCCTTTAGTATAGTGTTAGCTATTCTTTAATTTATTTCATTTGGTATCAAAAGAGATTGCATAAATTTTATTTTGAAGGTGACAAGTTTCAGGTTAACAGTTATCTCCAAATGGCTAATATTAGAAACTTTTTGTTCAAGGTTTTGTTGTTTAGAGGAGATAGCTATGAGTATTGGAGGATTAAAATGAAGAACCTACTATTGTCCCAAGATCTCTAAGAATTAGTAGAAGTAGGATACATTGAACCTATAGATCAAAATGCTTTGAATGCTTTGACAATAAATCAATGAACTTAGTTGAAAGAAGGCAAAAAGAAGAATAATCGAGCTCTATTCACCATTCAATCTACATTGGATATTTCAACCTTCCCTCATATAGATGGTATGAAAAAATAAAGGGAGGCATGGGAGGCATTTCAATTTGTATACCAAGGATCTAAAAAAGTTAGATTGGTAAGACATTAAACTTTTAGAAAAGATTTTGAAATTTTAAGCATGAAAAAAGTTGAGTCCATTCAATAGTTTATTAGTAAGACTCAAGATATTGTGAACTAGCTTAGGACTCAAGGGGAAGTAGTTACAAAACAAAAAATTGTTACAGAGAAGATTTTGAGTCTCTTCTTCCAAAATTTGATCTAGTGGTGATATCCGTTGAAGAAAGTAAATATCTAACCACATTCAAAGTGGTACAGTTGGTTGGTTCTTTCAGCCTCATGAGGAGCATATGCAGCATTCTATGGAGAGTTTGGTACAAGTTTTTTCTAATCTATAGTAAGAATTGAAAACAAATCTACAACTCTTTTTTCTCAATGCAATAAATCTCAAGGGGATCCTTTTAATAGTAGAGGATGTAGTAGAGGAAGAAAAAGAACAATAATAGAGGAAGATAAAGAGGAAGAAGTTCTATGGATCATAGAAGCATCCATTGTAGATATTTTGAATGATATGGACACTATGAATCTGAGTGTAGAAAGAAGAAATCTAACTTGAATAAGTCAAGAGACAACTATACTAAAAAGTACTCCAAAGATGTAAAATACTCCACTTTCTTCACATGTAACATGGAAAACGTGCATAAAAAAGATGTGTGGTTCCTAGATAGTGGCTACTCAAATCATATGATAGGTAAATTTGATCTCTTTTTCAAATTAGCTGAATATGTGAGAAGTCATGAAATATTTGGTGATGATAAGGAGCAGGATGTGATGGCAAAATGTACCCTTTCCATAAAGACTAAGCAAGGAGAAACTACTTATAATCATGATACTTTGCATGTAACAAAATTAAAACATAATCTTGTAAGTATTGGGGAGCTTGTAGGATAAAATTCTAAAGTTGTGTCTCAATGTAATTGCTGCAAAATATTTGATAAATCAGCTAATTATCATCTTGTAGCAAAGGATCCTATGATAGAGAACATGTTATTTCCTCTTAAATTTCTTTCTACTAATGTGCCTACCCTTAAAGACACCACATATGATTGATGGTTATGGCACAAGCGTTATCATTGAGTTTGTTTGACAAGAAGAATATGGTGAGAGGACTTCAAGTAATTCAAGCAAAAGAAGAAGTTTGTACTTGGTGTGCACTTGGTAAGCAACACCGAGATAATTTTCTAGTGAACAAATCATAGAGGGAAAAAGCTTCTCTTGAGCTTGTGCATGCTGACATCTATGGTGATATGCAAGAGCCATCCTTGGATAAGATTTTTTTAAAACTTTTATTGATGATTTTTCTCGCCACACATGGATCTATTTTATTAAGCATAAGTTCAAATCCTTCGAATGCTTCAGGAAATTTAAGGCTATGGCTAAGAAGCAAAGTGGGAATTATCTCAAAATAATCAAAGTAGATAGAGGGGGATAATTCACTTCAAAGGATTTCTCTAATTTTTGCAACAATTATGGCATCAAGAGACAACTTACTACAACTTATAGCCCCCAACAAATTTATATACAGAAAAAAAGAACCACACCATTTTGGAAATAGCACAAAGTATGTTGAAGTCCAAAAAACCTTCCAAATTATTATTGGGGAGAAGTGGTGGAAACAAAAGTATACATCTTGAATTGGAGCCCTGCAAAAGTAGTTCAAAACATCAATCCAAAGGAAGCTTGGAGTGGTCACAAGCCTTCTATGGCCAATCTCCATGTATTTGGTTGTCCATCATATGTTCATATTCCAGTTTAGAAGCAAAAGAAGTTGGATGTAAAATCACAACTTTCTATCTTTGTGGGATATTCTTAGGCAACTAAAGGTTATTGATTTTATAATCCTAAAACAAAGCAATGGATTGTAAGTTAGGATGTGGGTTTTGATGAAGGGGTATGACAATGGTAGAAATGTGTATAGAAAAAACACTAGTAATTATGGACATAGAAGATGAAAGTGTTCCTCCTCCCCCCACAAGTTCAAGTGGAAGTACAAGCTCCAGTAGTAGCTCAATTTTGAGTTCTCCTAATAGTGCAACTTTAGGTGATCGTTCAAGTCCAACATCAAGTCCAAGCTATTTAACAAAGGTGTGAAGTTTAAATGAAATTTATCAGAGGAGTACTAATATGAATTTAGTTGTTAATTTTTCTTTGCTTAGTCAAATTCAAGTTGAACCCTCTATGTATGAAGAAGCAGCAAAAAAGAAAGTATGGATTGATGTTATGAATGAAGAGATGGGAAGAAATATATAAAAATAATACATGGAAATTAGTGCAGCTTTTGAAAGATAAATAGGTGATTGGTGTCAAATGGATTTATAAGGTGAAATGTGATGTTGATGGTTTTGTGAAGTGACGTAAGGAAGGATTAGTTGCCAAGGGATTTGTACAAACACTAGAGTAGATTATTCAGAAACCTTTGCTCCAGTTATAAGACTTGATACCATCAAGATTAAATTAGCAATTGCTACATAAAATAAGTGGCATGCATATCAAATGGATGTAAAATCAACCTTCCTTAATGGTTATATAGATGATGAATTCTATGTGGAACAACCTGTGGGCTATGAAATTAAAGGAAAATAATAGTTTGTTTACAAACTATTGAAGAAAGCTCTTTATGGATTGAAGTAGCCCCTCATGCTTGGTATGCAAGGATTGATAGTTATTTCTTGAAGAAGGGATTTAACATAAGCCTCTCAGAGCCAACCTTGTATATCAAAATTGTTGGTAATGATATTCTCATTGTTTGTCTTTATGTTGATGATCTTATTTATATAGGTAACACCAAAAGTCTTTTGGAGAAATTTCAAGCAAAAATGAAACAAAAATTTTAAATGTTAGATTTGGAACTCATGCATTATTTTTTTGGTTTGGAAGTGCAACAACAATCAGAAGGTAAATTCATTTCTTGAAACAAATATGTAGCTAATTTATTGAAAAAGTTTAGAATGAATTCATGCACAGCATTAGCAACTCCTTTAGCCCTTGGTAAGAAATTAACCAAGGAAGATGCAAGCTCCAAAGTAGATGCCACTTTGTACAAAAGTTTGGTTGGGAGCCTCATGTACCTCACTACAAATATCCCTAATATTATGTATTTCGTGAGCCTCGTCTCTCAGTTCATGCAAGATCTACATGAGTCTTGTCGACATGATACAAAAATAATATTAAGTTATGTTAGTGGAACTCATAATTTTGACATCCATTATTCTTCTACTGAAAAATGTGAACTAGTTGGTTACATAGATTTTGATTGGGTTGGTTCAATGGATGATAGAAAATCAACATCCGGTTATGTTTTCTCACATAGTTCTAGAGTTGTATTTTTGAACAGTAAAAAATAGGCAATCGTGGTTCTTTCTTCAACCAAAGTAGAATATATTGTTCTACAGTTGACAGTTGTCAAGCAATATAGATTAAACGGATCTTGGAAGATCATACTTCATACATGAACATCCAACTACTTATTTTTGTGATAATAGTAGGACCATTGCAATGACCAAACACCCCGTGTTTCATGCTTGATAGAAAACACATAGAGATCCAACATCATTTTATTCATGATTTGGTACAAGATAGACAAGTAGAATTGCAATTCTACCCTACATCTGAACAAGATGCTGATATCTTCACCAAAGCTCTTCCTAGCACTACTTTTGTCACTTTGAGAGATCAGTTAAAACTCATCCCCATTAACCATTTTTTTTTCAGTTTGCATAATTCCTAAGATATTTTTTTATCCTTCCATGCAACTAGTTTGCAGGAGACATATTTTTTTTAAAAAAAATTTACCAGAATGTATGAATCACCATAGTGCATGAGCAATGCATGAAGTTAATATTTTAGTTTTATATTTAGGACACTGTGATTCCTATGACATCATATATTAGACTTCTATTTTTAGTTTTCAATTTTAGTTTTGAAACTCCATTAATACTATATTTCAATTCACTGTTTTAATAGAGGTGAACGGTCAACAACTTTAGATTTTTAATATTATGAATACAGTGTGCCTTTTTTATTGTCTATGATTTTTAGCAGCTGTGTATAGGTTTTATTTGATTATTAATCTCTGTATTTTGTTGGCCATTAACATCCCTTCAGTATAGTGTTAGAGCTTCTTTAATTCCTTTCACACATTATCTACACAGATGGTCAGTAGCCTCAACTTCCAAGGTTGGAATCTATTAGATTCCTTTACTCATGAAGTTACAACTTGTCAACTATAATTTATAGGTATTGACAGCTTTGAAATGAATTAGAGCCTCAAAACGGTCTTGCAGCAACATAGTGTCTTTTCAGTTTATGTTTTCAATAAAAATGCATTCCACATTCATCTTTTGTAATTCTAACATTCTTTAGAAAAAATTGATTATAGTATATACTTTCACATCTTTGCTATTTTATAATTCCCGTGCATGTTCAAACTAGCTGTGTTTTATGACTATAGACAGTCCAAAAGGACAAATGTTCCTATACATTTTTGGGGGGGTTAATATTGATGTTCCCAAGAAGAGCATTACTGCTCGATACTGTGTTCAAAAAGTTGTACTTTACAAAATGAATTTTAAAACTAAAAAAAGAGATTTGACTCAAATTTCCACATAGTTAGATACAGAAAAATTGAGAAAAAAAAAGAACCTCCCATAAAATAAAAATAGCAACCCTAAGGAATATAAAGTACATTCGTAGTCTTCCTTTCAAGAAATTCTATATTTGAAATGACCATCCTCCCAAGTCATCTTTTCACACACACACACACACACACACACACACACACACACACACACACATGTATTTGAACAGAAAAAGGTGACTGAGCACCCATAGATTAAATAAAAAGTTTTTACATAAAGTATTGAAAAGTCCAGAACTGAAGAGTAGCCAAAATAAAAATAGAAGGACCTGAAAAAGCCATATCTAACAATAGAAAAACAAACAAAAAAGAAACCGTGAACCCCACAATTAAAAAGTCTCCGTAGGAAGTGAAGCCCAAGAAAATCTAGCAAGAGGTTAAGCTGACATCATAAGATTGGAATGCACAAAGGCTAGACTTGTAAGTACACCACAAAAGGAAGAGAATCAATTGGAGATTGTGACATGTCCACTACAGACACTTCTGAACAAATGAAATGAAGCCATCATCATTCAAAAGAACGCCCGCTAAAGATGGGCAATAAATACTTGTCACCTCCACTTAAGGTAGAGTATTAAGATAAAGGATTCACAATCCCAATCTACCTACCGAACCAATTAAAGCAACGAGTACTTGTCTCGGATCATTAAAATTCATGAATGATATCAAATCCTCTTCAACGGGCTTGTCAGGAGCTAGTGGGAAAGAATATTAACACAATTAATGAGACTAATCAAGGCATGCCAGAGGGATGTTACTGTACGATGCCAATTTCAAACCGAGAGAGGTTCTGCATCTTCTGCCAACTCATCTAACAAAACTTTGGCCAAAATGGTTGGTTGATCTAGATCACCAGGTATGAAAAGAGCGGCTATGCTTTCTTTCCCAATAGCTAGATTAGCTTGAAGATCCGCCACCTTGTTTCCTTCCCTTAAAGTGTGAGAGATGAGATAGTTATCAAACCTGTTAAGGAGGGTGATGGCCTGCTGAAGAATATAGTTGAGTTTCCAGTTGTCAAAGCCTTTTGCTTTAATAGCATTAATCACTATCATAGAATCAGCCTTAATCCAAACATTTTTAATGCCTTTCTCCATTGCCAGTTGCAAACCATGCACTAAAGCCCATGCTTCAGCCTCATTATTAGTTCCTATAGGAAGTTTGGATGATTTGGCTGCAATCAGAGAGCCATCCTCTTTTCTAATAACATAGCCCATGCCAGAGGGTCCTAGATTGCCTCGACATGCTCCATCAAAGTTTAACTTGTAAAAAGGGGAAGAGGGTGGAATCCATTTAACTTGATCTCTTTTTGAAATATTCTTAGATACTCTTGAGATGTCGCCAAAACCCAATTTACTAATTGAAGGCCAGTGTGGCATTATTGCTGCAACCCATTTAGTCCACACTAATTGGCTGGATTTTGAACTCATGAGATTGGACATCACCAAATCAGAGATCGCCACTTCTAATTTATCACAGACAAGGCTCACAGAGCTCGCTTCCTTTATGAAGATGCAGAGATTCCTTTCCCACCATAAATGCCAAATAATCATAGAGGGACCTATATCCCACAAACATGCTAAATAGGAATTATCAAACTGACGAGGCCAATTGATAAACATCAGCAGCAAAGATTTGGATAGAGGGATAATCCAATTTAACTTCCTCAAAAACCAAAACCAACACTCTCTACTAAAGGGACAAATAAGAAGAAGATGGCCGCAGACTCTTCCACACATCCACATAGAACACAAGGAAAATTTGAACCGAGGCCCAACCTTTTAATTCTATCACCTATTAGAATTTTATTATGGAGCACACACCAAGCAAAAGCTCCTGCTTTAGGAAGTAGAGCATCACCACAACATAGGTTTAAAGGCCAATTTAAGTCATCTTTGTTCATACAAGCCTTGTATCCATCTCTAATCATATAGAAACCCGATTTTGACCCCGTCTAGATCACCTCATCATCCACATTAGAAACAACTACCATTCTCTTCCTCAGAATTTGACTAAGTAACACTTTCTGTTCCCATGGAAAATTACATCCCTGGGTGCTCTTCCAAGCCACTGAAGCTGAAGTCCCATTCCTTGACACTTGCCAGTAGTCTTTAACTTTGGTGTCCCAACTCGATTGAAGAAACATTCTAGCTTCTATAAGATCCTTCCTAGAACCAAGAGTTGGCTCACCACCTCAAGAATCCGACCAAAAGTTCACCTTTTCTCCATTATGAATTATCCAGGTCAACTTAGGATGAAGAATATCTCTACTTCTGACAATGAAATTACAGATTGTTGAACCCTTGGGAGGATTTTTGGCTATAAAAATTCTCTCATTGTCAAAAATGTCCAAATATTTTGCCTTCATTAGTCTTACCCATTTGGAATTAGGTTTTGTATACATGTTCGATGCCAATTTGGCCCCTAAGGCTTGATTTTGAATGTCTATATTAAGAATCCCAGCCCCTCCTTCATCTTTAGGTTTGCACACCTTATCCCATGCCAACAAGTGGATTTTCTTCTCTTGGTAAGAACCTTGCCACAAAAACATCTTGCACACCCCATCTATTTTGGAAATAATACCTTTGGGGATGTGGAAGATGGACATCATATAGACTGGAACTATGGCTAGAACTGCTTTAATAATCACTATTCTGCCTACAAGTGATAATCTGTGCCCTTTCCAGTTAGATAATTTTGAATTCAGATTTTCCAGTACTTTATTCCATAGGTCATTCCTGTATCTGCCATTAAAAAGAGGAAGGCCTAGGTACCTTCCTAGTAAGACCTGTATGTCTAATTTGAAGATACCATGAATCTCATCCTGGAGCTGAAGAGGAACATTTTGAAAATAAACCATTGACTTGTTGAAATTGACCTATTGACCTGAGATTTGGCAATACAAATTAACTGTATTCATCATGTTTATGGCTTCCTGTGTCGAAGCATGACCAAATAGTATGGTGTCATCTACAAAAAGTGCATGAGTAAAGGATCCCTGAACCCCTTTAATCTTAATGCCTTTCCATTCTAACTTCCTCTTAGCTTCCTTTATTGCCCATGTGAGGGCCTCTGTCATGATAATAAAGAGGTAAGGGGATAAGGAATCACCTTGCTTGATAACCATAAATGAGTATAACATGTCTCTATCATTTTATTATATAGTCTCAAAACTTAAAAGGCTGCTGCGATCCTTAGTTCAAGAGTAAGATATTTGGACTAGGTCTTTTGTCCATTATAAGATGACTTACATGTAGTGTGGGGCAGGTCACTCGGTGCATTACTAGTTAGCCCAAAACAAACTCTGAGTTATAGGAAATGTTTATGTCTAATTAAAAATTTTCCGCTGTTCTTCCAACATTACGAGGGAAGAAGACAGAAATAATTTTAACAAGTCTTTCTTTTCATGCTGAAGCCATTTTGAACTAAATATTTGATTACGCTTACTTAACAACCTGCCAACAAAACCACATAATGCATGGTTTACTTCATCCGAGGATTTAGATATTCTCTATTTTGATTAGATTGCCAACCAGTGGGAACATTGCACAGTTCCTTAGCAAAGCAGAAGAATGTCATCGATGTTATTTTTCTATTAAATTGGTTTCTAATGATTATATATATTCAATGATGCTGACAACCATTAGATTCCATGGTTGGAATCCATAGATTCTAAGAATATACACTAAAGTTCTAGCTTGTCAAAATAAAATATAATTTATATGTCATGACAGCTATGAACATAAACATGCATCCCATAGTTTCCTATTAGAATTTTCATTTAGTTCCGAAAAAGTGAATATATAGTATCTACTATCTCTTCCACTTGGTATTATATAATCCTTCGCCTGTTCATACTACCTGCTTGCTGTCACGAGTTGACGATTCTCTAAAACTAGAATTTTTTATTTCGAGATTTTCTATACAAAATTCAGCTTCACATTTTTGTGCGAATGCCAAACAACTGCATCACTACTTTATACATTGACTACAATATAATAATCTCGAAACTCCCACTAGATACTCTTTTCCTGGGATAGATTCTAACAAGTTATATATAAAAATAGGTTCATATTTCCTGAATCTTTCAGTTGGAACCTTAATAAATTTCACTATCTATTAAATGTGTTTTTTATAATTTTAATAAATTAAATTTAGATTTAAAATTGAAGAGTTGTAGTTTAACTGGTTGAGCACATTTGGTGAAGATGATGGTATGTTCTTTGATTATACCATCTAGTAAGGTTTAATCTTTCAGAGATGCAATTGGACTTTAACATAATGGATCAATAAACCTTATCCTATTGACACATTGTGAAATCGATCATAGTCCAAATAAAATTGACCAAAAGTCAGTTATGTTTATATGTGCAAAATAGAACAGTCGGTTAAGACATTGGTGTTGAAATGATAGGTTGGGCATTGGTGTTGATATGATATGTCACAGGGTTGAATTTTTTTGAATAGTCGACACAACATGGTGGCTATTTATGCGAGGTGGATTAGATCCCCTACTTGTGATAGCTTACCTAAAAGATGACTTCTATCTTAGGTGTATGCTCCATCATAATGTTATAGTCTACTACATAAAGGCATAGATGTTGATATCTATATAATCCAACTGTTTAAAAAAAAACACTCACATATAAAGAGTTGAGATTGAAATAAAATATTTACATTTTGATTAACTAAAACTAAGAAATGTATTAATAAAAATAAGTTTAAGAAGTTTATCTCTATTTTTGTTGTTATGTCAATTTTGACTTTTTGATAGATAGAGACAGTATGTGAGAAAACTGGAAATTGACATCTAATATCAAAACAAGATTAGGAGACTCTAATAGAGATACTCTCATTTTTATGTGGCCTGGGATAGAATTGTACCCATAGTTTAGTTTGTTCCCATGACACATAACTTAGTCTAAATTGTATGGTTTTGTCTTCTGGTCCTCTTGAAATGCGAGAGTTGTTTAGCTTGGATATACTCATGCCTAAAATCTTGATCTTGATCCTGTTGAGAACCATATTTATAGATGGTCAACTTCATCGATACAATTCAAATTTATTGTCAATATACAAAGATGGTAAACACACCGAGAAGATTTACAAATGCTGATATAACCAAGACTGAATTGAGCTAAAGAACGTGTGGATTGAGGGCGATTCCTTGTTAGTAATAAATGCGATTAAGGGGAAAGGTTTAGATAACTGGAAGCTGGCATATATCCTCTCTCAGGCTAAAGCTCTTCTGAACAAACTAGACAATTTTTTCATATCCCACATGCTATGGGAAGGTAATAGGGTGGCGGACTTCCTAGCCAATGTAGCAATTGATAGCGATCAAGACACTGTTTTTTTCCTTCGTGGCGTTTCTCAATTACCATGTCATTTGATTTCTCTCCTAGCTGCTGACATGGTAGATGAGTAACTATATTCCTTGACTGGTTCCAAGAGGTTGACAAGCCTAAAGTACGGTCGGATGGTCTCTCACTGGTTTCGCCTTGGATTAGGAAGCTGTCTCATTTATTTTCCACATTTATATTCCTGCAAGGATCTCTGACATCCTCCAGAAGTGCTTTCCCAAGTTTTTATTAGGTTGAATGAACTAAGATGGATGAAGTCTTGTCAGATGTCCCGCCTGCAAGGGGAAGATAGCGTATCTGCTCTCGCCTTATTGTCATTTATAGATATTGCCGTGCTAGGACTGATTATCCATTGTTTGACGGTGTAACGGATTATTTCTTCTGCCTCCTCCTACTTGCAGCGGACATGTTGACACCAATACTTGCTCTCAAATGGGCTGGCAGAGTACTACTCTCCCCAGTTGTGTGGCTGACGATAGCGCTTTTACTTCTCCGCCAGCTCTCTTCTCTTTATTGTTTTATTACAGGATCCTTCCAGGTTTGTGTTTCTGAGGGCTCTCTCCTGCGTGGTCTCCTTGCTCTGCCGCTTCACAACTTCCTCCGTGCTGCTCCCTTTGTCAACTGCAATCTCTCACTGATGATGGTGGACATGCGACTGAATCAGAGGTTGTTTTTCCCTGCCCTTGAGTGGGAACTGGAGATTCGGGGGTGAGTGAAGGCGATTGATCTCATGACCCTTATTGATTCTGACTGCACTCTTATGTAGTTTGCAGTTTGAAATATCGTGGGACATGCCTGGATTAGAGGCTATGACGGCCGTGTGTTAAATTTCTCAGATATAGTGTCACAACTTCTCTCCAACATAATGGACCTCGTTGTTGATGGAGATTATGTGCATTCTCTGGCAGCAGGCTTATTCTTTAAGAATATTTATACAGTGGATCGTTGGGAGGCGGCCGTGGCTAATTATCGCATGGAGCAAGGCGATGCCCTTATTGGCGGGCTTTTTAATCTAACAACTCTATGGAATTCTCCTCCACAGCAGGTAATTTACAGAGCTCTGCAGTCCAGTATCAAATCCCTATGCAGTGAGGACTTAGATGATGCCCTACGTGCATACTGTTTTCTTTTTTCCAAGAAAAAATGCGAGCGAATTAGGGATGTGTTCACGGCTATTCGGTTTCTCAGAGTCCATGCATCTGACATGGCCCTGGGGATGCCTTATTATGCCCTGGCAGATTTGGAGGAAGGGGGCAGTGTTCGGCCATAGTGGATATGGAGGCAAGGGAACTGCCGGCGGCTCCGCCAGCGGCTTAAGCTTCGTCAGTGGCCTTCTGTCTCCCCTTGTGCATGAGAACAAGTTGGCGGTGGTTTGTGCTTTGTTTTGTTTTGTTCGCTGTGGGTGGACTTGTGGTTTTTTTGTTCCTGCCTCTGTGTTTCTGATTGAGGGCTTTTCGTGGACGGGTGTTTTTTTTTTCGGCGGTTTCCCTATGGTGGTGCTACGGTTGGCTTTGTGGGGGTGTTTGTCTTCGGTTGTGTCGTCGACATGCTGCGCTTGACAGGGTAGAGGGCTCCTCTGCTCCCCTGCAAGGCCTTTTCTGTTGGTGATGGGGTTTCGTCTTACGTGTCTTGCTCCGGATTGGCGGTTTGGTCTGTTTTCCATGCTGTTTTAAATCTTGTGTTACTAGGACTTTCATGGGCTGTGTTGTTTTATTTTTATTGTTCTATCAGGTCATTTCAGGACCTTTTCATATAATTATTTTGGGATGGACTTCTAGGCGTGAGGTCCTTGTTTTTTCCTGCTTAAACGTATATATTAATTCTATGGGTGCTTCGCCACCTTTTTCTGTTTAAAAAAAAAAAAAAACCAAGACTGAATTGAGATTGAGAAATTGATATGGCTAATAGTAACATGCTCTAAATGCAGGTGCAGATTCCAATAATTGACGATTCTTAATGATCTAGGATGATATTCTTATGTACAAATCTTAAACTGACAACTTAAACTTTTGGAATGTGGGTCGATAAATTAACGCAGAAAATCTTAGAAAAAAAGAATTGGAGAGTAGAAGATTTAAAATTCAAATATATGCCATGAAATGGCCCAGTGTAAAGGATAGGAGAGCTGGTGTGGCCTAGTCTAGACATATAAGCATTTCAGCAAGATTGGCAGTTTATTGGGTGCATAATTCAGTAGGGCGTAAAAAACCTCTGAGTTGTAGTAAATGTTTTTGGAATTTTAGTTTTTACCTAAACAGCAGATGTCTTGATCCCAAGACAACGTTACAAGGGAAGAACACACATATATATTCATCTAAATATTTGTTCACGCTACTATAGTTCATACTCAACGACCTACCAACGAAACAATAGAATGGATAACTGGACACTCTGCCAACGGGACAACACAATGAATAGTTTACTTCTGCGGGCATTTAGACGTTCTCTTTTTTGAAAAAAAATGTATAATCTAGATTCCCGACCAGTGGGAACTTCGCGTTGAGATTCCATTTTCCATAGGCAGTGTATTATGTTTTTGTATTAAACTGCACAATTCCTTGAAAAAAGACAAGAATGTCATTGATGTTATTTTGCTATTAATGTGGCCTCGAATGATTATATATATTCAATGATGCTGACCAACCTCGAATTCCATAGTTGGAATCCACAGATTCTTAGAATATACACTTTAAGTCGAAACTTGTCATAACAGCTATGAAGTGAATAAGGGCATCGCAAACATAAACAGTGCTGTAACTACAAATAGTTTGTTATTCTGTATAGGTTATATATTACCGACAACGCATGCATCCCACACTATCTTTGGAAAAGTGAATATAGTATTTACTGTCCTTCTCAATTAGTATTAGATAATCCCTTGCATGTTGGAACTTTTTGCTTGCTCTACATAAATATGAGAGCATCTTTAACAGTCTCCTGATCTTGATTTATAATTTCTTTTGTTAAGTAAAACTTTTCCAACATACCATAGAGCACTAACACAGTTCGAACATGTACTGAAACATTTGTCCTTTTCCACGTTCTGCAGTGATAATACACAGCGAGTTCAAACATGTAAGGGAATTATAAAACAAGTAGCTAGGAAAAATATAATGTAATGAGTTTTTCAAAAGTGTATTAGAATTCTAAAAGATGAATGTGCATTGTATGTGTTATCGAAAACATAAACAGAAAAAAATATTGTTTCGCTGCAGACAATTGTAAGGCCCTTATTCATTTCAAGACTGTCAATAGCTATAAATTATATTTGACAACTTGTAAATTTATGCCAGTAAATAAGGAATTTAACAGATTCCAACCTCGGAATTCTAGGCTGTTGACCATCTCTGTGTTTAGTGCCAAAGAATCTATTTTATTTAAGAGTAAAATAGTATCAATCTCATTCCAAGTCTAACAAATTAGATGTTAAAACTATCTAACCCATTACACACCCAATGTTCCCATTGGTAGGTAATTTTAATTAATGAATTTGTGAAAAATATGAAATTTTCTTGCAGAATCTAAGCCAAATAACTCTATATATACCGTGTAAGGGCATACAGAAATGCAACAACCACTGGTCTGTGACGTCCTTTATCTTTTTTGTCACTCAAGTGCTGCCTTGTTACCATTCCTAATATACCCGGCCTCAGTAGTTTCTGTTAAGTACAAGATGAAAACTGGTCTTGTTTTCATCCTTTCTGTGGCTTGCTTTGCTTGGGCTATTTTACTTTGTGAATCTCGGCCAATGAAGCTACCCAATACTGCAGTCATGAGCTCTGCACTTGCTCCTGCCGCAGATGAAAGCTTTGACGGCGTAAAATCTAAGGAGAGGAAATATGGTGTTTATCTAACAAGTAAAGATGATGTTAGTGAAGGAACGTCTATCATGAACCAGCCACAAGGCCATAGCCCAGGAGTTGGACATTGAACACGCTTATATTAAGAATATTAGCAGTTATGTATATTATTTCTGTTGATTAATTACATGATGTTATCTTGCATTATCTTACTTTGTACACCATAGATCAGGATGCATTCCAGTTTCAACATGATTTATAGATATCCAGAGTCATAGCATGTAATGTTCTATTGATTTTAGTTTCATTGTTAAGATACTGAAGTGTGACTCGAAATGGCTGTTAAGGATTAAGATTGTCTAGAAAGTTGTAGAATGATTCTAGAGCCTTCCACAACTAGAACATTCTTGGAGCTGTTCTAGAAAAGAATATTGTAAGATATGTTCTAGAAAAGAACATTCCAGGTTTAAGAGTTTTCTAGAAAGCTAGAAGCTTCTAGGCTTCAAAGGTTCTATAACTATATATATGTGATTGGAGAGAGTTGTTGTATATACAGCTTTTGGATGGTTGTTGGATATAGCATCCGGATAGCTGTTAGATAGAGTATCTGGATTGCTGCTAGACACAACATTTTGAATGTGATGTATTCAAAGCTAGATAAATATATTTCTGAGTTATCTAACTATGTTTTGCCCTATGTTTGATATGTTCATTGTTGTTATGTTTTGCCCTGTTTGCCCTATGTTCATTACTGTTGTTATGGTTTTCTGAGTGTTTTTGGGCCTATTTCTTTCACCCCTAATCCTTCAACTAGCATAACATTTTTCAAAGACCCATTCGTTACATTAACAGTCCCCATTCCTAAAACTGGACGTCTCATTTTATTGCCAATAGTAATTTCTTGATCTGAATTCTTCCCTTCATAAAAATCAATAAACAAAGATCTGTCTCTAGTCATGTGATATGATGCCCCTGAATCTAAAATCCATTCTTTATTAGAATCTGAAGCAAAGTATCCCCCCTTGTTGTATATACAGCCTTTGGATGGTTGTTGGATATAGCATCCGAATAGCTATTAGATACAGCATCTGGATTGCTACTAGAGACATGGCATTTGGATGTAATGCAAGTTAGATGAATATATATTTCTGAGTTATCTAACTCTTTTTTGTCCTATGTTTGCTATGTTCATTGCTGTTATGTTTTGCCCTGTCTTTTGGTGTTTATTGGGCCTGTTCTTTCATGGTATCAGAGTGGGGTTATGGGTTTGAATCCCCTTGGGTAACGCTGAGGGGATTGTTGGAAAAAAAAAAGATTCAGCTAGAGGATCAGCCCAAGTTCAGCTAGAGTTTCAACCAGGTTCAGCTAGAATGTTTTCCAGGTTCAGCTAGAATATTTTCCGGTTCAGCTAGAGGTTCAGTTAGAAGTGTATTGCTAGAGTGATTTGTTTGCAGGGCAGAGATATTGCTGGAGTGATTTGTTTGCAGGGCTGAGATATTGCTAGAGTGATTTGTTTGCAGGGCTACTATTGGAAATGCAAGTTGGAACAAGCTAGAGGTATTGTTGGTAGTGATGATGGAGAAGATGACTTTTCAGCTAGACAAAAGATAATGAGTGTTGAAGGCTTAAAGTTTCAATCTCATATGAGCAAGTTAGAGGAAAGAAAGAATGGGAGCAAGCCATGAAAGAGGATTACGATCGAAGAATGCTTGGTATGCTAGAGGTGAACATTAAGGGGGGATAGTAATATAATGTTCCCCTCTCATTTGTATTTTTTCTGGTCTTTTTAGGGAGATGGCTATGAAGCTATGCCTATCCTTCTTGCCATCCTTGAACCTTTCTTGCTTGGGCTTGTATTGCTGCCTTTCGTTATCCCTCTTCTTCAAACAAAATTTCTCCATATGTTTTTCACCTCCACAATACCTGCAAATAATCAATTTCCTTCCAACTTGCTTTTCTGCAGAGTCATTTCTAGAGAAATGGTTAGAACCATCATTTCAAAATTTATAATTTCCTTTCCAATTCCTCTTTCCATCATATCTAGAAAATTTACTCTTGGCTGCATATGCATGATTCTTCTTAATATGCCCTTCTTTAATAAGCTGAACCTCTTCATCTAAAACAGACTTACAAAATTGATCAAAAGTTTACTGGGGGGCATTGGGAGTTAGTTGGAGAACCCTTTTCCTTGATTCCTTAAATACCTTGTATGGCTGGGGAAGCTTACTTTCAACCATTGCAACAACTGAAAATCTTTTTTTGCATATTCAGCACCTATTTTCTTCAGCTGAGCATTTAAAAATGTAACTTCATTAAAGTAATCAGACATTTTTTCAAAATCAGAAGGATCTAAATTCACCAATCTTTCTTCTATGCTAAACATGCTAGCAATATCTGCATCTTTATAATCTTTTTCTAAACTCTCCCATAGCTCCAGTGGATTATCAGTATCAACAAATCTTCTATTGAGATTGGGGCTTAAAGCTTTACCAATAACAATTATATTGCCTGGGTCTTTTCTATCTCTAACAATAACTTGATCAGCGGTGACAACAAACTCATATCCAGCTTGAACAATTTTATATACTGAAATAAGATTCACCCCTAATCCTTCAACCAGCAGAACATTTTTCAAAGACCCATTCGTTACATTAATAGTCCCCATTCCTAAAACTGGAAGTCTCATTTTATTGCCAATAGTAATTTCTTGATCTGAATTCTTCCCTTCATAAAAATCAATAAACAAAGATCTATCTCCAGTCATGTGATATGACGCCCCTGAATCTAAAATCCATTCTTTATTAGAATCTGAAGCAAAGTATATGTTCCCCTCTCATTTGTATTTTTTTTGTATTATTCTAGCCAATCTTAAGGGGGGATGTTAAGGATTAAGATTGTCTAGAAAGTTGTAGAATGATTCTAGAGCCTTCCACAACTAGAACATTCCTGGAGCTGTTCTAGAAAAGAATATTGTAAGATATGTTCTAGAAAAGAACATTCCAGGTTTAAGAGTTTTCTAGAAAGCTAGAAGCTTCCAGGCTTCAAAGGTTCTATAACTATATATATGTGATTGGAGAGAGTTGTTGTATATACAGCCTTTGGATAGTTGTTGGATATAGCATCCGGATAGCTGTTAGATACAGCATCTGGATTGCTGCTAGATACATGGCATTTGGATGTAATGCAAGTTAGATGAATATATATTTCTGAGTTATCTAACTCTGTTTTGCCCTGTGTTTGCTATGTTCATTGCTGTTATGTTTTGCCCTGTCTTTTGGTGTTTATTGGGCCTGTTCTCACAATGGCAATGTAATGTAAATCAACCATATTTCCTTCATTTATGTGGTGTTTATATGGTAAGGCTGAGTTATTGTATTTTTTCTTGAGTCTCAGAGAGATGTAGTTCGAAAATACCATCATCAGGAGAGACAAGTGAAGCAAAATCAATGTGCAATACTTTTTGAATGACTCTTAACAGATAGATGAGCCCACTATTTTCGGTCTAAGCACACAGTAATGCAACATGTTTTTATACTAACCATACAAATTACGAATGCATTCTCCTCTTCCCTTACCTCACTGCCCGTTATTATGTTTTGAAAAAGACAAGCACAACCATTAAAAGTTTATAACATCTACCGTTGAGGGAAATTAATTTATGATATCTTCGAGATGAGCTTAATTACGCAGAATTGTAATCGAACATTCTACGGGTTTTCAGCCCCTTAGTATCATTGAAAAAGTTTTCGTATCTGAAAAATGTATGTATTGGTTTTTTTCTTCATTACCTTCCACTGTAAATACGTAGCATTGAAATATAAGGAAAATAAGTTTAGAAAAGAAATATTGAAATGAAAGATGAAAAAATAGTCTAAACATTGAGTAGAACCTTTATCCTTGTTTTCGACTGTAGTTAAGCATGGTTGTATATAATTAGGTCGTTATTCGTTGAAATTATTTCAATTGAGTGACCACATAACCTGTAAGAACAAGAGAGCTAAAGGGCTACATTTCTTCTACCGTGTTGCGTTAATGGATACTGCACTACTTCAAAATTTTAAGATTCAAATACCATTTTCAAGTTCCCCAGATAATGTCAATTTAAGTTTAACATCCAAGGGGTAGTGAGAGACGATGCCACATAGTAGTGGGTCCTGACAGGTCAAAAACTAGTTCATCAGCCGAGTCTAAGTTCAAAATGGGCGGGTTAAAATGTGTTTTAGCATCTCGATTCGTATCGGAAGAAATTTGGGCTAAGATGGGGATTTTTGCTGCAAGAACCATGAAGTCTTAATGTTGAGCCTGCTTGGTACGAATGTTCCCCACACGTCTGATGGCGCCACACCCTTGTGACACCCTGTTTGTCCCTTGCTGCAGGCAGCCCTGTAGTAGCTCAACACAATTTCTATCGCCCACACCAAACACAGTAATGGCTCAGGTGACTTAAGAAGTCAATGCATTTGCTACAGGTTAGTTTTGCTCACAGGCTTCTCCTACTGTTGCTGCAGGTGATCTAAAACCAACTCGTACACTTTTCTTAATGCTGCAGGTTAATGATTGCTTCCATGCTGAGGGTAGCCCAGATAGTTTTGAATTCACCCAAATTATGTACTTCTAGGTTGAGCATCAAAAGCAATTGTAGGCAAGCTTGAACAACTCTCTCACCAAACAGGTGGCAAGTTGAAATTTGAAAATACTTGAAGAAATAATGCTGCCAACGGTCTTTCAAAATGCACCTACATCATACTCCTAGAGTTATAAAAATAAAATATAAGCCTCTACTCACTGCTAAAACTATATGTTGTTGTAAGTCACAATCTTGTTACTATGGGTCACTACATGTGTGGCTATAAGTGAACATATATCTATACTCCTGCACCTTCTATTCCACTTTTGCGCCTTCATTATGAGCCACTCCTCTTCTTTGTCCTCTTTCCTAATGTGTTGTTAGATCTCCTTCATGTATCCAACATACTCATTATCCTCTGCTAGCATGAATCTTTTCTTCCTCCTTACAATATCAACTCCCCTCCAGGGCTGGCACGGGATAAACAACCCATCATAAATTGTTTTGTTCTTCACAAATATATCAAACTCTTTTTCCTCAACCTCATACATAACACATTTCTATTTCAAAATATAACTGTCTTGCGGCTGCCAAGTAAGCTCCTTACTCTTGAATTCCTTCCCCTTTTGTTGCAGCCTCAAAAACACATCCACATCCTGTATATCCATGTCCATTTCTTCCTAGCATCTCTCATCAATTCATCTACTACTGCTATAATAGAATGTTTAGCAAAAATAATTGTCTCATGACAAATTTTTAGTGCTTCGTCCTCCTTCTCAAGTCCATCTACCACTTCTTTTTTAATGCATTTACCTTCTACATCTTCAGTTGTACATGTTTCTCCTTTAAATTCCCATTTAACAATTTTTTTATAATAGCTCTTGATTCTCAAGAGCAAAATCATCTTTTGAATTTAATTTTGTATACACTATGAACTTGAACAACTTTTCCATTAACTCCCCTTCACCTTGATATTCATCTACCACAACTAGTACTTTCTTTTCTTTTGGTATTTCATGGAACTTCTCGATGTCCTTTTCTTCTAACTAGCTCTTCATGCCAAAAGACTCTTTGTTGTCCTCACCTATTATGTACACCTGTAGCATCATATTGTTTTCAACTTGTGGCAATCTCACTGCCTGTAGCATCTGTCCTATAGTACCTTTTCACTTTTTTCATTCACTTGTAGTGCTATCACTCCCTGTAGCTTCTATCCTATAGCAGCATGTTCACTTTCTACCTTCATTTGTAGTGCTATCACTGCCTGTAGCATATGTCCTATAGCAACCAATTCACTTTTTGCCTTCACTTGCAACATCTTAGAAATTATTGTATGACAACTTGTAACATCATATTCCTTTGCTGCGTCTACTTGTAACCTTCAAAACATCATTTAAGAAACCTACGTGGCCTCATGATCAACCTTTTTTAAGAATTTCTTCTCTACAAACACTAATGTTTGATCTCTTGCCTCCTCTTTGGTCGATGCCAATGGAGTCAAGGTATGCCTTATCCCATTTTTTAACCAAAGCATATGTATTTGCCCTACCATCATGGTCATCCCTCTGATCATATTACCATGGCCTTCCCAAAAGTATTTGGCACATGTCCATAGGCATTATGTCACACCACACTTGGTCCTCATAAGTGCAAATCCAAAAATTCATTAACTAAAACTTGATGACTCCTTTGTAGCCAAGATACCTTGTATGGGTTTGGATGAGTTACCCTTCTCAGCCCTAACTTCTCTACCATCTCATAAGAAACTAGATTATTTGTACTGCCACTATCAATTATAACCTTGTAGCACTTACTTCTTACCTTTCACATGGTTTGAAACAAACTCCTTCACTGCATGGGCTCATCCTTCCCTCTTGCTGATTTTAATAGTGTCCTCTTCATCACGAGGGCTTCTCCATGCCTTGGTTTCTTCATACATTCTGATGAAACATTGCTCCTCTCATCCACCCAAGCAACATGATTTCTGGCTTCTCTTTTCCTACCATTATACCACTCCATTTGTGTGCATTCAGCTGCCTTATGATCCACTTCTCCACATTTAAAGCACTCCCCCATGAATACTCCCTTTTGTCTTTGACCAAATCTACCTTCTTTGCTTTTTGAGTGCACTTTCACTCTTGTTTCATAGCTACTTTTTATTGTAAGTGAGGTTATCCTCTTTATCTCAATTGTACCTTCATCTTCATCATCAGTGATAAGTTCTCTTTCTTCCTCTAGTCTTATTTTGCTGCAAGTAGAACCATATTGTCTTCTTGATAGTTTCTCTTCAGCCTTTAAAGCATACTGGCAGGCCTCCTCAATCATTCATAGCCTTATCATGCTCAACTCATCTTGGATTCTCAAACTCAAGCCATTCAGATAAAATGTCACCTTCTCATGCTCCAATTCTTGGTGACCTGACCTAATAGAAATTTTCTAAAATTCCATGGTATATCTCTTTACACTTAGCTCCTTTTGTCACAAGTTTTGCATATTATTCAACAACTGAAGCTCATAGTCGTATGGTAGAAACTTATCCTTTATTATTTTCACTATCCTATACCATTAGGTGATCTTTTCTCTTCCATTTCTTCTCCTTTCAGCATGCACTTCTTTCCACCAAAGTGATGCATGTCCTTTCAACCCTGTTTGTGCCACTCTCACCCCTCTTGGATTCTCTATATCATCATATTAAAATATTTTTCCATGTCTATTATCCAATCTATCAAGTCATCAAGTTCCAGACTTCCTGAGAAGCATGGTAACTCCATTTGTATCCCTTTTCTAATGTTTGAAATGGCTTTGATGAGACTTCTTTCTCCTGCACTCATTCGATTATTTACATTTTTGTTTTCTTGTGCTACTATTGTAGCTCCCTCTTCCTCTATTTCCCTCTCACTATTAGCACCTTCATGTGATCTACCCCTTCTCCTATCACCTTCTAGGGATTCCACTTGAGCTTCTACACCCCTTAGGGCTTCCAATACTTCATTTATCCTTCCTATAACATTTGCTGCTACAACCTCTACCATTCTTTTCCATGGTGGAATCTTGCTACCCTAAATCTCTTTCTTTTCTTCTTTCTTCTTACTATAGTCCTTCTAGTTACAATATCCTTTGCTATAGGGACACACCCACATTCACTGCTTATATGGCTTCTTTCAACCTTGTTCCAAAAATACTATCTTCCTTCCTTGAACTATAACTATGCTCTGATACCATGTTGATGGCACCACAACCCTATGACATCCTATTTTTCCCCTGTTGTAGGTGGCCCTACAATAGCTCAACATAATTTACACCCAACACAATAATGGATACATGGACTTAAAAAGTCAATGTCTTTACTATAGGTTAATTTTTATCATAGAATTAGCATCCTACTATTGCTATAGGTGATCTAAAACCAACTTTTACATTTTATCTTGATATTATAGGTTAAAAGAACACACAAGAATACACATATGCACATTTACCCACATTTTTAAATGGCCTCTTGACTCATTCACAATTGGTTGACCTCATTGAGCACTCAAGGTAATTTAAAAAATAGATAAGCACTAAATCTAGGAGTAAACATTTAATCACACACATGCAATGGAGAGATATCACATACACACCACACTGAGTGGTATTAAAAATTAAATAATTCCTTCTCTTACATTTATTGAAATACAAAACTTATAGCTAGTTAACTTTTATCACAAAATACAACATATGGGAAATTAAAGTCACCCCTTGTAATACTATGCCCTCAACCTCTCCTTTCCCAATCTATGGTCACACACACATAGACAAATATGATTTTAAAATGGTGGTCTGCTCCCTTAACTAGATTAAATCACTGTCTGCTTTTGTTCTCCCTTCTCTCTTATGGACTTGGCAATCCCTACACACTATAGGAATGAAAAGTTCTTTTATTGAAATGGTGGCTCGTCCTCTCTTCTTCACTTATCTCTCATTAAGATCATCAATAAAAAGACATGGGTTTGATAAGATGGTTTAACATTTCAAGTGGGCCCAAATTTTTTTACTAATCTTAGTAATAACCTTTTGAGTAGATTTAATTGGATTATATCCACTAGTTGTAATAGGTTATTAGATCTTTAAATATCAAAGACTTCAATGATCAGATGGTTAAATAGTCAATTGCAATTTTATATTGCACCCTTACCAGAAAGTGGCAAATAGTAGTCCTACTTTTATTGACCAGAATTGAACTTTGACCATTGAATTGGGTGATATTTAAGAATGGCCATATGAACCTCATGTTAGATAGTTTTTTAAACACTAAATGTCTAATGGAGTTAGACATGATGAGATTAGATTCTACTTTGATATATCTTTGGGTTTAAGTTGTTAGCATTTGAACTAACCAAATTAATATTGTTTCAATTAAACTTGATGTATTGACTTAGTTAAAGTAACCTAGTAAACTAACATGATGATTAGTGATAATTATGAAAAAAGTTGTGTATATTTTTAAAGAGTTATAGGTAGTGTTTATGTGTTTTTCAATGCATCCTTAATTTCTAGTGAAGTTAGGGGCCCCTTTTGTTTTGCCTTTGGTGTTTTCACTCTTTGTTGTCCTAGTCCCTTTGGATGCCCATCATTGATATCTTACTAGAAATCCTCTTCACTAAGCCCCCTTGGTAAAGTTAGTCTTGTTGGTGATCTTTCCTTTACCCCTAGTTAATCTTGACAGCCTAGATGACAAAGTACTAATGTCCCAGTGCACATCTAGGGCATTTCTACTCATCTTGACCCATATTCAACCTACCCAAGTGTACAACTTTGACCTGGTAGCAAGTGTGATGCCTACTTTGATCTAATTACCCCCTATTTAATTTTGTTAATGCTCTACAAATGTTCTTTTAGTTAAATTTGATCTCTATTTGTATTGTTTGACTGTTAAACCTCTATTTTGTAGGATTCTAATGGAAAATTTACCCCAAGGCTTGTGACTAAATAATCCATCAAATAGAGAAGATCAAGCATGATAGGGAAGACATGGGAATCATGTTCTTTCTTCTAGTGTAGCCATATCCTACTAATAGCTTGCCTCCTCCCTCATAGCCTACCTACATTCTCTAGGCTTATTTCCATGAGGTCTAAAGGACTACAAATAGTACATGTGCCTATTCAAAGGCATTTATTATACAAAAGAATGTATATTTTCATTCATTTGAGATATATTATAGCATAGAAGGTAGATGTAGATCCTATAAAATCTAGGCTTAATATTGGTTGGAACTTCATTTTTGTAAGCATAATCATGTCATATTTTGACTAGTATTCTTTTTAAATGCAAACAATTTAAGCTTAATGAATATTTTTCGTAAGTGTAGTATCGTGATGATTTCCTTTATAATATTCACTTGCAAATTTGGTAATAAAATGTATGTTTCCTTTGAATCATGCATAGGGCATGTCATTTGTTGAGATGAAACTAGTAACAATATGCACTATTACTATTTAGTTTGTAGATAACACTCCCATGTGATAATGTTTATGTTACCAATTTTTCACCTACAACTCAAATTGGCAGAGCTGAAGCAGTTGTTCCCATTTTAAGGTGAAAAGTTCTTAACACATTTGACCATTGCATAGTTTAAAGTGTTTGGAAAATAAAATGATCAGTTTTATCATACCATGTGTTACAATAGAAAAGGAAGCTTTTAGCTTGTCTTTAAATGCTTTTCAGCATAAAGGAGAGTACATGAATTTGTAAGAAGTTGTTTCTTTTCATATTGTAATGCTTCCGTTCATTTTACAAAGGAGACATACACAATACTGCATAAGTGTTGTATTTATATTCATGGAAAAGAAAAAGAATGATCAAATGTCCCACACAAGCCATGGGAATAGCTAAACTGGTACAAACATAAGAAATATACTATGCATTTGAAGATAAAGAATGTAAAAGAGGCATATAAGAGGAGGCATGTCCATCATTGCCTATTTAAATCTTGAGTTGATCTACATTGCAGCTAGCTCTTCCTGGCTCCCAATCTTTGAATGAACCTGTATCATGATAGAAAGGATTGTTAGAGCTCTGGATATGAGTCTTCTTATGTGCCTATCAACAGAAGTAAAATACATTTCCTATGTTGTACTAAATCAGTTGACAAGCATTAGAGAACCTGAAAAATGAAACATCACAGGAGCAAGGAGATTCATTGTTTTATCTAACATGTTTGTTCACTATGCAGGTATAGGAGAAATTATGTTGCTGATCCATTTCCGAAGACATCATAGCATGTGGTGTATAAATGGGCTCCCACAAGGGTTGAGACCAACATGTTGCCCCTTGATCTTCAAGGAGATATAAGATAAGCAAAGAAACTTTCAGATCAATAAATAAAAACATATTCTGATTTAGACTCAATGACAACACCAATGTTGTTGATAAGGGCATGGTTTAGTGGTTAAGTTACTTAGTTGTAGTGGTGGCCACTAGAGTTCAAACCCCTGCTGGGCCAATGAGCTCGCAGGCTTTACACCTTCGCTGGACCAATGAGCTCATGGGTTTGAAGTGTTCTTGCTAGGGGATGATGCCCCCCATGTTGTGGCCTCACTGGTTCATTACTCTGGGAAAAAGCATTCTCGTGGAGTTGGAGGGCGTGTTGCACCAGCGTTGCTAGTCACATTAAAAAGTTTACCAGTGCATTATCTTAAAACAAAAAAAATGACAACACCAATGCAACATGAGACAGCCTCCAAGGTAGGACAATCAAACATCGGATCAATATCAACTAAAGGATAGTCCCATCAAAAGATTTACAACCTAAGAAGAATCATGGAGCAACATTTAAATAAGGTATTTACCACCTTTTGTTGTGAATGAGATATAAAAGTGCTATTGAATTCATTAAGAAGCCATAAAAGGACAAAAATCAGTCATTAAGGTGATTGTCCCATCAATCAAGAAGAACATAATCAACTATAGGGTAGTCATAGAATGAGGAATAGTCCTATATCTGTGTGTCATTCCATGTCAACTGACTTATATGCAAGAGAAATCATAAATAGAGTAAATAGGACTGCCAGAGAAGGGCTTACAATGGCATCATAATGAGACAATCACCTTAATGACAATTCAATCATCATATAATCACCATTTACCTCTGCTCTAGAAGGAGACAATCATATACTATAGGTACAGCTAAAGAGTGCAAGAGACAGGTGCACAGTCAAAGAGAAATAACATTCACAACTATGTAAAAGGGACAATCACCATACAAGAACAATCATATAGAATGTAACAAGTCCTTGCAGAAATAAACAAAGGTTTTAAACATATTTAATAGCACAATCATTATAAGCAGCATAATCAATCACTCCTTATTTGCCCATAAAGATAATTCACACATGAAGATACATCATGAAGACACTAAGGCATGGACAGTCATCATCATGACCATGAAGAGTATGGTGGAGCTTTAAAGAATATGTGTAATTAAGTCAATGTCATAGAAGCATACACTCAAAATAGAATGCACTATCTCAGTCACAAGGAATAGCAAAAAGAAAATGAAATCTCAATGTCTCATATATATCTACAGGAGATACAAGAGAAACATGTATTGTAAACTCATTCTATAACTTCCAACACAAAGTACAGAACCTACAGTATGGGTAAATCCATCATGGAGCAATAGAGAAAGAATAAGGTCACAGTCCTTTTAGGGTGACTATCCCCACTATCAAAGAGTAACACTATTTGATGAACATGGGTACAATCACTTGTAGAGGCATTTCATTTTTCTAAATGTAAACATTGTAAAATGAGCATACAGTATGATGAATGGATGGTTAACATTATACCTATGTATAGTATTTACAAAGTGATAATGAGTTAACAAGGAAAGGACTCTACCAAGCAAGTAAGTAATAAGTGGGTTATGTATGCATCAAGAAGGCAAGGCTGCCCAATATAAGCAGAGGTATCAGTGCTTCATCATAGGGATGTGTATGATAAAATATATAAAGAGAAGTGTATGTGCTAGATGAGGAGGATTTAGAAGGTGGAGAGATAAGCCCAAAATGACTTCAAATGCTTTTCATTTCTATTGAAAAAGTAAACAATGTTATCATCTATCTACCATACAAAGAAGCCAAGTATGCATTCTTGAAGGCAAATAAACAGAATACGATGACGATGCCAAGAATGTAGAGATTAAACAAAATTTTGAGTTTCTTCATAACACAGGGGTTTTGAACCATTTTCTGTAAAATATGAAGGAGACTGTAATAAGGCCAAACCAAGGGTTTTGAGCCATGTTTGCAAATAAGTGCAGAAAATACAAGGTATAAGGCATTACTGAGAGGCCATGACCTAGCCTGAATAAAGATTTCATTTGACTTCCATTTCCAGAAAATATATGAAACCCAGCTGGTCTAAAGTTTACATGGAGCCATAACTACAGAAACCAAGAGATCTTCATGCTTAGGCAAATACCCAGAGGCTTAATGTCGTGGCCTATCACAGAGAAAGTTCTTCTTTTGTAAACAACAACTGCTATTTTGAAAGAATGGTTGAAACCCTCAAAAGAATGCATAGACAAAGTAGATAAAGTTTAATGGTGGCCTGCTACATTGAACAAAAGGAGTAAAGATTTTTCTAGTTTTCATCTATCTTAGGAGCAAAACCATAGTCAATCCATGAACAAAGATAAATATGTGTCATGCTGAGTAAAATACACTGAAATTTCCATAAAAGGAAGAAAGAAGCGAATATAGGCTCGATTGGAGCTTCTATCAACAAGAAAAGAATTGAGCATCTTTGTAAATAATGGGCAAGATTTAAATGATGGAAGCTTACCATGTTTATGATATTGTAGAAAAAGGCATTTAGAACCACAGAGTAAAAGCTTCAGGAAATGCTCTAATGGCAGCCTCAAAATAGACGATAGATTCAGCAAAGGAAACCAAATGAAATACATTAGAAAGTGATCATGACTATGGCCACAAATGCCCAAGAATGCTTAAAAAATGGAGAACAATATCATATTTGTGACTGAGAATGACTCACCATGCAATTTCCTCTGTAAATCTTCATAGAAATCTCTTAGAAGCAGTAGTCAACTGAAGTTTCCAAGCTCAAACCCTAGCTCGATGGTGGCGGTATGCAGAGTTGTTTTCTCCAAAAAGTCAAGTGCAAATGATGCCAAGGATTAGGGCTTCAATGTTTTGTTTTAGAGTTTCCATGTTGCCCTAGTTCGACCTTAGTATTTTTATCACATTGATTTAATTATTATATGCCTTAACTAATACCTTGCCCCTTCCTTCATTAGGTCGAGTCTTTTATCTCATGACTCTAGTTTCTTTTTTATGATTTTTGAGAAAATCATGAGAATTATGTATTGGAGATGGTCCAGACAACTGAGAGGGGGGTGAATCAGTTGTCTTACAATTCAATCTTTTTTGCTTTTATTCTTCTTTACAACTTATAATCAAATTAATAATATAAACATTTTAGTATCAATCAACAACACATGAGCAGAAACATAAACAACACACTTGACACCAAGATTTTTGACGTGGAAACCCAGTTAAGGGAAAAACCACGGTGGGGGTTAACGCACAAAGATTATACTCTATTAAAAGTATTACAAAGGGGAATGTACATGCATTTAGTCTCACTACCCAAAGCTCACTGCTCAAAAGAAGGCTTATAGCCTACAGAAGGCTCACTACCTATAGAAAGAAGGTTACAATGAAATTGAACTAATAATTAGCATCTATCAATGCAAGGATTCAGTTCTAGTTAAGCACAAAATACTGACTTGATACACTTCATCTTCACTTTGCCCTTTTTAATGTTCTGCTAACATCTGAATCTTGGATCTCTACTCTTTTCACACTTATTCCATATTTGTACTCTACGCACACCAAAATCATTCAAATACATTGGCTATATATATCCGCATCCTGATCTTCAACCACTTTTCTGTCGGCTTCAAGAACACTTAGACCTTTATTGAAAATTCTGCTCTGTCGGCTAAATTCATGTACACTCGTGATGTGGACCAAAACTTGAACTCACAAATCATTAATCAAGTCAACTACTATCAATGATCATCACAACTTGTCCAACCAACAACTTCCATACATCCGGAACCAAGATCAATTGCAAGGTCAGCCTATTCTTCTTCTATCTGCTCTGTCAAACTGTTAACCTGATACTCAAATGCTAATAACTATTGAATCCTTCATTACCAGAGGCCAAAACTCTAGATTTAGATTATCCTAACAATGCTTATGAGTCCCTCAGATCCATAGTAAACTATGATCTACCATCAGAGAGATCCAGACCAAGACACCGAACCCTATCACACAATCTGTTCTTGACTTTCCGGACTTAGACAAATCTTCAATCTGATTTTTAGTATGAGCAAATTGTGCAATGTGGATGTGTAGTAGAGACTTAGTTGCTATAAATGACAACACTTATCATGCCTAGAAGTGTCTCTTTCCAACAATCTCCCCCTTTGGCATTGATGGCAACACTTTGTGGAAAATAACTAAGTGTTGGAATAACTCCCACTTTGCTTGTGCTCCATACTATTGTTCACACTACTTTCTGGTGCTCCACCTTTGTTGGATTCCTCATTTTTCACTGCTCTTCACTCCCCCTTTGACATCAATGGCATCTCCTTGCTCAAAAAATTCTGCACTACATTCACAGTGTCTCTTGCCACACATGCTATTTCAGTTTCCTTCCCTTGTGCTTTGTTAGCAGTAGCAACCAGACTATTTTACTTTGGTGCATTAGCACCATCTCCTTTTTCTAGTTCTTCTTTTCCTTTTGCCTCTTCTTCTTCCTTCTCTTTCTCTTTTTTGTTCTTCTTTCTCTTGGTCCTTTCCAGAGTCATTAGTAGCAGGAGGATCTGGAGGATCATGGTCAACATTTGCTTCTTCTATCAATACTTCCTCTTCTTCTTTTTGCACTTCCTCTTCTAGAACAAAGGAGTCTAGAGTTTTAGTCTATTTCTTGTTCTTCATTAATCCTTTGACATCCATGTCTAAGGACTCAATCTTTACATTTTCCTTCTCTACAACAGGAAGATTGTGTTTTTTCAAAGCACTCCAGAGAATCTCTTTGATTTCCTTTGCAATCTTGTCTGTCTCCCCAAGGATAAGCTTATTCATTCATTTTTTACTTCGGAACTCATCCTTGGCTTCTTTGAATATCAAATTCATTTGCTTCGGAGTAATTTGAGGACATAGTTGTATTAATATTTGTTCTTGGACCTCAAGATCCTTTCTTTTTGCATTCTCTTTCTTAGTTCCAAATTTTTTTCAAGGGTTTTTCATATCAATGAACATATCTCAATAAGAGCCTTGTTGTAGATATTTAAATATCTTACTGTTGCTTCCTCGAGTACTCTTTTGTCAGTATCAATATAGTCATCATATAATTCTATCATTGGAGCCAAGTTTCCATCTACAGTAACTGATTTAATGATGCCATCTACTAAAGGGGTAGGCTTCTCTACATATTCCTCTATCTTTTGCCTATTGCTTTCACTTTTTCTTCTGGAGGGCATCTCCTTGGATATCTTGGCTACTTTTATGCTTGTGGCTTTTAGTTCTTTGATCTCAATGTCAGAATCTATATCTTCTTCTTCTTCTCTTGTGCTTTCATAGGTCTGAAATGCTTTTTCTTTCTTCCTTTTCTCCCTTTTTCCAGATGATTTTTCTTGTTTTGCAGTCTTAGGAGGAACAGGGGCAGCAATAGAGCTCCTAGTAGTTCTTGAAGTGGAAGAGGGTTCCACCGAAGCACTTGTTTGTTTCTTATCTTGTTTCTCTTTCTCAGCCTTTTTAGTTCTTTCCCTGAATTTCCTCACAGCCTCCTTAGTTAGGCCCAGATTTTCATTCAATTGCTCAACTTTTTTTCTTACTTTCCTATTGGTTTCAGGTTCTCTGAGCTTAGTATGCAGTTTTAAACTTAGCTCCTCATATGTTCCAAATCTTTCAACCATTGTGTCTTTAGGCTTGCTTAGAAAATGTTGAGCATACATATTCAAGTTTTTTCCATCTACTTCATACCCCATGGGCATGATCCAAATAGTTCTAGGTTCCACTGCTTCCATTAGACACTGATCAGTGTCAACCATGAAGCATATTTTATTTTTGTACTTCTCAACAATTGATTTAGGGATTCTTTCCCTTAAATGCATCATACTCTGGAAAATCTTGAAGTAACCCCATATTGTAGTTTTCTGAGCTTTGAAATCACCAATGCTGCGAAGATGATCTCTAATCTGAATGGCAATTGGCTCATCATTAGTCTAGTGAACAACCTTTACTCCAAGTACTTCATTCATATAGTAGAAAAACAAGCATAGAACTAATGTACCATATTTAAAAGTGTTTTTCTTATCCCTTTTAATTTTGTTCAAGTTTTCAATCAGCTGGTTTTGTAATAGCTCACAAAGGTCATAATCTACATTTTCCTTTAACATTTGATATGCTGCATATATGGCAATTTTAGAGACAGAATTCTCCCTACTGGAGTAATATATCTTGTAGCCAATCACCATGGAAGCAAACTTCAAATCCGGTTCTATAATGTCATTTATAGTCATAGCCCTCCTATCGAATTTGGCACTGGTTGCATCGGTAATAGTTTGGTTTTTCACAGATTTTAACATGGGTAATCCACCAGTTGGGTTTAACCCAGTCACAATTATGATAACATCTTTGGTAATATTGAATGGTTTTAACAGCCAAATGAATTCATCATGCATTCGACTCAAAACATATCGAACCCATTCATCTTCATCAAATGTTGGAAAGCCCATAATCTGAATAAAGTGTTTATCATTCAGTGCCTTATACTTAGGTTTAAGATAGCAATTTTCATCCTTTAGATGACTCTCAAACAAGTATACATACCTTGAATCACCAAATTCATCTATGTTTGCATGAATATAAACCTTAATATCCTCAACATGCAGCACACCATATGGAACACTTGAAAAAGCACCTAACGGGTTGACTTCTATTGATTTGTGAGGACACTTCTTAAATTTGGGTTGAGGCATTTTAGTAATGTCAACAACATGAGGAGAAGCCATCTCAACATATTTAAGATTCAAAGCTTTATAGAGAAGTACCTTTTTCTTCCGCGGGTTTAGGGTTGATCAATTTCTAGTTGAATTCACTTTCTATTCTTCAATCTCTGGATTTGCAGCTCAGAAGCTCTTCTATTTGTTTCCTTCAAAATGCAGAGTGGTTCAAATGCATGATTAAGTGACCTTTTATCCTTTGCAAAACCTAATTTCACATTGTAATAAATGCACTACCCTAGCTTCATATGGTTACTCTGTTCCTTGAATTGTTCTTCATGAATCACTCCGTAAATTTCCATATTAACATCTTTTCTTCTAGAAATCCTTCCAAAAGTTCTAAAACAATTCAAAATATCTTCTATCATTGTGCCATATCTAGGCACCCACTTACTGACTAGGGTAATTTGATGTTCAATGCAGCTCCCCCTAAGCCAGGACTCTTGATTTAATTCCTGGAGGAATTGTCAGCACCGGATTTCGCTGTGGACCCATCACCATTGTTCATTGTATCTTTCTTCACCCAAATCTTGTTCATTTCACTCTGTATCTCATTCACATCAATTTTTCTTTTTCCTTTGTCTTGTCTCTACTCATGTGGTTTTCTATTTACCGGACCTCTTCTTCCATTGTTCCTACTTTTGCATAATGTTGTAATATGACCAGAGTTATTGCAATTAAAGCACACAACATTTCCTTTCTTATAAACTTGATTTCCTCTTTATCTACACTGATTAGCCATGTGTCCAAACCCATTGCAGGAAAAATAGTAGCCATTGAAAGAATTGTTGATTCCTGTGTTGTTAGAATTATTCATTATCATATTTCTACATTCATTTGATCTATGACCATACCTCTTACACTTGAAACATTGACCAGAGAAGGATGGACCATTTTGATTTACTCTATTTCTGCATTGAGTAGCTGTCTGACTAAATTTATTTCAATTGAAACAATTTCCATTGAATGATGGATATCTTTGAGCATTAGGCTATCTTACCAAAGGTTTTCTAGTTCTATTTCTCCCATTCCTTGGTTGATAATTTCTCTATCCGGATCCAGACCTTTCACCTTTCTCATATCCAAGACCATGCTTATCATCATCCTTTTTCTTTCCTTCAATCAGTGCTCCAAGTTTAGCTGAGCTTATCTTGAACTTGTCCTTATATTCATTTGCAACTTCTAGGTCATGTCTGAGAGTGATAATTTGTCTCTCAAGTTCTTTCTCATTTTCCCTACTTTCTTGTAGATTAGATTCTAGGATACCAGCTATTCAATCCAATCTATAGCATTCTTCAGTTATCTCTATGAGATTTTGATTCATCTCTTCTTCAATTTTCTTCCTCTCTTCAATTTGATTGGTTAGTCTCTTCACCCCAAATTCCATCTCATTTTTTAAGACAACTTCTTTAGCTAACTTTTCACCGTCCTTTGTCTTCTCCTTCAAGGCCTTGTCTTCATAATGATTTCCCAGTTGAGGAGGTTGCTCCTTCCCTTTTTCATTGGATTTGCTCAATTTTCTTTTTAAAATCTCAATGAAATCTTTAGCCTTTTTGAGGTTTTCTTGCAGCTCTTAGACTTCTTCTTTGGACTGCTCAAGATCTTCTAGGGTGAGATTAAGTTGCTCTTTAAGGTTATATTTATCCATTTTACTGCCTTCCCAAATCTTCCGTAAGCTGTTAAACTTTTTCAAAGGAACCTTGCTCTGATACCAGTTGTTGGAGATGGTTCAGACAACTAAGAGGGGGGCTGAATCAGTTGTCCCACAATTCAAACTTTTTTGATTTTAATCTTCTTTTTCAACTTCTAATCAAATTAGTAATATAAACATTTCAGTATCAATCAACAACACATGAGCAAAAACATAAACAACACACTTGACACCAAGATTTTTGATGCGGAAACTCAGTTAAGGGAAAAACCACAGTGGGGGTTAACCCACAAAGATTATACTCTATTGAAAGTATTACAAATAGGAATGCACATGCATTCGGGCTCACTGCCTAGAGTTCACTGCTCAAAAGAAGGCTTAGAGCCTACAAAAGGCTCACTGCCTATCGAAAGAAGGTTACAATAAAATTGAACTGATAATTAGCATCTATCAATGCAAGGATTCAGTTCTGGTTAAGCACAAAATATTGAATTGATACACTTCATCTTCACTCTTCCCTCTTTACTATTCTACTAACATCTCAATCTTGGATCTCTACTCTTTTCACACTTATTCCATATTCGCACTCCATGCACACTAAAATCATTCAAATCCATCAGCTATATATATCCGCATCCTGATCTTCAACCACCTTTTAGTCATCTTCAAGAATACTTAGAACTTTATTGAAAATTTTGCTCTGTCGGCTAAATTCAAGTACAATTGTGACGCAGACCAAAACTTACACTAACAAATCATTAATCAGGTCAGCTACTATCACTGATTATCACAACTTGTCCAACCAACAACTTCCATACATCCAGAACCAAGATCAATTGCAAAGTCGGCCTATTCTTCTTCTATTTGCTCTGTCAAATTGTTAACCTGATACTCAGATGCTAATAACTATTGAATCCTTCATCACGAGAGTCTAAAACTCTAGATTTAGATTATCCTGACAACGCTTATGACTCCCTCAGATCTGCAGCAAACTATGATCTACCATCGAAGAGATCTAGACAAAGATACTGGACCCTGTCACACACTATGTTCTTGACTTTCCGGACTTAGACAAATCTTCAATCTGATTTCCAGTATGAGGAAATTATGAAATGTGGATGTGTAGTAGAGACTTAGTTATCATCAATGACATCACTTATCATGCCTAGCAGTGTCTCTTACCAACATTATTTGCCTTTATATTTAACACTACATATATTTTAAGGCCTAGGCAATGTCTTTGTTTTTCTTATTTTTTCAAAATTAATTGTCCAAATACTTGGCAAATTTAAATCAAAAACATATGTTTTGCCTTGTGTTATTGTAAAAATTAGAAAAAATCAAAGCAAATATAGATCTTTTTAGCTCTTCATTTTGTAAATTGCAAATGATGTAAAACAATATTAAGGCATTGTTGCTATAAATTACCTTAATATTTTTTATTTTTAATGCAGTTGGATAAAGCAATGTTGACTAGCTTTCCTATTTTGAGTTTAAGTCTTTTGGGTGAAATTGGAGAAAACTAGGCAAACCAAAGTTTCTATTTTAGTTTCTAGTCAGTTAGAGACTAATTTTTGAGTCTTTTTAGGGGGGGCACTTGGGAGGGAAACTTTCCACCTTTTATTGCTTAGTTTGGATCAGTTTTAGATCTTATTTTTGTGGCCTTTCTCCCTTTCTCAAAAATAGGATTTTTAGTTTCTTACTTTGGGCAAGACGGCTGGCTAGGTTTTTAGAAAGGCTTTTGGCTATATATATGAGGAGAAAAACTTAGTTTAGGTAGTTTAGAATATTGTTTCTTCCTCTCTTGTTCATTTGCAGAGTAAACACTTTTGTACTCAGATTTTGATCTGGTATACTCCTTCAATTTTAATAAAAGAGTAGAGCTTTCCTTCTCCTATTTTGTCTCATGTTTGTAGTATCAATTTGATGTCATTGTGATTCGAAATGCTAAAACCTTTTATGTCTTTTTATTGTAAGTTAGAATGCAAAATTTCATATAATTCAGGTTGTGTGATTGTGTTCAGTTCGAGCCTTCATACAAATTATTGTTGAGTTGTATGTTTCAAGTGAGATTGTGAAGGTTAAAGTTTTCGAGAAATTGTTTGTGAGTAAGATTATCAAAATCATTTTAAAATTCTAGTAAATCATCCTTTGGTTTTAGGATTTCATTTTCAGTTATCTTTCTAAACCCTTTCATCATAAAGTCATTTAGATTAGGTGATCTACCAGGGGAACCAGTCCACTCTAGATATTCATTCTCACTATAGGTCACTCATAACTTGAGAATGTTTCCATGTTTCAACAAGATAGTTAAGTTTAACTTGGCTAGGGTGCAATCCTTATTGACAACAATTTTTGGCATGCCCCGTGGGACCCTAAGACTTGTTGTCGGAGAAGTTCTTCAAGTTTTAGGTTGTTGTTCTAGTATATGCAGTAGTTTTTCCATCCTTTGGAGGTTTTAAGATATACGTGGCGACGCCATTTTCTAGTTTTGTATGCAGATCTAGTGTGACCAGCTTACGAAAAGAATACAGACTAAATCAAGTCCTGTTCTATTCAAGTATTTGTAGTTATCTCCACCAAGAAGGAGGGGTAGAACAACAAAAATAATTTTTGAGTCATTAAGGAGGTCAAGATCTACACCTCCTAGCCTCAACCTTGTAACTCTGGTGCAAAGAAGTCCTATGCTAGTAGTACAAATACCAATGATTCCCAGATAGTTTGCATTTGCACCTTTTAATGGGGGCAGCCCATTAAACATTCCCCAACATAATGAAATTCCTATTGCAGCCCTCAAAAGTCTACCATACTTTAGAGGAGAAGATCAGACCACTGCTATTGAACACATTCAAGATGTGTCAACATTGTGCTCGGTGCATAATATCACTCAAGAGAATGTAGCACTTAGACTATTGGCTACCTCACTCAAGGGTAAAGCTTTGCAATAGTTTAGAGGTCTTACAGTGAATTCAATAACAACATGAGATCAATTGGGTGATGGCTTGCATAGGCATTTCTAGGACAAGTCTGATCATTTGTCTTTGCTAGAACAATTAATTACCATCAAGAGAGCTCCTCACAAGAACATGAAAGATTTTAACTACCATTTCTAAAGGACTTGGGATAGGATTCCTATGATAGTAAAGCCTTCACCACAACATGCATTTTTTTTCTTCCTTAAAGCTTTAAATAGTGAAATCTCTGTAATGATTTAGTCTATGGGTGGGTTTACTCTTCCTAACGCTTTTGATATAGCTATTAGAGTAGAAAACTTCCTTATTCAAGCAGGTAAGATAGCCCCAAGGCCTCCTATGCTAATTTTTCTTATATTATAGCCACCTATTCCTGTGTCAATACCCTCTTTAGCTACTATCCTGCCTATTCCAACAATAGGATATCAAGATGCAGCCCAAGAAACTATTGTTCTAGCCCAATCTCAAGAGTTTCAAGAGATTAAAAATATCCTAAAGACCTTTGGGAATGATTTAGTGAGTATTAAAAAGCAAGTTGGCCAAGAGCATAGACAGTATCAAGCTCCACATCAGCTCAACCAGTCAAATAGAGCATCTTTTCAAATTGATGTTCAAGGTCAGAGGACAAACTTCAATCCTAGACCTTTTCAGCCTTACAATCCTAATGTTGCCAGCTCTTCAAAAGAGTTTGTACCCACTTAGAATAATATGGCACAAGAATGAAATTGGTGTTATCCATGCAACCAGCCTCATAACCAAGCCACATGTGCAAATGGTATGAGAAATCAAGCTCTTATGGTGCAAAATAATTATGGTGGTTCGAAAAGTGTCTTAAGTGAGAATATAGTTCAGCAAGACAACCCTAAAGTTGCCTTGATGAATTGGTAAGGCACTGGGTTTTATGGTGTGAAGTATCCCCAAGGCCAAAATTAGTTAGATGTACCTATTGCAGCTAATACAAGATTGAAAAAGAGGGTTGTTGATTTAGAGCAGCAAGATGGAAATGTTCAACAATAGCCTGTCAAGGACAAATTTCATGCTTCTGCATCTCAAGCAGTTCTTACAACACAACAAAAGGTACAGATTATACAAAGAGGACAAACTATACCTAGGAAGGACCAGTCTAAGGTGCAATGATAGCCTTCACAAAGGCAAAATGATGTTGCTCTTAAGGGACAACAAAAGGTGAGTCCCATTTCATTTAATGTTGTTGAACACCTTAAAAAGGCTACTGTTAGCATCTCAATAATGGATGCATTGCACATTCCTGGTCAAAAGGATTTTCTACAAGATGCTTTGGCTGAACTTTCTATTTCTGATGTTGCTAACCAAGAAAAGAGTAAGGTTGTACTTGCAAACATCCCATAAGTAAAAAAAAAGTAGCAAGCCCAAGAGGTAAAATCTCCTCCTTTTTACCTGAGTCTAATCATTGGTGACAAGATTGTTCACAATTGCATGATCGATTTAGGTGCAAGCAGATTAGTAATGCCCATGAGTCTAGCTGATAAGCTAGGACTAGTTTATGAGCCTCTTTCAAAGGGAGTGGTTCAACTAGATGGATCTGCTATTAATATTATTGGAGTGATTACAAATCTACCTCTTACCTTGCATGTCTGTCCCAATTTTGCAATCCATCAAGATATTCGTGTTACTGACCTACCACCTCATTTTGCCATATGCCTTTCTAGGGATTTTACTGCCAAGTTGGGTGGGTTTTTATCTTCTGATTGGTCCCATCTATTTTTTAGAACAAAGTATGGTACACAAGTAACCATAAAATCTAAGCCTCTAGCCATGGATCATATTGAACCATATGTCCCTAGCCCTATAAATTCTAACCTCTACATCACCCATGAGCTAGAGGATCAATCCATGACCCTAGACCCCAACAGACCTATTGAGAATGTAAATCTAGATGAGTGGGTAGCCAAGGATCTTGAAGATGACCCTTTTTGTCACACTGATGAGGTAGGATTAGGCATTTATATGATTCATGAGCCTGATACAGTGATTCCAAATCTGGTCAAGGATCAAAGTCAGCCTAAACAATAAGATAATCAGCTCTGGAAGTTGCATTTTGATGGATCAAGAAGCAAAATAGGTGCTGGTGGAGGAGCCATGTTGGTTTCACCTGATGGAGATAAGTACTATTCAGCATTGAGGTTTACTTTTAGCTGTACAAATAATACAACTGAATACAAGGCACTTATTCATGGCCTAGAACGGGCCAGAAAGAAAGGTATCAAGTGCTTACAAGTTTATGGTGATTCTGAGTTAATTGTAAATCAAGTTAGAAACTTAAATGTTACCAAAAATGATTTGCTCAAAAAGTATAAGCATCAAATTTGAGATTTAATTGAGATTTTTGATGCTTTTAATTTACTTTCAATCCCTAGAAGTTAGAATAAACATGTAGATAGACTTACTGCCATAGGATCTCAGTTTGACATTCCAAATGAAATTCATAATGTAGAGGTATAACAGTATGTAAAAATTATTGTTAGACCATTTGTGCCTAATAATAATGTGAGTTGGCAAGTTTTTTATAGTGATGAGAAGATTATAAGTTTTTTGATTGTAGAAGTTGAGTTTGCAGCCAAAAATCAACAAAAGTGGCAGCAACAATATGACAATCAGATTGTACAACTAAAGCCTAACAAGCAGCCCAAGGGATTGGTAACACTAGAATCTATTTTCAATTCATATGATCAAGTCAAAAAGGACAAATGTAGCATGACCATGAAGCAAGAACACTATGAGGCAGTTGAGATATTCAAGGGTAAGTTGCTTAAGTTGGGAAAGTTATGTACCAAGGAGGAACAACAAGCTTTCAATTTGTTATGTCAAGAATTTAGTATGTTTTTGCCTAGGAGTATAAATACCTAAAAGGTTTTGATCTTGAACTAGCTCAACACACCATTGAGTTAGAGCCCAATGCAAAACCAGTGAGGCAAAAATAGAGGCCTCTTAACCCCAAGCTTGAGCATCTTATGAAAGCTGAATTGAATAAATTAATTGAGAGAAATATAATCTTTCCTATTAAGCATACATCTTGGGTTTCTAACTTAGTTCCAGTTGGAAAGAAGAATGGGGAGATTAGGCTTTGTGTAAATTTCTATGATTTGAATAAAGTCTCTCTCAAGAATCACTATCCACTCCCTTTAATGGAACAAATCTTGCAAGTTGATTCTGGTTCTAATAGATTTTCTTTGTTGGATGGATATTCAAGCTATAACTAGATTTTAGTGAAGGAGGAGGATCAGTATAAAACTACATTTACAACCAAGTGGGGTACCATGGCATACAGAAAAATGCCCTTTAGTTTGCCCAATTTAGGGGCAACATTTCAGAGAGCAATGGACATGGCCTTTCATGACCTCATGAACAAAATTGTTTTAGTGTCTCTAGATGACATTACAATTTTTTCAAAGGATGTCAAATAACATTTTTGTTACTTGAGGTAGATTTTTCATAGATGTAGAGAGTTTGGGGTTTCTCTTAACCCAAATAAGTGCATATTTTTTGTCCATGAGGGTAAGCTCCTAGGACACATTATCTCAAAACATGGTATCTCCATTGATCCAAAAAGAGTTTCTACTATTCTTGATTTGCCACTACTAGCACACAAGAAGGGCTTACATAGCTTTCTTAGTAGGATTAACTTCGTGAGAAGGTTTATACCCAATATTACAGTGTTATTGTTGCCTCTCATAGCCATGCTTAAGAAAAATGTACCATTTAGTTGGACTAAGGAAGGTAAGAGAAGCTTCAAGCAGATTAAAGAATCCCTCATAGCTGCCTCAACCCTCAATAATCCTAACTATGAAAGAGATTTTATTTTATATGCTTTTGGAGGTGTTGAAACCATTTTAGCTATGTTGTGCCAGCAGAATGATGAAGTCCTGGAGCAGCCTATGGCATTTTTCAGCCAAGTATTGCAAGACTATAATGTAAGTATTCATTTGTCGAGAAACATGTGTTTGCCATTGTTAGAAGCCTTAAAAAATTTAGACATATTCTCTCTAACAATAGAATTTAGTTGCTGGTTACCCATCCAACTGTGAAGGATTTCTTGCTTAATAGGGATATGAATGATAAAAGGGCTGGCTAGATAACTAGAGTAATGGAATTTGATGTTAACATAAAGATTACTAAGATTGGTAGGGGCAAAGTGAACAGCTTGCTAAAAATGGAGAAAACAACCAAGAAGAGAATTAAAATGTTGCAATGGTGCTCAATAATGAAGAGCAAGTTGTTGTTTCAGTTCCTACTACAAGCTGGGTGCAACAAATGATTCACTATTTGTAGACTGGTGAAAGCCCTGAAGGTTTAAATAGGGCAAAAAGAAGGTACTATAGGCTACAAGACATTCCCTATGCTATTATTGATGGTGTTTTGTATATGATGGATTTCCATGGTGTCCTACTAAGGTGCATTGACCCTAATCAGGTTGACAAACTACTAGAGGAGTTTCACAATGGGCCTTCAGGAGGCCATTTTGCAGCAAGGACAACAACCCTGAAGATTATGAGAGATCATTATTACTAGCTAGATCTATTCAAGAATTCATTTTCTTGGGTTGGAAGGTGTGAAAACTGTTCATTATTTGTAGGTAAGCAAAGCCTTGCAGCCTTGCCTCTACACCCTATTCAAGTAGAACAACCATTTGCTAAATGGGGTCTTGACTTCATTGGACTGACTAACCTGCCTTCAATTGTAGGCCACAAATGGATTCTAACTACAACTGACTACTTTACGAAGTGGACTGAGGCTGTTTCTTCGAAGGAATTAAATTAAACATCTATTGTAAGTTTCTATCAAGTTTTGGTATCTAGATTTGGCACCCCTGATTCTATTATTTCTGACAATGGATTGGCTTTTATTGGTTTAAAGATTTCTGATTGGTCTGTATGGAATAATATCTTTCTAAATACATCATCTAATTATTACCCACAGGGTAATGGGCAGGCAAAATCCACCAACAAAAATCTGATTAAGATCATTAAGAAAGCCATTGAAGACAACTAGAGAGCATGGCATGAGAAGCTGAAGTTAGCCCTTTGGGATGAAAGGATAACTCCTAAGAGGGCTATTGGTTACTCTCCTTACGTTCTCACTTATGGTAAGGAGGCCAAGTTACCCATTTCTATGGAATTACCAACTCTAAATTTCATTAAAGAACTTGAGCTATTAGAGGAGCAACCTAAAGAGGTAAGGCTTGCACAGCTGATGGAGTTAGAGGAAACCAAAAAAGAAGCTCTAAGAAAGCTTGAAATCCATCAAGATTAGATGAAGAACTCTTTTGATAAGAGAGCAAGGCCAAGAGATTTCATTGTTAGTGATTTAGTCTTCAAGTGGGATGAACTCAGAAGCAAACCTGGAAAACATTCCAAGTTTGATGCAATTTGGGATGGAACCTATGTAATCATAGAGTTCAAAGAACATAATTCTTTCCAACTTTCCAAGTTAAGTGAAGAGGTGATGTCTATCCCAGTAAATGGGATTCACATCAAATATTACCTCTAAAGATAATTTTTATATTTGTACCATAGTAGGTTAGTCTTTGCTGCTAATAAGTGCTTAAGGCACATTTATTTTAGTTTTTTTCTTTCCCTAAGTACTATTGCACATGTTTTCTGGCCATCAAGGCCTTTTAGTTTTCTTTCATTTTGGTTCTGTTTGGTTCTATGCTGCTATTTGGAATAGTTTGTAGTTTAGTTTCATTATTTTTTGATTATAAGAAAGAGTAGAGTTTGACTCCATGCCCAATGGATGGATAAGGCAATTGGTCTATATGCTTAGCAAGCAAGCATTCAACAAAACTCACCAGAAATGTTACCAATTTTTCACCTACAACTCAAATTGGCAGAGCTGAAGTAGTTGTTCCCATTTTAAGGTGAAAAGTTCTTAACATATTTGACCATTGCATAGTTTAAAGTGTCTGGAAATAAAAAGGTTTAGTTTTATGATACCATGTGTTACAACAAAAAAGGAAACTTTCAACTTGTCATTAAATGCTTTTCAGCATAAAGCAGAGTACGTGAATTTGTAAGAAGTTGTTTCATTTCATATTGTAATGCTTCCATTCATTTTGCAAAAGAGATATACACAATACTACATAAGTGTTGTATTTATATTCATGGAAAAGAAAAAGAATGATCAAATGTTTGACACAAGCCGTGGGAATAGCTAAACTAGTACAAACATAAGAAATATACTATGCATTAGAAGATAAAGAATGTAAAAGAGACATATAAGAGGAGGCATGTCCATCATTTCCTATTTAAATCTTGAGTTGATCTTTATTGTAGCAGGCTCCTCCTTGCTCCCAATCTTTGAATGAACTTGTGTCATGATAGAAAGGATTGTTAGAGATCTAGTTATGAGTCTTCTTATGTGCCTATCAATAAAAGTATAATGCATTGCCTATGTTGTACTAAATCAGTTGACAAGCATCAGAGAGCCTGAAAAATGAAACATCAGAGGAGCATTGAACTTCAATGTTTTTCCTAACATGTTTGTTCACTATGCAGGTATAGGAGAAATTATGTTGTTGATCAATTTCTGAAGACATCATAGCATGTGGTTTAAAAATGGGCTCCCACAAGGGTTGAGCCCATCATGCTTCCCCTTGATCTTAAGGGGGATATAAGATAAGAAAAGAGACTTTCAGATCAATAAATAAAAGCATATTCTGATTGAGAGTTAATGACAACACCAATGCAGTAGGAGACAGAAGGTAGGATAGTCAAACATCAGATCAATATCAACTAAAGGACAATCCCATCAAGAGGTTTACATCCTAAGAAGCATCATGGAGCATCATTTAAATCTGGTATTTACAACCTTTTTGTTGTGAATGAGATATAAAAGTGCTATTGAATTCATTAAGTAGCCATTAAAGGACAAAAATCAATCATTAAGGTGACTGTCCCATCAATCAAGAAGCATATAATCCACTATAGGATAGTCATATAATGAGGAACAATTATATATCTGTGTTTCATGCCATGTCAACTGACTTATATGTAAGAGAGATCATAAATAGAGTGAATAGGACTAGCAGAGAAGGGATTGCAATGCCATCATAATGGGACAGTCACCTCAATGACAATTCATTCATCATATAATCTCCATTTACCTCTGCTATAGAAGGATAAAATCATATACTATAGGTACAACTATAGAGTGCAAGAGACAGGTGCACAATCAAAGAGAAATACCATTCACAACTATGCAAAAAGGGACAGTCACCATACAAGAGCAATCATATAGAATGTACCAAGTCCTTACAGATATAAATAGAGGTTTTAAACACATTTAATAGCACAATCATCATAAGTAGCATAAGCAAGCATGTATAGTGGAGCTTTAAAGAATATGTGTAAATAAGTCATTGTCATAGCATCATTAAGTCAAGACAGAATGCACTGTCTCAGTAGCAAGGAATAGCAAAAAGAAAATGAAATCTTGGTGTCTCATATACATCTAGAGGAGATACAAATAAGAGCAACAAGTATTGTAAACTCATTCTATAATTTCCAACACAAAGCGTAGAAGCTACAATATGTGTAAATCCATAATGGAGCAGTAGAGAAGGAATAAGGTCATAGTCCTTCTTTTAGGGTGATTGTCCCCACCATCAAATAGCAACAATGTTTGATGAACATGGCTACAATCACCTATAGAGGCATTTCATTTTACTAAATGTAAGCATTGTAAAATGAGCATACAATATGATGAATCAATGGTTAACATTATACTTGTGTATAGTGTTTACAAAGTGATAATGAGTTAACAAGGAAAGGACTCTGCCAGACAAGTAAGTAATAAGTGGGATGTGTATGAATCAAGAAGCCAAGGCTGCCCAATATAAGAAGAGGTACCAATGCTTCATCATAGCCCTGTGTATGATAAAAAATATAAAGAGAAGTGTATGTGCTAGATGAGGAGAATTTAGAAGGTGGAGAGATAAACTCATAATGAATTAAAATGCTTTTCATTTTTACTGAAAAAGTAAACAATGTTATCATCGATCTACCATACAATGAAGCCAAGTATGTATTCTTGAAGGCAAATAAACAAAATACAGTGATGATGCCAAGAATGTAGAGATTAAACAAACTTTTGAGTTTCTTCAGAAGAAGGGGGTATCGAACCATTTTCTGCAAAATATGGAGGATATAGCGATAAGGCTGAACCAAGGGTTTTGAGCTATTTTTGCAAATAAGTGCAGAAAATACAAGGTATAAGGCATTGCTGAGAGACCACGACCTAGCCCGAATAAAGATTTCTTTTGACTGCCATTTCTAGAAAATGTATGAAACCTAGCTGGTCTAAAGTTTACATGGAGCCATAAGTGCAAAAAACAAGAGATCTTCATGCTTAGGCAAATACCCAGAAGCTTAAGGCCACGACCTAGCATGGACAAAGTTCTTTTTAAACAACAACTTCTATTTTCAAAGAATGGTTGAAACCCTCAAAAGCATGCATAGACAAAGTGGATAAAGTTCAATGGCAGCCTACTACATTGAATAAAAGGAGTAATGAATTTTCTTGTTTTCATCTTTCGCAGGATCAAAACCATAGTCGAGCCATGAACATAGTTAAATATTTATCATGCTGAGTAAAAAACATAGAAATTTCCATAAAAGCAAGAAAGATGCGAATACATGCTCAATTGGAGCTTCTATAAATAGGAAAGAATAGGGCATCTTTGTAAATAATGGGCATGATTCGAATGATGGAAGCTTACCAAGTTTATGTTGTTGCAAAAAAAGGCATTCAAAACCACAGAGTAAAAGCTTCAGGAAATGCTCTAATGGTGGCCTCAGAATAGACGATAGATTCAGTAGAGGAAACCAAATGCAATACATCAGAAAATGATCATGACTGTGGCCACGAATGCCCAAGAATGCTTCAAAAATAAAGAACAATATCATATATATGACTGAGAATGACTCACCATGCGATTTCCTTTGTAAATCTTCATGGAAATCTCTTAGAAGCAGTAGGCAACCAAAGTTTCCAAGCTCAAACCCTAGCTCGATGGTGGTGGTATACATAGTTGTTTTCTCCAAGAAGTCAAGTGTAAATGATTCCAAGGATTAGGGCTTGAATGTTTTGTTTTAGGGTTTCCATGTTGCCCTAGTTCGGCCTTGGTATTTTTATCACATTGATTTAATTATTATATGCCTTAGCTAATACCTTGCCCCTTCCATCATTAGGTCGAGTCTTTTATCTCATGACTCTAGTTTTTTTTTTATGATTTTTGAGAAAATCATTAGAATTATTTGCCTTTATATTTAACCCTGAATATATTTTTAAGGCCTAGGCAATGTCTTTGTTTTTCTGATTTTTTCAAAATAAAATGTCCAAATACTTGGAAAATTTAAATCAAAAACATATGTTTTGCCTTGTGTTATTGTAAAAATCAGACAAAATCAAAGCAAATATAGGTCTTTTTAGCTCTTCATTTTGTAAACTGCAAATGATGTAAAACAATATTAAGGCAATGTTGCTATAAATTTCCTTACTATTTGTTATTTTTAATGTAGTTGGGTAAAGCAGTGTTGATTAGCTTTCCTATTTTGAGTTTAAGTATTTTGGGTGAAATTGGAAAAAACTGGGCAAACTAAAGTTTCTATTTCAGTTTCCAGTCAGTTAGAGATTGATTTTTGAGTCTTTTTAGGGGGGTCCACTTGGGAGGGAAAGTTTCCACCTTTTATTGCTCAGTTTGGATCAGTTTTAGGTCCTATTTTTGTGGCCTTTCTCCCTTGCTTGAAAATAGGATTTTTAGTTTCTTACTTTGGGTAAGACAGCTGGCTGGGTTTTTAGAAAGCCTTTTGGCTATATATATGAGGAGAAAAACTTACTTTAGGTAGTTCAAAATATTGTTTCTTCCTATCTTGTTCATTTGTAGAGAGCTTTGTAAACACTTTTGTACTCATATTTGGATTTAGTATACTCTTTCAGTTTTAATAAAATAGCAGATCTTTCGTTCTCCTCTTTTGTCTCATGTTTGCATATCAATTTGATGTCATTGTGATTCAAAATACTGTATCCTTTTATGTCTTGTTATTGTAAGTTTGTGTGCAAATATTCATATAATTGAGGTTGTGTGATTGTGTTCAGTTTGAACCTTCATACAAATTATTATTGAGTTGTATGTTTCAAGTGAGATCGTGAGGGTTAAAGTTTTTTGAAAAATTGTTTGTCAGTAAGATTATTAAAATTATTTTAAAATTATGGTAAATAATCCTTAGGTTTTAGGATTTCATTTTCAACTATCTTTCTAAACCCTTTCATTAGAAAGGCATTTAGATTAGGTGATCTTCCAGGGGAACCAGCTTGCTCTGGAGGTTCATTATCACTATAGGTCACCCACAACTTGAGAGTGTTTCCATGTTTCAGCAGGATAGTTAAGTTTAACTTGGCTAGGGTGCAATCCTGATTGACAATAGTTTTTTCTCACTAATCATGGGCTTCTCCTTTCTTTGTTTCCCTTCTTCTTCTCTATTCCTTCCTTCTCTTCTTTTCCTTCATCTTTATCCTTTTTTTATCAACTTATTATAGTAGGATTAGATTAGATAATTGCTTAAGATGAGCTTTTTAAGCTATGCACCCTTCTACACTTAAAACATCCTTTATTATAACAATAACTCATCTACCATTGAGTGGCCCCTGCAAAGCCAAGACCTAGAAACCCTAAGACCTTGGGGATATTAAAATATCACCCACGAGAGAAGTCAACCTTGTGATTCCTCACTATCTATCATGCAAGTTCTGTTGATAAACATCTTTGACATTAGGAGGGTGGTCTACTATTTTAGAGTACAAATACACTTAGGTGTATTGGCTTTTGCATAGTTTAACCAATCAAGCTAGGGGCTATTCTAGTCTCAATGGGTTGTCTCTTGCTTTTGAAGGAGAGTTCCTATACTTCTTTAAGGATATATTAGTTGAAACTCATCCTGTTTCCCTAGTAAGAAGAATGCATTTGATCATGTTAAAAACTTGAAGGACTTATTAGTGTACCATTAGGTCATGAATGAAGAGGTTGCATGCATTTTATTTTCTAACACCTTTGAGAAGGAGGTCTAGTAGCAGTATAATTGCTTGGAACTATATTCAATTCACTCTTGGGCCCAATTAGAGGTGCCATATCTAAGAGAATTTGGCAAATATCTAGACTTTAGAGATGCACACATGAAACTTATGTCAATTAGAAGAGAATCCCATCAAATCATTACCATTTTTTCTTCCAGGTTTTGTGAGATTTTTGGAAGCTTGGTGAAATTCCACATGCTTAGGGACAATGAATTATTGTAAATATATTTGCAAGCCATGGGATATTTTTAGAAAGATTTCATCAAGAAGTCACCAAGGGTGGACCATCTATAAGAGGCTATGAATAGAGCCCTTAACTTAGAGAAAATCATTAATAACAACTAAACAAGTCAACAAAAAAATTCCCCCATTACTTATAGCTATCATTTTCGCCATCAACGGGAGGGCTCTTATATAATGATGTGTCCCCAACTAGAATATTGATATACATTTTGTAAATAGTTGAGAAATAAACTAGAATCACCAGATATAATATGTTGAAATTCAATGTTGGTACATTGAACATTCAAAGCACAATTTGAAAGCTTCAAAGCTCTGAAAACCTTGATGATATTTTGATTTATTCAAGGACTATGAAGGAGCATGAAGGCCATTTGCGGCAAGTATTGCAGTGCTTGTGAGATAATCAGTTGTTTGGCAATCTAGCCAAGTGTGAGTTCTTCCAGATTGAGGTGAGATATTTGGGCCACATCATCTTAGCAGAGGGTATCTCAGTGGATCCTTCTAAGATTCAGGCTATTGTGGATTGGCCAGCACCAACGAATGTCGCTGAGGTTCACAGTTTCATGGAATTAGCAAGTTACTATCACCGATTTGTGAGAGATTTCTCTCGAGTTTCCCATCCCATCACTTCTCTTTAGCGGAAAGGGAAGAAGTTTGTGTGGTCAGATCAGTGTGAGTTAGCAATTCAGGCTCTTAAGGAGCGGCTAACAAGTGCACCTATCCTCATAGTGCCAGATCCTATAGGTGATTTGGTAGTGTGCACCGATGCTTTATTGGAGGGTGTGGGGGTAGTTCTCATGCAGGAGGGACGAATGTTTGCATATGAGTCCCGTAAACTCAAGGATCATGAGCTGAACTACCCCATCCATGATTTGGAGTTAGTGGCTATCGTCCATGCACTTGTGCATTGGAGACATTTCATTTTGGGACATCAGTTTGAGTTGCATAGTGATCATCGTAGTTTGTAGTATATCTTCACTCAACCAAATTTGAATGCTTGGCAGCGCCGTTGGATGGAGTTCCTCTGTGAGTATGACTTCAAAGTTCACTACATTTAGGGTACAGAGAATGTTGTCACAAATGCCTTGAGTAGGAGGAGACATGATATTTCAGTTTTGTCTCTTGGAGTAGATTTGCAGAGCCATATTTTGGAGTCACTTCCTAGTGATACTTGGTATGAGGAGGTGAGAGCATAGATTGAGTCTAGGAGAGTCCTTGAGGGAAGGTTTGTAGGGTTCTCTGTTGAGTCTGATGGACTTTTGCGACATCTTGGTCATATTTATGTTTCAAATTTTGGTGATCTTCATTCCTTGGTTTTGTTAGAAGCCCATCGTGCACCCTATTTAGCTCATCCAGGTGTCATGAAGATGCATGCCGATCTTTGACAATTGTACTATTGGGCAGGTTTGCGATGAGATATTGCCAATTTTGTGGCTTGATGTCTTGAGTGCTAGCGGGTGAAGGTAGAGCATCAGCACCCAGCAGGATTGTTGCAGCCTCATTCAATCCATGGATGGAAGTGGGATACGATATATCTAGATTTTATAGTGGGGATACCTATGTTTTCATGTCATCATGATGCTATTATGGTCACAGTGGACAAGTTGTCCAAGGTGGCACACTTCTCACCCATTAGATCTTCCTACATTGCAGCATTCGTAGCTCGAGTCTTTATGGAGGATATTGTGCGTCTACATGGTATTCCTCATAGGATCATTTCTGATCGTGATCCAATGTTCACTTCAACTTTGTGGACTTCTCTTTAGCATGCTTTGGGAGCTCAGCTTAATTTCAACTCTGCATACCATCTCGAGATTGACGGATAGATGGAGCGGGTTAATCAGGTCTAAGAGTATATGCTTCGAATGTATGTTATTGATTAGCAGTCTCATTGGGAGGACTATTTGTACATAGTTGAGTTTTCTTATAACAATGGGTATCATAGTTCTCTCAGTATATCTCCCTTCCAAGCCTTGTATGGTAGGCCATGCCGTGCTCTGTTGAGTTGGGACTGCTTAGAGGATCAAGTTATTTTGGGTCCAGAGATGCTTCAGGATATGGAGCAACAAGTAGTGCAGATCAGAGAGCAGTTGGCTACAGCTCAGGATCGGTAGAGGAAGTATGCTGATGCCCATCGGTTGGATTGTCACTTCTCGGTAGGTGACCGTGTGTTTTTGAGAGTTCATCCACAAAAGAGCCCCATTCATTATGGGAAAGGCTCGAAGCTGGCACCTTGTTTTGTTTGACCTTTGAGATCCTTGAGAGGATTAGTCCTGTTGCCTATCACTTTGCATTACCACCGAGTCTATCACGCATCCACGATGTGTTCCATGTTTTAGTTCTTAGACAGTATATTCTTGATGTGACCCATGTTCTCGATTGGACTACTTTATAGGTTGAGGAGGATAGGCAGCTTTCTTTGGAGCTCGTATGCATCCTTTAGCATCGGAAGTTGACCCTTAGGGGTCAGGACATAGAGTAGGTAAGGGTCTAATGGGATCTTGATGGTGAGTCCTCAGCATCTTGGGAAGATGTGACGAGGATGAGAGACCTTTATCCATATCTTTTTGCAGACTTCTAGGGGATGTAATGACCCCCACATTCGTCTTATGTTTTTCTTATCTTGATGGACTTGGATGACTATATACTTTATTTTGGATTACGCATCTTGTTATTATTTTGTATTGGCACCGGTGATGTGCAATCTTGATACTATTATGATGTGGACATTATTATTACTTATGATGCATTTCATGCTTACATGATCGATGTTTCTTTAGCTATATGATGTATATATATGCACAGGTACCTTGACGTGTGCTTGGAGTGTTGCAGGTATTGAGTATCGACTCCGCCTAGATTCACAAACGTGAGCATACTCTTATTATCCCCGATGGTGGTTACTGGAGATAGTCACAAGCCCTATTCCCTATAACCTACCCTATCCCACTACACCTGGTTAATCTAGTGTTCCTATGTTGTGGTCTTGCAGTCCAGATTTCCTTTTGGTCATGTGTAGTTTGCTAGTCCATTTGTTGAGACTTTTCTCCTTGGCTTCGTTGACTATATCAAGTTTCTTGGTCTAGTGTGTGCTTTGTATGCATCCTAGTGTTTGCAAGATTCCATAAGTAAGCCTAGTCCTAGGGGGGTAGGATGTAATAATGTCCTTGCTATGTTGGTGATGAGTTTGGTAGATTTTAAATGGAGAAAATATCTCATGAGGCAGCGTATCGAGAGTCAACATTTTGGGGAAGAGAGAAGACAGCTAATGTGAGGAGGAAATATCTACCGAGTTGGTGATCGTCGGTGACAAGATAAGGATAAGAGAAGTTGGTGTAGAAGTTAAGTCTGGGAAGTAGGTGAAAATAAGATGGCAGAAAATATCTAAGGTAGTGTAAGTAGGAAGTCAAGGATGTCAGTCTTCACAGAGAAGAGGACGGGCTATTTTTTTGGCAGAAAAGATAAGGTTGGAAAAGAATAAATGCAGTGGAAAATATCTTGTGTGGTGGGTGAGCAAATGGGGGTTTTGGTCCTTGTTGGATGAGCACATCAAAATGGAGATCGAAGGAAGAAAAAAAAAGGGTCTCTGTTTGTGAAGGAAGAAAAAATACCATGATCTAGGGAGAGTTTTGGGATACAGTAAATAGAGGATAGAATATAGAGAAAAAAGAGGGAAGCGCATAGGGAAAAAGAAAATTCTCTGGAAATCATGTCAAATTGCAAGTTTGGGAGGTGCGCTAAGGGAGAGTGCAACCTGATTCTATAGAGGGGTGTGATTTGTTTGAAGGTTTTTATATCTGTCTTTTGTTTTTCCAGCACAAAAACTGTTTAGTGCAATTTGAAATTGGATAAGAGAATCTAAGATTGCTTGAGCCAAAATGTTCAATAGTATGTATTAGTAAATGAAAATCTTTTACAAACCTGTTAGAGCTAAGATTGTGACTCCAAGAGACACCCATCCATGTTTTCTTTTTTTTGAAAGAAACAGACTATGTAGTAACGGCTGACTGCCTTAAATACTCCTGGGTAATATTTAACAATATTGTATATTCCAATAATGGTAGTGGTAACGAACAAGACAATTGCTATAGGGGAGAACAGAAAGCTCACTTGCCAGTACCAAACCTTTGAAGAAGAAATCGTAGTACTAGGATCGTAGCTGACACACCTACGAAAGCAGTTGCATCAAGTATAGTTTTCAATATTGTATGTTACTTCACCATAGACAAGCTATGATATTGGGATTACTATATTATGTTAATATCTTGGGTTCTATATTATATTATATTAAGAACTAACTTCTCTTACCGTTGGTGATTTTAGAGCTCTCTGCGTGAATTCCTTGAATAGTGGATATCATTGCTCACAATATATATATATATATATATATATATATATATATATATATATATATATATATATATATATATATATATATATATATATATATATATATATATATATATATATATATATATATATATATATATATATATATATAATAGAATAATATTAGTTAGCAATTTTGAAAATGGTAATATGAGACTGGAATTTAGAACTATCTAAATCCTCTATCTTTTGGAGTGTAATTCCAACTACCTTCAATGAATGCTACAACAGACAGAACACTGAAAATGGGTTTTCAATTAAAGATCATTTGTTTTTTTATATATAATTTTCAGAAAAAAAGAAAATAGGGGTTCGATACTTAGGGAATATTATGAGGGTATAGAGAAAATAGTGAGAGCAACCTTATATAGAACACTAGGATGCCATAATAAGGATTGAAGAGATCTAAGTCTCATGGAACTCTCTTGTTAAATGATGACTTCTCTGTTGAAACTTTCATTACAACTCTTCTTAAGAAAATGAAGTGGTTTTGCTTGGGTCACAAAGTCATTTTCTACTAAATGGCCATCCTTGTGAAAACTATGATTTTGAGTTAAAGAATGTCATGGCACTAAAATACCATAGAGGCAACGATCTATGTTTGTGCATTGATCTTTAGTCACATAATTTCTCATTAAGAAAACCAGTCACACAACACAAGGATATGAGGGAACTACTATAGGTGGGAAATTTAAGGTTTCCATTTTGTAAGTCTTTGTAATATTTTATTTTGTTATGTTAAATATGGCAGTCTATATGTAATATTAGTTTGTGAGAAGGCTTGGAATGCCATTTGTTGTGCTTATTCTTATTTTTATCCATTCATACCTTTGGTAATCATGACCAAATTGGGGTCACTTGAGTTATTATACAACTGATCTAACCGACAAAGGGTTATTTCAATAAATAACACTGCCATCGAGAGTTTTGGTCTTGTGGATCACATTTTTTTATTTTTACAATTTCAAATTTTAAATTTAGTTTTTTTAGTATTTTTGGATTTCTCATTTAGTAAATGAGATGTACAAGGTCTAGGCATTAGAGTGGTCATTTGGAGTGGATCTCTACGGGCCCAGGGCCCGTAAGTGGCTGCCAGGGGAACTAGTAGTAGAATTGCAGTAACAAGTGATAACTAAAACTAAAACATTGGGGTAAAAATACTAATAAGATAATTAGACCTTGTGCATGGCCTTGAGCGCTTGTAAAGGCTAAGGATGCAACGAGAAGGCCTATCCATCTGTGGGGCGTCGAGTCATCCATCTGCGGGACGTGGATTCGGGCACTGTAAGGACTCGTTTGGTCCAAACTCAAATTTTCAAAAAATTTACTTTATTAACAAGTTCTTATGAGATATATCAAGACTTTGATTGAGTAGTTAGGAAAAACTTCAGCCAAAATGGGCCATATGTTCAAACGGAACATTCTTAAGCCAACCTAGGCTCTTCTATCCTTTGGGAAAATAGGTTCATATGGAACTGGGTCAAACGGACCTTATCGCTACCTAATATGGGTAGAACAAACAGTGGCCAAAAGGCCTAGTGGATCAAATGGACCAATACTCTATCCAATCTAGTATAAGTAAACATGATAGCCTAATGGGCTAAAGAGGACAGGAAACATTATGCTCTGGCCAGAGACTTCTGACTCCCTCGAGACCAATACGGGTTCATGAGTCACTTTCTGGGGACCACAGTCTGCCCATACACTGTACTGAGGACGTCAACTAGAGAACACATACCATCAACTTGTACTCATCTCAGTTTACGGCAAAGCTAGGTACAAGTAATCCACCCTGGGGATTCTTCTGAGTACTAGGAGAGTTCTTAAGTTACCTAGATAACCTTTAAACTAGGGATCAAGATTACAAATTTGATTATAAAAGAGTACCCTATATCTGAGGGACCTGAGTACTGGGGGCATCCTTCACTATCCAAACTGCCTACATACCCTATATCCACGGGATCAAGGCCCTCTTCAGATGCGATCTACACGGCGAATGCGAACATGTAGTTGTGTCTTGCACTATGTTTAATGTAGCTGTGAGTGGGTACATAGCTCTTTGCTAATTTCCACCCACTCGAGTGATATAATGGACGGAATTCCTAAGGAACTATTTTGCAAACACACCTCCCAGGAGTGTTTGAGGTTTAGGTTTTCAAGTGTGAATAGTTTACCTAACATGCATATTTCCCTGACGAGGTCTTTCCATTGATTGTCCTACAACTATTTTTGATAGTCTCGCCTTTTCTTTTTACTTAATTTTTTTAGTGAGGTATCTGAGGAGATTTTCCCTTCCTACAGATTTGACTTTGACATGTCCCTTATTACTCCCCAATGATTTAGAGGGATGGTGCCCAGACATCATTTTTGCATCTATGTTAGGCGCGAGGTACTTGGTTCAACACAATGACATTACCCGTAAATGTGACAGAGGTACAGTAAATACTGAACACTACGATTTGTTTGAGTTTGGACATTTATTTATAAAGTTTACCTATCTAGATGAAAAGAAAACTTATATGATAGCTTATAAGGAAAAGAGAAGAAATAAACTTCTTTGCTTGCATGTAAGGAATAAGACTAGACATTTTGATCCATTTATATATACATAAGGAAGAGTTAAGTAAAGACATTCAAACAATTGTAAACATGATTCCAGAAGATACTAATTCACTTATGTTAATCACAAACATAAATTGGAAAATATACTTAATCATTCAGTTTCAAGGTGATATGATAATTAATTTGTCGTACCTCAAGTGAACTTTCTTCAAAGTAAAACAATGATGTATAGTCACATATCAAATTAATCCTTATTCCAAGAGTAGGGTACTAGATCATTTTCTTGCATAATTATTTCAAACTTATATGTATAAATGGAACCAAATTAAGGCTTGTAATCTTAACAGGATAAGTTATCCAACAAGCATCTAGCTTAACTTCATTAATTGAGATCATCAATTCATAACCAAAGTGCATAATATTGACTTCTATTTCATAAGTCAAAATGAGGGATTCTTTGATCACATTACGAGATTTGGGGAATTGTTTCAAAGTACTAAGTTAACATATGTACTTTCTAAAGCATTTAATATTAGCAATTGTTTAAGTAATTATTTCAAATCCATCTTTGCTTCTTACGCACATGTACCAGAGATAAAATCTTAACAAGACATACACAAGGTATGAAATTATTGCATATAACCACAAAATAACATTATTTTATATTTTATTAGATTGGTTAAATCATAGGCTTATTTGGTCAACATGAGTTAATTTAAAAGCCATGGTTTGGAATGGGCCAATAGGAAGCAGGTATTATTTCCCAAAGTACTAGCCCCAACTTTCAAGGTTATGGCTATACATCCCATAGTCTTGATTTGCATTCCATTTTTAATAATGATCCTAATGCACATATATTTATTATTGCCCATAATTATTAAATATTTGTTTTATATATTAAATTGTGAGGTGGTTTCAAAAATAAATCCACATTGTGAATATGCTAGAATGGACCCAATCACATATAATGGACCTTAATAGTTATAAGAGTGATTTATTTATTTATTTATTTGAATTTCACTCCTCACATCTTCCTATACTCTATAATACACTACTTTTCAACTCATTGTATTGTTATACTTTAATGTTTCATTTTACTCCTCCAACCCCCACAATCACCACTTTAATTATTTAATTTTTTTTTATTACATTGTAAGATTTACTTGTGTTCTCGGTGCATGCAGCCATGTAGACTTACTAAATGGGTGTTGTACATAGTTCAATCATATGAGTAGCACTTATTATATTACAGCTACAATTGATTGTTATGTGGAATGGTTAACCTTCTTCACAGCACTGGTTGACATGAGGGTACCCTAAAATTTATCATTTAAAATGCCAATTTACCTTGCATAGTTGCATGGATGTGTTCTCTTGGTGTTTGTAGATTGCATATGAATATAGTCTTAGGAGTATTTATAGCGACACCCTTTTTTTATTATTATTTAGATCCTAAAAATGATGCACAACATATGTTCTTCTCTCAAACATCCATGCAAAAGTGGGCAAGTGTGGTGAGGTTCAAATCTGGTAGGGGAGTTCTAGGAAGAATGAATTAATGAGATCCCTCAATGCCGATGGATTGGCGGGCATTAATACATGCCTTTTTATGTAGGAGACAGATCACATCTATAAATAGAGGAGATTTATGCAAGGTTGGAGAATCGGCTTGGAAGGTGAAGGCCAAAATAAGAGCCTTGGAATAGGACACCGACATCCATCAAGCATAATGGAAGGAGGAATTTTGTCAATGTTGTAGTTGCAAGTACCTTGATAGACATGTATGCAAAATGCAGAAGCATAGACAATGCACGAGAGTTGTTTGACAAAATCCCACAATGAAATTTTGCCTTAGGGAATGCAATGATTGTAGGATCTGTGCAAAATAGATGGTTAAAAGGGAGTTAGTGCAAGCAAATTGGCAGGTGTAAAGCCAAGACCATTCCTTTACCAATGTCTTTTTGACCATGCTAGGAATAGGGTATGAATATCTGTCAAAGCATATCGGGAGAGGAGAATTCTGAGCTAAAAATGCTCAGGTGGACATGTATGCAAAACATGGTAGGACAGACCAGGCATGTGAACTGATTGACAAAATGACTCAAAAAAAATGTGCTTTCATGAAATGCTGGAATAGCCAGGTATGTTCAGAATGGGTTTGTTGAAGAAGCCTTAGAAAATTTTAAGCAAATACAACTGGCGATTGCAACGCTAGACTCTTCAACCTCTACCAGCATCCTCCATAGCTATGCTCAGGCAAGGAATGGATATCCATTGAACCATAAGGAATAGAAGAATGGTCAAATGTGGATGCACAAATAGGCATGTGAACTATTTGACAAAATGCCTAAAGAAATATGGTATCATGGAATGCAAGGATTGTAGGTTCACACGAAATGGGATTGTTGAAAAGGAATAAGGAACAGAGTATGGATATCCATCACATGATAGAAGGGGAATTTTGTCAGAGATTATAGTTTGAAATACTCTGATAGACATGTATGCAGAGCATAGAAGCCTAGACAAGTATGTGAGCTATATGACAGAATGCTACACAAAACGGACTTAGAGAAAGCCATTGTCAGCTATAAGACTACATCCCACAATCCTTGACAATGTTCTACCAGAGTGTTAGCACATACAACATGGTGAAACGAAGATTTAACTTGACAAACCACTTATGTGTTAAGCTACTCTTCTTAATAAGATGAACCAGTAAATAAAATAGGAATTAAAACCATTGCAACATTGAAAAAAACAAACAAAGAAACCAAAAAAATAAGGAAGGAAGGATTGCTCTTATAGGATGCTCCAGCCTTCCCAAAAGCTAAGTGTGTGCTTAAGAAAAAATCCATCCAATTTATAGAAAAACTTGACCCATATGGAGGAAACTCCAAGTCTTGAGTCAAGTCTTCATCTTAAATGCTCCTCTCCATTTTCAAGATTGCTATTAAATTTTTGTGGAAAAGCGCTCTTGTAATTCATAAATATGTTCCAAAATTTTCCAATGGTAATAAATTTAAGGAGAAAATAGACTCATCTCATAAATTGGGGTCTTGACTTGAGGATGGGAGGGAAGGTTCTTTATTTATTGCCCTTTTCTAGAAGTGTCCTTACACCATTTGTCATTTAAACTTGTTTATTATTTTGTTTTTAAATGAAACTATATTTATCTCATTTAGTTTTCAAATTCAAAATTCAAAAAATTGAGTTGTGACATCCTTCTCCCATAAATTTATGCATCGTCCTGATGCATGTTAGAAATAAGGTCAAACATATACATATAAGTCCATAGAAATAAGCATTGCTTACATCAGTATACTTGTCTACTTTTAAAGTTCATCCTTCAACAAAGCAGTTTATCATAGATTAAGTGTAATTGTCTGTATCATCTAAACATCATTGTCTTTAAGCAAAATTTAAAGTTGACGAGTTTATAAATTATCTAGAATTCTCAAAATAAATGCGGATAGAGTTGTTTCATTTCCACTGTGTCTTCCCATGTAGAGCTCTCAGGTGAGTACTAGTCCCACTGGACTTTAGATTGGTCCACTATCCTATTGCAGAGCTGGAATTGGCGCCTCTCGATGATTCTGCATGGCTCTATGGTTATTGTACCAGGTTTTTCCACCTGCAGGGCATTCCAATTAAGAATATGCCTAGGGTCAGGTATATACTTTTTTAACAAGGATACATGGAACACATCATGAATTTGGCTTAGTGCTGGAGGTAAGGCCAAGCGGTAAGCTATAGGATTGATTTCCTCCAGTACTTCAAAAGGTCCAACATAGCGAGGAGCTAGCTTTGACTTCCTTCCAAAAGAGATGGAACTTTTATGAGGTTAAACTCTTAGGAACACCTTTTCACCAACTTGAAATCTTCTGGCTGTCCTATTCTTATCTGCATAACTTTTCTGGTGATCTGAGGCTTCCTTCAACATCTGTCGAATAACTTGCACCTAGTTATCCAAATCTTTCAACATTTCAGGGCCAACCAGTATCCTATCTTCTAGTTTATCCCAACTCAAGGGTGTTTGACAAGGTCTCCCATAGAGAGCTTCAAAGGGCACCATACCTATTGTGCTTGGAAAGAATTGTTATAGGCAAACTCAACTAATGGAAAATATTCCTCCCATTTAGTCTATTGATCCATGCAATACATACGAAGGAGGTCTTCCAAAATTTGATTGGTTCTTTTTGTTTGGCCATCTGTCTCGGGATGATAAGCTATGCTGAAATTCAACTATGTTCCTAAGGCAGCCTGTAATGTGGCTCAAAATCTAGAAGTGAACTTTGTGTCTCTATCAGAGATGATTTTCTCAAGAATTCCATGCAACCTAAAAATTTTCTTTATGAACCTTTTTTCTACTGTAGGTACATCATCTGTTAGGTTCCCTGGTATGAAGTGGGCAACTTTAGTGAGTTTATCTACCACCACCAAAATGCAATTATGCCTATGAGATGTCATCGGTAGCCCTTGGACAAAATCCATACTTATGACTTGCCATTTATAGAAAGGTACATCATGTGGATAAAGAAGTCCTGCTAGGTGCACATGGTCTACCTTAACCCTTTGACATTCTAGGCATCTGGCAACTATGTCTACCACATCCTTCTTCATTCCTGGCTAGAAATATAATCTTTTGAGATTTGCATACCTCTTATTCACTCCTGGATGTCCTGAATATGGAGCCTTATGTGCCTTTGTCAAAATCATACCCCTTAGTTTCGAATTATTAGGAACGTATATTCTTCCCTAGTACCTCATTAGTCCATCATAATCAAAAGAATAATCCAAATACTTAGGTTCCATAGAGGTGTTAGCTAGAGATGCCTTAACCTAAGCGTACCATGGGTCATGTTTCTGCTTGGAGAGTATTTTTTGCTTTAGGTATATGTGCAAGTTAGATATGGCCATTATATGTCTCCTCCTACTGAGAGCATCGGCCACCCTGTTTTCTTTCCCCTTGATATATTCAATCTCAAAATCATACTCACTTAGGAACTCTAACCACCTTCTCTGTCTTGCATTCAAATGAGGTTGAGTGAAGATATATTTTAGTCCTTGATGGTCTGTTTTAAGCTCAAATGGTTTTCCCAACAAGAAATGTCTCCATTTTTGCAAGGCATGAACTATGGCTGCAAGTTCAAGGTCATGGGGGGCATAACTAACTTCATGGATTTTTAGTTTCCACGATTCATAAGCCACTACTCCTTCCTCTTGGAAAATAACTCCTCCTAGTCCTTCTATGGATGTATCTGTTACTACTGTGAACTTACCATTAGGGTTAGGCACTTTTAGAATTGAAGGTGACATTAGTCTTTCCTTCAGTACTAGAAACGCCTTATCACATTGCTCAGTCCAAATGAACTTTTTGTTCTTCTTTTGCAAGGATGTGATTGGATTGGCTATCCTTGAAAAGTCTTTCACAAACCTTCTGTAGTACCCTACCAATTCGATAAAACTTCTTACTTCAACCACATTTGTAGGTATAGGCCATTCAGTGATGGCTTTTACTTTATCTGGATCTACCATTATACCCTCAGCTGAAATGATATGCCCTAAATAGTGAACCCTCCTTTCAAACAAGGAGCATTGGATAACTTCCCAAACAACTTATGCTTCTGCAGCCTTTGTAAGACTGCCTATAGATGGGTTAAGTGTTCCTTTTCATCCTTGGAATATATTAAGATGTCATCCAGAAACACAATCACAAACTTATCCAGAAAATCATGGAACACACTATTCATTAGATTCATAAAGGCAGCTGGAGCATTTGTTAGCCCAAATGGAACTACATTGAACTCATAGTGGCCATACGTAGTCCTAAATGTTGTTTTTTGGATGTCCTCTTCTTTTATCCTTAATTGGTGATAGCCTGAGCGAAGGTCAATTTTCGAGAACACTGAGGCTCCCCTCATTTGATCAAATAGATCATCAATACGAGGCAAGGGATAGCTATTCCTCATAGTGGCCTTATCCAACATTCTGTGGTCAATGAACAACCTTAATGTTGCATCCTTCTTCTTTACAAATATGACTGGTGCTCCCCAAGGTGATACACTAGGCCTTATCAACCCCTTCTCTAGCAATTCTTGCAACTGTATTTTCAACTCTTGGAGTTCTGTGGTGTTCATCCTATATAGGGCTTTGGATATAGGTGTGGTTCTAGGAAGTATATCGATTGAAAAATCAAATTCCCTTTTTGGGGGTAATCCAAGCAGATCTTCAAGAAACACATTCTTGTAGTCCCAAAGGAATGAACTATTTTCAAAGGTAGGGGCTTCTTTCTGTTCTCCCTTCTCATCTAAAGATACTAAGAATATCTGATTTCCTTGTTTTCACCTTGCCTTCTTTAGTTGCATAGCATAAATGGTCCCCACTGATATAGGTTTGTAAATTCCTTGGATGCTAACTCTACACCCCTTATCATCTACACACTCCACCACTTTGTTATAGCAATCTATGTTAGCCTTATCACCCGTTAGACAACTTATACTGATTATGACATCATAGGCTCCCAGGGGTGTGACATATAAGTCGACATTGGTTTATAATTCAGGAAACTTAATGAAGGCTCCTCTTATGTACTTGTTCACTTTCCGTGTAGCATTGTCACCATACTGAACCGTCCATGATGATTCCATATTCTTAGTTTGTAAAGACATTTTGCTTACCAATTCTGGGGAAATAAAATTCTCAGAGGAACCAGTATCTATCAAAATAGTTATGGGTTTACCAAAAAACATACCTTTTGTCTTCATAGGTACATTTTGATGACGAGTTTGTTGATTTCTGATGGCAGCATGTATTTGATGTTGCTGAGGTTGCTGTGGCTGATTGTACCCATTCCTTTTTGAACAATCCCTTGCATAATGATTTCCTCCACACATAAAGCATCCACCAGGGGGTCCATTAGAAATTCGGGGTGGTGCATTCTCATCATTCCTCCTGACATTACTATTGTAATAGTTCCGATGATCCTGATTACCAGTAATTCTATTCTACCCTAGTCTCTCCTCTTGTTCTTTTGAGCTCCTCTGTTGCTCCTATTGTCTAGTTTCCTTTTGAAGGCAAATTGCTTGTCCCGAAAGTTTTGCTTTGCCAGTGATAGTGCTTGTAATTTCTTTTCCTATTTGAGTGCCTTCTCCAAGAATTGATTCATGTTCTCAGGGGCAAACATGACCACTTCTGCCCCAATATCAGTATTCAACCCCAAAAGAAACTTCCTTGCCTGAGATCTTTCATCCTTTTGATAGATAGGAACATATTTTAGTAGCTTCGCAAATCTATCCCAATACTATTGGACAATGAGATTTCCTTGTCTAAGATTCAGAAACTCAGTCATCTTCTCATCATGAAATAGTTGTGGAAGCCATCTCTCATGGAAGTGGCTAATAAACTGCATCCAAGTTAGGTTTTCCTTTGAATAGCAATATTGTTCCTTTATGTTTATCCATCAACTAAGAGCTTCCCCCTCCAATTGATAGGCTCCCTAGGTTGCCTTGATATTCTTTGAGTAGTTTCTTAGTTCAAAATATTTTTCCATTTTGGTGAGCCATCCTTCTACAGCATCCCCCACATGTTTACCAACAAATTTCAGAGGAGTTATCTTCTTAAGCTCTTGTGAGATATCTAGGATGGTGGTTTCCTACTGAGACCTAGGAACCTCTAGCTCATTAGTTGTTTGAGCTATGGGTACTTCCTCACTTTGATGTTCATGTTTAGGTTCCAGAATGTTTTCTATGGTCCCCTGTCTAGTCTTCAAATCTTGTACAGTTTTCTCAAGGTTTTCCAATTTTTCTCTCTATTCTGTCAAAATGTGAATAATTGCTTCTATACCGGCATTTGGATTCTCTGGTGGGTTTTCAACTGGTTCTTGGTTGATTGGTTCCTCTCCATGTAGATCTCACAAATTTTGGGTTCTTACCGTTTAATTCTGAAACAAGGAGAGAGGTGATTTACCACTTGCTACAATTTTTTGGTTTACAACATGCAAATTAGTTGTAATTAAATCTATTACAATTCTTATCTTAACTAACAATTATTATCAATTTTATGTTAGTAGACTTCCAGGCCGAGTGTTTCAACCATGCTATAATACCACATGTAAGGACCAGCTTGGTCCAAAGTCAAATTTTCAAAAATTTTACTTTAATAACAAGTTCTTATGAGATATATCAAGACTTTGATTGAGTACTCAGAAAAAACTTTAGCCAAAATGGGCCATATGTTCAAACGAAACATTCTTAAGCCAACCTGGGCTCTTCTATCCTTTGGGCAAATAGGTTCATATGGAACCGGGTCAAATGGACCTTATCGCTACCTAATACAGGTAGAACAAATAGTGGCCAAAAGGCCTAGTGGGTCAAATGGACCAATACTCTATCCAATCTGTTATAAGTAAACATGATAGTCTAATGGGCTAAAGAGGACAGGAATCATTATGCTCTGGCTAGAGACTTTTGACTCCCTCAGGACCAATATGGGTTCATGAGTCACTTCCTGGGGACCACAGTCTATCTAGACACTATACTGAGGACATCAACCAGGGAACACATACCATCAACTTGTACTCACCTCAGTTTACAGCAAATCCAGGTACAAGTAATCCACTCCAGAGATTCTTCTAAGTACTAGGAGAGTTTTTAAGTTACCTAGATAACCTTTAAACTAGGGATCAAGATTACAAAGTTGATTATAAAAGAGTACCCTATATCCGAGGGACCTGAGTACTGGGGGCATCCTTCGTTGTCTAGACTGCCTACATACCCTATATCTACGAGATCAAGGCCCTCTTCAGATGCCATCTACATGATGAATACAAACATGTAGTTCTGTCTTGCACTATGTTTAATGTAGCTGTCAGTGGGTACACAACTCTTCGCTGATTGCCAGCCACTCGAGTGATACAATGGATGGAATTCCTAAGGAACTATTTTGCAAACAAACCCCCCGAGAGTGTTTGAGGCTTAGGTTTTCAATTGTGAATAGTTTACCTAACACACATATTTCCCCGACGAGGTCTTTCCATTGATCGTCCTACAACTATTTTTCGATAGTCTCGCCTTTTCTTTTTAGTTAATTTTTTTAGTGAGGTATCCGAGGAGATTTTCCCTTCCTGCGGACTTAACTTTGGCATGTCCCTTATTACTCCCCGAGGAGTAAGAGGGACAGTGCCCAGATGTCTTTGTTGTAGCTATGTTAGGTGCGAGGTACTTGGTTCAATGCAACGCCATTACCCGTAAACATCACACAGAGGTACTGTAAATACCGAACACTACAATTTGTTTGAGTTTGGATGTTTATTTATAAAGTTTACCTATCTAGATGAAAATAAAACTTATATGATAGCTTACGAGGAAATGAGAAGAAATAAACTTCTTTGCTTGCATGTAAGGAATAAGACTAGATGTTTTGATCCATTTATATATACATAAGGAAGAGTCAAGTAAAGACATTCACTCAATTGTAAACATGATTCCAGAAGATACTAATTCACTTACGTTAATCACAAACATAAATTGGAAAAAATAATCATTTAGTTTCAATGTGATATGATAATTAATTTGTCATACCTCAAGTGAACTTTATTCATAGTAAAACAATGATGTATAGTCACATATCAAACTTAAATGTATAAATGGAACCAAATTAAGCCTTGTAATTTAAACAGGATAAGTTATCCAACAAGCGTTTAGCTTAACTTCATTAATTGAGATCATCAATTCATAACCAAAGTGAATAATATTGACTTCTATTTCATAAGTTAAAATGAGGGATTCTTCGATCACATTATGAGATTTGGGGAATTGTTTCGAAGCTCTAAGTTATCATTTGTACTTTCTAAAGCATTTAAGATTAGCAATTGTTTAAGTAATTATTTCAAATCCATCTTTGCTTCTTACGCACCTATGCCAGAGATAAAATCTTAACAAGACATACACAGGGTACTAAAATAGTGCATATAACTACAAAATAACCCTATTTTATATTTTATTAGATTGGTTAAATCATAGGCTTATTAGGTCAACATGAGTTAATTCAAAAGCCATAGTTTGGCATGGGCCAATAGGAAGCTGGTATTATTTCCCAAAGTACTAGCCCCAACTTTCAAGGTTACGGCTATACATCCCATAATCTTGATTTGCATTCCATTTTTAATAATAATCCTAATGCACATATATTTATTATTGCCCATGATTATTAAATATTTGTTTTATATATTAAATTGTGAGGTGGTTTCAAAAATAAATCCACATCGTGAATATGCTAGAATGGACCCAATCACATATAATGGACCTTAATAGTTATAAGAGTGATTTATTTATTTGAATTTCACTCCTCACATCTTCCTATACTTTACAATACACTACTTTTCAACTCATTATATTGTTATACTTTAATGTTTCATTTTACTCCTCCAACTCCCACAATCACTACTTTAATTATTTAATTATTTTTTATTACATTGTAAGATTTGCTTGTGTTCTTGGTGCATGCAGCCATGTATCCTTAGTGAATGGGCACTGTACATACTTCAATCATATGAGTAGCCCTTATTGTATTACAACTATAGTTGACTGTTATGTGGCATGGTTAACCTTCTTCACAGCATTGGCTGACATGAGGGCACCCTAAAATTTATCATTTAAAATGCCAATTTAACTTGCATAGTTGCATGGATGTGTTCTCTTGGTGTCTATAGATCACATATGAATATAGTCTTAGGAGTATTTGCAGTGACACCCTTTTTTTTAATTATTATTTAGATCCTTAAAATGCTGCACAACATATGTTCTTCTCTCAAACATCCATGTAAAAGTGGGCAGGTGTGGTGAGGTTCAAATTTGGTAGGGGAGTTCTAGGAAGAATGAATTAATGAGATCCCTCAATGCCGATGGATTGAAGGGCATTAATACATGCCTTTTTATGTAGGAGACAGATCACATCTGTAAATAGAGGAGATTTATGTAAGGTTGGAGAATCGGCTTGGAAGGTGAAGGCCAAAATAAGAGCCTTGGAATAGGACACCGACATCCATCAAGCATAATGGAAGGAGGAATTTTGTCAATGTTGTAGTTGCAAGTACCTCGATAGACATGTATGCAAAATGCAGAAGCATAGACAATGCACGAGATTGTTTGACAAAATCCAACAATGAAATTTTGCCTTAGGGAATGCAATGATTGTAGGATCTGTGCAAAATAGATGGTTGAAAGGGAGTTAGTGCAAGCAAATTGGCAGGTGTAAAGCCAAGACCATTCCTTTACCAATGTCTTTTTGACCATGCTAGGAATAGGGTATGAATATCTGTCAAAGCATATCGGGAGAGGAGAATTCTGAGCTAAAAATGCTCAGGTGGACATGTATGCAAAACATGGTAGGACAGACTAGGCATGTGAACTGATTGACAAAATGACTCAAAAAAAATGTGCTTTCATGAAATGCCGGGATAGCCAGGTATGTTCAAAATGGGTTTGTTGAAGAAGCCTTAGAAAATTTTAAGCAAATACAATTGGCGATTGCAACGCTAGACTCTTCAACCTCTACCAGCATCCTCCATAGCTATGCTCAGGCAGGGAGCTCAGGCAGGGAATGGATATCCATTGAACCATAAGGAATAGAAGAATGGTCAAATGTGGATGCACAAACAGGCATGTGAACTATTTGACAAAATGCCTAAAGAAATATGGTATCATGGAATGCAATGATTGCAGGATCACACGAAATGGGATTGTTGAAAAGGAATAAGGAACAGAGTATGGATATCCATCACATGATAGAAGGGGAATTTTGTCAGAGATTATAGTTGGAAATACTCTGATAGACATGTATTCAGAGAGTAGAATCCTAGATAGGTATGTGAGCTATATGACAGAATGCTACACAAAACGGACTTAGAGAGAGCCATTGTCAGCTGTAAGACTACATCCCACAATCCTTGGCAATGTTCTACCAGAGTGTTAGCACGTACAACATGGTGAAATGAAGATTTAACTTGACAAACCACTTACGTGTTAAGATACTCTTCTTAATAAGATGAACTAGTAAATAAAATAGGAATTAAAACCATTGCAACATTGAAAAAAAAAAAAGAGAAACCAAAAAACAAGGAAGGAAGGATTGCTCTTATAGGATGCTCTAGCCTTCCCAAAAGCTAAGTGTGTTCTTAAAAAAAATCCATCCAATATATAGAAAAACTTGACTCATATGGAGGAAACTCCAAGTCTTGAGTCAAGTCTTCATCTTAAATGCTCCTCTCCATTTTCAAGATTGCTATTAAATGTTTTTGGAAAAGAGCTCTTGTAATTCATAAATACGTTCCCAAATTTTCCAATGGAAATAAATTTAAGGAGAAAATGGACTCATCTCATAAATTAGGGTCTTGACTTGTGGATGGGAGGGAAGGTTCTTTATTTATTGCCCTTTTCTAGAAGTGTCCTTACACCATTTGTCATTTAAACTTGTTTATTATTTTGTTTTTAAATGAAACTATATTTATCTCATTTAGTTTTCAAATTCAAAATTCAAAAAAATTGAGTTGTGATAGGCACAATTGAGTCTCCTTGTCTGTATGAGAGGTACTTGGTCCCGTGTGGTACCATCCCTTCGAGCACACATGATGACACTCCATATGATTACACTCTAGTATCTAGGACCTTAGCAGTCGTGAGTAGTACCTGACCTATGACTTGGATGAGTACACCTATATTATGACTTTGATTGTATGCACTATTCTTTGTGTCTTCTCTGTGTCTGATGTGAGTGTTGGCCATCTTGTATCCCCTTGTTGTTGTTTATCCGATTGGGCCTTGTGACTATCTCTGAGCATGGTGGGGTGGTTTCTTAGGAGTCCACATGGTTAAGAAGCATTGCCACCACCATTGGGGATGGTGAACAGAGTTTGGAGCACCGGTTGGAGATGATCTCTCTTTCCATTACTTCATTCAACTATTGTAACTATTCAGTCCTTGTATCATACTCAGGACTATGTTATTATACTTGTATCATATTCTGGAATATATCATTGTAATTGTATATGTAGTTATGTAATTGAACTCTCTTAGGAGAGAAGTTGTAATCATTTTATTTAATGAGAAGAAATGTGATGTTCCTTTATTTCTTTACACATTCCAGTGTGGTTATCAGATCTACCTGTATTTTATGCTTATAGATTCATGTTTTTATCAGATGGGATTAGGAACATTTACTTTGGTGTTTAAAATGAATGCTATCAACCTTTCAAATTGGCAATCGAATCAGTGTAGGTTGTCCACTTATGTCAAAAAAAAATATATCTTGTCCCCTTTTGGCTCTTACCTTTTGGGGGTCACGTAGCAGGATGTTACAGAATATATAGCAGCAAATGCAACAACATGTCGAGCTATTTGGTTGAGGAGAATGCTTACAACTTTGAATGAACAACAAGAAGATGGTACAACCATATTTTGTGACAATTTTTCCTCCATAGCCTTGACGAAGAATCCAGTCTTCCATGGATGAAGCAAACACATAGAGATCCGCTATCATTTCATAAGGGAGTTAGTGGAGAATGGAGAGATTGAACTTCAATTTTGTAGGTTCGAGCAGTAGCTCACTGATATTTTTACTAAGGCACTATCAAAGGAGAGCTTTAAACACCTAAGAGACAGCTTGGGCATTGTGGATAGCTCCAAATTTTAGCTCTGGAAAGAAAGCTCCAGACAGCTCTGGAGAGACAGAATGAAAGTGGTATGTGGCTCCAGATTAAGGGGGAGTGTTAGAAAATCTAATCTGGACTGTGTGTGTATTTAATGCACCAACCCCATTAGAGATCTCTAGAGATCCCCTCCTGCTGCACCTGACCAATTTGTTAATGCTCCCAGTTGGCCCTTCAGATAATGGTTAATGCAGGTTAGTCTATTGAATGCTGGTAGGTGAGTTCAAATTTTGAGCGACAAATTTTTGGGTCAAGAGGTAAGACAAAAGGAATGTTAGTGGAGGAACACCTATCATGAACCAGCGACAAGGCCATAGCCCAGGGGTTGGACATTGAACACGCTTATATTAAGAATATTAGCAGTTATGTATATTATTTCTGTTGATTAGTTACATGATGTTATCTTGCATTATCTTACTTTGTACACCTTAGATCATGGACGGATGCCAGTTTCAACATGATTTATAGATCATAGCATGTAATGTTCTATGGATTTTAGTTTCATTGTTAGTTTCTGAAGTGTGACTCAAAATGGCAATGTAATGTAAATCAACCTTATTTCCTTCATTTATACGGTGTTTATATTGTAAGGCTGAGGTATTGTATTTTTTGATTCTCAGAGAGTTGTAGCTCGAAAATGCCATCATCACGAGAGACAAGTGAAGCAAAATCAACTTACAATACTTTTTAAATGAGCCCACTATTTTCGTTCTACGCACATAGTACTGCAATATGTTTTATACTAGGCATACAAATTACAAATAGATTCTCCTCTTCCCTTACTTCACTGGCTGTTATTATGTTTTGAATAAGACTACCATAAACATTAAAAGTTTAAACATCTTCTACTGAGGGAAATTAATTTATGATATCTTTGAGATGAGCTTAATCACACAGAATATTGACCCCTGAGTTTGACAAGATGGTCGAGCCAATGGAAAACAAGTGTAGTGGTTGCAGGTTCAAGCTCCAATTTAAATGTTGTGTCCAGTTGAAAGGACAGTTGCACTCTACTTAAATATCATCCACTTCATTGGTCAAACAGCCAATAGCAATTTTACACGGCAAGGATTGGTCCTTGACCATTGATTATCCTGTGTATCAAAATAAAATAAAATATAAAATATATAATTAAAATTAAAATACGCCAAAGGAAACGAATATTCTACGGGGTTTTCAGCCCCTCAGTATCATTGAAAAAATTGTTGTATCTGTAAAATGTATTTATTGGTTTTTCTATTCATTACCTGTCCATTGTAAATCTGTAGCATTAACATATAAGGAAAATAAGTTTAGACAAAGAAATATTGAAATGAATGATGAAAAAAGAGTTTGAACATTGAGTAGAACCTTTGTCCTTATTTGCACTATAGTTATGCAAGGTTTTATATAATTGAGTCTGAATATTGAGTCTGCTGTGGTAAGCAATAAATCTTGAACTGCTAGCACGTCATGACAAGAAAAGATTGAAAGATCCCTTCAAAGAATTTAGAAAATCTTCAGTAGTAAATCTGAAGCAGATAGGTATGGATGTATTATGAAACCATTGAATGCATTTGGTGCATTTTGTATGTTGCATAGATGCTGCCTAAAAACATGGGCTTGATAAGATGGTGTCACATTTCAAGTAGGCCCAAGTTTTATATCTAGCACTAGTAATAACCTACTATGTAGATTGAATCTGATTATATGCACTGGTTTTAATAGGTTATCATAGTTTTAAATATCATACATTTCAATGGTTAAAATTCAAGGTGATATTTAGTAATGGTTAAAATTCAAGGTGATATTTAGTAGTAATTTGAAATTTATGATATTTTATTTCAGGATTTAACTGTTAGTTTTTGAGTCAAACACATGACCCATATTTCATGAGTAGTGGTTCACATGAGCCCATCTCTCATGTTAATGAATGGTCCACTTAGTACTCATTACATCTAGGTGATGGACACAGGGGTAAAGCATCGAGACTTCCCGAGAGGTCAACTATCCTAGTACTACTCTGACTCAAGTGCCCTTAACATGAGTGATGGGTTCATGTGAACCACTACTCATGAAATATGGGTCATGTGTTTGACTCAAAAACTACGCAGTTTAACCCTGAAATAAAATATCATAATTTGACATGCTGCGAAAAATACCTCCTACTTATCAATTTGAAATTTATATTGGCTAGTTTTTGAAATATATCAAAACCAAAAAATTACAGTAGGAATGATGAAAATTGAAATCTTTGAAAATATTACAAAAAAGGATTAATCAGTCTCCTTCACTAGAGAGAACGTAGGTAAAATTATCTAGATAAACACAACAGAAAGGTGTAGAAAATGTGGGCAAACCAGAGGAACGAAAGTCCATTACTCTTCTTCCTTAGAGGATTCCTGCAGTGGAAACAACATAGGGAGAGCCATGGTTGCTGGCTTGGGAGCCCTGTCAGGGCAGTAGGCTCTAAGGAAGTTGATGGCATCAAATATTTTTTGCACCTTCTTTGGTAAACTTGCAGGTAGTTAAATCTGAAGCTCATCCACCCTGGTGAAGAAAATCCCTTAATTCCCCTACCGAAGCCCCTTCTCATTGCTATGAAGAGTTTAGCAATGAGCCTTGAATTCCTTAGTTGTTCCCGAGAGAATAGTCCCTCAACAGGTCCGTCACCTTCAGAAAGAGAGTAGCCCTCCAACACCATATTCCAGTGGAACGAGCTAAAAATGTGGCCTCTAATAAAATCCAGGGTGATAAATAGCAAAAATTTTGGGTCCTGGACTAAATCATAGATGTTTAATAGGAATATGGAAGGTGCATTTGAATATTTCGAGGGATTGGGAGACATCTGTAGTAATTGGTTACCAATTATCATTCTTATATAGCATACTCCATGTTGACAAGTGATAAGCGAAGGGAATGTCATGAGGAAGATTAAGTAGGGGAGAATAATATATCTGATCTGCGGCCAGGGAAGAAAATCCCTCTAGTACCCCTCATCATGAATAAATGTAGTTTTTGAATTATTAAATATCTAATGGAGTCAGACATGATGAGATTAGATTCTCATTTAATTTAGCTTTGGGTTTAAATTGGTAGTGAACACAATCAAATTGGCAAAACTAAAAGGATTAATATTGTTTCAATTATACCTCATGTATTGACTTAGTTTAAGTAACCTAGTAAACTAATATGGTGAATATAAATATTTGTGCAAAAGATTGTATAGAATTTTAAATATTTATAGGTAGTGCTTGTTGGAAGGTGAAGTCCAATAGTCACCGTGGACTTTGCCTTCTCCCACCAAAACTAATGACTCTTGGTTTTCCTTTGGAGAATTCCAATCCTTCATTGGATAATGTAATAAGTAGAACACATATGCTTCTGTTGTACTCATCAGATAACAGAGATGTACTGTGTAAAAATAGAGATAACAATAAAAACATTTCCCTTGCTTCCTATGGATGTAGCCAATTGGTGAACCACATAAATTTGATGTTTTGTGTATTGCTTTGAATTTGCTTAAGTTCTGTGTTTATTTTGATTTGTTCTATTTGCTCTTTACATCAGCAATTGGTATCAAAGCTCGGTGAAGCAGCTGTTTGGAAATTTTCTAACAAATTTCTGAAAAGATGGAAGAGACAGATAAATGGAAGATTAAAAATTTTTTGGGACAGAATTTCAGTTTGTAGAAGGTTCAAATTCATGCCTTGCTGATTTAGAAGGACCTCGCTATTGTGTTGCAAGGGAAGGAAAAGAAGTTGAAGAAGATATCAAATGCTAACTAGGATGTTTTGGACCAAAAGGCAACTATAACTATCATTCTTTCGTTGTCCAGGAATGTTATTTTCAACATTGCCACAGAAACAACAACAAAACAAATATGGAATAAGTTGTGTGATATGTATGAAAGGGCTTTAAACAACAAATAGAGTTTTCTTGTTGAAGAAATTGTTCAATTTAAAGATGAGAGAAGGTAAAAACATCTCAAACCATTTAAATGAACTCAATGTTGTGATCAACCAATTAGTCTCCATGAATATCAACTTTGAAGAAGAAATGAGAGCCATGTTGCTTTTGTGCTCTCTTCCCGATAGCTGAGATAGTGTGGTAATGACAATTAGCAATTCGATATCCAGAAGAAGGAGATTAAATTAGGGATCCCAAGAAGGTGATGACAAGAAAAAAGAATCAATGTTGAGATATGATGATGTTGCTGCAGCACTTCTTAATGAAGATATGAGAAGAGGGCAAAACAAAACAACCAGAGAAGCCTTGATTTTCAGCAATAGGGGAAGATCCCAAGATAGGGATCAGCACAATAGGAGAAGATCAAAATCTGCCAAGAGATCTAAGTCTACGGGAAGAAAAGAAGGTTATTGGTTTTCTGGCAAGGAAGGACATATCAAAAATGAGTGCTAGTCATACAAGAAGGCACAAAAATAGCTGAAAAAAAGTGAAGTTAACACCACATGTGAAGATGATGGAGGGGTATTAGTTAACACCACATGTGAAGATGATGGAGGGGTATTAGCTTTGTCCACAAGTGAAATTACAACTGATTCATGGGCGTTGGACTCTAGTGTTTCATTTCATGCAACCTCATGCCGGGATAATTGGAAAAGGTGACGTGATGCTACAATTGAAGAATAGAAATAAGTGGTTATTAAAAGATGTGAGATATGTTCCAAAGTGAAAAAGAAATCTGATTTCTATGGGATAGCTTGATGCTCAAGGATGTAGCATCACTTTTTCATCAAACACTTGGAAGGTGACCAAAGGAACCTTGGTAGTTGCAAGAGGCAACAAATTGGGAACTCTATATGTGCTAGAGTGTCACGCTGAAGTGGGAGCTACGATGGCGGTTGTGGATAGTGGGATGGAACTTTGGCACAAGAGGCTCGAGCATATCAGCAAGAAAGGAATGGAAATTTTACTCAAAAGGAGTCAACTTCCAAGTTTGCAATCTGCTAATTTAGAGTTGTTTGAGCATTGTCTTTATGGCAAACATAGGTGGATCAACTTTTCAAAAATCAGACATGAGAAAAAGTCAAGACCCTTGGAGCTCATGCACTTGGATGTGTTTGGTCCTATGAAGGTAAGCTCCATTCGAGGGGCAAATTAGTTTCTTACTTTTTTTTTTATGATTGTACTAGCAAAGTTTGGGTTTATATGCTAAATAGGAAATCAAAAGTATTTAACAAATTCAAAGTTTTCAAGGCTATTGTTGAGAATGAAATTGGGAATAAAATAAAATGTTTGAAAACAAAAAATGATGGAGATTTTTCTCTTTGGAGTTTGATAACTATTGTACAGATAATGGCATCCAACATATCAAAATTGTTTCGTTCACCCCTCAAGAAAATGGTGTGGTTGAAAGTTAAATTAAATGATTTTACACAGGGCTCGGAGTATGCTCTCTAATGTAGGTTTGGGCAAAAAATTTTGGGCAGAGGCGGCCAATACAGTAGTATATTTGATCAATAGAAGTGCTTCATCTCGACTAGACTTTAAGATTTCAGAGGAGTGGTTGGAAAAATAGATTTCTTACAATCACCTATGTGTCTTTGGCTGCAAAGCATTTGCTCATGTTCCTAAGGAAAAGAGAACATAGTTGGATCCCAAATCAAAATGGTGCATTTTCATTGGTTATGGGGAGGAGCAATTTGTCTATCAGTTGTGGGATCTAATTGCCCAGAGAATTATCTATAGATAGGATGTGGTCTTTAATGAAAAGGTGTTCCCATGTTTGCAAAAAAAGGGGACACAAGGTAAACAGTATGTGCATGTTGATGTTTTTGAAAGTGACATGTTTAAAAATAGACAACAAAATCTCCAGCTAGCACAAGTATAAGTCTACCACTAAACATACATTCCTCACAACTTGAGACTGAGAGGCCCCTTTGTGGTGAAATTTGCACTTCACAAAGTATTGAAAATACTATGCAGGGGAAACAAACTACCATGCAACCTATGTCATATTTTCCACATCATAATACACAAGATTTGGGTATAGCTGGAGCAGTAGCAGAAGTAGAAGCAGCCTATAAGATGAAGTATCACCAAGAGGAAGAGGAAGAAATACAAGGAGCAAGTAGTGAAAGTGATAGCCCCTTTCCATCAGATGAAGAAGAAGAGTATACATCTTCGGACAATGACTCGATAATTAGATTGGACTATGAAGATGAAGATGATAATGTACTTGCAGACCAAGAGACCAATGAGATTAATGAAGCCATGTTAGATTACATGCAAGCTCTCAATACCCATTATCATTGACAAAACCCTCTCATAGATGAAGAAGATGGTGAAAAGCCTAAAATAGTTGAAGAGAGTGATTCTTCAGAAGATGAGGTTCCTTGGACAGAAATACCGTTGGTGATGTTCCCCTCAAATGGTATATGGATGAACAACATATTGGCTATGATATTGGTGGTAAAAAGATTAAGAAGCAGCCTAAAAAAGACCAGCTTGATTCCTTCCTTGCTCAAGTAGATGACTCTGAGGATTGGAGGAAAATATACGATGATTACAATGATGAAGAGATTGAGCTATCTAAAGAGGAAATCACATTGATAAATAGATTATGCAAAGGAACAATACCACATACTAAGGTGCATCCGTATGAGCCCTATATTGATTGGTTTGATTGGGAAGGTAAGGGGCATTCTTTGTCTAATGCACCAGAACCCAAGAGGAGATTCATCCTGTCAAAATGGGAAGCTAAGAAGGTTGTCAATCTTGTTAGAGTAATTCGTAAGGGATGGATAACATTTGAGAAACCTAAAGAAAATCCTCACTTCTATTTGAGGTGGGGAGATGATTTAAAAACATCTAAATAAGTAGCTAATGGGTTGACTTATATCCTAGCACCAAAACCAAAGCTACCTGGGCACGAAGAATTGTATAATCCTCCACCAGAGTATATTCCAACATAGGAAGAGTATGCTAAGACTGGGAAGATTCTAGATCCTACTTCAACTACCAATCCTGAGTTTTAGATTGTTTTGGGGTTGCTCAAGGATAGTCTCAAGGAAGACCCCTTAGAGTATTACAGGATGAAGGATAGGTTGGTTGGTGTATCTGACAAAACCACTACAAGGGTGCATAGACTATATCAGATGCAGGCTAGTGGCTCTCTATTGTTCCCTACCATTAAAGTTAATGATTCTATTACAAAGAGCATGTTTGATAACTTGCATGGATGCAGGTGCTCTCTTCTAGATGGTTTGATGAGAGCCACTGATGTGATGTTTGCTGGCAAGGTTGCTATTGTGTGTGGATATGGAGATGTTGGCAAAGATAGTGCAATCTGTAGAGAGCTCCAAAGCCTAGAAGGTGATATGGATAGACTCTATGAGGGAATAGTAACAACTAAGCATTCAAAAATGCATTCTCAAGCTAATGTCCAATTAAGCACATAAGAGGATGTTGTTTCTTGAATGAGCTTGGATGGCTTTTATAGTGTAATTCCTACCCTGAAAAGAGGCCTATTTCTCCTAGAGACTTGCCTTGTTGCTTCAAGTTTTTATTAACTTATGATGTGGAAAGGGACTAGAATTTTCTTCTTAAAAGAGTTTTGGATATCTTGTTTAGTGTGTATGTTGAAGAATGATGAATTCAAGAGGCATTGACTATCGTGTCGGAAGTTCACCTATTGCACAGGGCAGTGAAGAGAAATTGAAGATGAGTTGTGGATTTGTTTTTATATTATATACATTTATCAGGTGCTTATGGAAACTTTATATTTAGTCCAGATTTGATGGGGCAGGGAAGTCTTACACCACTGCATATAGCTGAAACCATGCAAAATCCAGAGGATATTGTTGATGCATTGACCAAGATAATTTCAAGGGAGAAGCTCAAGTTTTGCATGGCTTCTCTTAGCATTGTCAAGATGTGACAATAGGCCAGAAGTAGTGAAACATCTCTGAGCATCCTTTCTTGTAGCAGTAGTTGGACTTTGAGTGGGAGATTGTTGGAAGGTGAAGTCCAACAGTCACCATGAACTTTGCCTTCTCCCACCAAAACTAATGACTCTTGATTTTCCTTTGGAGAATTCCAATCCTTCATTGGATAATGTAATAAGTAGAACACATGCTACTGTTGTACTCATCAGATAATAGAGATGTACTGTGTAAAAATAGAGATAGCATTAAAAAGATTTCTCCTGCTTCCCATGGACGTAGCCAATTGGTGAACCACGTAAATTTTCTGTTCTGTGTGTTGCTTTGAATCTTCTTAAGTTCTATGTTTATTTTGATATGTTTTATCTGCTCTTTACATCAACAGTCCTTATGTTGTTTGCAACATGTCCCTAATTTCTGGTAAAATTAAGGGCCCCTTTCTTTTTGGCTTAGATGTTTTCTTTCTTTGTTGACTTGCCCCTTTTGATGTATGTCATCAAGATATCTAATTGGAGATCTTCTTCAATGGGCCCCCTTGGTGAAGCTAGGCTTCGTGGTGTGCTTTTCTCTACCTCTAGTTAAATTTGACAACTTGACCAACAAAGAAATGATGTCTTTGTGCACATCTTAGGAATTTCTACACATCCAATCTTCTATTTGACCTAGGTCCAAGTGCATGACTTCAACCTGCTAACATGTGTGATGCCTGCTTCAACTTACCCACCCACCAATTTAAGTTTCTTAATGCTCTACAAACACATATTTAGTCAGATTTGATTTATATTTTCTTTGTTTCGAGTCTTCTACCTTTGTTTTGTAGGATTCAAATGATAAATTTTCTCTAGGGCTCATGACTAAATAGTACAATAGATAAAGAACTTATTACACATCTGATTTGTGGTACTAGGAAGCTCAAACATGGTAGGGAAGGCATGGGCATCATCTTATTTCCCCTACCACGGCCATGCCCTGTAGACAACTCGTCTCCTTGTCCCTCAAGACTTACTTACATTCTCTAGGTTTATTTCCATGAGGTCTAAACTATAATAAATAATATGCATGCCTATTCAAGGACATTATTCTAATAAAAAATGCAATTTTTTAATCATTAGAGATATTGAATAGCATAGAAGGCAAAGGTTGAGCTTGTAAGAGATAACCTTAAACAGAATAGGGCATTCTTCTTTCCCTACACATGCAAATGATGGAGTAGAGATTGTAGCATCACCCAAAACTTCATTTTTGTAAGCATAATCATGATTTTGGATTGGTACTCTTTGTAAATGCAACCAATTGGAACTTAATGAATGTTGCTTGTGAATACAATTAGCATTGTTTGTGCATGTATTATGGTGATGATTTCCTTTCTTGTAGTCACTTAAATATTTGGTAATAAAATGTGTCAAAATCTTGCATAGGGTGTGTCATTTATTGACATGAAACTAGCAATGGTATGCATAGTTATTGTTGTGTTTGCAGAGAATACTCCCATGTGACAATGTTTATTCTTATTGATCATGGGCTTCTCTTTTCTTTATTTCCCTTCTTCTCTCTTCCTTCCTTCTCCTCCTTCCCTTCATATTTTTCCCTTTTTATTAGTTGGTTAGACTAGGATAAGATAAGGGAATCCCTCTTAAAGATTTTCTTTTTAAACTATGCACCCTACTACACTTAAAGCATCACTAGATCACTTGTTAGAACAATGTCTCATATACCATTGAGTGATCCTTACAAATCCAAGACCTAGTAGTCCTAAGACCTTGGGGAGATTGCAAAATCTCCTTACAAGAGAGGAGTCACCCTTGTGATTCGTAATTGTCTATCATGCAAATTTTATCGATAAACATTTCTGGCACTAAAATGAGGGTAACCTACTATTTTGGAGTTCAAATACACTTAGGTGTATGCTTGTTTGCATAGTTTAACCAATTAGGCTTGGGGATATTCCATTATCAATGGGTTATCCCTTTACTTTTAAAGGAGAGTTCCTTGGACATCTCAAAGGACATATCAGTTGGAACTCATCCTTTTCCCTAGTAAGTAGAATGCATCTAACCATGTTAAGAAAATCAAAGGACTTATTAATTCAATATAAAGTCATGAATGAAGAGGTTGCATGCACTTTTTTCTTACACCTTTAGAAGGAGGCCTATCAATGGTATAATCGCTTACCACCATATTCAATTCACTCTTGGGCTCAATTAAAGGCCTCCTTTTTTAAGAGAAATTTGTAAATATCTAGACTCTAGAGAGGCACACATCTACAACTTATGTGAATTATAAGAGAATCGGGCATGAAACCAAAACCATTGCCATTTTTTCTCCTAATTTTTGTGAGACTATTGGAAGCTTGGTGAAATATTATCTGGCTAGGGATAATGAAGCATATTTGTAGGCCCTAGCATCTTTTTAAAGGATTTTTGATGAGGTGTCATTGAACCTCGTACTTTAGTAGAGTAAATTCCTATCAAATTGGGGGGTGTCTAAAGGCTATTTGTAGAAGGTTGACGGCAAGTCTTTACCTAGTAGTCAATTTAAGATCAAAAAGGAAATATATGCACACTTTAATCTATTCCACAGGAATTCAAATGGCTATCTATGAAATTGAAGTATTGAACTGAATGGGAAAAATTAATTATAGAATTAAAAATGTTGAAACTGAATAGGAAATGCTAGTCTATGAAATTGAAAGTTTCTTATTGTGATGTCCCAAAAAAATATTTCTTGCAATATGAATAATAAATAAATCCTCTTACACTTTAATTCCAGGAATTAAAACAATCAATTAACCAAGAAACAAAAAGATGACATTTCGTAAATAGTTGAGAAATAAACTAGAATCACCAGATATAATATGTTGAAATTCAATGTTGGTACATTGAACCTTCAAACCACAATTTGAAAGCTTCAAAGCTTTGAAAACCTTGATTAAAGTATAAACTCCCCTTTGAGTGTTGCATTTTATCAAGATAAAAATGTCAAAATGCTTTCTTTTGATTAATGCTCCTACAAAGAATAGATCTACCCCCTTTAAATGATAGTGATCAGATTTCCTCTTATTGGTGATAATTTCAATAAGGTGATTTGGAGATTTAGAGGTAGGTATTGGTAGCACCAAATTAGAGAATGTCAGAGATATGTTAAAATCTAACTATAAATAAGATGTTGCTCCAATTGTAATCAAATCACCCAGAAATCAAATAGAAATAGAAGTAATAGATATTGGATATGCTCCAACATATAGTTTGTTGGACAAACCAATCCCAATTGAAGCACCCTTTGATCTGGGTCAAGCATGATCTGGCAGTTTACAATGAGTGGCTAGAGTTAGTCAATGAAAAATCATCAATTAATGTTGGCACCATTTTCACTATTAAAGGAGTAGATGAAGCCAATTTCTTCAACAATCCAATCACCCAATTTAGACATTTTATATTATTTTTGCAATTAATCACACTCCTTTGACAAAAAACTCATGGGGGAATACTTTCATCATTTGAATTCTTAACCAGTCAAGATAAAACAATCTGTTGTAGATTTAGAAAAAATAAGATTCATACATGATAAGGGTTGGTCATCTCAGGGACAATTTCGCTTCAACCACAGTGAATCTGATCTCTTTCAAAATCGATGCCAATTGATATAACCACAACCTCAATACCAAGGCGCCAAGGGAGATTATCGATACTCTTTAGCAGAGAGTAGGTATCTAATCTGTAATGCTCACAACTATTCACTACAAGGAACGACATGGCACTTAGCCCAATTTTGTTTTGGTTTACTTTATGATCAACTTAGATCATCTCACAACTAGAAAAGGTATCTTGACCCAAGTCAGAAAGGAAAGGATAAGAGAATAAGCATGACAAGTCTCATCTACCAAGGTTGAAGGAACTATGCTAAAATTCTTGAGGGAAGCAAAGTACAACTCTCTTGCCGGTCCAAAGGAGCTTGGCTCAGCTGTGACAAAAAATGGCTGACCAACTAAGGGCATAGCTAACAAGATTATATATATATATATATATATATATATATATATATATATATATATATATATATATATATATATATATATATATATATAAAATTAATTATGGTATGGGTCTCTTCTTGTCACGCAATTACAATAGGATATCTACTAGTACTTTTAGACATGGTAGTATAAAAATATTTAATCTATATTGCGTAGCCTAACAAATGTTCTAATGTTTGATCATAACTAAATAGATTACTATTCACAAACTTAATTAGCACCATATAATCAATTCTGATGTTGTCACATTTATCTATTACTTCCATCTAACATCTTTCATTATTGTTACCTTTCTAATCAATTTTATACATTTCATTTTTATTTGACTTATTATGTTTTTTCTATTTTACATTTCACACCGTCTCCTATTATCCATATTCTCCTTATTCTATTTTACTTCTCACCCTTACCCCTACTTATCTATCCTTTATCTTCCTCTTATCTTTATTTTCTTCACACTACTTTAAGGAACAACCAGCGAGTTAAGGAAATTTCCCAGCTGAATTTTTTTGTTTACGACGTGAGGGAATTCCGAGCATCATAGTGCTCACATATTAAAGCATGTCGGCTAAATAAGGATACTTACCCACATTTTAAATAAGGAAAGATAAATTAAATTTAAATAAAAACAACGGAGGAGATGAACTATCATCTAAGGGATGAGGTTCACTCCTTAAAAATTACCTAACCCTAAAACTTTTCTTGAAGTTGAAAGTAGGCAACAAAGGAGATTATGGTCATAGGCGGCGCCTCCAGAAGCTTCAATGCCTCTCTATTGCAGGGTCAAGGAGAAACCACAAGTAAAATGGCAGATCTAGGTGTGAGTACTTTACCTATCTTTCCTTTAGTCTTCCATGCAACATTTTATTTCCTTTTGTTTCCTTTAGCTATTTTAAGAATTGGAAATTTAATCTCTTTTGATTTCTTGAAAGATCCGTGGTTACAGGATGAGATAAAAGGTTTCCCCACTGATAGCAACCAGTGGGTTCTATTAATTTTGTGAAGGCAGTAAGGGTGCTATTCCCCTTCATGATATGGTGTTTATTATCTATTTAAAAGAGATAGCTCAGTGTGGTCTGTGTAGACATCCCCTATGCTTCATCCATGTAAAGGGGTATACAGATTTTCATGTGAAGTTCCTCCAAGCAGATATTTTGCATTGCAGGGTATATATTCTTTTTGGTCTGAAGAAGGTTCTATGTGAGAGCACAGTGCCTTCAAGAGGCTTTCCGGAGATAGGGATGTCGCGCCCTCTTAGGGAGATCCATGCTCTACTCAAACTAAAATATTCCTAATTTCCTGATCTGGGTTGCGCCCCCCACTCTTTAGAGTTTCGCCTAGTTTTCCAAGCTTTCTAGTTTGAGAAAGTAAAGAAAGGTGATGAGAGCGGTTAGGAAAAATACAGTAAGTTTAGCAAAATGGTAACTGGCTTTTTTCTTGTTTTATTATTTTATTTTATTTTTTTGTCCATATTTCAGGGAGATACTCAGAGCATTGCATTTGGATGCCCTCTATATCATCATAGAAAAAAATCAACATTTTCTATAGCTGCAACAGGCTAGATATGAATAGTTTTATGGTTGTTCCTAATGATTAAGTAAGGAGTTATAATATTCCTTAATCATTCACTTTTTTTCCAAGTGAAAGAATCCTTCTTGAAAACAAAATAGCAGTTACATATATGGACAAATCTAAGTATATATGTATATATTTTTCCTTCCATTCTTCATTTTGGTTTTTAGGAAGAGACATAACATAAAACAACACATTAATTTACAGTGAAGTAGCTATATTTAGTTTATAGAAAAAACCAGTAATCATTCACTTTGTAGGGAAAGGTGTTAGTGTAAGAATAGTAACACTATTACTTATTATTTAATTAAGTAATTATGTGTATATTCCCCACATGGCTTTCAGCCACCTTAGGTGGTTAGGTGTCTACTTGGAGAGTCCAATACAACTCAAGCCACTTGTTGACACTCATTTGCCACCACTCTTTGAGTGTTTGAGTTCACTCCTGAAGTGACTCAAACTCTCTAACACTATATGTACACCTCTTGTTCATTGTTTATCTATTACAATTCGTAATTGTTTTCACTCCATGTTTGTAATCCGTTTATGCTTAGTCAATTATGGTTTCTAATATGGTATCAGAGCCAAACTAAGTCATTGGATGGTTCATGTTGGAGGCATTAATCTGGTTTGTGTTGGTTCTATGTTGTTGGGAAGAGGTATTTTGCCTGGCCTCTGTTCATTGTTCATCCCACGAGTTGGGATTGTTCTCCTGCGTGGCATATGCTCTGATGTCCTCTATTTGTGAAGTCGCCTCACCTCCCATCTGGCGAACCATGGCAAAGCCTTTATAAGGTGAGGTGATAGTGGAAAGGCTCAATCTATGCAGAGACATCAAGTGTGAGATCTTCAAGCTTTTGGGGCATCGCCATCTCACTAATCCCAATTGGTTGGATGCAGATGACAGGTGATGCATGGCTGCCAGTTTTGTTCAGGACATTTATGTGCACATGAATGAGACCAGCAACAATGCAGGCTCGGCCTAGATGCCCAAGCCCAAATCTGGTGGGGCTTCTTCAATTTTAAGTTCATCAACTATTTAATTGACAAAGCTTTGAAGGGCATGTTTACAATGGTAGTGATGGATTCTTGTTCTCTGCGTGACAAAATCAAGGCCGCATGCATGAAGGAAAGGCCGATGGGTGATCCTCTTAGGCAAGCGAATGGCGTGGTGTCTCATGGAGTCACCAATTTTTGGCTGAACAGCTTGGTTAGAAGGTCGAATGGACTGCACTAAGGGTGTTTACTTTGCTAAAAGCCATAAAGCCCAGTTCGAAGCCCCATGGACCTGCCTAAGGTTGTTGGTCTACCTGTTGGCCATTATGACATGTATCTTGGTCATTTCCGAGTCAAGGTGAGTGGATAGTACAATCTGGTGCATTGCCAAGCCCAATGTCAATCCATCAGTGCTTCAGGAGTCTTTGGACTTCTCCTACAGAAAACATGAAGTGGATTGCTCTTTAGTTCTTCAGGGAGGGCCGTGTTGATCCTGTTTAATATGTCATCTCTGTTGGAAGTTAGTGGCCTATGAGGATAGGTCACAGTCTTTTGCGAAGAAAAAGGCTCCAACTCTTTTTTCAGTAGTCACGGCCAGTTGAAAGGGTCCATGCTCTCTTTTAGAGGCACAACCTATTGGAAAGGTGGAGGATTCACTTCAGTAGAGCGCCATTGGTATCATGTCTAGCACACTCCATTGAATCCATGTCAAGTGGTGGAATACACTAGTGGATTCTTATTCGGACTCTTCTGGTCACATTATGGTCCATGCAAGACTCCCAATCAGGACTCTCAGTCCACTTTCCATGCCACGATGGCCTCCTTTCCATGCCTCTACTCCCTCCAGTCGGGCTATGATGGTAGAGTCCTATTCAGGACTCAATCAACCCCATTACAAGGCTACTTTTATTCATAATTTGTTGCATGATAAAGTTAGTTTGCATTTATATAGCTTAACAATAACTATATGTTAACCCTCTTTGTAATCATCAAAGGCATCTTGATTTTTTAGTGTTATAAATAGGTAATTATTGTCTAATGCACTAAGAAATTTATAAAGTGCTACAAATTTGGGGGTAATCAAACAAAAGGTTTAGACATGCACTAATTTATAAAGTACTACTAAGTTTGCATTTACAACTCATCTACATAGTTTTATACGTGTGATCAACTTCAACAAGAACCTTTGTTCACATTGTGACCTTGAAAACACCCAATGGGAATGTCAATGAACAAAAGAAATCACCTCATAAGTATAAGTCCAAGAGACTCTAATACTTTAGAGGACTGTCACCTAATTTAACTCAATGAGATTGCAAACTAAAAGAAGGTGGAATTGAGAAATAGGTGGATCGAATAATTCTTCAAACATTTTTTGAGAGCCAATGGTAAATGATCCATAATTTTGCAATGGATTCACATTGGTTCATATCTCACATTGAGAGCCTATGGTAAATGAATCTAAATCTTGCATCAGATCACATCTTAAATTTAGTTAATGTTCCTAAATCCTCATGATACTAGCTTCTATGGAGTCATCAGTTGCATTTCAGCATAGACATCGGTACACAAGCAACTTCCAAATTCATGCATCTTTTCTCTCTTTTTGGAGGATAGTTTTTTTTCCACTGGGTTTCTATCTTACTCCATTTTTTGAGAGATTTCTTTGTAAATGGGTACCTCACTAGGCTAGTAGCTGGGACCCATTTCTCTTTAGTGTACATGGGTACCTCACTAGGACTTAGATCTGGGACCCATCTCTTTTGTGCCCACCTAAGTTGTGCTTAAGGGGGGTATTAGTGTAGGAATATTAACACTATTACTTATTATTTAATTATGTATATATTCCCCACATGGATTTAAGCCACCTTATGTGGTTAGGTGTCTATTTGGAGAGTCCAATACAACTCTCCAAGCCACTTGCCGACACTCATTTGCCACCACTCTTTGATTGTTTGAGTCGACTCCTGAAGTGACTCAAACTCTCAACACTATATGTACACCTCTTGTTCATTGTTTATCTATTGCAATTACTAATTGCTTTCACTCCATATTTGTAATCAGTTTATGCTTAGTTGATTATGGTTTCTAATAAAAGGAAATATCTCAATCTTATTTACATTCTAATTATCTAATGAGATTTATACACATTGCTCTCTTTTCACAAATATATATATATAGGTACAACATTTCCGCACTCTCAAATTTTAGTGTTCATAACTCCTATACTAACAACAAAATTACAAATTTAATCATTCCTTATGTTTCTAAGAACACAATGATTTCAGTTCCTCCTAAGGAACATCCTTTCCTTGCAACTTTATGCTCTTGAGTAGTCATATTCTCTATACTTTTCCTCCAACTTGATAGAATCTATAGCATGATAAGGTCTTTGTTACAACCAATGAGAGCTCACCTCCCAGCCTAGGACAAAAGTCATCCACCTCTGAGCTAGGGGAAAACACATGGAGCCTAGAGAAAACACAACACTTAATCACATACCTCTGTTACCTAAACACATTCAGGAAGCCTTTACACTTCTTCAATACCCACTAGTTTATACAGCTCATAATACATGGACTAAGCACTATGTAGAATTCCTCTGAATTTCCTTTGTTACATAAGGACATGATACAATAGTGACATGACACAACAACAACTTGAAAGAGTTTCATCTCTAGTCCCTGAACACTTAACAGACCATTTTAGACTCTTTTCCCAGCACAAATATTCACAATAATCATCACTTATAGAAATTCTATTCTCATATACAATTTATCATTATATTCCTTTATGATAGTAATTAGAGTTTGATTCCTACCTAGGCACTTGCACAACACTAGAGGGACAATTAAGATCCACTATTATTTTTTTTTGTCTATATTGTCTTCACAACAACCCACAAAGTGAAGAAAAGGCAGTAGATGGTCAAACATAAGTTACAACAGATGGTGAAAGCAAGTTACAACAGATGGTAAGAACACATCCAATTACCCCTATTGGTGAAACATAAATAGGAAATTTACAGCCCAAAAGTAAAGATGAAAAATCCTCCCTCCTTTTCCAAAATAGGAGAATAGTATATTTCTCCTTAGACACCCCCACCTAAGAGGACAACACTTGTTCTTTTTATAAGGAGTCTTGTTTTTCTTTAATGTGATTTTTTTTCACTATAGCTCTTTAGGTCCTTACAACTCACTCCTCTACTTTGGGTGACTCAACATTCCCTTAATTTTCATCACCCTATTTTTGGTGAAAATTACAAATTTCAAATTTTTATATTTTTGTTAATTTGACTCTAAAAAATGTACCTAGAGCATAGTCCTAGGTCCTTGAAGTTAAATATTATGACTTAAGTTCCTATTTAATTATTTTGCACCCTTATAGGAGGCTAAAGGGAAAGTTTACTTAATTTTGGATTACACAACACATGACAATACATGCTACAATAATCATCAAATATAATGTCACATAACACAACATAAGGGACAAAACACAACATACGATGAAACATATCACAACATAGGGGACTTGAGTCTCTGCAAAAGACTCAATCGGCTCAACTGGTTACACACAATAGGGTCTCCATGTATTTTCCCTATTTCTACTAGCTAACCAATATCTGCACACTTACTTCACCTATTAGTTATTGTCGCAAATATGATAGCCAAAGTAAACCACAATCAATCATCAATTATTTCATCAATAACAAATTCTCTACTAAACATCTATAGCAAACCTTTTATTTCAAAATACAAGATCATAATCTAAATACTGAACCATAGCATCTCACCGTGAAGTAAATCTCTACGGGTGCTGCCACAATAATGGGTTACACTTTCTAGGACATCCTGATTTTTGTTGAAATCACATATTTTTATAAAATATAATGATTTAAGCCTTGAAAGATTCCATTTAAAGGATTGTAATTGAATAGGGTTTGATCAAACCCCCTTAGATCAAACCCCCATAGATAGAACCCTGCTAGTTTTAAACCATACATGTCATGGAATCTCCTCTACACCTATCAAAATGCTAATAAAAAACCACTTTTGATTTACCTTTTGGAGGATCAAATGAATTCATTTAAAATTTTATGTTTTGTAAGTATGTAGTCCCTTTTATAAGATTCCCAAAAAGTATAATTGTAAATATATTTAATTTGATTATTATATTCATTTTTTATTTCTTGTGAATGTAGGCTTTTTAATGAATATCAAGGTCTATGTTTCATACATACAAAAAAATAAGAAAATATAGAAAAAAATTTCTAAAAAATACATGTCCTCTAGGTATTGATGTCCTTATTCCAACAAATTTTTTTTTTTAATTCTGATACATACAAAAAACATTATTCTTTACACAGTACACCTATGTCTAAATTGTAATTGGTTTGACTTCAAAAGTTAATTAAAAAAATTCAATAAAACATTATGAAACCAAATATATCCTTTAGATATCGTAGTTAAAAATCTAAATTTGAAAAAATTATAATTTTATCCTTCATAGAAAAAAATTTATGTTTTACACAGTACACGCCACTCTTTGAAAATGTTGTAACTTACTGTTAGAAACTAGTTATTGAAGGAGATGGAAAAGGGAATATAATTTGATTCTAAAAAAATAAAAATATATATATTTAGAATCTACAGACAAAATGTGGCAAATCATTAGTTTACATCATCTTCAAATTCCTCATGGTTTAGCAACTATTGGTGTCTGAAAGTGAAGTTTTTTTCAAAATGTTCATTTTAATGTCAACTTTGGCCAAAAAGTGTAACCCACTATTGTGGGATCACCCCTGCTCAATATATCAAAATCAGATAATATTTAGCCATAATTTATTCCTCATCATAACAATGGTTAATCACACCACATATATGAATAGATAATCATTACACATCCAAAAGAGTATATCAAAAGCCATGATCTAAACTAATGCTAACACAAAATGTAGATTGCCCTCTTGATAATTAAAAAATGATAAGAACAATAGTGTAGTAAGTCTTATGACAAAACAAGATGATCTCAAATCCATTTTATGGTAGTCAAAATGTATGATCATATATACAACTTCTTCCTAACTTATCATTATAAAAACATATTATAGATAATGTAGGCATATAAAGGAATGTGCTTCATTTAACAATTCATTAAAAAGCTTAGAATTTCTTATATTCATTGTAAGAGAGAGCAACAACACATCACCAGTTCTTAAGTAAATTTATTAATGCACCAAGACCCTGAAAGAATGGCATGTGGACTAGAAGCTAATTTATGATTAGTTCAAAGCACCTATATTGAGAAGGCATTTCTATCCCTAAGATAAAACACAAGATAACATCGAAGATACGAAGATTGGGTACCACCAAAGCAGAAATATTTATCCCCACATGTAGTATAGGTAAGGGTAGAGGCTAAGGACACTATACCATAGGAGTCTATGTTAAAAGGATATATCAATTTATGTAGAAGGACTAGGTGGTTATCAAGAGAATCCAAATTCCATATATGTAGCTTGAGACACATAGGTGAGTATTTTTTGATTGTTATGTGTTCTTAAAACAAGATATTGATTCCATAGAAAAATATAATCAACAATCAATGATTGACTAACAGTTGTCTAGGGCTTCTACACTATAATGCCAGTACATGTAAGGACACAATAGTAACCCTAATTTTTTTTGTTTTGTTTTAGAGGGTCTTATTTTCCAAGGCTAAGTATGAATGATTGGGAGTTAGTAATACTAAAGGGGATAGAGATTTAGATTAATTGAATATTTCTTAATGTCCAAGCCTATTGTGAACTAGTGATTGTTGCATCACACTCAAGGTGTTGTTTTTCAGTAAATGTTTCTCTTTTTCATTGTTTCATCTATATAATTCTTTGTTGTTAATGCAAGTAGAAGGGTCAAGACTATAATACTATATTTAGAAATTGTTTTGTGCAAAAATTGTAAGGTCACCAGGCTAGATCTGATGTGCAAGAGTTGTATTTAAATTGACATTGATTATAATGTTTTGTTGGCATACTCTCTTATTAAACTTTTTATTTAACCATTGAATACATTATTCAATAGATTGATGCAAATTTTATATACAAGTTCCTAAAAAGTGAGCTTTGAGAGGCCGTGGGTGTTACAGTAAAGCAGTGCTTTAGAACAAAGAAGTAATCTATAGTTTAATTGTGTGATTGGAGTTTTCCAGTCAATGGTTCAAAAATCATGATAGAAACGCAAGACCATAAATTTCATCTAACTCATACATGTACACACAAAGTGGGCAGCGGGAAACTTCGGTGAGATTGCACTTGATGTAGGTATGCCGACATTAGAGATTAATAATGGAAGATTTTGGATGGTCGTTGCAAGACCATAGAAATAATCTAATCTACGACTTCACAAAACAATCTTATTCGTAGTTTTTTGAAAATCAACATCTCTATGTTTAACTTGGACATTTGTGTATATTTAGGTGTTTTGAGTTGTATTTACAGAAACACCCAAAAGATAGATAAATTCATCATAATGCATGTACTAAAGGTCCACCACATGAACCTAGTACGAAAACTCAACAACTAAGACTTGATTTAAAATGTCAATCCGATAACAAGTGTCCTCATATGTGGAAAGGGAAAAATAGACCAAAAAAAATAGGAGAAAGGAATTTAAATTTGATTCATCCAAAATAATGAGGGAAAATGATAGGAATTTAGCTGTCTTCTCCTTGCAAACCCTAACCCTAAAATAAAACATTCAAACTAACACTTTTCCTTACCTCTATTTCCTGCCCTAGTTCATTTACAGCTGACCTTCAACTAGCTACCATATCTAAGGGTTCTTCAACCTAAGTAAACTTGCCCAGTAGCATATTTATGTGGGTAAACTCCTCCAACTCTGGTCTCTATGTTAGGGTGACAGATGAGTTCCTTGATCTAGTGTTTTAGTTTATAAAAAGTGGTTTATTTATCTATTTTTATATGTTTTCCATGGAGAACAGGTGGCCAAGAGAAGAGATGGCCTCTATGAGGCTCCTATGCAGGGGGAATAGCATCCCAACAGATGGTCGACACCATACTAGCGTTGCACAAGGATTTTGCAATAGATTTTTCTATAGTATTCAATCTCTGTATTATCTTTATTTCTTTGGGCATGGATAATTCTTCTCTCTTTTTTTGTGTTTTGTTTTGCCCCTGTAGGGACGGCTATAGGGATATCCTTTTGCCTTTAAGAGGCTGATTTTACTTGTTAGGGCACGGCCTCTCTGCTAGGCGTGTGGATAAGGTCAAGGAGGGGTCTTTCTTCATATATTTTTTCTCTTCTATTTGTATAAATGCCCTAGTTCTTATGCCCAAGTTTAATGTTAATGGGTATTTGGGGACTAGCCAGGGTGCAGACTCATTCAAGGTATCACAACTCCTTTAGTTTAGTTAGAGAATAGTGTTTTCCAATAGTACTATAGATTAAATATCTGCTAAACCATTCCCTAATATGTTTTATTCAGATCTAAAAACAAGAAAATCTCTTTCTACATTCAACATCTCTTATAATGCAGAAGAAGATGGCCATTAGATTGAATCATATATTTCCTGTAGAATCTATCTTGCTTCATTCTAGTTGTAATTTTATTTAATGCTATAAAAGAACACTTTAAGCCCACATATCCCTTTAAGTACTGGAGGTTTGTTCTAAAAAAGACCAATTAAAGAACAAATAAAATAACATTATGGAAAGTACTGTATGGGAATAACCTTTTATAGTTATCAGATTTAAAGTTAAAATCTATAGTCTATTTGTCTTACATACTGCCACACTACAACAACCTAAATCAGATTTAAGATTTTTTTATGGAGAAATCAAGGCATTCTTCTCTCAAGCTTACATGTAGATGTCAAAAGGTATAATGAGCTAGATTTATAACTTCTAGATTTATCTATCTTTCATTTCTCTGTTACATTTATAGCATACAATGCTTCTTGTAAATATGATTACTTTATTAACAGTACAACACATAAATTAATTTGTTTTCTCATAATAATACATTATGTTTACATTTCTTGGATATCAAACCACCCTAGAATAAAACACAAAACTAAGATATAATAAGATACCCAAGACAACAGATATACAAGATACAAACAATAAGATATAATAACTAGATACAGATATGACATCAGATCTCCCTCAACCATCCCAATTAGTAAGAGACTCCCCTTAGCTCTTCTATTAGTACTATGAAGTCCAAAACCTACAAGAGGAAAGAAATAATTTCTCTAGCCATTGATGCTAACCTCCCAACCTAGGGCAGTAGCTGCCCACCCCTGAGCTAGGGGAAAACATAGGGAGACTACGTAAAGTAGGTATACCAACAACACAAAACATAATCTCACATAACATTCATACCTAGCATCATCACACAAAGTTTCCCGACACAAGCACCTCAAGCCACAAGAGTGCACATGAGAAAGTACCCAATGAATTCCTTTTTACAGGGGGAAAAAGAAGCCACAACTTGTAGGGAGAAAGAACACACTTTAGAATAATTTTACCCAGTTTTCTCCTTTGAAGGAGATCCAAGCGACACAAAACACCATGCAACAAACTCAACATAGCAGTGCCCAAAAGACAATACAACAAAACTCAATACAACAGTGCTTTCAAGACCATGCAACAATCACCACACAATAGTGCCCAAAAGACAATATCCAATAGAAAAAGTGAGTTATTTGCACAACATTAAACAATCCCAAACTAAATTGTTTACCAATACAATAGTCAACACTATAGATTCTATTTCTCTATTTCTCATATATATATATATATATATGATTTCCTATTTAAATGTGTCTTGGTATGTAACATAGATTGGAGCCTACCTAAATTTTTATAGCACCTGAAGAAGATGAAATTCATATCCTACTATATGCCTTCATCCAACCCCCTTTTTCTATTTACCACAGCCTAGAAAATAAAATTATAATAGGTTCTAGCAGAGAATTTCAGTCCTAGGAAAGGAGAAGAAAAATAGTTACAATAGTTGGTAGTCATATGCAGCCCCCTAGTAAATCCAACCAATTTTTCCCTTGACACCTCTCCTACTGAGAGGTACACTTGTATTCTAGACCAAGACATATGTTACTTTTACCTAGACAATTTCCATCTCTCTCTTCCTAGCTCCTTACAACACACCACCCTATTTGAGGACTGGGTCATCCCACAATAATGCTTTAGACTTTTTGGCCAAATTTGACATTGAAATCAACATTTCAAACTAAATCTTCACTTTCTGACGCCTATAGCCGTTAAACCATTAGGAATTTGAAGATGATGCGAACTAGTGATTTGTGAGATTTTGCTTGTAGATTCTAAATATATTTTTTTTAAAAAAATTGGAGTTAAATTGTAACATTTTTTTGCATCTCCTTTGATAACTAGTTTTTAATAGTAAACAACATTTTTTTAAAGTGATGTGTATTCTATAGCACATAATTTTTTTTTCTACAAAGGATAAAATTCTAGTTCTTTTGAATTTAGATTGGTAACACCAATATATAGGGCATACATTTGGTTTCATAATGTTTTGTTGAATATATATTTTTAATTAATTTTTCAAGTCAAACCAATTATAATTTAGACATAGGTGTATTCCGTAAAACATAACTTTTTTTTGTATGTATTGAATTTTTTTTTTTTTCTTGAAACAAGGACATCAATACCTAGGGCATAGATATTTTTTAGAATTTTTTTTCACTAATTTACTAATTTTTCATGTGTGTAGAATAGAGAACTTGATGTTTGATAAAAACCTACATTCACAAGAAATAAAAAATAAATATAATAATCAAATTAAATATATTAAAAATTATACTTTTTGGAAAGCTTATAAGGACTACATACTTACAAAACATAAATTTTGAATGAATTCATTTGATCCCCCAAAAGGTAAATCAAAAGTGGTTTTTTATCAGCATTTTGATAGGTGTAGAGGAGACTCCATTATAGGTATGGTTTAAAACTAGTGGGGTTCTATCTAGGGGGGTTTGAATCTAAGGGGCTTGATCAAACCCTCTTCAATTAAAATATTTTAAATGGAACCTTTCAAGGCTGAAATCATTAAATTTTCTAAAAATATGTGATTTTAGCAAAAAGCAGGATGTCCCAGAAAGTGTAACCCATTATTTTGGCAGCACCCGACTCATAAATCTCTTAATTTTTGCACCCTTTTTTGGGATAAAAATAAGAATTTCTAAAAATATTTTTTTTGTAGTTTTTCCCTTTCTAAAAAGTGCCTAAACTATTTTCTCAAATATTAGGAAATTATTATTATGGAAAAGGTGCCTTTTGATTATCTTACACCCTTAATAAGAAGCTAAAAAGGAAATAAATCAATTTAACTCACTCATCACACATAATCCATGTTACAAGAGACAACATATGACACAAGATAAAACACACATATGGCACAAGATTCAACACACATTTGATAATACATAATGTAGCACAAACACAACATACAACAACACATAATGTAACACAAAAGGACCCAAGTCTCTCCAAGTAGACTTGGTCAGCTCCACTCGTTGTTCACAATAGGGTCTGCATGTATTTTCCCTCGTCTAGTGAGTACCTGCACACTCGTTGCAAATGTAAGTTATCACAACAATATCATAGTGAAAGCAAACAATAGTCAACATTAATTAATTTATCCATAACAACTCTTTTACTAAGCATATCTTTAACAAATATTTATTTCAAAATGTAAGATCATAGTTTAATATTGAATCATAACATTTCATCACAAAGTAAATCCCTACTCAATATACCAAGATTAGGTAATATTTGACCATGACATATTCCTTATCATAATGATGGTTTATCACACCACGTGTGTCTAATTAATTATATACATCCAAAAGAGTATATCAATGCCCATAATCTAACTAATGCTTACATAGGAAGTACAACACCCTTTTGGATAATTACAACATGATAAGAACAATGGTGTAGTAAGTCTTACGACCAAGTAAGATGATCTCAAATCCATTTTAGATAATGTAAGAATATAAAAATAGTGTTCTCGATACACAATTCATCAAAGAGCTTAGAACACCATGAGAGAAAGCAACAACAATACCACGAACTCTTAAACTAAATTTATCCAGAAGGAATAGCATATGGATTAGAAGCAGCTTATGGTTAGTTTAAAGAACCTTATAGAGAAGACATTCCTATCCTTAGGATAAACAGAAGATAGAGATTCCATAACCAAAATATAAATCTATATTCATAGATTGACTAACAATAATCTAGGGCTTCTACACAATATAGGTAATAAGGTCCTATCATAATAATATCCTTAGGGGTGATTCAAGTGGGCCTACAAGAGGCCTTACATTCTCTCCCCTTGCATACACTTCCTCCTGGAAGTCCTTAAGAGAAGGGAGCTACACTGTAAAATCTATAAATTACTTCAGCACTTCATAAACAATAAGCAACCATATTATGTCAAATCAAATCAAAGCAAGTTAATCCATGTACCTCTTTTTAGACAATTAAACATGTGATTAATTCACATCTATTATCATGATTATCAATTTATAACTAAGGAGTTAAATCAAAACACCATATCTTGTTCTAGTCAATAATTTCTAACACCTGATTCTTGACAACATTCAGTGACACACACACATATCACACAATACTTAACTCCACATATAACACATTATTCAAATAGAATCTTTTCACATCATATACCTCTTCTAAGTGAAACATACAAAAAATACCATACTCACATGGATCAAACTATACTCATCATAAAGACATCACATAACTCACACCACAAGGCTCATCAAGAATGGGTATTACGAGGAGGACGAACTCTAACATACCGTTGAGTAATTCTATAGTGCCATAGAGCCAATAACTAATAAATGAATAACCATGCCATGTAGTAACCATTGTGCCAATATCCAATTTAGTGTAACATCATATAATCTCACCTCTAAAGGAAACTGATATCATCCATACCATAGTGCCAACTAACAAATGAATAACCATGTCATGTAGTAACTCTGTGCCAATATCCAAATTAACGTAACATCATATAATCTCATCTCTAAAGGAAACCAATATCATCCATACCATAGTGCCAAATAACCAATGAATAACCGTGTTGTGTAGTAACATTGTGTCAAGTGGCAAATCATGAAGGATGGTCTCAGGGTCCTCTCTAGGAGGCCGCCATACATAACCCAGTATGAACAAGATTTCATAGGCCATCTACTCCCCTATACAACCTGTCAGTGATCCTTCTAGGATATGATAGTAAACAGTAGTCACATTATTCCACATATACCAATAGTTGCAAACTTATAGTGCCTCAAAATAAGAAAGTTAAAGAAATAAAGAAACTCATAAGTTAACCCTCAATAAAATAAAAGAAAATCAATTATAATAAATCATAAAAGAAATGGAGATCAAATAACAATCATTGCATCATCTCGATTTTATCCAAGAACATGTCCTTGAGGAAAAATGACAAAATCAACATAAAAATAACCAATTAGCCCAAAGTAACAAAACACTGCTGGCTTGCAAACAAAATATTCAACACAAATAAATACTCCAACAATCTCTTAGAATTTTGCACATTACAATCACCATGCAACCTTGTAATAAGGTCACCTAAGGGGAGGAGGAGAGTCATACAGTGGTCTCAAACCACATAAGATAATAGCATGCAATATCATGGTGGTCTCAAACCACAAGAAATAATATGGTGGTCTCAAACCATAGAATAATATGGTGGCCTCAAACCACAGAATAATATGGTTCCCTCAAACCATAGAATAATATGGTGGTCTCAAACCATAGACTAATATGGTGCTCTCAAACCACATGAAATCATAGGGTGATCTCAAACCACAAAATAATCAATGAAGAATCACGATGTCATAATAAGTATGTCCCACACAACCCAAACTATGCCATCATATTAATGTCCACTAATATATGCCACACATGAGTCATCTATAAGATCTGACATCCACCTCACAAAAGAGAACTCACAACCTATATGTTTAGCATGCATCATGTGTTTGAGATATCACACATGTATAAAGTTATCTGCATTTACCCCAAGTAGAGAACAATATGCCTCATACTTATATTGATAGCCACATCAAAAGTCATGTCATCCATGTAATAAAGCATTAATTACTATTATCTCATTACACACAACTATCATTTTATCGAGCTGCCATCCAAAATTATCGTATCACACTTATCTTACTTCAGGACTATCATCTCTCTGAACATCCTGATATTACCTAATGTGTCAAAGCCCAAAGTTACCATCCCATTTGTTCGTAGCTAATCTTAAATCTCAAAATTAAATGCTATAACACTATCTGTATCCAATGTAGTGACATTAACTCATAACTGATAGTAGCTTCCCAATACTAGAAATCCATGACGACATCAGGATGAACTACCAAGTGTCTATATCTAGAAATGAGTATAGTCTTTGGGCATGTTAGGGTCCATCCTCAACCCATGGAATTAAATAAGGGAAGGAAGGTTCTCACTATGAACCAACTAGTGTGGTCCTGATGTGAGGGAGAAGAGGAACTACACTCCAATTGCAACCATGAGGGAATGCCCTCAAATAGGGGCCTCTTAGCTCTCCCTACAACAATTATGTCCCAATGAAGGCCTTCACTCCTCCCTCAATCCTTGGTTACACTAGCATTCTCTCATCTGAGTGGGATGGCTGATGCTAGAGGTGAAACTAAAACATCACAACTCATAGGAATATGGGGAGTGACTTATACATCTCTCTTCAAATTGCACACACCAACACACAATATTTTTAACATTTTCATACTCAACTAGTCCAAAACACATTTAGATATATAATTATCAGAAAGGGTGCCCATACATGGATCCCACATGATGTTCACTAGACCCTTCTCCCTAAGTTGGATATCCTATACCACATACTCGAGGTACAATCACAACATTTACTGGTATTCTCACAACACATGTTATATTCCACATACATATCACATTATACCACATGAAAAATAATCTCAATTATTGCACCTACTACTAGGTTCATTCATTTCTCTCTTCTTGATTTCTACCAACATTTAACTTGATCCTAAATGTTTATTTCCAATAAAATCTGAAGCAATTGTTTTAAAAGAAATAATGAAATCAACCTGTTCTATGGTTGTAAGACAAAATTCCCTCATTTGTAGCAAGTTTAACAATCACATGTCTTCAACTTCTATCCATTCAAAAATTCCTAGCTTAATTGGGTTAAGTCTCTTATCAATATACACTAAGAGTTTTAGGAAAAACTTAACTCACTAACTAACTAAGGAAACATACTATCAATTGTTAAGGGAATTACTAAGAAAAACATACTTGTAGAGGGGGTCAAAGGGAAACTATGCTTAATTAAAATTTTAATTTTTCAAAGGAGGCATAGGAGATTTAATTTTCAATGATCAAGGTCCAACACTTGAATACTTCTATCTTGACCACTTAAGGTAAGGTTTCCTCCCTAAGGCAAGGTCAAAAAACTCACACTTATAGAAAATGTGACACCATTTTGTATCAATTCTCTATCTTAGGCTTAAGAAAAACATACAATGCACTTTCTAATGAACAAAAAAAGAATCTTAAAGGTTTACATAACTTTATTATTTGCTTTTCACATTAGAGAGTTTTGGAGTTTGAAACAATGATAGTCTCCATGGAGTAACCATGATGTTCTTGTAGGGCCAATAGTCTATGCCATCTCAAGGGTTATGAACACATAAGGGAAAAAGGGCAACTCAAAATTGCAATTTTTTTATTGATTTTACTATTATTGCCTAGCCATTAACATCTTTTTCCTTATCACTACCCTCCTATTGAAAAGCTACTTAATTCACCATGGAAGGGAAGGGTCACATCAAGCAATTAATAACTATACATTGCTATAATCACGATGAACCAACCTAAGAGTTTAAGAGGAATATATTCATTAATTTAATCAAGTCTTAAAGTCTTCATGAAGAATAGGGTAGGGTTATGTGTACATAATCTAATTCTAGCAATGAGTTAAAATTCACAAAATAACTATTTAGTGCCAAGAAACTGACCAACAAAATCTCCAAGTAAAAACATATTCATATTAACCATTCTCAACAACCCAACCATTTCCCAGAGCTTCCAGTACCACAAACCATGGTCTAATACCTATGTAATGCCACTACATGTAAAGAAACAATAGTAACCCTAATTTTTTTTGTTTTGCTTTAGAGGATCTCATTTTTGAAGGGTAAGTATGCCTACAGAGATTCAGATTAATTGAATGTTTCTTAATGTCCAAGCCTATTGTGAACTAGTGATTGTTGCATCGCAATCAAGGTGTTGTTTTCTAATAAATGTTTCTCTTTTTCATGGTTTCATCTATATAATTCTTTGTTGTTAATGCAAGTAGAAGGGTCAAGACTATAATGCTATTATTAGAAATTATTTTGTGCAAAAACTGTAAGGTCACCAGGCTAGATCTGATGTACAAGAGTTGTACTTAAACTGATGTTGATTATAATGTGTTGTTGGTGTGCTCTCTTATTAAACTTTGCATTTAACCATTGAATACCTTACTCAATAGATTGATGCAAATCATATATACAATTTCTTAAAAGGTGAGTTTTGAGAGGCTATGGGTGTTACAATAAAGTGGTGCTTTAGAACAAAATAAGTAATCTATAGTTTAATTGTATGATTGGATTTTTCAAGTCAATGGTTCAAAAATCATGATAGAAATGCAAGACCATAAATTTCATCTAACTCATACACATACACGCAAGGTGGGTGGTGGGAAACTCAAGTGAGATTGCACTTGATGCGGGTATGCCGACATTAGACATTGACAATGGAAGATTTTGGATGGTCATTGCAAGACCATAGAAATAATCTAATCTACAGCTTCACAAAACAATCTTACTCATAGGTTTCTGAAAATCAATAGCTCTACATTTAACTTGGACATTTGTGTATATTTAGGTGTTTTGAGTTTTATTTAGAGTAATGCCCCAAAGATAGATAAATTCATCATAATGCATGTACTTAAGGTCCACCACATGAACCTAGTATGAAAACGCAATAGCTAAGACTTGATTTAAAATGTCAATTTGGTATCAGGTGTCCTCATATGTGAAAAGGGAAAAATAGACCAAAAAAATAGGGGAAAGGAATTCAAATTCAACTCATCCCAAATAATAAGGGAAAACAATAGGCATTTAGCTGTCTTCTCCTTACAAACCCTAACCCTAAAACAAAATATTCAAACTAACACTTTTCCTTACCTTTATTTCATTCCCTAGTTCATTTGCAGCTGACCTTCAACTAGCCACCATATTTGAGGGTTCTTCAACCTGAACAAACATGCCCAGTAGCATATTTATGTGGGTTAACTCCTCTAACTCTAGTCTCTGTGTTAGGATGACAGATGAGTTCCTTGATCTGGTGTTTTAGTTTACAAAAAGTGGTTTATTTATCTATTTTTATTTTTTTGCATGGAGCACAGGCAACCAAGAGAAGAGACTGCCTCTATGAGGCTCCTGTACATGGGGAACAACATCCCAATGGGTGGTCGGCGTCATACCAGCATTGCACAAGGATTTTACAATAGTTTTCTCTGCAGTATTCAATCTCTATATTATCTTTATTTCTTTGGGCATGGAGTATTCTTCTCTATTTTTTTTTGTGTTTTGTTTTGCCCCTGTAGGTACAATGATATGGATATCCTTGTGCCTTCAAGAGGCTAATTTTACTTGCTAGGGCGCGGCCTCTCTACCAGGCACGTGGCTAAGGTCAAGGATGGGTCTCTCTTCATATATATATATTTTATCTTCTCTTTGTATAAATGCCCTAGTTCTTATGCCTGAGTTTAACATTAATGGGTATTTGGTGACTAGCAAGGGTGCAAACTCATTTAAGGTATCACAACTCCTTTAGTTTAGTTAGAGCATAGAGTTTTCCAACAATACTACAGATTAAATTTCTGCTAAACCATTCCCTAATATGTTTTATTTAGATCTAGAAACAAGAAAATCTCTTTCTACATTCAATATCTCTTATAATGCAAAAGAAGATAGCCATTAGATTGAATCATGTATTTAGTGCAGAATTTATCTTGCTTCATTCTATTTGCAGTTTTATTTAATATTATAAAAGGACACTATAAACCCTCATAGCCATTTAAGTACTAGGTTTGTTCTAGAATAGAACAATTAAAGAACAGATAAAATAACATTATGGAAAGTACTGTAAGGGAATAACCTTTCATAGTTATCAAATTTCAAGTTAAAATCTATAGTCTATTTGTCTTACATTCTGCCACACTACAACAACCTAAATTAGATTTCAGATTTTTTTTGATGGAGAACTCAAGGCATTCTTCTCTCTAGCTTACATGTAGATGTCAAAAGGTTTAATGAGCTAGATTTATAATTTCTATATTTATCTATCTTTCATTTCTTTGTTACATTTATAGCATATAGTGTTGCTTGTAAATATGATTACTCTATTAAAAACACATCACATAAATTAATTTGTTTTCTTATAATAATACATTATGTTTACATTTCTTGGACATCAAACCACCCTAGAATAAAACACAGAACTAAGATATAATAAGATACCCAGGACAACAGATATACAAGTTACAAATAATAATATATAATAACTAGATAAAGATAAGACAACAGATCTCCCACAGCCATCACAATTAGTAATAGACTTCACTTAGCCCTTCTATTAGTACTATGAAGTCCAAAACCTGCAAGAGGAAAGAAATAATTTCTCTAGCCAATGATGCTCACCTCCCAACCTAGGGAAATAACTGACCACCCTCGAGCTAGGGGAAAACACAGGGAGACCAGGTAAAGTAGGTATACCATATACCAATAGCACAAAACACAATCTCACATAACATTCATACCCAACATCATCACACAAAGTTTCCTGACACAAGCACCTCAAGCCACAAGACTGCACATGATAAATTACCTAGTGAATTCCTTTTTACAGAGGGAAAAAGAAGCCACAACTTGCAGGGAGAAAGAACACACTTTAGGATACTTTTACCTAGCTTTCTCCTCTCAAGGATATCCAAGGGACACAAAACACCATGGAACAAACTCAATGGAATAGTGCCCAAAAGACAATGCAACAAAATTGAATACAACAATGCTTTCAAGACCATGCAACAATCACCACACAATAGTGCCCAAAAGACAATATCCAATAGAAAAAGGGAGTTATTTGCATAGCATTAAACAATCCAAAACTAAATTGTTTACCAGTACAGTAGCCAACACTATAGATTCCATTTCTCTATTTCTCATATATATATGTATATGATTTCATATTTAAATGTGTCTTGGTATGTAACATAGATTGGATCCTACCTAAATTTGGATAGCACTTGAAAAAGATTAAATTTAGATCCTCCTATATGCCTTCATCCAACCCCCTTTTTCTATTTACCACAGCCTAGAAAATAAAATTACAGTGGGTCCTACTAGAGAATTTTAGTTTAGGAAATCAGAAGAAAAATAATTACAACAGCTGGTAGTCATATGCAGCCCCCCATTAAGTCCAGCCAAATTTTCCCTTGACACCTCTCTTGCTAAGAGGTACACTTGTCTAGACCAAGACATGTGTTACTTTTACCTACAGTTTGCATCTCTCTCTTCCCAACTCCTTACAACACACTACCCTATTTGATGAATCATAAATCTCTTAATTTTTGTCACCCTTTTTGGGGCAAAATTATGAATTTCCAAAAATCATTTTTTTTAGTTTTTCCCTTTCTAAAAAGGGCCTAAACTATTTTCTTAGTTATTAAGAAATTATTATTATGGCAAAAGTGCCTTTTGATTATCTTGCACCCTTAATAAGAGGCTAAAAATAAATAAATCAATTTAACTCACTCATCACACACAATACATGTTTCAAGAGACAACATATGACACAAGATACGACACACATACGACAATACGTAATGTAGCACAAACACAACATATGACAACATGTAATGTAACACAAAAGGACCCAAGTCTCTCCAAGTAGACTTGGTCAGCTCCACTGGTTGTTCATAATAGGGTCTCGATGTATTTTCCCTCATTTTCCACTGACTAGTGAGTACCTATACACTCCTTCTGAATGTCAGTTATCGCCACAATATCATAGCCGAAGCAAACAATAGTTAACATTAATTAATTTATCCATAACAACTACTTTACTAAGCATATCTTTAACAAATCTTTATTTCAAAATGTAAGATAACAATTTAATACTAAATAATAACATTTCATCGCAAAGTAAATCCCTACTCAATATACCAAGATCAGGTAATATTTGACCATGACCTGTTCCTTATCATAAAGATGGTTAATCACACCACATATGTGTCTAATTAATTATACGAATCCAAAAGAGTATATCAATGCCCATAATCTAACTAATGCTAACATAGGAAGTACAACGCCCTTTTGGATAATTACAACATGATAAGAACAATGGTGTAGTAAGTCTTACGACCAAGGAAGATGATCTCAAATCCATTTTAGATAACGTAAACATATAAAAATAGTGTGCTTGATACACAATTCATGAAAGAGCTTAGAACACCATGAGAGAAAGCAACAACAATAGCACCAATTCTTAGACTAAATTTATCCAGAAGGAATAGCATATGGATTAGAAGTGGATTATGATTAGTTTAAAGCACCTTATAGAGAAGACATTCCTATCCTTAGGATAAACACAAGATAGAGATTCCATAACCAAAATATAAATCTATATTCATAGATTGACTAACAATTATCTAGGGCTTCTACACAATATAGGTAATAAGGTCCTATCATAATAATATTCTTAGGGGTTGTTCAAGTGGGCCTACATGACGCCTTACATACATGATATTGGTAATAAATTCTGATCACAAAAATATCTCTAGGAAAAGTTCAAGTGGGCCTACACATGGCCTTACAGAATCCCACAATCTCCTATCATGCTAGAAATCAATTGCCTCCAAGGAATTGGAAACTTATTTGGATATAAGTACTCATGGGTAGATTAAGTGATCTAATTTGAGGCATGGTTGCACAAGGACTACCAATCAATATATTTATCTTACAAACTGAAATAACCAAGATTTGTGCTACACTCTACCAATGACTTGATATTGTATTTTTACGACTTCTTCAAGCGGTTGATTGCTTGCCAAGATTTAATTTTGGATAAACAAACATTATAACAATTTCCTTTTAATGTTGTGAAACCATAAACTTATTCGAATTGGGATATTCAACAATCAATAATAACCTCAACAATAATTCAATCGATTCCAGAAGGAAATATTGATAATCAAACTTCGGAAATTAAGATATGTAATTCCTTCAACATGAAATAATACTCAAAATTAGTAAATCTTCTCACCAAATACCACAGAGGAAAAATGGGACATTACACTTATGCTTATAAAGTAAATCGTAACAGTTCAACCCATAGAATAAAATCATTTCAAACTATGTTACAATATAATTGACAAGTGGAAAGATATTGTTTCCCACTCTTCTGAATTTTATCCTTACAAAATGATTGACACACACAACCTTCACATAACAATACTACAGCAAATTACTTGGAATATTGATATTAAAACACAATAATAAAGAATGACATACACAAAACCTATAGGTTAGATATATAACTAGCAGTTGCACAATTTTTGTGGGCAACCGCTGATAGGTTATCTGTAAAGGAAGAAAGAAGAGATATGAAACACTAGATTACACTTTTAAAGCCAATCTTTCTTATGAATCTAGATCTTGCATTCCTAGACACGTGGTACATTGACATTGGATTTCAAAAAATGTTGTGTATGCAGATTTTATTTTTATTTATATTTTGTCCCCAAAATAGTTTATTATATAAAATATGTTTTTTATTTTATAATTATGATTTTTTTGAAGCTTTCCACCATCCTTATCTAAAAAGGCTAATTTTATAATTAAATGTAAGCTATTATCATAATAAATCAATGTGCTTAGGTTTGGAATTTGACAGTCAAATAGAAATTATGAGGTAAAAAAAGTGATTTAATCTAGAGTTTGAATACAACTAAATAGAAATTTGTTAAATGTAGAAATAAAAAAATAATTAAAGTTATTTTAAAAATCTTTAATTTAACTTCAAAAAGAAATTAGGGTTTATAGAATTCTATTTGTTAAATCCATAGATATGACAAAATACATTCCATCAAAAACCTACTGAATTCCAAAGGGTGTTTTGTTATTCAATTTGATAAGTAATATAACATAAGAAATCATATATGGTGGTGTAGGAGAAAGCAATACCATATGACAAAAGAACAAATTTCTATAAAAGTATACATAATTGTTCTTTTTAAAAGTGAAAAGCCATGCCACAAGTCACTTAGACTATATATCACTCACTATTTACTTTCTCTATTGCTGACATTATTCCCCTAAATTAGCATCCACTGTATTGAATATTAGAACAAAAGCGGTAAATGGGATGTCCGCTTTTTTTCCTCTCGTCCTTATGAATGAGAGTACCCAACAACAGTGCCTTACCGACATTTAGAATGCATTTACGTAATACAAAATGTTTTGGAAATTGAGGGTTTTTGGTTTATAGAAGTACCTAGTGATTTTAGGGGTTTTATATTTTTATAGATGGTAAGTAGCAGCTAGTTCCCAGCTATCGCTGCTCTTTAAAAAAAAACATTAAGTCCGTGTACATAGAATAAGGGCTAACTTCAACTCATCATACAAAAGAACTAAAGGTTGTGATTGGGCCTACAGAGGGTAAAGACTAGTTCGCTATGGCCGATATACCTGTAGAGGCTAGAAATGAGGAACGAGACACCTTTTTAGAGGAGCCTGAAGAAGTGGAGCCACCTTCTCAGGAAGGAATCTATTCCAAAGTAACAACAAAGGAGACTCCTAAACATGGTACTAGTTTCTTTTCCCCTTTCAGGGAGGAAGAGGACTTCTTAAACTGGGAAGAGGATACCCCTCTGCGAGAAATGAATCATTTTACTTTAAAGGATCAGAATGTTCCTAAGGAGAGAGAAAATGAGCAAAACGACTTCTCCAAGGATTTGATTCAGGACAATGAAACGTTGAGAGAGCTCTTAGATCAGGTGGTGACAAAGGTGGCAACCAATGTGATGGAGGAGATTGCAGATGAGGTTCTTCAGGAAGACCTAGAGAAGGATGAGAATAGGCCGCTAGGCCTGATTCGCACAAGCATGAGAAGCCCTTTGGCTAAAGGTATTTCTAATCCGACTAGGAAAAGTTCCAGACAGAAGCAGCTGAGGCATAGCAAAGACGTGTCAAGTGGGCCAAACCATCAGGTATCTAGAAGCTCAAGCAGGAGGAGAGTAAGCTACTCTCCTCAAGAGGTATGAAGATACTTACGTGGAATGTTAGGGGACTTAACACCCCTAACAAAAGGAACCTCATCAAATTTCAAATTGATGAGGATAGAGCTGATATAATCATGCTATAGGAGACTAAAATGTCTTCAGAGTCATTTGATCTTTATTCTAAGAGTTGGAGGGATTGGAGTTTTGAGAAGGTGGATGCACGAGGAGCTTCAGGAGGTCTGGCTACAGGTTGGAGGAACCATATTCAAGCCTTGGAGGTGGTGGAAAGGAATGATAATTTCCTAATAGGTAAGTTTCCTGCACTTATCAAGGGAGCTGACTCGTGGATTGTGAATGTTTATGCGCCAGTTGATTTATCTCAAAACAAATTAGTTTGGGATAACCTGTCTACTTGGTTAAGGAAATTGAAATGGAGCCCATTCATTTTAGGGGGAGATTTTAACTCCATAATAGAGGAGGAGGAAAAGCTAGGGGGTATCACACATCTGCCCAGATCTCAGAAGGATTTCAAGCACTTTATTAATAGTAACCTCCTGTTTGATTGCATTCCTTATAATGGTACTTTTACCTAGACGAACAGAAGAAAAGGCTTTCTACAAATAGCAGAAAGGTTGGATAGATTCCTCCTATCCCCAAAATGCTTTAACCTTCTAGTCAGTTTTGAAGCAAAAATATGGCCTTTGATAGGGTCTGACCACTACCAAGTCAGGCTCTCGATAGGAGGACTTAAGCTTCCAAGCAAGAAGGTGTTTAGGTTTCAGTCTATGTGGTTCAGAGACTCCTCCTTTATGGACAATATTCAATCCTGGTGGAAAAACATCCCTTTCATGGAAGGATCTTGCATGTTTCAGCTCGCAAGTAAATTAAAATTTTTGAGGCATAGGATTATGGTATGGAATAAGAATCATTTTCACAATGTTTTTGCCGTGAAAGCTAGAATACAGCAAGAGCTAAAAGGACTTGCAGACCTCATAATAAATAGAGGCATGGATCTTTCATCTTTTCAAAAGGTGAAACTTTTGAAAGCTGCGCTAGAAGAGATTTTGAAAAGGAAAGAAATCTTTTGGAGACAGCGTTCTAAGGAGCTATGGCTGAAAGATGGTGACAAAAACACCTCCTTCTTCCATTTGTCAACCAAGGTGAGAGCCGGTGCAAATTCTATTAAATCTATTTATTTGGGAAATGGACAGACCTACTCAGATCAATTAGACATCCTCACTGCAGCTCAAAACTTCTTTGCGGATCTCCTCACCAGTCCGCTATATCAACGGGATAAAGGTCTGTAGGTTTGTTCTCTCATTCCTAAGATAATCAAAGAAAATCATAATAGGGAGCTTTTGAAACCTTTCTCTTTAGAAGAAGTGAAGTCTGCGGTGTTCTCTTTGGCGGGAGAGAAAGCGCCTGGTCCGGATGGATGGATGGGACTTTTCTTTCAAAAGTGTTGGGATACGGTAGGTAGGGATGTATTTTTGGCTGTGGAAGAATCCAGAAAAGCTAAGAATGTGCTCAAGGAATTCAAATCGACCTGTATAATGCTTATTCCCAAATCAAGTTTCCCTCAAACTTTTGAAGACTTCAGGCCTATCTCTTTATGTAATTTCATCTATAAGATAATTTCAAAGGCTATTGCGATCAGATTATCCCCCCTGATGAAGGAGTTGATTTCTAGTGAACAAGGGGGCTTTGTCCCAGGTAAAGAGACCATGGAGGGCACCATTCTAACTCATGAAATATTGCATTCAGTGCACAAGGATAAGCAGAAAGCCAAGGTAGTGAAATTAGATATGTCCAAGGCTTATGACAGAGTGAATTGGGGTTTTCTCATTGATATCCTTTTGCAAATGGGTTTCTCCAAAGAAGTGGTTAGGTGGATCAATTCCTATCTCTCAGGCTTCTAAGCATTAGTGTTAATTAATGGATAGGAGTCCGGTTTCTTTGAACCCTCGCGAGGATTAAAACAAGGTGATCCTCTTTCTCCTTACCTTTTTATCATCATGACAGAAGCCCTTACATGGTCCATAAAGGAAGCAAAGAGAAGGTTAGATTGGCAAGGCATTAAAATTAAAGGTATTCACGAGCCCTACACTCATGCTTTGTTTGCTGATGACACAATACTTTTTGGTCAAGCCTCGCTCCGGGAAGCCAGATCAATGATGAACACAGTCAAATCATATTGTTGTGCTTCAGGACAATTAGTGAACTTTAAGAAATCCATGGTCTTCTTCCAGAATGTTCCATTGCTCCTTTAAAAGCTGATTCAAGTCACCCTCAATCTTGAAACTCAAGTTCTACCAGGAACTTACCTCGGTCTTCCCTTGTTCATGGGCAGATATAAAAATAATCTATGGGGCAAGGTTCTAAAGAATTTGAATACAAAACTAGCTAAATGGAAAGGGCATCATTTGTCCCTAGCAGGGTGAATAGTTTTGATTAAAGCAGTTTTGTTTGCGGTGCCAATCTACATGATGTCGGCTTTCCACCCAAAAGGTATTATTGCTAAAATTGATGGCTTATGTAGAAAATTCCTCTGGCAGGGCTCACTAGAAGAGAAGAAAATACATCTACTGGCCTGGGATAAGGTATGTAAACCCAAGGCAGAAGGAGGGTTTGGAATTCTGGACATTCAAGCTCAAAATCAAGCACTCAGGGCCAAATTGGTGTGGAGTATGTATCCTAAGCCAAATGCCATGTGGGTTAAATTAATGAAAGCCAAGTACCTTGATTCGCTGGATAATGAGAGGATTTTCATAGTGCAAAACCCTCCTAAGGGGTCTGCTATTTGGAACTTCTTAGTAAGAAGTAGAGATCTTCTCCAGCCCAATCTCTCGTGGATCATCCATAATGGTGAAAAGGTAGACTTCTGGTTTGATTCTTGGGGTGGGGGAGCGCCGTTGTCTGGGTTTATGAGCTTTTTGAGGCGCAAATTTTTCTTCAATCAAATTGGGGTCACAAAGTTAAAGATTACTGGCAGGTGATAAGGGAGGGGACTTCAGTTACAGTTGCCTGGAAAGGATTTCAGGATTGCAACTTCCCTAGTTCTCAAAAAGTAATCCTCAGTCGACTTCTTGGTAAGAGGTTAGTGCTTGTTTCTAGCTTGGAGGATGAAGTGACTTGGACTGCGGCAGCTTCAGGGTGCTACTCAGTTAAAGAAGGTTATAAAATTGGCATGCAGAAAGCCTTGTCAGATTGGCCCTTGAAGCTGTGCTGGGGGAAGTCAATTCTTCCTAGAGCTGGAGCATTCGCCTGGTGTGCACTTCATAATAAAATTCTCACAAGTGATCGAATCAAAAGACTGGGTTTGGGATCCAACTTCCCCTGTGTGCTCTGTGGTTGCGAGGAAGAATCTCTAGATCACATTTTGCTTTAGTGCCCCTTTAGTAGAGCATGCTGGACCTGGTTCTTCAGAAAGATAAAGTGGACTAGTCCTATTTCCAAATCTTTATTCCTTATGTTCAAAAATTGGCCCCTTTTGTTCGGAAGCTCTACATTAGCTTGCCTATGGTAATTAGGACCTTCCATGATCATCTGGCACATCTGGTGGGAAAGGAACCTGCATATCTTTAGGAAGGAAGCAAGATCGACGTCTCAGGTCTATGTCAAGCTAGAAGCTGCTCTAGCGGATCAGGTAGTGACTCACCTCAGATCCATTAACTCTTCCAAGTTGGTATGGTCTAAATGGGATGAAGAAATCATACCGCTTTGGCCTTCTATCAGTCTTATGGGGCTTGGATCTAACACAGGAGCTTCTAAGATTTCCACATGTAGAGATAATGTTAAATGGATACCACCTTCTTCTCCTTTCACTAAGATTAACTTTGACGAGGCATGCCGAGGGAATCCTGGCCCCTTTGGAATGGGATGTGTTATTAGAGATTTCAATGGTGATCTGCTTGCAGCTAAGGCAACCAAATTACCCCCAGGCACTAACAATGAGGTAGAAGCATGGGTTCTGGTGCATGGACTTAATCTGGCTCTGAAAAAGGCCTAAGAACCATGTGGATAGAGGGGGATTCCCTGATTGTTATAAATGCCATTAAAGGCAGAGGGTTAGACAATTGGAAGTTGAATTACATCCTCAGCTTGGCCAAATCTCTTCTGAGCAATTTTGATAATTTTATCATCTCCCACACGCTACGGGAAGGTAACAGTGTGGCAGATTTCTTAGCTAACGTAGCAATTGATAGTGAGATTGGTCACGTAATCTTCCCTCCTGGCGACCACCACCTGACTAGTCATTTGAACTCTCTCATGTGTGCTAACATGGAAGTCAAGTAAGCCTCGTGCCTCTTCTAGGCTTTAACCTCGCCTGTCCACAGGTACGGTTGAGTTGTCCCTCCCCAGGCTACCGGTGATGCTTTACGTTGAGTTGGGGAGCTGCCTCATTTATTTTTGCATTTACTTTTATGGAAGGACGTCTAACACTCTGCAGGAGCATCTGATCAAGTTTTTAAAAGTGGTATCGAGTGTATTTAGACAATTTGAGCTTTTTCACCTATCCTGCCAGCATGGGAAAGATTGCGAATCTGTTCTCATTATATGCTCATTAATAGGATTTGTAGTGGCAGGTCTACCTGGATCTTGTTTATCCTTTGACGGTGTAAGGGCATTTTTGTCCCGAATGCTCCTCTTCACAAAGGACACGTGGCTACCGCTACCTACTTTTCTATTAGCTGGTTGAGTACTTCCCTGGCATCATGTGTGGCTGACGCTAGTGACTTTATTATTCTCTGCCAGCCCTCAGTTTCTTATGGTTAGCCTTTCTCAATCTTTGTTTCTCTAACTTCTTTCAAGGCTTTGTTTTTTGGTGCTTGGTGATGGCGGATACGCGGTTGAACCAGAGGTTGTTTTTTCCCTCTTTGGACTAGGAACTGGAGATAAGGGGGCGCGTGAAGGCAATCGACTTCATGACCCTGATTGATTTTGATTGCACTCTTACTCAGTTTGCAGTCTGGAATATTATGGGGCATGCTTGGATTAGGGGCTTCAAGGGACGTGTTCTAAATTATTCAGATGTTGTTTCACAGCTTCTCTCTAATATAATGGACCTTGTGATGGATGGTGTCTATGTTCACTCTCTAGCGGCAAGCTTGTTCTTCAAGAACATTTATACTGTGGAAAGATGGGAGGTGGCAGTAGCTAACTATAAAATGGAGCAAGGCGATGCCCTCATCGGTGGGATTTTCAACCTCACAACTCTGTGAAACTCCCCCCCTCAGCAGGTGATTTACAGGGCCTTGCAATCTAGTCTTAAATCTCTGTGTAGCGCAGAATTAGATGATGTGCTTCGGTCTTATTGTTTTCTTTTCTCCAAAAAATGGTCCAAGCGAATCAAGGATGTCTTCACACCCATTCATTTTCTTAGAATCCATGCTTCGGACCTAGCCCTGGGGATGCCCTTTTATGCACTGTCTGAGGTGGAGGAGGGTGACTAGTCTGTGCCTTCTATGGAGATGGATGCACGAGCTCTACCGGCTGCTCCACCAGCGACATAATGTTTCTCACTGTGGTAGTGGTTTTTGCTCAGGTGGCCTCATGTTTTTTGCTTCTAGTGTTCTCTAGTGTTCTGTGACTGGTGGTCTTGGCTTGTTGGCTACGGCGTGTTGCAGGGGTGGTGGGGTCTTTCTGGTGGCTGTGTGTGGATGGGTGGTTGGCGGGCTGTGTTTTCGTTCGGTTGGCGTCTATGTGGGGGTGGTTCCAGTTTAGTTTCTTGGGTGACATCCTTTGTCTCTCTTGATTTTTTGCTTTGGTTCTGTATATGTCTTCTCTTCGATTACTGTTGTTTTTTGTCTATATGGGTTGGGCTTTGGCCTTAACTACTGTAAACTTTTTATCTTAATTTATATATGGGTGCCCTCTCCACTTTTCTGTTTTAAAAAAAAAAAAAAGCTTCAACTCATCATTGTCTGTGTTTGATTTGTAGCTCAGCTTAGGGGCATTTCAAGTAGAGTGCACAAGTGTTTGATCTGAAATAATTCCAGACATATAGCCACGAAAGCCCTAGGTTTAATTTATCAATTTAAACTACTTTTTTTATTAATTAATTATTACTTTATATTTTTTTTGCAGCATAATTACATGTCGATAGGCAGCGTAATCAATTTGCCCGCCATTTGTTCAAGTAGTTTCCCGACAGCACTAAATTGGTTGTGGGAAGAATACAACTATTTCAAAGAGATTTTGGAGAAAAATCTCCCATAGTAAAAGCCTATCGGTTTAATGACAACATAGCTATCATCACATATTTATGCAAAATAAACTACAAAATGCATAGCTACAATCTATGGGTCTTTCTTCTCCAATGAGTGGCCAGCTCTCTAGAGGAAATAGAATCTAGTTTTAATTTAGCTTTCTTAACTTAAAATAATAGAACATAGAATTGCATTCATTGTATTCATTCACCATAGAAGTTCTTCAAAATCTATTAATTTCATTCTACTTCAAATGATAATAGATAATTGTACATATGTTCTACTTGTAAAGATCATCCTCAAAATAGAATAATAGTGACTAACTAACAATAACTCTATTATCACTACTTAACTATGGATTGAAGATAAATTCCTAAAATCTAGCTACATGTTGAACATGCATGCAGTATCTAAGTATTATAAAAAAGTATTAATAGAAAGAAATAAATGAGTATTATAACATAAAGTATGCATGAAGCAAATGTTTCCGGATATGACTCCTAATAGGAGTCTTTCATCTTCAGCTTTAATTTAATGAATTGGAGTGGCTTTATTTCAATCATTAGAATGGTACAAGGGATCATTGGCAATTGAGGGTGTGTCCCTTTGGAATCCTTAGTTAATTCTAGAATTGCTTCTTTTATAGTTCATTGTTTTAGTCCTTCTGAAGTGCCTCCACCTTCTCCAAAGCCTGATGTCTCTGGATTTGGTAAAGAGGGCTACTGAGTAATCCCTTGCATTATCTAAGTTCTTCTAGAGCTCTATCCCACTTCTTCAAAGAGCATCCAAAGTATCTTGTAGGAGCAAAGATAGATCTTTTGTAGACAATTTATCATTTTTCATTATGGTTAGTCTATAATAAATAAACCAAATAGATACAATATTTTTCTACTCATAATAATAAATAATTATTTAGTCAAATGTAATTTGAATGAATAACTAGTGGGAAAAAAGAAAAGGATGGGTACTTTGACAAAAATAGATGAGGCTAGATTTCACCTGGTCACTTTCATCAAGCAGTCACTAGGAGTGGACCGTCTATATAAGTCTATGAATAGAGCCCTTACCATAGAGAAGATCATTAATCACAGCCAAACAAATCAAAACTTTGTCCTCCATTACTTGTATCTCTCATTTTCACCATCCATGGGACCATCCTACAATACCTCTTATACAACAATGTGTCCCCAATTAGAATATTAATACCCATTGACACCTACAACTAATTTAATCAATTCATTCTAGGGCCAAATACTAGATAAAAAGGGTAAACAATTAGTCCTTAATGCAAATGAGCTACCTTCAAAATATTCTTGTATAGCTACATACAATCAAAATTTAGTTAACGTGCAGTAGCATATTCATTAGATGATGATGATTCTTTCGATAAAGAGGATGCAAACTAGCCAAAAGAAGTCAACAATCCACCTAAGGATGAAGAAAATAAATAAAAAATTCAAGATAAGGGTCCAAACATGACCATTCCTACTTGGTTGGATACAACAACAAATGAAAAAAAGCATGTAAAAGATGAAAATAATGTAAATTTTCAAGATTTATGAGCACCTACAATGTTGTCACAAGACTACTATCATGAGAAATCATAATACAGGGAGTCTTCTACACCTTCTTTGTATATACCCAACACTTCTCCCATGGATACACATGATTCATGTGATGAAGAAAAGTCTATACACCATCTATTTGAGCTAGATATCTCACTTATGAAGGACAAATTGAACAAAGACTTGTTGGAGATGAGCTTTCCATGCACATTATTAGATTTAGCTTCATTAAATAGATGTATGATACATAGTGTAGATATACATGAAGAAGATGATTGTCCTAGTTTCCTCACAAGGGTGGATTTATATTTGAAAGGTGGGATCCATGCAACAAAGATACTCATTCCCAAAGATAGTCAAGATACTAATCCAATTTTGTAGGATGAAAACGTACATGAGCAAACCATCTTTCCCAACTTTGTAGATAAGAAGGTTACACAAGATGGTCTTGATGCACTTACCTATGACAAGATACATGGCAAAAGTATTGCATAGGAGAATCATGAAAAGCTTATTGGTCAAGATCATCCATTGGAGATAGGCACTATCTAGATACACTCAAACTTTGCTGATAGACATTAATAATTGATCTAAGTAAGATAAATTAATTGTGCATAGAAGCCTTTGAAGATGTGTGTGATCCATCTCCAAATAAACAATTTCTTGCAAATTAGTTTCAAATACATGAAGTTCATCAAGGTGAGTAAGAAAACACTGTTGTATTTCATGGTATAAGACATGAGGAGGACACATATAGTATGAATGACAAAACACATGATGGATGATGTGATGAAGTAACTGATTCTATTGTTTTTTAGAATACAATGTTTTTGTTGAGAAAAAGGAGGATATTCTTCAAGTGGCTGAATACTATTTTGCTCTTAGATAAGTTAGATTATTTCACATTGAAGTGCATGCTCAACTAATAGTAGAACAACAACAAAACAACATCTTTTTTCAGTTTTTATAATCTAGGACATTTCTTTATCCTTCCATGCAACCAATTTGCATGAGACATATTTTTTAAAAACTATTTTTTACTAGAGTGCATCAATCATCGCACTACATGAGCAATACATGAAGTTAATATTTTAGTTTTATATTTAGGACTATGTGATTCCTTCGACAACATATTATTAGACTTCTATTTTTATATTTTTTTTAAGTTTTGAAACTCTATTAATACTATATTTTAGAATGTTTTTTTAACAGAGGTGAATGAAGAACATTTTCAGATTTTGAATATTATGAATACTGTGTGCCTTTTTTATTGTCTATTATTTTTAGTAGTTAAGTATAAGTTTTATTTTCTTATTAAGCTCAATATTTTTGTTGGATATTAACATCCCTTCAGTATAGTGTTAGAGCTTCTTTGATTTCTTTCATTTGGTATCAAAGTAGGTTGCATAAATTTTATTTTAAATGTGATAAGTTTTAGGTTAACAATTATCTCCAAATGGCTAATAGAAATAACTTCCCATTCCAAATTTTGTTTTTTACAAGAGATGACTATGAATATTGGAGTATTAAAATTAAGATCTTACTATTGTCCCAAGATCTTTGGGAATTAGTAGAAGTAGGATACATTGAACCTATAGATTAGAATGCTTTGAAAGCTTTGACACCAAATCAATGAACTTAGTTGAAAGAAGATAGAAAGAAGGATAATCAAGATCCACTCACAATTAAATCTCAACTGGGTATTTCAATCTTTCCTCATATAGATGGTATGAAAAAATCAAAGGATGTGTGGGAGGCATTACAAGTTGCATACCAAAGATTTGACAAAGTTAGATCGGTAAGACTTTAAACTTTTACAAGAGATTTTAAAAATTTAAGGATGAAAGAAGCTAAGTCCATTCAATATTTTATTACTAAGACTCAAGGTATTTTGAACCAACTTAAGACTCAAGGGGAAGTAGTAACAGAACCAAAAATTGTAGAAAAGATTTTGAGATCTCTTCGTCCAAAATTCAATCTCGTGGTGATAGCAATTGAAGAAATGAAATATCTAACCACATTCAAAGTGATAGAGTTCTTTGGTTCTTTATAGTCTCATGAGAAGCATATGCAGCATTCTATAGAGAGTTTGGTACATGCTTTCCAGTCTATAGTAAGAATGGTAGAAAAATCTACAACTCCTCTTTCTCAATCCAATAAATCTCAAGGGGTGCCTTCTAACAATAAAGGATGTAGTAGAGGAAGAGGAAGAAGTTTTGTGGATTGGAGAAGCATCCAATGTAGGTATTGTGAATGATATGGACACTATGAATCTAAGTGTAGAAAGAAGAACTCTATCTTGAGTAAGTCAAGAGCCAATTATACTGAAGAGTCCTTCGAAGATGCAAAAAACTCCACTTTATTCACACGTAACTTGGAAAAAGAGTGTAAAAAAGATGTGTGGTTCCTAGATAGTGGCTACTCAACTCATATGACAGGTAAATTTGATCTCTTTGTCAAATTAGATGAATCTATGAGAAGTCAAGTAAAATTTGGTCATGATAAAAAGGTTGATGTGATGGGAAAAGATACCCTTTTCGTAAAGACTAAGAAAGGAGAAACTACTTATATTCATGATACTTTTCCTGTGCCAAAATTATAACATAATCTTGTAAGTATTGGGTAGCTTGTAGAAAAAAAAAAGTTGTGTTTCAATGTAATTGTTACAAAATATTTGATAAATCAATGAATTAGATCATCTTGTAGAAAAGGATCCTATGATAGAGAACATGTTATTTCCTCTCACACTACTTTTTGTTAATGTGCATTCCCTTAAATAAACCACAAATGATTCATGGTTATGGCACAAGCATTATGAACATCTGAGTTTTCAAGCATTGAGTTTGCGTCACAGGAAGAATATGGTGAGAGGACTTTGAAGAGTTCAAGCAAAAGAAGTTTGTGTTGGGTGTACACCTGGCAAGAAACACCAAGATAGTTTTCAAGTGAACAAATCATGGAGGGTAAATGTAACAACCCCTATTGACCTGCAAATGACAGCGTATTAAGTGCATAAAATATCTATTTTGGTGGGAATTGAAGGCCTTGCAGGGAACGACCACAGAGAGACATTTAATGTGAGAGGAAAAAAAATCTGCGGGTGGGTGAGTGACGGAGATAGGATAAGAATGAGAGTTAAAAGGATATCTGATCTTCATATTCATCAACATGGAGGCAGAGAGAGTTTTTCATTGTATTTTTTTTAAAGGCTAGACCATACCTCATATGATGGATATAGAAGGAAGTAAATGTTGTGGATGAAATATCTAGTTTTAGGTAAGAAAATTGAATGTTTTGAGAGCGAATGCAGATAAGATAAGGGAATAAGATATCTAAGAGAGGATAAGAAAGTGATTGCAAGAAGGAAATATTGGGGGGAGGTGAGTGGAAAATCCATGCTACGTTGCTTTTGTGATGGCATGTAATAAATATGAAAAAGCTTAGCCAATTGTCCCCAGTCTCTTGCACAATAAGTTAACTAAGATCATCTGCTTTTGAATACTAGCCATCTGTGTTTATGAGTTGGCCCCATAGGAGGATGGGAGAAACTATGCAAAATGGGAATTTAATCTATGTTTCCATAAATTAGAATGCTCATCAGCGAGTTTGAATTCTGTAAAATTCATTGATCATAAAACACAGCTGAAACGCGGACGTGTTTCATAAACCCAGTTTATGAATAATTGGAATACAATTCTCTAAGATCTATTCTTGGGCAAGCATTTCTATGTGCAAGAGTTATAACTTGGGTAGAATTGGTTGCCAATGTCAAGCATGGCAGGGGCCTATTTGATGGTTTTGATGTCTCAGTCTGCCGTTCGAGTGGATTTTGTGTTAATGTGGATAGAAAGAGGTTCATTTGGGGTCGCAGAAGAGTTCTTGGGAACACACACTTGAATTCAATAAGCCTCCAACTTACACAGATTCTCATCTTCAACTCAAACACATCCAACTTTGAGTCCTTATGATCTCGTGCAAGGAGCACTAAGGAGATTATGAGTGGAGTGGAGGAATTGAATATATTAGTTCCCACAGAAGTACAGTGCCTAGGAATACCTGCAATACTAAATGGACAGAGCATCTTCATTTGCAAGAGTAGATGTGTGATAAGGAGGAGAATGTGATCTACCTGAAGGGGAGTATGCTCAGCCATCCGCAGGGGGTGCGATTTGGGCAGAGGTATTTACCTTTGTCTATTGTTTTTCCAGCACAAAAATTAATATATATTTTCTTTTATTTCATTAAGTGTAGAAAGACTGAAACCCCATTACTGTCATAAAAACAAAAATATGTTTAATGCTATTTCCTTAAGCACAGAAAAATGAAATCCAATCGCCACCATTTAAAAGCATCTTTCATTGCAAGATATTTACATTTCCTCTTTCCTTGGATGAATTTTCTCCAATGCAGAACTATTTTCCTTTTTTTTTTGCAAAAGGGGGGGGGGGGTTTCCAAAAGGTCATTGAATGTCTGATTTTTAGTTTTAGGCAAAAACAGAGAGGGTTCGACTTTTTAGAAAATACAGTAAATGCAGCCATTTTACCATAAATCTGGGACATCTTGATAGAGAGTGAAGAGATCTATGTCCCATGAAACCCTTTGGCATTCGATGACTTCTCTGTAGAGAATTTCATTACAACTCTTCTTAAACACAAATTGATTGGTCTTTTGTTTTGATCATTTTGGGCAGTCTGCTGAATCACCAGCCTTGTGGATACCATCGACATTGAGTGAAAGAATGTTATGGCACTAAAATACCTTAGTTTTATCAACCTATGTTGTGTATTAAATTTGGTTACATAAATTCTGATTTGGAACATCGGTCTCGCAACTCAAGGATCTAAAGGAAATCCCTGGAGGAGGGAAAATTAATATCTCCATTTTGTTATTATCATTAAACATTCCTATTTTCGTCATGATTAAAGAGGTAGACAATATGCAAAATAGGCTGTGAGAAGACTTGCAATGCCTCTTTCCATGCTTTTTCTATTACTTGTGCATACCTTTATGAATTGTGACCAAATTGGGGTCACTGGAGTTATTACAAAATTGATCTTACTAGCAAAGGGTTGTTTTCAATAAACTACACTGTTACCACAAGCTTTTGTATTGTAAATCATATTTTTCATCTTTACTATTTTAAATTTATACTTCAGTGTTTCAGTCATCTTTGGATTCCTTGTTTGGTTAAACAAGATGAACTAGGTCTAGGCATTAGAGTGGTCATTTGGAGTAGCTCTCTACGGGCCCGGGGCTAATAAGTGGCTGCCAGGGGAGCTAGTAGTAGAGTTACAGTAACAAGTGATAACTAAAACTAAAACATTGGGGTAAAAACACTAATAAGATAATTAGACCTCGTGCATGGCCTTGAGTGCTTGTAAAGGCTAAGGATGCAGCGAGAAGGCCTATTCATCTGTGGGGCATCGAGTCATCCATCTGCGGGACATAGATTCGGGCACGATCGAGTCTCCTTATCTGTATGAGAGGTACTTGGTCCTGTGTGTGCCATCCCTTTGAGCACACATGATGACACTCAATATGATTACACTCTAGTATCTAGCACCTTAGGAGTCGTGAGTAGTACCCGACTTATGAGTTAGATGAGTACACCTATATTATGACTTTGACTATAAGCACCGTTCTCCGTGTTTGCTCTATGTCTGATGTGAGTGCTGGCCATCTTGTATCCTCTTGTTGTTGTTCATCCATTTGGGCCTTGTGACTATCTCTGAGCATGGTGGGTTGGTCTCTTAGGAGTCCACATGCTTGGGAGGTGTTGCCACCACCATTGGGGACCGGCAAATAGGTTTTGGAGCACTAGTTTGAGATGATCTCTCTTTCCATTACTTCATTCAACTATTGTAACCATTCAGCCCTTGTATCATACTTAGGACTATGTTATTATACTTGTATCATATTCTAGAATATATCATTGTAATTGTATATGCAGTTATGTAATTGAACTCTCTTAGGAGAGAAGTTGTAATTGTTGTATTTAATGAGAAGAAATATCATGTTCCTTTATTGCTTTATGGATTCCGGTGTGGGTATCGGAAACACCTGTATTTTATGCTTATGGATTCATGTTTTTATCAGATGGGATTAGGAAAATTTGCTCTGGTGTTTAAAATGAATGATATCAATCTATCAAATAGACAGCTGAATCTATGTATGTTGTCCACTTATAAAAAAAAATTATTATCTTGTCCTCTTTTGGCTCTTACCCTTCGGGGTTACATAATAGGATGTTACATCTGGTATCAGAGCCCATGTTCACACACAGGGAGCTCTGGCGTACTTGAGCCTTCTATGTTTTGCTATGTTTGGCGTGTGTGGCTTGAGCTTGTTATATTGTTCTATAGTCATGCTATTATGCTTTCATGCCTTAGTATGGTGCTTAGGTCATCTTTGTGATTATCTATTTTGATGTGTTCTTTGTTCCTTTAGGATGCCTCCTAGGGGTAGACCCAGAGGCAAAATCAGAGGTATAGCCACTGTTCTTCGATGTAGCACCCAACATACTGCCAATCAAGGTAATCAGGTTGAGTTAACTATTAGATCCAAGGTGGCTGTAGACTCCCTTGTTCGTGGTTGTGTGTTGCATTTGGGCACCTTCACCACCACAATGGATCTTCGTGTGTTGCCTTTGGGGTCCTATGGGATTGTTTTAGGCACGGATTGGTTGGAGACCCACCTAGCCAGTACAGATTGTCGGTGTAAGTCAGTTTAGTGTGTTGATGATGTTGGGGAGCGTGTTGAGTTAGTTGGGGTTCAGAGACCCATTTCTCTTCGTGTGATTTCAGCTATGTAGCTAAAGTGTGCCATGCGAAAAGGTTGTCAGATGTTCGCTATTTTAGTTAGTGATCTTGCTCAGGGTTGGATTTAGGAGGTATCTCTTGATGATCATCTTATTCTTCAAGAGTTTACAGATGTCTTTCCAAGTGATATTCCAGGTATGCCGCCTAAGCGTGACATAGACTTCCGTATTGATCTCATTCCTGGTGCAGAGCCTATTTCTTGGGCACTGTATTGCATGACTACTCGAGAGTTGGATGAGTTGAGATTGTAGTTAGAGGAGTTACTAGAGAAGGGTTTTATTCATCCTAGTGTATCCCCTTGGGGAGCACCTGTCATCTTCGTGAAGAAGAAAGACGGATCTCTTCACTTGTACATTGATTATCACCAGTTGAACAAAGTGACGGTGAAGAATCGATACCCATTGCCTTGGATAGATGATTTGTTCGATCAGATGAGGGGAGCCAAGGTGTTCTCCAAGATAGATTTGAAGTCAGGATACCATCAACTTCACATTCATGAGGCAGACATTCATTGGACAGAATTTCGTACACACTATGGGCATTATGAGTTCACGGTTGTCCCTTTCAGGTTGACCAATGCTGCATCAGTTTTCATGAGTTTGATGAATGGGGTGTTTCACACTTATCTTGACCAGTTTGTTCTCATGTTCCTTGATGATATTTTGATTTATTCAAGGACTATGGAAGAGCATGAAGGCCATTTACGGCAAGTGTTGCAGTGCTTGCGAGATAATCAGTTGTTTGGCAATTTGACCAAGTGTGAGTTCTTCCAAACTAAGGTGAGATATTTGGGCCACATCATCTTAGGTAAAAGGAATCTCAGTGGATCCTTCTAAGATTCAGGCTACTGTGGGTTGGCCAACACCAACGAATGTGACCGAGGTTCGCAGTTTCATGGCATTGGCGAGTTACTATCACCGATTTGTGAGAGATTTCTCTCAGGTAGCCCATCCCATCACTTCTCTTCAGTGGAAAGGGAAGAAGTTTGTGTGGTCAGATCAGTGTGAGTCAACATTTCAGGCTCTTAAGGAGCGGCTAACTAGTGCACCTATCCTAGTAGTACCAGATCCTAAAGGTGATTTTGTAGTGTGCACCGATGCTTCATTGGAGGGTGTGGGGGTAGTTCTCATGTAGGAGGGATGAGTGATTGCATATGAGTCCTATAAGCTCAAGGATCATGAGCTGAACTACCCCACCCATGATTTAGAGTTAGCGGCTATCGTCCATGCACTTGTGCATTGGAGACATTTCCTCTTGGGATATTGGTTTGAGTTGCATAGTGATCATTGTAGTTTGTAGTATATCTTCACTCAACTGAATTTGAATGCTCAGTGATGTCGTTGGATGGAGTTCCTCTGTGAGTATGACTTCGAGGTTTGGTACATTTAGGGTAAGGAGAATGTTGTTGCGGATGCCTTGAGCACGAGGAGAGATGAGATTTTAGTTTTGTCTCTTGGAGTGGTTTTGCAAAGCCGTATTTTGGAGTCACTTCCTAGTGATACTTGGTATCAGGAGGTGAGAGTAGAGATTGAGTCTGGGAGAGTCCTTCAGGGCAGGTTTGCAGGTTTCTCACTTGAACCTGATGGACTTTTGCAACATCTTGGTCGTATTTATGTTCCAGATTCTGGTAATCTTCATTCCTTGGTTTTGTCAGAAGCCCATCGTGCACCCTATTCAGCTCATCTGGGTGTCATAAAGATGCATACTGATCTTCGACAGTTGTATCATTGGGCAGGTTTGCAGTGATATATTGTCAATTTTGTGGCTCGGTGTCTTGAGTACCAACAGGTGAAGGCAGAGCATCAGCACCCAACAGGACTGTTGCAGCCTTATTCCATCCCTTAATGGAAGTGGGATATGATATCTCTTGATTTCATTGTGCGGCTACCTATGTCTTCACATCATAATGATGCTATTATGGTTATTGTGGACAAGTTGTCCAAGGTGGCACACTTCTCACCCATGAGATCTTCCTACACTGCAGCATCCGTAGCTCAAGTTTTTATGGAGGATATTGTGAGTCTGCATGGTATTCCTCATAGGATCATTTCTGATAGTGATCTAGTGTTCACTTCAACTTTGTGGACTTCTCTTCAACATGCTTTGGGAGCTCAGCTTAATTTCAGCTTTGCATACCATCCTGAGACTGACAGACAGATGGAGTGGGTTAATCAGGTCTTAGAGGATATGCTTCAGATGTACGTTATGGATCAATAGTCTCATTGGGAGGACTATTCGTATCAAGTTGAGTTTTCTTATAATAATGGTTATCATAGTTTTCTCGGTATGTCTCCCTTCCAGGCCTTGTATGGTAGGCCATGCGCACTCCATTGAGTTGGGATCGCTTAGAGGACTGAGATTTTTGGGTTTGGAGATACTTTAGGATATGGAGCAGCAAGTAGTGCGGATCAGAGAGCAATTGGCTACACCTTAGAATTGGCAGAGGAAGTATGCCGATGCCCATAGGTTGGATCGCTACTTCTTGTTGGGTGACCATGTGTTTCTGAGAGTTCGTCCGCGAAAGAGCCCCATCCATTATGGGAAAGGCTCAAAGTTGGAACCTCATTTTGTTGGACCTTTTGAGATCCTTAAGAGGATTGGTCCTATTGTCTATCGCCTTGCATTACCACCGAGTCTATCATGCATCCACGATGTGTTCCATGTTTTAGTTCTTAGACTGTATATTCCCGATGTGACCCATGTTCTTGATTGGACTACTTTGCAGGTCGAGGCGGATGGACAACATTCTTTGGAACTCATACACATCGTTCAGCAACGGAGGTTGACCCTCAAGGGTTGAGACATAGAACAGGTAAGGGTCTAATGGGATCCTGATGGTGAGTCCTCAGCATCTTGGGAAGATGTGACGAGGATGAGAGACCTTTATCCATATCTTTTTGCAGACTTCTAAGGAATGTAATGACCTTGTGTTCATATTATGTTTTTCTTATTTTGATGGACTTGGATAACTGTATACTTTATTTTTGGATTACACATCTTGTTATTATTTTATACTGGCACTGGTGATGTGTAATCTCGATACTATTATGATGTGGACATTATTATTACTTATGATGGATTTCATGGTTAGATGATTGATGTTGCTTCGGCTATATATATATATATATATATATATATATATATATATATATGCACAAGTACCGTGACGTGTGCTTGGTGTTGCAGGTACTGAGTATCAACTCTGCTTGGATTCACAGGCCTGAGCATACTCTTATTATCCCCGATGGTGGTTACTGGAGATAGTCACAGTCCCTATTCCCTATACCATACCGTAGCCCACTACACCTAGATAGTGCAGTGTTCCTATATTATTGTCTTACAATGCGGATTACCTCATGGTCATGTGTTGTTTGCCAGTCCATTTGTTGAGACTTTTCTCCTTGGTTTCTATGGATTGTATCAAGTTTCTTGGTCTAGTGTGTTCTTTGGATGTATATTTACATTTGCTGGCTTCCAAGAGTAAGCCTAGTCCTAGAGGGGTAGGATGTAACGACCCCTATTGACCTACGAATGACAGAGTGAACCATGACGTGGTGAGGTGACGAAGTATTAAGTGCATAAAATATCTATTTTGGTGGGAATTGAAGGCCTTGCAGGGAATGACCGCAGAGAGACATTTAATGTGAGAGGAAAAAAATATCTGCGAGTGGGTGAGTGATGGAGATAGGATAAGAATGGGAGTTAAAAGCATATCTGATCTTCATATTCGTCAACATGGAGGCAGAGAGAGTTATTCATTATTTTTTTTTAAAAATACTGGACCATACATCATATGATGGATCTAGAAGGAAGTAAATGTTGTGGATGAAATATCTAGTTTTAGGTAAGAAAATTGAATGTTTTGAGAGCAACTGCAGATAAGATAAGGGAATAAGATATCTGAGAGAGGATAAGAAAGTGATTGTGAGAAGGAAATATTGGGGGGAGTGAGTGGAAAATCTAGGCCAAGTTGGGGTTGTGATGGCATGTAATAAATATGAAAAAGTTTAGCCAACTGTCCCCAGTCTCTTGCATAATAAGTTAACCAAGATCCTCTACTTTTGAATACTGGCCATCTATGTTTACGAGTTGGCCCCATAGGAGGATGGGAGAAACTATGCAAACTGGGAATTTAATCTATGTTTCCACAAATTAGAATGCTCGTCAGCAAGTTTGAATTCTGTAAAATTCATTGATCATAAAACACAGCTGAAACGTGGACGTGTTTCATAAACCCAGTTTATGCATAGTTGGAATACACTACTCTGAGATCTGTTCTTGGGCAAGCATTTCTCTATGCATGAGTTAGAATTTGGGTAGAATTGGTTGCCAATGTCAAGCATGGCAGGGGCCTGTTCGATGGTTTTGATGTCTCAGTCTGCCTTTCGAGTGGATTTTTGTTAATGTGGATAGAAAGAGGTTTGTGTGGGGTCACGGAAGAATTCTTGGGTACACACACTTGCATTCAATAAGCCTCCAACTTTCACAGATTCTTGTCTTCAACTCAAACACATCCAACTTTGAGTCTTGGCTTATGATCTCGTGCAAGGAGCACTAAGGAGATTATGAGTGGAGTGGAGGAATTGAATATATCAGTTCCCATGGAAGTGCAGTGCTTGGGAATACCTGCAATACTGAATGGATAGAGCATCTTCATTTGCAAGAGTAGATGTGTGATAAGGAGGAGAATGCAATCTACCTGAAGGGGAGTATGCTCAGCCATCTGTAGGGGGTGCAATTTGGGTAGAGGTATTTACCTTTGTCTATTGTTTTTCCAACACAAAAACTAATATATATTTGCTGCTATTTCATTACGTGCAGAAAGACTGAAACCCCATTACTGTCATAAAAACAAAAATATGTTTGATGCTATTTCCTTAAGCACAGAAAACTGAAATCCAATCATCACTATTTAAAAGCATCTTTCATTGCAAGATATTTACATTTCCTCTTTCCTTGGACAAATTTTCTCCAATGCAAAACTATTTTCCTTATTTTCTTTTGCAAAAGGGGGGGGTTTCCAAAAGGTCATTGAATGTCTGATTTTTAGTTTTAGGCAAAAATAGAGAGGGTTCAATTTTTTAGAAAATATAGTAAGTCCAGCCATTTTACCATAAATCTGGGACATCTTGATAGAGAGTGAAGAGATCTATGTCCCATGAAACCCTTTGACATTCGATGACTTCTCTATAGAGAATTTCATTACAACTCTTCTTAAACATAAATCGATTGGTTTTTTGTTTTGATCACTTTGGGCAGTCTGCTGAATCACCAGCCTTGTGGATACCATCGACCTTGAGTGAAAGAATGTTATGGCACTAAAATACCTTAGTTTTATCAACCTATGTTGTGCATTAAACTTGGTTACATAAATTATAATTTACAACATTGGTCATGCAACTCAAGGATATAAAGGAAATCCCTGGAGGAGGGAAAATTAATATCTCCATTTTGTTATTATCATTAAATATTCCTATTTTCGTCATGATTAAAGTGGTAGACAATATGTAAAATAGGTTGTGAGAAGACTTGCAATGCCTCTTGCCATGCTTTTTCTATTATCCGTGATACCTTTATGAATTGTGACCAAATTGGGGTCACTGGACTTATTACAAAATTGATCTTACTAGCAAAGGGTTGTTTTCAATAAACTACACTATTACCGCAAGCTTTTGTATTGTAAATCATATTTTTCATCTTTACTATTTTAAATTTATAGTTCAGTGTTTCAGTCATCTTTGGATTCCTTTTTTGGTTAAACAAGATGAACTAGGTCTAGGCATTAGAGTGGTCATTTGGAGTGGCTCTCTACGAGCCTAGGGCCCGTAAGTGGCTGCCAGGGGAACTAATAGTAGAGTTATAGTAACAAGTGATAACTAAAACTAAAACATTGGGATAAAAACACTAATAAGATAATTAGACCTCGTGGATGGCCTTGAGTGCTAGTAAAGGCTAAGGATATAATGAGAAGGCCTATCCATATGCGGGGCGTCCAGTCATCCGTCTGCGAGATGTGGATTCAGGCACGATTGAGTCGCCTCGTCTATATGAGAGGTACTTGGTCCCATGTGTGCCAGCCCTTCGAGCACACATGATAACACTCCATATGATTACAATCTAGTATCTAGCACCTTAGGAGTCATGAACAGTACCTGACTTATGACTTAGATGAGTACACCTATATTATGACTTTGACTGTAAGCACTGTTCTCTATGTCTGCTCTGTGTCTGATGTTAGTCCTAGCCATCTTGTATCCCCTTGTTGTTGTTCATCCATTTGGGCCTTGTGACTATCTTTGAGCACAGTGGGGTGGTCTCTTAGGAGTCCACATGGTTGGGAGGTGTTGTCACCACCATTGGGGACCGGCGAACAGGTTTTGGAGCACAAGTTTAAGATGATCTCTCTTTCCATTACTTCATTCAACTATTGTAACCATTCAGCCCTTGTATCATACTCAGGGCTATGTTATTACACTTGTATCATATTTTGGAATATATCATTGTAATTGTATATGCAGTTATGTAATTGAACTCTCTTAGGAGAGAAGTTGTAATCATTGTATTTAATGAGAAGAAATGTGATGTTCCTTTATTGCTTTATGGATTCCAGTGTGGGTATCGGATCCACCTGTATTTTATGCTTATGGATTCATGTTTTTATCAGATGGGATTAGGAACATTTTCATTGGTGTTTAAAATGATTGGTATCAATCTATCGAATTGACAATTGAATCTATGTATGTTGTCCACTTAAAAAAAAATTTATAATCTTGTCCTCTTTTGCCTCTTACCCTTCGGGGTTACGTAGCGGGATGTTACAGTTAAATCTCCTTCTTGATCTTGTGCATGTTGACATCTATGGTGATATGCAAGAGCCATCCTTTTGTGAGAATCCTTATCTTTTGACTTTTATTGATTATTTTTCTTGCCACACATGGATGATCTATTTTTATTAAGTGGAAATCCAAAGCCTTTGAATGCTTCAAGAAATTTAAGGCTATGGTTGAGAATCAAAGTGGGTATTATCTCAAAATAATCATAATAGATAGAGGAAGAAAATTCACTTGAAAAGATTTCTCTAATTTTTGCAACAATTATGGAATTAAGAGACATCTTACTACAACTTATACCCCCCAGAAAAATGGCATTGTAAAAATTAAGAACCACACCATTATGGAAATGGCATGAAGTATGTTGAAGTAAAAAAAACCTCCAAAATTATTATTGGGGAGAAGCAGTGGAAACAACAGTATACATTTTGAATCGAAGCCCCACAAAAATAGTTTATAACATCAATCCAAAGGAAGCTTGAAGTGATAAAAAGCCTTCTATGCCTCATCTCTATGTATTTGGTTGTCCATCATATGTTCATATTCTAGTTCAGAAGTGGAAGAAGTTGGATGCAAAATCCCAACTTTGTATCTTTGTGGGATATTTGATGCAACTAAAGGTTATGTAACATTCCGCATCCTCTTCCAACTGCCCTCAAGATATTTTTTGCATCCTTAACTCACTCAGCCACCTCACTATGCCACCAAGTCATTTTCTTTTTGTATTAAACCTTCCACCAACCATGGGCGTTGTTATAGGTTATCAATTTTATAATCCTACCACAAAGTAAAGGATTGTAAGTCAGGATGTGGTTTTTGATGAAGGGAGAGTATGGGAATGACAAAAAGTGTATAGAAAAAAACACCTATAATTATGGACATAGAAGATGAAAGTGTTCCTCCTCTCCCCACAAGTTCAATTGGAAGTACAAGCTCCAGTAGTAGCTCATGTTTGAGTTCTTCAATCTCAAGTTCACTAAGTTCTCCTAATAGTGCAACTTCAGGTGATAGTTCAAGTTTAACATCAAGTCTAAGATCTTTAACAAAGGTACGAAGTTTAAATGAAATTTATCAGAGGAGTACCAATATGGTTCCAATTGTTAATTTTGCTTTTCTTAGTTAAATTCAAGTTGAACCCTATGTGTATGAAGAAGCAGTAAAAAATAAAAGTATGGATTGATGTTATGAATGAAGAGATGAAAGAAATAGATAAAAAATACATGGGAATTAGTGCAAATTCCAAAAGATGAATAGGTGGTTGGTGTCAAATGGATTTATAAGGTTAAATATCATGCTGATGGTTCTATGAAATGACACTCAAGAAAAGATTAGTTGCCAAGGGATTTGCACAAACACCTGGAGTAGATTATTGAAAAACCTTTTCTCATGTTATAGAACTTGATACCATCGAGATTATATTAGCAATTGCTACACAAAATAAGTGGTCTATATATCAAATGGATGTAAAATCAACCCTCCTTAATGGTTATATAAATGAGGAAGTCTATGTGGAACAACCCATGGGCTATGAAATTTGAGAAAAATAATAGTTGGGTTACAAGTTGAAGAAAGATATCTATGGGTTGAAGCAAGCCCCTCATGCCTGGAATGCAAGAATTGATAGTTATTTCTTGAAGAAGGGATTTAGCAGAAGCTCCTCAGAGCCAACCTTGTATATCAAACATGTTGGTAATGATATTCTCAATGTTTGTTCTTATGTTGATGATCTTATTTATGCAAGTAACAACAAAAGTCATTTGGAGAAATTTAAAAAAAAAATGAAACGAGAATTTGAAATGTCAGATTTAGGACTCATGCATTATTTTCTTGGTGTGGAAGTGCAGCAACAACTAGAAGGTATATTCATTTCTCAAACCATGTATGTATCTAATTTATCGAAAAAGTTAGAATGAATTCATGTACACCAGTAGCAACTCCTTTAGCCCTTGGTGAGAAATTAATCAAGGAAGATGTAAGACCCAAAGTAAATGCCATTTTGTATAGAAGTTATGTTGGGAGCGTCAGTTAAAAATGCAGCAATTACAAATCATGAAGAAGCCTGATGGTGAGGTAGAGTGGATCAACCCCAACCACTCCATGCTATGTATGAGGCTTGTTTTAATCCAAGGAGGTGGCCATTGTAAGATTCATTTGATGGAGATGAAATATAAAAAGAAGAAAAAATGTTTTCCTACCTTTTTTTCTATTTTTTCTCTATTTTTATGCATTTGGAGCCGTATGATGGTACTGTACGGCATTGTTGGGAGGTGTTGAATGATTGGGAATGAAGCTTGAAGAGTTAACTATCCATTGATGTGAGTTTTGAGCCTTTGAAGTTGAAGGAAGATAGGATATGTTCTTGAAATACCAAACTACCTTTTAAACTGCTGTTTACCTCAGAAATTCACTATTTTCCTACATTATTCCATACCTGTATGGCACTGTCATGGCACAAGGACATAGTGGATGGATGGTAGATTGAGTTAGCTTTGTGTTGATTCTTGTTTGGGCTTCTGACATCAATCTTGGTGTGTGAAATTTCTATTATGCCTTGATTGCCCTAAAACCTGTTGTTATAATCAGAAAAATTACTATTTTCTTCCATGCACTGTACCTGTACAGCTTTGTCATAGCCCAAGGTTATGATGGAAAGCTAGGGGATTGGAGTGTCTCTATTTTGAGCTTTATTTGAGATCTTGATAGTAATCTAGAGGTGAGGAAACCATTGCTTTGTGTAGACTGTTCTAAAACCTAGGTTTTGGCTCTTCTGAGTAGCCTAATGGAACTTTCCCCATTCCATTGACCTTTTCCTATTTATACTCAATGGAATGGGTTAGAGATTAGGTAATGCAGTGTCTCTTGAAGGTTGGGGAGGGTAGGAGGACAGTTTGGACTGAGTTTGGGCATGTAGATGACCCTGCAGTAGTCTTGTGTTGGACCTTGGAGTAGAGGACAATAGTAAGTTATGTGTTGGCCACTGACTGAGGAACTGGAGTTGTTTTGAAACACTAATCATCAACACTGATGCAAGTTACCCCTAGATCTAGAAATGATCCATTGACAAGAGATATGGAGGTAGTCACTATAAGAAGGTGATAGGCCTCTTAATGATAGTCACTGCAGAGAAGGCTTGTAGACAGCCACTGTCAAGAAGGTAAGAGATTTGTTTGTCATTACTTTGCCAATGAAGGCATTAGATATAAATGCATGTTATAGATGTGATATGGGGATGAGTTTGTGAGGGAGATCATTCCAAGGAGGCTTGAGTGACTGTCTTGGTGCAACCAAGTTATGACAGTGTATGAATATTGTTATCCTACTGTCCTTGATGGTATCAAAGCGAGAAGATCTTGAGTGTGTGGATAGAGCACCGAAGGAGGCAATCTACACTAGGAAGCATTAGTTTTTGCTATCTGATTCTTGTTGAGAAGTTTTATGGTTGCAGGTGCAAGTTCACTCATTACAGTAAACGGACAGGAAGGTCTGTCAAGAGGGCCAAAGGAGATGGTCCATTGGTTGTCACCAAAAGTCTTGGGGAGAGAGGCAGGAGAGGACTCCCAGGTGAGGGACAAAAGTGTTGTTGTAGCAAGGAGGAGTGAACTTCAGATAGAGATGCACCTTGGAGGTAGCTAGTCAAACTCCATTGACAGGAGTCACAGTTGGAGGGTAAAGAGGACACAGTGGAGGTATCCTGACAGAGTTGCAGACATAACAAGGCAAAAGTTGTTTGAAGTAGACCACATAACTCTTGGGACAAGAGTTCTCTTTATGCTGGGGAGTATGGTGCAGGAGCACCTTGAGACATTGAGAATCTCAAAGATTCTATGCATTTTTTATTATGTCCAAATTTAGATTGTAAGGCTTTCAAGCCATATTGAGTCATATTCAGCTGAGTAACGATATCTGTTACAAGTCATTCCAGATTGTAAATAAACTGAAAAGATTGTAACCGAACTAAAGAAGTTGTAAGAAGTTGTAACTGTAAGGTAGAGGTGGTTAGAGGCGGTTCGCCTTCCATCTTGTAACTGCCTACGTGATAGTTGTGAGTCGTTAAATAGCTAAGTTTGTAGAAGGAAATGGAGAGACGAACAATAAGAGAGAAGACTGTAAATTAACTCTGTGAAGGAATAAAAGTTCTATTTCTGGTGTAAATCCGCAAAAGACATCATTTGGAGTCATTCCACTGGTGGGTTTCTTTGAAACCAGTGGAATGACCTCCGTATAGAGTTGTTTGTTTTTTTGTTCTGTGGGTTTTTGTAGTTCTCTATGTGTGTTTGTTCAGTTACAATGGTTGTAGGAGAGGAACTATGCACTTTATGTGTATACAACTAATGTATGTGGCGAACAGTTGTGTGTATATCACATATACAGTGAAAGGGACCGACGAACACTATTCAAAGGAGATATCAGAGTGGTCGCATAACAGAGTGTTAAGAAAATGTCTGACCTATGTATTCTATTCATCAGGGAGAGATCACACATTGGGATAACAAGTTTGAAGGTTGCCGATGCTTAAGGTCTGGCCGATGGCAGTTGTATCGGCATGTCGGCGAGAGAAATAGAGACACTGCCGATAGAGGCAGTCTTACCGACAACTAAGTTGATGTTAAGTCTTTCGGCGTGAGGTTGGTATTAAACCATCGGTATGAGAAATAAGATCGGGTAGATAAAGGTGCACTGAGCCGATAACATTAGTCTTGCCGATAGTAAAGAATGGAAGCGTAGTTCGGTGAGATATTAAAGGGTGTCTTGCCGATACTAAAGAAATTGAATATTTTGGTGTTATTTGGACATACAAGGGAGGTTTTGAAGGAAAATGAAGTTAAACCCTAGTTTTGTTGTGGGTTGATTGGTTTTTATCCACTGTCATGTAGGCATCCGCTGCACGCTCTACATCATGTACATCAGTACAACTAGACCTAATATTATGTATGCCATGAGCCTCATCTCTCAGTTCATGCAAGGTCCATATGAGTCTCATCGACATGTTACAAAAAGAATATTAAGTTATGTGAGTGGAACTCATAATTTTGGCATCCATTATTCTTCTACTGAATAATGTGAACTAGTTGGTTATACAGATTCTGATTGGGCTGTTCAGTGGATGATAGAAAAACCATCCGGTTATGTTTTTTCACTTGGTTTTGGAGTTGTACCTTGGAGCAATAAGAAGTAGGCAACCTTGGCTCTTTCTTCAGCTAAAGCAAAATATATTGCTGCTGCAGCAGCCAGTTGTCAAGCAATCTGGATTAGATGGAACTTGGAAGATCTATACTTCATACACAAACATCCAACTACTCTTTTTTTGTGATAACGGTAGCACCATTGCAATGAACAAAAACCTTGTGTTTCATGCTCAATCGAAAACACAATTAGATCCAACATCATTTTATTTGTGATCTGGTACAAGTTGGATGATTAGAATTGCAATTCTACCCTACATTTGAACAAGTTGCTGATATCTTCACCAAAGCTCTTCCTACCGCTAATTTTGTCACTTTGAGAGATCAGTTAGGACTCATCCCCATTGATCATAGGGGGAGATTGAAGTGCATGCTCAACGAACAACAGAACAACAGTTTTTTTCAGTTTGCATAATTCCTAGGATACTTTTTATCCTTCCATGCAACCAGTTTGTACGAGACATATTTTTAAAAAACAGTTTTTTACCAGAGTGCATGAATCACCGTAGTGCATGAGCAATGCATGAAGTTAGTATTTAGTTTTATATTTGGGACCGTGTAATTCCTGCGACATCATATTATTAGACTTCTATTTTCAGATTTTTATTTTTAGTTTTGAAACTCAATTAATACTGCATTTCAGTTCGTTGTTTTAACAGAGGTGAATCAACAACTTCAGATTTTGAATATTATGAATACGGTGTGCCATTTTTTATTGTCTATGAATTTTAGCAGCTGTGTATAAGTTTTATTTGATTATTCAACTCTCTATTTTTGTTGGGTGATAACATCCCTTCAGTACAGTGTTAGAGCTTCTTTAATTTCTTTCACACACTATCTACACAGATGGTTAGCAGCCTCAAATTCCAAGGTTGGATTCTGTTAGATTCCGTTGCGCATGAAGTTACAACTTGTCAACTTCAATTTATAGGTATTGACAGCTTTGAAATGAATTAGCGGCTCAAAACGGTCCTGCAGCAACAGTGTCTTTTCGGTTTATGTTTTCGATAACACATGCATTCACATTCATCTTTTGTAATTCTAACATTCTTTTGAAAAACTAATTATAGTATATACTTTCACAGCTTTGCTATTTTATAATTCCCGTGCATGTTCGAACTAGCTGTGTTATATGACTATAGACAGTGCAGAAGGACAAATGTTTCTATACATGTTTTTTTTTGTGGGGGGAGGGGGGTTATATTGATGTTCCCAATAAGTGCATTACTGCTCGATACTGTGTTAAAAAAGTTGTACTTTACAAAAATAATTTTAAATCTAAAAACAGATTTGACTCAAATTTCTACACAGTTAGATATTGGAAATTTGAAAAACAAAACTTCACATAAAGTAAAAACAGCAATTCTAATGAATATAAAGTACGTTCGCAGTCTTCCTTTCAAGAAATTCTATATTTGGAACGACCATCCTCCCAAGTCATTTTTTAACATATTGATAACCGTAAAGGAATATAGTATGTCTTTATCATTTTATTATACAGTCTCGGAACTTAAAAGGCTGCAGCGATCCTTGGTTCAAGAGTAAGATATTTCAACTAGATCTTTTGTGCATTACAAAATGACTTACATGGAGTGTGGGGCAGGTCACTGGGAGCATTACTAGTTAGCCGTAAACAAACTCTGAGTTATAGTAAATGTTTATGTGGAATTTAAGTTTTCCCTCTGTTCTTCCAACATTACGAGGGAAGAAGACAGAAATATTTTTAACAAGTCTTTCTTTTCAGGCTGAAGCCATTTTCAGCTAAATATTTGATTACGCTTACTTAACGACCTGCCAACGAAACGACAAAATGCATGGTTTACTTCCTCCGAGGATTTAGATATTATCTATTTTGATTGGATTCTCCACCAGTGGGAACATTGCACAGTTCATCGATGTTAGTTTGCTATAATCCATAGATTCTTAGAATATACACTAAAGTTCCAACTTGTCAAAAAATAAAAAATATAATTTATATGTCATGGCAGCTATGAACATAAACATGCATCCCACAGTTTCCTATTAGAATTTTCATTTACTTTCGGAAAAGTGAATATATAGTATCTACTATCTCTTCCACTTGGTATTATATAATCCCTCGCCTGTTCGAACTACCTGCTTGCTGTCACGAGTTGATGATTCTCTAAAACCAAAATTTTTTATTTCGAGATTTTCTATACAAAATTCTGTTTCACATGTTTGTGCGAATGCCAAACAACTGCATCGCTGCTTTATACATTGACTACTATATAATAATCTCGAAACTCCAACTAGGTACTCTTTTCCTGGGATAGATTATAAACAGTACTATATAAGAGTAGGTTCACATCCGCTGGAACCTTTAGTCTTATATTGAGGACCGTAAATAAATTTGACTATGTACTAAATGTGTTTTTTAATAATGTTAATAATCAAACTTATATCTAAAATTGAAGAGTTGTAGTTTAATTGGTTGAGCATGTTTTGTGAAGATAATGGTATGTTTTTTGATTATGCCATCCACTAAGGTTCAATCTTTTAGAGATGTAATTGGACTTTAACATATAGAATGAGTAAACCTTATCCTATCGACACATTGTGAAATCAACCATAGTTGAAATAAAATTGACCAAAAGTCAGTTATGTTTATATGTGCAAAATAGCACAGTTGGTTAAGGCATTGGTGTTGAAATGATAGGTCACAGGGTTGAAATTTTTTGAACAGTCTCACAATAACATGCTAGCTGTTTACGTGAGGTGGATTAGATCCCCCTACTTGTGATAGCTTAACTGAAGGATGACTTCTGGCTTAGATTTATGCTCCCTCATAATGTTGTAATCTACTACATAAAGACAAAGATGTTGATACCTATATAATCCAACTATTTCAAAAAAAAAAATTCACATTTAAAGAATTGAGATTGAAATAAAATATTTAAGTTTTGATTAACTAAAACTAAGAAATGTATTAATGAAAAGAAGTTTAAGAAGTTTATCTCTATTTTTGTTGTTACGTAAATTTTGACTTTTTGATAGATAGAGACAGTATGTGAGAAGACTGGAAATTGAGATCTAAAATTTTTTTGTTAGGTAAATTTTGACTTTTTGATAGATAGAGACAGTATGTGAGAAAACTGGAAATTGACATCTAATATCAAAACAAGATTAGGAGACTCTAATAGAGATACTCTCATTTCTATGTTGCTGGGATAGAATTGCACCCATAGTTTATTCCTGTGACATACAATTTAGTTTGATTAGTATGATTTTGTCTTTCGCTCCTCTTGAAATGTGAGTGTCATTTAGTTTGGATATACTCATGCCTAGAATCTTGATCCTATTGAGAACAATATTAATAGATAGTCAACTTCATTGATACAACTCAAGTTTCATTGTCAATATACAATCAATATACAAAGATGGTAAACACGCCAAGAAGATTTGCCAATGCTGATATAACCAGAACTGAAGTGAGATTGAGAAATTGATATAGTTACAGTAACATGCTCTAAATACAGATGCAAGATTTCAATAATTGACGATCCTTAATGATCTAGGATGATATCCTTATGTACAAATCTTAAATTGACAACTTAAACTTCCTCAGTAGGGCGTAAACAACCTCCGAGTTGTAGTAAATGTTTGTGGAATTTGAGTTTTTACGTAAACAGCAGATGTCTTGATCCCAAGACAACGTTACAAGGGAAAAACACACAAATACTTTTAACACGTCTTTCGTTTCGTGCTGAAGCCATTTTAAACTAAATAGTTGTTCACGGTTACTTATGGTTAACTATCCGCCATCGAAACAATAAAACGGATAACTAGACACTCTGCCAACGGGACAACACAATGCATAGTTTACTTCTGCGGGCATTTAGACGTTATCTTTTTTTTCTTTAAATTGTATAACCTAGATTCCCGACCAGTGGGAACTTCGCGTTGAGATTCCATTTTCCATAGGCAATGTATTATGTTTTTGTATTAAATTGCACAGTTCCTTGAAAAAAGACAAGAATGTCATTGATTTTATTTTCCTATTAAAGTGGCCTCTAATGATTATATATATTCAATGATGCTGACCAGCCTCAAATTCCATAGTTGGAATCCATAGATTTTTAGAATATACACTTTAAATCGAAACTTGTCCTAGCAGCTATGAAGTGAATAAGGCCCTCGCAAACCTAAACTTTAAGTCCAAACTCGTCATAACAGCTATGAAGTTATATATTACCGACATCACATGCATGACACACTACATTCTCTCTATGGAAAAGTGAATATAGTATTTACTGTTCCTCTCATTTAGTATTAGATAATCCCTTGCATGTTGGAACTTCTTGCTTGCTATACATAAATATGAGATCATCTTTAACAGTCTCCTGATCTTGATTCATAATTTATTTTGTTAAGTAAAACTTTTCTATAATGCCATAGGGCACTAACGCAGTTCGAACATGTACAGAAACATTTGTCCTTTTTCCACGTTCTGCAGTAATAACACAGCGAGTTCGAACATGTAACGGAATTATAACTCGCTGAGCGAAAAAACATCATTGGATTTCATGATATGGAACATGAGGATACCTGTAGTATGGATGACAAACCACATGATGGCTATTGTGATAAAGTAACTGATTATATTGCTGTTCAAGAGGCTGAATAAAATGTTTTCTCGTGACAAAAAGGAGAATATTCTTCAAGAGGCTGGATTCTATTTTGCCCTTAGATAAGTTAGATTGTTTCACACTATCTACACAAATGGTCAACAGCCTCAAATTCCAAGGTTGGAATCTGTTAGACTCCTTTACGCATAAAGTTACAATTTGTCGAATATAATTTATAGGTATTGACAGCTTTGAAATGAATTAGCGCCTCAAAACGGTCCTGCAGCAACAAAGTGTCTTTCCGGTTTATGTTTTCGATAACACATGCATTCCGCATTCATCTTTTGTATATACTTTCACAACTATTTGCTGTTTTACAACTCCCTTGCGTTGTCGAAGTAGCTCCTGCAGCAACAAAGTGTCTTTCCGGTTTATGTTTTCGCTAACACATGCATTCCGCATTCATCTTTTGTATATACTTTCACAACTATTTGCTGTTTTACAACTCCCTTGCGTTGTCGAAGTAGCTGTGTTTTATCACTATAAACAGTGCAAAAGGACAAAGGTTTCCGACAAAAAACTTCACATCATGTAGAAACAGGAAATCTAACAAGCTCCTTTTTCCAAGGAGTATAAAAGTACGTGCGCAGTCTTCTTTTCAGCAAGTTCTTCGTGAGTTATCTTTCTTTAATATAAACTTGACAACATATTGATAACTGTACATGTCTTTTATCATTTTATTGTAGTCTCGGAACTTAAAAGGCTGCAACGATCCTCACTTCAAGAGTAAAATATTTCAACTAGATCTTTCAGACATTATCTCCATTGGGTTGGGTTGGATTCCATTTCCCATATGTAATATATTATATTTTTGTACTAAATTGCACGGTTCCTTAGGAAAGCAGGAGAATGCCATTGATCTTATTTTGCTATTAAATCGGTTTCTAATGATTATATACGTTCAATGATGGTGAACAGCCTCAGATTCCATGGTTGGAATCCATAGATTCTTAGAATATACACTTAAGTCCCAACTTGTCAAAATATGATTTATGTGTCATGATAGCTATGAACATAAACATGCCTCCCATTAGAATTTTCATTTACTTTCTGAAAAGTGAATATAATTATATATTCCCTTGCGTGTTCGAACTAAAACATGATTTTTTTTTCGAGATTTTCTGTACAAAATTCCATTTCCCTTTTTTGTGCGAATGCCAAACTACTTCATCACTGCTGTACAAAATTTACTTAAGTAAATGCATTAATAATCTCGAAACTGTAAGCAGGTACTCTCTTGCTGGGACAGATTCTAACAAGTATTGTATAAAAGTAGGTTCACATCTCCTGACTAAATCTTTCAATTCGGAACTTTTAGTCTTATATTGAGGATGATAAATAAACTTTACGGTGTAGTAAATGTGTTTTTTATAATGTTAACAAATAATTTTTTTAACGTAAAACACAAGAGTTGTAATTTAATTAGTTAAGCATATTTGGTGAAGATGGTAGTATGTTTCTTGATTACATCATCGACCAAGGTTCAAATCTTTCGAAGATTTGATTGGACCAAGTTCAATTCCTCGGTGACTTTGATAGACTGGTTCAATAAACCTTATCTAGTCGACACATTGCAAAATTGACCCTGGTCAAAATAAAATGTCTACAAGTCAATTATGTTTATATGTGCATGAATATCATAGTTGAATAAGGCATTGGTGTTGAAATGAAGAGGTCATAGGGTTGAAATATTTTAAACAACTAGAATGACAATGTGCCAGATGTTTATGTGAGGGAGAATGGATCCCCTACTTGTGACAACTTAGTCGAAGGATGATTTCTTGCTTAGATGTATGCTCCTTCAAAATGTTGTAGTTTTTTATACAAAGACAGAGATGCAGATATCTATATAATCCAATTGTTTCCAAAACAAACAAAAATATATATATGTAAAGAGTTGAGATTGGAATAAAATATAGAGTTTTTTGATTAATTAAGATGAAAAATGTATTAATGAAATTTTTTTAGAAGTTTATCTCTATTTTAACGTGATGTCAATTTTGACTTTTTGATAGATTGAGATAGTATGTGAGAAGAACGAAAATTGAGATCTAATAGCAAAACAAGATTAGGAGACTTTGATAGAGATACTCTCATATTTATGTGGCATGGGATAGAAGTGCACCCATAGTTTAATCTTGTGACATACAACTTAGTCTAACTTGTATGGTTTTGTCGTCTACTCCTACTGACATGTGAGAGTCATTTGGCTTAGATATAATCATGCCTAAAATCTTGAACATGTTGAGAACCATATTGAGACATAGTCAACTTCATTGATATAAATGAATTCTCATTATCAATATACAAAGATCGTAAAGACACCAAGAATATTTGCAAATGTTGATATAACCGAGACTAAACTTAGATTGAGATTGATATGGCTACTATTAATGGTAAGCTTAAATAGCTGGTGCATTGTAAACCTAGTTGACATGGCAAGTGGAGCCCACCAAACACTCAATGTTTGTTCCATTTTTAAAACTCTTCCATTACATTATGTAGCAACTCCTTGTGGTTAATGTAATAACATTTCGTAATAAACCCACTTAGTGAATGAGTGCAAGGTGTTTAAGTAGAAAATGAAGGTTTGCAAAGAGATTATCAAATGATATGTTGTAGCCACTCTCATGATTCACAGCATTTTCTTTGCTACTTGATAAACCCTTTTTTTTTCAATTTAGTTTCAAGATATTGAATTTCTTCCCAGTTATGTTTTGATTTGCGATAAATATAGAATTGTGCTTTTGACCTAGATCTAGGTATATCTACAAGATCAATCTATCCTTATCCATTGATGAGTAATGGGTTCTCAATTCTCAACAAAGATCACTTCATCTTCTCCATCTTGTCCTCTCATTTCTTGATGTACTTGGTTGTATATACAAATATGATTCACTGAAAAGAGGGACAAAGTAGTTTCATAGAAAGACATCTCTTCGCAAAGATTTTTACCATTGTGAACAACTCTTTGATATGGATAAAGTTTTTGTTTACATTGCAATGTTGTTCTCTCCATTTGTGTTCTGTTGTTTGTTAGCTCTTTGTTTTCTCTCTTTTTTTTAATGTCCTTTTCTATTATAGAAAGTTAAATTCAATAGTTTGCAACATTTACCACTAGATTTCCCATTGAATATAAATCATACCTCAAAACTTTTATAGATATAAGATTTTTGTGTGCCCAATTGTGGAATCTGTGGCAACCTATTTATCCTCAATGGTTGGCAAAAAGAAGTAAAAGATTAACTAATTTATTTAAATGAGAGATTGAAATCCATGTTGAGGTCATTTGAATATTAGAATAGTTACACATAAGTCCCTATTTTTGGTGCAAAGATACTATTACCATTTTTTCACCATAGCTTAAAAATTGGCAGAGCTAGTATATTGTTTGTTTTAAAGTGAAATATTTTAAATTATTTCTGCCTTGCATAATTATGAAAGTTTCAGTTGTTTAGTGCAATGTGTTTCAAAAGGGAAGGTATCCAATTTGCAGTTCAGTTGTTTAACAGAAGAAAGTTTCAATTCATTCATTGCATTATAGGATATCCATCAGAGAGATAAGTATTTCATTCACTATAATGCTTATTCATTTACAAATGAAGTACATAAAAGGATAAACATTGCATTGAATGAAATAATGACAAATCAAATGTCCCACACAAGCCGTGGGTATAGCTAAACTAGTACAATCATAAGAAAGATATTATGCATCTAAAGACAACAAAGAAAATATTTCCATCATTGCCTGTTTGTCTCAGTTGATCTTCCTTGAAGTTGAATCTCCCTCGCTCCCGATCTTCGACAAGAACCTACAAAAATGTGGAAAAGGCTTGTTAGAGCTCTGAAAATAATTCCTTGTATGCCTATCAGAAGATGCATAATATATTGCTTATGGTGTACTGCATCAGACAAACATATCATCCATGAGTAAGACAGACTGAAAAGAAACAATCATGGAACTTCATTGTTTTATTGTAATATGTTTATTTCATGTGTAGTATAGGATAAGTCACGTAGCTGATTGAAGATATAACAACATGTGGTGCAAAATGAGGCTCCCACAAGGGTAGATCCCAACATGCTGCCCCTAAGTCTCAGGGAAATAAAATAGGAATGCTACCTCAGGACAGTGAATGAACTCCAAGATCAATACCCATCTGTGACTGTCAGCTCAACGTAATTTGAAGTGAGAGCCACCCATGAGCATCGAGCTCTTTACAAGGCTGCCCAATGAGGTATGGAACTGAGACAGGCATTTTCTCTTTTGAAGTATCAAATTATTAGGGGCAGCCAATTATCACTTTCAGTCATGAATGAATTATGCTTTCATCCATACAATGTGGATAGTCAATCAGAGACAATAGTGGTAAAGACAACTCATGATACCATCAATGAAAGGAAATGCAAAAGGAGATACTAATAGCATACATCTCGGCCTTTCTATTTCCTTTTCAAGGTAGAGAATTATAAATGTAAAGTGTAGTCACAAAGAGGTAACGTGAATATTATCATGACAGAGTACTTTTGGAACAATAGATGATGCATCGTATGTTACATGTTGAATATAGTCATGCCAAATGTATACAAGGGCCTCAGCCTTCAATAATGTGTGATAGGTACATCATGTATCTTCTCATTTACAGATTGTGTCCATTCAAGAGAAGGAGCAGCTCATGAACAAAATAGAACAATCATGGCATTTGAGTATGTCATGGTAGACATCAAATACAATGAGTCTAATATAAAAAATGGGAGATCCCAAATGCATTACATAATTGTTGGAACATAGAGCATCAGTAAGAAATGAGCATCATTGTCAAAGAAAGAATGGTACAGGTAATGCCCAGATCTGAATGCTAAAGTCCATATGCATTTTTAAAAGAGTCACAAAGCATCTTTGCAGCCTATGAGACTCAATGCATGCTTCCTGTGATAAGTGGTGGAAGTCAGAAATATGGCACAACCATATAACACATAAGCACACCAATAAGTCTTCAGCAAAGATTTCCAAATGAAAATATATGCCATATAATGGATTGAATGTACTCATATTAAGTGTATGCAAAATAAAACAACATCTCTCACCATTATACAAGAACAAATAGAATAGTTTATATGCAAGGTCAGGAGTAGCCAAAGCATATGAACAATAGCAGTCACCGATCTATGGACAGCTAGTTAACAAAGAACATTTTTATGACAGCCAAACAAGATTTTTATTAGAACAAGCCCAAATGTCCATTATTATTAATTCTGAATTGTCTAAATTTGAAGCCTGCTGATCAAGAACATTAATTGCATAACAGGGCATCAGGAACTACAAGAAAAGCACAAGAAAAGCCATGATTTTCTATTGAGAAAGACCAAATTTCTTCACTCAGCATCAAGACAGGTGCTTTTCCTCACAATATCATATCAATTGTCAAAGAGAAGGGAATTTTAGATGCAAAAGAGATTTAAAATGGTCATATCAAATAAGACAGCATATCAAGTATATGGAGATGAAATGGATGTATCACATCCATCAAATCAATCACTATGAAGCTTTAACTCTGAGAGTTTCAATTCACAATTTCAAATGCTACAGGAGAGTCCAAGCAAAAGGAGATAGCAAAAACATAGATGTAGTCATCATTGCACAATGCATGTCATTAGAGATCAAATGCAAAAGGAAAAGAGAAGGTTTTGAGCTTTTATTTCTTTTTAGATGCTCAGAGAAGTGTAACATGTCAGTGTATGCCCAACCACATATAACATTGTGTATCAGAAAATCTCCCTGCATTACGTCAAATATGGAATGAGAAATTTAGAGAATAATGTTTTAGTTAGAAGTCAAAGGAGTGACATAGAGAATACTGCAAATTTATTTTTGGCATACTACAACATGAATGCAAAAAAGCCATTGTTGTGCCATAGAGGTGCAGGCCCTAGATACAAAGGCATAGCCTTTCAAGTCAACAATAGTTATTATAAAGGAGGATCATGAATATCAATCATAGGAGGTGAGATAAAAGTTTCAACATGTTGAATGTTGCTCGCAATATACAAAAAGTTGAAGGTGATCAAAGCCAAGTATCCATGAGAAAGAGTGAAGATGTCACTAATCATCAAAATAGGCCATCACAAGAGCAAAGTTATGAACAAGAAGCCACACATATAACCTGCAAAAGATACATGTCAAAAGAGAGATACAGTATGCAGGGCTACATTCGAGGTGCAGTAGGAACAACTTACTCTTCACACAGTATGGGAGATGGAAGTTCCAAGATAAGAGAGACAACATTTATGATCATCTATGAAGTTGTGACAGAAAGAGAAACAACCAAAATGAATTCTGTCATCTACAAGACTGACAAAAAGAATACTAATGAAATACAAAATCATTGTTCTAAAGACTCCAATAGGATTCAAACCTGTGGCCCAGCATATAGATTTTTCAAAACACTAAGTTTGAAGTTTTAGAGCAGCTTACCGTGTTATGCCAGAGATGCATTTTTGGGCCCCAAAATAATGCATTTGAACCCCTAGCGAGGGTGTCACTCATTCCCCCTAGTGGCATCCCGATACAAAGAAACAAAAATAGAAGAATGCATTAGAATAAAACATTATGGCTGTAGTCTCAGAGGAGAAAACTTCAAATACAGATCTCTAGAATGAGAGAATGAAGTGCATTGCATTCTCGGGCCATATTCCCCAGATATCAAGAAATGATACAAAGCCACAATTTTTAGGAGGTAAGGATCTTACCTTTTCTTCTTCTCTGAGCGAAGAACTATATACATATGTTTGTGGGTTCGGTATATAGCTTGTTTTGAAATCTTAGACCAGAAGCTCCAATGGCGGCCCCAAACATAGTGATGACGAGATAGCAATGAAAAGGTGTCAGAAGGCTTCAAAACAGTCGGCATAAAGGCCAAGTTTTTCCCCAAAAATTAAGGGGATGAATCAAATGAGCAACAGAAGTTCTTACCTTAAATTTCTAGTCGGTAATCATCAAGAAAAGATCATCAGATGTAGAGGAAATGACGGGTTCTATCCAAAACCCTAGCTTGCACTGTGGCGGCCGGTGTGTAGAGCATAGTTTCAAGAGATTACAATGGCAAATTGAGGCAAGATTTTAGGGCATTGAGCACTTTTGTGTTAGGGTTTCTAGTGGAGCCCTAACTTGAAATGAAGTTTGAATTACACTTGTTTATTTTTTTGAGTTGGAATTAATGCCCGTGGGGGGTTATTATGTCCTTTTTTTGACAAGGTTGATGGTTAGGCTATATGCCTTAAATTCCCCAATGGTCCCTTGCCTTTTGAAGACAAAACAAGTCAATGATACCCTTCTTGCAGGCCGAATGGAGATTAAGCCTTTTAGGCTTTTATTTTTACAACTACTCAATGGATCCCTTGTATATGCTATGCCAAGGTTTAGTGCCTTAAACTTATTTTAATCCTCTTGAAGATAGCTCATATACCCCTAAGAGATATTTTGTAGATCAAATAGAAGATAAGCATCATAGGTTTTAATTTTTACAAAAACTATAGTGTGCCTTGAAATATTTTTATGATTTTTTATAAGAGAAATCAACATTGTAAAATCCTTGTAAGGTTTTATTTTCTTTAATCAAAGCCAAATTAGAAAACTGCAACCATGTAAAGTTTGTTTTAAAGAAATAATCTATAAATTGCTTCAAAACTAAAACTATTTTATGCAGTTAAATCAAAGTAAAGGAGATAGGATCTTCTTTTGTTTTTGCTTTCTTCTGGGCAAGTCGGTTAAATAAGGACAAAATAAGAGCCTCTAGGGGTTAGATAGGGCCTAATTTTAAAGCAGATTTCATGGGGCCACCTAAGGGAACAGTTTAGTAGTTTTATTCTTTAGTTTGGAGACAGATTGGTGGCAGATTGAGAGCTTTATTTTTGGCTTTTCTGAGGATCTTGAAAATGGACTTGGATGCCTATTATTAGAAGCTTTTTTCCAGCTTTCTTTGAGGATATTTTTCATAGGATACATGGTAGAGATATATCTCTTTTTGACAGGTTCTAGTTGCAGTTTGGTAGAATAGGATAGAGATTAGAGTTCAGGATATCAGAGTCTTCCCCTCACAGTGAGAGTGTTGTATTTAGTCTATGTACTCATTATTCCTTCAGTTATAGAGCAGTAATTTTCCTTCACTTTTGCCTCTATTTTTGCAAGATTGATTTGATATTACACTATGATAAGTATTTATCCTCTGTTTTGTCTTGATTTTGTGATAGATATATAAATATTTTTCTTGGTTCAGGTTACATGTCGTGTTTTGATTAAACCTTCATGTAAAATAGTTATGAATTAGGTAGAATCAAGTGTTGTGAAGATTAAAGTTCTATAGTCTAATTGTGAGTAAGATCTGATAGGAGTTTAGTGTTGATGCATCGCCTTAGAGATTCATTCCAGTTATTTATTTTAGTATACCTTTCTCATCCCTTTTCTCAGACAAATCGTTAGATTAGAAAAATCTTAAGGAGAACCAGCTCACTCTAGAGATTCACTCTCACTATAGGAAACCCACATCCTGAGAGTGTTTCCATGTGTCAACAGATAGCTAAGTCTTCTGTAAGCTTAGCATAGGGTGCATATCTGATTGATAATAGATACACTTAGCAAAATTTACATGGCATAATTACAAGGTAATTTTCCCTTAGTAGATATCATCATATCATACTAAGTAGTAATGCCTCACTCTTTTTCATTCTTACTTAACAAAGGAGAGTTTCCCTATTATTGTTTGGCATAGCCTATTCAAGCCATTTAAATTAATATACTTAATTTATTTATTTAATGGGACATTGAAATTTATACTAAGGTCATTTGAATAGGAAAATAGTTAAATGCATAAGTCCCTATTTTTGGTGAGAAGATACAATCAACAATAAAATGTTGAGTTGTCTTTCCATTAGATATATAAAATAGTTACAGAGAAGCTCCCTAGCATCTTTTCCTTAGACTTCGGAGCTCTAGAAGAGGGCATACTAGATCCATAATAAAATATTGGTAGCCTAGGCATTGAAAATGCTACTCAAGTAAAGCTTGGAAAAGAGCCATTAAGTAAGGACATATTATTATTTTCTATAAGGACAAATTTAAACAACAACAAAAGTATATAATTAGAATTTACAAACTTTACAAACATGACCACATTAAAATTTTACATTGAATAACTTTGAACCCAAATACATCACATAACTTAAAAGAATCTCAATGGACACATGAAAAAGACTAGCTAAAACCTGTTTGGGTTTTCTCATAATTTACTAAACAAAACCTAACAAAATTCTTTGTACTAGACATAACACCCAACCAACCTTCTACACAAAATACCTTTACATTTTGTTCAATGTTTGGTAATAACATTAGCCTTAGATATTACAATGGGGTTGTATTACAAACAAATTTAGGTAATAATCTAATTGTGAGTTGTTGCTATTAAAATTTAAATGAATGAATGAAATATGAATTTATTTCTAATGTAAAGAACATGACATAATAGTTTTCATGAGTTAATAGGTCTTCTAAAACAAAATTAGAATAATGGTCGTGCCTCTTTACAAGAAGGGAAAACAAGATTTCAGACAAGAAAATCTTTAGTAAAAGGCAAGAAGGGGGAATTGCAAGAAAATATTTAACATTAATCCACATCAAAACTACCTAGATCAAAGAAAAAATGTGTTGTTTTCATATTATGGGGAAACTAGACGTATCATAAATGTGCACTTCGATAGAAGATGGGTCAGCTAGAAACGAGAGAATCATGGGAGCAGATGAAAAAGGATTTCTAGTGGGAATAGTGAGATGAACAAGTGGTAAAATGGCAAGGCATCACCAGATCAAACCAAACTATATTGTTTGAGTAGGCTTGCCCACAGTAAACATATGTCATCAGATAAAATAGGGCATACAAAGAAGAAAACGAAGGATGCATTGTCAATAGGGGTAACAAGACATTTTCAAACAAGGATTATAAAAAATAGGAAAATATCTATAGAGAGAAAAAAGGGAAGCCATATTCAAAGGGGTGTTCTTCAACGTATCATATCAAATGGCCTCATGAGAAAATTCAAGCTTCATAGTTTAGAAAAAGGAACTCTGTGTCCAAATCCTAGAATCCTTGTTCAAAGACAAGATGGGAAAACTTAAGGAAACTGCATTAATTGGTAAGTTTTGGAAAATCGCTTCCCAAAAAATGTTTTTCTTGAATGGATTGAACAAAAATATCCTTTAATAGATGATTTGATAGTATTAGAAGAAGGTTTATTTATTGTTATTTAAAAAAAAAAGGAAGATGTGGATTTTATTTTCTAGACAAATGCCTAATTTTTAAATGATGGGGCATGGCTTTACTGTCAACCATGGAAATCAAAGTTCAATGCATTTAAAAAAAATTCCTTTGCCCCCTTCTAGATAAGCCTCAAAAATTTGCCTCTGGAATATAGTCACAAGTATCTTGAGATTGATAGATGATTCTATTAGGAAGTTTCAAGTCAAAGATGATAATCCACCTTAGGACATAGAACCACTTACAAGGATATGTATCCTACTAGAAATAAAAAAATGGCTTCCCTAAGATTATCAAGATTCCAACCACATAAGGAACATGGGAGAAAGAAATATTTTATGAGGCTTGTAGATTATATGCATGAACTGCAAGGGATAGAGCCATATCAAATACAACAATGGAAATAATAAAGTCAGTAGAGAGACAACGAACAATAATGTATCTATAAAAAAAGGATCCTATTTTGCTACATACATCTAAAATAGAGACAAGTCTGAAAACAAACTTAGGTTTAGAGACTGCTATGGTATCCTAAATAAATGGAGAAGGCCAAGACTAGTTCAAGTTAGAAGGACTATAAATACTCATACCCATAGTATCTCCAAGCAAGGACTTAGGAAACCATTGTGACCCAAAAAGAGTAGCTGATGATGAGGAAGTTGAGAAGATGAAAGATACACTAAATTCACTAGATGAAGCCATCATGATAGTTGGAAATAAAATTTGTGACGACATAGTAGATGAAGTACTACACGAGAAATTGGAACCAACAATGGTAGAGAGATTATCACTATCCTAGACAGTGATGGAGGAGAAAACAAAGGTCTGGACACTAGGATAGAATAGAAATGGATGTAGAAAAATGTCCAAAAAGACAAAAAAAGGAAGTTTTTGCAGGAATACAATCCACACTTGAGAAAACACTGAAACAGAGGAGAGTGGACAACTCTCCTCAAGCTCAATGAAGGTACTCTCATGGAATGTTATGGGCATCAATGGCTCTAACGAAAAATACCTCATCAGGTGTCAAATCAACGAATTAAAATTTGACATTATTTTTTACAAGAAACAAAACTATCCAAGGAATAAGCAAAAAAAATATTTCAAAATTAGAAGTTATGGAATTTATTTTTGGTTTCCTCCAGTCGGGCATTTAGGGGGATTGCCATCATGTGGAGGAGATGCCTTCTGGAAATGAAGGCAATATCATGGGGGGAGAATTAGATCTTGGGTAAGTTCAAAACATACATGTTGAATATCAATCTCTAGGTTATCAACGTATATGGACTAAAAGGAATTGCAAAAACGAGTAAGCTATGGAAGGTTATTAACACAATATTAACCTCTCTGAAATATGAAAGGGTGATTATTAAGGGAGACTTTAATGCAATAGAATATGAGGAGGAAAAAGTAAGATGAATCATCCCTCCCACAAGATGTATGGAAGATTTCAAGGATTTTATCTTTTTTAATAACTTGTATGACTATATACCATAAAATAGAAAATTCACATGGACCATAGAAGGAAAGATTTCAATCACATTGTAGAGAGGTTAGATAGATTGCTCATAACACATAAATGGCTCTTAGGGAATCAAAACTTCACTAGTAGCATCCTACCTATAGTTGGTTTAAATCACTATCCTATATGTCTAGAGTTCATGGAGGATAACTGCAAAAGAAATAATGTTTCTAAATTTGAATAAATGTGGTTCAAGGATCTAAGTTTTCTACCATAGTTGAAGAAATGGTGGAAATCCTCTCCATACACCCAAGGTTCAAGAATGTTCCAATTGGTGCAAAAATGAAAATTTATTAAAATAAAGTTCAAGAAGTGGAATTATTATCATTTAAAAAATATTTTCAAAGAAAATGATAGAATTCAAAACCATCTATCAGTACTATTAGCATATATAATTACTAATGGTATGACTGGTGCAAGCTATAATGAGTAAAAATGTCTAAAAGAGGAGTTGCAGGAAATTTTGCTTAGAGAAGAAATATATTGGTAGAAAAAATCTAGAGAAACATGGCTAAAAGAGGAAGATAGAAAAACAAAATTCTTTCACATTTTGACCAAATTTAAATGGGCATCCAATTCCATATATAATATCAAGATGAAAGATAGAGCAACTGCCACTAACCAAACGAAAATTCAAAGGGAAGTCATTAATTTTTCCAAGGGTGTTCTTGCTTGTGAAAAAAACCAACCACAAGTCGAACATGAGTCAGTGATGGAAAACATCCCAAAGTTGGTTTTAGAAGATCAAAATGAAAGTCGTATGAAAGAATTCACACTGGAGATTCAGCCTGTTATTTTTTCTATGTCAGGTGATAAATTACCTACACTAGACAGTTTCACAAGATCATTTTTTTAGAAGTTTTGGAGCTTCATGGGTAGGGATGTGTTATTGGTGGTGGAGGAAGGAGGAAAACATAGGAATATACAAAAGGAAATAAATACTTCTTTCATTGCTCTAATTCCTAAAACAATGTGTCCCTCTACTTTCAAATAATTTAGGCCAATTTCTCTCTGCAATACCCTATATAGAATCATTTTAGATGCAATAGCTTCAAGACTTGCAACCTTTCTTTTGAAAATAATCTTAGAAGAACAAGGAGGTTTTGTGCTTGACAGAGAGATAGCTGATGGAGAATTTGTCACACATGAGGTAATTCGTGCAATTCATGGGCTCAAAGTATCAGCTGTGGTAATTAAATTAGACATGGCCAAAGCATTCATTAAAATCAAATGGGAGTTTCTACTTCAGGTTCTATCAAAACTAGGTTTCTCCAAAGCTTGGTGCAAATGGATATATTCATGTATTTTAGGGGTAAAGTTTTTAGTGCTAGTGAACGACTTTACAACCGGATCCTTCAATTCCAAATAAGGTTTAAGACAAGGTGATCCATTATCCACCTACCTTTTCTTATTAATGGTAGAAGCATTCAGCTAGGCAATCAAGGTAGAGAATCAAAGAAACAAATGGAAATTAATTCATCTCCCATTGATTTGGGAACCTTTCACATATTCTTTCTTTAAAGATGACACTATGTTATTCAGTAGAGCTTCTATTATAGTGGCTAAAGTAATGATAAATACAATTTTAGCTTATTGTGAAATATCTGGGTAGTCCATTAAGATGTTGAAATCTAAGGTGTTTCTCTTTTTCATCTCAACTACTGTTCAAAGGAAAATTCTTTAAATTCTTAGATTCAGGACATAAGTTCTTCCAAGAAGGTATTTAGGCATCCCATTGTTTGTTGGCTTTAGTAGGAATGAATTACGAAAACACATCCATGCATCGATTAAAAACAAAATCTCTTCATGGAAAGGTAAATGGTTGACCATGGCTAGTAGATTAACAATGGTTAAGGCAGTCCTAGCTACTATCCCCACATACATGATGTCAATCCACAAAATGCCTAATGGAGTTGTACCATAAATTGAAAAACTAGTTAGGTCTTTCCTTTGGAAAAGCAGTTAAAATAAGAAAAGGATACATCATATCTCTTTGGAAAAGGTTTGTAAACCAAAATCATTTGGGGGGCCAAGTGTGTTAAATATGGAGACACAAAATCTAGCTCTTGGTGCCAAACCAGTATGGAAGATGTACACAAAACCAAATGTGAAATGGGCAAAAATTATGCAAACTAAATATTTAGATTGTGGTGATAGAGAAAGGATCTTCATAGTTGCCAATATGCCAGTTGGTTCTAAAATGTGGAGCTTCCTAATCCAAGGGAGAAAATTCATTACTCTATAATTAACATGGATTGTTCATAAGGGCGATAAAGCACTATTCTAGGAGGATTCATGGAATGTCCATCCTTCATTAGTCACAAGAGATGATCTAAATGAGGCCAGGATATTTCTAAAACAAGCCTGGGGAAATAAAGTCAAAAATTACTAGGAACCTTGGGATCAGGATACTAGTGGCAAAGCTAGATGGAACAATTTCAATGAATGTGATTTTCCAGATCTCAAAAGGAAATATTGAGAAATACTTTGGCACAAAGAGTCATCATTTCATCTAAAAATGAAGATGAGATCAATTGGGCTATGGCTAAGTATGGGCTCTACATAGTAAGACAAGGATACAAATATTTGTCAGAGGAGAACAAAATTGAATGGCCCTACAATCTTTGTTGGGGTGATGTATTCCTTCCAAAAGTGGGATCGTTTACATGGTTAGCACTTCACAAAAAAATTTTAATAGAAAGAAGGATGAACAAGATGTGATTTTCTCCTACTTCCAGGTGTGTACATTATGGAGAAGAAGAAGAAGACATGAATCATCTACTACTTAATTACCGTTTGAGTGGTAAATATTGGAAATGATTATGTGCAAAGCTGAATTGGGAAGCCCCGTTTCCTAAGTCTCTACTTGATCATTTTAAAGGTTGGCCTGCCATCTATTTAGAATGAACATTTGCATGTATATAGGAGGTAAGCCCCTCATTGGTTATCTCAAACATCTAACTAGAATGAAATTGTAGAGTATTTAGGAAGTCTATATCTCACATAGCCAAGATAATTACCAGATTATAAGGAGACATCTCAGAATTGGTTATGTCAAAGGTCACCAAGAGTTCAGTTTCTAGTGGTAAATTTATAAAATGGGATAACCTATTGCTAAAATAGTGGCAGTAATTGCATCCTCCCCCTCTCATGGTTCAATACAAATCGTAGGAATAAGGTGGATAGAATTCTAATTAAATGGTCACCTCCTATTGTCCCTTTAATTAAATTAAATTTGGATGGAGCCTCTCGAGGCAATTTGGGGTGTCTAGGGTTGGTTATATCTTACACGATCCCCAAGGGAATATTTTGGTGGCAAAGGTGATCAAACTACCCCAAGGCTCAAATATTCAAGCTGAGGCCTATGCTCTCATGTTCAACCTAGTCTTGGCTAAAGGATAGAAGGTAGAACATATTTAGACTGAAGGGGACTCTATGTTAATAATAAATGCTTTGAAGTCCAAAAGTGTGTCTAACTAGAAACTTAAGTATATATTTGAATCTACATGGAGGAGCATGGACGAAGTGGAAAATTATCTATGCTCTCACTATTACATGGAGGCAAACAAAGTTGTAGATTGGCTTGCAAATCTTGAAATAGATCAATGCCAAAGTATTAATGTTTTCAATGAAAAATCACAAAATCTTCCTTCAGGACTTCAAAATTTGATAGAGATGGATAAAGTTTTGAATCCTCCTCAATTGGTGCTTCAAAGAGATAATTTACTAGGTGGATGATCCAAGATACTATTAGAATAATGGAACAGTGAAAGTAAAAGAATAGTAGAACAGTAAACAATAACACAACACAACTTAGTTTAATGTGGTTCACCATATGTATGGCTACATCCACAAAGCAGAGGAAAACTCTATTATTATGTGTTCTCAGATATATCTTTATAGCAACATGTACATATGCTTATATCGAATACAATATAGATAAGATACAAAGAGCCAAGACAATGAAGAGTCACCGAGAGAGGACAAGAGGTGACCGTTGGATTTCATATCCAACAATCTCCCACTTGAAACCCAACGAGTGCTGCAAACTTTCAAAGTTGTTCCCCTGCTTTAGGCCCATATAGGCCCAATGTCATATCTTGATATCAGCCCAAAACGAAGATTTCAGCTTCACCAAATTCTATTCAAGAACACATTGGATTAATCTTCTCCAAAACACATTGGATTTAATAACCTCCATAGATTTTTGAATCCTATCAAATCTGTCCATCTAATTTGAGAGCTCCATCAAAATTCTCTGAATTTCCCTATCAACCCCAGTTTCTGAATCATATTTCACTTTCTGTGGGACCCTGAGTCACAAAAGCTTCTACATTATCACAAACACCATTCACATTCACAACTAGATCTTTAAAACCCCTGGAAAGCATCTTATGAGCCTCATCCAACATAAACATCTTGATGTATTCAGCCCCAAAACTTGTTGAAATAAAATTATGAAATAGAAGATTGCTTGTGAGAGTAACATGGCTTGGCTTCACTCCTACCTCCTGCATTTTACTAAACAGTTTCAAAGCCAATTCACTATATCCAAACTACACATACCCAACAATCAGTGTATTCCATAAGACCTCATTTTGGTCTGGCATTTCATCAAAAACATTCAAAGCATCTTCTATACTTATGCACTTGGCATACATGTCAATAAGGGAACTTCCAACAAAAGCATCCAACCCACATCCAATTTTGATCAAGTGGGAGTGGACTTGCTTACCTTGTTCCAAAGCATGTAGGGTAGCACATGCATGGAAAACACCAGTAAAGGTGAATTGATCGGGCTTTGCCACTGCTTGTTGCATTTCACTAAATATCATTAGAGCCTCCTCACTCAGGCCATTCTGAGCCCATCACACTATCATGGAAGTCCACAAAACTTTGTCCTCAACACTAAGGGAATAAGTAGAATTTATGTCATCTTTTGCTTTTGGCAAAGGCTCTTGGGAGGTTTCATTTACAAACAACAAATCCAACTGAGACCCATCTCTCTGAACTACAATATCCCATGAATACACTGACCGAGGAGCACACATCAGTGTGGCCAAGATTGTGTCAGTGGCAAAAACAACAGCCTTATCCTCACTTGCAAGGTGCCTTATGAAAGGATCATCAGTAGTAGTGACCTTGAAGAAATTTCTATTCTTGAAACGCTCCAGCCACTTCACACTCTTTGGTGTGACTTGATCATACCCTTTGTCATAGTATTCAAGTGCACCACAAAGCACTAGATCCTCTGGCTCGCCAACACTGTAGTTCAATTTGGAGAAACCGTTGAAGGGGACCTAGTCAAGCATTGTTCACTCAGGCTGGATGTCCACAGAGCTCTTCAACACCACTGCTTCCATTCGCTGCATGTTATTCCTGTTCTGATTATAAACTGATATTGGCGCTACTGCTCCTTCTCTGCCTCCCTCTTCTTGGCCTCAACTTCTTCATCTTTCCTCTAAGGGAGTTGGCTCTGCTGCTGAATCCTCCACCTGGGGCCAAACTTGGGTTTTCCATCAACCAAACTGAATGACTTCCAAATGTAATAAGGGAAGTGACCTTCCAAGTAGGCAGTGTGACTTTTGTTAGAAACAATGACCTCAAGAAGAACTGGACCATAAACTTTCTTTTTGAAATCATTGCTGTGATTTTTCACCCATTCCACAGCTTCAAATATTGCCACTCGGGCATCAAATAGCTTCATTCCTTCGAATTCCTTACCCCCAATAGTGAAGTTATCTGGAACATTAGTTGGCCCACCCTTGGGGAAAATTCTATCGTCATTGTAAATCTTCTTTGGTTTCTGGAACTGTACCATTCTCTGCTTTAGATTGTTCAGTGACCCTTCTATGATTTCACTTTATTGAGAAAACAAACTGAGTAGGTGATCGATAGACATGTCCATGGGAACATTTTTGACATAGATTTTTTTGGCAGATACGTCAACGGTGGGCTGAGCCTGGTGAGAGGGTCTAGCCGAGGCCAATTAGCTGTCGGTCATGCAGCCATCAATATTTTTGTTGGACTCCTTTAGGGCATTGAGAGAGCCATCCATATTCTTGAAGGTAACAAATCCGTAACCCTTGCTCTTGCCAGTGTTCTTGTCCATGATGACAATACCTTCCTCCATCTCTCCGTAATGGGAGAAGAGGGACTTAGCAGTAGTATCCCAGTTGAGCCCCCACACGAAGAGCTTGTGCTGCACAGGATCTTTGTCTGCAATGCCTCGCACCGCCTCCAGAACGTCTAAATACTTTGTACCTACTTCCTGCACAATATCCACCAGCTGCTCATGGCTGAAATTCTCTATCATTTTCCCAACATCCTCCACCACCATTGTTACTTCCGTTTCCCCCGCCCCACCATTTTCTTCCACTTTTCTCTTCTTCGACTCCATTATCTCGCCCGCTCTGCAAATTATTGGACTCTCTTCTTGCTCTAAGAAACAAAGGTCCCATTCAGAAAAAGGCAGCTCTTCTTCTGTGCAATCTTGTGCGAGAGTTTGGAAGGGAGAAGGTGAAACGACTGAATCACTTCTCATAAGCCTTCCAATATGTTGCTCTGCAGACTCGAGCAACTCAGATGAAGCATTATTCGAAACATCAGACACCATAGAACTACCCTACCTACGCTTTTGCTTTCTTCCTTGACCCACTAAAATCCCTTCACCTCCTCCAACTCCAGTATATCTTCATTTTTCCAGCCATCCCACCAATGTACATGGCATTTCATTTTAGCTTTCACATCAACATCTTGCTACTATATCCTCTATTTCCTTCGGCCTCTATATCTTTTAGCCTCTATAGGCTCTCCGATTCTTCTAGCATGTCAAAATCCTCGCCTTCCAAATCTTGCAGAGGCCTTTCCCACACATATCTCACCTGGGTAGTGCTTGGGGAATCAAGAGCCACATAGACAGGAGATTCATCTACTTCCATTGGTACAATTTCATCTAGCTCCAAGTCATGTCCGTAATTGTTACCGCAGCTCCCACTTCATCAAAACTCACTCCAGAGCCACACAACCAAGACATGAGAGCTAGAGCCCAATTATCCAAAGCTGCTACATCCATTTTCCTGGAAATTTTTCATGATTTCCAAAACAGCTTTTCCACCATTGGCTTTGATACTAATTGTTAGAATAATGGAACAGTGAAAGTAAAAGAATAGTAGAATAGTAAACAATCACCCAACACAACTCAGTTTAACATGGTTCACCATATGTATGGCTACGTCCACAAAGCAGAGGAAAACTCTATTATTATGTGTTCTCAGATATATCTTTACAGCAGCATGTACATATGCTTATATAGAATACAATATAGATAAGATACAAAGAGCCAAGACAATGAAGAGTCACTGAGAGAGGACAAGAGGTGACCGTTGGGTTTCATATCCAATAGATACAAGTAACCATTATATCAGTGTATCCTTCTTATCGAGGTAGATATGGGAGGTTTAGTGTCAAACATAAATTAGAGCATTAGTGCTTTCAAATTTTTTGAGACTGACATAAAATGTATAGCTCAAATTTAATGTTGATTGTGATAACGGTTTGGCTCAAGATTGGTTTCAAAATGGCAGATATAAATCTTGTCTTGTCTTTACTGTCATCATCAAGCTAACGCTGTCTGGCCAATGGCTCGATAAGAATCACATCCATCACCAAATCACAAGCAAATTTCATTCATTTTTTAAATTGGATGATGTGGTAGGTATTTACTATTTGGGATCCCGAACGTCATTAGTAAATCAACTTGCAGGGTCCGATAATACTCCTATCGTGCGCTCTTCTTCATTAATCTCGATAGGGCAAGGGATAATTGAAGTGGAAAGAATCTTGCCACATATCATTGTATGAGTCGATATTCTTTATCACATTTATTCCCTCCAAAAATGGGAACTTTGCCAATATTTATCACTCCAAAAATGGGTAATATTTGTCACATTGAATCTGTTGTCTCCTGTCTTGTTTTTTTTTGGCATTTCTACTATGTTTAGGTTATCTTTCATGGTGGTGCATATAGATAATTAGCTCATGAACTTCCAGATCCCGCTACCTCCACTATATTGGGAGTATATGGAACAAGGTGCATATGATATAGTGAAGCTACGATAAGTTTTCGACATAGACCACCTGCATGTGGAGTTTGTAGTCAGGATCATTATCGGCAACTCATTGCACAAAGCTTCCTCCTGCTTTTTAAGACTTTCTAATGTGACTTCTATCTTTCTATCCAACACCTATCCAACACCATGGACCTCACCCAAGAGGCTGATTTCGTGACACCAATTAGCTTTGGCTTCATATACGAGCATCTGTCCAACATAGATAGGGGGAAGAGTGCATTGGATGGTTACAATATTTCCAAAGGTGATGCACCTCTTGACAGTCTCTTTTCTATCAACCTCCTCTACTCCTATCTGGTCGTAGCGTGTGTCTATTGTGCATTCAAGATTAGACTTTGCTCAAGCTACATCAACACCTTGCACGGTGTTTTGGAAACCCGCCGGTTTCAACTTCCCATTCGTTTAGATGCCAAGACAAGGGAAATATTTGTAGCCATAAGGTTCCTACAGCTACATTCTCTAGACCTAGAACTGTGTCCCCGATCAATAGCACTGCCTGCTCTCCGTCTTCCCACTACTACCTCGCCTCTGTTAGAGAAAACTAACTCCTGCCCTGACTAATTTCTAATATAAAGTAAAATAGGAATGTTCATTAAAAAAATTATGTAACACATTACACAACCAATTCATTAAAAAATTTATGGAACACATTACACACCCAAATTTCCCATTGGTAGGTAATTTTGATAAAGAGTTTCTACCCATAGAGAATCTATATTATTGAATTTGTGAAAAATATGAATTTTCCTTGCAGAATCTAAGCCAACTAAGTCTATAAATACTATGTTGGGATATACAGAAATGCAACAACCACTGGTCTGTGATGTCCTTAAGATTTTTGTGTCACTTAAGTGCTTCCCAGTTACCATTCGTAATATACCTGATCTCAGTAGATTTTGTTCGATACAAGACGAAAACTAGTCTTGCTTTCATTCTTTCTGTGTCTTGGTTTGCTTGGGCTATTTTAATTTCTGAATCTTGGCTAATGAAGCTACCCAACGCTGCAGTCATAACCTCTGCACTTTCTCCTGCCGCCATCTTTAGTGCGGTCCAGCTAGGGATAAACAACATACTCTAACATTTGACTTTGGAGCTCCAACAAGATTAAGGGTAGGATCATGAGTATCAAGCCCTATAGGGATTGAGAGATTCAAGCAATGCTACAAGCACCTAAACTAGGGAAGAGATCGCAACAAGAGTGGGAGCAACACACAATAGGGAAGGGTATACGACATCAATAGGAAGAGGACCAAGGACCTCTGAAGAGGAATCATCGTTAGAATAAAACAGTGAGATGCTGACGAAGGGCATTTATCCACTATGAAGAAGATCTCAAAACCCTATGTCACAAGCATTCTGAAGCCAAGTATGTTAGAACTGCAGTAATTTCTCCTCATCGCATGAGGAGAATGCTAATAAAACTCTAGTTTAATAGTTTTTTTTGCATGGATAATAATACTCAGTTAAATCGCATGAATTTAACTTGATTTCAGCAGTTTAAGTTTAGTTATCTTTTGCATGAGCAAATTAGGTCTAGTTATCTGATATTTTGTATACAAAAGAAATCTTCTACTAATAGAGGCATATTGTAACCACTGAGATACAAGAAAATTAATACAGTTTGATTTTTTCTGTAGCAGTTTCTCTGTTGTGTGTCTCTGTTTTTTTTTTAATTGTCTTATGCATTCTTTTCATTGCTATTTCAATCTTTATTAATTCTACAAATGGTGTCAGATCAAAAAGATCCTCATAGCCAAGTTTAAGCAGTGGATTGAAGAAGGAAGAGTCAAGTTGTCTGCAGTCTGAAGATTGTTGCTGGTGCAGATCTGTTGCATTTTTTTAAAATGGAAGAACCACCAAATATTGAGAGTGATGATGCCTTCATTGAAGATGAGGCAATTGTCCTATTTTGAAGAAGCCAACACTTTGAAGACAGATGGATGTAGTAGAAGATAGATCGATGTTCAATAGTCTGAGATGCGTGTGGATTGGAGAAACTATACCTCATTGGGGTTATGAGACATACATGTAAGGATTGATGTCCAATAGTTCAGGGGAGATTGGGAAATCTGGAAGTTCAGCATCATACCTTTAAGAGGGTAATGAGACACTTCATGTGCAAATGGTGTCCAATGATGTTGGGAACTTGGATTACAGCTAGGAGGCTACTGGAGCAGCTTGAATAAGTTTTACTAGTCTCAATTTTTTTTTTAGAGAACAGCTTTTGAATAATGCTGAAATAGTTACTAGTAGAAATTAAGGGGGAGTGCTAGAACTACAGTAATTTATCCCCATCGTATAAGGAGAATGCTAATAAAACTCTAGTTTAATAGTTTTTTGCATGGATAATTAAAAGAATCCTGAATATCACAAAGATAAATCACAAGCACATAACAACACAATGAATAGATGAAGTCACCCGATGCATAAAGATGAGCAATGTAAGAGAGTACATATAGGCTTGAGTAACCTTGAGTTAATGGGAGTCAATCCCATAACTTAAGGAGAGCTCAAGGAGATGTGGCTAGCTAAGTGGAGTGAAGGACTCTTCCTAACTGCCACACGCCCAGCTGAGGTGTCTTATGCCATGTGCATAAATGAGGCTTCCAAATGAAAGCCAAATGAAGCCAAATGCAATGTGTACACTAATAATAATAATACTCAGTTAAATCACATGAATTTAGCCTAATTTTAGTAGTTTAAGTTTAGTTATCTTTTGCATGAGCAAATTAGGTCTAGTTATTTGATATTTTGCATATGAAGGAAATCATTTATTAATAGAGGCATATTCTAACCGCTGAGATACAAGAAAATTAATATAGTTTGATTTTTGCTGTAACAGTTTCTGTGTTGTGCGTCTCTATTTTTTCTATTGTTTTATGCATTCTTTTCATTGCTATTTCAGTCTTTATTAATTCTACAAAGTAGTCATAGTAAAATACCATAGACAAAAAAAAAAGTGATGCCCTTATAATCAAGAGACTAGTGCCATAGATGATTAGCCACCTATAGAACAACTTCTACTATAAGGGGATTAGATAAGTATATTCCACCAAGATGCAAGTAAAGGCAGTATGGAAGAAGAGAATTGTGGCAGAGTCCGCCTTTAAGAAATGCCTCAAAGAGTTTCCAATTGTTTCATAGCACGAATTGCACCAAAAATGTAGAGGAAGGTTGAGTAGATGAATCTATTAGGAAAGGTGTCTCAACCTTGCACCTAATGCTAAGATTACAAACAATGCAATTTTTAGGTTGAAAATAGAAAAAATCAATTTTTGAACTATAGAGTTACTGTTTGGCCAAAATAAAAATTTTGGTTTGTTCAACACTAGTTACCTAGTTCCTATCTTGTGGACCTCTTTGAGCTCTACAATTTTAAAAGAACAAGTCCAATCATCCTCCTAGGTCATAAGTCATGGTCTCTAGAAGTTGGGCCTCCTGCATTGAAAATGTAAAAACATCAACATATAAAAGAGTTGTAAAGGGTAGTTAAACTTGTTGACCAAAATTTCATAAGGCCTCTTTGGATGGGGACAATGGAGCCAAAATGGAACACCCAACTTGGTGAGTGGATTATAACAAGGTTATGATAGGTGTAAGGAGTATGCTTCTCTTAGCCTATAGACTCATCTTGGAATTTGGGTGTTGGATTTTTGACTAAGGATTTGGGTGCCACTATTTTGGGTGGTCTTATCTCATTCTTTTCTAGTTACAATTTGATGGTTTCATATATGTATCTCCTTGTGAAGGCTTGCTCTACAAGTGTATTATAACTGTGTTTTTTATTGAGTAATACATTGAGCTACTTTGGAGCGTGGCATTTTTCTCATGAAGTGTTTTCCCCATGCAAATGTATGTTCTAGTATATTATATTTTTTATGTTTATATGTGTTTCTACTTCCTATAATTGTGAAAAAATTGAAATTTGTGCAACACTCTCCTAAGAAGTTTATTGTAGCAAGTGTTTCTACATACCTTGCTTCCTTTTAGAATCAACATTGGAAAAATGTTGAAGGATTCCATAAGAGAGTTGAAAGATGGAAACCATGGCTTGAGCATGATGGAATGGTGGCCCAAACACCAAATACATCCATCATAGTATCTCTATTAGAAATTGAGGTTAAGAGCATGAAAAGAAACCCTAGCACATAGGTAGATATGAATTTTACCATCCATTAGAGGATGCCAATGCTCATAAATCCATCTATTTTTCTCAGGTAGCTGAGGCCACAATCATGTAAATGTACAAATGAAAACCTTCTCAAACAATAAGTCTCATTTTTAATCACAGCTTCCCCTAAAACGATAACAAGTGTGAACTAGATGCACTTGAGCACAATCTTTAGAAGAAGAGAGGTGAAAGGTGCAACACCCTTCAAAGCCATGACCAAGAAAGAGGAGGCATCAAGAATAGAGCCCCCACCAAGAGAGGCCTCATGCCCTTCCAAGATTCTTACTGTATTAGGAGTCACACACTTCATAAAATGAGAAACTTGCAAAGTACCAACAAAATTGTGCATCTTAATAAGACAAGGAGTCAAATTATTTCCACCACATGCACAATAGTAGGAACACCATCAAATCTGGAAAGCTTCGCAATGGAGGGTTCTTATAGTAGAGGTGATGAGAAAGAGGTTGAGGCCAAGAGAAATGGGAGAGATTTGAACTTTTGCTATAAATATAATATTCAATTGATTATGTTTTGCACATAAGTTAGTTTAATCTTGAACCTTTTATTTATTCTTCTCATCCATCATGATTGATATGTTATATGTAGGATTTCCTAGCCTAGATGAAACCATAGATGTGGGTAGGTATCTTTTGACACAATTATTCTCACATCCTCTTTTCCTTATTCCAAATCTTTTTTGGAACCACATATATCAAGTTGATCCTTATGGAGATTCTAGCTATTACTTATCATCTTACAAGAAAAATACTTCAAATTGAGTGCTTAGAATGTTATAGTCGAAGACAAGCCCTAGAAAACTAGTAAGCATCAAAGGGACTTGTTCCACATCATTAGGATGAAGTTAAATAATTATTCGTTGTATTATCATCCTACATATGAATATTACTCTTGTCAACACTATAAGCATTCTATACATCATTGTCTTGTGTGTATTTGGTCTTTAGTAAATTGACAATGAGGCTTGATGGACATCAACAAAGTGAGTTAGCTTCCATTGACCCATAATGAGATCCTAAAGGTTCTTAGCATCATAATCCTAAATGAAATATCACCCATATGTGGCATAATATTTTTAAAGAAAGAGAGATCACAAGCTAGAACTATAGATTTTGGGACAAAGTTGTTGATTTCTTGTGTATAAAATTGTAGTTTTGGTTGCATCCTTCAACAAATAGAGATAAATGACAATTATGTAGCAATGTGTACAATAGAGTTATGATATTAGAAGTTTGAACCCATCATTGTGTATTAGCTACAAATAAAATATGTTGTCAACTAGTTATATTAGACAAATAATGCTAAGTACGTCAAATCCCTTCATTTTTGTTTCATGTTTCAATCTGAATGCATGTATTATCTATGTCTATATACTTCATAATTGCTTTATCATTTACTTAGGCTTGGATAATTTGTAGGATGTCTTTTTATCTCTACAATTAGTGAATAGAAGATTTACTCACAAACAACACGCTTAAACTCCTCTATTAAAAATATTGAGAGCTAGTTTGAAATCAAGATGTTGTTCTAATAAAAAGAATGGAGAGATTGTCAATGACTTTTCTTATCTATAAATTGATTTAATGGTTGAAAGTAAATTTTCTCTAGTTTTAGATAAGATAAATACATATTTCATAGTTTTACACGTAAATGAAGTGATTGATGGAATGATAAACTCTCTTTCTTAGATGGATCTTTCTTCAATTTTTACTATTTTAAGGACCCAAAATTTTAGTCACAAAATGCTCAGCATATTTTGATTTTAGCAACAAGTTTTGGGGTGTTTTGAGTATTGTTCCTAGTTTTTCTGCAAGCTAGAAAATATGGTAAGTTTTCAAAGTAAAGTAGAGAGCGGCACTGATAGAGGTTTACCAAAGAATAGTGACACACTAAATCTAGGATCAAATTTCTATAGTAGAGGATGAATTTGTAAATGTAGAAGTGAATCATAGGCACAAACCCAAACCAAGATAGAGCAGACATCCGGTACAGAATTTGAGGTGACATAGACACATAGAGGCAATGCTTCCAAACTTAGAGACAATCAAATTCATAATCTATATCGCAGTCATTCATCAATAGCTATAGACCTAAGTACCTTTAATTATTACATTTACTTTCCATACAATGCCCATAGTTGTCAATTACTAATCTAGGTTAATTTATATTGAGTTGCACATGTTTAATCTAATCACCCTAGATTAAGTTTAGAGAAATTTTATTTTCTCTTACAACTATAAATACATCTACCTAAAAGATACCAATAAGACTACTTTACCATAGTGTATTGGTAAAATATAATTTCAATTAGTTAAACTTCTAAATGACAACTTTTAAATCATGTAAAATATTAATTCTACTTCCACATAACATATCTATCTAAATATTATATTTTAAATATTAATGTCTTAAAATAATAAAAAATAATAATATAAATATAATGAAATAATCTTTTTATTATAAAAAAGTATAGTAAATAGATAAATTATTTTTTTAATATTATTACCAATAAAACATTTAAATAATTTTAAAACATATAAGTTAGATTTTAAATGGAAACAAAATATTTAATAGTTTTTTTTTAAATTATAATTGTCATTTTGCTTTAAGTGTTTTATTTTAATTACTCTGATTTTATAGAATCATAACTTATGTATATTTATTTTATTAAAATTTTTTAAATACATATTTTAATAATATAAATGGCTATATATATTATTTTTATATTTTTAGTTTCCAGAGTTTAAAACTATGTTAAAATTCCTCTTCCATGATACAAAATGTATGGAGCTCACTTGAGAGAATGTACATTATAAGTTAACAGAGAAACATAAGCACTCAAATTTAGGTACTTCCCATGTATTTCCCTCCGGGAAATCAGATCCTTTTTTGATCTTCCACAAAAGATTATTTATAGAAATGGTGAAAGCATCATGGAATTCATTAAATTAAACAAGGCCTGGCATAATGTTAAAGATATTGTTCCTCGTCATCTCTTTCCTTTGTTCATCGGGGATTTTGTGCAGAGCATCTACAATGTTGATTTTTCTTTCTCTGACTATCTCCATGGGGATAAAAACTAAACAAGAATTTGTATAAGCAGGCCGATGCTAGAGATACTGATAGTAAGTAGTGAAGGGGTCAAATAACAAAGGGATGCATCTTGCAACAAGGGAATCGAATAATGATCTACGAGTGGGGCTGTCACCGCTTGGCAGCAAATGAAAGCTTTGACAGTGTAAAATATAAGGAGAGTACCAAATACATCAATCCCTCCTAAAAAGGTCAGTCTTACTCGATAGAAGTAGAACATGCAGCCAGATTTTTAAATATTCTGGATCACTTATTAACAAGAATAGCAGTGAGACAAACTAAAGAACCGTAAAAAAATAATCTCAAATGAGATGTCAACATAAGATACACTGAAAAAAATATAAACCTCACCAATGTCACCAATGGTCACCTTATAAGGAATGACTGAGGAGAGGTTAACCACATTGTTGCTTCACTCTGAGTGAGACATAAATTATCCATAACTCAGTCTTATTGATGTGATTATTAGTCTCATTAACATGAATTAAAGTTTACACAACAAACCTTCATCATCTTACAAGATACGATAAATTCAGGATGAATTTATGATCCCAAGTCTCCATTAGTTAGTTCTTGATCTTTTGATAGTTACTCAGAGTTGATGTGTGTTGTTGTTATTCATTTCGGGGCCTTATGTGCTTTAGTAATTCCTCTAAAGTTCTTCAATATTCCTTCAAATATTCCATCCTTTATTCCTGCTCTACACGAATCATCAATAATTCTGTCAAACCTTACTCTATTAATTCAGGATTTAAACAAATAGACATCAATTTGATTCTAACTTTGAGTAATTCACTTGAATTTGTCTCTAATTTAAACTAATTCTGAATATATTTCCAGATTCAATTAGTTCTTTTGATATTATCCCTATCTAAACTAATATTTGCTTCTACACTTCAAATCTACTCAAAGATTGTGTCTATAAGCATGTATTTCACTATAATTTGCCATTATTTGCATGATATCCACTATGATGTGTAGTTCTTCTGGATATATGATTATTTGCACTAATTTAGCATATTTTCACTATATTTGCTTATGATTCATCATTGTTTGCAGTTATTCAAAAGTTATCTATGAAATTGAAAATGAGAAAATAGAGTTTAGAGATTGAAATTCCTAAAATTACTTAAACTTGACCAATGAACCATATACATGCTCTGATATTGCAATGAAGAGAAGTAAATTAAATCATACTTTACTAGGATGTTCCACAAATCCATATGATCCAGTGCAAATCTTCTAGGAAAGTTGACAACAATGTGCAATAAAATGAAAGCACTTCTATTGAACGCAACATTTCACCATTAGACATCCAGAAATCAACTAGAAGATTATGTAGGATTTATAATGAGGATGTAATCTACAGCTGTGTCTCTATCAGGTATGCAAAGAATGGGTACATTTACAATGGTCTAGAGAAAGAACGTTATGAGAGAATTTAGCCTCCCTTATTTTAAACAATTCAATCTCCATTAGTCTCAGTAATGTAATCTCATTAGCTTTAGTAAATTGACCTCTTGCCATATATGTAATAATTGGCTTCCCCTACAAATGAGAAATCACGGTCCTTTTATAGAACAAAGGCAAAAAATGGTTACTTTTCATCTAATAGTTAGGATCCGCTTATAATAATCACCAACTCAGATTGATAGCACGTAATTGCCAGTTGTCAATATAGTTGGAAACAACTAGAAAAAATAATATTCCAACATCTTTGACAGTTGGCAATCCTTCCAGCTGGCAGATAGCACACTTGCTACGATCTTCTAGTTTTGGTTCACACCTTCTTTGTTTATCAACAATTTCATCCATTTTAGCCTTCCTTTCCAGATCCAGCTCCAATTCTATTGATTGTACATTTTGTGTAACATCTTCAACAAGCTTTAATTAGCTCCAATATCCTACAACAAATATAGAGAATTTAATCATCTGAATTAAAAATATTTTATATTTCAATCCTTACTTATAAAGTTGCCATTTTGCCCCTTTATCAGCAAAATATGCTCTCCCGAACTATGGCTATAATATTCAAAATGGTGAGCACAAACATAGATAAATTAAGTCATTGCACAAAAAATAAAAAATCTAGAATAATATATTATGTCTTGGAATGATGTTGCAATACAATACAATACAATGGCTTTTTAAAGCCTTATTATTCTTGTATATAACTTCTTACGGGAAAGTAACTTCCCAAAACCTAACTTATAAACTAACCTATTAATGCAAATTTAACAATGTAATACTATAGGACTATTATGCCAACATTCCCCCCTTATTACATTGTTCCTACAATAGTACCAAGGGACCCCCCCTGAATGCTAATATACTCAATAAAGCTGATTACATAATATGAACACATATTTTATAGAAGATCTTCTCCCAAAGAACAAATCCTGAACCAAGCGGGTCTCCATCATGCTGTCTTGTCTACCCTTGGAAAGGCGTAGATTCGAGCTGTGTTCATTGATCTCTTTAGTCCTGAAATCCCAAATCACAGAGTCTTGAATTATTTAACAATGATCCCTAAGAGATACGATAGATCTCTATCATTGTCTAGTAACCACAAAAGGGTATAATTCTTGATCATATACTCTTTGAAGCTCGTTAGACAACAATCCATATTGAGCTCGACACCAAATCCCAAACCTGTCTCCAAAACAAAATCTTCACAAAACATGCATTCTTTAAATCTATCAGCATCAACAAAGAAAATCAAAACAACTAAAACCAAAAACGCTTCTCATGCAAAGCATCATCTCAAGGTGAGAAGATAATTTGAGATGATGGAAAATCCTCCATCCTCTGATGCTGCCTGCCTCCAATATGACTCTCTTAGTCCTTACTCTCCAAAGATAGCATTAGAGGAAGTACTACATTCCTCGAAAACCTCCAAATATATGTTAGTAGGAACAACCAATTTGTTTCCATCCATGGTACAAAAAGATTGCATGATATTGAATAGATTTTCTCCAACCTTCATTCAAATATTTTTATTCTCTTCCATAGAGTAAAATCTTATGCCTCCCTTAACTCTTTAAAACTCTCTTTATAAACATTTGCCCAAAAAAAAATAACTTGCATACCTATACAATCGACTGTAATTATATTCTTTTTACTTTGATTCCATATTGAATATAAAGAATTAGGTTTTTGAATTGTTAGTTGTACCTTTTGTTTTTCCCAATTGTATATGACTTTGTTCAGGCAAATAAACCATCACTTAGAAGCCATGGATCTGCCTCTTTGCTTGTAATGTAGCCAAAGTATTTGTAAGTTCAACGCTTTGTATTTGCAGATTTCAGTGTCTTGTAGCAAACTTCAAACATCTTTACGCTGCTCCTTTAGTTCTCAACGCACAGTAAATGCATTAGATCTTCATAAAATGTGATCTTCAAAGGAATTTGATAATAAATGTTCACTTTTCTACTATATTAAGTGCCAAACAAGCAGTGATTACACCCACCAAAAGGACACAATAGTCAATTTTAGTAGATTCAGATGCCAAACTTCTTCTTTAAACTGCTCATGAAATATTATCAATTTCTTTAAAATGTTTCTAGGTTTTATGCTCCTATAACTCTACTTTCCGAAACATTTTGAATGTTGAAATTTTGTTGAGAAACAAAAAAGATGTCAAATTTTTACTGAACTGTTATCAAAACAACATACCAATAGATAATTAAAATGCCTCTTTCATATTATTCACGCCTTTGCTCCATGCCTTACACCTAGAAAGCTTCATAAAATAGAGAATCTTCAAGCCCATTCAATTCCAGTGAAAATCTTCTTCCAAATCTACCATCTCCTAATTAAAAACATTCTTGACAACACAATCTCAACACACAGGCACATGAATCAACAATGCTGTGATACCATGTTCAAAATGGTGAGCACAAACATAGATAAATTAAGTCATTGCACAGAAATAAAAAATCTAGAATAATATATTATGTCTTGAATGATGTTGCAATACAATACAATACAATGGCTTTTTAAAGCCTTATTATTCTTGTATATAACTTCTTATGGGAAAGTAACTGAAGAGGCATTGAATACTTTGTTTATTTGATTCTGAAAAGCAGATACATTGATGTAAATAAACTATGAAGGAGATGAGGAAGTTGATAGTTACAATGGTTATATGAAGCTGACAGTTGAAACTACATAACTACCTAGTAACCATTGTCCCACTTACATAATTTAATACTCACTATTAAACAAGGCACGCTAACATTCCCTTTAACACACTAACATTCACCCCCTTATTACATTGTTCCTGCAAAAATACCAAGGTACCCCCCCTTAATGTTAAAATACTCAACAAAGCTGATTAGATAATATGAATACATATTTTATGGAAGATCTTCTCCCAAAGAACAAATCCTAAACCCAGCAAGGCTCCATCATGCTATCTCGTCTACCCTCAGAAAGGTGTAGCTTCAAGCTATGTTCTTGAGCTCTTTAGTCCCAAGATCTCAAGTCACAGAGTCTTGAATTATTCAACAATGGACCCTAAAAGATACGACAGATCTCTGCAATGTTGTCTAGTGACCGCAAAAGGGTATAATTCAAGATCATATACTCTTTGAATCTCACTGGACAACAATCCATATTGAGCTCAACACCAAATCCCAAACCTGTCTCTAAAACAAAATCTTCACAAAACATACATTCTTCAAATCCGTCAGCATCAACAAAGAAAAGTAAAACAACTAAAATAAAAAATGCTTCTCATGCAAAGCATCATCTCAAAGCGAGAATCTAACTTGAGATGATGGAAAAATCCTCCATCCTCCGATGCCGCCTGCCTCCAATTTGACCTTGTTAGACTTTATCCATTCAATGTCATATTAATATTTCTGATAACACAAGCATGTGAGTCTCTAAAATTTCTATCAGTGATAGCATGGATGGCATCGGAACCACAAACATAATGTGTGCCCATTTTCAAATGTTAAAAACTTTATCTTACCACAAAAATGTAAAATTTAAATTTACCTCCAAATTGATCTTTTTAAATACTTCCCCTTATTTCTCCCAATTCCTCAAAAGTAAATATTTTAAATATTTTAAATGCCCTTTCCTTAATACTTATGTCTCCCTTTTCTTATTAAATATCTTTTAAGACTTTTCTCTCCACTTTTTATGCAGAAAAAGAATCTCTTTTAAAACATAAAAGAATATCTCCTTTAAAACAAATCTCTTCCTTTTTACAACTTCTTTTAACTTTCTCCAAAGGAATACGTAAAAACTTTTAATTGGTTGTTTTTAACCTTCATAAAATATATAGGAAGTTTATAAATATACCTTTCTCTTTTCATACGTATGTCACCTCTCAATGTATCATTTGAATGAACATCCTCTAAGATGCATTTGGTCTATCAATGCCCCAACAAATTAATACAAACTCTATTCTTCACAACATCAACGTGAACAGCATTGGCATTTAAACTCCCTTCAATGTTGTTATCATTTGCAACAATTTTCTCCACAGACAACCTTCTTCTCCATGATCTCTTCAATGAATAATATAGGGCTTTTGAAAATGTTTATCAATAAATCAACGTATGACTCCAAAATAAAATCTCTGATCACACCTTTCTTGATACTCAATTGTATCATTTTTTTCAAACTTCTTCACACGTTCATATTTAGTGGTTTTAAATGACTCCCAAATTGCATAAAGCCTTGATCTCCTCCTTATCACGCTGGTCTCATGGCCACAGCCTTGATCTCCTCCTTATCACACTGATCTCATGGCCAATCCCGAATCCAAATTGATTACAATGTCTTCTATTACCAGTGTAGCAAAAACAAAATCCTTTGGCGCCAATGAAAAATACTTTGCATCCTTCTACATAGTCCCTGACTTTCTATTCAATGCAGCCTCATTTTTTAAATAACCTTCAAACATTGCAAAAATCACTCTCCTTCCATGATGGTAACCGCTTCCTTTAAACTTTGATGTACAAGATCCTCACATAGGTTAGATCACCAATGCTCTGATACCATATGAAGAGGCATTGAATGCTTTGTTTATTCGATTCTGAAACACAGATACATTGATGTATATAAACTATGAAGGAGTTGAGGAAGTTGACAGTTACAATGGTTATATGAAGCTGGCAGTTGAAACTGCATAATTGCCTAGTAACTGTTGTCCCACTTACACAATGTAATACTCACTATTAAACAAGGCATGCTAACAGTAACTTCCCAAAACCTAACTTATAAACTAACCTATTAATGCAAATTTAACAATGTAATACTACATGACTATTATGCCAACATATAAGTCCCTTTGACCATTGAACTTTAACCTTTTAACATCATCACCCTTTATCAGAGAAATTTAACTTTTATGAACTTTCACCTTTTCTATCACTTAGTTGGTGATTTTACGTTTTTCAGAACTTAACCTTATTACTTGCTTATCGACAAAAGTTCCCATTTACAAACTTTGTCTCTTTGCCTTATCTTCTATGTTATCAATGAAAGTTTAAATTCCAAACCTTTTCTTTTTTTAGTAGCTCATCTTAAAAATGTTAGGTCTTACGAACCCTACCCATTTCTTAAGCTTGTTGGCAAAAAATGAGTTCTATGAACTTTTACCCCTTAGGCTTTATCGGCAAATTTAACAAAATCCAAACTTGTCCTTGCGGCTTAATCAACAAAATGTGCCAATCCTGAACCATGCCATGTTATCGGCAAATCAGGAGATTTCAGAACTTAGCCTTGCAGCTTAATCAGCAAAATGTGCCAATCCCGAAACATGCCTTGTTATTGGCAAATCGAGAAACTTCAAAACTTGTGAACTAGTTCCTAAACCCTTGGTTTTGTTGACGGGAGTTTTCTCAACAAGGCATTTGCCTTAGCAATTTCTAACATTTTGGCTCTACAATGTGTTTATTGGTGAAAACTTGCAACAATGAACCCTCAAAAGAGTGTTAAGTCTATCAGCAAATTGACTCAAATCAGAACCTTGCCCTTACTTATGAAAACTTCTTGATCCTTGCCTTGTTATCAGAAAATCACAAGAATCCTAAACTTTAAAACTAGTTCCACAACTCAAAGTTTTGTTGATAAAGGTTTTACTGATAATAGTTTGCCTTGGCCAAATCTAACATTTTTCAGTTTCAAAAGCATGTTGTCACCAAAAGTTGAAAACTTTGAACTAGGACATATAGTTTGGAAAACTAGAGTTCACCCGATGGGAATTTTCCAGATAAGGCTTTGCCTTAGACAAAAGCTAAGTCCTTCCCTGCTCGGTAATGTGGAGAAATTTATGAACAAGAGGACTTAGGGAATGTGCTCTCTATCGGTTAGTCGGGAAATCGATGAACTGTTGAACCCGCTAACCTACAAAAAAATGCTAAGTTCTTTTCTAGGAGATTTTCTTGATAACACTAGATTTAATCATTTTGCCCAAGGCAAACACATAACTTTAACCAAGCAAACACACAACTTTGACCAAGCATAACTTCTTTATTTGAAGGAATTTTAACATAGTTCAAAAGATAAAGTTGCAAAAAATTGAATTCTTTATCCAACGGTTACCTTTGTTAGGGATTTCACTAAACTTGACCTTTGACTAAGGATCAGGACCTGACATTTTACCATACTGCCCAAAGCGAGAAAACACACAAGCAAAACAAAAAAGTTGGGTCCCTGTTTTGCTAGGGCAAAATAGGGCGTGTTGTGAGACCCCACAACAAGTCTATTACATTTTCTTGACCAAATGATAAGTTTGTACTAGAATCTGCTTTTGGTATTTGTTGAAATGTGAAGTAAGTTTTACTTATTCCAACACTGACGAATGGTCGACAACGAGCACCTACCTAGGGCCTTAGGTACCCACCTGGCAAGGTCGAAGGCCAAGGAACTGAAACCAAAGGTTGTTGGACAAGAGGTATTTTTTGGTCATGTACCATGTGTACACCTTGCAAAATTGCATGGGAAGTGCCACTCGCACTATGCATGAAAATCTATCTTTAGATTTGATTTAGTTTTTGAATGTGCTTTTTCGTGATTATTTAAGTTAGTTGAGTTTGAATGTCAAAGCATGAGAAAAAAAATTTTGTAACTGATTGAGAGATCTTTTTCCATGGTTTTTTCCAAACACATTACCAAGTTTTCCACATAAATCTGTGTTGTCTATTTTGTGCTTTTTATTGCTAATTCACTATTATTTCAATTATACACTGTTTATTTTTGTAATTTTTGTAATTTTTGTAACAATATTAAGGTCATAAAGAAAAAGAAAAATAAGATTTTATACTTGAAGAAAACAAACTGCGAACTTCGCGTATTATCATAACACTAAATAAAAGAATTCATTAGAATCTCTCCTGGCAAAAGAGTGTCTAGTTGCAGTTTTGAGATTATTAATTCTTTTTGTTATGTACAAATGATAATATAGTATTCAAAGTATACATTCCTAGAAAAAAGGATAGATTGAAAATTTTGATAAGATAAATGAAAACTGGAAATAGTAGGGTTAGTATAACTATATACTACCTATATTCACTTTTCCAAAAGCAAATTAAAATTTTAATAGGAGAGTGTGGGACGCATGTGTTGTCGGTAAGAAATAACATAAACAAAATAACGAAGCATTTGCAGTTGCCTGACCACTTATGTTCGTGAGGCCCTTATTCATTTCAGGGCTGTCATGCCATTTTTGTCATTCTATAATAAACTATATTTTTTACATATATAAAATTTGAGCTATAAGACAGTGAGTAAGAAAATGACTATAGGGAGTACGTCCTACTCAATTCTTTCACAATAGAAAATGTACCTGCCATGTGTTATTGCCGGCGCCTTTACAACGAATCTTGAGCCAAATAAGTCTATATATACTACGCCTGAGTATAGAGAAATACAACTACTTGAGCTATTTCTCTCATCCAGCTGCTGTCTTTGCAATCGTTGCTAATATATCTGATTTGGTGTCGGTGTGGGGGGTGGCTCTGGCGGTTTCTTCGGCTGCGTCTGGCGTGGGTGGATGGCTGGTTTCATTTTTTCCACTCTTGCCTTGGTGGTGACTTCGGGTGCTGTGGGTTGTTTTCCTCGGTGTTTTCTCTTTGCCCGTCTGCGTAGTGGCGGCCTAAGTGGTGATCGAATGGGTGTCTTTTTCTCATTCGTTTTTCTTTTGTTAGTTTCTGTGATGGCTTGGGGTGTTTTTGATTTTATTCCTCTGGACTGGGCTTCGGCCATGTTTTCTGTAATACTTTTATTATTTCTTAATATACGGGTGTTCACTCCCCTTTTTCTGTTTAAAAAAATAAAATAAAATAAAATAAAATATCTGATTTGCGTTTCTTCTTTTAATTTTTAAAATGAAGACTGGTCTTGCTTTCATTGTTTCTGTCTCCTTCCTTTCTTGGGTTATTTTACTTTGTGAAGCTCGGCCTAATTGGGTACCCAATACAGCAATCCTAATACCCTCACCAGCTTTCGCCCCAATCATTTCTGCGGTCTCCCCTGGTAATCCGGGAGAGGCAGCAAGCTATAAGGATTTCAGAGGAAATGCGTATGCTGGGCCTCTAAGAGGTAAGAACACAAAAAATGATGGTCCCCAAACAAATGAAGATGATATTGCTCCAGCACCACCCACGATGAGTCATCAACAAGGTCATAGTCCAGGAGTAGGACACAGTAATCCTTATTCACTGTGCTGTTAAAAAGCCAAATAGAAGAATGTGATTGCACACGTTGCTATTTGAAAGTTTCATATATTATGTTTATTGTGGCTTGTCCGTTAGTTAACTGATCTTTATTTATAGTATTTTGTACAAGCAAAGATCATAGAGGGATGCTGGTTTTGGCATGATTTATTGACGTGCGGAGTCATAGCATGTAATGTTTGATGGGTTTTATTTGTTAGAATGTAATGCTCTTTATTGTGCTTTCGATGAATGAAATTTCGTTCTTTCATACAGTTTTTAATTGGCCCATTTATTTTTTTGAGACCGAAGGTATTCATTTTATCTTTTTAGTTAAGAGTTTTTTTTTCAGTTCAGAAAACATGTATTGGTAAAAAGTGAGGACTCAACATCAAAATGGTTTAGATTAAATGTGTAGCAAACTGGAGTTTATCCTAAAATCTGGAGTCCATCATCAAGAATACCATGATTTGTATATGCTATAATCATTTGATAATATAATATGTTTTCTCCAATATAATTTTAAAAAATTATTCTATAGAAACTTTTTATATATTTTTAAAATTATATATAAATATATCAAAAATGAATGCTTTGGAATTTATTTTTAGACTATTTAAAATGAAGCTGAATTTTTTTGAATTTATCTTTATATTTTAAATTATTTCCTTGTTCTAATAGTAATATATGTATTTGTGGGAAGTTAGTTAAGTAAGAAGTAATATTTACTGTTAAATTGATCTAATTCCAAAGATAAAATCAGTAATGTAGGTATTTGTGTAGAATAAGATAAATAAGAAATATAAAAATCCGTAACATGTAAGAATTTGTGTAGAATAAGTTATATAAGAAATAATCTTTACCATTGAATAGATTTAATTGGGAAGATAAAAATCAATCTTCATGATTTTTTTAACTTTCCTCCTCTATCTTGCCTTACTCCAATAAGATGAGAATAATCAATTAATCTAAGTTGAAAATAAACTTAAAGATTCATTTCCTAAGATTTCACCAAATCAAATCCTCCTTGTGTGACAAGAACTACTTTCATTGATTATGTATTTATCAAATACTCTTGATTTAGTATTACACTATACAAAACAAGTAACTTGGAATTCCTTGAAAACAGAGGGAGTAACTTGATATCACTTTGAGAGAATCAAGTAAGTTGGAGCAGTGACAAGAGATGACTAGAAGGATATTCATGACCCTAGTTAATAGATTAACAATACTTAAAGGGATGAGAATCATATGTTGAAAATTAAAATAAATTAAGATTTTGAATTAAATTGGTTAGAAGCATACTAATAGAAGAAATTTAATGGCTAATGAAAATACCAAACCAAAAAATTAAACATGATTATGTTAATCAAAATAATCATTGTCTATTAGAAAATTAAAAAAAAATAGAAGTTATATAAACAATCTTTAATTCTTGATTTAGATTGATATTTATATTTAAAAATGTAAGGTTACTATTAATATTGAGAGAAACTAATGCTTTTAAGCAATATGACAATAAATCAATATATGGAATCACGTGCAATACAAATATAGGATAAATATAGATTTCAGAACACTTGTTAAAGAAAATGATATCAAACATTTGTCTTTATTTTTACTTTACACATATGTTGGATTTTCTATCTTCAAGTACCATTTAAATGAGACTGGTGGATAACCTCAATGAGTCTATAGATTTTAGATATGGAAAACAAGTGAAGGTCAAACCATCTCCACATCACTAATAGCTACTATTTATATATCTAAAGTGAGACCCTATGAAATATGTATTGTTATAATCAATACCATTGTTTTAGAAATATGTGTAGGGTTGGTTTGCATAATTTGTGGATCATGAATGCAATTTGGGTTGTTTATTCCCTATTGATACATACATACTTTTAATATTAAATGATCACCCACAGTAGCTATTCAAGTTGTTTAGGTTCCATAACATAAATTATATGTTCTATACTAACAAATGCATTGTTGACAAACCTAGCCTCATAACATGGATTTCACATAACACTTGTCATTTCTTTAAAGTGGTGTTTCGTAGTCCAAATTCTTTTCATAAACATAATGTGATCCTATAGGACTAGTATATGTGGTCAAAATAGCCCTAAATGGGGATGAAATGACTATCTTTTTGTGATGCTGGTGGTCGAGGAGCAAAATTTGGGGCATGAAGTATGAGAAAATGCACAGCATTGAACACTTTCCTTTCCTTGATGTCCATGTTTTGAGGGAGTTTAAACTTGTCAACACTCAGAGCCGTGTTGAGAGATTTGAAGCAGCTATTCAGAAGTCCTTTCTTTATGGCCTGGAGAACACACATTTCCACTTGAGAAGATTAGAGCAATTCCATAGGAAAGAGTCCCCCAATGGGTGCGTCACCTTCAAATAGGTCATATCTCTCCATCGCCACCTTCATTTTTTCTAGGGGGCTAAGTAGTCATTAATATAACCAAAGGTAATCATTTCCACAAAGTCGACATCTTGAACAAGGTCCATGATATTTGATAGAAAGATGGATGCTACATTGAAGTATGAGAGGGAATGTAGCAAGTCACATAGGATGGACTCACCCACTACCATTCGTATAGCAAATTCAATTTGTGGATAGTCCATGTCGAAAAACATGCACTAGGTTGCCAGAGTCATAAATGCCAATTTCTAATGGTTCCCATTTTTGTGTTTCTATGTGGATGTGGCAGTTCTTCATGATGGACTTCATGGTTGAAACACAAAGTGTAGATGAGAGAGGCTGAGGAATATGAAGAGGACAAAAATAATGAAAAGTTGTTAGAGGAAAAATGAAAGAGGCAATAAGAATAGGTGAGGTAAAAACAATTAATGGTAGAAACAAATGGGTAATGTGAGGACACATAAAGGTGAGATGAGAGAGAGGAGTGGTGGCTTAGAGTAAATGAAGGGGATCATCACGTAGGATAGCAAAAGATATAGAGTTAACGCTGAAGTACAAAATGAAGATGTGAAGGAATAGCACATATGGATAGATGGAGATGGCCATTGGTGACAACTGATGACCTGTTTCAAATGGCTCAAAGAAATCTAAGGGAGGTATTACCATTACCCACACTACACGTCAACTCGTGGTTTTCCTACCACTTCATCATGGATGCGTGAGTCATCTTGGGATAGCTCCCTAATGTTTTATGCTTTTGAAGATTGAATTATTTGTCTATCCTTTTCAATAATAAAGTGGAATGATGGAAAATTATTTTCTATTCGGTCATTAAATTGAGAAACATCCAAACCCTATCTATCACTAAATTAGAAAGATAATCTACAGCATTACCTTCTCTAGAGTAGTGTGAGCAAGAATAAGATTCAAATTGATCAAGGAGGCTACAAATAGACTAAAATATATACTTTACTCTCCAGTTGATGACTTTTCTCTCACTAACTTTATTCATTACATTCATGGAGTCACCCTCAATACAATTTTTTTTGATCTGGTTTCTTTGTACCAATTTTAGGCCATGCATAAGGGCTACTGTCTCTATTACATTATCTGAGCCATTTGGAATTTCATTGCTAAGGCTCCAATAAGGTTACTTGCACAATCCCTTATAATACATCTTGTTCCTTAGGGGCCCATATTTCCCATCAAAGTTTAATTTGATGAGTGGGGAGGTAGGAGGAAACCATTTTACTTTGCTACTATCTATTTTATTTATATAATTCTAAATTGACCTTTTTGTATATGGAGTACGAAGAAGAGGTCATTTCTTCAAGATTTCTTTATCCCAATTTGTGAACTGTGAATTGTCCTTTGAGTGATTATTGACTTCAGCCATGGTCTTTTTTGATATTACCAACTCTATTCTTTGGATGACTTTGTGCCATGGAGATGGAGATTTTCTAAAGATCCTTTGATTGTGTTCTAACCAGAGGTTCTAGATGACAAGAGATAGAATGAGTTCCTAGATGCATGCAAAAATGGATTCATAGTTTAAAGTCAGACAACTAGAGAAATGTTGTAAAAGTGTGTTAGGGATTACACCCACCACCCTAGTTTTCTACACAACCATTTCCAATATTGGTAGCTATATTCACAACTAAATAGGAGATGGCTTACATTCTCCTCTTCTTCACCACAAATGACACAATTGAAGATAATCAATTCCCATTTTGTGCAATCTTGCACCTGTTAGAATCTTGTTGTGGAGGGCAAGCCATTAAAAAGTGTCCACTTTATAGAGTCCTAATTTCGATGTTGTCTATTTGATTTCATCTTTTACAGAGGAGAATATGATGAGTTTTTGAGCTAGTATTTCATTTAATAGTACCTTTTGTGGTGTAGGGAAGCTACAATCTTGAAGTTTAATCCTCTATAATTTCCCAGTTTTATTTTACTTTACCCCCATGCCTATTTTAGATATGTGCTTGCTTCATCCAAGTTTCACACATTAAGAGTGGTTGATATCCATACCATCAATCATCCCAGAATAGTGTGCTTTACCCATTATGCGCTACTTTAGAAAGTTGTGGGTACATTACCTCTCTGTCCTATACTATGAAGCTCCACATTTTAGATCCTGATGGTGGATTTTCCACCATGAATATTCTTTCTCTATCTGGATTATCTAGATATTTTTCTTGCATAATTTGAACCCATTTTGTATTGGGTTTAGTGTACATGTTCCAAGCTAGTTTATCACCTAGTGCCTTGTTTTGTACTATTAGGTCATGAATTCTTGCACCTTCATGTACTTTAGGTTTGTAGATTTTTTTCCATGAGATAAGGGCTATCCTCTTTTTGTCTGAGCTTCCCTGCCACAAAAATCTTCTCACTATTTTTTCTAGTTTTGATAGCACTCCTTGTAGAATTTAGAGGACTGAGATCATATATATGGGAATTGCAGAGAGGACTTCTTTGACCATCATAATTCTTCTTGCCAAGGATAGCCACCTACCTTTCCCTGAATATATCTTGTTCTTAATGGCCAAGATAATATGTTGCCACATCTCTATTTTCCTTGATCCAGAGAATAAAGATATTCCTAAATATTTTCCTAGTAGCGATTCCTATTTGAATACTAATAAGGTTGTCATTTTCTATTGGGTTGTAATTTTTGTATTAAAGAAGAAGATTTTTGATTTTGAAGGGTCTGCCACTTAGCCTAGCATTCAACAATAAGACTCAATTACTTGTATGGATTTTTCTTTTTCTTTGCTTGATTTTCCAAAAAAAAAAAAGCATGTCATCTTCAAAGAATGCATGCGGATATGGTTCCCTTAAGAATGGAACGTGTCCATTCCTTTCTATATTTCTTTTGAGGTTTTTTCCTTAATGGTATTGCTAAAAGCTTCTACCATGATGATGAAAAGGAATGGTGAGAGAGGCCCCCTTGTCTTAACGCTTGTGTAGATTTGAAAAATCATATTGGGCTTCCATTCACTAAAACTGAGAACCTAATAGTATAAATGTAGGCATAAAACCATATGTGCCACTCTTTTGAAAAACCAAATCTGTGTAGAATTTGTAAGAGAAGGTCCCAATTAAAGTTATCATATGCTTTCAACATATATCTACTTCCATTACAGATAATTTATTGGATTTAATTGAATGTAGAAATTCATATGAGACAATTGCCCCTTCAGATGTCTCTCTACTGGGTACAAATCCTCCTTTTTCTTCTGAGATTATTCTGGGAATCAATTTACCTATACTTTTCTCTATTGCTTTGGAAATTATTGTATAAATGACATTGCACAGAGATATTGGTCTGATGTCCCCAAATGTGGTAGGATTCCTTATTTTGGGGATTAAGGTAATGAAGGAGACATTTCATTCCTTGAGAATGTTTATGTGTTTCATAGACTCTTCCATTGTCATTAAGATGTCTCTACTTATGAAGGACCAACGCTTTTGGAAAAAGAGCTATAAAACCATCTAAACCCAGTGGTTTGTCTCTTGTCATTGAGAATATTACATTCCTGATTGAAATCCTCTATAGAAAATTCTTCCATTAAGCACTTTTTTTCTTCATCAAGTATTAATTTGGGAATATTATACAATACTACAATGTTAGGATTTTAGAAGAGAGAGTTATCTTTGGAGAGAGTGGTTTCAAAATATCCAACTACTTCATTATGTATTTCTTTGTAGTTTTCAAAGGTCTTTCCTGTGGAATCCTTAATGTTGTAAATGGAATTTGCATGTTTTCTACCCTTGATTGAGATATGGAAGAATTTTGTATTCTTTACCCCCTCATTTAACCAGGTTTATCTACATTTTTTCTGCTAATGGATTTCCTCTCTTAGTAGTATTTTTGTTATTCTTCTTTCAATTCCCTTTCTAGCGAAAACCTTTGGTAGTTCATACTATGCCTAATGGTGTGATTTTCCAATTCTACAAGATAAAGTCCAATTCTCTTTTTCTCCTTAAATATATTTTTGAAGTGAAGGTGATTCCATTTTTTAATTTACGTTTTTACAAATTTTATTTTGTGGAGCAGTTGAAACATTTATGAACCTATCACATATGAGGCTATTTCCCACCAATTTTGTAGTAGGTGAAGACAATTTGGGTCTCTAAACCACATAGCTTCAAATTTGAAAGAAATTTTCTTGAGAGCACGATATATTGACACCTCATGGCTAAGTAAAAAATGGTTTCATCCTATCAGTGGGAGAATGGATGTGTAATAGATTTGTATTTTAGAAAGCCATCCATGGGAAAGAAGTAACCTATCTAATCTTTTTACAAAGTGATAAAAATTGTGTCTTCTATTTGTCCACATGATCCTATCAATCTTAGGAATAGAATCATATAATTTGTTTGGAAATATAAAATCCTTGATGTCCTCCATCACTCTAGTGGGGGCAATAATTATTTGCGACATAGTCATGAGACATTGTTGATTGGATAATGTTGTCATTGATGGTAACAAGGAAAATAGAGCATGATGGAGCTAAGGATGATTAAGAACTCAACTTGGAACAACCTGCATAAAAGGTTCTAGTCTAGACACAAAAGACTAAGACAGAATGGCTAAGTACTGACAACACAGAGTTAGTAGCAGAAACTCAAGTGGTATTCCTCCGTAGTTGATGGTCAAGCTATGTGGTTCAGGTATCTTATTCAGGATTGTTTGGAGGTACTATGTTCAAGATTACAAGTCTTGATGACTTCCAGAAGTTAAGTAGTGATTGGTCTAAGTCTAGGTGAACATAGTTAAGTTAAGAACAATGTAGAGTGCATGAGTATTTTGGTCTGCATTTCTCTGCAAGTGATTGTATTAGTATGCAGTTTTGAGGTAGTATGGATAGGTGTCAGAAGAATCTATTTGATGAGTTATAGAGTCTGAAGCGATCTAGAAGATTGTCTACAAAACTCCAAGTTCTGGCAGTTGGTTTGCCAGTACTTCACCAAGGCAAAGGAGACAGTTCTGAGTTCCCAATAACACCTCATAAGGACATCATGACATATTGTCGATAAGATATGATCTGTGAAGTATGAGGAATGGTTGATGTGATTATTTAAGGTTCATATGGTCCATAGTAAGAGTGTTGGGTGTGAGAGATGTTTAGGTCAAGCATGTTCTTAAGAGACAAGTCGACAGCCATGTTGGATCTTTATGCGGAGAAGGTATATTGTCTAAACTATCAATCTAAGTGGTTGAATGGTATGTACCAACCTCTATAAAGATTATTTCATGTTTGTTTGGGTTTGCATTGTTGTTTATATAGATGATCAAGCTGACAAGGTAAAATACATTATATACACACTTCATAGCTAGCTTGTGATGATAATGTGTGTGAAGTATGGAGTTATGTGCAAATTTAAAGTGTGAAGGAGTATAAGTAGAATACAGAGTAGAAAAGGAAAACAAGGACAAAAAATAGAGTATATGTAGAAGAGTTAAGAAGCAGGTGAGATTAAAAGAAGACTTTTGAATCTGTGTACTTGGCTTTAAATGGAACTGTGATCTAGCATATGGTAGATGCGCTACATCAGTTCATCACTGGTACTGAGTCAATTTACTTCCTTCTTCTATTCTTTTTTCTCAGTGGACAGTGAGTCCACTTGGATAGTGAGTCCACCTATAGTGAGCATTTCTTTGGGGAGTGATCCCTAAGGCAATGACCCTTCTTGTAATTTGGTATTGTTCTATCATAATATATTGTAAGCTAACACTCACTATGGTTTTTCTCTTTTTGCATTTTCCTCATAAAAATCTTGGTTTCTATGTGTTATGTCCTTATGGTTGTTGTTCTTATGCTTGTCCTACTTTCATGTTATTAATTTTGGAAATTGGATTAATAAACAAGTTAAGAAGTGCTTTTGTGGAATACTAATTCACACCCCTCTTAGTATTCCTTAGTTTCAACAATTGGAATTAGGGCAAGGTTCCTTGGAAGAAGCCTAATAGCTTGAGGAAGATCTGGGAGAGTTCACTCATGGTAGCCAAAAGATTTGGAAACTTCTCAAACAATGTTGAACTGGAAGCAACTCTTATTGATCTTCAAAAATCTAAAGAAAAAATCAGGGATCAGAAGGATAACATACAAGAAGCTAAAGAATGTATTTTAAAGCTAAAAGAACAAGTCAAGAAATTAAAAGAAAAATACAAAGAAGTTAGTGAACAATTGATATCAACAAATGAAACATTGGATGATTTGAAAGTGGAAGTTATAGAAAGAGTAAAAGTAGAAGAAGATCTAAATTTGATGGTAAAAAGCAACTCAGAAGAATGTGTCAAACTTAAAAAAGAAATTGTGAGCTTGAAAGCAGACATTGAAAAAGCCAAGATCTATGAAGAAAAGTTCAAGATAAGTTTTGTAAAGCTTGATGAGATGATTGTGTTAGGGTTAGACGACAGAAGATATCAATTAAATGCAAATAAAGATTAAACAGAGGAATGGAAATACATAGATATAATAATAGCGAGAGACAAGTTTTAACGTGGTTCACCCAATCTCGGGCCACATCGACCAAACAGAGAGTCCAATATTATTATCCAGTAAATCAAACCGATTACAATTAGCAATCCCTGCAACTCAATACCAATGCAAATGCTACAATACAATATATCAAAACCCTAACCCTTAGCCACTTTTATCAAGCCCTTTTGTCGGTTACAAAAATTAGGGTTTTCTTATGTCAGCCCCAAAAAAAATTTTCTCGGGGGCTACCGCCCCTGAACCCCGGCGAGGATACATGGCTAGTGTATAGTACTTTCCTGATCAGTTGCCACCTACCAACAATATCCCACTTGGGGACTGATCAGGCTCCACACCAAACAATCTCCCACTTGGAGACTGAGATTGGATGACACCGCTGCGCATGCAGCTCCCATTGGAAATAAGCACCCTGGACTCTACTGTTCTATTTTTATTATTTTTAGTCTAGAAGACCAATCGAAGCTAAAGAGGAGCTTAGCTTCTCCCTTGTCACTGCCTTTGTAAACATATCCACTGGATTTTCATCTATATGTATCTTTTCCAGCTTAACTGTCCATTATCCAACACTGACCGAATAAAGTGATACCTCAACTGTATGTGTTTGGTCTTTGAATGCAAGGCAGAATTCTTTACAAGATGTATGGCACTCTGACTATCTGTATACAAAGAATTGTTAGCCTATTGTTTACCCAATTCTTCCATGAAATATTGCAACCATATCATCTCCTTGCTTGCCTCTGTTGCAGCTACATATTCTGCCTCTGTGGTGGATAAAGCAACCACCTTTTGTAACCTAGAAATCCAACTCACCGATGTTCCACCTACAGTAAAGACATAACCTATAGTACTCTGCCTGGTATCAATATCCCCTACCAAATTTGAGTCTACATAACCTGCTAAATCAGTATTAGAGCCCCCAAAACATAAGTGTTTATTAGATGTACCTCTCAAATATCTGAGAATCTATTTTACTGCATTCCAATGCTCAAATCCGGGATGACTCATATACCTGCTAACGACTCCGATAGCATGTGCAATATCTGGTCTCGTGCATACCATGGCATACATTAAACTTCCTACAGCTAAAGCATATGGTACCTTGGACATTTTTTCTTCCTCCTCTTGTGTCTTTGGACACATCTCCTTAGTCAATTTCAAATGACTAGGCAAAGGTGTGCTGACAGCTTTTGCATTCTCCATATGGAATCTTTGCAACACCTTTTCAACATAAGCAACATGAGATAGAGTCAATTTTCTATTCTTCCTATCTTTGCAAATTTTCCTACCAAGGATTTGTTTTGCTGCCCCCAAATCCTTCATATCAAATGACTATGATAACTAATGTTTTAACTCTCTGATGTGAACCATGTTAAACCCAGCTACAAGCATGTCATCAACATATAAACATAAAATAATGTAGCTATCATTATCCAACCTCTTAAAATAAACACAATGGTTAGAATTACACCTGCTGTAGCCTTACTCAGCCATAAAACTATCAAATTTTAAATACCATTGCTGAGGTGCTTGTTTCAGGCCATACAAACTCTTCTTCAATCTGCATACTTGTTTCTCCTTACCTTTGACCTCAAATCCCTGTGGTTGTGCCATGTATATCTCCTCCTCCAAATCACCATGGAGAAAGGCAGTTTTCACATCTAGCTATTCCAAGTACAAATCTTCAACAACCACAATACTTAAAACAGTATGAATAGAAGTCATCTTGACAACCAGAGAAAATATCTCATCAAAATCAATGCCCTGTTTCTATGCAAATCTTTTTACAACTAACCTGGCCTTAAATCTTTTCTTACCTCCATCTTCCTCTTTTAGCCTGTAAACCCATTTATTTGGTAAAGCCTTTTTACTTGCAGGTAACTTACATAATTCCCAAGTCTAATTTTTCAGTAAGGAGTCCATTTCTTCTTTCATGGCAAGCTCCCACTGAACCTGTGTATTCACCTGCATAGCTTTATCATACCCTTCTGGTTCAGCACCATCTATTAACAAAATAGAATACAAAGAGGGAGAAAACCTTTCAGGAGGTCTACTTAGCTTTGTTGACTGTCTAACATTCATTGGAGTTTGTGGTATTTCTGGTTGCTGTTGTAGAGCATGAGGGACCACTAGAACATCACTATTTGGAGTATCATCTAGCACCACATAATCTTTTTCTTTCTTCTCATGCTACTGCAACTGATCTTTGTACAACATCTCATTGAATATGACATCCCTGCTTCTCACAATTTTCTAATTTTTAAAATCCCAAAGCCTATAACCAAATTCATCAATGCCATATCCAACAAAGGTACACTTTTTTGATTTTGCATCCAACTTGGTTCTATTTTCAGAATCTACATGTGCAAATGCTTCACATCCAAAGGTTTTGAGAAAAGAATAACTCACCTTCTTACTTGTCCATGCTTCCTCTGGAATACCATAGCCCAAAGGAACTGAAGGACCTCTGTTAATTAAATATATAGCAGTGTTGACAGCCTCTGCCCACATGTTTAAAGGCAGCCCAGCATGCAATCTCATGGTCCTTGCACACTCCATTATTGTCCTATTCATGTGTTCAACCACTCCATTTTCCTGTGGAGTCCCTGGAACCGTTTTCTGCCTACGAATTCCATTAAAGGAACAATAATCCTCAAATTCTTTGCTGCAATACTCACTACCATTATTAGATCTGAGACATTTTAATCTTTTACCTATCTCATTCTCAACCAAACTTCTCCATTTCTTAAATGTTTCAAATACATCAGATTTCTGTCTAAGGAAATAAATCCAGACCTTCCTAGTTGCATCATCTATGAATGTAACATAATACCAAGAGCCACTGAGAGAAGATACCTGAGCTGGTCCCCATACATCTGTATGCACAAGCTCCAACTTTTCATTTTTCTTTTGCTTCCCATCTTTGAGAAAACTGACTCTCTTTTGTTTTCCATACACACAACTTTCACAGAAATCCATATTAATATATTTTAGACCTGGTAAATCTTTCTTAGAATGAAGTACCTTCATACCTTTCTCACTCATATGCCCAAGTCTATTATGCCACAGTGTTGTTTCAGAACCTGCAACAACTTTTCCAGTCTCTTCCTGCGAACCTGCAACAACTGTTCCTGAACCTATTTGTTTTTCCTCTGTAACAACTAAAGTAGAAGGAACAGTATGACCTGTACAAAGATATAAGGTGCCTACTTTCACACCTTTTGCTACTACTAAGGTACCTTTTTAAATCTTCCAATTTTTATCAGTAAATGTAACAGTACAACCTTATTCAGTTAGTTGCCCTGCTGAAATTAAATTCCTACTGAGCCTTGGAACATGCCTTACCTCTTGTAGTAGCCAATGATTCCCATTCTGCAACTTAATCTTGATTCTTCCCTTTCCAACAATCTGACAGGGTTCGTTATCTCCCAAATAAACCAGCCCAAAATCCCCTTGGACATAATCAAGAAAATAACTTCTATGGGGCGTAGCATGAAATGAGGCCCCTGAATCTAAGACCCATGAATCATCAGCATTATCTAGGGAAAGAATCAAGGCATCATCTTCAGAGTTATTGCCTTCTTATTTGTCTCCTTCTTTGTTCTTCTGAGACCGGTAGTCTTTCTTCAGATGACTTGGTTTTCCACAGTACCAGCAATCCTTCTATCCTCTGGTTTGGGATCTTTTATCCTTTGATTTTCCTCGTGACTTCCCATGACCTCTAGAACCTTTTCCTCTCTCCTTTGATCTGCCCCTACTTTCTGCATTCAAAACACTGCCTAATTTGGATCCACATGAGCTTTTCTTATGAATTTCCTCACTCAGAATAACACCAACAACATCATCAAATTTCAGGGTATTTGAACCAGAAATAGAGTTACTAACCGCCATTACCAAACTATCCCAACTTTCAAGTAATAAACATAATATCAAGAGAGCTCTAACTTCTTCATCAAATTTTACATTTATAGAAGTTAATTGACTGACAATCATATTAAATTCATTTAAATGATTTGTCACAGATCCACCTTCAACCATTTTCAAATTAAACAAACACTTCATGAGAAATACCTTATTTGAGGCCGAGGGTTTTTCATACAATTTCGCCAAAGCTTTCATTAGACCATCTATTGTCTTTGCTTCCATTATATTGAATGCCACCGATGGTGCTAGGCACAACCGAATGGTTCCCAGTGCCTTTCTGTCAAGAAGATTCCAATCCTCATTAGACATTGTTGTTGGTTTCTTGGCTACTCCTTCCAATGGCATCCATAAATCCTTTTGATAGAGGTAATCCTCTATCTGCATCTTCCATAACTGATAGTTTTGCCCATTGAATTTATCGACCTTCAATCTACCCTCGTCCGCCATTGCTCCCACTCAACTGTGAGACTTTCCTGTAGACGATAATCAAACACAACCCACTCTAATACGACTTGTTAGGGTTAGACAGCAGAAGATATCAATTAAATGCAAATAAAGATTAAACAGAGGAATAGAAATACACAGATATAATAATAGCGAGAGACAAGTTTTAACGTGGTTCACCCAATCTCGGGCTACATCCACCAAACAGAGAGTCTAATATTATTATCCAGTAAATCAAACTGATTACAATTAGCAATCCCTACAACTCAATACCGCTGCAAATGCTACAATACAATATATCAAAACCCTAACCCTTAGCCACTTTTATCAAGCCCTTTTGTCAGTTACAAAAATTAGGGTTTTCTTATGTCGGTCATAAAAAATAAGATTTTTTATGTCGGCCCCAAAAAAAAATTTCTCGAGGGCTACCGCCCCCAAAGCCCAGTGAGGATACATGGCTAGTGTACAGTACTTTCTGGATCAGTCACCACCTACGAACAGATTGCTAGTCAAAAGAGTTCTAATGATAAGCAAGGCTTGGAATTTGAGAGAGGAGAAAGCTCAAAATCAGATCAAGCAAACACTGAGCTAAAGAAAAATAAAGGCAACCAGTTTAGGAATCAAGGAAGAAGACCTAGAAGACCTTCGGTCAGATAGCCAAATGCTCAAAGATACCCATCCTTCAAAGGCCATTATTCTAATTACAAAAAGTTTGATCATAAAGCTACTCAGTGTATGAGTGGATTAAATCAAAATCAAAATGTTCCATCATTTTCTGGTCAATGCTTCAATTGCAAGAAAATTGGTCATAGATCAAATGAATGCAAAAGTTTGGTAAAAAATGGCTTTCATAATTCAAGGAATACTCAATCATTCAATGGAAGATGTTTTGCATGCAATATATTTGGACATATGATTAATCAATGCAGATCAAATCCAACCAATAGAAGGTATTAAGAACAAAGGAATGTGGTATTCTACAATTGCAACAAGTTTGGATATGTTGCAAGATTCTGCAAAAGGAAGAATGTGAAAAGAAACCACTATGCTAAAGAAAGGAAAATAGAACAAAGGAATGATAAGGGAAAAGAAAAAGTTGATCTGGTTGAAATCAAGAAGGAAATGAGCAAGGTCTGGATTAAGAAAGATGATGACAATATAAAGGATGGATCCACACCAGCTTCTAGTGCAGATACTTCCTTTGAGAAATAAATTGGGAGCTCTAGCTCAGGGGTAGCTATGTTGAAAATCCAAAACCCCCAACCAAAAAGTTAGTGCTAAAATCCAACACTAAGGTATGTTGTGAAGTACTTTATGAAAACTCATCTAAAAGAAATTCCAGTAGAAAAAGATCCAATGTGGAGCAATTTGGATTTACTATGGCTGACGAAGAAATGTTTGACAACTTTTTGAAAGACCGCATTTATGATGATTTAGTTAAGGGTTCAAGGGGTTAAAAGGATTGGATTCATAAAAGATTAATCACTTTGCATTCAAACTATCAAGTGTCTAAGGCAAATTGAAGAAAAACTCCAAGCAATTCAGAGATTTCCAAAATGATTCAAGCCAAATCAATCTCAAGTGAAGGAAACCCTAATCTAAATAAAGAGGTATTTTCTATTTAAAACCCTACCATAATTTTGTTTCATTATTTGTGGAAATGGTAACACCACAAGTGGTGGATATCACTGAGTGAGCCTGACCGAAATTCAAGAAACATCCATTCAAATCAACCAAAGTCAATCAAATGGGTGCATTTTCAGATATTCCACACACAGTTATGCATGTGGAGGATGTTAGGGCTTACATCCATGTTTCCTTAGAAGAGCATGGTGGCATCAGATTCTTAGACCTATATCTAGAACATCTAAGTGGTGATCATTTTGAGCTGAAAGAAGAATACAAAGCTATGGAAGAGAATAAATTCATTCAATATATAGACTTTCCTACATTTACAAGCAAGCAACTTATCTTTAGAAGCAAGCTGAGAAGAATATAATAAAGTAGGTGAGTGCTAAAACATTGGTAGATGCCTCTATGCGATGTGCTAAGGCACATAATAATTTACAAGAAAATATGAAAAACATTCAAAAATGCGTAGAAGATGCCAAAGTCATATCAATTTTTCTTGAAAAACTAGTTGTGATGTATATGCTCTAATACAATGTGCCTCTAAATGAGATTATTGAGAAGGTTTTAGAGAGCCTAGCTTAGGCTCCAAGGCAAAGAAGAGAAGAAGCCATTAAAATGGATGGTGATCTGAGGCATCAAGCTCTTGATAAGGCTAATTCTTCTATGTCTCAACAAGAAAAAGATAAAATAGCTCAACTGGAAACTTAGGAGTTAAAGAAAAAGTAAATGGTGGACACTTTTATGAGAATAAAGAAAGAAGATGAAGATAAAATTCAAAAATAAACTGAAGAAGTGACAAACAAAATACTTGAAATAATAAAAATTGTTGATAATGTGGAGCAGCCACATATATCTCAACTATGTGACACAACTTCTCCACCTCACATTGTAGTATCTCCTCTGCACATCATTGAAATTTGAGCTCCTCAAGAGGAGAAAGAAGAGAAAGCAACACAAGATGAAGAACAAGTTGCACATGGTGAAGAAAATGCTTCACTTGATCATAATGTTTTACATGATAACCCTCCTCCGGAGAATACTGAGCAATAGGGTGATCTTGAATAGTAAGAGGAGCAAGTTAATGTTGATGTAGGGGAGATCTCAGGAAAAGAATAAGACACATCTTCCTCCTCATCTCTAGTTGATTTAGTCAAGGAGTTCTTAGCCCAACAAATGCAAATACATCTGATAGTTACTTCACAACTCTTACAGTTGCTTTTGCTAGATGGATAAGTTAACTTGTCCAACATATCTCCCCTCCAAAAAATACAAGTGGGAGATACTCCATTCCACCACAAGATAAGGATTCTACAAGTGGAAGGACTTGAAGTGTTGGAAGAGGCAATCGAGATAATTCAAGAATAGTTTCCTGAGGCAAAAAAGATCCAACCTTGCCTCCTACTTAGAAGATGAAACTTATTTTGGAGTCCTTCAAAGCCCATTCATATTATCTTGAGAAGAAAGATGAGAAAAATATAATAGAGAAGGTGAATGCTAAAAGATTGACAGATGCCTCTAAGAGATGTGCTAAGGCACATAATAATTTGCAAGAAAATATAAAAAACTTTCATAAATGTGTAGAAGATGCCAAAGTCTTATATCATTTTTTCTTGAATTGGCATGCAACTAGAAAGAGCATAAAGGATCAAGCTAACACTATTGAGTCACAACTAATTCAAGCAACCAAAGTACCATAGATGGTTTTCCGGAGCCAACTCTATAGAGATGGGTCTTGTAATTTTTTAAGTAGAGGGAGATAGCAAAAGACACCATAGTTCACCGCATATTGGTAGTTGGCCTTCCTAATTGAATTATAAAATCTTCTATCTGGTTGTTATGTTAAGTTCAAGTTTCAAATGATTATGTTTACCACAAATATGGTTTTCATTGCTTTACTTCAAGACTGTGCAAGCAAAGAATGTTAAGGATACCAAAATCAATGTTCAAGTGTTTGTACCAACATGAAATAACTTGAATTGAAAAAAGGAGTGTAAAATGATGATTTGTAAGTCATATAAAACTCTTTACGTGGTCCACATGATGTAATTATGTATTTTCTGGTATCACCTTAGTTCTAGAGCTAAATGCAAAGAAGGATAAGTGTTGATTGAGCTGACTCGATATATCTTGATAATTATGCCATGTGTTTTGGAGTGTGTGACAGTGTGCAAGAGTGTGCCTAGGTAAAATAGGACCCAATTATATCTTGTTGTCAAACCACATTGGTTTTCTATTCACAGTTGTTTTAGGAGCTGACAAACAAAGGCATTGCACATTTCATATTTTAAGTTTCATCTTGGCTGGCATAGGAGAAAGTTTTTGTAACTTGCCAAGGATATAAATAAAAGATCAAGGATTGTTGAATGTTGTATGAGTTGTGAACTATGTGATAGGAATGATATTGTGCAAATAAACTTACCACAAAAGAAGATTTAATGATGAAATGTGGAAAGGGCCAATTTATGTAATGTGATATCGTTGCAAAGATAATTGTTGGTGATGTGATGATGGAGAAGAGTTTCTGAAGTTCTTTTCTTATTGCGGAGGTTAGTATTGTAGTTGCAAAGGTGAGATAATTGTGCAGAGGTTGAAGAAGTTAGCAGAAAGTTGGAGCAATAAGTGTTTGTGAAAGAAACATTTGAGTCAGATAAGTTTTTGTGTTACATAGATTGAAGAATAGATGTCTAAAGATTGTAAGTGTTGTAATTGTTCAGGGAGTTGCATCTTCCTTTGGGTTGTAACCCATAAATCATATTGTAATCATGTTTTTATTTATGGGGTAGATTTGTATAGTATATCCAAGAAACTTGCCCACCATGGTTTTTCTCTTCTAGGGGTTTCCACCTAAATCTGGTGTTATGGTTGAATGCTCTTGTATTTTTATGATCTTGTGTTTCTCATGATTTAAGTGCTTACTTTAGTTTGAATGTTGTTTGAAGAAAAATAATCCATTTAAGTATTGATTCACCCCCTCTCAGTACTTCTATGTGTTCAACACATAGCTCATCATAGGATTACGATGTAGGCACAAGTGTCTTTTTGGCGCTTATAGGTACATATATTTGTTATAGCTTAAAGATGCTTTGCAGGAGTCCTAGAATCCTCCCCTTTATACTTATGTAAATCTTTGAGAGCATTCTCTCTTCATAGGGTCCCATATGACTAGTTATACTAGTGGAAATAGTGAGCTACCACTATTCCAAATTAACCAAGTTCCTAGGAACTACTAGTAAGGCCATCTAAATGGGTGAATTTATAATCAATGGGTTTGGAAGTACTATTGTTCTTATAGGTACTATTACAAGTAGAGGAATGAGAAGGCCAAGATGAGAAGCCACAAAGGATCTTGTTCCTGACCTTTTACTCATGCACTCTTACTTCTAATCAGATAATTATGGGTTAGAGTCCCTCCGCGCGTGCCAGAAAAGACTTACTGTTGATGCATTTTGCTGTCCGTGCCTAAGAGTTCCTCGTCATTTAGACAACCATAAAAGTATTCATGGGAAATCATATGATTGTGGCACTCATTTTACAAATCTTAGGATAACCTATAGTATTTTAGAAGCTAGCTCTTCTTAAGATTCTCCTTAATTCCTTTGAAATATTAGGGAGGAAAAGAGGGGAGAGAAACTTAAATCTAAAAGGCTACTATAAGGTGATGTGTGAAATGAGGCATATTGTTTCTTGTTTTACATCACAATATTAACCTATGACTATCAAGAGCTTCAAATAAGTATGTGTGAGGGCTTCGAGGTGGTGAACAATTGGGAGCTATCAGAAAGATTTGGACTTTTTGAGGTCTATCTTGTCACATGGAGCTTTTTAATGTGACAATGTTTAGGTTATCCACATGATCTCTATTAGGGTCCTCCAAATTAGACTCTCAATTCCTAGTAATACAAGTGTTCATATCCCTATAAAAGGGAGGAACCCACCCTTGACATCTTTCATATCTCAACATATCCAGGGGTACTACAAGAACTATAGAATAAATGGTTAGAGAAGGAGAAGAATGGAGAAAATGCAGGGAGGACAAACAAGCCACATGGTGGAAAGAAGTAGTTGTTCATCATTATTCAACTCTAATTTTAAAAAGAAAAAGAGATTTATTTCTAAGTGCATGTACACCTAGTTTTTTGGTGTGTGAACCTAGTCACAAACATAGTTGTGAATATATATGTATATATATATACATATATATACATATATATACATACATATATATACATATATATACATACATATATATACATATATATACATACATATATATACATACATATATATACATACATATATATACATATACATATATATATATACATATATATACATATATATATAGATATACATATATATATAGATATACATATATATACATATATATATACATATAGATATACATATATATATATATATACATACATACATATATATATATATACATATATATATATATATATATATATATATATATATATATATATATATATATATATATATATATATATATATATATATATATATATATATATATATATATATATATATATATATATATATATATATATATATATACAACACACACCCTAGTGTATATAACCCTACATTTCCATGGCAACTAGTTGATTGTATGATTGAACCTAGTCATAATAAACCTAGAGAAAATAAAACTAGTGAACCACCAAACCCAAACCTCAAAATATATTGATTGTGTGACTAAACCTAGTCGCAATGAACATGGAGGAGATAAAACCAATGGACCGCCAAAGCTGAACTAGAACCAATGACATAAAAAACATCCAAAATAATCTAAATATCACCCTAAAGTTACCTACCAATTGGTTTTACACCTGTGAGAGAAAGTACAACTCAGTGTATAGTGCCTCCCATCCTTCAGAACAAAATACAATAAAATTGGGTTTCCTATATATTTAGATTTCCACACATTTTCTTGGTGAAAGAGAAACTCTGCCCTTTGATTGTATTCTTATAGACAAGGTGAAAGAGTAGGAATATAGATTAACCCTAGATTAATGAACAAAAGCATTGGCAACTTTTAGCTTACTGTAGGGTTCCTTCTCAACTAAGGATTGATCAACGTTGTAGGTGACCTTGGTAAACTTGTGGTTGAAGTCGCATGTTATGGGCTTCATCCCACATTGGAGTTTTTTGAGAGTTCTTGAATGGAAATATATGGTGGGATTTAAAATTTAATTTTTCTTGAAAAGGTAGTTGTGATGCATATGCTCCAATACAATGTGCCTCTTAAGCAGAATCCACGATGAAATCTTGTGGTTGGGATAGTGCTTCAAGATCACCAAGGATGCAATTAGGGCTGTGGCTGGACTAAGCTCTACTGGCAGTGTTCCCCTATTGAAAGCTATGAAGAGTGATATAGTAATGGTGGCCACCATAGTGAAATTTGATAAAAGGGCTTTAACAATCAATGATATTGAAGCTCATGCTGTAAGATTTGCATCCATGGTGTTAGGATACAAAGTCTCTTTCACTAACCAGGAGAACTCTGTCTCTAGCACAGCCATATATACGGCCTATCAGATGATCAAGGAAAATGTACACTATGATATCTGTGAATTACTCTGACAGCAAGTGATGGAAAACTTGAAAAAGAAAAAAGAAAAGAAATATCCCTTCAAATTTGGTACATTGATCATCTGTTTGTTTTTCTACTTCATGCAGGAGTTTCCAAAGATGAAGAACTTGTTTTGTTTAAATAGTTAGCTAGTTGCTATACAAATTAGGGATCATTTAAATAGTATTGGAAACTATGATGAACAAAATGTAGCCCTATGGGGCTATTTCAAGAACTTCTAGAGAATGATGCAATCAAGAGAAAGAATTCCAAAAGCAATTGTGGAAAAATACAAGGATGACATATGCTTCATTGTAACCAAAGACCGATGCATGATGGAGGTTGTTGAGCCTAGAACTATTTGGGTTATGCCAATGGGATATGAAGTAGATGGAGCTATTCTGGATAATTACACACAACACATGCTAAGCAAGCCCTGGGACCTCAAAGAGGAAAGATTTGGAACATACGAAGAACTATCTACAAAAATTCATGTTGAATTAAAAAAACCTAAAATCTCTAAGAAAATGTGGAGAGTGGTAGAGGATTACACCTTGAGACAAGGCTTCACAAAAGAACAAGTAAAAGAGGCAAGGGAAAAAGCACAAGCTAAAAGGGTAGAAAAAGAAAAGAGAGACAATGAACCAGTTAAAGCTCTGGAAGAACCCAAGAGAAAACTAGAAAAACTAGAGGTGTCAAGAAGGAGAACAAGAGGATCTACCTTTCCAAAAGCTGCATCTATTTCCTCTGATCCTACACCATCTACAAGTGTGCAAATTCCTGCCACCAATCATGAAAGGAAGAAATCAAAGGCTAGAAGAATGCATGTAAGCATTACAGTCAATGAGGAAGAGACGAAAATAGATGAAGAAGTAAAAAGGATGAAAACTGAGGCTACCAAAGTCTCCAAAAGCAGTAAAAAAAACAACCTTAGGTAAGGACACAACAAAGAAAAGGGAAAGACAAAATGCATCATAGCTAGAAGAGGCTACAATTAGCCTGGAAGATGTTCTTAAGGCTGTCACAGTAGATGGAAATTTGAAACCAATAGCCTAATTCTATGATTATTATAATGATGCAGATAAAAGGGTTTTGGAAGATGCAACTATAGAGTATCTGAACATATACAATAAGGCTCTTATTGAAATCATTTGTGATCTTTCTAATAGCCTAAACACCATTATGTATGAAAGGAAAGAAACTACCATGGCCAAAGATGTTGAAATCAGAGAGCACACACTTGTGAGGTTATGTCTGGAGATCACCCTAGAAGAAAAGACCATAATCTCCAAAGCTCTTAATAAAGAATTCAGGACAAAGAGGAGAGTGAACACTTATGGGAGGCAATATTGAAAAAGTGGTGAGGGAAATAGAAGAAACCACTATAAATATATTAAAAGAATTAATCTCCATACCATTTATGACAATGAAGGAGCAAATGATGGAGATGATACATCTTTTCCAGAAGTGAACTTGGACCAATGGTTAGTTGACAAAGTGGCTAAAAAAAGGGAAACTCCTGCTACAATTATTGAGACTAGTCTCCCTCCGGAACAACAAATAGGTGGCAAGACTGAAATGGAGAAGACTAAAATGATAGATGAAGTCGATGATCAAGAAGAGAAACAAGATAGGGAAATCCCTACACCAAAACAAAAAGATGGTGTAAATGAATGGATTTAGATGCTCCGGAGCTAAACCAAGAAGAAGAATTCTCTAGTATAGCAATAGACATTGCAGACACAAATAAAGACTTTTTAGAGAAAGAGAAATAAGTCCTAGATGAGCCTGAATTTTTGTAAGGACAAATAAACCTGGACTCAATGTCTCCTGTACAAAAATTTAAACTAGTATCAATTGTGTAGGAAAAGGCACAAGAAGAAATTTTGAAGTCTCACATACAGGAAAGTGAATTGATTGGTGAGGCATCTAGCATTTTGGAGAAGATGATGGCATCATATCAGAAGGACACCTTTTTGTCTTCAATAAGTAAACTAAAATGACTCAAAAATTATGTAAGCAAGTATTTTGAATCTTTTGAGAAATTTGCTGAGACAAAAGTGAGACAAGAATTTGATGAGAAAAGACAAAATGAATTGAAGAATATGATAGTGAATGACAAAGCTCTACTAGACAATAATATGAAAAACACATAGAGTGATATCAAATAAGCAAGTGACCTGTACAAATTTTCTTTATCTCTGCCAGTAGCCTCAAAAGAGCTAGAAGAAAAGATAAAGAATCTGAAACTACAGTTGATAAATATTTCTAAATCATTTGATCCAGCATTTGAGTTGGTGAGCAGCAAAGAAATACAAGTAATTAATATTCATAATGAGTTAAGTGATATTGTAAATAAGAGGGATTAGATGAAAAATAAAATATGCTAGTTGAGAGGACTAATTAGTACCAAGTTAGATTCAATGATTAGTGTTGCATCAGAAGCACAGGCAGCTTTGCAAATAGACACATCCTCTGACATGCAAAAGACAAAAGAATCACTCTTTCTGATAAACGGTAACATTTAAAATTTGGAAAGAGCTAAGATTCGATGGGATGAAGAGATTACACAATTAAAGATTGTGTATAAGGACATTCTTTCACTGACAACTAATTGAGTTGAAGATTGTATGTGTACATATGTGACAGAGTATGAAATCTTTTTTCTATTTTGACACAATTTTGATCCTTGTACATATACCCTCTACCATTTATGTCAAAGGGGGAGAAGAAGCTTAGGGGAGAAAAAATACAGAGTCAGGGGGAATAGATACACATTTTTCACTAAGTGTTGCCATCCATGCCAAAGGGGGAGAATGTTTGCAACATAGTCGAGAGACACTACTAATTGGGTAATGTTGTCATTGATGGCAACAAGGCAAATAAAGCATGATGGAGCTAAGGATGATTGGGAACTCAACTTGGAATAACCTGCATAAAAGGTTCTGGTCTAGACACAAAAGACTAATGTAGAATGGCTAAGTACTGACAACACAGAGTTAGTAGAAGAAACTGAAGTGGTATTCCTCCATAGTTGATGGTCAAGGTATGTGGTTTAGGTACGTTATTTAGGATTGTTTAGAGGTACTATGCTCAATATTACAAGTCCTAATGGCTTCTGAAAGTTAAGTAATGATTGGTCTAAGTCTGAGTGAACACAATTAAGTCAGGAACAGTGTAGAGTGCATGAGTATTTTGGTCCGCATTTCTCTGCTAGTGATTGTATTAGCATACAGTTCTGATGCAGTATGGATAGATGGTAGAAGCATCTATTTCATGAGATATATAGTCTAAAGTGATTTGGAAGATTGTCTACAAATTGCCAAGTTTTGGCAGTTGGTTTTCCAGTACATCAACAAGGCAGAGGAGACAGTTCTAAGTTCTACATTTCACCTCATAAGGACACCATGACTTGCAGTTCATAAGATATGATCTATGAAGTATGAGAAATGGTTGATGTGATTATTTAAGGTTCATATGGTCCACAGTAAGAGTTTTGGGTGTGACAGATGTTTAGGTCAACCATGTTCTTAAGAGACAAGCGGACAGGCATGTTGGATATTTATGCAGAGAAGGTATATTGTCTAAACTATCAATCTAAGTGGTTGAATGGTAGGTACTGACCTATATAAATATTATTTAATGTTTGTTTGGGTCTGCATTATTGTTTATACACATGATCAAGCTAACAAGGTAAAATACATTATATACACGCTTCATGTCTAGCTTGCTGACTTGATAATGAAATGAATCTTGTTGCAGTTATAAGTACTCAATGGATTGTGATTATGGTGTGTGTGAAGTGTGGAATTATTGAAAAATTGGAATGTGAAGGATTATAAGAAAAATATAGAGTAGAAAAAGAAAACAAGGACAAAAAATAAAGTATATGTAGAAGAGTTAAGAAGCAGGGTAGATTAAATGAAGACCTTTGATTTTGTGTACTAAGCTTCAAATGGAATTGTGATCCAGCATATGCTAGATGCGCTACATCAATTCATCACTATCAGTGAGCCAATTTTCTTCCTTCTTCTATTCTTCTTTCTTAGTGGACAGTGAGTTCACCTATAGTGAGCATTTCTTTGGGTAGTAAGCCCTAAGGTAGTGAGCCTTTTTGTAATTTAGTATTGTGCTATCATAATATATTGTGAGTTAATAGTCACCATGGTTTTTCCTTTTTTGGGTTTTCCACATAACAATCCTGGTGTCTATGTGTTATGTCTTATGGTTTCTATTCTTATCCTTGTTCTACTTTCATGTTATTAATTTTAGAAATTTAATTAATAAATAAGTTAAGAAGCGATTTTGCGGAATAGTGATTCATCCTCCCTCTTAGTATTCCTTACTTTCAACAATTGGTATCAGAGCAAGGTTTCTTGAAAGAAGCCTAATAGCTTGAGGAATTTCTGGGAGAGTTCACTCATGGGAGCCAGGAGATTTGGAAACTTCTCAAACAATGTTGAACTGGAAGCAACTCTTATTGATCTTGAAAAATCTGAAGTAGAAATCAGGGATCTAAAGGGTAACATACAAGAAGCTAATGAATATATTTTAAAGCTAAAAGAACAAGTCAAGAAATTAAAAGAAAAATACAAAGAAGTTAGTGAACAATTGATATTAGAAAATAAAACCCTAGATTATTTGAAAGTGGAAGTTATAGAAAGAGAAAAAGAAGAAGAAGATCTAAATCTAATGGTAAAAAGAAAGTCAAAAGAATGTGTCAAACTTGAAAAAGAAACTTTGAGCCTGAAAGAAGACTTTGAAAAAGCTAAGAGCTATGAAGAAAAGTTCAAGATAAGTTCTACAATGCTTGATGAGATGATTGCTACTCAAAAGACTTTTGATGATAAGCAAGGCTTGGGATTTGAGAAAGGAGAAAGCTCAAAATTAGGTCAAGCAAACACTGAGTTAAAGAAAAACAAAGGCAACTAGTTCAGGAATCAAAGAAGAAGACCTAGAAGACCTCCGATTAGATAGCCAAATGCTCAAAGGTACCCATCGTTCAACGGCCATTGTTTTAATTACAAAACATTTGGTCATAAGGCTACTCAATGTAGGAGTTTAATAAATCAAAATAAAAATGTGCCATCATTTTCTAGTCAATGATTCAATTGCAAGAAAATTAGTCATAGATCAAATGAATGCAGAAGTCTGGTAAGAAATGGCTTTCACAATTCAAGGAATACTAAATCATACAATGGAAGATGTTTTGCATGCAATAGATTTGGACATATGGCTAATCAATGCAGATCAAATCCAACCAATAGAAGGTGTCAAGGACAAAGGAATGTGGTATGCTACAATTGCAACAAGTTTGGACATGTAAGATTCTGTAGAAGCAAGAATGTGAAAAGAAACCACTATGTTGAAGAAAGGAAAACAAAACAAAGGAATGATAAGGGAAAGGGCCAACACTTTTGGAAAAAGAGCTATAAAACCATCTAGACTCAATGGTTTGTCTCTTGCCATTGAGAATATTACATTCTTCATTAAAATCCTCCATAGAAAATTCTTCCATTAGGCACTTTTTTTCTTCATCAAGTACCAATTTGGGAATATTATCGAATACTACAATGTTACAATTTTGGTAGACAGAGTGATCCTTGGAGAGAGTGGTTTCAAAATATCCAACTGCTTCATTTTGTATTTCCTTGTAGTTTTCAAAGGTCTTTTCTATGGCATCCTTAATGTTGTGAATGGAATTTGCAAGTTTTCTAGCCTTGATTGAGATATGGAAGAATTTTATATTCTTTTCACCCTCATTTAACCAAGTTTATCTAGATTTTTTTCTGCTAATGGATTTCCTCTCTTAGTAGTATTTCTTATTATTCTTCATTCAATTCCTATTCTAGTGAAAAGCTTGGGTAGTTCATACTATGCCTAATGATGTGATTTTCCAGTTCTACAAGTTAAAGTCCAATTGTCTTTTTTTCCTTAAATATATTTTTGAAGTGAAGGTGATTCCATTTTTTATTTATGTTTTTACAAATTTTATTTTGTGGAGCAGTTGAAACATTTAGGAACCTATCACATATGAGACTATTCCCCACCAATTTTGTAGTAGGTGAATGAAATTTGGGTCTCTAAACCACATAGCTTCAAATTTGAAAGAACTTTTCTTGGGAGCATGATATTTTGACACCTCATGGCTAACTAAAAAATGATTTGGTCCTATCGAAGGGAGAACAGATGCATAATAGATTTGCATTTTAGAACACCATCTATGGGAAAGAAAGAACCTATCTAATATTTCTACAATGTGATAAAAATTATGTCTTCTATTTGTCCACATCAACCTATAATTCTTCAGAATAGAATCATATAAGTTGTTTGGAAATATAAAATCTTTGATGTCCTCCATCACTCTAGTGGGGGGAATAATTGTTTGCAACATAGTCAAGAGACACTGTTGATTGGGTAATGTTGTCATTGATGGAAACAAGGCAAACAAAGCATGATGGAGCTAAGGATGATTGGGAACTGAACTCAGAACAACCCAGGTGCATACAAGGTTTTGGTTCAAACAGAAAAGACTAAGGTAGAATGGCTAAATACTATACATAATTTTTTTGGAGGTACTATGTTCAAGACTACAAGTCCTGATGACTTCTGAAATTTAAGTAGTGATTGGTCTAAGTCTAGGTGAACACAGTTAAGTTAGGAACAGTGGAGAGTGCATGAGTATTTTGGTCTGCATTTCTCCGCAAGTGATTGTATTATTATACATTTTTGAGGTAGTATGGATAGGCGTCAGAAGCATCCAATTGATGAGTTACAGAGTCTAAAGTGATCCGGAAGATTGTCTACAAAATTTTAAGTTCTGGCAGTTGGTTTGCTAGTACTTCACCAAGGCAGAGGAAATAGTTTTGAGTTCTATATTTCACCTCATAAGGACATCATGACCTACAGTTGGTAATATATGATCTATGAACTATGAGGAATGGTTGATGTGATTCTTTAATGTTCATATGGTCTGTAGAAAGACTTTTGGGTGTGATAGATGTTTAGGTCAAGCATGTTCTTAAGAGACAAGCTGGCAGGCATGTTGGATCTTTATGCGGAGAAGGTATATTGGCTAAACTATCAATCTAAGTGGTTGAATGGTAGGTGCTAACCTATATAAAGATTATTTCATGTTTGTTTGGGTCTGCATTGTTGTTTATACAAATGATCAAGCTGACAAGGTGAAATACATTGTATACACGTTTCATGTCTGGCTTGCCAACTTGATTATGAAATGAATCTTATTGCAGTTATAAATACTCAATGGATTGTGATGATGATGTGTGTGAAGTGTGGAATTATGTGTGAATTTGGATTATGAAGGATTATAAGCAGAATACAAAGCAGAAAAGGAAAACAATGACAAAAAATAGAGTATATGTAGAAGAGTTAAGAAGCAAGGTAGATTAAATGAAGACCTTTGAATCTGTGTACTAACATTTAAATGGAACTGTGATTCAGCATATGGTAGATGCCCTGCAACAGTTCATCACTGGCAATGAGCCAATTTTATTCCTTCTTCTATTCTTCTTTCTCAGTGGACAGTGTGTCCACCTACAATGAGCATTTCTTTGGGTAGTAAGCCCTAAGGCAGTGAGCCTTCTTGTAATTTAGTATTGTGCTATCATAATATATTGTGAGCTAGCACTCACCATGGTTTTTCCCATTTTGGGTTTTCCACGTAAAAGTCCTGGTGTCTATGTGTTATGTCTTTATGGTTGCTATTCTTATGCTTGTTATGCTTTCATGTTATTAATTTTAGAAATTGGATTAATAAACAAGTTAAGAAGTGGTTTTACAGAATACGGATTCACACCCCTCTCAGTATTCCTTACTTTCAACAATAATACCACTTATTTTCTCTTCTATATTAGTAATCATGTTGATGTATCCCCCTAAGATTACACTCTCTTCTTTAAGAGATGAGAATATGGAGCTAATGAGTATCCATAATTGGTTTTTTCTGATTGGTACTTGTGGGTCCATAAATGTTACAAATCTAGATTTCTATTTTTTAGGAAACGGAGGTTGCTTTCACCAGTATCTAGTTATCACCTCCAACCACCTAGTCCGTTAATGTTGTAATCATGTTCCATAAAAAGCTAGTCCATCTAATGCCCCTTTCACTAGTATGACTGAAAATTCCTTGTTTAACCATTTTTAAAAAAATGCATTGCTCTAATCCTTTCAGAGTTTGGTTTCTAGGAGCATCACTATATTAGCTTTGGTGTTGCTAATTTGATGCTATATTAAGCATCTGTTGTTAGATATGTTTAAGCCCCTAACATTCTATGTTAGGACCTTCATTTCTTCTAAGGAGAGTTTCCCACTCTCCTCTTCCTAATACAATTTCTTGCTAAATTTTTTATTGTTTTGACTTTTTTCGTCTTCTACTTAGAATTGGGGTGGAAAATCTTTTTTTTTATCTCTATTTGTGCTATTGACATTATTTCTAATTTGAAAGGGTCTTACTCTTGTAGAAGCACTTCCTCTATGATGTCATCCTCAATTTCTCCTACAACTTTTCTAAGTGTCTCATTGATTAATGATTCTAAATTTTCTACATTTCCTAGATCCTCTATGAAAATTTCCCCGACCTTTTTATCCAAGTTTGTTCTTGTTGTCTCTACTGTCAACTCCTTTGGTAGGTGTATTTGGAGTGACATATCTTATATATTTTTAGGTTTGTTCCTTTAAATTCTAGTGGCCTCTACCTCTGATGCTTTATTTTGTATTGATAGATCTAGTTCAAATGTATTTTTGATGGTAGGGTTTTCCTTTGGTCTTGCTTCAACTACTTCTGCATTACCATCTTCTAAGTTATCCTTAGTGAGAATATGCTACTCATCATTTTTAAGGTTTCTATTTTACTATTATTTTACATTTAATATGCCCATAACCTTTGCACCTTGCACATTTCAATTCTAATCATTGATAATATATGTTTTGCTCCCAACTTCCCAATATAGTTTATAGGGTTATGGCTAGTGGGAGCCCTTTTGAAGCCTCTAGAAGAATGCACATCTTGATATTTTCTTCTTGATTTAGGATAACTTCCCAGTCTAGAGTTTGAAAAGTTCCTATTGTATTCCCTATCAGCTTGAGGATTTCTAGCTGTCTATATTCTAAAGCGAGAGCCAAAATGAGACAAAATTGATCTTAGTTGTGAGGGGGTTAAACAAGGGTCTCCAAGGTTTGTAGTATAGCCCTACTCCATTTATAAACTAGGTACTTTCTTTGAAGACTATTTCTGTATCCTCTTTTAGTTTAAACTTTGAAATTTGGCAAGAACAAAACCCTCTTCTAATATTTAGAATTCTTCCACTTTTGGCTAATTTTCATTCATCCATAATTTTAAAGTAGATTGTGAGGGGATGTTTGCCAAAACTTACCTATTAGCACAATCTCTTGAAGCTCCTCCTTTCATTGTATCAACTTTGAGTTTGAAACTATTATATGTGGGTTTGGTGTCTTTAGTTGTACCTATTGTGCACCTTCTCCAGTCTTTGTTTATTCTATTCTATTACACTCCCTCCTATAAATCTCTCTGTGGCTATTCTTTGCATTTCATTCAAGACTTCTCAAGTAATTATATTGTGGGTGTCTCTTTCCCTCCACAATTTGTTTTCTTGTATTCCTTTTCACTTTTTCACTCTTTCTAATATTGAATATATATTCTTGTGGTAGGAGAGGATTTTTATGTTGCCACCCTTTTTTCTTGGGTGTCTCCCTTGTCCTCTTTCTCTCACCACCTAGCCCTTCACAATGATGGCACCTCCTTATGTGTTCTCTCTATCCTTGAGTCCTTTCTATTATCCTATATTTACTTGCTATAGCATTGGTTTGCCAGTTTTCTACCTAGATTCACTGACTCTCCAGAATTTTCTATTTTTAGTCACGTCCAATCCGCTTTCTATCTAGAAGAAATCTCTAGAATTTTTTCCGTAGTTGTTAACTTGCCTTTAAGGTTTATTTAATTGTTTTGATAATAATTGTCAATGGTATATTGTTTCAATTACATTTTAAATAATAATAAAATATAAAATGTTAATTATTTCAAAAGTTAATTAGAGAATTAAAGGATATAGGGATCCATTAAAACATAGAGATTCTCAATAAATTGGAATGAATTAGTAGCCAGTTTTTGATACAAAACCATGCTAGTGAATGTTGGTTCTAATCATACAATTTTTAATGTTTGATCCACTAAGATGATTGTTGTCAAAGAACTCTAGATCTTATGGTGGAACTAGAACCTGAACAAACCATGTGTAGTGTGTTTTCTGCACTACATTTACAAACATGACAGCTAAGGATTGAAATTACTATGCAAAGAATAATGATAGCGTATGAAAGAGTGTGCAATCAGTGGGATACTAAAAAGAATTCAAAGTTTTATTAAATAAATGAAATGGTAGTCTTTTCATTAATAGAGCAAGCCATTTCAAAATATATATGCAGACAAGAATGAAGGCATGTTATGGCAATAAGAATTTGTGGATCTAGATTGAATTTTAATATTGGGCACCATGTGTGTGTAGAAAAGAGGGCGAGTTGTGCATTCTTTACTTGACAAAGGTATTATGTCGGATAGTATGTAGGAATTCCAAGATCATTAGATTATATCTGCACCTCTCATATTTAGAAATTGGTGTAGCTTTGAGGATTTCCAAATGTAAATCTTGAATTCAATGAATCTTTTGAATAGAGTGCAAATAAGAAGAAAGGCAATTGTACAAACCATCCGACAAACATGGCTTTGTGTGAATGATGCATAGTAAATACAAAGGGTAGCCATGTGCGTGCAAAATGGAATAAGAGTGCCTCAAACAGACTTGCGCTATGAGAAGAGGTGCCTTTGCATTATATACTTATTTTCACAATCATAAATGAACAATTTGCAATTTAATAATGGTGCAATACATCCCTGATGAGGCATAAAACTGTTAAGAACATGGATTAATTTGTCCCAAAATAAAGCATGCAAGTTAGTTTATTCGTTTAGTTTCAGTTTAGAGGAAAATAAAATAATTTTGCATTCCAGATATTTTTAGAGTTAGAGTTTAAGCAATTTGCATGTAATCTCCATGTTAATTTTAGCTAAATCTTATAATTTCAGCGCTCTATATTATGAGGTATGTTGTAATCCTTTGTGCATGAAAAAAATTAATACAACAATTTTAATTTTCTGAGTGTCGTAGCTCTCTCTTGTGTGCTTTTTTTTCATTTTATTTTTCTATTTCTGTCCAGCAAATTGGTATAAGAGCTATTAAGATCGTGGGACTGCTTGTAGGTCAATTTTACATTAGAAGATAAAGCACATCTGCTAAAAAAGAGTAGAGATCATATCATATCATGGCAACGAGAAACAACATTAGTCAACCCCAAATTCCTATTTTCAATGGTAAGAATTATGATTTTTAGGCAAAAAAATGAGAAGATTGTTTTGCTCACAAGATGCTTGGGATTTGGTAAAAAATGGTTTTGTAGAACCATAGGATGAGGCTACCTATAAAGTATTGTCACAATCAGAAAAACATCAGCTTGGAGATTCCAAGAAAAAGGTTGCAAAAACTCTATTCCTAATCCAACAGGCAATGGACGAGTCCATCTTTCCTAGAGTTGCAGCGGTAATGAGATCTAAGATGGCATGCAAAATTTTGGAGACAAACTATCAAGAAAATACAAAGGTGAAAGTAGTTAAACTACAATCTATTAGGAGAAATTGTTACCAAATTGTGCTTGGCAACCCAATTAGGCTGGGCTGTAACAGTTGTTTTCTAATGCTTTCAAGAAGCAAGTGACTTCAAATGAAGTAGGAAGGAAGAGAATATCATATCAAAATAGTCAAGAGAGAGGCTTCAACCTCTACATTTTATCTAACATGTTTGCTCATTGTGCAGATATAGGTACTGGAAGACCATTCATCTATGCCATTTTTATTCAAAATATAAAGGCTTACATTTAATATGAAGGGTCACATTAACCTTGGAATTCAGAAAGAGCTATGGAAGGTGGTAGTTCATTTTCCCCCACACAAAAAAATGAAATTTTTGGCAGGGTCATAACTCCTCGCTACTTTATCAGAATTCAATTTTTTTGGACTTGTTATAAAGATAAACTAATTATCTAGTTCAAGTTCTAGTTACTAAGGATAACGCCAACGCTTCCTTAAGGTGGATTGCCCTGATTTCACTCCAAAGGCTTCCAAAAATGCTATTTACTAAGATGTAGAAAATATTAGAAAAAAAATTAAAAATTTAAATTTTCAACATTTTCCCAAAAATACCATTCAGGACTCGGTCAAAAGTCTTTGAAGGTACACAAAAATTAGAGAGGAGTTGAACTGAAGTGAAGGTTATGCAGGGAGAGATATTTGGAGTTCTATTTTGACATGACTATTCTTGTCAGTTTCTTGATCAAGGACTTAGAGACATGGAGTTCCGAGCTATTTTTGCTCATCTTGGAAGAGTTTTGGGGTCTAAATTTTAGGCTTTTCACTTGTGCTTGCCCATCAACTTGGAGTTACTTTTTCAAACTCATTCATGCATATTTTTGAGTTCAGTTGAGCTAGAGTTGACTGCCCATTCACTTTTTTGGGATAATTTTATATTATATGAAAAAAAAGCTTATGTTTTTTTCCTTAGTTCTTGGTTTTTTGCCTTTGCATATTGTAGAGAAGGAGATTATCTTGTAACTCAGCCATTTTTATAGTTTCCAGTAGTAGCAGTTCATTTTTTACTAGTTTATTGTTATTTTGCAGAGATTCCTTCCATTTTTTAATACAATCAAGGGTTCTTCTATCCAATTTCAAATGTCTTGTTATCTTGTGAGTGATTTGATAGGAATTTTTTGTGTTTTGGTTCAAAACCACTTAATTCTTTATCTCATTTATTAGATGCAAGTATACAAATTTCAATTTATTATAGGTCACAGCTTGTGCAAGATTATTCATGCCTCTCTGTGAAGTACTTATGTGGTGAATCTGATCATTTTGGATTGTAAGAAGAGGTTTATTAGAGAATGTTTGCGAGTTATATCATAGTTTTAAATGAAAATATTGGTGCATCACCCCCTTTAGGTAGATTTTCTCTTCAGTTTTTAGTTTATGCAAGTTTTCTTCTATCTTTTTCCTCCATCAATTTACAAATCTAAAGGGTATTTAAAGGGAGCCCACTCTTTTAGAGGTTCATTCTTGAAATAGACAAACCCATAGTCTGAGAATGTTCTGATGTTGCACGGGATTGCCAAGCTTGTAAAGGCTTAGCATTCAGGGTACAATCCTTCGTGACAACAGAAATATTAAAAATTTGTAAATGAATGATTTAAAATTAGTAGATCAATTTATGAGTCGTCATTAATATTATGATTAAAATTATATCTAATGGAGAAGAAATATCATATCAGAACATTATAGAAAAAAATCTCAGGAGTTTACCCAATAAATTTGATGCAATAGTTATAACAATTGAGGAATCTAAGGATTTGGCACAATTATTAGTAGATGAATTAATGGGATCTTTGTTGAGACATGAATCCAGAATGAATAGAAATAACAATACTTCTCTTGAGAATGCTTTCATGTCTCAGGTATCACCTAGCAAAGGAAGAGGAAGAGGAAGAGGAAGGTCAAACTTCAAAGGAAGAGGCAAAGGCAGAGATGGAAGGAGTAACCTAGATCAAGGTGAAAACTATACTAAAAATTGCAATAATAGAGGACATGACAACAAACATTTCCAGCAACATTCACAAAGGTTTGATAAATCTAACATTTAGTGTTATTATTGCAAAAAATATGGACATTATGCAAATGAATGCAGAAAGAAACAAGGAGATGTGGAGAAATAGAATTCTAATTACACAAATGAATCTAATTCTACAAGTTTATTCATCAGATGCCATGTTACTCAAGAAAGTGCTAGGAATATTTGGTTTTTAGATAGTGGGTGTAGTAATCATATGATAGAGAATAAAGAATTATTATCTAGTATTGATGATTCTATAAAATTAGAAGTGAAATTGGAAAATGGTAATAAAGTGGCTATAATGGGTAAAGGAGTAATAAATTCTTTGGCAGAAAATGGTGTAAGAAGATTTATTCTTGATGTTTATTTTGTACCTGGATTAAAGAATAATCTTATGAGTGTTGGACAATTAGTGCAGAAGGGTTACGGAGTATCTTTTAAGGATAATGTTTGCACAATACTAGACAAATTTCCAAATGACAGGTTGATTACAAAAGTGGAGATGACCAAGAATCATATGTTTCCCCTTTGAATTCATTGCATGGAAGGAGAAGAGGAAATCAATTTCAAAACTATGTATTTAGACCAATCATAGCTATGTAATTTGAAGTATGGAAATTTACATTTTGGAGGTTTGAGTTTGTTACAAAAGAAAAATATGGTGAAGGGATTGCCATCAATAGAGCAGCCAGATAGTTCATGTGAGATTTACATTTTGGCAAAACAACATAGAGAGAATTTTCTAGTAGGAGTTTCATATAGAGCAAGGGTATTATTGGATCTAGTTCATAGTGACTTATGTGGACCAATGCAAACTACATCATTTGGAGGTAGTACTTATTTTCTAAACTTCGTTGATGATTTTAGCAAGAAGACTTGGATATATTTTCTCAAGGAGAAGTCTGAAGCCTTTGGAAAATTCAAAGAATTCAAAGCTATGATGGAAAAGTAAAGTGGCCAATTGACTTCTGGAGGGGACCATAGAACTGTCTTCCTTGCTTCCCAAGTGTTGCCCCGATCAACCATGTCTATTGTTGGTAAAGTTAGACCATGCCAGTTCCTTCATATCTCAACATCCCAATAAGTAAACCTATTGTTCTTATGACTGCAGTCTTCTAATCTTGAGTTTACTACATCAACAATGTTCACCTCTACCTTGTTTAAAAAGGATTATACCAGCATTTCTTTTCTTGGAAAATCCTCATGTTTCTCTCCTTCCAAAGTTCCCAAATTAGCAAAGAAGGACTAGTGATCCATAAACCCCCATAAATGGACTCCTTCTGTAGCAAAGGCCAAGAATTGAGAAGTTCTAGAAGTTTAACTGGGAAGGCTGATTTCAAATGGAGTTTTGGTGCAAAGCCATTGCGAACAGCTCATTGAGAAATCACAATTGAGAAAAAGATGGTCTCCTATCTCTTAAGTCTGTTTACACAAAACACATCTATATGGGCTAGCAAAACCCATCCTACTAAATATATCAACTATGAGAACTCTGCCCTGGGAGGATGTCCAAATAAAAATTTTGGCCTTTGGAATACTATTTTTAGGCCAGGAGAGCTTGGTCAGGAGCTTGGATTCCACCCCAATATTTCTTTTAAGGACTCTATAACCTTCTTTTACATTATACTAACTTGTAGGTGAGGCATTCCATCTTAGGACATTAGGCCCTAGTCTGAATCTTATCCTTCAATTGCTCAGGGCCTCCTTGAAAGAAACTATTAACCTGTCCTCCAAGCCAAGATCCCTGACGCTTTTCCATCTGAAAATTGAGCCATTACTGATCGAGGGAGGGATCATATAATCCTTTACTTTGTCCCCCCATAATTATTTTTTTAATGTTTTTGACTTGTTCCAGTTCTTCCCTACCAAACAATTTAGTATAACCTTTCCATGAGTCCTCCTAGAAGAGGGCTTTACTGCCATCTTGGATTTCCTAGGTCAATTAACTTAAAATCAAATCTCTGCAACTTTTGATGAAATTCCAAATCCTAGACCCCTTCGGAAAGGATTGAGAGGTGAAGATACTATTTTCATCCTCATCTAGATACTTTTCTTTGAGAATCTTGACCCATTTAAGATCCTTCTTAGAGTGAATGGACTAGACCAATTTTGCCCCTAGCACCTTATTCAGTGAGAGCAAGTTTTTTAACCTAGAACAATCTGCCTCCTTGTGTTTGCAAACCTGATTCTAATTAATCAATGGATATTTATGCTTCTACGAGTTGCCTTTCCAGATGAAGGTTCTAATTTTTTGATTTAGTTCTCTACTGGCAGCACTTGATAAAGGAAGATAGGACATCATGTATGTCACGATAGTAGTTATTACTACCTTAAGCATAGTTAAGTGGCCTGCCCAAGAGAACCACTTGCTTTTCCAAGATGCCAGTCTATTTTTTATCCTATCAATTAAAGATTCCCAAAGCTTCCCAGGATTGACACATTAAGCTAGAGGTAATCCCAAGTACTTGCGAGGTAACTCAACCTTTTTGAAATTCAGAATCCTAAGAATGTGAATCTCTTTTACATTGTTAATGTCAAAAAAGAACTGCAAACTTTGCTTGACTGACTTCCTATCCCGAAGTAGTAGAATATTGATTCAAAATGAATTTGATGTTTCTAGCTTCTGTTTCTTTGGCCACCCCAAAAACATAGTATCATCAGTGAAGTGTTGGTAAGTTACTTCATGCATTCCATGAGTGATCTAGATCCCTTCAATCTGTCCATACTGCTAGGCCTTGTAGCACAACCTCCCTAGTGCTTCTGCCATTATAATGAAAAGGAAGGGGGACATTGTGTCCCCCTATCTGACAGCCCACGAAGTACTAAAAAACATTCAGGGGAGCTATTTATGTAAATTGAAAACCTTGAGCAAGACACCCATTCAAAAATCCCATTAAGCTAGGCTTTATCAAAGCCAAATGCTTCCAAAACGTTAAAAAGAAATATCCAATTGACTTTATCATAGGTTTTCTTGATATCTAGTTTAATGAGCATTGTTGGTTTTTTGGTTTTCTGGATAGAATGTATAGCTTCTTGAGAGATGATTACACCATCCAATATTGACCTCCTATGAACAAAACTAATTTGCTCTTCTATGATTAAGTCTAATAGTATTTTCTTCATTCTATTAGCCACTGTCTTAACTGGAATTTTGTAAAGGGTGTTGCACAAAGCTATAGGCCGATATTCCTCTAAAGATTCTAGTTTCTCTTTTTTGGAATGAGGGCAATGAAAGTATTGTTAACTTCCTAGAGAACCTTGCATGTGCTTCTTGAATCTTCAATTACCTCTGTTACCTCCTTATCCAAAAAATCCCAACATTTTTGAAAAAAGCCACTGGGAACCCTTCAGGTCTCAGTGCTTTGTCCAGATGTAAATTGAAAAGGGCCTCCTTAACTTCTACTTCAGAGAAAATACAAGTCAACATTTTATTCTAATCCTTAGAGACAAGCCTGGGGATGCTATTCAGAAATGACTGCTGAGACTCCAAATTTGACCCATCCCAATCATTGAGTAAGTTTTGGAAGAAATCTATAGTGACCTCTCTAATTTCCTCTATCTTATCTATCAACCTACCATCTGTATATTTGATGGAGGTTATTTTGTTGATATCCCTCCTAACTTTTGTAGAGTTATGGAAGAACTTGGTGTTCTTATCTCCTGCCTGCAACCACGTTTGACTAGATTTTTTATGCCAAAAACTTTCTTCCTTAGAAATAATGTCCCCCAATCTACACATCAATTCTTTTTCTTGAATGAAACTGTCAAAATCTATACCTTCCCTAAAGATTTTTTTCATTTAATGACTGTAATTGTTCTTCTAGTTTCCTTTTTTCCTTGAAAATGTTCTTAAAGTACTCCTTATTCCAATGTTTCAAATTCTATTTGACTAATTTAAGCTTGGTGCCAATATTGGAAAATTTAGAGCTCCCTGGATTACACTTAATCCACCATTGCTTGACCAAATCCAAGAAATTTGGATTTTTGAACCACATGTTGTCAAACTTGAAAGGGCATCGAGCTGGCTTCCTTTCCCCAACTATCTCCAAGCATATAGGATAATGATCTGAGCTTAACATTGGCAATATCTTTCTTTCCAAACTAAATGGAAACAACTCAAATATCCTATGAATAGGAACTTATCTAACTTCTCAGCTATATTACTGAATCCTAGTCTCCTGTTAGTCCATGTGTAAACTCCATTTCCCATGGGAATTTCCAACAACGAGTTCCTTTCAAGAAAATCTTCAAAATCTAGCTGAGATTGCAATTTTTTTCCTACTCCCCCTCTTTTATCCTTTGTTCTTATAATAGCATTAAAGTTGCCTCCCATAAGGCAGAATTCAAAAGCAAGACTGCTACATATAGCATCTAATTCTCTCCAATTTTTTTTTTCCAAACAAGAGTTGGGGCCATAAACATTTATCAAAAGAAAACTAAAATTGGAAGTCAAACTTATTACCTTACTTGCAATCCAAGCTTTACTTGAAGCCACTTCTTCAACCAACATGAGTTGTGGGAACCACAAGGTGATGAGCCCACCAAAAGCACCATTGGCATTAATCCCAAAAAATTTGCACCTTTTTCAAACTCTTGCAAATCTTGTCTCTCTCTTCCTATGCCAATTTTGATTCGTGTATTAAGCAGATGTCTGTTTGAAAAGATTCCAACCGATGCCTACATCTTTTGTTAGGGGTGTTTAAGCCCCTAATGTTCTAAGAAGTAATTTTCATTGTTGTTCAGGAAGGGTTCCACCCTTCCTTACTTTCTTTAAATCTTTTATCTTAAGTTGACTACTGGCTTCACCATACCATTTTAACTTTTCCTTATTTGGAATGCGGCCTCTAGTCTTGTTTTCACAACAATTTGGAGAAAGTATGGAGGATTCTTTCTAAAAAATTCCCAAAGTGTCTGCACCTGAAAACCCTCTAGCCCAAGTACTGACTAGTAAATTTTGAAGATCCATTTGTTTAGGAGAAGTGACCTCTTCCTCAGAATAAGAGTTTGGGTTTTCCAAACCCACATTTCCCATCCAATTCTATTCCAAGCCTTCTTCGACTAAATTTAACTAGCCAATCTTAGCTTCCTTCACCAGTTCCACCAACTCCTTCCCTTCTTTAATTAAGGAATTGATATCTTCTTCTTGCACATTGGGATGTAGCATGTCTATTGTTACAGAAATTTTCTTATCCAGATTTTCCATTTGGAACCTGGAGGGTTTCCCTGTACAAGTCTTCTACTGATTCACTTCTAACACCTTCTCTGAGGGGACTTAATTATCATTCCTATCCGATACAACATATTATTAGACTTCTATTATTAGATATTTATTTTTAGTTTTTTATCTTAACAGAGGTGAATGAACATCAACTTTAGATTTTCAATATTATGAATACAGTGTGTCTTTTTATTGTCTATGATTTTTATCAATTGTGTATAAGTTTTATTTGATTATTTAGCTCTATATTTTTGTTGGCTATTAACATTCCTTTAGTATAGTGTTAGAGATTCTTTAATTTATTTCATTTGGCATCAAAAGAGATTGCATAAATTTTATTTTGAAGGTGACAAGTTTCAGGTTAACAGTTATCTCCAAATGGCTAATAGTAGAAACTTTTCATTCAAGGTTCTGTTGTTTAGAGGAGATAGCTATGAATATTGGAGCATTAAAATGAAGAACCTACTATTATCCCAAGATCTCTAGGAATTAGTAGAAGTAGGATATATTGAACCTATAGATCAAAATGATTTGAATGCTTTGACAATAAATCAATGAACTTAGTTGAAAGAAGAGAAAAAGAAGAATAATCGAGCTCTATTCACCATTCAATCTACATTGGATATTTCAACCTTCCCTCATATAGATGGTATGAAAAAATAAAGGGAGGCATGGGAGGCATTTCAAGTTGCATACCAAGGATCTAAAAAAATTAGATTGGTAAGACTTCAAACTTTTAGAAAAGATTTTGAAATTTGAAGCATGAAAAAAGTTGAGTCCATTCAATATTTTATCAGGAAGACTCAAGCTATTGTGAACTAGCTTATGACTCAAGGGGAAGTAGTTACAAAACAAAAAATTGTTACAGAGAAGATTTTGAGTCTCTTCTTCCAAAATTTGATCTAGTGGTGATAGCTGTTGAAGAAAACAAATATCTAACCACATTCAAAGTGGTACAGTTGGTTGGTTCTTTCAGCCTCATGAGGAGCATATGCAACATTCTATGGAGAGTTTGGTACACATTTTCTAATCTTCAGTAAGAATTGAAAACAAATCTACAACTCTTTTTTCTCAATCCAATAAATCTCAAGGGGATCCTTTTAATAGTAGAGGATGTAGTAGAGGAAGAAAAATAACAATAATAGAGGAAGATAAAGAGGAAGAAGTTCTATGGATAATAGAAGCATCCATTGTAGATATTTTGAATGATATGGACACTATGAATCTAAGTGTAGAAAGAAGAAATCTAACTTGAATAAGTCAAGAGCCAACTATACTGAAAAGTACTCCAAAGATGTAAAATACACCACTTTCTTCACATGTAACATGGAAAAAGAGCATTAAAAAAATGTGTGGTTCCTAGATAGTGGCTACTCAAATCATATGATAGGTAAATTTGATCTCTTTTTCAAATTAGCTGAATATGTGAGAAGTCATGAAATATTTGGTGATGATAAGGAGCAGGATGTGATGGCAAAATGTACCCTTTCCATAAGGACTAAGAAAGCATAAACTACTTATATACATGATACTTTGCATGTACCAAAATTAAAACATAATCTTGTAAGTATTGGGGAGCTTGTAGGATAAAATTCTAAAGTTGTGTTTCAATGTAATTGCTGCAAAATATTTGATAAATCAGCTAATTATCATCTTGTAGCAAAGGATCCTATGATAGAGAACATGTTAATTCCTCTTAAATTACTTTCTACTAATGTGCCTACCCTTAAAGACACCACATATGATTGATGGTTATGGCACAAGCATTATCATTGAGTTTGTTTTACAAGAAGAAGATGGTGAGAGGACTTCAAGTAATTCAAGCAAAAGAAGAAGTTTGTGCTTGGTGTGCACTTGGAAAGCAGCACCAAGATAATTTTCTAGTGAACAAATCATAGAGGAAAAAAGCTCATCTTGAGCTTGTGCATGCTGACATCTATGGTGATATGCAAGAGCCATCCTTGGATAAGATTTTTTTAAAACTTTTATTGATGATTTTTCTCGCCACACATGGATCTATTTTATTAAGCATAAATCCAAAGCCTTCGAATGCTTCAAGAAATTTAAGGCTATGGCTAAGAAGCAAAGTGGGAATTATCTCAAAACAATCAAAATAGATAGAGGGGGATAATTCACTTCAAAGGATTTCTCAAGAGACAACTTACTACAATTTATAGCCCCCCAATAAATTATATTGTAGAAAAAAAGAACCACACCATTTTGGAAATAGCACAAAGTATGTTGAAGTCAAAGAAACCTTCCAAATTATTATTGGGGAGAAGTGGTGGAAACAAAAATATACATCTTGAATTGGAGCCCTGCAAAAGTAGTTCAAAACATCAATCCAAAGGAAGCTTGAAGTGGTCACAAGCCTTCTATGGCTCATCTCCATGTATTTGGTTGTCCATCATATGTTCATATTCTAGTTTAGAAGCAGAAGAAGTTGGATGCAAAATCACAACTTTCTATCTTTGTGGGATATTCTTATGCAACTAAAGGTTATTGATTTTATAATTCTGAAACAAAGCAATGGGTTGTAAGTCAGGATGTGGGCTTTGATGAAGGGGTATGGCAATGATAGAAATGTGTATAGAAAAAACACTAGTAACTATGGACATAGAAGATGAAAGTGTTCCTCCTCCCCCCACAAGTTCAAGTTGAAGTACAAGCTCTAGTAGTAGCTCAATTTTGAGTTCTCCTAATAGTGCAACTTTAGGTGATAGTTCAAGTCCAACATCAAGTCCAAGCTATTTAACAAACGTATGAAGTTTATATGAAATTTATCAGAGGAGTACTAATATAAATTCAGTTGTTAATTTTTCTTTACTTAGTCAAATTCAAGTTGAACCCTCTATGTATGAAGAAGCAGCAAAAAAGAAATTATGGATTGATGTTATGAATGAAGAGATGGAAGAAATAGATAAAAATAATACATGGAAACTAGTGCAGCTTCCGAAAAATAAATAGGTGATTGGTGTCAAATGGATTTATAAGGTGAAATATGATGTTGATGGTTCTGTGAAGTGACATAAGGAAGGATTAGTTGCCAAGGGATTTGTACAAACACTAGAGTAGACTATTCATGCTCCAGTTATAAGACTTGATACCATCAAGATTATATTAGCAATTGCTACATAAAATAAGTGGCATGCATATCAAATGGATGTAAAATCAACCTTCCTTAATGGTTATATAGATGATGAATTCTATGTGGAACAACCCATGGGCTATGAAATTCAAGGAATATAATAGTTTATTTACAAGCTATTGAAGAAAGCACTTTATGGGTTGAAGTAGCCCCTCATGCTTGGTATGCAAGGATTGATAGTTATTTCTTGAAGAAGGGATTTAATAGAAGCCTTTCAGAGCCAACCTTGTATATCAAACATGTTGGTAATGATATTCTCATTGTTTGCCTTTATGTTCATGATATTATATATACAGGTAACACCAAAAGTCTTTTCGAGAAATTTCAAGTGAAAATGAAACAAAAATTTTAAATGTCAAATTTGGAACTCATGCATTATTTTCTTGGTGTGGAAGTGCAACAACAATTAGAAGGTAAATTCATTTCTTGAAACAAATATGTAGCTAATTTATTGAAAAAGTTTAGAATGAATTCATGCACAGCAATAGCAACTCCTTTAGCCCTTGGTAAGAAATTAACCAAGGAAGATGCAAGTTCCAAAGTAGATGCCACTTTGTACAAAAGTTTGGTTGGGAGCCTCATGTACCTCACTACAAATATCCCTAATATTATGTATTTCGTGAGCCTCATCTCTCAGCTCATGCAAGACCTACATGAGTCTCGTTGAGATACTACAAAAAGAATATTAAGTTATGTCAGTGGAACTCATAATTTTGACATCCATTATTCTTTTAATGAAAAATGTTAACTAGTTGGTTACATAGATTTTGATTGGGTTAGTTCAATGGATGATAGAAAATCAACATCCGGTTATGTTTTCTCACATAGTTCCAAAGTTGTATTTTCAAATAGTAAAAAATAGGCAATCGTGGCTCTTTCTTCAAGCAAAGCAGAATATATTGTTCTGCAGTTGATAGTTGTCAAGCAATATAGATTAGACGGATCTTGGAAGATCTATACTTCATACATGAACATCCAACTACTTATTTTTTTGATAACAGTAGCACCATTGCAATGACCAAACACCCCGTGTTTCATGCTCAATCAAAAACACATAGAGATCCAACATCATTTTATTCATGATTTGGTACAAGATAGACAAGTAGAATTGCAATTCTGCCCTACATCTGAACAAGATGCTGATATCTTCACCAAAGCTCTTCCTACCGCTACTTTTGTCACTTTGAGAGATCAGTTAAAACTCATCCCCATTAATAATTTTTTTTTCAGTTTGCATAATTCCTAAGATATTTTTTTATCCTTCCATGCAACTAGTTTGCAGGAGACATATTTTTAAAAAATTATTTTTTACCAATATGTATGAATCACCACAATGCATGAGCAATACATGAAGTTAATACTTTAGTTTTATTATTAGGACACTGTGATTCCTATGACATCATATTATTAGACTTCTATTTTTAGTTTTCTATTTTGGTTTTGAAACTCTATTAATACTGTATTTCAGTTCACTGTTTCAACAAAGGTGAATGAACAACAACTTTAGATTTTGAATATTATGAATACAGTGTGCCTTTTTCATTGTCTATGATTTTTAGTAGCTGTGTATAAGTTTTATTTGATTATTCATCTCTGTATTTTGTTGGCCTTTAACATCCCTTCAGTATAGTGTTAGAGCTTCTTTAATTTCTTTCACATAGTATCTACACAGATGGTCAACAGCCTCAACTTTCAAGGTTGGAATCTGTTAGATTCATTTACTCATGAAGTTACAACTTGTCAACTATAATTTATAGGTATTGATAGCTTTGAAATGAATTAGAGCCTCAAAATGGTCCTACAGTAACACAGTGTCTTTTCTGTTTATGTTTTCAATAATAATGCATTCCACATTCATCTTTTGTAATTCTAACATGCTTTAGAAAAACTAATTATAGTATATACTTTCACATCTTTGCTATTTTATAATTCCCATGCATGTTCGAACTAGCTGTGTTTTATGACTATAGACATTCCAAAAGTACAAATGTTCCTGTACATTTTTTGGGGGGTTAATATTGATGTTCCCAAGAAGAGCATTACTGCTCGATACTGTGTTAAAAAAGTTGTACTTTACAAAATGAATTTTAAAACTAAAAAAAGAGATTTGACTCAAATTTCTACACAGTTAGATATAGAAAAATTGAAAAAAATAGAACCTCCCATAAAGTAAAAATAGCAACCCTAAGGAATATAAAGTACTTTCGCAGTCGTCCTTTCAAGAAATTCTATATTTGGAATGACCATCCTCCCAAGTCATCTTTTAACATATATATATATATTTTTTAACAGAAAAAGGTGACTGAGCAACCATAGATTAAATAAAAAGTTTTTACATAAAGTATTGAAAAGTCTAGAGCTAAAGAGCAGCCAAAATAAAAATAGAAGGACCTGAAATGGCCAGATCTAACAATAGAAAAACAAACAAAAAAGAAACCACAAACCCCACAATTAAAAATTCTCCGTAGGAAGTGAAGCCCAAGAAAATCTAGCAAGAGGTTAAGCTGACATCATAAGATTGGAATGCACAAAGGCTAGACTTGTAAGTACACCACAAAAGGAAGAGAATCAATTGGAGATTGTGACATGTCCACTACAGACACTTCCGAACAAATGAAATGAAGCCTTCATCATTCAAAAGAACGCCCACTAAAGATGGGCAATAAATACTTGTCACCTCCACTTAAGGTAGACTATTAAGATAAAGGATTCACAATCCCAATCTACCTACCGAACTAATTAAAGAAACAAGTACTTGTCTCGGATCATTAAAATTCATGAATGTTATCAAATCCTCTTCAACGGGCTTGTTAGGAGCTAGTGGGAATGAATAATAACACAATTAATGAGACTGATCTAGGCATGCCAGAGGGACGTTACTGTATGATGCCAATTTCAAACTGAGAGAGGTTCTGCCGCTTATACCAACTCATCTAACAACAGTTTGGCCAAAATGGTTGGTTGATCTAGATCACCAAGTAGGAAAAGAGCAGCTGTGCTTTCTTTCCCAACGGCTAGATTAGCTTGAAGATCCGCCACCTTGTTGCCTTCCCTTAAAGTGTGAGAGATGAGATAGTTATCAAACCTTTTAAGGAGGGTGATGGCCTACTGAATAATATAGTTGAGTTTCCAATTTTCTAAGCCTTTTGCTTTAATAGCATTAATCACTATTAGAGAATCACCCTCAATCCAAACATTCTTAATGCCTTTCTCCATTGCCAGTTGCAAACCATGCACTAAAGCCCATGCTTCAGCCTCATTATTAGTTCCTATAGGAAGTTTGGATGATTTGGCTGCAATCAAAGAGCCATCCTCTTTTCTAATAACATAGCCCATGCCAGAGGGTCCCGGATTGCCTCGACATGCTCCATCAAAGTTTAACTTGTAAAAAGGGGAAGAGGGTGGAATCCATTTAACTTAATCTCTTTTTGAAATATTCTTAGATACCCTTGAGATGTTGCCAAAACCCAATTTACTAATTGAGGGCCAGTGTGGCATTATTACCGCATCCCATTTAGTCCACACTGATTGGCTAGATTTTGAACTCCTAAGATTGGACACCACCAAATCAAAGGTTGCCACTTCTAATTTATCACAGATAAGGCTCACAGAGCTCACTTCCTTTATGAAGATGCAGAGATTCCTTTCCCACCATAAATGCCAAAAAATCATAGAGGGACCTATATCCCACAAATATGCTAAATAGGAATTATCAAACTGACGAGGCCAATTGATAAACATCAATAGTAAAGATTTGGATAGAGGGCTAATCCAATTTAACTTCCTCAAAAACCAAAGCCAACACTCTCTACTAAAGGGATAGAGGAGAAGAAGAAGAAGATGGTCTACAGACTCTTCCACACATCCACATAGAACACAAGGAAAATTTAAACCAAGGCCCAACCTTTTAATTCTATCACCTATTAGAATTTTACTATGGAGCGCACACCAAGAAAAAGCTCCTGCTTTAGGAAGTAGAGCATCACCCCAACACAAGTTTAAAGGCCAATTTAAGTCATCTTTGTTCATACAAGCTTTGTATCCCTCTCTAATCATATAGAAACCTGATTTTGACCCCGTCCAGATCACCTCATCATGCATGTTAGAAACAACTACCGTTCTCTTCCTCAGAATTTGACTAAGTAACACTTTCTATTCCCATGGAAAATTACATCCCTGGGTGCTCTTCCAAGCCACTGAAGCTGAAGTCCCATTCCTTAACACTTGCCAGTAGTCTTTAACTTTGGCATCCCAACTCGATTGAAGAAACATTCTAGCTTCTATAAGATCCTTCCTAGAAGCAAGAGTTGGCTCACCATCCCAAGAATCCAACCAAAAGTTCACCGTTTCTCCATTATGAATTATCTAGGTCAACTTAGGATGAAGAATATCTCTACTTCTGACAATGAAATTCCAAATTGTTGAACCCTTGGGAGGATTTTTGGCTATAAAAATTCCCTCATTGTCAAAAGTGTCTAAATATTTTGCCTTCATTAGTCTTACCCATTTGGAATTAGGTTTTGTATACATGTTCCATGCCAATTTGGCCCCTAAGGCCTGATTTTGAATGTATATATTAAGAATCCTAGCCCCTCCTTCATCTTTAGGTTTGCACACATTATAGCATGCCAACAAGTGGATTTTATTCTCTTGGTAAGAACCTTGCCACAAAAACTTCTTGCACACCACATCTATTTTGGAAATAATACCTTTGGGGATGTGGAAGATGGACATCATATAGACTGGAACTACGGCTAGAACTGCTTTAATCATCACTATTCTGCCTACAAGTGATAATCTGCACCCTTTCCAGTTAGATAATTTTGAATTCAAATTTCCTAGTACTTTATTCCTTTGGTCATTCCTGTATCTGCCATTAAAAAGAGGAAGGCCTAGGTACCTTCCTGGTAAGACCTGTATGTCTAATTTGAAGATACCATGAATCTCATCTTCGAGCTGAAGAGGAACATTTTGAAAATAAACCATAGACTTGTTGAAATTGACTAGTTGACCCAAGATTTGGCAATACAAATTAATTGTATTCATCATGTTTCTGGCTTCCTGTGTCGAAACATGACCAAATAGTATGGTGTCATCTGCAAAAAGTGCATGAGTAAAGGATTCTTGAACCCCTTTAATCTTAATGCCTTTCCATTCTGACTTCCTCTTAGCTTCCTTTATTGCCGATGTGAGGGCCTCTGTCATGATAATAAAGAGGTAAGGGGATAAGGAATCATCTTGCCTGATAACCATAAATGAGTATAACATGTCTCTATCATTTTGTTATACAGTCTCAGAACATAAAAGGCTGTAGCGATCCTCAGTTCAAGAGTAAGATATTTGAACTAGGTCTTTTGTCCATTACAAGATTACTTACATGTAGTGTGGGACAGGTCACTCGGCGCGTTACTAGTTAGCCCAAAACAAACTCTAAGTTATACGAAATGTTTATGTCTAATTAAAAATTTTCCACTGTTCTTCCAACATTACGAGGGAAGAAGACAGAAATAATTTTAACAAGTCTTTCTTTTCATGCTGAAGCCATTTGGAACTAAATATTTGATTACGCTTACTTAACAACCTGCCAACAAAACCACAGAGTGCATGGTTTACTTCATCCGAGGATTTAGATATTCTCTATTTTGATTAGATTGCTGACCAGTGGGAACAATGCACAATTCCTTAGCAAAGCAGAAGAATGTCATCGATGTTATTTTGCTATTAAATTGGTTTCTAATGATTATACATATTCAGTGATGCTGACGACCATCAGATTCCATGGTTGGAATCCATAGATTCTAAGAATATACACTAAAGTTCCAACTTGTCAAAATAAAATATAATTTATATGTCATGACAGCTATGAACATAAACATGCATCCCACAGTTTCCTATTAGAATTTTCATTTACTTCCGAAAAAGTGAATATATAGTATCTACTATCTCTTGCACTTGGTATTATATAATCCTTCGCCTGTTCGAACTACCTACTTGCTGTCACGAGTTGACGATTCTCTAAAACTAGAATTTTTTATTTCGAGATTTTCTATACAAAATTCGGCTTCACATTTTTGTGCGAATGCCAAACAACTGCATCACTACTTTATACATTGATTATAGTATAATAATCTCGAAACTCCCACTAGATACTCTTTTCCTAAGATAGATTCTAACAAGTGATATATAAAAATAGGTTCACATTTCCTGAATCTTTCAGTTGGAACCTTAATAAATTTCACTATGTATTAAATGTGTTTTTTTATAATTTTAATAAATTAAATTTAGATTTAAAATTGAAGAGTTGTAGTTTAACTGGCTGAGCACATTTGGTGAAGATGATGGTATGTTCTTTGATTATACCATCCAGTAAGGTTCAATCTTTCAGAGATGCAATTGGACTTTAACATAATGGATCAATAAACCTTATCCTATTGACACATTGTGAAATCGACCATAGTCCAAATAAAATTGACCAAAAGTCAGTTATGTTTATATGTGCAAAATAGAACAGTCGGTTAAGGCATTGGTGTTGAAATGATACGTCACAGGGTTGAAATTTTTTGAATAGTCGACACAACATGGTGGCTATTTATGTGAGGTGGATTAGATCCCCTACTTGTGATAGCTTACCTGAAAGATGACTTCTATCTTAGCTGTATGCTCCATCATAATGTTATAGTCTGCTACATAAAGGCATAGATGTTGATATCTATATAATCCAACTGTTTAAAAAAAACACTCACATATAAAAAGTCGAGATTGAAATAAAATATTTACATTTTGATTAACTAAAACTAAGAAATGTATTAATAAAAATAAATTTAAGAAGTTTATCTCTATTTTTTTGTTATGTCAATTTTGACTTTTTGATAGATAGAGACAGTATGTGAGAAAACTGGAAATTGACATCTAATATCAAAACAAGATTAGGAGACTCTAATAGAGATACTTTCATTTTTATGTGGCCTGGGATAGAATTGTAGCCATAGTTTAGTTTGTTCCCATGACACGTAACTTAGTCTGAATAGTATGGTTTTGTCTTCTACTCCTATTGAAATGCGAGAATTGTTTAGCTTGGATATACTCGTGCCTAAAATCTTGATCCTGTTGAGAACCATATTTATAGATGGTCAACTTCATCGATACAATTCAAATTTATTGTCAATATACAAAGATGGTAAACACACCGAGAAGATTTGCAAATGCTGATATAACCAAGACTGAATTGAGATTGAGAAATTGATATGGCTAATAGTAACATGCTCTAAATGCAGGTGCAGATTCCAATAATTGACGATTCTTAATGATCTAGGATGATATTCCTATGTACAAATCTTAAACTGACAACTTAAACTTTTGGAATGTGGGTCGATAAATTAACGCAGAAAATCTTAGAAAAAATGAATTGGAGAGTAGAAGATTTAAATTCAAATATATGAGATTAGGCCATGAAATGGCCCAGTGTAAAGGATAGGAGAGCTGGTGTGGCCTAGTCTAGACATATAAGCATTTCAGCAAGATTGGCAGTTTATTGGGTGCATAATTCAGTAGGGCGTAAAAAACCTCTGAGTTGTAGTAAATGTTTTTGGAATTTTAGTTTTTACCTAAACAGCAGATGTCTTGATCCCAAGACAACGTTTCAAGGGAAGAACACACAAATATTTTGATCTAAATATTTGTTAACGGTACTATAGTTCATACTCCACGATCTACCAACGAAACAATAGAATGGATAACTGGACACTCTACCAACGAGACAACACAATGAATAGTTTACTTCTGCGGGCATTTAGACGTTCTCTTTTTTGAAAAAAAATGAATAATCTAGATTCCCGACCAGTGGGAACTTCGCGTTGAGATTCCATTTTCCATAGGCAGTGTATTATGTTTTTGTATTAAACTGCACTATTCCTTGAAAAAAGAGAAGAATGTCATTGATGTTATTTTGCTTCTAATGTGGCCTCGAATGATTATATATATTCAATGATGCTGACCAACCTCGAATTCCATTGTTGGAATCCACAGATTCTTAGAATATACACTTTAAGTCGAAACTTGTCATAACAGCTATGAAATGAATAAGGGCATCGCAAACATAAACAGTGCTGTAACTACAAATAGTTTGTTATTCTGTATAGGTTATATATTACCGACAACGCATGCATCCCACACTATCTTTGGAAAAGTGAATATAGTATTTACTGTTCTTCTCAATCTGTATAGATAAGCCCTTGCATGTTGGAACTTTTTGCTTGCTATACATAAATATGAGAGCATCTTTAACAGTCTCCTGATCTTGATTTATAATTTATTTTGTTAAGTAAAACTTTTCTAACATACCATAGAGCACTAACACAGTTCGAACATTACTGAAACATTTGTCCTTTTCCACGTTCTGCAGCGATAATACACAGCGAGTTCGAACATGTAAGGGAATTATAAAACAAGTAGCTAGGAAAAATATAATGTAATGAGTTTTTCAAAAGTGTATTAGAATTCTAAAAGATGAATGTGCATTGTATGTGTTATCGAAAACATAAACAGAAAAATATGTTGTTTCGCTGCAGACAATTGTAAGGCCCTTATTCATTTCAAGACTGTCAATAGCTATAAATTATATTTGACAACTTGTAAATTTATGCCAGTAAATAAGGAATTTAACAGATTCCAACCTCGGAATTCTAGGCTGTTGACCATCTCTGTGTTTAGTGCCAAAGAATCTAATTTATTTAAGAGTAAAATAGTATCAATCTGATTCCAAGTCTAACAAATTAGATGTTAAAATTATCTAACCCATTACACACCCAATGTTCCCATTGGTAGGTAATTTTACTTAATGAATTTGTGAAAAATATGAAATTTTCTTGCAAAATCTAAGCCAAATAAGTCTATATATACCATGTAAGGGCATACAGAAATGCAACAACCACTGGTCTGTGACGTCCTTTATCTTTTTGTGTCACTCAAGTGCTGCCCTGTTACCATTCCTAATATACCCGGCCTCAGTAGTTTCTGTTAAGTACAAGATGAAAACTGGTCTTGTTTTCATCCTTTCTGTGGCTTGCTTTGCTTGGGCTATTTTACTTTGTGAATCTCGGCCAATGAAGCTACCCAATGTTGCAGTCATGAGCTCTGCACTTGCTCCTGCCCCCATCTTTAGTGCGGTCCCAGTTGTTAATGAGAAAGAGAGTACAAGCTATTTTGCCGCATTTGAAAGCTTTGACGGCGTAAAATCTAAGGAGAGGAAATATGGTGTTTATCTAACAAGTAAAGATGATGTCAGTGAAGGAACGCCTATCATGAACCAGCCACAAGGCCATAGCCCAGGGGTTGGACATTGAACACGCTTATATTAAGAATATTAGCAGTTATGTATATTATTTCTGTTGATTAATTACATGATGTTATCTTGCATTATCTTACTTTGTACACCATAGCTCAGGACGCATTCCAGTTTCAACATGATTTATAGATATCCAGAGTCATAGCATGTAATGTTCTATTGATTTTAGTTTCATTGTTATGATTCTGAAGTGTGACTCGAAATGACAATGTAATGTAAATCAACCTTATTTCCTTCATTTATGTGGTGTTTATATGGTAAGGCTGAGGTGTTGTATTTTTCCTTGAGTCTCAGAGAGATGTAGTTCGAAAATACCATCATCACGAGAGACAAGTGAAGCAAAATCAATGTGCAATACTTTTTGAATGACTCTTAACAGATAGATGAGCCCACTATTTTCGTTCTAAGAACACAGTAATGCAACATGTTTTTATACTAACCATACAAATTACGAACGCATTCTCCTCTTCCCTTACCTCACTGCCTGTTATTATGTTTTGAAAAAGACAAGCACGACCATTAAAAGTTTATAACATCTGCTGTTGAGGAAAATTAATTTATGATATCTTCGAGATGAGCTTAATTACGCAGAATTGTAAACGAACATTCTACGGGTTTTCAGCCCCTTAGTATCATTGAAAAAGTTTTCGTATCTGAAAAATGTATGTATTGGTTTTTTTCTTCATTACCTTCCACTGTAAATACGTAGCATTGAAATATAAGGAAAATAAGTTTAGACAAAGAAATATTGAAATGAAAGATGAAAAAAGAGTCTGAACATTGAGTAGAACCTTTGTCCTTGTTTTCGACTGTAGTTAAGCATGGTTCTTTATATTAGGTCCTTATTCGTTGAAATTATTTCAATTGAGCGACCACATAACCTGTAAGAACAAGAGAGCTAAAGGGCTACATTTCTTCTACCGTGTTGCGTTAACGGATACTGCACTACTTCAAAATTTTAAGATTCAAATACCATTTTTAGGTTCCCCAGATAATGTCAATTTAAGTTTAACATCCAAGGGGTAGTGAGATCTTGTCATGTCCCCGGAATAGTGGGAGACGATGCCACATAGTAGTGAGTCCTGCCAGGTCAGAAACTAGTTCATCAGCCGAGTCTAAGTTTAAAATGGGCGGGTTAAAATGTGTTTTAGCATCTCGATTCGTATCGGAAGAAATTTGGGCTAAGATGGGGATTTTTGCTGCAAGAACCATGAAGTCTTAATGTTGAGCCTGCTTGGTACGAATGTTCTCCACATGTCTGATGGCGCCACACTCTTGTGACACCCTGTTTGTCCCTTGCTGCAGGCAGCCCTGCAGTAGCTCAACACAATTTCTATCGCCCACACCAAACACAGTAATGGCTCAGGTGACTTAAGAAGTCAATGCATTTGCTACAGGCTAGTTTTGCTCACAGGCTTCTCCTACTGTTGCTGCAGGTGATCTAAAACCAACTCGCACACTTTTCTTAATGCTGCAGGTTAACGATTGCTTCCATGCTGAGGGTAGCCCAGGTAGTTTTGAATTCACCCAACTTATGTACTTCTAGGCTGGGCATCAAATACAATTGTAGGCAAGCTTGAACAACTCTCTCACCAAACAGGTGGTAAGTTGAAATTTGAAAATACTTGAATAAATAATGCTGCCAACGGTCTTTCAAAATGCCCCTGCATCATACTCCTAGAGTTATAAAATAAAATATAAGCCTCTACTCACTGCTAAAACTATATGTTGTTGTAGGTCACAATCTTGTTACTACAGGTCACTACATGTGTGGCTATAAGTGAACATATATCTATACTCCTGCACCTTCTATTCCACTTTTGCGCATTCATTACGAGCCACTCCTCTTCTTTGTCCTCTTTCCTAATGTGTTGTTGGATCTCCTTCATGCATCCAACATACTCATTATCCTCTGCTAGCATGAATCTTTTCTTCCTCCTTACAATATCAACTCCTCTCCAGGGCTGGCACGGGATAAACAACCCATCATAAATTGTTTTGTTCTTCAGAAATATATCAAACTCTTTTTCCTCAACCTCATACATAACACATTTCTATTTCAAAATATAACTGTCTTGCGGCTGCGAAGTAAGTTCCTTACTCTTGAATTCCTTCCCCTTTTGTTGCAGCCTCAAAAACACATCCACATCCTGTATATCCATGTCCATTTCTTCCTAGCATCTCTCATCAACTCATCTACTACTGCTATAATAGAATGTTTAGCAAAAATAATTGTCTCATGACAAATTTTTAGTGCTTCGTCCTCCTTCTCAAGTCCATCTACCACTTCTTTTTTAATGCATTTACCTTCTACATCTTCAGTTGTGCATGTTTCTCCTTTAAATTCCCATTTAACAATTTTTTTATAATAGCTCTTGATTCTCAAGAGCAAAATCATCTTTTGAATTTGATTTTGTATACACTATGAACTTGAACAACTTTTCCATTAACTCCCCTTCACCTTGATATTCATCTACCACAACTAGTACTTTCTTTTCTTTTGGTATTTCATGGAACTTCTCGATGTCCTCTTCCTCTAACTGGCTCTTCATGCCAAAAGACTCTTTGTTGTCCTCACCTATTATGTACACCTATAGCATCATATTGTTCTCAACATGTGACAATCTCACTGCCTGTAGCATCTATCCTATAGTACCTTTTCACTTTTTTCATTCACTTGCAGTGCTATCACTCCCTGTAGCTTCTATCCTATAGCAGCATGTTCACTTTCTACCTTCATTTGTAGTGCTATCATTGCCTATAGCATATGTCCTAGAGCAACCCATTCACTTTTTGCCTTCACTTTCAACATCTTAGAAATTATTGTATGAAAACTTGTAACATCATATTCCTTTGTTGCATCTACTTGTAACCTTCAAAACATCATTTAAGCAACCTACGTGGCCTCATGATCAACCTTTTTTAAGAATTTATTCTCTACAAACACTAATGTTTGATCTCTTGCCTCCTCTTCAGTCGATGCCAATGGAATCAAGGTATGCCTTATCCCATTTTTTTACCAAAGCATATGTATTTGCCCTACCATCATGGTCATCCCTCTAATCATATTGCCATGGCCTTCCCAAAAATATTTGGCACATGTCCATAGACATTATGTGACACCACACTTGGTCCTCATAAGTGCAAATCCAAAAATTCATTAACTAAAACTTGATGACTCCTTAGTAGCCAAGATACCTTGTATGGGTTTGGATGAGTTACCCTTCTCAGCCCTAACTTCTCTACCATCTCATAAGAAACTAGATTATTTTTACTACCACTATCAATTATAACCTTGTAGCACTTACTTCTTACCTTTCACATGGTTTCAAACAAACTCCTTCACTGCATGGTCTCATCCTTCCTTCTTGCTGATTTTAATAGTGTCCTCTTCATCACAAGGGCTTCTCCATGCCTTGGTTTCTTCATACATTTTGATGAAACATTGTTCCTCTCATCCACCCAAGTAACATGATTTCTGGCCTCTTTGCCTACCATTATACCACTCCATTTGTGTGCATTCAGCTGCCTTATGATCACTTCTCCACATTTAAAGCAGTCCCCCATGAATCCTCCCTTTTGTCTTTGACCAAATCTACCTTCTTTTCTTTTTGAGTGCACTTTCACTCTTGTTTCATAGCTACTTTTTTATTGTAAGTGAGGTTATCCTCTTTATCTCAATTGTACCTTCTTTTGTTGGTATGCATTGTACCTTCATCTTCATCATCAGTAATAAGTTCTCTTTCTTCCTCTAGTCTTATTTTGCTGTGAGTAGAACCATATTGTCTTCTTGATAGTTTCTCTTCAGACTTTAAAGCATACTGGTAGGCCTCCTCAATCATTCATAGCCTTATCATGCTCAACTCATCTCGGATTCTCAAATTCAAGCCATTCACATAAAATGCTCCAATTCTTGGTGACCTGACCTAATAGAAATTTTGTAAATTTCCATGGTATATCTCTTTACACTCATCTCCTTTTGTCACAAGTTTTGCATATTATTCAACAACTCAAGCTCATAGTCAGATTGTAGAAACTTATTCTTTAGTATTTTCACTATCCTATCCCATTAGGTGATCTTTTCTCTTCCATTTCTTCTCCTTTCAGCATGCACTTCTTTCCACCAAAGTGATGCATGTCCTTTCAACCCTGTTTGTGCCACTCTCACCCTTCTTGGATTCACTATATCATCATATTAAAATATTTTTCCATCTCTATTATCCAATCTATCAAGTCATCAGGTTCCAAACTTCTTGAGAAGCATGGTAACTCCATTTATATCCCTTTTCTAATGTTTGAAATGGCTTTGATGAGCCTTCTTTCTCATGTACTCATTCGATTATTTACATTTTTGTTTTCTTGTGCTACTATTGTAGCTCCCTCTTCCTCTATTTCCCTCTCACTATTAGCACCTTCATGTGATCTACCCCTTCTCCTATCACCTTCTAGGGATTCCACTTGAGCTTCTACACCCCTTAGGGCTTCCAATACTTCATTTATCCTTCCTATGACATTTGCTGCTACAACCTCTACCATTCTTTTCCATGGTGGAATCTTTCTACCCTAAATCTCTTTCTTTTCTTCTTTCTTCTTACTACAGTCTTTCTAGTTACAATATCCTTTTCTATAGGGATACACCCACATTCACTGCTTATATGGCTTCTTTCAACCTTGTTCCAAAAATACTATCTTCCTTCCTTGAACTATAGCTATGCTCTGATACCATGTTGATGGCACCACAACCCTATGACACCCTATTTTTCCCCTGTTGTAGGTGGCCCTACAATAGCTCAACACAATTTACACCCAACACAATAATGGATACAGGGGACTTAAGAAGTCAATGTCTTTACTATAGGTTAATTTTTATCATAGAATTATTGTCCTACTATTGCTATAGGTGATCTAAAACCAACTTTTACACTTTATCTTGATATTACAGGTTAAAAGAACACACAAGCATACACATATGCACATTTACCCACATTTGTAAATGGCCTCTTGACTCATTCACAATTGGTGGACCTCATTGAGCACTCAAGGTAATTTAAAAATAGATAAGCACTAAATATGGGAGTAAACATTTAATCACACACATGCAATGGAGAGATATCACATACACACCACACTGAGCGGTATTAAAAATTAAATAATTCCTTCTCTTACATTTATTGAAATACAAAACTTATAGCTAGTTAACTTTTATCACAAAATACAAACATATGGGAAATTAAAGTCACCCCTTGTAATACTATGCCCTCAACCTCTCCTTTCCCAATCTATGGTCACACACACATAGACAAATATGATTTTAAAATAGTGGTCTACTCCCTTAACTGGATTAAATCACTATCTTCTTGTTCTCCCTTCTCTCTTATGGACTTGGCAATCCCTACACACTATAGGAATGAGAAGTTCTTTTATTGAAATGGTGGCTTGTCCTCTCTTCTTCACTTATCTCTCATTAAGATCATCGATAAAAAGACATAGGTTTGATAAGATGGTTTAACATTTCAAGTGGGCCCAAATTTCTTTACTAATCTTAGTAATAACCTTCTGAGTAGATTTAGTTGGATTATATCCACTAGTTGTAATAGGTTATTAGATCTTTAAATAGCAAAGACTTCAATGGTCAGATGGTTAAATAGTCAATTGCAATTTTATATTGCACCCTTACCAAAACATGGCAAATAGTAGTCCTACTTTTATTGACCAGAATTTAACTTTGACCATTGAATTGGGTGATATTTAAGAATGGCCATATGAACCTCATGTTAGCTAGTTTTCTAAACACTAAATATCTAATGGAGTCAAACATGATGAGATTAGATTCTACTTTGATATATCTTAGGGTTTAAGTTGTTAGCATTTGAACTAACCGAATTAATATTGTTTCAATTAAACTTGATGTATTGACTTAGTTAAAGTAACCTAGTAAACTAACATGATGATTAGTGATAATTATGAAAAAAAAATGTGTATATTTTTAAAAAGTTATAGGTAGTGTTTATGTGGTTTTCAATGCATCCTTAATTTCTAGTGAAGTTAGGGGCCCTTTTTGTTTGCCTTTGGTGTTTTCACTCTTTGTTGTCCTAGTCCCTTTGGATGCCCATCATTGATATCTTACTAGAAATCCTCTTCACTAGGCCCCCTTAGTAAAGTTAGTCTTGTTGGTGATCTTTCCTTTACCCCTAGTTAAGTTTGACAGCCTAGATGACAAAGCACTAATGTCCTAGTGCACATCTAGGGCGTTTCTACTCATCTTGACCCATATTCAACCTACCCAAGTGTACAACATTGACTTGGTAGCATGTGTGATGCCTACTTTGATCTAACTACCCCCTATTTAATCTTGTTAATGCTCTACAAATGTTCTTTTAGTTAAATTTGATCTCTATTTGTATTGTTTGACTGTTAAACCTCTATTTTGTAGGATTCTAATGGAAAATTTACTCCAAGGCTCGTGACTAAATAATCCATCAAATAGAGAAGATCAAGCATGATAGGGAAGACATGGGAATCATATTCTTTCCTCTAGTGTAGCCATATCCTACTAATAGCTTGCCTCCTCCCTCATAGCCTACCTACATTCTCCAAGCTTATTTCCATGAGGACTAAAGGACTACAAATAGTACAGGTGCCTATTCAAAGGCATTTATTATACAAAAGAATGTATATTTTCATTCATTTGAGATATAGTATAGCATAGAAGGTAGATGTAGATCCTATAAAAGATAGGCTTAATATTGGTTGGAACTTCATTTTTGCAAGCATAATCATGTCATATTTTGACTAGTATTCTTTTTAAATGCAAACAATTTAAGCTTAATGAATATTTTTTGTAAGTGTAGTATGGTGATGATTTCCTTTATAATATTCACTTGCAAATTTGGTAGTAAAATGTATGTTTCCTTCAAATCATGCATAGGGCATGTCATTTGTTGAGATGAAACTAGTAACAATATGCACTATTACTATTTAGTTTGCAGATAATACTCCCATGTGATAATGTTTATGCTACCAATTTTTCACCTACAATTCAAATTGGCAGAGGTGAAGCAGTTGTTCCCATTTTAAGGTGAAAAGTTCTTAACATATTTGACCATTGCATAGTTTAAAGTGTTTGGAAAATAAAATGATCAGTTTTATGATACCATGTGTTACAATAGAAAAGGAAGCTTTCAGCTTGTCATTAAATGCTTTTCAACATAAAGGAGAGTACATGAATTTGTAAGAAGTTGTTTCTTTTCATATTGTAATGCTTCCATTCATTTTACAAAGGAGACATACACAATACTACATAAGTGTTGTATTTATATTCATGGAAAAGAAAAAGAATGATCAAACGTCCCACACAAGCCATGGGAATAGCTAAACTGGTACAAACATAAGAAATATACTATGCATTTGAAGATAAAGAATGTAAAAGAGGCATATAAGAGGAGGCATGTCCATCATTGCCTATTTAAATCTTGAGTTGATCTACATTGCAGCTGGCTCTTCCTCACTCCCAATCTTTGAATGAACCTGTATAATGATAGAAAGGATTGTTAGAGCTCTGGATATAAGTCTTCTTATGTGCCTATCAACAGAAGTATAATACATTTCCTATGTTGTACTGAATCAGTTGACAAGCATCAGAGAGCCTAAAAAATGAAACATCATAGGAGCATTGAGATTCATTGTTTTATCTAACATATTTGTTCACTATGCAGGTATAGGAGAAATTATGTTTCTGATCCATTCCTGAAGACATCATAGCATGTGGTGTATAAATGGGCTCCCACAAGGGTTGAGCCCAGCATGTTGCCCCTTGATCTTAAGGGGGATATAAGATAAGCAAAGAGACTTTTAGATTAATAAATAAAAGCATATTCTGATTTAGAGTCAATGACAACACCAATGTTATTGATAAGGGTGTGGTTCAGTGGTGAAATCACTTAGTTGTAGTGGCAGCCACTAGAGTTCAAACCCCCACTGGGCGAATGAGCTCACAGGCTTTATGCCTTCGCTGGGCTAATGAGCTCATGGGTTTGAAGTGTTCTTGCTAGGGGATGAGGTTCCCCATGTTGTGGCCTCACTAGTTCATTACTCCAGGAAAAAGAATTCACGTGGAGTCGGAGGGCGTGTTGCACCAGCATTGCCAGTCACATTAAAAAGTTTAGCAAGTGCATTATCTAAAAAAAAAAAAGGACAACACCAATGCAACATGAGACAACCTCCAAGGTAGGACAATCAAACATCAGATCAATATCAACTAAATGATAGTCCCATCAAGAGCTTTACAACCTAAGAAGAATCATGGAGCAACATTTAAATAAGCTATTTACCACCTTTTGTTGAGAATGAGATATAAAAGTGCTATTGAATTCATTAAGAAGCCATAAAAGGTTAAAAATTAGTCATTAAGGTGACTGTCCCATTAATCCAGAAGCACATAATCAGCTATAGGGTAGTCATATAATGAGGAATAGTCCTATATCTGTGTGTCATGCCATGTCAATTGACTTATATGGAAGAGAAATCATAAATAGAGTAAATAGGACTACCAGAGAAGGGCTTACAATGCCATCATAATGAGATGATCACCTTAATGACAATTCATTCATCATATAATCACCATTTACCTTTGCTCTAGAAGGAGACAATCATATACTACAGGTACAACTAAAGAGTGCAAGAGACAGGTGCACAGTCAAAGAGAAATAACATTCACAACTATGCAAAAAGGGACAATCACCATACAAGAGCAATCATATAGAATGTACCAAGTCCTTGCAGATATAAAGAAAGGTTTTAAACACATTTAATATCATAGTCATTATAAGCAGCATAATCAATCATGCCTCATTTGCCCATAAAGATAATTCACACATGAAGATACATCATGAAGACACTAAGGCATGGACAGTCATCATCATGACCATGAATAGTATGGTGGAGCTTTAAAGAATATGTGTAAATAAGTCAATGTCATAGCAGCATACACTCAAAATAGAATGCACTGTCTCAGTCACAAGGAATAGCAAAAAGAAAATCAAATCTCAATGTCTCATATGTATCTACAGGAGATACAAGTAAGAGCAACATGTATTGTAAACTCGTTCTATAACTTCCAACATAGAGTACAGAACCTACAGTATGGGTAAATCCATCATGGAGCAATAGAGAAAGAATAAGGTCATAGTCCTTTTAGGGTGACTATCCCCACTATCAAAGAGCAACACTATTTGATGAACATGGCTACAATCACTTGTAGAGGCAGTTTGTTTTTCTAAATGTAAACATTGTAAAATTAGCATACAATATGATGAATGGATGGTTAACATTATACCTGTGTATAGTATTTACAAAGTGATAATGAGTTAACAAGGAAAGGACTCTACCAGGCAAGTAAGTAATAAGTGGGTTATGTATGCATCAAGAAGCCAAGGCTGCCCAATATAAGTAGAGGTATCAGTGCTTCATCATAGGGATGTGTATGATAAAATATATAAAGAGAAGTGTATGTGCTAGATGAGGAGGATTTAGAAGGTGGAGAGATAAGCCCAAAATGACTTCAAATGCTTTTCATTTCTGTTGAAAAAGTAAACAATGTTATCATCTATCTACCATACAATGAAGCCAAGTATGCATTCTTGAAGGCAAATAAACAAAATACGATGATGATGCCAAGAATCTGGAGATTAAACAAAATTCAGAGTTTCTTCATAACACGGGGGTTTTGAACCATTTTCTACAAAATATGAAGGAGATTGTAATAAGGCCAAACCAAGGGTTTTGAGCCATGTTTCCAAATAAGTGTAGAAAATACAAGGTATAAGGCATTACTGAGAGGCGACGACCTAGCCCGAATAAAGATTTCTTTTGCCTTCCATTTCCAGAAAATATATGAAACCCAGCTGGTCTAAAGTTTACATGGAACCATAAGTGTAGAAACCAAGAGATCTTCATGCTTAGGCAAATACCCAGAAGCTTAATATCATGGCCTATCACAGAGAAAGTTCTTTTGTAAACAACAAATGCTATTTTGAAAGAATGGTTGAAACCCTCAAAAGAATGCATAGACAAAGTAGATAAAGTTTAATGGTGGCCTTCTACATTGAACAAAAGGAGTAAAGACTTTTCTTGTTTTCATCTCTCTTAGGAGAAAAACCATAGTCAAGCCATGAAGAAAAATAAATATGTATCATGTTGAGTAAAATACACTAAAATTTTCATAAAAGCAAGAAAGAAGCAAATATAGGCTCGATTGGAGCTTCTATCAACAAGAAAGAATGGAGCATCTTTGTAAATAATGGGCAAGATTCAAATGATGGAAGGTTACCAAGTTTATGTTGTTGCAGAAAAGGCATTCAGAACCACAGAGTAAAAGCTTCAGGAAATGCTCCAATGGCGGCCTCAAAATAGATGATAGATTCAGCAAAGGAAACCAAATGAAATACATCAGAAAGTGATAATGACTATGGCCATGAATGCCCAATAATGCTTAAAAAATGGAGAACAATATCATATTTGTGACTGAGAATGACTCACCATGCAATTTCTTCTGTAAATCTTCATAGAAATCTCTTAGAAGCAGTAGTCAACTAAGGTTTCCAAGCTCAAACCCTAGCTCGATGGTGGCGATATGTAGAGTTGTTTTCTCCAAAAAGTGAAATGCAAATGATGCCAAGGATTAGGGCTTGAATGTTTTGTTTTAGAGTTTCCATGTTGCCCTAGTTTGACCTTGGTACTTTTATCGCATTGATTTAATTATTATATGCCTTAACTAATACCTTGCCCATTCCTTGATTAGGTCGAGTCTTTTATCTCATGACTCTAGTTTCTTTTTTATGATTTTTGAGAAAATCATGAGAATTATGTATTGGAGATGGTCCAAAAAATTGAGAGGGGGGTGAATCAGTTGTCCTCCAATTCAAACTTTTCTGATTTTATTCTTCTTTACAACTTATAATCAAATTAATAATATAAACATTTCAACATCAATCAACAACACATGAGTAGAAACATAAACAACACATTTGACACCAAGATTTTTGATGTGGAAACCCAGTTAAGGGGAAAACCACAGTGGGGGTTAACCCACAATTATTATACTCTGTTAAAAGTATTACAAAGGGGAATGTACATGCATTTAGTCTCACTACCCAAAGCTCACTACTCAAAAGAAGGCTTATAGCCTACAGAAGGCTCACTGCCTATAGAAAGAAGGTTACAATGAAATTGAACTAATAATTAGCATCTATCAATGCAAGGATTCAATTTCCAATTAAGCACCAAATACTAAATTGATGCACTTCATTTTCACTCTGCCCTTTTTAATGTTCTGCTAACATCTGAATCTTGGATCTCTATTCTTTTCACACTTATTCCATATTTGCACTCCATGCACACTGAAATCATTCAAATACATTGGCTATATATATCTGCATCCTGATCTTCAACCACTTTTTAGTCAGCTTCAAGAACACTTAGAACTTTATTAAAAATTCTGCTTTGTTGGCTAAATTCATGTACACTTGTGACATGGACCAAAACTTGAACTCACAAATCATTAATCAAGTTGACTACTATCAATGATCATCACAACTTGTCCAACCAACAACTTCCATACATCCGGAACCAAGATCAATTGCAAGGTCGGCCTATTCTTCTTCTATCTGCTCTATAAAACTGTTAACCTAATACTCAAATGCTAATAACTGTTGAATCCTTTGTCACCAGAGGCCAAAACTCTGGATTTAGATAACCCTAACAATGCTTATGAGTCCCTCATATCCATAGTAAACTGTGACCTACCATCAGAGAGATCCGGACCAAGATACCAGACCCTGTCACACACTCTATTATTGACTTTTCGGACTTAGACAAATCTTCAATCTGATTTTTGGTATGAGCAAATTATGCAATGTGGATGTGTAGTAGAGACTTAGTTGCCATCAATGACAACACTTATCATGCCTAGAAGTGTCTCTTTCCAACAATCTCCCCCTTTGGCATTGATGGCAACACTTTGTGAAAAATAACTAAGTGTTGGAATAACTCCTCCTTTGCTTGTGCTCCATACTGTTGTTCACACCACTTTTTGGTGCTCCACCTTTGTTGGATTCCTTATTTTTCACTTCTCTTCACTCCCCATTTGACATCAATGGAAAAGGGTGGGATCCGCAATCACTAATGATGCAAAAACTCTGTATATATGACTGCATATGTACAAATAGTCCATATGATATATTTACATATATTTAAGGATATCTGTGAAAGTATTCTTTAACTGTACAAATTCGGTGGCCCAACTTCTTTTCATACCATCCAAAATTGAAATGTGTCTACTCAGTAGAAATTCATATGCTTCTACTTTCCTTTGATTGGAGGGATCACTTGTCTGGGCAGTACTTTGGGCCTCTGACAAAGTATTAAACATTGTTTCCAACTTAGGGGTAATAAGTCTTCGGAGCTCACCCATTCTTTCCATAATGTTCTTCTTTTCCTTGATAAGCTTCTTTAGTTCATTTGTTAGGCTAATTGCTTGACATTCTTGGCTTACCGAAGATACTATTAAAGGATCAAAACTTTGGGATAGGTCTAGCAGCTTTTCCTCTCGCTCCTTTATCTTTTTCTCAATATCTTCTACTATTTTGGGCCATGATAAACAAAACTTATATACATCACCACCATCCTTAAGAGAATTTTCAATACTCTTTATACCAATGTCGAGTGTTTTTCTATCATTATCTATAAGGCCTTTTAGTTCACTAAACCTCTTATCCAAAAAATATTTTTGGACCTTTACATCTGCTGACTTCTCAAAGGACTCAAAATTTGTATTTACAGAATGCACAAGATTTTTCAAATTACCAAAAGGAGAATCAGATGTATTTTTCTAATATGTGGGCATTATCTTCTCCAGTATTTTGGATGCTAGGATTATCAACTCACTGTCTTCTATGTGAAACTTTAGTAATTTCTCCCTTGCCTTGGCCTATGCGAGTGATGATATCTTCAGCATTTGATCCAGAGAGAGAGTGTCATAATTGATTGGTCCTTGTATCAGTTCTCACTCATCTAACTCTAGCATCTCCTTCCTCAGAAAACTCTGCACTGCATTCACAATGTCTCTTACCACACATGCTATTTCAGTTTCCTTCCCTTGTGCTTTGTCAGCGGTAGCAACCAGACTATTTTGCTTTGGTGCATTAGCACCATCTCCTTTTGCTTGTTCTTCTTTTCCTTTTGCCTCTTCCTCTTCCTTCTCTTTCTCTTTTTCTTCTTCTTTCTCTTGGTCCTTTCCAGAGTCATTAGTAGCAGGAGGATCTAGAGGATCATGGCCAACATTTGCTTCTTCTATCAATACTTCCTCTTCTTCTTTTTGCACTTCCTCTTCCAGAATAAAGGAGTCGAAAGTTTTAGTCTGTTGCTTGTTCTTCATTAATCCTTTGACATCCATGTTTGAGGACTCAATCTTTACATTTTCCTTCTCTACAATAGGAAGATTGTACTTTTTCAAAGCACTCCAAAGAATCTCGTTGATTTCCTTTGTAATCTTGTATGTCTACCCAAGGATAAGCTTATTCATTCATTTTTTACTTCGGAACTCATCCTTGGCTTCTTTGAATATCAAATTCATTTGCTTCAGAGTAATTTGGGGGCATAGTTGTATTAATATTTGTTCTCAGACCTCAAGATCTTTGATTTTTGTATTCTCTTTCTTAGTTCCAATTTTTTTTCAAGGATTTTTGGTATCAATGAACATATCTCAATAAGAGCCTTGTTGTAGATATTTAAATATCTTACTATTGCTTCCTCGAGTACTCTTTTGTTGGCATCGCTATTGTCATCGTAGAATTCTATCATTGGAGCCAAGTTTCCATCTATAGTAATTGATTTAATGATGTCATCTACTGAAAGGGTAGGCTTCTCTACATATTCCTCTGTCTTTTGCCTCTTGCTTTCACTTTTGCTTCTAGAGGGCATCTCCTTGGATATCTTGGCTGCTTTTGTGCCTATGGCTTTTAGTTCTTTGATCTCAATGTCAGAATCTATATCTTCTTCTTCTTCTCTTTTGCTTTCATAGGTCTAGAATGCTTTTGCTTTCTTCCTTTTCTCCCTTTTTCTAGATGATTTTTCTTCTGGTTTTGTAGTCTTAGGAGGAACAAGGGCAGCAACAGAGCTCCTAGTAGTTCTTGAAGTAGAAGAGGGTTCCACTGAAGCACTTGTTTGTTTCTTATCTTGTTTCTCTTTCTCAGCCTTTTTAGTTCTTTCCCTAAATTTCCTCACAACCTCCTTAGTTAGGCCCAGATTTTCAGCCAACTAGTCAACTTTTATTTCTTACTTTCCTATTGGTTTCAGGTTCTTTGAGCTCAATATGCAATTTTAAACTTAGCTCCTCATATGTTCCAAATCTTTCAACCATTGTGTCTTTAGGCTTGCTTAGAAAATGTTGAGCATACATATTCAAGTTTTTCCATCTACTTCATACCCCATGGGCATGATCCAAATAGTTCTGGGTTCCACTACTTCCATTAGACACTGATCAGTGTCAACCATGAAGCATATTTCATTTTTGTACTTCTCAACAATTGATTTAGGGATTCTTTCCCTTAAATGCATCATACTCTGAAAATTCTTGAAGTAACCCCATATTGCAGTTTTCAGAGATTTGAAATCACGAATGCTACGAAGATGATCTCTGATCTGAATGGCAATTGGCTCATCATTAGTCTAGTGAACAACCTTTAATCTAGGTACTTCATTCATATAGTTAAAAAACAAGCATAGAACTAATGTACCATATTTAAAAGTGTTTTTCTTATCCCTTTTAATTTTGTTCAAGTTTTCAATCAGCTGGTTCTATAATAGCTCACAAACGTCATAATCTACATTTTCCTTTAACATTTGATATGCTGCATATATGGCAATTCTGGAGACATAATTCTCCCTACTGGAGTGATATATCTTGTAGCCAATCACCATGGAAGCAAACTTCAAATCCGGTTCTATAATGTCATTTATAGTCATAGCGCTCCTATTGAATTTGACACTAGTTGCATTGGTAACAATTTGGTTTTTCACAGATTTTAACATGGGTAATCCACCAGTTGGGTTTAACCCTCACAATTATGATAACATCTTTGGTAATATTGAATGGTTTTAATAGCCAAATGAATTCATCATGCATTCGACTCAAAACATATCAGACCCATTCATCTTCATCAAATGTTGGAAACCCCATAATCTAAATAAAGTGTTTATCATTCAGTGCCTTATACTCAGGTTTAAGATAGTGATTTTCATCCTTGAGATGACTCTCAAACAAGTCTACATACCTTGAATCACCAAATTCATCTATGTTTGCATGAATATAAACCCTAATATCTTCAACATGCAGCACACCATATGGAACACTTTGAAAGCACCTAACGGGTCGACTTCTCTTGATTTGTGAGGACACTTCTTAAATTTGAGTTTAGGCCTTTCAGTAATGTCAACAACATGAGGAGAAGCCATCTCAACATATTTAAGATTCAAAGATTTACCGAGGAGTACCTTTTTCTTCCGCGGGTTTAGGGTTGATCAATTACCAGTTTAATTCACTTTTTGTTCTTCAATCTCTGGACTTACGGCTCAGAAGCTCTTCTATTTGTTCCTTCGAAATGCAAAGTGGTTCAAATGCATGATTAAGTGACCTTTTATCCTTTACAAAACCTAATTTCACATTGTAATAAATGCACTGCCCTAACTCCATTCTGTTACTCTATTCCTTGAACTGTTCTTCATGAATCACTCCTCAAATTTCCATATTAACATCTTTTCTTCCAGAAATCCTTCCAAAAGTTTTGAAACAATTCAAAATATCTTCTCTCATTGTACCATATTTAGGCACCCACTTACTGACTAGGGTAATTTGATGTTCAATGCAGCTCCCCTTAAGCCAGAACTCCTGATTTAATTCCCAGAGGAATTGTCAGCACTAGATTTCAGTGCGGACCCATCACCATTGTTCATTGTATCTTTCTTCACCCAAATCTTGTTCATTTCACTCTATATCTCATTCACATAAATTTTTCTTTTACCTTTGTCTTGTCTCTGCTCATCTGGTTTTCTATTTACCAGACCTCTTCTTCCATTGTTCCTACTTTTGCATAATCTTGTAATATGACCAAATTTATTGCAATTAAAGCACACAACATTTCCTTGCTTATAAACTTGATTTCCTCTTTATCTGCACTGATTAGCCATGTGTCCAAACCCATTGAAGGAAAAATAGTAGCCATTGAAAGAATTGTTGATTCCTCTATTGTTACAATTATTTATTATCATACTGCTACATTCATTTGATCTATGACCATACCTCTTACACTTGAAGCATTGACCAGAGAAGGATGGACCATTTTGATTTACTCTGCTTCTGCATTGAGTAGCTGTATGATCAAATTTATTGTAATTGAAACAATTTCCATTGAATGATGGATATCTTTGAGCATTAGGCTCTTTTACCAGAGGTTTTCTAGTTCTATTTCTCCTATTCCTTGGTTGATAATTTCTCTGTCCAGATCCAGAGCTTTCACCTTTCTCATATCCAAGACCATGCTTGTCATCATCCTTTTTCTGTCTTTCAATCAGTGCTTCAAGTTTAGCTAAGCTTATCTTGAACTTGTCCTTATATTCATTTGCAACTTCTAGGTCATGTCTGAGAGTGATAATTTGTCTCTCAAGTTCTCTCTCATTTTCCCTACTTTCTTGTAGATTAGATTCTAGGATACCAGCTATTCAATCCAATCTATAGCATTCTTTAGTTATCTCTTTGAGATTTTGATTCATCTCTTCTTCAATTTTCTTCCTCTCTTCAATTTCCTTGGTTAGTCTCATCACCTTAGATTCCATCTCATGTTTTAAGACAACTTATTTAGCTAACTTTCCACAGTCCTTTGTCTTCTCTTTTAGGGCCTTGTCTTTAGAATGATTTCCCAGTTGATGAGGTTGCTCCTTCTCTTTTTCATTGGATTTGCTCAATTTTCTTTTTTAAAATCTCAATGAAGTCTTTAGCCTTTTTGAGATTTTATTGTAGCTCTTAGACTTCTACTCTGGACTGCTCAAGATCTTCTAGGGTGAGATTAAGTTGCTCTTTAAGGTTATATTTATCCATTTTACTACCTTCCCAGATCTTCCTTAAGATGTTAAATTTTTTCAAAGGAACCTTGCTCTGATACCAATTGTTGGAGATGGTTCAGACAACTGAGAGGGGGGTGAATCAGTTGTCCCACAATTTAAACTTTTCTAATTTTAATCTTCTTTTTCAACTTCTAATCAAATTAGTAATATAAACATTTCAGCAACAATCAACAACACATGAGCAAAAACATAAACAACACACTTGACACCAAGATTTTTGATGTGGAAACCTGGTTAAGGGAAAAACCACGGTGGGGGTTAACCAACAAAGATTATACTCTATTGAAAGTATTACAAATGGGAATGCACATGCATTCGGGCTCACTGCCTAGAGTTCACTGCTGAAAAGAAGGCTTACAGCCTATAGAAGCCTCACTGCCTATAGAAAGAAGGTTACAATGAAATTGAACTGATAATTAGCATCTATCAATGCAAGGATTCAATTCTGGTTAAGCACAAAATACTGACTTGATACACTTCATCTTCACTCTGCCCTTTTTACTATTCTACTAACATCTCAATCTTGGATCTCTACTCTTTTCGCACTTATTTCATATTCACACTCCATGCACACCGAAATCATTCAAATCCATCAACTATATATATCAGCATCCTGATCTTCAACCACTTTTTAGTCAGCTTCAAGAATACTTAGAACTTTATTGAAAATTTTGCTCTGTTGGCTAAATTCATGTACAATTGTGACGCGGACCAAAACTTGCACTCACAAATCATTAATCAGGTCAGCTACTATCACTGATTATCACAACTTGTCCAACCAACAACTTCCATAGATCCGGAACCAAGATCAATTGCAAGGTCGGCCTGTTCTACTTCTGTCTACTCTATCAAACTGTTAACCCATACTTAGATGCTAATAACTATTCAATCCTTGATCATGAGAGGCCAAAACTCTAGATTTAGATTATCCTAACAATGCTTATGATTCCCTCAGATCTGCAGCAAACTATGATCTACCTGGTGATAAAATCTTTACACCATTTCAAAACTTCTAATTGTGGTTAGGTAATGGAATCTTTATAGGCGTACTTGTTAAACAAAAAGCATTCAGTCATAATGAAAGGTGTTTGCAAAGCCAAAGGGAGTGGCAGGATCTATATGCCAAAATGGCACTGTTGTTAAAGATAGAGACACAGATAAACAAAAAGGTAAAGTAGAGAGGGGATCGGCCTTTCTAAAAGTTTGCAGGCATATTGTCAGATACAGTGGTGCCACTTCCAAATTAAAATAGTTAAAGATATTAATGGTGCGAGCCATAAAATAAAATGCTATTACATTATGCAGGAGAAATACACAAGCCTTAGCAAAAAAGGCATAGTCTTGGCACCTATTACAAACTAAAAATAGTAGCACTACCATTCAAGGTTCTCAGAATCAAAAAGAAAGGTTTGGCCTTTTCAGTGAAGGTGCAATCTATTCAAGGAATCCACAAGGACCTGATGATAAAGGCAAAGCAGATTTCTCTTCCTTTATAGTGGCACTCTTTGAGAGCATATGTTTCTATCTATGACTAAGTTCTTCCTCACCTTTAGGCAGTAGCAACACCAGAGTAAAGATGCAAATGAATCAACGGTGCACACAAAAATAGGAATTGTGAGGAGAAAGCCACTTGTCAGCACCGGAATAAAAGAAGAGCAGTTTGGAAATTAAGCGGAAGCCACCATGTTGGGTGTGTGCTACACAGGGACTCAAGTTTGATGCGGCGGGAGGCACGTGGAGCAGCCCGCGCACAGGAGAAATAATAAAGTATTTTGTTTCATTTTGGCATCAATTAGGTCACGTGCATACTTTAAAGGCTGATTAAATATTTCAAAAGTCTATTTATTAAATGGAGGAGCCTGAGCAGTAATGCAAAGAAATAAGATGAGTGAGGAGAATGACACTTGAAGGTTGCGGAGTAAATTGGAGAAACTCAGAGTTGAGAGGGAGCCACCACGTGGGTGCAGCAATGAAGAGGAGGAAAGAAGGATGCAGAAGCCACCACGTGGCTCAAGCAGAACATGGGAAATAAAGTTTTGTTTCATTTTAATGCACATTTAAAAGTCACATAAAGCCATTCTATTTTGTAAAGGAGCTGAACTTTTATAGAGTATAAAATATGATGTGGGCCCTCTTTTTAATAAGTGAAACTTATTAAATATTAAAGTTTCTCATATTCTAATCTTAAGGGAGAGGTAAGTTTCAAATAGAATATTTTATATAGCCTCTCATTTTAAATTGTGGGTCCCTCTGCTTGTAAAATAATGCTTTATGAAATAAGATACTAGGTAACTTTTCCATGAGAGGGTAAAAGAGACTTTTAACTCATGGGAAATAAAATGGTGTAGCCCTAATTTTCTCCCGAGCTATTTTCATTTTTATAAGCAAGCTATAGGAAATGAGAAGAAGTGGAAAGTGATTTTCTTCATGCCATAGAGATATTTTCAGCCATGGAAGTAACAGAAAGCCACAGTTCAGTTTTGAGTTTCAGTTGCCACTTCAGTTATAGTTGCATTTTGCCAGATTTTATGCCAGATTTTGTAGAGTTTCAGTTGCAAAGATTGCCGGAAGCTGTTGAGATTTTGTTGGGTCTTTCAGGTTATAAATGAGTAGATCTAGGTCACATTAGAGGATACACATTCAGAGTTCTACATTTTTTAAATCAGCTTTTGGAGCAGCAGACATAGATTTTCTTTCTTTTCTCTTAATGGTTTTTTTTCTTTTAGGAGGATTGTAATAGTTTATTCTGTGCAGTAACCTTTGCCTTTGTAATTTGTTATCATTCAAATAAAGAGATAATATCCTATGCATTTTGGAGTTAGTCTATGTTTCTTATTTTTGATATCTTTGTTTCTCTACCTCTGTTTAATATGTTTCTTAAACTAGGTCTTAATCATGCATTGATGCTCTTTAATTCCAGTTAAATCTTTCAAGGTTAACATTGTGCAAACTAATTGTTTCAAATCTGGCGAATCACCTTAGGATTAGGCATTTGTTTTTTGCAATATAGTTTTCTTTCTAACTTTTTCCTAAACCCCCCATTGAAGAATGGAAGAGCCAACTTCCTTAAAACCTGGAGGTTGTTTCTGAGAAGCATTCCCACATCTTAGAACTTCCCATGTTACTGCTGGATTACACCCACAGATTTATGCATCAATAGTTTTTGGCACGCCCAGTGGGACTAGATTCAAAGACTTGGGTCTTTGTTTTCAGAGAATTTTTGCCTTGTATTTTGTAATGTTGATGGAAAATCACAAAAATATCTGCTCATAGGAGCATGAATCTTCCATCTGGTGACTCTATTGATAGATCTTTCTTGAATCTTTGCCCCTGCAAATCATGGCAGCCCCTCATATATATGTGCACCTGAATATTCATAGAGATCTACCCTTTGTGACTTGGGATTCAAGTCCTCTTGTTCTTCAATAGCAGGGTCAAGTTCTTGACACAGCATGGAAGGCACTACCTCAGTTTCTCCTATTGATCATATTCAATATGTTGCCAATCTCTACTCTATTCACAATATCACAACTGAGAATCATGTCCTCCTATTGCTAGCATCATCCCTCAAAGGAAAAGCAAAAGAATAGTACAGAAGCTTGCAGCCTGGTTCAATCACTGGATGGGATCAGCTTGGGGAACTCATCTATGATCAGTTCAGAAACAAGATAGATGTCAGCACTCTCACCTAGAACCTGATTACAATCAAGAGGCATCCAATGGAGAGTATGCATGACTTCAATTCAAGATTTGACAAGGTATGGAAGAAATTCTCTGTAGATATTAGGCCCCCTCCAGCCTTTGCATTTCTTTTTTACTTAAAGGCCTTAGACCCTAAAATATCTATCATGATACAAGCCCTAGGAGGCGATACTTTGCCCCAATCATATGATCTAGCTATTAGAGCTTAAAATAACCTCATTGATGCTGGTGTGCTATCTCCTCTGTCTTTAAAACCATTAATGCATTATACAAATATCCCATCCCAAGCTCTTTCTTGCAGCCAAGTACATATAAATTCTGGTCCACCCACCCTCCCTACTAATTTTTTGAATCATAAGGAGATGATGGAGGTAAAAGAACTTATAAAATCTTTTGCCCAAGAACTAAAGAGTTGAGAAATCAAGCCATGTATCAGGCTGATTCATATTTCATGCCTCAAAGTCTATATGAATAGCAATATCAGTCTAACCAGTTTATTGAAGAGATCCTTCCTCAGGCTCAATACAGAGCCACTTATCTTGAAAATTGTGTTTTACAAACCTCTGTAGCTATGAATCAACCAATAAAATCCATAGGTCAAGTTCTTTGTTATTTTGATATCAAAGAAGAATCAAGTATCAAGAATCAAATTACAAGCAAGAAAGTGGCTCATGTGTGTCCTTCTCATTATTAGCATCATACACCTATGGCAAGATGTGATTCAGAAACCCAGTCAAGTCATGAAGAAGATTTAGAAGATACTTATGAGGTGATACTTCTAGAAGCTGAAAGGTACTTCAAGAGGGGCTTTGAAGTTGAAAAGTACTAGGAGAACCATAGTGTATCATCTATATCACATCTGGAGGTAGCAGTTGCAAAAGAAGTTACTGCAAAGTCTACAAATGAGACAGATGATAATATCTTAGTTCTAGAAGCTGAAAGGTACTGGCCATCAGAGGATACAAGATCTTTGTGTCAGTTTGAGAAAGAACAAGAAGTACGTAATCTTATGCAAAATATTGGTGATGAGTCTGAGAACGATTCTTTTTGGGATGATCTTGAGGATTTCTGTTCAAAATTGGGTAATCATGATAAAAGGAAAAGTGAAATCTATGAAGATAATGCATGACAATATACAAGTAGTGAAGATTCGGAGGAAGAGTCTCATCATGTTTCGTTCTTCATTCAAGAAGAGACACCAATCAGGTTCAAGACAGTTCTAGGCAGCTCTATCACATTTCGGCCAGATTTCAACGATACTATGGATTATGAGCATGCAAAGGTGCAAACAAAAAGGCCTACAAAAGAAGTCCAGTCACCAGATGCTTTTAAATGCAAACAGAGGAAAGAACTTTAGTACTTAATGTTCTCATCCCTCCCTCCTCTGAAGCATAGACACCATGTTGATCAGCCTGTAAGGTATTTTGAAGCAAAGAAAGAATCTCTGGAGCACAGAGAAGTAAAAAGGTACAAAATATCATTGTATTTCTTCATACAGTTTATCTGGTTCCTTTTCAGTTTCATGTGGATAAATTGGAGCAACATAATCAGACATGGTAGCTACTTTGCTGTTCCAGTGAATGGAGATGTTCCTGTATGTTTTAGTTGTCAGTAATGTGGCTTCAATGTGCAAAATAAGCTACAGTAATGGTATTAGTTTTCATTTAAGTTATTTTTCTTTCAATAATTTTCTGCTACTATGGGGATCTAGTTAATCTCTATGTTTCGATAATGTCCCAAAATAAAAGATCTGTGGTTCAACTCTATATCAGTTTCAGTTATGGTTGGTTGGTTTTAGTTGTAGAATGTGTTTTCAGCCAGCAGTACTTTAGTCTCATCCTTAGTAATGTTTCTGGGCAGCTTGTATTGGCCTGGTGCCATAGATGTTTCATGTAATGTGACTCTTTGCCCAATGGATAGGCCACTTTGTAAACCAGAGATTCTGGATTCAAATAGGCAGGCCTATTTTCCCAGTTTGTCACCATGAACTGGTGATAAAATCTTTACACCATTTCAAAACTTCTGATTGTGGTCAGGTAATGGAATCTTTATAGGCGTGCTTGTTAAACAAAAAGCATTCAATCATAATGAAAGGTGTTTGCAAAGCCAAAGGGAGTGGCAGGATCTATATGCTAAAATGGCACTGTTGCTAAAGATAGAGACATAGATAAACAAAAAGGTAAAGTAGAGAGGGGCTCGGCCTTTTTAAAAGTTTGCAAGCATATTGTCAGATATAGTGGTGCCACTTCCAAATTAAAACAATTAAAGATATTGATGGTGTGAGCCATAAAATAAAATGCTATTACATTATGCAAGAGAAATACATGAGCCTTAGCAAGAAAGGCATAGTATTGGCATCTGTTACAAACTAAAAATAGTAGTACTACCATTCAAGGTTCTCAGAATCAAAAAGAAAGGTTTAGCCTTTTCAATGAAGGTGCAATCTATTCAAGGAATCCACAAGGAGCTAATGATAAGGTAAAGCATATTTCTCTTCCTTTATAGTGGCACTCTTTGAGAGCATATGTTTCTGTTTATGACTAAGTTTTTCCTCACCTTCAGGAAGTAGAAATGCTAGAGTAAAGATGCAAATGAATCAATGGTGCAGACAAAAATAAGAATTGTGCGGAGAAAGCCACTTGTCAGCACTAGAATAAAAGAAGAGCAGTTTGGAAATTAAGCAGACACCACCACATGGGGTGTGCGCTACACAGGGACTCAAGTTTGATGCGGAAGGAGGCACGTGGAGCAGCCCATGCACAGGAGAAATAATAAAGTATTTTGTTTCATTTTTTGCATCAGTTAGGTCACGTGCATACTTTAAAGGCTGATTAAATATTTTAAAAGTCTATTTATTAAATGGAGGAGCCTAAGTAGCAATGAAAAGAAATAAGATGAGTGCAGAGAATGACACTTGGAGGCTGGAGAGTAAATTGGAGAAAGTCAGAGTTGAGAGGGAGCCACCACATGGGTGTAGCAATGAAGAGGAGGAAAGAAGGATGCGGAAGCCACCACGTGGCTCAAGCGGAACATGGGAAATAAAGTTTTGTTTCATTTTAATACACATTTAAAAGTCACATAAAGCCATTCTATTTTGTAAAGGAGCTTAACTTTTATAGAGTATAAAATATGATGTGGGACCTCTTTTTAATAAGTGAAACTTATTAAATATTAAAGTTTCTCATATTCTAATCTTACGAGAGAGGTAAGTTTTAAATAGAATATTTTATATAGCTTCTCATTTTAAATGGTGGGTCCTTCTGCTTTTAAAATAATGCTTTATGAAATAAGATACTAGGTAACTTTTCCATGAGAGGGAAAAAGAGACTTTTAACTCATAGGAAATAAAATGGTGTAGCCCTAATTTTCTCCTGAGCTATTTTCATTTTTATAAGCAAGCTACAGGAAATGAGAAGAAGCAGCAAGTGATTTTCTTCATGCCACAGAGATATTTTCAGCCATAGAAGTAATAGAAAGCCATAGTTTAGTTATGAGTTTCAGTTGCCACTTCAGTTGTAGTTGCATTTTGCCGGATTTTATGTCATATTTTGCAGAGTTTAGTTGCAAAGATTTATGGATGCCGTTGAGATTTTGTTAGGTCTTTCAGGTTATAAATGAGCAGATCTGGGTCACATTAGAGGATACACATTCAGAGTTCTACATTTTTCAAATCAGATTTTGGAGCAGTAGACATAGATTTTCTTTCTTTTGCCTTAATAGTTTTTTTCTTTTAGGAGGATTGTAATAGTTTATTCTATGCAATAACCTTTTCCTTTGTAACTTGTTATCATTCAAATAAAAAGATAATGTTCTGTGCATTTTGGAGTTAGTCTATGTTTCTTGTTTTTGATATCTTTATTTCTCTGCCTCTATTTAATATGTTTCTTAAACTAGGTCTTAATCATGCACTGATGCTCTTTAATTCCAGTTAAATCTTTCAAGGTTAACACTGTGCAAACTAATTGTTTCAAATCTAGTGAATCGCCTTAGGATTAGGCATTTGTTTTCTGCAATATAGTTTTCTTTCTAATTTTTTCCCAAACCCCCCATTGAAGAATGGAAGAGCCAGCTTCCTTAAAACCTGGAGGTTGTTTTTGAGAAGCATTCCCACGTCTTAGAACTTCCCAAGGATTACACCCATAGATTTATGCATCAACAAATAACATATGCTAAGTATTGATAAGGATAAGAAAATATATCGTGCTAACTGTATTATAAATTCATATATGCATTAGAAGTAATGTTTACATTTCCAAGTCTTCATATCATAACATAGATAGACTTACAAAGACAAATGATTGTGTTATGATTAATGATGAATGTTAACCATAAGAGAATAAACATATAATAATATATTGATCTTAGATATGTGATCATGAATATGCATAGAAAGAATAGACTAATATGATAGATGAAAATAGTTATGCATAAGGAATCAATGATGATGATAATGGAATATGATCATGTGGAAATATGATTGGCCAATTATGATATAAGGCCAAGATCTCCTATTTATAAGGCATCATGTGTTAAATGTTAATAAGGACTTATAGATCATAGGATTCTAGCATATTTGAGAAGAGGATTAGCCTCATCATTAATCATCTCACCATCCTAGGTGTATTGGTAAGTTAGGAGAATGTTATTGGACCTAGGTAACCCAAAGAAGATGAAGTACCTCTGGGTGTGAGGCAAAGTCTCTTGGGCAAAGTGTCGAAGTACCTCCGGGTGTGAGGAAAAGTCTCTTGGGCAAAGTGTCGAAGTACCTCCGGGTGTGAGGTGAACCCTTTGGCCTATGGTATGATGAGCTCATCAATGTGATTTGTGCCCTATAATGGGTGAATCTCTAATAGATGAAGTATGCTCGGGCATAGCATGAAGTCTTTGGAGCTGATGGGTGAGCTAGGAAGCCATCGGGCCTCCTTATGGGATGGTTAGTGTCTCCTTAATAAACCATGCCAATGGAGTTAGAGATGGATTAATGATAGGGTGACACATGATCCTCTCGAGGATAGAACATAAGGCCTATGAATATGAATATGAATATAAATATAAATATGAATATGAATCTAAATCTGAATATGAGTATGAACATGACTATGAATATGAATTATGTGATTATAAGTTCAAGGATAAATATGGTAAGACTATGGATCTATATTAATCTGGAGTACTAATGTTTCCTTTTTGTAAGTTGAAATTGTGCAAGGTTGAGAACAATTTGAGATTACTAGAAGGGGACACTACATTCTCTGAAATTAGGAAGAAAATATCAAGATGTGCATTCTTCTAGAGGCTTCAAAAGTGCTCCCACCAGCCATAATCCTATGAACTATATTGGGAATTTGGGAGCAAACCATATATTATCTGTTAGTGTGTTATGTTTTAACATAGGGATAATTAGTTTTCCATTAGGGTGGTTTTTTCCCATATCAGGTAGTTTTCTCCCCCGTCACATATTTGTTGCCTTTATAAGGCTTGTATACTATGTAATTTATAATCTCAATCTCTTAATGCAATTTTCCACATTCTTGATGAAATAGTTTTGTGCATGTAACTTCTCTCAGCCATGAAGGTTATTCGGTGTCCAGCAGAGGCTTGCATGCTCCAACATGGTATTAGCACTTTTCCATTCAGCCACCCCTTACATTTGAGAGTTTTCATCAAGTTTTTTTTCAGATCACTTTTTCTTCATAGAGATCATGTAGGGTGTCTTTGATACCATGATCTCTCCTTGACGAGCATCGCATTCAGCAAATCACATTGGGTTTTGTCTCTGGAGATTTTGTAGATTCATTTATGATTTGGTACCATTTTTTTGGGCTTCCTTGGCGAATTGGAAACTAACATAGGCTTTGTTCCATTTTAGCAAGTCTAGAGTGTTGTATCTATGCAAATTCCAGCACTCCTGAAAGGTACAGATTCATGGTGTTTGGTGTGTCTTATAATCTCTATTGGATCCCAATGTGAAAGGCGACTCTATCCATGCCATTTTCAACTCTTTTTTCAATCTGCAAGTTGTAGATTCATTCCATGCATCTCTATCCAGATTCATTCGAGAGATATTGGACTTCTCATCCATAGGCTTGTCCTCCTATATAGTGACCCATGGTTTCTTTCTAGCAGATTGAGGTACTTTTTAGAGAGTTTGGAGTCTCATATCCCACATGCATTCACTTGTGAAAGGCAAATATGCAAAAGCTTGGAGTTTCAATGCTGTGCAAAGGGCAGTTTCCATACATAAAACTTGGACTATAGTTTCATTGTGAAAAAGGTGCATACTCATTTCAAAGAGCTTGGACTGCATTTTCACTGCCCCCATATAATATCTCTGGTGCATCTAAAGTGAGTTGCAAATTCAATTCAGAGAGCCTTGAGCACTACTCAGAGCCCTAGATTTGGCGCAGATCCTTTGCTAAGACTTTAGTATTGCTAAAGTTTTTCAATATAATATTTCCTACGGTTTACTTGGGTGGACCTGTTCATGGCTTTTTTGGGCATTTCTTTGGACAATTAGTCCCACATTTTCCCCTCAACAGATAGATCACATCGAATTGTGACAGTCATCTAAAGGTATGCATTAATACTCTTTATCCATATAATGCCAAATCTGGTATCTATGTTATGCTTTGTTTTTATGAATAACATATGCTGAGTATTGATAAGGATAAGAAAATATATCTTGCTGACTGTGTTATAAATTCATATGTACATTAGAATTAATGTTTACATTTCCAAGTCTTCATATTATAACATAGATAGACTTACAAAGATAAATGATTGTGTTATGATTAATGATGGATGTTAACCATAAGAGAATAAACATAGAATAATAGATTGATCTTAGATATGTGATCATGAATATGCATAGAAATAATAGACTAATATGATAGATGAAAATAGTTATGCATGAGGAATCAATGATGATGATAATGGAATATGATCATGTAGAAATATGATTGGCCAATTATGATATAAGGCCAAGATGTCCTATTTATAAGGCATCATGTGTTAAATGTTAATAAGGACTTACAAATCATAGGATTGTGGCATATCCGAGAAGAGGATTAGCCTCATCATTAATCATCTCACCATCCTAGGTGTATGGGCAAGTTAGGAGAATGTTATTGGACCTAGGTAACCCAAAGAAGATGAAGTACCTCCAGGTGTGAGGCAAAGTCTCTTGGCCCAAGTGTCGAAGTACCTCCGGGTGTGAGGTGAAGCCTTGGGCCTATGGTATGATGAGTTCATCAATGTGATTTGTACCTTCTGGTGGGTGGCTTTCTAATAGATGAAGTATTCTCAGGCATAGCATGAAGTCTTTGGAGCTGATTAGTGAGCTAGGAAGCCATCGGGCCTCCTTATGGGATGGTTAGTGTCTCCTTAATGAACCATGCCAATGGAGTTAGAGATGATTAATGATAGGGTGACACATGATCCTCTTGAGGATAGAACATAAGGCCTATGAATATGAATATGAATATAAATATGAATATGACTATGAATATGAATCTGAATATTAGTATGAACATGACTATGAATATGAATTATGTGATTATGGGATTATAAGTTCAAGGATAAATATGGTAAGACTATGGATCTATATTAATCTGGAGTACTAATGTTTCCTTTTTGTAAGTTGAAATTGTGCAAGGTTGAGAATAATTTGAGATTACCAGAAGGGGACACTACATTCTCCTAAATTAGGAAGAAAATATCAAGATGTGCATTCTTCTAGAAGCTTCAAAAGGGCTCCCACCAGTCATAACCCTATGAACTATATTGGGAATTTGGGAGAAAACCATATACTATCTGTTAGTGTGTTATGTCTTAACATAGGGATAATTAGTTTTCCATTAGGGTGGTTTTTTCCCATATCAAGTAGTTTTCTCGCCCGTCACATATTTCTTGCATTTATAAGGCTTGTATACTATGTAATTTATAATCTCAATATTGTTGTGATGTTCACAACATGCCCCATTTTGCTCCTTAGCAAAATGAGGACCCCTGCTGTTGCTTTGCTTTTTCGCTTCTACTTGTGTTGTTCTGTTTGGTGGTAAAGGGAAAAGGGGAGTCAAATTTGCAAACCTTGTTAAAAATATAGAAAATTGCATTTTTCAGTACCAATGCATGATGTGGTTGGATTCCTTGTGAAAAATGAGCCAGGGTTGCCTTTTGAACCGTCTTAAAATTCATCATATTTTGCAAGTTATGATCAATTTGGTAAAATGTACTATCAGGTTTTGCATGATAAACAGTCAGTTGTTTGCCTTTTTCCTTGTTGGCATTTGTTTAAAATTTTGAAATATACATAGTGGTTTCGGGTTAAAGGGAATTTTGTCTGGGTTCCACTCTATATCTCACATTTGTCTGTTTGGCAGAAAGTGCATCGGCGCACTTTGTCGCCTTTTTTGGGTCACCATTATTTATTCATTGGCAGAGTTTTAAGGTTTGAACCGCCGTGTTGAACCATCCGCTTGAACCTTTTTCTCAAAGGTTCAATGGTTCAAGGTTTGAGGGGTTCATTTTTTTTCTTCTAACAAGCCATGTCATGCAGTTGCCTTGCATAAGGGGATGTATCGTTGAACCGCCGGCATTGAACCATCTGCTCATACTCTATAGTGAGGTTCAATGGTTCAAGTTCAAAGCTTTGGTGAGACTGTGGCCGATAAGAGGCCATCGGCATAACAAAGGCTATCGGCCAGTCAATTTTGGGACTCGCCAATAGGCAGGGTCAGTCCGATGGAAGGGAGGAAGGGTAAGGATGTGGAGGTTTGTCAGTAAGAGTCACACCGACGGGAAGGCATTGATGACACAAGGGTGATCGGCGGGGCTAATTTTGCCCTCGCCGATAGTATGGTGTCATGCCGATAGAACAAACAACAGGCATCGGCGGGACTTTCGCCGATGGAAACCGAAAGGGGGCCATCGACCATGGTAATGATATCAGCAGGGGAAGTTTGTGAGTCACCGATGGGCGATCTCGCGCCGATGGAAAGAATGGCAAGGAAGTCATCGGCATAACATTCAATGTCGGCTGAGTTTCAGAAGGTCACCCCAAAGCATGTGGTCTCGCCGATGGTATGCCATCGGCATAACTTATACCATCAGCATTATTTATTTGGAGTTCGTCGATGGAGGGGAAACGAAAGGCCATCGGCCAAATAACGAACATCAGCCAATCAATTTTTGGACTCGCTGATGGTGATTATCACGCCGATGAGTGGGAAAGGAGAAAAGTGATAGGAATTTTAAACACATTTTTTGGCGCCCGTAGCATTTTTCTAGTCAGCGATGGTTGACCCGTGGTTTTGAACAGCCTGTGTGCAATCTTGAACACGTTTTGAGGGTTTTTAGGGCCAGATTTCCACATTTTTTTTGCACAGTCACCTTGATTTAAACAAATATTTTAGTTTTCTACTGTTCATTTGATAAATGTGATACTTATTGCTTGTCTTGTTTTGCAGGGTTGCAGTTGAGGAAGTAGCTGGAACTTGATCACAGTGACATCATGGAGGAAGAAAATCTGATCTCAGGAGCAGGAAGATAAAAATGAAGTGTGAAGAAGTCAAGGCCACTCAAATGACAAGGACAAAATGTAGCTGAGAACATTACTACAACAGACAAACAGAAGTTATTGCTGAGCTGCTAAAGCTTCTCAGAAGGGGCAATAATTCGCCCAGATTAGACACTGCTCAGAGATATTTTGGAGAACTGGTTCACCTGCATTTATTGCTGTAACTAGGGGTTTGAACTAGGGGTTTAGTTAGGTTTTTCCTGTAGTGAGGACGATCAGAAAGTCTTTATATTGTGCCTCTCTGCACTATAATACTTTACACAGGGGCTACATAGGGATTTGTAGCAGTAAGAATTTGTAGAAGTAACATTTAGAATAGAGGGACCATTTAGTTTAGAAGTAGAAGAAGGAGGTTGCTTGTGTCTGCAGTAAGGTGTGCATGGAATGTCTGGCTTCCTTAGTGTATCTATAAAGCTTGTAAGTTCTTTGTAGTTTGATCAATGGAACTAAGAGTCATTCCAACATTGTAAATCATGTATGACTGTTTGTTTCTAATACAATAGAATCTGGAGTTCTGCATCTATCTTCTGAGTGTTCTCCTGCTCTTCTTTGTGTTTTGAAATATTTTCTTTGAGATCTTGCAATTTTAAATGTATGTTTGTGAAAATGCTCAGAACTTGCATTTAAGGTTTTTACTGTGGATTTGATCAAATTACTGTAGGATTTACATAGTGCATAACAGAACAATTAGATCCTTCGGTAGAGTAAATGAGGTGTAGATTAGATCTTTCTAACTTTTCCCAACCTATCTGAAATATTTAGCTGAAAACGTAGAAATCTAAAGGAAGTTGTCTCAAATCTAAAGAAGCATGCATAACAGAGTTTAAGGTAGACAGTTTTCATAAATGTATGAAGGAGAAAGCTGCAATAATTCAAGAAAACCATCTAAAGCTTTGCAGCACAGTAACACTTTTATGCAAAGGAATGAAAAGTATTGACATATCTCATGATCTTTTTGCATAGTTTGAGTCCATCAAACCACAAACAACCCTAAATTACGTAAGGCCCCTTGAACATTACAGCTTCACATTGACCAACTGAATTTGACCAACAGTACCATTGTAGACTTGGGATTAAGTGAATCTTAAATGATTCCTTCTTCTCTTTCAAGTATAGTTCATTTCATTATATGTGAATTTTAACTTATTGTTATGATTGCATGAAAACAATCACCAATAGTTTTCTGGCGCTAGAAGGAGGGCCCTCCTGAGTTAGAGTTTGTTTCAAACTGGCTAATAATAGTAATAGAGTGACTAGGTCTAAATCCAGTTCAGGAGATATATTTGTGCAACTACCTGATATAAGGAGAAGTAAAAACCCTTTAATTTGGAATCTAAAAATATCACAAGTAGGAAGTTCATCTGGAACACCTCCTGGGTCACCTTTTAACATCCATAGTATTGTGAGTCCTGACAGATCACAGTTCAGATCTTTAAATCTTGGTTCAGGCACTCCTAGAGGTCTCAATGCTCCTGTAAATCCTAATCCACCAATCAATCCAGGTATTCCTACAAGTTCAGGTCAAGCTCAAACACCTGCAATGGCTTATTTCAATGTCAATTCTCCCATATTCTTCAATGATTATCATGAGATGCCCAAAAATCTGGAGAAGATGTGTCCCAAATACCAGTTGCATCAGGACCCAGAAGATCATACTAGAATATTTAAGGAAGCATGTTTTAGGGCTATGTTAGAGCACGAGGATGTGGTGTGTAGATTGTTTCCCTACACCTTTAATGAACAAGCCTCTAGCTAGTATGTAAACTTACCCAGCAGTTACATCTCTTCCTGGTCACTTATGGAAGAGGCATTTCTATCAAGATTTAGGGGACCCATTGACCCTTGCACTTTGTATCATAAATTGGCTGCTATAAAACGAGGTGAGGGAGAGCTGATTGATAATTTCAATGACAAATTTCAAAAGGTGTATTTTAGGCTGTAGCCCCTTATACCGTAGATGATGATCCCTTGTTGGCTATGTACTATGTAGCCTTGGATCCTTTAACTGCCATGTTTGTCAAAAGAAAACCTGACATAGATTCAATATCCAAAGCCTATAAAGAGGCAGCCTCAGTAAACCAAGAGATGAGGCATACAACTTATAGCCCATTTGTTAATGGAGGAAATTTTGGGGTGTAGAATCAGGCACAACCATGGAATGGAGCCTCTATGCAGCACACTCCACTATTAAATCTGGTTCCTCCTTACACATCTGTATATAGTCCTACCCCAATCCAAGCCATAACTCCTTACACGGCTAGTACTTCCAATAATAGTCAAAATAATGGTTAGCCTTTCTTCCAACCTCCTAGGGATACAACTATGGCAAAAGCACAAGAGGATAGGGAAGAAATCAAAGAGATCACTGCACATTTGAAAAGGTTAACCACCGAAGTGACACAACTAAGAAACGAGAACCTCTATGGAAGAGGCAACCAAAACTGCAGTCAACATCAAAATCACAACCAAAGCCAAAATCAAAACTATAGTTTCAATGAAAATCAGCAGTACAATCAAAACCAAAACTATAATCAGCATCAAGGCCCCAACCAGGGGCAACCAATGCAAAATAGAGGGCCAGTGATAGATAATAGGACCTGGGGCAATAAAAACATAAATCAGAATCAACCTAGGCCACCTGAGACATGGAACACTGGGCCCAACAATGGTACTCTAGCTTCTTCTTTTGAGAATATAGATAATCATGATACAAAACAAATGGCTAGCATACAAATGGCTAGTACATCACCCAAAAATTGGTGTAGATTTCACAATACCAATGCCCATGTTGAGCACTACTGTCCACAGTTCCACTTAGCAGCCAGCATTTTTAATATAGATGTGCAGCCTCCTACCACTGAATTTCTCATTCCCAAGGGTAATGAGGTAGTACCCTCAGGATATGACACAGCATTAGTCTTAGAAATGTTTACCTTTGCAACTGCAGAAGAGAAAGGGGATGAATTGCTAGAAGATGAACCATACTGTTGTGAAAATCTTTATCCTGAATTAGCCTTTGTGTTAAATACTTTTTAGTTTCCCTTTGAATCTGAAAATGAGATATTAAATGAAACAGAAGAGGTGCAGGCCTTTCAACAAACAAATAAAAACCACACCTACAATTTGAGGAGCAACCCTAGGCCAGGAGGATCTTTTACCACTTTCGTTCCTCCGAATAACTTTGGTACACCCCCGGATCAGAGTGCTAGCAACAATCCTACCATACTTAAAGCTAATCAGCACACAAATAACGGAACAACAGTACAAAAGGATCAAACAAGTAAAACTGAAACAATAGAGACAACAAGATTAACGAGTTACCTGTCAGAGGAAATAAAGAAAATTAAGGTCAGTATACCCCTAAATGAATTATTAAAGACCCCAGGGATCATAAATGCTTTTATAAAATCTCTGGATACATCCATGACAGATGAGGTGTCTACTGATATAACTGTTCCTTATAGAGATTCACCGCCTAAAGAGAACAATAAGAAAGTTGAACAGCCTTCCAATAGAAATGTAGTAATACATATGGATAAGAGGGATACTCCCCCTTTCTTGTTGACTATTATATTATGTGGGAAGAATATACACAATTGCATGGTAGATTCTGGTGCCTCAGCCAACGTAATGCCCTTAGGAATATGTAAAACTCTCAGGCTGACTCCCACCAAATCTGCCAAGGTTGCCACACAATTAGATAAGACTGAGGTTAGCGTGATAGGAGAACTCATGAACATTCAAATGCAATTAGCCTCAGACCCTAGGGTAAGCCAAATCATTGATATTCAAGTAGTGGATATACCCATAAATTATGGAATGTTGTTGAGTAGGGATTGGTCCAAGACATTAAACGGATATATGGCCACTGACTTTTCACATATGTGGCTACCTTGGAGAGGTGTCCCAAACCAGATCAGAATAGAGGTAGAGCCCAGAATGAAGCATATGAGAACAGAGTATAATCGAACTAATGAAATATTATATGTTGCTGTTGAACCAGGTGTGTATAGAATTACCAACAATGGGGTGTAGATTGAAGAGATCATGATGTTAAACATTAGAAAAAAAATGTATCAGCAATAGGATAGCATTATTCATTGAGTCTGATGGAAATTCTTTAGATGAAGAAAATAATGCAATAGGCAAATTTGGTCATGCCATTAGACAAGAGGTGGAAGAGTGCGTTAAACACAATCTGCCGGTCCAATGTAAATTATATAAAAATAGGTGTAGAGTCCATGATAGGCAACATTTTGAGGAGAGTTGTGAAATATGCAAAGACATCATTGAATATGAATACGAAAAATGCATAGGGAGGGTAGAGTTACAAGAGGAAAATGAGAATCCTGATCCAACACAGAAATATGTTCAGGATGATATAGATGCCTTGATTCCAGATTTAGGAGAAGAAATAAAAGACAAGGGTAGTTGTCTTTCTGATTTAACAGATGAAAATGCACATATGCTAGTTGACCAAATAGAAAAACCCATGAATAAACAGGACAACACCCAACAGGCAATAAAAGAGACAATGTATGCTAAGATAAAAGGTCAGAAAAGTAAAGATGGCATCTGGATGTTAAAGTGTGATGGGTCCAAATCAAAACAGGGTGCAGGTGCAGGTGTTGAACTCATAGATCCTCAAGGTAAATCACATCTGGCAGCATATAGATTACAATTCTCCTGTACTAACAATATTGCTGAATATGAGGCCCTAATTTTAGGACTTGTCATGGCCATCAAGAAAAGGGTGAAAACAATAAGAGTATTTTTAGACTCTGAATTAGTAGTCAGACAAGTGAGGAAACTATATGCCTACAATTACAAGAAAATGATTAGTTACAGACATAGAGTATGGGGTTTAATAGATTCGTTTGATGCTTTTAACATAGAGCACATCCCCAGGGGGCTGAACCATAGGCCGGATGCGCTAGCAGTTGCTGCTAGTACATTACAACCATTGGCACTGTCAGGATTGAGACAATTTGCTGTTGAGCTAGTTAACGTGCCCAGTATACCAGACAACATTACACACTTTCAGGTATTTGGAGGGGATCAACAAATTATTGATTTTCTGACTTGTAATGAGGCATTTGAGGCTCAAATCATTGATGAACAAGAAAGGCCTGAAGTAACAAGGGATGAAGAGGATATAATCAACTTGAAGAGCAACTTCTTACCAAAAGAAGTAATTGAATTAGAACATATCTTTGACCTTGATGGAGTAATGAGACAGAAGGACTTGCCCAAAACAGAAGGGGGTAAGTGTGATTTACATAACTTAGGGACAGAGCAAAATCCACAAAATGTACTAATCGGGAAAGCTTGCTCTAAGAAAATTAGAAAAGAGGTTTTAGATGCTCTGAAAGATTATAAACACGTAATAGCATGGACGTATGAAGACTTGAAAACATTTGATGAGTCCATCATAACTCACGTAATACCTTTGAGAAAAGAGGTTAAACAATTTAGGCAGAAACAAAGGCCTGTGAATGCCATTCTAGAGCCTTTAATCTTTGAGGAAGTTAAAAAATTGTTGTCTGCTGGAATAATTTTCCCAGTCAGACATTCTATCTGGGTAGCTAACTTAGTACTAGTGAGGAAGAAAAATAGAGACATTAGGTTATGCGTAGACTTTAGAAATTTAAACAAAGCATCTGAAAAGGATAATTATCCTCTGCCTTCGATAGACGAAGTGCTGCAAGCAGTAAATGGTGCAAAGATGATGTCTTTTTTAGATGGTTTTTTAGGTTATAACCAGGTCTTAATTGATAGAGAAGATAGACTAAAAACCACCTTCACTTGTAAATGGGGAAATTATATGTATAGAAGAATGCCTTTTGGTCTGATCAATGCAGGTGCTACTTTTCAGAGAGCCATGGACATTGCATTTCATGGATTATCAGGTAAGTGCATTGTTGTGTATATGGATGACTTAACTGTGTATTCCAAGGATGAATCCACTCATGCTGAAGATCTCAGGAAAATACTCAAGCGATGTGAAAGGTATGGGATTTCCCTTAATCCTAGGAAATGTATATTTGGCGTAACTGAAGGTAAATTATTAGGCCATGTCATTTCTGAAGGTGGAATTTCAATTGATCTAGATAGAATAGAATCCATAAAAAATTTGCAAATACCAAATATTAGGAAAGAGTTGAAATCATTTTTTGGCAAAATTAACTTTGTTCGGAAGTTTATAACAGGTTTTGCAGAGATCATGCAGCCATTAAATGCCATGTTGAAGAAGGATGCACAGATGGAATGGACACCAATGGCCAGAGCCACGTTTGAAGATATCAAGGAGGCAATTTCTAATGCCCCTATATTGGCAAGTCCAGACTACACAAGCCCATTTTACATCTACTCCTTTGTATCTTCTCATTCAGTCACGGCTGCCTTGACACAGAAAGGTGAAAACAATGAAGAGAGGCCCATAGCATTTATGAGCACGCCTCTGAAGGATGCACAGCTGAGGTATCTAGACATTGAGAGGTAGGCATTTGTATTAGTAAAGGCCATGAAAAAATTTAGACACTACATTTTGCGCAGCCAAATCAAAGCCATAGTAAAAATGTTACTGATGCAGAACGAGCCTGGAGAAAAAAGAGCCAAGTGGATCACCACGTTGCAAGAATTTGACATGGAAATCATTCCCATGAAGCTGGTCAGAGGGCAGACATTGGTGCAAACAATAGCAAATACGGATCTTGATTTGATAAAACAACAATACGTATTGAATTCCCAGAGCGCATCAGGCTAGTATGATGATTTAAGCACCTTCTTGATAGCTAGAAAGTACCCAAATAGGATGAAAGCTTCTCAGAGGAGAGCTTTGAAGGTTAAGGCACAAAAATATATGGTGCAAGGAGGTCTTCTATTCAGGAAGAACTATGATGGAATTTATCTAAGATGCATAAACAAAGCTGAAGCTGATAAAGTGTTGACAGAACTACATGAGAAGTACGGAACCGGCCATGGTTCCCATCTAGCTACAACACACAAAATATTGAGGGTGGGCTATTACTGGCCCACGATGTTCAAAGACACTAAGAGTCACATCAAAAGTTGCCACACCTATCAGACTACAGCAGACAAAGGGAGAAATCAGGCCAATCCACTACAACCTGTGATTGAATCCAGACCGTTTGCACAGTGGGGCTTGGATTTTATTGGAGTCATCAATCCCCCATCTTCTGCCAGACACAAATTTATACTGACAGTAACAGACTATTGTACAAGGTGGACTAAGGCCACCTGCTGCAAATTTTCCACAACTGAGGTACTTATCAAGTTTCTTGAAGAAAACATCATCACTAGGTTTGGAACTCCCTATTCATTGGTATGTGATAATGGCCCTTCTTTCTCTTCTTTAAAGTTTTCTAAATGGGCATTTGAATATGGGGTCATTTTAAGGTTTTCTTCGAATTATTACCCTCAAGGTAATGGACTGGTTGAATCAACGAACAAAATTTTATTAGACATAATCAAGAGGTTAATTGCAAAGAGTCCTAGAGAGTGGAATACCATGTTAAGATATGCATTATGGGTAGATAGGACCAAGTTTAAAACAACTTTAGGTAGCACACCTTATCATTTAGTTTATGGGACTGATCCCATAGTTCCAGTAAATCTAAGAATACCAACTTGGAAGTTTGCCAATGAGTATCTAGGCTTTGATAACCATAGGGAAGCCAGAATAGTGCAAATGCTACAATTAGATGAGAAAAGAGGTCAAGCCATCGAGAAGTTTGCCAAACACCAAGCGGTTGTTAAGAGGTGGTTTGATAAAAGGGCAATAGTCAAAACATTTAGGATATCCGACTTAGTGCTGTGCTGGGACAAAGCACATGAAAAGAAAGGAAGCCATGGAAAATTTGATAAATTATGGCTGGGTCCATTACAAGTCTTAGAAATAATAGGAGATAACACATTCAGACTTAAGACCTTGACTGGAGAAGATGTGCCATTACCAGTTAACGGCCAACATTTGAAACACTACTTCCAGGCCTGAGGTAAAGGGCAGTCCATTTTGGTGTAAAGCACTGTAAGTAATGTACAGTTCTTCATTTGCTGTTTTCTTTTTTGGGTTGGCTGTTTGTAAAGTTTGTCTTCTGTTTGTTTCCGTTTTCTGTTTCTTTCTGTTTTGTACATTTTTCTACTTTTTTGCTTTTGTACAGCCTGTTTAGTTGGTTTGTTTGTTGTCTCCTCAGCAGGGATCTTTATTTTACTTTAGAGTATTAAGGAGTAAAATTAGCAACCATTCAAAACAATATAAAATTTAGGATATTCAAGTTAATCATTTACAATTTGCACATAACTTGTTACTGTCAAAAAATGTAGAGAGTTATTTACCTTCTGAAATTTCGTATTCCATAAATGTGATTGAGAATTCGAAGCAAGTTTCTCACGATGACACACCTAAAATCCTTGGGTTTGTTGAACTTACCAGTGTAGATATTAGGTGAAAAATCTAAGGTTACCCTTGCTACCATTACAATTCTCAGCTTAATTTCAGCAAGTGTCCACTCCTTGCATCATAAAGTTACAAATTGTTATATCTTGTGAAATCTTTCAAAATCAGAAAATAAAAAAATATAAATATAAATAAAAAAATAAAGTGGATTATACTGAAAATCCAGATTAAGCCATCTAAGTAACTCTACCAGGGCTATAGACGCTCGCTGGCAGTAGGGCTCTACTTAGGAGAATTGTAACGATAACCTTGCCGAGGCTATGAACACTCATTGGCAACAAGGCTCTATCCGGTCGGCTATGAGGGAATATCTTCACCTATGTAGGCTAATGTCAGTCAATGGTTTGTTCAACCAATCTTCAAGATGAGGATGATTAATCACGTGCACACAATTAAACTGAAAATGGAAGTTCATGCACCCTTATTCAATACCTTAAGTCTCAAGCTGAATAGTAATTTGCAGGAAGGATAGTCGGAAGTTATGGGTTTATTTCATCTAGTTTTCTTGAACACTTCAAATTTAATTATTTTGTTTGGTTGCTAGTTGTTGTGATGTTCACAACACGCCCCATTTTGCTCCTTAGCAAAATGAGGACCCCTGCTGTTGCTTTGCTTTTTCGCTTCTGCTTGTGTTGTTCTGTTTGTTCGTAAAGGGAAAAGGGGAGTCAAATTTTGCAAACCTTGTTAAAAATATAGAAAATTGCATTTTTTAGTACCAATGCATGATGTGGTTAGATTCCTTGTGAAAAATGAGCCAGGGTTGCCTTTTGAACTGTCTTAAAATTCATCATATTTTGCAAGTTATGATCAATTTGGTAAAATGTACTATGAGGTTTTGCATGATAAACAGTCAGTTGTTTGCCTTTTTCCTTGTTGGCATTCATTTAAAATTTTGAAATATACATACTTAGTGGTTTCAGGTTAAAGGGAATTTTGTCTAGGTTCCACTCTGTATCTCACATTTGTCTGTTTGGTAGAAAGTGTATCGGCGCACTTTGTCACCTTTTTTGGGTCGCCATTATTTATTCATTGGCAGAGTTTTAAGGTTTGAACCGCCATGTTGAACCATCTGCTTGAACCTTTTTCTCAAAGGTTCAATGGTTCAAGGTTCAAGGGGTTCATTTTTTTCTTCTAACAAGCCATGTCATGCAGTTGCCTTGTGTAAGGGGATGTATCATTGAACCGCCGCATTGAACCATCCGCTCGTACTCTATAGCGGGGTTTAATGGTTCAAGTTCAAAGCTTTGGTGAGACTGTGGCTGATAAGAGGCCATCGACATAACAAAGGCTATTGGCTAGTCAATTTTAGGACTCGCCGATAGGCAGGGTCAGTCCAATGGAAGGGAGGAAGGGTAAGGATGTGGAGGTTTGTCGGTAAGAGTCACACTGATGGGAAGGCATCGATGACACAAGGGTGATCAGCGGGGCTAATTTTGCCCTCGCTGATAGTATGGTGTCACGCCGATAGAACAAACAATGGGCATCGGCGGGACTTTCACCGATGGAAACCGAAAGGGGGCCATCGGCCAAGGTAATGTTATCACAGGGGAAGTTTGTGAGTCACCGATGGAAAGAATGGCGAGGAAGTCATCGGCATAACATTCAATGTCAGCCGAGTTTCAGAAGGTCACCCTAAAGCATGTGGTCTCGTTGATGGTATGCCATCGGCATAACTTATACCGTCGGCATTATTTATTTGGAGTTCGCCGATGGGCGATCTCAATGGAGGGGAAACGAAAGGTCATCGGCCAAAAAATGAACATTGGCCAATCAATTTTTGGACTTGCCGATGAGTGGGAAAGGAGCAAAGTGATGGGAATTTTAAACACATTTTTTGGCGCCTGTAGCATTTTTCTAGTCAGCGATGGTTGACCTGTGGTTTTGAATAGCCTGTGTGCAGTCTTGAACGTGTTTTGAGGGTTTTTGGGGCTAGATTTCCACATTTTTTTTGCACAGTCACCTTGATTTAAACAAATATTTTAGTTTCCTGCTGTTCATTTGATAAATTTGATACTTATTGCTTGTCCTGTTTTGCAGGCTTGCAGTTGAGGAAGTAGCTGGAACTTGATCACAGTGACATCATGAAGGAAGAAAATCTGATCTCAGGAGCAGGAAGATAAAAATGAAGTGCGAAGAAGTCAAGGCCATTCAAATGACAAGGACAAAATGCAGCTGAGAACATTACTACAACAGACAAATAGAAGTTATTGTTGAGCTGCTAAAGCTTCTCAGAAGGGGCAATATTTTGCCCAGATTAGACACTGCTTAGAGATATTTTGGAGAACTTGTTCACCTGCATTTACTGCTGTAACCAGGGGTTTGAACCAGGGGTTTAGTTACGTTTTTGCTGTAGTGAGGACAATCAGAAAGTCTTTATATTGTGCCTCTCTGCACTGTAATACTTTACACAGGGGCTACATAGAGATTTGTAGCAGCAAGAATTTGTAGAAGTAACATTTAGAATAGAGGGACCTTTTAGTTTAGAAGTAGAAGAAGGAGGTCACCTGTGTCTGCAGTAAGGTGTGCATGGAATGTCTGGCTTCCTTACTATATCTGTAAAGCTTGTAAGTTCTCTGTAGTTTGATCAATGAAACTAAGAGTCATTCCAACATTGTAAATCATGTATGACTATTTGTTTCTAATAAAATAGAATCTAGAGTTCTGCATCTATCTTATGAGTGTTCTCCTACTCTTATTTGTGTTTTGAAATATTTTCTTTGAGAGCTTGCAATTTTAAATGTATGTTTGTGAAAATGATCAGAACTTGCATTTAAGGGTTTTATTGTGGATTTGATCAAATTACTGTAGGATTTACATAGTGCATAACAAAACAATTAGATCCTTCGGTAGAGTAAATGAGGTGTAGATTAGATCTTTCTAACTTTTCCCAACCCATCTGAAATATTTAGCTGAAAACATAGAAATCTAAAGGAAGTTGTCTCAAATCTGAAGAAGCATGCATAACAGAGTTTAAGGTAGACAGTTTTCATAAATGTATAAAGGAGAAAGCTACAATAATTCAAGAAAACTATCTAAATCTTTGCAGCACAGTAACACTTTTATGCAAAGGAATGAAAAGTATTGACATATCTCATGATCTTTTTGCATAGTTTCAGTACAGCAAACCACAAACAACCCTAAATTACGTAAGGCCCCTTGAACATTACAGCTTCACATTGACCAACTGAATTTGACCAACAGTACCATTGTAGACTTGGGATTAAGTGAATCTTAAATAATTCCTTCTTATTTTTCAAGTATAGTTCAATTCATTATATGTGAATTTTAACTTATTGTTATGATTGCATCAAAATAATCACCAACAAATATCTTAATGCAATTTTCCACATTCTTGATGAAATAGTTTTGTGCATGTAACTTCTCTCAGCCATGAAGGTTATTCGGTGTCCAGTGGAGGCTTACATGCTCCAACATGGTATTAGAGCTTTTCCATTCAGCCACCCCTTTCATTTGAGAGTTTTCTCCAAGTTTTTTTTCAGATCACTTTTTCTTTGCAGAGATCGTGTAGGGTGTCTTTGATACCATGATCTCTCCTTGATGAGCATCACATTCAGCAGATCACATTGGGTTTTGTCTCTGGAGATGTTGTAGATTCATTTTTGATCTGGTACCATTTGTTTGGGCATCCTTGGCCAATTGGAAACTAACATAGGCTTCATTCCATTTCAGAATGTCTGGAGTGTTGTATCTATGTAGATTCCAGCACTCCTGAAAGGTGCAGATTCATGGTGTTTGGTGTTTCTTATAATCTCTATGGGATCCCAATGTTAAAGGTGACTCTATCCATGCCATATTCAACTCTTTTTTCAATCTAAAAGTTGTAGATTCATTCCATGCATCTCTGTCCAGATTCATTCGAGAGATATTAGACTTTTCATCCATAGGCTTGTCGTCCTATACAGTGACCCACGGTTTCTTTCTAGCAGATTGAGGTACTTTTTAGAGAGTTTGGAGTCTCATATCCACACGCATTTAGTTGTGAAAGGCACATATCCAAAATCTTGGAGTTTCAATGTTGTGCAAGGGGTAGTTTCCATACGTAAAACTTGGACTAAGATTTCATTGTTAAAAAGGTGCAAACTCATTTCAAAGAGCTTGGATTGCATGTTTACTACCCCCATATAATATATCTGGTGTGTCTAAAGTGAGGTGTAGATTCAATTCAGAGAGCCTTGAGTGCTACTCAGAGCCCTAGATTTGGTGCAGATCCTCTGCTAAGACTTTAGTATTGCTAAAGTTTTTTAACCTAATATTTCCTAGGGTTTACTTGGGTGGGCTTGTTCATGGCTTTTTTGGGCATTTCTTTGGACAATTAGTCCCACATTTGCCCCTTAGTAGTCTCTTGTAACAAATATATTGCTAAGCACTTGCTTTATATTTGTGAAAGCTTGTGGATAGCTCATGGGCAGCGTGAAGTGCTAGCATGGGGAAGAAGTGAAGGAAAAGGTTTGAAACATAGAGAAAAATAATGAAAGAAGGAGAGCTTTTTTTGGAGAAATTGTTTAGTTCATGAACTGTAAGTTTCATTGATGGAAGTTTTTGTTGACGAATATTTTTGCAATAGAAGGAAGATCCACTAAAGGGAAGGGACCAAAGAAAGAAGAATTTCTAAAGAAATGAAAGGGAAGTTGAAGACTTGGTCAACAAAAAATTTAGTTAGCGAACCCTTGATTTCACTGACGAAGATTTCACCGAAATGATTTTTTTCCAACAAAGGGACATAAAGGTAGAGAGAAATAAGGAGAATGAGGTGGCGAAAGATAAAAAGAAAGACTTCTCCATGGTGAGTTCACAAACTTGAAAGTTCACCAACAGAATAGTTTGCCGACTAGCAAACCAGCCAATAAGGAAATGGCATAAAATTGAAGATGAGAGATGAGGATCAACTAAGAAGATTTTTGAATTCTTTAGGTATAGCCAAATTCAAATGATGCCTAAAAGGAGAAAATTAAAAGACAAAACTTTTAAAGTGTTGTAAAATATTTGAAGAGATGATTTCTAAAAATTGTGCCATGATTGCAGGATTGTGCAGGAGGGTTGGTACTTAGCATTAATGTTTTGCAAGCCAAGATTATGCAGGTGATTAAAAAGTAAAATCTTAAATGTGCCTAGGAAAAAGTGGATGAAATAGATTTGTAGGTACAAAAATATAAATTCAGCCTTCCCTCTTTAATGCTCCAGGTACCCAAGGCATGTGGGCAATCTTCTCCTGCCAGTTTTAGAATTATCAGGCTATGGGCATGCTTTTAATCTTGTAGATTTCCTAACGAGGCCATAGGTCAAATTTAACATAGCATGAGCATGTGTATTGTTTGAGTTCAGCACCTAGATTGCTATATATGCATGTTTTTTTGATGTTTTATGACTTGGTCATTTGGGTAGTTTTCTCTACATGCACTAAGATCTAGAGGCATTTGTAGGGAAAACACCAGTTTTAGTTTCTATTGTTTAGGGAGCAAATTAGTAGAAGTGTATGTTAATATATTGTAATCTTTATATTGTATCATTGTTTTCCTCCACTACTATAAGTGTTCTTTCAGGAAATTTCTATCGCAACAAGAAATTTCTCTTGCTATGTTTAGTAGTATGATTGTAAAATATGATTTGAATGAATGTGACAATTCTTAATCCATTTTTGGGTTTTTAAATGGTCATTTTAGTATTACATATGGAAGAATGTTGTATAGCATTGGATTATTAAGTATTCTCATGGTTTGATATTGATTATTGTGCATTTGAACATTTCAAATAGGCAGTCATACATTTTCTTGAAATTATTTTCCTTTGATAAACATGAAACTCTACATTCCAATTGATAGACACTGATCTAAGATGCCTGTGATCACCCAAGCTTTTAAAGGAATCAAAATAGTATATCATTCTTAAATGCAATAGTAGTTCCATAGGCATCCTCATTCTGTAAGATTGCTTTTATTAGCTATATAAGGGTTTTTCGTGACAACTAGTTGTTCTTGGTTTAGTGACAGTATTTGGGGCCAAGAAAATTATTTAGCTTTGGTTGTTCAAGTATTTTTAGTTGTTCTTCTAGTTTTGAAGTCAATACCTATTAAGGTATAACCCTTGGAATATCCCTCTAGAATCTAAGCTGAGCTTGAAGTGTAGAGGAGTCTACTCACTACTATAAGTTGGCCAAAATCACCCTTAACTTGTGGATAGACCTCTTTTAATCACCCTAATGACACCCCTAGCCTAGGTGATTGTAAAGTATTTTAGAATTTTAGATTGTAGTCATTTTGGGAACCAACAATACCAGAAATGTTTTAAAATTGAGAAAGATGGATAAGGGGGAGAAGAAAAGTGTGGATGCAAAAGATTTTGTAGAACACATGAAGAATCTACATGAGGAAGTAACGAAACATATCCATAAAATGAATGATCAATATAAGGAGAAGTTAGATCAAAAAAGAAGATTCAAATAATTCAACGTTAGAGAAGAGGTTATGGTCCATCTGAGAAAAGAGAGATTTCCCATAGGAACATATAATAAACTCAGGATGAAGAAATTTGGACCTTGTAACATTTTGAAGAAACATGAATTAGGTTATGCCTATGAAGTTAAGTTTCCAAGTGGGATCAATGTTTCACCTGTGTTCAATATTGCATATTTGATAGAATATTATGAAGGGAGTACAAAAGACAAACAAATAGAAGGAAAATGACATATCTCAACACCTATTTTAGAGAAAGAAGAAATTGAATAAATTATAGATAGCCATGTGGGAAGGACCATAGGAAATAGGTAGTATGAAGAATACTTGGTCCAATGGAGAGGAATCTCTAATGAAGATTCATCATGGTTATCCAAAGTAGATGTTGACCATATTGATCTACCTCACACATTGGAGATGTGACATGGTCACTTCTCAAATTGCCCTGGGTGGTTATGGTTATGCCTACTTTGATTGGCCACCTCACTCTTCCTCAATCCTATATATTGCAATAAACTAGACCACCAACCTTTATTCGCTTGTGCTCGTATTTGTATTATTTAGAGAACATTATTCTAGATGTGGCTGACCATTAAACTCTCACACCTTGTTTGCAGGATGATGCACTTGTTTTGAAGTTTCTAATCATTGATTGCTAAGTTAGAGATACATGGATGCATTGAATCCTATAGTATGTTGAAGTTTGTATTGGAGTTGGGTGTAATTTTTAAAATTTGTATTACCTCTACTTTGCAGTCCTTGTGCTAGGTTTTGAGAGAGATGAGCATTAAACTAGAAGTTTTTGCTAGACAGAGACAAAAAAAAACAAAAAAAAAAGCACACAACAAAGAGCTACAACACTTAGAAAATTAAAATTGTTTTATTAACTTTTGTCATGCATAAATGATTACAAAATACCTCATAATATAGAGAACTAAAATTACAAGACTTCTCTAAAATTAACATGTAGATTACATGCAAATTGCTTAAACTCAAAGTCTAAAAATAACTATCATGCAAAATTATTTTATTCTCTTCTAAACTGAAATTAAACTAATAAATTAACTTGCATGATTCATTTTGTGAGAAATTACTCTATGTTCTAACACTCCCCCTTAATTTCTACCACTAACTACTTCAACATTCACAGTGCCCAAATTATATCTTAGATGCTCAAAATTCTCGTTTGCTAATACCTTTGTGAATATATCTTCCAATTGGTCTTCAGATCTACAAAAATCCAAATGTATTTCTCCGTTGTTCTCTAAATCTTTGATGAAATCAAATATTGTATCAATGTGCTTGCTCCTCTTGTGAAAAACATGATTTCCTAACAATGCAACTGTCAATTTATTGTCACAAAAGATTGGTGTTGACTCCTCTTTTGCTTGCAATAAATCTGTCAATACTCTCCTCATCCAAATTGCTTGACATAATGTTGATGTGGCCGCTACATACTATGCTTTAGCTGATCAAAGTGTCACTATGGGTTGCTTTTTATGCCCATGAGACCACACCTGTTCTAAAGTGAAAGACATATCTAGAAGTACTCGTTTTGTCATCAATTCTAGCTGCAAAATCACTGTGAGTATATCCAATCAAACCAAAATCATTAGTTGTGGAATATAAAATTCCATATTTTGTTGTTCTTGCCACATATCTCAATATCCTCTTTCCAACTTGCCAATGTGAGTCTTTTGGTGACTCCATGAATCTTGAGATTAAACTAATCCCGTACATGATATCTAGTCTTGTAGTTGTAAGATACATCAAACTTTCAACAACTCTTTTGAATGTTATAGAATCAACATCAAGCTCTTTGTCCTCTTTGCTAATTTTAGTCCCTGTAGCAGCTTGTGTAGGTGCTGAATTATAATTCAACATCTTAAACCTCCTTAACACATTCTTTGCATGTTTGAGACTTGAAAGCATTCTCAAGAGAAGTATTGTTATTTACATTCATTCTGGATTCATGTGTCAACAAAGATCCCATTAATTCATCTACTGATAATTGTGTCAAATTCTTGGATTCCTCAATTGCTACAACTATTGCATCAAATTTATTGGGTAAGCTCCTGAGAATTTTTTCTATAATCTTCTGATCTGATATTTCTTCTCCATTAGATCTAATTTGATTCATGATATTCATGACTTGACTCATAAACTGATCTACTAATTTTGAATCATTCATTTGCAAATTTTCAATATTTCTCCTAAGAGATTGTAGTTTAACTACTTTCACCTTTGTATTTTCTTGATAGGTAGTCTCCAAAAAACCCATGTCATCGTAGATCTCATTACAGCTACAACTCTAGGAAACATGGACTCATCTATTGTCTGTTGGATTAGGAGTAGAGTTTTTGCATCTTTTTTTCTTGGAATCTCTAAGTTGATCTTTTTCTGCTTGTGACAATACCTGATAGGCAGCCTCATCCTATGGTTCTACAAAACCATTTTCTACCAAATCCTAAACATCTTGTGAGAAAAACAATGTCGTCTTTTTAACTGCCTAAAAATCATTATTCTTACCATCAAAAATAGGAATTTGGGGCTTACTGATGTTATTGCTTGTTTCCATGATATGATATGATCTCTACTATTTTTTTCTGAATAGCTATGCTTTGATCTTCTGATCTAAAATTTACCTGCAAGTAGTCCCACGATCTTTACAACTTTGATACCAATTTGTTGGACAGAGACAAAAAAAATAAAACAAAAAAAGTACACAACAAAGAGCTACAACGCTTAGAAAATTTAAATTCTTTTATTAATTTTTGTCATGCATAAATGATTACAAAATACCTCATAATATAGAGCACTTAAATTACAAGAGTTCTCTAAAATTAACATGCAGCTTACATGCAAATTGCTTAAACTCTAACTCTAAAACTAACTGTCATGCAAAATTATTTTATTCTCCTCTAAACTGAAACTAAACTAATAAACTAACTTGCATGATTTATTTTGGGAGAAATTACTCCATGTTCTAACAGTTTTGTGCCTCATCGGGGATGTATTACACCATTATTAAATTGCAAAATGTTCATTTATGATTGTGTAAATAAGTATATAATGCAAAGGCACCTCTTCTCATAGCACAATTCTATTTGAGGCACTCTTATTCCATTTTGCATGCTTATGGCTACCCTTTGTATATACTATGCATCATTCACACAAAGCCAAGTTTGTCAGATGGTTTGCACAAATGCCTTTCTTCTTATTTGCAATCTATTCACAAGATACAATAAATTCAAGATTTATATTTGGAAATCCTCAAAGCTATGCCAATTTCTGAATATGAGAGGTGCAGATATAATCTAATGAGCTTGGAATGCCTACCTACTATCCAACGTAATACCTTTTTCAAGTAAAGAATGCACAACTTGGCCTGTTTTCTACACACACATGGTGCCAAATATTAAAATTCAATCCAGATCCATAAATTCTTATTGCCATAACATGCATTCATTCTTAGTTGCATATATATTTTGAAATGGCTTGATCTATTAATGAACAGACTACCATTTCATTTATTTAATAAAGCTTTGAATTCTTTTTAGTATCCCACAAATTGCACACTCTTTCATATTCTACCATTATTCCTTGCACATCAATTTCAATCCTTAGCTGTCATGTTTGTAAACGTAGTGCGGAAAACACACTACACATGGTTTCTTTAGGTTCTAGTCCCACAATAAGATCTAAAGTTCTTTGACATAAATCATCTTAGTGGGTCAAACATTAAAAATTGTGTGACTAGAACCAACATTCGCTACCAAGGTTTTGTATGAAAAATTGGCTACTAATTCATTCCAATCATTGAGAGTCTCTATGTTTTAATGGATCCCTATATCCTTTAATTCTCTAATTAACTTTTGAAAGAATTAACATTTTATATTTTATATATTTTATCAGTATTTAAAAGGTAATTGAAACAATATATCATTGATTAATATTATCAAAACAATTAAATAAACCTTAAACACAAGTTAACAAATATGGAAAAAATGTCTAGAGATTTCTTCTAGATAGAAAGCCAAAAGAATGTTTAGAAATTTCTCCTAGACAGAAAGTGGGTTGGATGTGACTACAAATAGAAACTTCTAGAGAGTTAGTTAATCTTGGTAGATAAATTACAAACCAATACTATAGCGGGAAAAGATAGGATAATAGAAAGGACACGAGGATAGAGAGAACACATAAGGAGGTGCTATCAATGCGAAGGACTGGGTGGCGAGAGAAATACGACAAGGGAGACATCCAATAAAATAGGTGAAAACATAAAAATACTCTTCCACAACAAGGATTCCTATTCAATATTAGAAAGAATGAAAAAATTGAAAAGGAATACTAGCAAACAAATGGAGGGAAAGAGACACCCAAAAAAAAATTACTCAAGAAGTCTTAAATGAAATGCAAAGAATAGCCATAGAGAGATTTATAGGAGGGAGTGTAATAAAATAGAATATACAAAGAGCACAATAGGTACAACTAAAGACACCAAACCCACATATAATAGTTCCAAACTGAAAGTTGATAAAACGAAAGGAGGAGCTTCCAGAGATTGTGCTAATAGGTAAGTTTTGGCAAACATCCCCTCACAATCTACTTTAAAATTATGGACAAATGAAAGTTGGCCAAAAGTGGAAGAATTGTTTATATTAGAAGAGGGTTTTGTTGTTGCTAAATTTCAAAGTTAAAAGTAAAAGAGGATAGAGAAATAGTCTGCAAAGAAAGTACCTAGTTTCTAAATGGAGCAGGGCTATACTACAAACCTTGGAGACCCCTATTTAACCCCCTCACAACGAAGATCAATTTTGTCTCATTTTGGCTCTATCTTTAGAGTACAGACAGCTAGCAATCCTCAAGCTAATAAGGAATACAATAGGAACTTTTCAAACTCTAGACCGGGAAGTTCTCTTAAATTAGGAAGAAAATTTTAAGATGTGCATTCTTCTAAAGGCTTCAATAGGGCTCCCACCAGCCATAACCCTATAAACTATATTGGGAAGTTGGGAGCAAACCATATATTATATGTTAGTGTGTTAAGTTTTAACATAGGGATAATTAGTTTTTCCATTAGGGTGGTTTTTTCCCATATCAGGTAGTTTTCTCACCTGTCACATATTTCTTGCCTTTATAAGGCCTGTATACTATGTAATTTATAATCTCAATCTCTTAATGCAATTTTTTGTATTCTTGATGAAATAGTTTCGTGCATGTAACTTCTCTCAGCTGTGAAGGTTAGTTAGTGTGCAGTGGAGGCCTGGGTGCTCCAACGTGATATTAGAGCTTTTCCATTCTGCCACCCCTTTCATTTGAGAGTTTTCATCAAGTTTTTTTTAGATCACTTTTTCTTCACAGAGATCGTGTAGGGTGTCTTCGACACCACAATCTCTCCTCAGTGAGCATTGCATTTAGTAGATCACATAGGGTTTTGTGTATAGAGATGTCACAAATTCATTTCTGATTTGGTGTCATTTTTTTGGGCTTCCCTGGCCGATTGAAAACTCACATAGGCTTCGTTCCATTTCAACAAGTCTGGAGTGCTATATCTGTGCATATTCCAGTGCTCCCGAAAGGTGCAGATTCGTAGTGTTTGGTGTGTCTTATAATCTCTACAGGATCCCAATGTGAAAGGTGACTCTATCTATGTCATATTCAACCCTTTTTTCAATATGCAAGTTGTAGATTCATTTGAGGGATCTCTGTCTAGATTCATTCAAGAGATCCTGGACTTCTCATCCACACTCCTATCCTCCTATACAATGACCCGTGGTTTCTTTTGGGAAAACTCAGGTACTTTTTAGAGTGTTTGGAGTCTCATATCCCATGCCCATTCAGTTGTGAAAGGCACATATCCAAAATCTTGGAGTTTCAACGCTATGCAAGGGGCAGTTTCCATACATAAAACTTGGACTGCGGTTTCATTGTGAAAAAGGTGCAGACTCATTCTATAGAGCTTGGACTGTCTATTCACTACCCCCATATAATATCTCTAGTGCATCTAAAGTGAGGTGTAGATTCAATTCAGAGAGCCTTGAGCGCTACTCATAGCCCTAGATTTGGCACAGATCCTCTACTAAGACTTTAGTATTGCTTTAAAGTTTTTTAACCTAATATTTCCTAGGGTTTACGTGGGTGGGCTTGTTCCTAGCTCTTTTAGGCATTTCTTTGGACAATTAGTCCCACATTTGCCCCTCAGTGGTCTCTTGTAGCACTTATATCTCTAAGCACTTTCTTTATATTTGTGAAAGCTTGTGGATAGCTCATGGGCAACATGGAGTGCTTGTCTGGTAACTTGGATCTAGTGCAAATTGCTATTGATTGGCACAATTGCCATCATTCATTTTGGAGGTTTCCACATATGGAAAGTACTATTTTTCTGATTTTTTGAAGAATCATAGCTTAATGGGTTTTTCTTCGGAGAAAGGGAACAATGAGCAATGAAGTGATTTTATTCTCACTCATCTTAGCGAGCACAATCTATTGCCATATTTGTATAATGAAGTTCCTTCTCCAGACACACATAGTAAGTATATTATTTGGAAAGGATATAGGGCTCAAGTCTTCGGAGTTATTTTTGAACATATAAATGATGAGGACTTTTTGAATTCACTTTTTCATTTTGAGTGACCTTATGCTCTTTGGACTTACATTTGAGAATCATATGGAGATCATGATACTCTGCCATCTGTCGATGACCCTCTTTCCAATAGCAATGTGCCTTGTTATTCTTCAGAGAAGATAAACCATACTTGTGATCCTTTGGAGGTTTTTTAGACTTCAAATGAGGTAGTTTCTTCAGAGGTTCTTGATTCTTTGTCAGAGATAGTTGATCCACCCTCATTAAGTACTTATATCATTCCTGAGCAACAGGATTATCATTGTCTTCTTGATTGGGATTCCTATTTATTGGACATTGGTTTATTGTACGTGGAATCTCACATTTCAAACTTGGAAGACACATTTGAGGGGTTAATTTTCCTATTTGATGATAGTTGTGGTACAACTATTGTCAGTCCATCTCTTTCTTTGGAGAATGTTCAAGATTAGTTTCCAATGGTACCTTGTTTGTCACCTTCTATTGTGATTAGGCATGTTCCTGATTGGTTCATGGCATCATCTTCCAATGTCATGGTGAGACATGACAAGATTTTAGAGATATTTTCATCCTACATTTGGATTTCACTTGCTAATTCCTAGCAAAAATGGGAAGCATACCTGCATTTGTACTTGGTTTTGTTTCTTCCAAAAGGAAAACAATTTGTTTGTCGACATTGGACCATGTTTTGTGTTTAGGCACTTACCATTTTTGTAGGCAATTACACATTGTGGGGGGGCTACATAGTCTCTCTCTTTCCCTCTTATGGGGGGGTCATTGATTGTATATATGTGATGTATGTAGTCCTTGGGGGGGAATGTTATTGAGTCCTCCATCCATGCATCTTATTTTTGTTTTCTCTCTTTTGGAAAGGGGTTTTTTTCTCATAGGGTTTTTCTCCTTTTCTTTGGTTGTGAGAGATTGCATTGTAAATGAGTACCTAATATGGTTGTGTAGCTGAGACCCATATTGCATCTTGATTTTGCATAATAATTATCCCTAAGTTTGCACTTAAGGGGGTGTTAGTGTGTTAAGTTTTAACATAGGCATAATTAGTTTTTCCCTTAGGGTGGTTTTTTCTTGTATCATGTAGTTTTCTCATCTATCACATATTTCTTGCCTTTATAAGGCTTATATACTATGTAATTTATAATCTCAATCTCTTAATGCAATTTTCCACATTCTTGATGAAAAATTTTCGTGCATGTAACTTCCCTTAGCCATGAAGGTTATTCAGTGTGCAGTGGAGGCCTGGGTGCTCCAACATTATCAATGACTAGAATTGAACTATACAAGGTGCAAAGGTTATAGGCATATTAAATATAATAAAATAGTGAAATAAAAATCTTAAAAAATAATGAGTAGCATATTCTCAGTAAGGATAACTTAGAAGATGGTAATGAGGAAGTAGTTGAAGCAAGACCAAAGGAAATCCCTACCATCAAAAATACATTTGAACTACATCTATCAACACAAAATAATGCATCAGAGGTAGATGCCACTAGAATTTAAAGGAACAAACCTGAAAATATATAAGAAATATCACTCCAAATACACCTACCAAAGGAATTGATAGCAGAGACAACACTTGAACACACATGGATAAAGAGGTCGGGAAAATTTTCACAAAGGATTTGGGAAATGAGGAAAATTTAGAATCATCAATCAATGCGAAACTTAGAAATGATAGTAATTATCTCCATGTGTAGTAGTCTTTATTGACTTTTATGTAATGCCCATTGGGCTTATTAAGTTTGTAGCTATCATTTCTTGATTTTTAGGTTTTGCATTTAGTTTTGTAGTTGAGTTATTGGTCATTGTGGTAGTCTACCATAACTCATTTGTAATTTTGAAAGTCTATATATTGATGCCCTGCCTTTTCTTCTCTAAGGTAATTTGGGCTTTTATATGTTTGCCTGTTTTGTGATCAGTAGATCATTTTGGTTGTTTATTTTCCTTCATCTGGTATCAGATCCAAACATAAGGTTTTTATTGTGTTGTGCAGGATTGATGTAGAACAATGACATGAGAAAGAGCAGCCATTAGAAACATTGTTGTAGCAACATGAAGTGCAGTTTACAAAGCTGCATGGTTGTGGATGAATACAACCACCTATTTTTTAAAGTTACCTATTTTTTAAGTTGTAGTTGTCTTGGATTTTACCCTTCTCCATTTGCAAGTTGCGGATAGAGGAGGCATTCAAAGAAAGCTGCGGAAGAAATATTGTTGTGTGAGGAGGCGTGCTAACCCACAGAGGAGGCATGCAAACATTGAAAAAGGAGGTGGACATTTCTTGAAAGTGGTTGTTTGATATTTCTTTACACTGGAGATTAGCGTGTGAAAATGGTCTATTTTTTCTTTATAGAAATTTCTTATTTTAAAGACCTTTAAATATTCACATTTTTGAAGACTTTTTAAAACATATGTTTTAAAAGAAAATGAAAGTCTTTAACTCCATATTTTAAGAGATTTGAAAGTCTCTTTTTAAGCCACGTAAAACAAGGAAAAAAAGTCAAACATTTTTTTAATTGAAATGAAGTAGTTTTATAAGTTTTTAAATATTTATATTACCTTTTGTATAAGGTAAAGGGGTATAGAATGTTTGGTTGGTAATAATAAGTTTAGACATTGGAATTAACTTTTGAGAGGTTAAAAATTCAAAAGTTTCAAAGTGTAATTTTTTTTGCAAAATCATAAGAAAATTATTTGTAATTAAGTGCATTATCAGTTAAAGCCGAAACTTAATCCAAGACAAAATAATATAAAAATATTTTTGGTGTGGGTCCTATTTGAAAGGACAGGGAGAGTATCCATTTACAGAGATCTCTCTATGTTTTTCGTGTTGAGCCATTGAGGTATTGTGCACATTACTCTAATGGAAAATATGGCAGGAAATGTTATGTCTAACATGCTAATTCCCATGTTTGAAGGAGACAATTTTACATATCGGTGTACAAGGATACAAACCCTACTCAAATCCAAAGATTTGTGGGAAATTGTACAAGTAGGGTATGTAGAACTATATACAACTGCATTTAATGCATTAAATGAGCAATAGAAAAGAGAATACAAAGCAAATGTAAAGAATGATAATGAAGCCTTATTTCTGATTCAAGGTGAAATTAATCAGGCAATTTTTCCTAGGATAAGTGGTACTAGTAATTCTAAGCAAGCATGACAAATTCTTAATAATGCTTATCAAGGTGCACAAACCACAAAATTATAAACAACGAGGAAATTTTTTGAAAATGTGAAAATGGTCAATAGTGAAAGTGTGAATGATTTTCTAAAAAAGGTAGAAGGCCTAGTTAGTCAAATGAAAGTTCTAGGGGAATTTGTGCATGACAAGTATGTCATTGAAATTTTTTTGAGTTTAGTTACTAAATTTGATGGTGTGGTTTCTATAATTGAGATTTTTAAAGATCTCACAACTATGCATATAGATGAACTAAGTGGAATATTGTTAACTACTGAAGAAAGAATGAAAAGTAATGAAGAAGGTCTAGAACAAGCATTTTCCTCTAAAGAAAGCATGAAAAGTAAAAGAAACATATTCTTAAGGAATCAAAATAAAAATGAATACAAAGATGAATCTAGCAATTCCAAAGGAAGAGGTAATAGTCTCAGAGGAAGAAGTAGCAACATCAAAGGAATAAGAAGAGAAAGAGGTAGAAATAATGGGGAAGATAAAAAGAATGTCCAATGCTTTCATTGCAACAAGTTTGGACACTATGGATCAAAATTCTAGAGTAAACAAAGTGAAGCAGAAACAAGAAATGCTCACAATACTATTGAAGATAATTTTTTTTTGTTTATTTCTTGTTTCAATACAAATGTTAGTGAGAATAATGTATGGTACATTGATTGTGGATGTTCATCACATATGACATCTAATGAATTTTTTTATCAATTTAGATGAAAACCATCATAGTACAGTGGTATTAGGAGATAATCAATCCCATGGAACCAAAGACAAGGGTACTATTGTAATTGCAATAGAATATGGTTAGGTAAAACATATCAATGAAACATTATTGGTTCCATCACTCAAAAAGAATTTGTTGTCCATTGGAAAAATGTTAGAGAAAAATTATCAAGTGACTTTTGATGAGAAAGGGTGCATAATTTAAGAGATAAGTTAAAAATAAATGCAGTTGTTGCAAGAGCAAAGATGATGGGTGAGATGATATTTCCTCTCCATTTCACCCATGCAAACCAAGTATTAAGGTAATTCATATGAATTTGTGTGGCCCTATGGAAACACCTTCATTCAATAAATCAAAGTGTTTTTTAACCCTGATTGATGATTACTCAAGAAAAACTTTGGTATATTATATGGTTTCAAAATTAGAAGTGTTTGAAAATTTTGTAAAATTCAAGAGGTTGGTTGAATAACAAAGTGGTAAGTACATCAGGGTCATCCCACAATAATGGGTTACACTTTTTGGCCAAACTTGACATTGAAATCAACATTTTGAACTAAATCTTCACTTTATAACACCTGTAGCCACTAAACCATTAGGAATTTGAAGACGATGCAAACTAGTGATTTGTGAGATTTTGTTTGTAAATTCTAAATATATATATTTTTTTAAAATTGGAGTTAAATTGTAAAAAATTTTGCATCTCCTTTGATAACTAGTTTTTAATAGTAAACAATATTTTTTTAAAGTGATGTGTATTCTGTAGCACATAACTTTTTTTCAAGAAAGGATAAAATTATGATTCTTTTGAATTTAGATTGGTAACACTAATATATATAGGGCACATATTTGGTTTCCTAATGTTTTTTTGAATATTTTTTTTAAATTAAGTTTTGAAGTCAAACCAATTATAATTTAGACATAGGCATATTTTGTAAAACATAACTTTTTCTGTATGTATCAATTTTTTTTTTGTTGAAACAAGGACATCAATACCTAGGGCATAGATATTTTTCAAAAATAAATTCACTAATTTACTAATTTTCCATGTGTGTAGAACAGAGAACTTGATGTTCGGTGAAAAACCTACATTCATAAGAAATGAAAAATAAATATAATAATCAAATTAAATATATTTAAAATTTTACTTTTTGGGAAGCTTATAATAAGGACTACATACTTACAAAACATAAATTTTAAATGAATTCATTTGATCCCCCAAAAGGTAAATCAAAAGTGGTTTTTTATCAACATTTTGATAGGTGTAGGGGAGACTCCATTATATGTATGGTTTAAAACTAGTGGGGTTCTATCCAAGGGGGTTTGAATCCAAGGGGGCTTGGTCAAACCCTCTTCAATTAAAATCCATTAAATGGAACCTTTCAAGGCTTAAATTATTATATTTTCTAACAATATGGGATTTCAGAAAAAATCAGGATGTCCTAGAAAGTGTAACCCATTATTGTGGTAGCACCCATCAAACTGATAAGGTTAGATAATGGTGGTGAGTACAAATCAAACCAATTTCTAGATTTCTACAAAAATAATGGAATCAAGAGAGAGTTCACTACTTCCTACACTCCACAAAAAATGGAGTTGCTAAAAGAAAGAATAGAACCATTGTTCAAATGGAAAGGAGTATGATGAAAGACACGAATTTAGATAAGATGTTTTGGGCAAAAGCAGTATGCACAATAGTATATCTTCTTAATAGGAGTCCTACAAAAGAAGTTAAGGGAATGACTCCTGAACAAACATGGTCTAGGATAAAGCCAAGTGTTGAACATTTGAGAGTATTTGGTTGTCTTGCTTATGCACAAATACTAAAGGAAAAAGGTCTAAAGTAGATGATAAAGGCCTAAAATGTATCTTTTTTGGGTATGGATCAGAAAATAAAGCATATAAATTGTATGACATAATAGGAAAGAAACTTGTTATAAGTAGAGATGTGGTATTCAGTGAATTAGTAGAATATACTAAGGAAAATGAAAAAAAGGGAAAAGAAATAATGATTGATGAACTTGAAGAAGGAGAATAATAAGAAGAAAATGAACATGCATCTTCTAGTACAAGAACAAGAAAGTATCAAAAATATCAAAGGAGGATAGAAAAGAATAATCCATCAACCCTTATGTTGGATTCAAATTTTGAGAAAATGATAACTTGAGATCACAAGAAAAAGTGAATTATTCTTTGATGACTCAAATCATGGAAAGTAATGAGCCACAAACATTTGAAAAAGCTCAAGAAAAAGAAGAGTGGGTTGAAGCAATAAATAGTGAGATAGAAACAATGGAAAGGAATAACACATGGGATTTGGTTCAGTTACCTCTTGGTAAGGAAATTGTTGGTACAAGGTGGGTATATGAAACTAAGTACAAATCTGATGGAAGCATTGATAAGCAAAAGGATATATTGCTATCGAAAGGATACACTCAACAAGAAGGTATTGATTACACTATAATATTTGCACCAGTAGAACAAATGGATACTATCAGATTTGTTTTAGCTTTGACAGCTCAGTAGAGTTGGATAGTTTATCAAATGGATGTAAAGAGTGCTTTTTTGAATGGATATGTTGATGAGGAAGTGTATGTTTCTCAACTTAGAAGTTTTGAAATACCTTCTAAAGAACATTATGTTTACAAATTAAAGAAGGCCTTGTATGGTCTTAAGCAGGCACCAAGAGCATGGTATTCAAGGATAGATTCATACTTAAAGTAAAAAAGTTTTTTAAGAAGTCAGTCAAATCAAAATCATTATATTAGGATCTTGGCTAAGGATAGTTTTTTCTTAGTTCTCTATATTGATGATCTTATCTACATTGGGAACAATTCAACTTTATTTGTAGAGTTTAGAGCAGCTATGATTGTTGAATTTGAGATGACAAATTTGGGGTAGATGCACTATTTTCTTGGTATAGAAGTATGGAAAAAAAAAGACGAAATATTCATGTCTCAAAAAATATGCTTCAGACATCCTATAGAAATTGCAAATGAATAGTTACAAACCAGTTGCAACACCCATTGAAGTTGGACGTAAGTTGTCTAACTTGGATGTGTCAGATCCAGCGGACCCCACTATATATAGATAGTTGATTAGTATCTAGGTTCATATGCAGTGAGCTTCGTATCTAGGTTCATGTCAGAACCTAAGAGAACACATTGGTGTGCAACTAAGAGGATTCTCAGATATGTCAGAGGAACATTGAGTTATGGTCTTAGATTTCAGCATTCAGAGGATATTAAGTTGATTGGCTATATAGATTTAGATTGGGCAGGTTCCATAGATGATCAGAAGTCTACTTCTGGTTATACTTTTAGTCTTGGCTCTACAGTATTCTCTTGGAAGTCCAAGAAACAACTGATTGTATCACTTTTGATAGCAAAGGCAGAGTATAAAGCTGCAACATTTGCAATATGCCAAGTAGTGTGGTTGAGATGACTATTGGAGGATTTGTACCAGATACAAAATGGACCTACTTTGTTGTACTATGACAATAAGAGTACTATACAAATGACTAAGAATCTAGTGTTTCATAGCAGGACCAAACATATTGAGATTCAACATCACTTCATCAGAGAGTTGGTTCAACAAGGATTGATCAAGATTGTGTACTATAGTACAGAGGATCAGATAGTAGATATTTTCATGAATCCTCTAGCTTGTGATAGGTTCTAGACACTTAGAGATCTACTCCAAGTTCTTCCCAATGGTCATTATGGGGGAGAATGATAGTAATTATCTCCATGTGCAGCGGTCTTTATTGACTTTTAAGTAGTTCCCATATCTAAGAGAATTTGGCAAATATCTAGACTTTAGAGATGCACACATGAAACTTATGTCAATTAGAAGAGAATCCCATCAAATCATTACCATTTTTTCTTCCAGGTTTTGTGAGATTTTTGGAAGCTTGGTGAAATTCCACATGCTTAGGGACAATGAATTTTTGTAAATATATTTGCAAGCCATGGGATATTTTTAGAAAGATTTCATCAAGAAGTCACCAAGGGTGGACCATCTATAAGAGGCTATGAATAGAGCCCTTAACTTAGAGAAAATCATTAATAACAACTAAACAAGTCAACAAAAAAATTCCCTCATTACTTATAGCTATCATTTTTGCCATTAACAAGAGGGCTCTTACATAATGATGTGTCCCCAACTAGAATATTGATATACGTTTTGTAAATAGTTGAGAAATAAACTAGAATCACCAGATAAAATATGTTGAAATTCAATGTTGGTACATTGAACCTTCAAACCACAATTTGAAAGCTTCAAAGCTCTAAAAACCTTGATGATATTTTGATTTATTTGAGGACTATGAAGGAGCATGAAGGCCATTTGTGGCAAGTATTGTAGTGCTTGTGAGATAATCAGTTGTTTGGCAATTTGGCCAAGTGTGAGTTCTTCCAGATTGAGGTGAGATATTTAGGCCACATCATCTTAGGAGAGGGTATCTCAGTGGATCCTTCTAAGATTCAGGCTATTGTGGATTGGCCAGCACCAATGAATGTGGCTAAGGTTCACAGTTTCATGGGATTGGTAGGTTACTATCGCCGATTTGTGAGAGATTTCTCTCGGGTTGCCCATCCCATCACTTCTCTTCAGCGGAAAGGGAAGAAATTTGTGTGGTCAGATCAGTGTGAGTCAGCAATTCAGGCTCTTAAGGAGCAGCTGACAAGTGCACCTATCCTCGTAGTGCCAGATCCTATAGGTGATTTTGTAGGGTGCACCGATGCTTCATTGGAGGGTGTTGGGGTAGTTCTCATGCAGGAGGGATGAGTGATTGCATATGAGTCCCATAAGCTCAAGGATCATGAGCTGAACTACCCCATCCATCATTTGGAGTTAGTGGTTGTCATCCATGCACTTGTGCATTGGAGACATTTCATTTTGGGACATGAGTTTGAGTTGCATAGTGATCATCGTAGTTTGTAGTATATCTTCACTCAACTGAATTTGAATGCTCGGCAGCACCGTTGGATGGAGTTCCTCTGTGAGTATGACTTCAAAGTTCACTACATTCAGGGTACAGAGAATGTTGTCACAAATGCCTTGAGTAGGAAATGACATGATATTTCAGTTTTGCCTCTTGGAGTAGATTTGTAGAGCCATATTTTGGAATCACTTCCTAGTGATACTTGGTATGAGGAGGTGAGAACATAGATTGAGTCTAGGAGAGTCCTTGAGGGAAGGTTTGCAGGGTTCTCTGTTGAGTCTGATGGACTTTTGCGATATCTTGGTCATATTTATGTTTCAAATTCTAGTGATCTTCATTCCTTGGTTTTCTTAGAAGCCCATCGTGCACCCTATTCAGCTCATCCAGGTGTCATGAAGATGCATGCCAATCTTTGACAGTTGTATTATTGGGCAGGTTTGCGATGAGATATTGCCAATTTTGTGGCTCGATGTCTTGAGTGCCAACAGGTGAAGGTAGAACATTAGCACCCAGCAGGATTATTGTAGCCTCATTCAATCCATGGATGGAAGTGGGATATGGTATCTCTAGATTTTATAGTGGGGCTACCTATGTTTTCACATCATCATGATGCTATTATGGTCACAGTGGACAAGTTGTCCAAGGTGGCACACTTCTCACCCATGAGATCTTCCTACACTGCAGCATTTGTAGCTCGAGTCTTTATGGAGGATATTGTGCGTCTACATGGTATTCCTCATAGGATCATTTCTGATCATGATCCAGTGTTCACTTCAACTTTGTGGACTTCTCTTTAGCATGCTTTGGGAGTTCAGCTTAATTTCAACTCTGCATACCATCCCGAGATTGACAGATGGCTGGAGCGGGTTAATCAGGTCTAAGAGGATATGCTTCGGATGTATGTTATGGATCAGTAGTCTCATTGGGAGGACTATTTGTACCTAGTTGAGTTTTCTTATAACAATGGGTATCATAGTTCTCTCGGTATATCTCCCTTCCAGGCCTTGTATGGTAGGCCATGCCGCGCTCTGTTGAGTTGGGACCGCTTAGAGGATAATTTTATTTTGGGTCCAAAGATGCTTCAGGATATGGAGCAGCAAGTAGTGCAGATCAGAGAGCAGTTGGCTATAGCTCAGGATCGGTAGAGGAAGTATGCCGATGCCCGTCGGTTGGATTGTCACTTCTTGGTAGGTGACCATGTGTTTTTGAGAGTTCATTTGCAGAAGAGCCCCATTCATTATGGGAAAGGATTGAAGCTGGCACCTTATTTTGTTGGACCTTTTAAGATCCTTGAGAGGATTAGCCCTGTTGCCTATCACCTTGCATTACCACCGAGTCTATCACACATCCACGATGTGTTCCGTGTTTCAGTTCTTAGACAGTATATTCCTGATGTGAACCATGGTCTTGATTGGACTGCTTTATAGGTTTAGGAGGACGGGCAGCTTTCTTTGGAGCTCGTATGCATCCTTCAGCATCGAAAGTTGACCCTCAGGGTCAGGACATAGAGCAGGTAAGGGTCCAATGGGATATTGATGGTGAGTCCTCAGCATCTTGGGAAGATGTGACGAGGATGAGAGACCTTTATCCATATCTTTTTGTAGACTTCTAGGGGATGTAATGACCCCCACATTCATCTTATGTTTTTCTTATCTTGATGGACTTGGATGACTGTATACTTTATTTTGGATTACACATCTTGTTATTATTTTGTATTGGCACCGGTGATGTGCAATCTCAATACTATTATGATGTGGACATTATTATTACTTATGATGGATTTCATGCTTACATGATTGATGTTGCTTCAGCTATATGATGTATATATATGCACAGGTACCTTGACGTGTGCTTGGAGTGTTGCAGGTATTGAGTATCGACTCTGCCTAGATTCACAGGCCTGAGCATACTCTTATTATCCCCGATGGTGGTTATTGGAGATAGTCATAGGCCCTATTCCCTATAACCTACCCTATCCCACTACACCCGGTTAATCTAGTGTTCCTATGTTGTGGTCTTGCAGTCCAAATTTCCTTTTGGTCATGTGTAGTTTGCTAGTCCATTTGTTGAGACTTTTCTCCTTGGCTTCCTTGACTATATCAAGTTTCTTGGTCTAGTGTGTGCTTTGTATGCATCTTAGTGTTTGCAAGATTCTAGGAGCAAGCCTAGTCCTAGGGGGGTAGGATGTAACAATGTCCTTACTATGTTGGCGATGAGTTTGGTAGTTTTTAAATGGAGAAAATATCTCATGAGGCAGCGTATCGAGAGTCAACATTTTGGGGAAGAGAGAAGATAATTAATGTGAGAGGAGGAAATATCTACCGAGTTTGTGATCGTCGGTGACAAGATAAGGATAAGAGAAGTTGGTGTAGAAGTTAAGTCTGGGAAGTAGGTGAAAATAAGATGGCAGAAAATATCTAAGGTAGTGTAAGTAGGAAGTCAAGGATGTCAGTCTTCACAGAGAAGAGGACGGGCTATTTTTTTGGCAGAAAAGATAAGGTTGGAAAAGAATAAATGTAGTGGAAAATATCTTGTGTGGTGGGTGAGCAAATGGGGGTTTTGGTCCTAGTTGGATGAGCACATCAAAACGAAGATCGAAGGAAGAAAAAAAAAAGGGTCTCTGTTTGTGAAGGAAGAAAAAATACCATGATCTAGGGAGAGTTTTGGGATACAGTAAACAGAGGATACAATACAAAGAAAAAAGAGGGAAGCGCATAGGGAAAAAGAAAAATCTCTGGCAAGCATGTCAAATTGCAAGTTTGGGAGGTGCGCTAAGGGAGAGTGTGACCTGATTCTACAGAGGGGTGTGAATTGTTTGAAGGTTTTTATATCTATCTTTTGTTTGTCCAGCACAAAAATTGTTTAGTGCAATTTGAAATTAGATAAGAGAATCTAAGATTGCTTGAGCCAAAATGTTCAATAGTATGTATTAGTAAATGAAAATCTTTTACAAACCTGTTAGAGCTAAGACTGTGACTCCAAGAGACACCCATCCATGTTTTCTTTTTTTTTGAAAGAAACAGACTATGTAGTAAGGGCTGACTGCCTTGAATACTCCTGGGTAATATTTAACAATATTGTATATTCCAATAATGGCAGTGGTAACGAACAAGACAATTGCTACAGGGGAGAACAAAAAACTCACTTGCCAGTACCAAACCTTTGAAGAAGAAATAGTAGTACTAGGATTGTAGCTGACACACCTACTAAAGCAGTTGCATCAAGTATAGTTTTCAGTATTGTATGTTACTTCACCATAGACAAGCTATGATATTGGGATTACTATATTATGTTAATATCTTGGGTTCTATATTATATTATATTAAGAACTAACTTCTCTTACCATTGGTGATTTTAGAGCTCTCTGCCTGAATTCCTTGAATAGTGGATATCATTGCTCACAATATATATATATATAGAATAATATAATAATATAAGTTAGCAATTTTGAAAATGGTAATATGAGACTGGAATTTAGAACTATCTAAATCCTCTATCTGTTGGAGTGTAATTCCAACTACCTTCAATGAATGCTACAATAGACAGAACATGAAAATGGGTTTTCAATTAAAGATCATTTATTTTTTATATATAATTTTTAGAAAAAAAGAAAACAGGGGTTCGATACTTAGGGAATATTATGAGGGTATAGAGAAAATAGTGAGAGCAACCTTATATAGAACACTGGGATGCCATAATAAGGATTAAAGAGATCTAAATCTCATGGAACTCTCTTGTTAAATGATGACTTCTCTATTGAAACTTTCATTACAACTCTTCTTAAGAAAACGAAGTGGTTTTGCTTGGGTCACAAAGTCATTTTCTACTAAATGGCCATCCTTGTGAAAACTATGATTTTGAGTTAAAGAATGTCATGGCACTAAAATACCATAGAGGCAGCGATCTGTGTTTGTGCATTGATCTTTAGTCACATAATTTCTCATTAAGAAAACTAGTCATGCAACACACGGATATGAGGAACTACTGTAGGAGGGAAATTTAAGGTTTCCATTTTTTAAGTCTTTGTAATATTTTATTTTGTTATGTTAAATATGGCAGTCTATATGTAATATTAGTTTGTGAGAAGGCTTGGAATGCCATTTGTTGTGCTTATTCTTATTTTTATCCATTCATACCTTTGCTAATCATGACCAAATTGGTGTCACTTGAGTTATTATCAACTGATCTAACCGATAAGGGGTTGTTTCAATAAATAACACTGCCATCGAGTGTTTTGGTCTTGTGGATCACATTTTTTTATATTTACAATTTCAAATTTCAAATTTAGTGTTTTTAGTATTTTTGGATTTCTCATTTAGTCAAATGAGATGTACAAGGTCTAGGCATTAGAGTGGTCATTTGGAGTGGCTCTCTACAGGCCCAGGGCCCATAAGTGGCTGCCAGGGGAACTAGTAGTAGAATTACAGTAACAAGTGATAACTAAAACTAAAACATTGGGGTAAAAACACTAATAAGATAATTAGACCTTGTGCATGGCCCTGAGCGCTTGTAAAGGCTAAGGATGCAACGAGAAGGCCTATTCATCTATGGGGCGTCGAGTCATCCATCTATGTGATGTGGATTCAGGAACTGTAAGGACCCACTTGGTCCAAACTCAAATTTTCAAAAAAATTACTTTATTAACAAGTTCTTATGAGATATATCAAGACTTTGATTGAGTACTCAGGAAAAACTTTGGCCAAAACGGGCCATATGTTCAAATGGAACATTCTTAAGCCAACCAGGGCTCTTCTATCCTTTGGGAAAATAGGTTCATATGGAACCAGGTCAAACGGACCTTATCGCTACCTGATATGGGTAGAACAAACAGTGGCCAAAAGGCCTAGTGAGTCAAACAGACCAATACTCTATCCAATCCAGGATAAGTAAACATGACAGCCTAATGGGCTAAAGAGGACAGTAATCATTATGCTCTGGCTAGAGACTTCTGACTCCCTCGAGACCAATACGGGTTCATGAGTCACTTTCTGGGGACCACAGTCTGCCCAGACACTGTACTAAGGACGTCAACTAGAGAACACATACCATCAACTTGTACTCATCTTAGTTTACGGCAAAGCTGGGTACAAGTAATCCACCCCGGGGATTCTTTTGAGTACTAGGAGAGTTCTTAAGTTACCTAGATAACCTTTAAACTAGGGAACGAGATTAGAAAGTTGATTATAAAAGAGTACCCTATATCTGAGGGACCTGAGTACTGGGGGCATCCTTCGCTATCCAAACTGCCTACATACTCTGTATCCAAGGGATCAAGGCCCTCTTCAGATGTGATCTACACGGCGAATGTGAACATGTAGTTATGTCTTGCACTATGTTTAATGTAGCTGTGAGTGGGTACATAGCTCTTTGCCGATTTCCACCCACTCAAGTGATATAATGGATAGAATTCCTAAGGAACTATTTTGCAAACACACCTCCCAGGAGTGTTTGAGGTTTAGGTTTTCAAGTGTGAATAGTTTACCTAACACGCATATTTCCCCGACGAGGTCTTTCCATTGATCGTCCTACAACTATTTTTGATAGTCTCGCCTTTTCTTTTTACTTAATTTTTTTAGTGAGGTGTCTGAGGATATTTTCCTTTCCTACATATTTAACTTTGACATATGGTTTATTACTCCCCAACGATTTAGAGGGACGGTGCCCATACATCATTTTTGCAACTATGTTAGGCGCGAGGTACTTGGTTCAACACAACGACATTACCCGTAAATGTGACAAAGGTACCGTAAATACTGAACACTACTATTTGTTTGAGTTTGGACATTTATTTATAAAGTTTACCTATCTAGATGAAAAGAAAACTTATATGATAGCTTATAAGGAAAAGAGAAGAAATAAACTTCTTTGCTTGCATGTAAGGAATAAGACTAGACATTTTGATCCATTTATATATACATAAGGAAGAGTTAAGTAAAGACATTCAAACAATTGTAAACATGATTCCAGAAGATACTAATTCACTTATGTTAATCACAAACATAAATTGGAAAATATACTTAATCATTCAGTTTCAAGGTGATATGATAATTAATTTGTCGTACCTCAAGTGAACTTTCTTCAAAGTAAAACAATGATGTATAGTCACATATCAAATTAATCCTTATTCCAAGAGTAGGGTACTAGATCATTTTCTTGCATAATTATTTCAAACTTATATGTATAAATGGAACCAAATTAAGGCTTGTAATTTTAACAGGATAAGTTATCCAACAAGCGTCTAGCTTAACTTCATTAATTGAGATCATCAATTCATAACCAAAGTGCATAATATTGACTTCTATTTCATAAGTCAAAATGAGGGATTCTCTGATCACATTATGAGATTTGGGGAATTGTTTCGAAGCACTAAGTTAACATTTGTACTTTCTGAAGCATTTTATATTAGCAATTGTTTAAGTAATTATTTCAAATCCATCTTTGCTTCTTACACACATGTACCAGAGATAAAATCTTAACATGACATACACGGGGTATGAAAATATTGCATATCACCACAAAATAACCTTATTTTATATTTTATTAGATTGGTTAAATCATAGGCTTATTTGGTCAACATGAGTTAATTTAAAAGCCATAGTTTGGAATGGGCCAATAGGAAGCAGGTATTATTTCCCAAAGTACTAGCCCCAACTTTCAAGGTTATGGCTATACATCCCATAGTCTTGATTTGCATTCCATTTTTAATAATGATCCTAATGCACATATATTTATTATTACCCATGATTATTAAATATTTGTTTTATATATTAAATTGTGAGGTGGTTTCAAAAATAAATCCACATTGTGAATATGCTAGAATGGACCCAATCACATATAATGGACCTTAATAGTTATAAGAGTGATTTATTTATTTATTTATTTGAATTTCACTCCTCACATCTTCCTATACTCTATAATACACTACTTTTCAACTCATTGTATTGTTATACTTTAATGTTTCATTTTACTCCTCCAACCCCCACAATCACTACTTTAATTATTTAATTATTTTTTTATTACAATGTAAGATTTACTTGTGTTCACGGTGCATGCAGCCATGTAGACTTACTGAATGGGCATTGTACATACTTCAATCATATGAGTAGCACTTATTATATTACAACTACAGTTGACTATTATGTGGAATGGTTAACCTTCTTCACAGCACTGGCTGACATGAGGGTACCCTAAAATTTATCATTTAAAATGCCAATTTACCTTGCGTAGTTGCGTGGATGTGTTCTCTTGGTGTTTGTAGATCACGTATGAATATAGTCTTAGGAGTATTTATAGCGACGACCTTTTTTTATTATTATTTAGATCCTAAAAATGCTACACAACATATGTTCTTCTCTCAAACATCCATGCAAAAGTGGGCAGGTGTGGTGAGGTTCAAATCTGGTAGGGGAGTTCTAGGAAGAATGAATTAATGAGATCCCTCAATGCCGATGGATTGACGGGCATTAATACATGCCTTTTTATGTAGGAGACAAATCACATCTATAAATAGAGGAGATTTATGCAAGGTTGGAGAATCGGCTTGGAAGGTGAAGGCCAAAATAAGAGCCTTGGAATAGGACATCGACATCCATCAAGCATAATGGAAGGAGGAATTTTGTCAATGTTGTAGTTGCAAGTACCTCGATAGACATGTATGCAAAATGCAGAAGCATAGACAATGCATGAGAATTGTTTGACAAAATCCCACAATGAAATTTTACCTTAGGGAATACAATGATTGTAGGATCTGTGCAAAATAGATGGCTAAAAGGGAGTTAGTGCAAGAAAATTGGCAGGTGTAAAGCCAAGACCGTTCCTTTACCAATGTCTTTCTGACCATGCTAGGAACAGGGTATGAATATCTGTCAAAGCATATCGGGAGGGGAGAATTCTGAGCTAAAAATGCTCAGGTGGACATGTATGCAAAATGTGGTAGGATAGACCAGGCATGTGAACTGATTGACAAAATGACTCAAAAAAAATGTTCTTTCATGAAATGTCGGGATAGCCGAGTACATTCAGAATGGGTTTGTTGAAGAAGCCTTAGAAATTTTTAAGCAAATACAACTGGTGATTGCAACACTAGACTCTTCAACCTCTACCAGCATCCTCCGTAGCTATGCTCAGGCAGAGAATGGATATCCATTGAACCATAAGGAATAGAATAATGGTCAAATGTGGATGCACAAACAGGTGTGTGAACTATTTGACAAAATGCATAAAGAAATATGGTATCATGAAATGCAATGATTGCAGGATCACACAAAATGGGATTGTTGAAAAGGAATAAGGAACAGAGTATGGATATCCATCACATGATAGAAGGGGAATTTTGTCAGAGATTATAGTTGGAAATACTCTGATAGACATGTATGCAGAGCATAGAATCCTAGATAGGTATGTGAGCTATATGACAGAATGCTACACAAAATGGACTTAGAGAAAGACATTGTCAGCTGTAAGACTACATCCCACAATCCTTGACAATGTTCTACCAGAGTGTTAGCACATACAACATGGTGAAATGAAGATTTAACTTGACAAACCACTTATGTGTTAAGCTACTCTTCTTAATAAGATGAACCAGTAAATAAAATAGGAATTAAAACCATTGCAACATTGAAAAAAAAACAAACAAACCAAAAAAATAAGGAAGGAAGGATTGCTCTTACAGGATGCTCCAGCCTTCCCAAAAGCTAAGTGTGCGCTTCAAAAAAAATCCATCCAATTTATAGAAAAACTTGACCCATATGGAGGAAACTCCAAGTCTTGAGTCAAGTCTTCATCTTAAATGCTCCTCTCCATTTTCAAGATTGCTATTAAAATTTTGTGGAAAAGGGCTCTTGTAATTCATAAATATGTTCCAAAATTTTCCAATGGTAATAAATTTAAGAAGAAAATGGACTCATCTCATAAATTGGGGTCTTGACTTTAGGATGGGAGGGAAGGTTCTTTATTTATTGCCCTTTTCTAGAAGTGTCCTTACACCATTTGTCATTTAAACTTGTTTATTATTTTGTTTTTAAATGAAACTATATTTATCTCATCTAGTTTTCAAATTCAAAATTCAAAAAAATTGAGTTGTGACATCCTTCTCCCATAAATTTATGCATCGTCTTGATGCATGTTAGAAATAAGGTCAAACATATACATATAAGTCCATAGAAATAAGCATTGCTTACATTAGTATACTTGTCTACTTTTAAAGTCCATCCTTCAACAAACAGTTTATCATAGATTAAGTGTAATTGTCTGTATCATCTAAACATCATTGTCTTTAAGCAAAATTTAAAGTTGACGAGTTTATAAATTATCTAGAGTTCTCAAAATAAATGCGGATAGAGTTGTCTCATTTCCACTATGTCTTCCCATGTAGAGCTCTCAGGTGAGTATTGGTCCCACTGGACTTTAGATTGGTCCACTATCCTGTTGCGGAGCTGGAACTGGCGCCTCTTGATGATTCTGCATGGCTCTATGGTTATTGTACCAGGTTTTTCCACCTGCAGGGCATTCCAATTAAGAATATGCCTAGGGTTAGGTATATACTTTTTTAACAAGGATACATGGAACACATCATGAATTTGGCTTAGTGCTAGAGGTAATGCCAAGCGGTAAGCTATAGGATTGATTTCCTCAAGTACTTCAAAAGGCCCAACATAGCGAGGAGCTAGCTTTGACTTCCTTCCAAAAGACATGGAACTTTTATGAGGTTGAACTCTTAGGAACACATTTTCACCAACTTGAAATCTTTTGGCTGTCCTATTCTTATCTGCATAACTTTTCTGGCGATCCAAGGCTTCCTTCAACCTCTGTCGAATAAGTTGCACCTAGTTATCCAAATCTTTCAACATTTCAGGGCTAACAAGTATCCTATCTTCAAGTTTATTCCAACTCAAGGGTGTTTGACAAGGTCTCCCATAGAGAGCTTCAAAGGGCACCATACCTATTGTGCTTGGAGGGAATTGTTATAGGAAAACTCAACTAATGGAAAATATTCCTCCCATTTAGTCTGTTGATCCATGCAATACATACAAAGGAGGTCTTCCAAAATTTGATTGGTTCTTTCTATTTGGTCATCTGTCTCGGGATGATAAGCTATGCTGAAATTCAACTGTTTTCCTAAGGAAGCTTGCAATGTGGTCCAAAATCTAGAAGTGAACTTTGTGTCTCTATCAGAGATGATTTTCTCAGGAATTCCATGCAACCTAAAAATTCCCTTTATGAACCTTTTTGCTACTGCAGGTACATCATCTATTAGGTTCCCTAGTATGAAGTGGGCAACTTTAGTGAGTTTATCTACCACCACCAAAATGCAATTATGCCTATGAGATGTCATCGGTAGCCCTTGGACAAAATCCATACTTATGACTTGCCATTTATAGAAAGGTACATCATCTGGATAAAGAAGTCCTGCTAGGTGCACATGTTCTACCTTAACCCTTTCACATTCTAGGCATCTGGCAACTATGTCTACCACATCCTTCTTCATTCCTGGTCAGAAATATAATCTTTTCAGATCTGCATACATCTTATTCACTCCTAGATGTCCTGAATATGGAGCCTTATGTGCCTTTGTCAAGATCATACCCCTTAGTTCCGCATTATTAGGAATGTATATTCTTCCCTGGTACCTCATTAGTCCATCATAATCAAAAGAATAATCTAAATACTTAGGTTCCATAGAGGTGTTAGCTAGAGATGCCTTAACCTGAGCATACCATGGGTCATGTTTCTGCTCGAAGAGTATTTTTTGCTTCAGGTCTATGTGCAAGTTAGATATGGCCATTATATGTCTCCTCCTGCTAGGAGCATCAACCACCCTGTTTTCTTTCCCCTTGATATATTCAATCTCAAAATCATACTCACTTAGGAACTCTAACCACCTTCTCTGTCTTGCATTCAAATGAGGTTGAGTGAAGATATATTTTAGTCCTTGATGGTCTGTTTTAAGCTCAAATGGTTTTCCCAACAAGAAATGTCTCCATTTTTGCAAGGCATGAACTATGGCTGCAAGTTCAAGGTCATGGGGGGCATAACTTACTTCATAGATTTTTAGTTTCCATGATTCATAAGCCACTACTCCTTCCTCTTGGAAAAGCACTCCTCCTAGTCCTTGTATGGATGCATCTATTACTACTGTGAAGTTACCATTAGGGTCAGGCACTTTTAGAATTGGAGGTGACATTAGCCTTTCCTTCAGTACTAAAAACACCTTATCACATTGCTTAGTCCAAATGAACTTTTTGTTCTTCTTTTACAAGGATGTGATTGGATTGGCTATCCTAGAAAATTTTTTCACAAACCTTCTGTAGTACCCTACCAATCTGATAAAACTTCTTACTTCGGTCACATTTGTAGGTATAGGCCATTCAGTGATGGCTTTTACTTTATCTAGATCTACCGCTATACCCTCAGCTAAAATGATATGCCCTAAATAGTGAACCCTCCTTTCAAAGAAGGAGCATTGGATAACTTCCCAAACAACTTATGCTTCCACAGCCTTTGTAGACTACCTGTAAATGGGTTAAGTGTTCCTTTTCATCCTTGGAATATATTAAGATGTCATCCAGAAACACAATCACAAACTTATCCAGAAAATCATGGAACACACTATTCATTAGATTCATAAAGGCAGTTGGAGCATTTGTTAGCCCAAATGGAACTACAATGAATTCATAGTGGCCATACGTAGTCCTAAATGTTGTTTTTGGGATGTCCTCTTCTTTTATCCTTAATTGGTGATAGCTTGAGTGAAGGTCAATTTTGGAGAACACTGAGGCTCCCCTCATTTGATCAAATAGATCATCAATACGAGGCAAGGGATAGCTATTCCTCATAGTGTCCTTATTCAACATTCTGTGGTCAATGCACAACCTTAATGTTCCATCCTTCTTCTTTACAAATATGACTAGAGCTCCCCAAGGTGATACACTAGGCCTTATCAACCCCTTCTCTAGCAACTGTATTTTCAACTCTTGGAGTTTTGTGGTGTTCATCCTATGTGGGGCTTTGGATATAGGTGTGGTTCCAGGAAGTATATTGATTAAAATATCAAATTCCCTTTTTGGGGGTAATCCAGGCAGATCTTCAAGAAAAACATTCTTGTAGTCCCAAAGGAATGAACTATTTTCAAAGGTAAGGGCTTCTTTCTCTTCGCCCTTCTCATCTAAAGATACTAAGAATATCTGATTTCCTTGTTTTCACCTTGCCTTCTTTAGTTGCATAGCAGAAATGGTCCCCACTGATATAGGTTTATAAATTCCTTGGATGCTAACTCTACACCCTTCATCATCTACACACTCCACCACTTTGTTATAGCAATCTATGTTAGCCTTATCACCCGTTAGCCAACTTATACTGATTATAACATCATAGGCTCCCAGGGGTGCGACATATAAGTCGACATTGGTTTATAATTTAGGAAACTTAATGAAGGCTCCTCTTATGTACTTGTTCACTTTTTGTGTAGCCTTGTCACCATACTGAACCATCCATGATGATTCCATATTCTTAGTTTGTAAAGACATTTTGCTTACCAATTCTGGGGAAATAAAATTCTCAGAGGAAGTAGTATCTATCAAAATAGTTATGGGTTTACCAAAAAGCATACCTTTTGTCTCCATAGGTACATTTTGATGATGAGTTTGTTGATTTCTAATGGCACCATGTATTTGATGTTGCTGAGGTTGTTGTGGCTAATTGTACCCATTCCTTTTGGAACAATCCCTTGCATAATGATTTCCTCCACACATAAAGCATCCACCAGGGGGTCCATTAGAAATTCGGGGTGGTGCATTCCCATCATTCCTCCTGACATTACTATTGTAATTATTCCTGTGATCCTAATTACCAGCAGATTCTATTCTACCCCAGTCTCTCCTCTTGTTCTTCTGAGCTCCTCTATTGCCCCTATTGTCTAGTTTCCTTTTGAAGGCAAATTACTTGTCCCAAAAGTTTTGCTTTGCCAGTGATAGTGCTTGTAATTTCTTTTCCTATTTGAGTGCCTTCTCCAAGAATTGATTCATGTTCTCAGGGGCAAACATATCCACTTCTGCCCCAATATCAGTATTCAACCCCAAAAGAAACTTCCTTGCTTGAGATCTTTCATCCTTTTGATAGATAGGAACATATTTTAGTAGCTTCACAAATCTATCCCAATACTGTTGGACTGTGAGATTTCCTTGTCTAAGATTCAGAAACTCAGTCATCTTCTCATCATGAAATAGTTGTGGAAGCCATCTCTCATGGAAGTGGCTAATAAACCACATCCAAGTTAGGTTTTCCTTTGAATAGCAATATTGTTCCTTTATGTTTATCCACCAACTAGCAGCTTCCCCCTCCAATTGATAGGCTCCCTAGGTTGCCTTGATATTCTTTGAGTAGTTTCTTAGTTCAAAATATTTTTCCATTTTGGTGAGCCATCCTTCTACAGCATCCCCCACATGTTTACCAACAAATTTTGGAGGAGTTATCTTCTTAAGGTCTTGTGAGATATCTAGGATGGTGGTTTCCTGCTGAGACCTAGGAACCTCTAGCTCATTAGTTGTTTGAGCTATGGGTACTTCCTCACTTCAATGTTCATCTTCAGGTTCCAAAATGTTTTCTATGGTCCCCTGTCTAGTCTTCAAATCTTGTATAGTTTTCTCAAGGTTTTCCAATTTTTCTCTCTATTCTGTCAACACGTGAATAATTGCTTCTATACCAACATTTAGATTCTCAGGTGGGTTTTCAATTGGTTCTTGGTTGATTGGTTCCTCTCCATGTAGATCTCACAAATTTTGGGTTAACCCACAAAGATTATACTCTGTTAAAAGTATTACAAAAGTGAATGCGCATGCATTTGGGCTCACTGCCCAGAGCTCATTGCTCAAAAGAAGGCTTACAGCCTATAGAAGGTTGACTGCCTATAGAAAGAAGGTTGCAGTGAAATTAAACTAATAATTAGCATCTATCAATGCAAGGATTCAGTTTTGGTTAAGAACAAAATACTGACTTGATACACTTCATCTTCACTCTACCCTTTTTACTATTCTGCTAACATCTGAATCTTGGATCTCTACTCTTTTCGCACTTATTCCATATTGGTAGTCCATGCATACCGAAATCATTCAAATCCATTAGCTATATATATCTACATCCTGATCTTCAACCACTTTTCAGTCAGCTTCAAGAATACTTAGAACTTTATTGAAAATTCTACTCTATCGGCTAAATTCATGTACAATTGTGATGTGGACCAAAACTTGCACTCACAAATCATTAATTAGGTCAGCTACTATCACTGATTATCATAGCTTGTCCAACCAACAACTTCCATACATCCGAAACCAAGATCAATTGCAAGGTCAGCCTATTCTTCTTCTATCTGCTCTGTCAAACTGTTAACCTGATACTTAGATGCTAATAACTATTGAATCCTTCATCACCAGAGGCCAAAACTCTGGATTTAGATTATCCTGACAATGCTTATGACTCCCTTAGATCTACAACAAACTATGATCTACCATTGGAGAGATCCAGACCAAGATACTAGACCCTGTCACACACTCTATTCTTGACTTTCCGAACTTAGACAAATCGTCAATCTGATTTCTGGTATGAGAAAATTATGCAATGTGGATGTGTAGTAGAGACTTAGTTGCCATCAATGACATCACTTATCATGCCTAGCAGTGTCTCTTACCAACATTATGTGTCTTTATAGTTAACCCTGCATATATTTTAAGGCCTAGGCAATGTCTTTATTTTTCTAATTTTTTCAAAATCAATTGTCCAAATACTTGGCAAATTCAAATAAAAAACATATGTTTTGCCTTGTGTTATTGTAAAAATCAGAAAAAATCAAAGCAAATATAGCTCTTTTTAGCTCTTCATTTTGTAAACTGCAAATGATATAAAACAATATTAAGGCATTGTTGCTATAAATTGCCTTAATATTTGTTATTTTTAATGCAGTTGGGTAAAGCAATGTTGTCTAGCTTTCCTATTTTGGGTTTAAGTCTTTTGGGTGAAATTGGAGAAAACTGGGCAAACTAAAGTTTCTATTTCAGTTTCCAATCAATTAGAGACCAATTTTTTAGTCTTTTTAGGGGGGCCACTTGGGAGGGAAACTTTCCACCTTTTTATTGCTTAGTTTAGATCAGTTTTAGATCTTATTTTTGTGGCCTTTCTCTGTTTCTCAAAAATAGGATTTTTAGTTTCTTACTTTGGGTAAGACAGCTGGCTGTTTTTTTAGAAAGCCTTTTGGTTATATATATGAGGAGAAAAACTTAGTTTAGGCAGTTTAGAATATTGTTTCTTCCTCTCTTGTTCATTTGCAGAGAGCTTTGTAAACACTTTTGTACTCAGATTTTGATCTAGTATACTCCTTCAGTTTTAATAAAATAATAGAGCTTTCCTTCTCCTATTTTGTCTCATGTTTGTAGTATCAATTTGATGTCATTGTGATTCGAAATGCTAAATCCTTTTATGTCTTTTTATTGTAAGTTTGTGTGCAAAATTTCATATAATTCAGGTTGTGTGATTGTGTTCAGTTCGATCCTTCATACAAATTATTGTTGAGTTGTATGTTTCAAGTGAGATTGTGAGGGTTAAAGTTTTTTGAGAAATTGTTTGGGAGTAAGATTATCAAATCATTTTAAAATTCTGGTAAATCATCCTTAGGTTTTAGGATTTCATTTTTAGCTATCTTTCTAAACCCTTTCCTCATAAAGTCATTTAGATTAGGTGATCTACCAGGGGAACCAACCCACTCTAGAGATTCATTCTCACTATAGGTCACCCACAACCTGAGAGTGTTTCCATGTTTCAACAGGATAGTTAAGTTTAACTTGGCTAGGGTGCAATCCTTATTGACAACAACTTTTGGCATGCCCAGTGGGACCCTGAGACTTGTTTTCAGAGAAGTTATTCAAGTTTTAGGTTGCTATTCTAGTATATGCAGTAGGTTTTCCAGCCTTTGGATGTTTTAAGATATACCCGGTGATGCCATTTTCTAGTTTTGCATGTAAATCTAGTATGACTAGCTTATGAAAAGAATACAAACCAAATCAAGTCCTACTCCATTCAATTATTTATAGTTATCTCCACCAAGAAGGAGGGGTAGAACAACAAGAAGAATTTTTGACTCATTAAGGAGGTCAAGATCTACACCTCCGAGCCTCAACCTTGCAACTCTAGTGCAGAGAAGTCTTGTGCTAGTAGTACAAATACCAATGATTCCCAGGCAGTTTGCATTTGCACCTTTTAATGGGGGCAACTCATTAAACATTCCCCAACATGATGAAATTCCTATTACAGCCCTCAAAAATTTGCCATACTTTAGAGGAGAAGATCAGACCACTGCTATTGAGCACATTCGAGATGTGTCAACATTGTGCTCGGTGCATAATATCACTCAAGAGAATGTAGCACTTAGACTATTGGTTGCCTCACTGAAGGGTAAAGCTTTGCAATGGTTTAGAGGTCTTATAGTGAATTCAATAACATGGGATCAACTAGGTGATGGCTTGCATAGGCATTTTGAGGACAAGTCTGATCATTTGTCTTTGGTAGAACAATTAATTACTATCAAGAGAGCTCCTCACAAGAACATGGTAGATTTTTAACTACTGTTTCTAAAGGACTTGGGATAGGATTCCTGTGATAGTAAAGCCTTCACCACAACATGCATTTTTATTCTTCCTTAAAGCTTTAAATAGTGAAATCTCTGTAATGATTCAGTCTATGGGTGGGTTTACTCTTCCTAACACTTTTGATATAGCTATTAGAGTAGAAAACTTCCTTATTCAAGCAGGTAAGATAGCCCCAAGGCCTCCTATGCCAATTTTTTATGAAGGATAGCTGCTTATTCCTATGTTAGTACCCCCTTTAGCTGCTATCCTGCCTATTCCAACAATAAGATATCAAGATGCAGCCCAAGAAACTGTTGTTCTAGCCCAATCTCAAGAGTTTCAAGAGATTAAAAATATCTTGAAGACCTTTGGGAATGATTTAGTGAGTATTAAAAGGCAAGCTGGCCAAGAGCATAGACAATATCAAGCCCCACATTAGCTTAACCAGTTAAATAGAGCATCTTTTCAAACTAATGTTCAAGGTTAGAGGAGAAACTTCAATCCTAGACTTTTTCAGCCTTACAATCCTAATGTTGCCATCTCTTCAAAAGAGTTCATACCCACTCAAAACAATATGGCACAAGAATGTAACTGGTGTTATCCATGCAACCAGCCTCATAACCAAGCTGCATGTGTAAATGGTATGAGAAATCAAGCTCTTATGGTGCAAAATAGTTATGGTGGTTCAAAAGGTGTCTTAAGTGAGAATATAGTTCAGAAAGATAACCCTAAAGTTGCCTTGATGAATTGGTAAGGCATTGAGTTTTGTGGTGTGAACTATCCCCAAGGCCAAAATCAATTAGATGCACCTGTTGCAGTGAATACAAGATTGAAAAAGAGGGCTGTCGATTCAGAAGAGCAAGATGGAAATGTTCAACAACAGCCTGTCAAGGACAAATTTCATGCTTCTTCATCTCAAGCAGTTCCTACAGTACAACAAAAGGTGCAGATTCTGCAAAGAGGACAAACTGTACTCGAGAAGGAGCAATCTAAGGTGCAATCACAGCCTTCACAAAGGCAAAATGATGTTGCTCTTAAGGGACAACAAAAGGTGAGTCTCATTTCATTTAATGTTGTTGAACACCTTAAAAAGGCTACTATTAGCATGTCAATAATGGATGCATTGCACATTCATGGTCAAAAGGATTTTCTACAAGATGCTTTGGTTGAACTTTCTATTTCTGATGTTGCTAACCAAGAAAAGATTAAGGTTGTATTTGCAAACATCCCATAAATAAAAAAAGAGTAGCAAGCCCAAGAGGTAAAACCTCCTCCTTTTTACCTAAGTCTAATCATTGGTGACAAGCTTGTTCATAATTGCATGATCGATTCAGGTGCAAGCAGTTCAGTAATGCCCATGAGTCTAGTTGATAAGCTAGGACTAGTTTATGAGCCTCTTTCAAAGGGAGTGGTTTAGCTAGATGGATCTTTTATTAATATTGCTGGAGTTATTACAAATCTACCTCTTACCTTGTATGCCTGTCCCAATTTTGCAATCCATTAAGATATTCATGTTATTGACCTACCACCTCATTTTTCCATGTCTTTCTAGGGATTTTACTACCAAGTTGGGTGGGTTTTTATCTTCTGATTGGTCCCATCTATTTTTTAGAATAAAGTATGGTACGTAAGTAACCATAAAATCTAAGCCTCTAGCCATGGATCATATTGAACCATATGTCCGTAGCCCTATAAATGCTAACCTCTACATCACCCATGAGCTGGAGGATCAATCCATGACCCCAGACCCTAGCACACCTATTGAGAATGTAAATCTAGATGAGTGGGCAGCCAAGGATCTTGAAGATGACCCTTTCCATCACACTGATGAGGTAGGATTAGGCATTTATATTATTCATCAGCCTGATGCAGTGATTCCAAATTTGGTCAAGGATCAAAGTCAGCCTAAACAACAAGATAATCAGCTCTGGAAGTTGCATTTTGATGGATCAAGAAGCAAAATAGGTGCTGGTGGAGGAGCCATGTTGGTTTCACCTAATCGAGATAAGTACTATTCAACATCGAGGTTTGCTTTTAGCTGTACAAATAATATAGTTGAATTCAAGGCACTTATCCATGGCCTAGAATGGACCAGAAAGAAAGGTATCAAGAGCTTACAAGTTTATGGTGATTCTAAGTTAATTGTAAATCAAGTTAGAAACTTAAATTTTACAAAAAATGATTTGCTTAAAAAGTATAAGCATCAAGTTTGAGATTTAATTGAGATTTTTGATGCTTTTAATCTGCTTTCAATTCCTAGAAGTTAGGATAAACATGCAAATAGACTTGCTGCCATAGGATCTTAGTTTGACATTCCAAATGAAATTCATAATGTAGAGGTATAGTAGTATGTAAAAATTGTTGTTAGACCATCTGTACCTAATAATAACATGAGTTGGCAAGTTTTTGATAGTGATGAGGAGATTATAAGTTTTTTGATTGTAAAAAATGAGTTTGCAGCTAAGAATCAACAAAAGTGGCAGCAACAATATCACAATCAGATTGTGTAGCTAAAGTCTAACAAGCTACCCAATGGATTGGTAACACTAGAATCTATTTTCAATTCATATGATCACGTCAGAAAGGACAAATACAACATGACTGTGAAGCAAGAACGCTATGAGGTAGTTGAGATATTCAAGGGTAAGTTGCTTAAGTTGGGAAAGGTATTTACCAAGGACGAACAACAAGCTTTCATTTTGTTATGTCAAGAATTTAGTATTTTTTTCCTGGGAGTATAAAGATCTAAGATTTTTTGATTCTAAACTACCTCAACACACCATTAAGTTAGAGCCCAATGCAAAACTAGTGAGGCAAAAATAGAGGCATCTTAACCCCAAGGTTGAGCATCTTATGAAAGTTGAATTGAATAAGTTAATTAAGAGAAATATAATCTTTCCTATTAAGCATACATCTTGGGTTTCTAACTTAGTTCCAGTTGGAAAGAAGAATGGGGAGATTAGGCTTTGTGTTGATTTCTGTGATTTGAATAAAGCCTCTCTCAAGGATCACTATCCACTCCCTGCAATGGAACAAAGGTTGCAAGTTGTTTCTGGTTCTGATAGATTTTCTTTGTTGGATGGATATTCAAGCTATAACCAGATTTTAGTGAAGGAGGAGGATCAATATAAAACTACATTTACAACCAAGTGGGGTACCATGGCATACAGAAAAATGCCCTTCGGTGTGTCCAATGTAGGGGCAACATTTCAGAGAGCAATGGACATGGCCTTTCATGACCTCATGAACAAAATTGTTTTAGTGTATCTACATGACATTACAGTTTTTTGGAAGGATGCGAAAGAGTATTTTGGTCACTTGAGGTAGATTTTTTAGAGATGTAGAGAGTTTGGGGTTTCTCTTAACCCAAATAAGTGTATTTTTTTGTCCATGAGTGTAATCTCCTAGGACACATTGTCTCAAAACATGGTATGTCCATTGATCCTAAAAGAGCTTCTGCTATTCTTGATTTGCCACTACTAGCACACAAGAAGGGCTTACAGAGCTTTCTTAGTAGTATTAACTTTGTGAGAAGGTTTATACCCAATATTGCAGCATTATTACAGCCTCTCACACCCATGCTTAAGAAAAATGTACCTTTTAGTTGGACTAACTAAGGTAAGAGAAGCTTCGAGCATATTAAAGAATCCCTCATAGCTGCCCCAACCCTCATTAATCCTAACTATGAAAGAGATATTATTTTATATGCTTTTGGAGGTGTTGACACCATTTTAGCTATGTTGTGCCAGCAGAATGACGAAGGCTTGGAGCATCCTGTGGCATTTTTCAACCAAGTACTGCAAGACTATGAGGTAAAGTATTCATTTGTTGAGAAGCATGTGTTTTCCATTGTTAGAAGCCTTAAAAAAATTAGACATATTCTCTCTAACAATAGAATTCAATTTTTGGTTGCCCATCCAACAGTGAAGGATTTCTTGCTTAATAGGGATATGAATGATAAAAGGGCTGGCTAGATAACTAGAGTAATGGAATTTGATGTTAACATAAAGATTACTAAGATTGGTAGGGGCAAAGGCTTGTGTGAACAACTTGCTGAAAATGGAGAAAACAACCAAGAAGAGAATGAAAATGTTGCCATAATGCTCAATAATGAAGAGCAAGCTGTTGTTTCAGTTCCTACTACAAGCTGGGTGCAACAAATGATTCACTATTTGTAGGCGGGTGAATGCCCTAAAGGTTTGGATAGGGAAAAAAGAAGGTACTATAGACTACAAGTCATTCCCTATGCTATTATTGATGGTGTTTTGTATATGAGGGATTTCCATGGTGTCCTACTAAGGTGCATTGAGCCTGACTAGGTTGACAAACTGCTAGAGAAGTTTCACAATGGGCCTTCAGGATGCCATTTTGCAGCAAGGACAAAAACCCTAAAGGTTGTGAGAGATCATTATTACTGGCCAAATCTATTCAAGAATACATTTGCTGGGGTTAGAAGGTGTGAAAAGTGTTCATTATTTGCAGGTAAGAAAAGGCTTTCAGCCTTGCCTCTACCCCCTATTCAAGTACAACAACCACTTGCTAAATGGGGTCTTGACTTCATTGGACTGACTAACCTACCTTCAAGTGCAGGTCACAAATGGATTCTAACTACAACTGACTACTTTACGAAGTGGACTGATGTTGTTTCTTTGAAGGAAGCAAATTAAACATCTATTCTAAGTTTCTATCAAGATTTGGTATCTAGATTTGGCACCCCTGATTCTATTATTTCTGACAATGGATTGGCTTTTATTGGTTTAAGGATTTCTGACTAGTCTATAAAGAATAATATCTTTTTGAATAAATAATCTAATTATTACCCATAGGGTAATGCGCAGGCAGAATCCACCAACAAAAATCTAATTAAGATCATTAAGAAAGCTATTGAAGACAACTAGAGAACATGGCATGAGAAGCTGAAGCTAGCCCTTTGGGCTGAAAGGATAACTCCTAAGAGGGCTATTGGTTACTCTCCTTAGGTTCTCACTTATGGTAAGGAGGCCAAGTTACCCATTTCTATGGAATTACCAACTCTGCATTTCATTAAATAACTTGAGCTATTAGAGGAGAAACCTATAGAGGTAAGGCTTGCACAACTGATGGAGTTAGAGGAAACTAAAAAAGAAACACTAAGAAAGCTTAAAATCCATCAAGATTAGATGAAGAAATCTTTTGATAAGAGAGCAAGGCCAAGAGATTTCATTGTTAGTGATTTAGTCTTCAAGTGGGATGAACTCAGAAGCAAACCCAAAAAACATTCCAAGTTTGATGCAATTTGGGATGGAACCTATGTAATCATAGAGTTCAAGGAACATAATGCTTTCTAGATTTCCAAGTTAAGTGAAGAGGTGCTGTCTATCCCACTAAATGGAATCCACCTCAAACATTACCTCTGAAGATACTTTTTATATTTGTACCATAGTAGGTTAGTCTTCGCTACTAATAAGTGCTTAAGTTACATTTATTTTAGTTTTTTTTTAATTTCCCTAAGTACCATTGCACATGTTTTCTGGCCATCAAGGCCTTTTAGTTTTCTTTTAGTTTGGTTCAGTTTGGTTTTATGCTACTATTTGGAGTAGTTTATTGTTCAGTTTCATTATTTTCTTAGTATAAGAAAGAGCAGAGTTTGAATCCATGCCCAATGGATGGGTAAGGCAACTGGTCTATATGCTTAGCAAGAAAGCATTCAACAAAACTCACCAGAAATGTTACAAATTTTTCACCTACAACTCAAATTGGTAGATCTGAAGTAGTTGTTTCCATTTTAAGGTTAAAAGTTCTTAACATATTTGACCATTACATAGTTTAAAGTGTTTGGAAAATAAAAGGTTCAGTTTTATGATACCATGTGTTACAACAAAAAAGGAAGCTGTCAACTTGTCATTAAATGCTTTTCAACATAAAGGGGAGTACATGAATTTGTAAGAAGTTGTTTCATTTCATATTGTAATGCTTCCATTCATTTCACAAAGATATACACAATACTACATAAGTGTTGTATTTATATTCATGGAAAAGAAAAAGAATGATCAAATGTCTGATACAAGCCATGGGAATAGTTGAACTGGTACTGTAAACATAAGAAATATACTATGCATCAGAAGATAAATAATGTAAAACAGACATATAAGAGGAGGCATGTCCATCATTGACTATTTACATATCGAGTTGATCTTCATTGTAGAAGGCTCCTCCTCGTTCCCAATCTTTGAATGAACTTGTATCATGATAGAAATGATTGTTAGAGATCCGGATATGAGTCTTCTTATGTGCTTATCAATAGAAGTATAATACATTACCTATGTTGTACTAAATCAATTGACAAGCATCAGAGAGCCTGAAAAATGAAACATCACAGGAGCATTGAGCTTCAATGTTTTTTCTAACATGTTTGTTCACTATGCAGGTATAGGAGAAATTATGTTGTTGATCCATTTCTGAAGACATTATAGCATGTGGTTTAAAAATGGGCTCCCACAAGAGTTGAGCCCATCATGTTGCCCCTTGATCTTAAGAAGATAAGCAAAGAGACTTTCAGATCAATAAATAAAAGCATATTCTGATTGAGAGTCAATGACAACACCAATGCAGCATGAGATAGAAGGCAGGACAGTCAAACATCAGATCAATATCAACTAGAGGACAATCCCATCAAGAGATTTATAGCCTAAGAAGCATCATGGAGCATCATTTAAATCAGGTATTTACAACCTTTTGTTGTGAATGAGATATAAAAGTGCTATTGAATTCATTAAGCAGCCATAAAAGGACAAAAGTCAATCATTAAGGTGACTGTCCCATCAATCAAGAAGCATGCAATCCGCTATAAGATAGTCATATAATGAGGAACAATCCTATATCTATGTGTCATGCCATGTCAACTGATTTATATGTAAGAGAAATCATAAATAGAGTGAATAGGAGTACCAGAGAAGGCCTTACAATGCCATCATAATGGGACAGTCACCTCAATGACAATTCATTCATCATATAATCACCATTTACCTCTGCTATAGAAGGAGAAAATCATATACTATAGGTACAGCTATAGAGTGCAAGAGACAGGTGCACAGTCAAAGAGAAATACCATTCAGAACTATGTAAAAAGGGATAGTCATCATACAGGAGCAATCATATAGAATGTACCAAGTCCTTATAGATATAAATAGAGGTTTTAAACACATTTAATAGCACAGTCATCATAAGAAGCATAAGCAATCATGTATAGTGGAGCTTTAAAGAATATGTGTAAATAACTCATTGTCATAGCATCATTAAGTCAAGATAGAATGCACTGTCTCAGTCACAAGGAATAGCAAAAAGAAAATAAAATCTTAGTGTCTCATATACATCTACAGGAGATACAAATAAGAGCAACATGTATTGTAAACTCATTCTATAATTTCCAAAACAAAGTGTAGAACCTATAGTATGTGTAAATCCATAATGGAGTAGTAGAGAAGGAATAAGGTAATTGTCCTTCTTTTAGGGTGATTCTCCCCACCATCAAATAGCAACAATGTTTGATGAACATGGCTATAATCACCTATAGAGGCATTTCATTTTTCTAAATGTAAGCATTGTAAAATGAACATACAATATGATGAATGGATGGTTAACATTATACCTGTGTATAGTGTTTACAAAGTGATAATGAGTTAACAAGGAAAGGACTCTGTCAGGCAAGTAAGTAATAAGTGGGATGTGTATGCATCAAGAAGCCAAGGCTTCCCAATATAAGAAGAGGTACCAGTGCTTCATCATAGGCCTGTGTATGATAGAGAAGTGTATGTGCTAGATGAGGAGGATTAAAAGGTTGAGAGATAAACCCATAATGAATTAAAATGCTTTTCATTTTTATTGAAAAAGTAAACAGTGTTATCATCTACCTACCATACAATGAAGCCAAGTATGCATTCTTGAAGGCAAATAAACAAAATATGGTGATGATGCCAAGAATGTAGAGATTAAACAAACTTATGAGTTTCTTCATAACAAGGGGGTTTCAAACAATTTTCTGCAAAATATGAAGGAGACAGTGATAATGCCGAACCAAGGGTTTTGAGCTATTTTTGCAAATAAGTGCAAAAAATTCAAGGTATAAGGCATTGCTGAGTGGCCACAACCTAGCCTGAATAAAGATTTCTTTTGACGGCTATTTCCAGAAAATGTATGAAACCTAGCTGGTCTAAAGTTTACATGGAGCCATAAGTGCAAAAAATAAGAGATCTTCATGCTTAGGCAAATACCTAGAAGCTTAAGGCCACAAGCTAGCATGGAGAAAGTTCTTTTGTAAACAGCAACTGCTATTTTCAAAGAATGGTTGAAACCCTCAAAAGCATGCATAGACAAAGTGGATAAATTTTAATGTCATCCTGCTACATTAAATAAAAGGAGTAATGACTTTTCTTGTTTTCATCTTTCTCAAGATCAAAACCATAGTTGAGCCATAAACATAGATAAATATGTATCATGCTGAGTAAAAAACATACAAATTTCATAAAAGCAAGAAAGATGCGAATACATGCTCAATTGGAGCTTCTATAAACAGGAAAGAATGGAGTATCTTTGTAAATAATGGGCACGATTTGAATGATGGAAGCTTGTGTGAGTGCTTCTGGATTCAACTGTGTCTATTTTTGAATCAACATTTCAGATCATATTCAATGATCCATCATCAGGATGAGGAGAGTTGCAGATTGGAGAGCAGACTTGATCTATTTAAAGGACAAAGAGGGATGAAGAGGAAGGAATGCAAACCAAGGGGAGGTAGGAGGAAGACTATAGACACAAAAACAACAAAGAAAACAGTCTAAAAGTCAATGCACAAGATAAAAAATAAAAGAAAAAGAAAAGCCTCTCACTAACTCTCAACCAAAACAAAAATAGAAATAAAATAACCATAGAAAAAGGAGAAACAACAATTTAAAAAACAAAAAAATATGAGCCAAAGCCAAAATGAAAATACCTAAGGGTTAGGACAAACCAGTAAATATAAAAATAACAAAACAATAATAACCAAAAGCCCCTAGGAAAAAGAGAAAATTAAGTTAAGGATGTAAAAATAAAAAATTACGTAGAAAAATAAAAACCAATTGGGAACAAAAAATAACCAAACACAATGCTCAAGAGAAAGAAAAAGAAATAAGAGAACACTAAAAAGAGAAGACCCATGAAAGAAAAAAGAAAGAAAGAGGAAACTAAGACGACACCCACCAAGATGCAAACAACTTAAAAACAAGGGGACTAAACTATCAAAAAAGTAGAAAAGAGGGGGAAAAGAGTGACAAAAAAAAGAAAAGAGCACAAACCAAACACTATCTAATAGAACAAACAAGCCCCTATATACGACAATATAGAAATGCAAATAAAAACCCAAAATATAAAAAATTATATAAATATATAAATAAGCAAAAATTAAGCGAAGAAAAGTGAAAAATGATAAAGGAAAATTCAAAAAGACCAAAAAGTGGGCCCACAAGTATGTAAAATATATATATAGGAGTAAGCTCATCAAAAATACTCGTAAGAATGTGAGTATTCTTGATGATCTTACTCCTATATATTTATATACTTTTGAGTATAAAGGTGCTTCAAATAAATGCAACCAAAGGTGAGAAACCTAAGAACCATGAGAAACTAAAGGAAGGGTTGAAAATGATGGAAAGAGAATGAAAAAATAGCTAGGGTAGGATAGCAAAGAAGGGATCATGGGAGAGGGACAACGATAAACAAGAGAAAGGGAAGCACCTAGGAGAGAGGAGGTGGAGGACAAGGGTGAGGGGAGAGTCCAGACAACAATGGTGAGGACAAAGAGGAGGGAGGTAGGGACGAAAGGGGGGACAAGAAAAGAAAGGAGGGGTGGGGAAATGGGGTCGGGTGAATCACAAAGGATAGGGGTGGGATTAGAGGGAGTGCAATAAGGGATGCCAGGCTTGGCTAAGCTGCTAACCTTCATCATGATTGAGATTGGAGGGATACCTATTGATGAAGATAGCCTCTTGGAGTTTTCTTTTGAAAAAACAATCTTCCTTAACCAAGACTTGGGTGTTTTCAAGTGAAATGTGGTGTTTAGTATTGAAAGAATGCTCGGCTAAGGCTGATTTAGCAATGCGATCATGTTTGATATCCGCGCTATGTTCTTTCACTCTTGTGCTAATGGATCGACCTATTTCTCCAATGTAAGGAGTACCACAAGAACATGCAATCTTATAGACCCCTGTATGCAATGTTTCTATGAGATTGCATGTTCTTGTGGTACTCCTTACATTGGAGAAACAGGTCAGTCCATTAACACAAGAGTGAAAGAGCATAGCGCAGATATCAGACATGATCACATTGCTAAATCGGCCTTAGCCGAGCATTCTTTCAATACTAAACACCACATTTCGCTTGAACACACCGAAGTCTTGGTTAAGGAAGATTGTTTTTTCAAAAGAAAACTCCAAGAGGCTATCTTCATCAATAGGTATCCCTCCAATCTCAATTGTGATGAAGGTTGGCAGCTTAGCCAAGCCTAGCATCCCTTATTGCACTCCCTTCAATCCCACCCCTATCCTTTGTGATTCACCCGACCCCATTTCCCCACCCCTCCTTTCTGTTCTTGTCCCCCCCTTCGTCCCTACCTCCCTCCTCTTTGTCCTCACCACTGTTGTTTGGACTCTCTCCTCACCCTTGTCCTCGACCTCCTCTCTCCTAGGTGCTTCCCTTTCTCTTGTTTATTATTGTCCCTCTCCCATGATCCCTTCTTTGCTATCCTACCCTAGCTATTTTTTCATTCTCTTTCCATCGTTTTCAACCCTTCCTTTAGTTTCTCATGGTTCTTAGGTTTCTCACCTTCGGTTGCATGTATTTGTAGCACCTTTATACTCAAAAGTATATAAATATATAGGAGTAAGATCATCAAGAATACTCACATTCTTAAGAGTATTTTTGATGATCTTACTCCTATATATATTTTACATACTTGTGAGCCCACTTTTCGGTCTTTTTGAATTTTCCTTTATCATTTTTCACTTTTCTTCACTTAATTTTTGCTTATTTATATATTTATATAATTTTTTATATTTTGGGTTTTTATTTGCATTTCTATATTGTCATATATAGGGGCTTGTTTGTTCTATTAGATAGAGTTTGGTTTGTCCTCTTTTCTTTTTTGTTGTCACTCTTTTCCCCCTCTTTTCTACTTTTTTGATAGTTTAGTCCCCTTGTTTTTAAGTTGTTTGCACCTTGGTGGGTGTTGTCTTAGTTTCCTCTTTCTTTCCTTTTTCTTTCGTGGGTCTTCTCTTTTTAGTGTTCTCTTATTTCTTTTTCTTTCTCTTGAGCATGGTGTTTGGTTTTTTTTTGTTCCCGGTTGGTTTTTATTTTTCTACATATTTTTTTATATTTACATCCTTAACTTAATTTTCTCTTTTTCCTAGGGGCTTTTGGTTATTGTTGTTTTGTTATTTTTATATTTACTGGTTTGTCCTAACCCTTAGGTATTTTCATTTTGGCTTTGACTCATATTTTTTTGTTTTTAAATTGTTGTTTCTCCTTTTTCTATTGTTATTTTATTTCTATTTTTGTTGTGGTTGAGATTAGTGAGAGGCTTTTCTTTTTCTTTTATTTTTTATCTTGTGCATTGACTTTTAGACTGTTTTCTTTGTTGTTTTTGTGTCTATAGTCTTCCTCCTTCCTCTTCATCTCTCTTTGTCCTTTAAATAGATCAAGTTTGCTCTCCAATCTGCAACTCTCCTCATCCTGATGATGGATCATTGAGTATGATCTGAAACGTTGATTCAAAAATAGACACAGTTAAATCTAGAAGCACTCACACATTATCATGGACTGTGGAAAACTCATGCCTACTACTGATGGAAGCTTACCAAGTTTATGTTGTTATAGAAAAAGGCATTGAGAACCACAAAGTAAAAGATTTAGGAAATACTCGAATGGCCACCTCAAAATAGAGGATAGATTCAGCAAAGGAAACCAAATGAAATACATCAGAAAATGATCATGACTGTGGCCACGAACACCCGAGAATGCTTCAAAAATAAAGAACAATATCATATCTATGACTGAGAATGACTCACCATGCTATTTCCTATGTAAATCATCACGGAAATCTCTTAGAAGTAGGAGGCAACTGAAGTTTCCAAGCTCAAACCCTAGCTCGATGGTGTTAGTATGTAGAGTTGTTTTCTCTAAAAAGTCAGGTGCAAATGATGCCAAGGATTAGGTCTTGAATGTTTTGTTTTAGGGTTTCCATGTTGCCCTAGTTCGGCCTTGATATTTTTATCACATTGATTTAATTATTATATGCCTTAGCTAATACCTTGCCCCTTCATTAGGTCGGGTCTTTTATCTCATGACTCTAGGCTCTTTTTAGGATTTTTGAGAAAATCATGAGAATTATGTGCCTTTATATTTAACCCTCAATATATTTTAAGGCCTAGGCAATGTCTTTGTTTTTCTGATTTTTTCAAAATCAAATGTCCAAATACTTGGAAAATTTAAATCAAAAACATATGTTTTGCCTTGTGTTATTGTAAAAATCAGAAAAAATAAAAGCAAATATAGGTCTTTTTAGCTCTTCATTTTGTAAACTACAAATGATGTAAAATAATATTAAGGCAATATTGCTATAAATTGCCTTAATATTTGTTATTTTTAATGTAGTTGGGTAAAACAATGTTGATTAGCTTTCCTATTTTGAGTTTAAGTCTTTTGGGTGAAATTGGAAAAAACTAGGCAAACTGAAGTTTCTATTTCAGTTTCCAATCAGTTAGAGATTGATTTTTGAGTCTTTTTAGGGGGGCCCACTTGGGAGGGAAAGTTTCCACCTTTTATTGCTCAATTTGGATCAGTTTTAGGTCCTATTTTTGTTGCCTTTCTCCCTTGCTTGAAAATAGGATTTTTAGTTTCTTACATTGGGTAAGACAACTGGCTAGGTTTTTAGAAAGCCTTTTGGCTATATATATGAGGAGAAAAACTCAGTTAAGGTAGTTTAGAATATTGTTTCTTCCTATCTTGTTCATTTGTAGAGAGCTTTGTAAACACTTTTGTACTCATATTTTTATTTGGTATACTCCTTCAATTTTAATAAAATAGTAGAGCTTTCCTTCTCCTATTTTCTCTTATGTTTGCATTATCAATTTGATGTCATTGTGATTTGAAATACTGAATCCTTCTATGTCTTGTTATTGTAAGTTTGTGTGCAAAATTTCATATCACTGATGTTGTGTGATTGTGTTCAGTTTGAACCTTCATACAATTTATTATTGAGTTGTATGTTTCAAGTGAGATTGTGAGGGTTAAAGTTTTTTGAAAATTTGTTTGTCAGTAAGAATATCGAAATTATTTTAAAATTCTGGTAAATAATCCTTAGGTTTTAGGATTTCATTTTCAGCTATCTTTTTAAACCCTTTCCTCAGAAAGTCATTTAGATTAGGTGATCTTCCAGGGGAACCAGCCTGCTCTGGAGGTTCATTATCACTATAGGTCACCCACAACCTCAGAGTGTTTCCATGTTTTAGCAGGATAGTTAAGTTTAACTTGGTTAGGGTGCAATCCTGATTGACAATAGTTTTTTTCTCACTAATCATGGGCTTCTCCTTTCTTTGTTTCCCTTCTTCTTCTCTCTTCCTTCCTTCTCTTCTTTTCCTTCATATTTATCCTTTTTTTTATCAACTTATTATAGTAGGATTAGATTAGATAATCACTTAAGATGAGATTTTTAAGCTATGCACCCTTCTACACTTAAAACATCCTGTATTATAACAATAACCCATCTACCATTGAGTGGCCCCTACAAAGCCAAGACACAGAAACCCTAAGTCCTTAGGGATATTAAAATATAACCCAAGAGAAGAGTCACCCTTGTGATTCCTTACTATATATAAAGCAAGTTCTATTGTTAAACATCTTTGACATTAGAAGGAGGGTGGTCTACTATTTTAGAGTACAAATACACTTAGGTGTATTGGCTTTTGCATAGTTTAACCAATCAAGCTAGGGGCTATTCCAGTCTCAATGGGTTGTCTCTTGCTTTCGAAGGAGAGTTCCTATACTTCTTGAAGGATATATTAGTTGAAACTCATCATGTTTCCCTAGTAAGAAGAATGCATTTGACCATGTTAAAAAATTGAAGGACTTATTGGTGTACCATTAGGTCATGAATGAAGAGGTTGCATGCATTTTATTTTCTAACACCTTTGAGAAGGATCTCTAGTAGCAGTATAATTGCTTGAAACTATATTCAATTCACTCTTGGGCCTAATTAGAGATGGCATATCTAAGAGAATTTGGCAAATATCTAGACCTTAGAGATGCACACATGAAACTTATGTCAATTAGAAGAGAATCCCATCAAATCAATACCATTTTTTCTTCCAGGTTTTGTGAGATTTTTGGAAACTTGGTGAAATTTCACATGATAAGGGACAATGAAGTTCTAGAAATATATTTGCGAGCCATGGGATATTTTTAGAAAGATTTCATCAAGAAGTCACCAAGGGTGGACGATCTACAAGCAGCTATGAATAAAGCCCTTACCTTGGAGAAAATCATTAATAACAACCAAACAAGTCAACAAAAAAATTCCCTCATTACTTATAGCTATCATTTTCACCATCAACGGGAGGGCTCTTATATAATGATGTGTCCCCAACTAGGATATTAATATACATTGGCACATCCAATTAATTTAATTAGCCTATTCGAAGGCCAAATGCTAGGTCAAGAAGGTCAACACTTAGTCCTTTATGCAAATAACCTACCTAGATAAATAATTCTAGTATATCTATATAATCAAATTTCAGTCAAGGTGTAGTAGCATATTTATGAGATGATGATGATTCTTTTGATGAAGAGGATACAAATTAGCTATAAGAAATCAAAATTTCACCTAAGGATGAAGACAAGGAAAACAAAATTCAAGGTAAGAGTCCAAACATGACCATTGCTACTTGTTTGGGTACAAAAACAAATGAAGTAAAATGTGATGATAATAATGCAAAATTTAAAGATTTACTGGCACCTAAAATGCTATCACAAGACTATTTTCATGAGAAATTAGTAGAGAGAAAGTCTTCTACACCTTCTTTGGATAGACTCAACACCTCGCCCATGCATGTACACATGATTCCAATGATGAAGATATATCTCTACACCATCCATTTGAGCTAGATATCTCATTTGTGAAGGCCAAAGTAAACAAAGACTTATTGGAATAGTAATCCCATACCTTCAAGTTGTGGGGGAGTGATCCGTGATTGCAATGGCAATATTAGAGGACCTTTTGTAGTGTACCTTGGTGTGAAAGCTAATCATTATGCTGAAGTTATTGTGGATTTCCATGGATTATAACTGATTAAAGACATGGGCATCTTAAATTGTGTTATAGAAGGGGAATCACTCAACATTATTGTTCATATCAACAATAAAGAAAAACCAAGCTTGACCATACAAAGCCTCTTTTAGGACTAACTTTACTTGTTAGATTATCTTCAACAAAGTAATATCCAAAAGTGTTTTAGAGAGGTTAACTATGCCACTTACTTATTGGATAATAAGGGAGTGTTTTCAAGGGGTGAGAAGAGATGGATAAGAGGTCATTATCCTATTGAATCCTTAATGATATCCAAACATGACAACAATGGTTGAGATGCTTATTTCACATTTTATGATGATTATTTTCCTAGTCATCACTTGCAAGTCTCCTCTATCACACTCATGGTGCAGGTATGGGAAGCCATCGGTGGATAAAATAATAATGAGGAAACATGCATGAATTAGGCATGAGGATTATGCTCTCAAGGATACTAGATTTTTCTTTTACTCTCAAAAGTTTGAGGGTTTAGAAATTGACTATCTAAATAGGAAGGTTTACAGTTGTCCTTTGAAGACCAATATTGAGAGGTCCCCAAATCTTTTTAAGATCATGGGTGGAAATAGGAATAGAACTGAGCATATCTCTTGTGAAAAGTTTAAAAAGAAACAAAAATCCTGGAAGATCTTGAAGATTGGTGGACTGATGATGATCATGGAATAGGTGAATGGTTATGATCTTAACCTAGCATTATAATTTTCCCATAAATGTCATAGTAGGGATGTTAAGATTAGGGCCATGGAGATGGTTATCTCTAAATAACTCATTGTATAAGCTATAGGACTGGAAATTGTAGGGATGAATATTTTGAAGGATAAAAAATAGGGGAAGAAGATAAGAAGATCTTCATGCAAAATGTTAATTGCTAGAGATATACCAAGTTGGTTAGACATTTTCTTTTGTTAAAGAGCCCTACCACATCATGGTCATGGCTATTATGAGGTACATAACATTAGAAGGTAGATTTACTACCTTGTTCATTTACCATTTCACTGTCTTGAATCAATTTTTCTTCCACCATAAAATCTCCATTCCCTTATATTTTCTTTCTTCTCTAGATGTGGTAGTGAAGGAATTTATGAGGGGGGTGGGTAGTTACCTTGCACATGCAAGCCTTATTTTTCTCCTGGTTAACCATTAGAAAAGAACTCTCCCTAAAATTAAAGCTAGCCCATCCCTGTAAAAGGGAAATGCATTGACATTGATTCCACTAGTATTGTCAAGGATAGCTATGATGAGGTCCACCTTACTAGTAGCTTAGAGGTGGAAGATGCCTCTATAGAAGTGTCTGATGACTAAAGGGTTAAAGACCCTAACTATGTGGAGTTAGGGGATGATGAAGAGAAAGATAAAAAGGTTAAAAATAAAGGGAAGGCTAAGGTGTAGGGGGAGCTGGTGGTAGGGGCTGATTTCCTTGGTATCCCCAGCCCATGCCATCATCCTTATAGAGATAATATGGTTAATCAATGTGAAAAACCACTTTAGATAGAGCCATCAGACATCCTTAACTAATTGGTGGATCAGTTGGAGAGAATTGTGTAGGAAATGAAAATTCATCACTAGCTATCTAAGTGGTTCTTTATGGTGATTAATCACCTCAACATCAAAATTGCTACCCTGGCTCAGAAGTATGAGTGGGAAAATTCAAGTCCTAGAGGAAGAGGATAAGTTATCTATCAAGAATTAGAATTCCATGGAGAAGGATGAGTTGAATGCTAGAATGTTGTCACTTGAAGAAGAGGTCAAGGAGATGAAAATTGGCTTGAATAAGAAGGGGGTTGGCGAAGGCTCGAAACAAGGGATTAAGAGTGGAGGCCCTACTACTCAATAAAGAAAAAGGTATAACACTTGTTTCAATACTAACAAAGGTGGGAGCAATAAAATTGGCAATCTCTCTGATGAAGGTTTCTTGACCATGGAGCTAGAAGTAGTAGAAATGATGGGATATTTATGCTTGAAAGATGGTGAAGGATAAGCTGAATGCTAGAATGTTGTCTCTTGAAGAAGAGGTCTAGGAGTTGAAAGATGGCTTGAATAAGAAGAGGACTGGGGAAGGCTATAAACAAGGGATTAACAGTGGAGGTCATGCTACTCAACGAAGCAAAAGGTATAACACCCATGGCAATACTAACAGAAGTGTGAACAACAAAAATGGTGATCTCTCTGATGAAGGTTTCTTGACCATGGAGCTAGAAGCACTGAAAATGCTTCACAATATATAGGCTTCTTGGTCCCTGGTCATTGTGTTCTTTTTTTGTTTTTGTTGGTTTTGTAATCTTTTTTCTTTGTTTCACTTCTTGGTTGTTCTTTGGTCCTCATTATAGCTTGTTGGCTATGCTTTGGCTATAATTTTGTAAAGGGTTTATGGTCCCTTCAAAACCAACTTATTCTAATCAAAACAAAGACTTGTTGGAGATGAGTTTTCCATACACATTATCATAATTATCTTTATCAAATAGATATAGGATACATAGTATAGCAATACATAATGAAGTTGATTGTCTTATTTTCCTCACAAGGGTAGATTTGTACTTGAAAGGTGGGATCCATGCAATGGAGCTACTCATTCCCAAAGATAGTCAAGAGACTAATCCAATTTCATTGGATGAAAAGGTACATGATCAAACCATCTTTCCCAACTCCATGGATAAGAAGCATAGACAATATGGTCTCGATACACTTAACTATGACAAGCTACATGGAGACACTATTACATAAGAGAATCATGAAAAGCTTGTTAATTGGGATCATCCACTAGAGGTAGACTGTTTCAAGATGCAATCAGATTCTATTGATGGTACTAATTGTGGTTTGGGTAGGATAAATCAGTTGTAGCAGCCTTTGAAGATGAGCTTAAACATTCTCCAAATCAATAATTTCTTTCAAATCAGTTTCAAATACATGGAGGTCATCAAGGTGAGCGAAAAAATACTATTGGATTTCACGATATGGAACATTCGGAGGATACTGAACATGAGGATACTTGTAGTATGGATGACAAACCACATGATGGCTATTGTGATAAAGTAACTGATTATATTACTGTTCAAGAGGCTGAATAAAATATTTTGTCGTGACAAAAAGGAGAATATTCTTCAAGAGGATGGATTCTATTTTGCGCTTAGATAAGTTAGATTGTTTCACACTATCTAGACAAATTGTCAACAACCTCAAATTCCAAGGTTGAAATCCATTAGATTCCTTAACGCATGAAGTTACAACTTGTCAAATATAATTTATAGGTATTGACAGCTTTGAAATGAATTAGCGCCTCAAAATGGTCCTGCAGCAACAATGTCTTTTCAGTTTATGTTTTCGATTACACATGCATTCCGCATTCATCTTTTGTATATACTTTCAGAGCTATTTGTTGTTTTACAATTCCCTTGCATTGTCGAAGTACCTGTGTTTTATCACTATAAACAGTGCAAAAGGACAAAGGTTTCTGACAAAAAACTTCACATCATGTAGAAACAGCAATTCTAACGAGCTCCTTTTTCTAAGGAGTATAAAAGTATGTGGGCAGTCTTCTTTTCAAGAAGTTCCTCGTGAGTTATCTTTCTTTAATATAAACTTGACAACATATTGATAACTGTACATGTCTTTTATCATTTTATTGTAGTCTCGTAACTTAAAAGGCTGCAACGATCTTCACTTCAAGAGTAAGATAATCAACTAGATCTTTCAGACATTATCTTCATTGGGTTGGGTTGGATTCCATTTCCCATATGTAATATATTATATTTTTTACTAAATTGTACAGTTCCTTAGGAAAGCAGGAGAATGCCATCGATCTTAGTTTGCTATTAAATCGGTTTCTAATGATTATATACGTTTAATGATGGTGACCAGCCTCAGATTCCATGGTTGGAATCCATAGATTCTTAGAATATACACTTTAAGTCCCAACTTGTCAAAATATGATTTATATGTCATGATAGCTGTGAACATAAACATGCCTCCCATTAGAATTTGAATTTACTTTCGGAAAAGTGAATATAATTATATAATCCCTTGCATGTTCGAACTAAAACATGATTTTTTTTTTCAAGATTTTCTGTACAAAATTCCATTTCCCGTTTTTTGTGCGAATGACAAACTACTTCATCACTACTGGATACTTTGACTACTATATTAAATAAATTTACGTAACTGCATGCATTAATAATCTCCAAACTGTAAGCAGGTACTCTTTTGCTGGGATAGATTCTAACAAGTACTATATAAAAGTACATTCACATCTCATGACTAAATCTTTCAATTCGGAACTTTTAGTCTTATGTTGAGGACGATAAATAAACTTTACGGTGTAGTAATTGTGTTTTTTATAATGTTAATAAATCATTTTTTTTAACATAAAACTCAAGGGTTGTAATTTAATTAGTTGAGCATATTTGGTGAAGATGGTAGTATGTTCCTTGATTACACCATCCACCAAGGTTCAAATCTTTAGAAGATTTGATTGGACCAAGTTCAATCCCTAGGTGACTTTGATAGACTGTTTCAAGAAACCTTATCTAGTCGACACATTGCAAAATTGACCATGGTCAAAATAAAATGACTATAAGTCAATTATGTTATATGTGCATGAATAGCATAGTTGAATAAGGCATTGGTGTTGAAATGAAGAGGTCATAGGGTTGAAACATTTTAAACAACTAGAATGACAATGTGCCAAATGTTTATGTGAGGGAGAATGGATCCCCTACTTGTGACAGCTTAGCCGAAGGATGACTTCTGGCTTAGATGCATGCTCCTTCAAAATGTTGTAGTTTTCTATACAAAGACAGAGATGTAGATATCTATATAATCCAATTGTTTCCAAAACAAACAAAAAAATATATATGTAAAGAGTTGAGATTGGAATAAAATATTTAGTTTCTTGTTTAATTGAGATGAAAATGTATTAATGAAAAAATTTATAGAAGTTTATCTCTATTTTTAATGTGATGTCAATTTTGACTTTTTGATAGATGGAGATAGTATGTGAGAAGAACAAAAATTGAGATCTAATATCAAAACAAGATTAGGAGACTTTGATAGAGATACTCTCATATTTATGTGGCATGGGATAGAATTGCACCAATAGTTTAATCTTGTGACACACAACTTCATCTAACTTGTATGGTTTGGTCGTCTACTCCTACTGACATGTGAGAGTCATTTGGCTTAGATATAATCATGCCTAAAATCTTGAACATGTTGAGAACCATATTTAGAGATAGTCAACTTCATTGATATAATTGAATTATCATTATCAATATACAAAGATCGTAAAGACACCAAGAATATTTGCAAATGTTGATATAACCAAGACTAAACATAGATTGAGATTGATATGGCTACTAGTAATGGTAAGCCTTAAATAGCTGGTGCATTGTAAACCTAGCTGACATGGCAAGTGGAGCCCACCAAAAACTCAATGTTTGTTTTATTTTTAAAATTCTTCCATTACATTATGTAGTGCAACTCCTTGTGGTTAATGTAATAACATTTCGTAATAAACCCACTTAGTGAGTGAGTGAAAGGTGTTTAAGTAGAAAATGAAGGTTTGAAAAGAGATTATCAAATGATATGTTGCAACCACTCTTATGATTCACAACATTTTCTTTGCTACTTGATAAACCCTTTTATTTAAATTTAGTTTCAAGCTATTGAATTTCTTCCCAGTTATACATGTTTTGATTTGCGATAAATATAGAATTGTCCTTTTGACCTAGATCTAGGTATATCTACAAAATCACTCTGTCCTTATCCATCCATGAGTAATGGGTTCTCAATTCTCAACAAAGGTCACTTCATCTTCTCCTTCTTGTCCTCTCATTTCTTGATGTACTTGGTTGTATATACAAATATGATTCACCAAAAAGAGGGAAAAAGTAGTTTCATAGAAAGACATCTCTTTGCAAAGATTTTTACCATTGTGAACAACTCTATGATATGGATAAAGTTTTTGTTTACATTGCAATGTTGTTCCCTCCATTTATATTATGTTGTTTGTTAGCTCTTGGTTTTCTCTCTTTTTTTATGTCCCTATCTAATATAGAATGTTAAATTCAATAGTTTGATACATTTACCACTAGATTTCCCATTGAATATAAATCACACCTCAAAAATTTTATAGATCTAAGATTTTTGTGTGCCCAATACTGGAATCTATGACAACCTATTCATCCTTGATGTTTGACAAAAAGAAGTAAAAGATTAGTTACTTTATTTAAATGAGACACTAAAATCTATGTTGAGTTCATTTGAATATGAAAATAGTTACACATAAGTCCCTATTTTTGGTGCAAAGATACACTTAGCAAAAGTTACAGGGCATAATTACAAGGGAATTTTCCCTTAGTAGGTATCGTCATATCACACTAAGTAGTAATGCCTCACTATTTTTCATTCTTACTTGCCTAAGAAGAGTTTCCCTATTATTGTTTAGCACAACCTATTCAATCCATTGAAATTAATATGCTTAATTTATTTATTTAATGGGACATTGAAATTTATGCTAAGGTCATTTGAATAGAAAAATAGTTAAATGCACAAGTCCCTATTTTTGGTTCGAAGATACAATCAACAATAAAATGTTGAGTTGTCTTTCCATTAGATACATAAAATAGTTATAGAGAAGCTCCCTAGCATCTTTTACTTAGACTTCAGAGATCTAGAAGAGGGCATACTAGATGCATAAAAATATTGGTAGCCTAGGCATTGAAAATGGTACTCAAGTAAAGCTTGGAAAAGAACCATTAAATAAGGACATATTATTATTTTCTATAAGGACAAATTTAAAGAACAACAAAAGTATATAATTAGAATTTACAAACTTTACAAAGATGACCACATTGACATTTACATTGAATACCTTTGAACCAAAATACATCACATAACTTAAAAGAATCTCAATGGACACATGAACAAGACTAGCTAAAACCTGTTTGGGTTTTCTCATAATTCACTAAACAAAACCTAAGAAAATTCTTTGTACTAGACATAACACCCAACCAATCTTCTACACAAAATACCTTTACATTTTGTTTAATGTTTGGTAATAACATTAGTGTTAGATATTACAATGGGGTAGTATTACAAACAAATTTATGTAATAATCTAATTGTGAGTTGTTTCTATAAAAATTTAAATGAATGAATGACATAGGAATTTATTTCTAATGTAAAGAACATGACATAACAGTTTTCATGATTTAATAGGTCTTCTAAAACAAAATTAGAATAATGGTGGTCCCTGATTACAAGAAGGGAAAATAATATTTTAGACAAGAAAATCTTTAGTAGAAGGCAAGAAGGGGGAAGTGCAAGAAAATATTTAACATTAATTCACATCAAAACTACCTAGATCAAATAAAAAATGTGTTTTTTTCTTATTATGGGGAAACTAGATGTATTCGAAATGTGCACTTTGATAGAAGATGGGTTAGATAGCAAGGAGAGAATCATGGGGGTAGGTAGAAAAGGATTTCTAGTAGGAATAGTAAGATGAAGAAGTGGCAAAATGGAAAGGCATTACCAGATTAAACCAAGCTATATTGTTTGAGTAGGCTTTCCCATAGTCAACATATGTCATCATCAGATAAACTAGTGCACAAAAAGAAGAAAAACAAAGGATGCATTGTTAATAGGGGTAAAAAGACATTTTCAAAAAAGGATTATAAAAAATAGGAAAATATCTATAGAGAGAAATAACGGAAGCCATATTCAAAAGGGTGTTCTTCAACATATCATATCAAATGGCCTCCTGAGAAAATTTGAGCTTCACAGTTTAGAAAAAGGAACTCTGTGTCCAAATCCTAGAATCCTTTTTCAAAGACAAGATGGGAAAACTTAAGGAAACCGTGTTAATTGGTAAGTTTTAGAAAAAATCCCTTCCCAAAAACTATTTTTCTTGAATGGATTGAACTAAAATATCCTTTAATAGAAGATTTGATAGTATTAGAAGAAGGTTTCTCTATTGTTTTTATTTTTGTTTAAAGGAAGATGCGGATTTTATTTTCTAGAAAAATGCTTGATTTTTAAATGGGGCATGGTGTTACTGTCAACCATGCAAACCAAACTTCAATGCAATTAAAAAAAATCCTTTGCCCCCTTCTAGATAAGGCTAAAAAATTTGCCTCTAGAATATAGTCACAAGTATGTTGAGATTGATAGGTGATTTTATTAGGAAGTTTCAAGTCAAAGATGATAATCCACCTCAAAATATAGAACCAATTATAAGGATATGTATCCTACTAGAAATAAGAAATGGCCTCCCTAATTTTATCAAGATTCAAACCACATAAGGAACATGGGAGAAAGACATCTTTTATGAGGATCTATAGATTATATGCATGAACTACAAGGGATACAGTCATATCAAATGCAACAATGGAAATAATAAAGTCAGCAGAGAGACAACCACCCATAATGTATCTATAAAAAATGCTCTATTTTGGTACATACATCTAAAATAGAGGCAAGTCTAAAAACAAACTTAGGTTTGGAGACTGCTATAGTATCCTAAATAAATGGAGAAGGCCAAGACTAGTTCAGCTAAGAATGAATATAAATATTCATACCCATAGTATCTCCAAGAAAGGACTTAGGAAACCATTGTGACCCAGAAAGAGTAGTTGATGATGAGGAAGTTGAGAAGATGGAAAATACACTGAATTCACTAGATGAAGCCATCATGATAGTTGGCAATGAAATTTGTGATGACATAATAGATGAAGTACTACACAAGAAATTGGAACCAACAATGGAAGAGAGATTATCTATATTCCAGACAGTGATGGAGGAGAAAACAAAGGTTTAGACACCAAGATAGAATAGAAAGGGATGTAGAAAAAGGTCCAAAAAGACAAAAAAGGAGGTTTTTGCAAGAATACAATCCACACTTGAGAAAACACTGAAAAAAAGGAGAATTGACAACTCTCCTCAAGTACAATGAAGGTACTCTTGTGGAATGTTATGGGCATCAACGCCTCTAACAAAAAGTGCCTCATCAAGTGTCAAATCGATGAATCAAAATTTGACATTATCTTTTTACAAGAAACAAAACTATCCAAGGAATAAGGAGAAAAAATATTTCATAATTATAAGTTATGGGATTCATTTTTGGTTTCCCCCAGTGGGGCATTTGGGGGGCTTTCCATCATGTGGAGGAGATGCTTCCTAGAAATGGAGGCAATATCATGTGGGGAGAATTGGATCTTGGGTAAGTTCAAAAAATATATGTTGAATATGAATCTCTAGGTTATCAACGTATATGGACTAAAAAGAATTGCACAAAGGAGTAAGCTATGGAAGGTTATCAACACAATATTAACCTCTCTGAAAGATGAAAGGGTGATTATTAAGGAAGAATTTAATGTAATAGAATATGAGGAGGAAAAAGTAAGATGAATTATCCCTCCCACAAGATGTATGGAAGATTTCAAGGATTTTAGATATTTTTAATAATTTGTATGACTATATACCATAAAATGGAAAATTTGAAAGGGGTAGTAACTTTATTGATGTATTTGAAATGATACAATGGAGATTTATACAGGGACGATATTGTTCATACCGATGCAGTTCACATAACTATCGCTGCAGTTTGTATAATGACTTTATAACTGCAACATTGTAAATGACAATGTAATTAACAATGTAATACCATTGTTACTATAACTATAATGATTATGCCAACATTCCCCCCTTATTACATTGTTCCTATAATAGTACCAAGGGACCCCGCCTGAATGCTAAAATACTCAACAAAGCTGATTACATAATATGAATACATATTTTATAGAAGATCTTCTCCTAAAAGAACAAATTTTGAACCAAGCGGAGCTCCATCAAGTTGTCTCTTGACCCTTGGAAAGGTGTAGCTTCAATCTGTGTTCTTGATCTCTCAGTTTTGAACTCTCAAATCATAGAGTCTTGAATTATTCAACAACATCCCATAAGAGATATGACATATCTCTATCATTGTCTAGTGACCACAAAAGGGTATAATTCTCAATCATATACTCTGAAGCTTTCTTGACAACAATCCATATTGAGCTCAACACCAAATCCCAAACATGTCTCTAGAACATAATCTTCACAAAACATGCATTCTTCAAATCTATCAGCAACAACAAGAAAAAGCAAAAAACTAAAAGCCAAAAATACTTCTCATGCAAAGCATCATCTCAAAGCGAGAAGCTGACTTGAGATGATGAAAATTCCTCCATCCTCCCATGCCACCTGCCTCCAATATGATATGCTTACACTCTATCCATTTGCTTTAGACTCTTCAATAGCACAAGCATGCAAGTCTCTCAAATTTCTATCAATGATAGAATGGATGATATCGAAACCACAAACATAATGTGTGGCCATTTTCAAATGTTAAAAACAATGATGTCAATTTTGATCAATGATGGACTCATATACCTCTAAGCCTTATTTTCCTTATCACTCCAATGTAAAACAGACATTCACAATAGTTTTAACTCTAAATTATATATATATGCTCTTTACACTCTCCATGAAATGCCTTCACCAGTAATTTGTTATTCTACTTAATACATATCATAGCTTCACATAGACTTCCTCCCACGTAGATCTATTTTCATGCCTTTGTATTTCTTGGAAACTACACCTTACATGGTTGGTAAGAGGAGGTTCAAACAAATTAAATTATTCACTAATAATAGCACCAACATCTGCAAGAATAGCACTTTGTTTTACTAGATTTCAATTCTCATCTCCTATCTCTCAAACATCAAACATCATATCTTAACACATCAAATCTTTCAATGGTATATCAAGTGTTAAATAGATTTTGGTGATTATCTTTCAAACATCAATCTATAGCCACTAAGCAACTATGATGGGAGAACTTTACACCTTCTATTGTTGCATTATAGAGAAATATTTTATCATTCACTACTAGACCTCAATAGATCTGTGGCTTCTTCACCCACACGACTCTTCTTATCCTCGGATGATAAACAATGATATATTAAAAACTATGCACATCATATAATGTAACTCATTTAAACTTCAACATTGAAAATTTATTGCTGGCCTCCAAGCTCACCAAGCACCACCAGGCATATAAAACTTCAATGACCTTTAAACAATAACTAACTGCAATAAATTTCTTTGAAACACGTTATTCGCTTAAGGTCGTGAATCAACAAAGATGCATCGTGCTAAAACAATTCACCAAAGTAAAACTTGTTTATCCTTACCTACGCTGCACATCTCAAGTGATTCAGGAAGATTGAATTTCCACACTGGATGGATATTATCAAGACAACCACATTTAGGGAACTTGCACCCTATGATTACACTGCTTCTACAGGTTTCACCAGTGAACCATTTCTATTATATGCTCCATGGTGACAATGGCTTCATGTCTTCTTGCATTTCCTCTTTGTAAAATCATTCTCCTTCTATCATGGTTAACCACTCTGATACCATATGAAAGGGGTAATAACTTTATTGATGTATTTGAAAAGATACAGTGCAGATTTATACAAGGACGATATAGTTCATACCGATGTAGTTCACATAACTGTCGCTACAGTTTGTATAACAACTTTATAACTGCAACATTGTAAATGACAACGTAGTACCATTGTTACTATAACTATAACAATTATTGCAACAAAACTCACATGGAAAAATAGAAGGAAAGATTTCAATCGCATTGCCGAGAGGTTAGATAGATTGCTCATAACACATAAATGGCTCTCAGGGAATCAAAACTTCACTAGTAGCATCCTACCTGTAGTTGGTTTAGATCACTATCCTATATGTCTAGAGTTCATGGAGGATAACTTGAAAAGAAATAATGTTTTTAAATTTGAATAAATGTGGTTCAAGTATCCAAGTTTTCTACCGTAGTTAAAGAAATGGTGGAAATGCTCTCCATACACCCAAGGTTTAAGAATATTCCAATTGGTGCAGAAATAAAAATTTATTAAAATAAAGTTCAAGAAGTGGAATTATTATCATTTCAAAAACATTTTCAAAGAAAAAGATATAATTCAAAACCATCTATCTGTACTATTATCTTATATAATTACTAATGGTATGATTGGTGCAAGCTATAATGAGTAATAATGTCTAAAAGAGGAGATGCAGGAAATTCTTCTTAGAGAAGAAATATATTGGTAGCAAAAATCTAGAGAAACATGGCTAAAAGAGGGAGATAGAAACACAAAAATCTCACATTTTGAGAAAAATCAAATGGGCATCCAATTCCATATATACTATCAAGATGAAAGATGAAGCAACTTCCACTAACCAAACAAATATTCAAAGGGAAGTCATTAATTTTTCCAAGGGTGTTCCTGCTTGTGAAAAAAACCAACCACAAGTCCAACATGAGTTAGTGATGGAAAACATCCCAAAGTTGGTTTTAGATGATCAAAATGAAAGTCCTATGAAAGAATTCACACTGGAGGAGATTCAACCTATTGTTTTTTCTATGTCAAGTGATAAAGCACGTAGACTAGATAGTTTCACAAGATCATTTTTTCAAAAGTTATGAAGCTTCATGGGTAGGGATGGATTATTGGTGGTGGAGAAAGGAAGAAAACATAGGAATATACAAGAGGAAATAAATGCTTCTTTCATTGATCTAATCCCTAAAACAAAGTGTCCCTCTACTTTCAACGAATTTAGGCCAATTTATCTATGCAATACCCTATATAGGATCATTTCAAATTTAATATCTTCAAAACTTACAACCTTTCTTTTGAAAATTATTTCAGAAGAACAAGGAGGTTTTGTGCCTAAGAGAGAGAGAGAGAGCTGATGGAGAATTTATCACATATGAGGTAATTCATGCAATTCATGAGCTCAAAGTATCAGCTATGGTAATTAAATTAGACATGGCCAAAGCATATGATAAAGCCAAATGGGAGTTTCTACTTCAGGTTATTTCAAAACTAGGTTTCTCCAAAGCTTGGTGCAAATGGATATATTCATGTATTTTAGGAGTAAAGTTTTTAGTGCTAGTGAATGACTCTATAACTGGATCCTTCAATTCCAAATAAGGTTTAAGACAAGGTGATCCATTATCCAGCTACCTTTTCGTATTAATGGTAGAATCATTTAGCTAGGTAATCAAGGTAGATAATTAGAGAAACAACTAGAAATACATTCATCTCCCATTGATTCAGGAACCTTTCACACATTCTTTCTTTATAGATGACACTATGTTGTTCAGGAAAGCTTCTATTACAGTGGCTAAAGCAATGAGAGATACAATTTTAGATTATTGTGAAACATCTGGGTAGTCCATTAAGATCTTGAAATCTAAGGTGTTTCTCTTTTTCATGCCGACTACTGTTCAAAGTAAAATTCTTAAAATTATTGGATTCAAGACATAAGTTCTTCCAAGAAAGTATTTAGGCATCCCATTGTTGGCTTTGGTAGGAATGAATTATGGAAACATATCCATGTATCAATTAAAAATAAAATCTCTTCATGGAAAGGCAAATGGTTGACCATGGCTAGTGGATTAACAATGGTTAAGGCAGTCCTAGCTACTATCCCCACATACATGATGTTAATAAATAAAATGCCTAATGGAGTTGTAACATAAATTGAAAAACTAGTTAGGCTCTTCCTTTGGCAAAGCAATTAATATAAGATAAGGATTCCTCTTATCTCTTTGGAAAAGGTTTGTAAAACAAAATCATTTGGGGGACCAAGTGTGTTAAATATGGATACACAAATTCTAGTTCTTGGTGCCAAACTGGTATGGAACATGTACACAAAACCAAATGTGAAATGGGCAAAATTTATGCAAACTAAATATTTAGATTGTGGCGATAGAGAAAGGATTTTCATAGTTGCCAATCTGCCAGCTGGTTCTAAAATGTGGAGCTTCCTAATCAAAGGGAGGAAAGTCATTACTCTACAATTAACATGGATTGTTCATAATAGTGATAAGGCATTATTCTAGGAGGATTCATTAAATGTCCATCCTCCATTAGTCACATGAGATGAATTGAATGACGCCAAGATATTTCCAAAATAAGCCTGGGGAAATAAAGTCAAAAATTACTAGGAACCTTGGGATCAAGATAATAGTGGCAAAGTCAGATGGAATAATATCAATCAATGTGATTTTCCAGATCTCAGAAGAAAATATTAAGAAGGGTGCTACCACAATAATGGGTTACACTTTCTGGGATATCCTGATTTTTGCTGAGATCACATATTTTTAGAAAATATAATGATTTAAGCCTTGAAATGTTCCATTTAAAGGATTTTTATTGAAGAGGGTTTGATCAAACTACCTTAGATTCAAACCCCCTTGGATAGAAGCCCGCTAGTTTTAAACCATACCTATAATGGAGTCTCCTCTACACCTATCAAAATGCTGATAAAAAACCAATTTTGATTTATCTTTTGAGGGATCAAATGAATTCATTTAAAATTTATGCTTTGTAATTATGTAGTCCTTATTATAAGCTTCCCAAAAAATATAATTTTAAATATATTTAATTTGATTATTATATTTATTTTTTAATTTCTTATGAATGTATGTTTTTCACCGAACATCAAGTTCTCTATTCTACACACATAGGAAATTAATAAATTATTGAAAAAAAATTCTAAAAAATATTTATGCACTAGGTATTGATGTCCTTGTCTCAACAAAAGAAAAAAAATGAATTTTGATACATACAGAAAAAGTTATGTTTTACAGAATACACCTATGTCTAAATTATAACTAGTTTGACTTTAAAAATAAATTAAAAAATATATATTCAATAAAACATTATGAAAGCAAATGCATACACTATATATCAGTGTTACCAATCTAAATTAAAAAAAATAAAAATTTTATCCTTTGTAGAAAATATGTTATGTACTACAGAATACACGTCACTTTAAAAAAATGTTGTTTACTATCAAAAACCAGTTATCAAAGGAGATGCAAAGAAAATTACAATTTAACTCCAAATTTTTAAAAATATATATATTTAGAATCTATAAACAAAATCTCACAAATCACTAGTTCGCATCATCTTCAAAATCCTAATGATTTAGTGGCTATAGGTGTTAGAACATGAAGATTTAGTTCAAAATATTGATTTCAATGTCAAGTTTGGCCAAAAAGTGTAACCCATTATTTTGGGATGACCCAGAAGGATTTTGGCACTTGAAGAGTCATCATTTCATATAAAAATGAAGATGAGATCAATTGGGCTATGGCTAATTATGGGATGTACATAGTAAGACAAGGATACAAATATTTGTCAGAGGAGAACAAAATTGAATGGCCCTACAATCTTTGTTGGTGTGATGCATTCCTTCCAAAAGTGGGATCATTTACATGGTTAGTGGGATCGTTTACATGGTTAGCACTTCACAACAAAACTTTAATAGAAAAAAAGATGAACAAGATGCGATTTTCTCCTACTTGCAGGTGTGTACATTATGGAGAAGAAGAAGAAGACATGGATCATCTACTACTTTATTACCCTTTTAGAAGCAAATGTTGGAAATAATTATGTGCAAAGCTGAATTGGGAAGCCCCATTTCCTAGGTCTCTACTTGATCATTTTAAAGGATGGCATGCCTTCTATTCAGAACCAACATTTGCATGTATATAGGAGGTAAGCCCCTCATTGGTTATCTTGCGCATCTAGCTGGAATGAAATTGTAGCATATTTTGGAAGTCTCTATCTCATATAGCCAAGATAATTACCAAATTTTAAGGAGACATCTCAGAATTGGTTATGTCAAAGGTCACCAATGTTGGTCATAGTAACAATGGTATTACATTGTTAAATTTGCATTTATAGGTTAGTTTATGCATATTAAATAAATGTTAGTTTGTGGGAGTTACATTCATGTATGGAGGTTAAGTAGGTAGTTATCAAATAGTTAAAGAGAAGAGGCTTTTATAAAGCCAATGTAATGCAATGTGAAAATCATCTGAAGAAATCATCAATATATTATTTTATGTTATTTGGTTGTGCATCATGATTTGATTAACTATCTTTGTATTTGTGCTCACCATATTTCAATTTGGTATCAGAGCAATATGTGATATTGTGCTATGAGAGAGCAATATGAGTTTGTTGTGCCAGTATGAAATTGTGAATTGAAAAGCATAGAAGAGGCATTTGAAAGTTTTTACATCTGTCTGTGCATTGAAATCTGCAAACCAGCGTGATAAGGTATGAATATGCTTGAATACATTTGTTGAATGTGGTATTTGAAGTCACTTTACTTCACCTACTAGGGTATGGAGGATACTAATCGCCATTTGAAGGAGGCCCACCTTCTCTTTATTATTGATTTGATGTTTCTCATAAATTGGGAGAGGTCTGAGGTGTATAAGCCAAAGCCATTGTGGAAACAAAAAAAATAAAAAATAAAAACATACAAAGCGATCTGAGAGAAACCCTAGAAGAAGTCAGGATGTCTCTGATAAAGGGAGCATTGGTGAAAGCAACAAAGCTCATAGTTGATTGGGATTACCATTCAATATTGTAGCATATAGTGCACATTCCTCTCAATGCAGTCTCATTGAAATGAAAAGTGGACAAAGGAGCAAGAGGATATTGAATAGTGGAGTGCATTGTACAAATAATAGATTGCTGGTGAAGGTGTTTCTTGGTGAGAGCAGTTATATTTAATTCTGAGTTAAAATTATTATGAGTGTGTATTTTGCTTTGGAGAAAGGAATTGATTCTTGAAAGTTGCTAAGGCTGTGATCTAATGAATAGACCATGTAAATACCCTCCATATGCATTGAAATAGAATCTTAGGGCATGGTTATCAGTCCAGCATAAAGTAGAAATAAAGAAAGTTTTAGGGAAAGGAAATTATTTGGAAGTGTGGAGGTATAAGGTAAGAAAAAGTTGCTTTATTTTTCTATTTTGAAGTGGCACATGAATATTTTAAAGTGGTGGTCAGAAATTCAAAGAGGGATCTTAAATTTTGAGAAAGTGTGATAATTTTGTTATGGTCAAATATAATGAAGGTGGTTGTGAAATTCTAGAGTTTTTTTTTTTTATTTGGAGTAATAAGGTAAAAATTGTTGAAGGCTTAATTTGATGAATGTTTAACAATATCTTGGAGATATAAGGTTTATTAGTGTATGGGTTTATCACTAGTTCAAATTGACATTATCATCATTTAATCATGAATGCACACATGTCAAAGATCACTTATACTTTCAAGGACATCTTTTCTATTCCTGATGAGGCCTCTAAAGACTCATTTAAGACATTAGTTGGTTAAAGTGTAACAGGGTTATATTGGAGGAAGGCAGCATCGAAGGATGGAGGATTTTGCATCATCTCAATTTAGCTTCTCACTTTGAGATGATGCTTTGCATGAGAAGCATTTTTTGGTTTTGGTTGTTTTGTTTTTCTTTGTTGATGCTGACAGATTTGAAGAATGTATGTTTTGTGAAGATTTTGTTTTTGGAGACAGGTTTGGGATTTGGTGCTGAGATCAATATGAATTCTTGTCTAGTGAGCTTTAGAGTATATGATCAAGAATTATACCCTTTCGCAGTCACTAGACAATGATAGAGATCTGTCATATCTCTTAGGGATTGTTGTTGAATAATTCAAGACTCTGTGATTCGAGAGTTCGGGACTAAAGAGCTCAAGAACACAGCTCGAAGCTACACCTTTCTGAGGGTAGATGAGATAGTGTGATGGAGCCCCACTTGGTTCAGGATTTATTTTTTGGGAGAAGATCTTCTATAAAATATGTATTCATATTATGTAATTAGCTTTGTTGAGTATATTATCATTCAGGGGGAGTCCCTTGGTACTATTGCAGGAACAATGTAATAAGGGGGGTAATGTTGGCATAATAGTCATAGTAACAACCATATTACATTGTTAAATTTGCAGTTATAGGTTAGCTTATGCATATCAAAAAAATGTTAGTTTGTGGGAGTTACATTCCTGTATGGAGGTTATGAAGGTAGTTATCAAATAGTTAAAGGGAAGAGGCTTTTTTAAAGCCAATGTAATGCAATGTAAAAATCATCTGCAGAAATCATCAATATATTATTTTATGTTGTTTTGTTGTGCATCATGGTTTGATTAATTATCTTTGTATTTGTGCTCACCATATTTCAATAACCAAGAGTTCAGTTTTTGGTGGTAAATTTATAAAATGGAATAACCTATTGCTAAAATAGTGGCAGTAATTGCATCCTCCCCCTCTCATGGTTCAATACAAATAGCATCAATAAGGTGGATAGAATTCTAATTAAATGGTCACCTCTTGTTGCCCCTTTCATTAAATTAAATTTTGATGGGGCCTCTTGAAGCAATTCAGGATGTCTAGGGTTGGTTGTATCCTATGCAATCCCCAAGGGAATATTTTGGTGGCAAAGGTGATCAAACTGCCCCAAGGCTCAAATATTGAAGCAGAGGCCTATGCTCTCATGTTCAACCTAGTCTTGGCTAAAGAATAGAAGGTAGAACAAATTTAGACTGAAGGGGACTCTATGTTAATAATTAATGCTTTGAAGTCCAAAAGTGTGTCTAAATAGAAACTTAAGTATATACTTCAATCTATATGGAGGAGCATGGACAAAGTGGAAAATTATCTATGCTCTCACTATTACAGGGAGGCAAACAAAGTTGTAGATTGGCTTACCAATCTTGAAATAGATCAGTCCCAAAGTATTAATGTTTTCAATGAAAATTCATGAAATCTTCCTTCAGGACTTCAAAATCTAATAGAGCTAGATAAAGTTTTGAATCCTCCTCAATTGGTGCTTCAAAGAGATAATTTACTAGGTGGATGATCCAAGATACAAGTAACCATTATATCAGTGTATCCTTCTCATCAAGGTAGATATGGGAGGTTTAGTGTGAAACATAAATTAGAGCATTAGTGCTTTCAAATTTTTTGAGACTGACATAAAATGTATAGCTCAAATTTAATGTTGATTGTGATAACAGTTTGGCTCAAAATTGATTTCAAAATGGGAGGAATAAATCTTGTCTTGTCATTACTATCATCATCAAGCTAATAATGTCTGGGTAATGGCTTGATAAGAATCACATCCATCACCAAATCACAAGAAACTTTCATTCATTTTTTAAATTGGATGATGTGGTAGGTATTTACTATTTGGGATCTCGAATGCCATTAGTAAATCAAATTGCAAGGTCTGATAATACTCCTATCGTGCACTCTTCTTCATTAATTTGGATAGGGCAAGGGATAATTGAAGTGCAAAGAATCTTGCTACATATATTTGTATGAGTCGATATTCTTTGTCACATTTATTCCCTCCAAAAATGGGAAATTTGTCAATCTTTATTGGAACATATTAACAAGCCGGTGTGTTGTAAGTGGTCTGCTAGTGACGTTAGTATAGCAGGTCAAAATCGGTGAAAACTCCATCAACGTATAGTATGGTGAGAATGGTCAAAAGTAATTGAATAATTTTGACCATTAGATACTGTCAACTGTAGCAGTTGTCGACTCAGCCATATAGTCGGTGAGTTGCAACTCACCAGTTGTTTATGGCTGAGCATATTTATCAGTCTAAAAATGGTAATATTTGTCACATTCAATCTATTTTCTCCTATCTTGTTTTTTTGGCCTTTCTACTATGTTTAGGTTATCTTTCAAGGTGGTGCATATAGATAATAAGCTCATCAACTTCTAGATCTCGCTACCTCAATTATATTGGGAGTCTATGTAATGTGCCGTACCTATTTGTAATTTTTTTAAAGATCTTTTTATGAGTTATTTTATTATTTTTTTGTGATCTTTCAAACTAGACAGAAGAATTCAGAAGGGGTTTTTAGTTTTCCTATAGATGTGTTGCCAGAGCATAGAATAGAAACCTAGAAAATGTACAATAGATATGCAAAAACTAACAGATACCCAGATTGTAAAATAGCCAATAAATAATTACTGTCACATACCGATGTTGAAATTTGCAACTTCATACAACAGTTGTAGCTGGACCAGCAATGGGTATGGTTAGAAATCACTCCAATCTCCCAATAAATACAAACATGAGCATACAAAATGGTATTAGCAATACAAAGGGCTTCAAACACCTCTAGCAATGTGAAATCCACAATACCCACAAAGAGAAATGAAGCCAAAATGCCCCCATATCACTTTTGAGGATGTACGACCCATGTTGGAAGTGATGAACAACAAACAAATGGTGTATGGCCTCTAAAATAAGGCTGCAATAGACTGAATCTTGTCAATAAGGTGGTGCAATCAGATTAGTAAGAGAAATATGCCAAGAAACCACACAAATCTACCCACAAATATGGTACGGCCTCCATGAGGGGTGTACGACCAGCCAAGGAAAAACACAGTAGATAATAATAGCTCCAAACCCCAAATAAATCTGCCCTCAATCAACCATAAATCAGTCTTTCCAATGTGCAAATACAAACTCTCAATAAACTGCATAGATATATCAAGAAATGCCTCAACTCTTCAATCAGTTAACTCCATTGAAGCACAATAGTGAACACAGAATGCATCCACCTCGAATAGCACCTTTGGGTGGTATTGCACACCTATAAAATGCTACTACTCAGGGAGCTTTTCATCTCCAAGAGCATCTGGTTTGAATCCTCAAACCCTAAAGCCAAGCTCCAAATCCTCACAGGGAAAATCTCAAAAGAGAGAAGAAAATAATAAATCAAGCATATCTCAAATGAGGCACTTTTGCCTCTTTTATAACTCTCCAAGATGGATGTTTTACTTTGGAGGGAAATATTTCTTTTAATTTCACTTTTAATATTTCCCAATGTGAGCTCTCCATAAAATGACTTAAGTGACTTTTAAATATTTTATTTTTCATCACTTAACCAATAAAACCCAAAGTCTAATATTAAATAATAATATTAATTTACGGACTTTAAAATAGAGGCCCAAATGAACTCAAAATTTAGTGATCTATAGCTTGTCAGAAAGGTCTCGACGAGATGAATCCAACCCCACTCTAAAAATACCGATTCGACACTGAACCTGAACTTACTAAAAATAGTAAGTAATGGCCATAAGCACATTGAGCCAACATAGAGGATGCCAATTAGAACCACAAACCACATGATAACTCTGAGCTCAATGCAACATCTGAGAGAGCCAACAGCTGACTGCCAAGTCACCAAAACAATGCCAAACTGACACTTACTAAAAATAGCAGTGTTCTCCAAGGACCAAAGAGAACAAACCTAGAAAAACCCAGAAAGATTGCCAACATGCAAGCACTTTACTATAAATAGTAATTATGGACAAGTTGTTTGAAATCTCTCTAGAAAGTGTCAACCAGCTCCACTGGATCACCCAAAACACATTGGTGACATTGAAATACTCCTCTGATTATGCTATCAACAACCCAGAAAGTCAACTTTGACTGAACTGCAAGAGAACTTGAAAATTGGGACATTACAGTCCGCCCTTCCTAAGGATTGCTTGTCCTCAAGCAATGCCAATACAAGCTCCAATCAACAGACTGAAACAAACTAAAACCAAAAATGATCCTGGGGTCCTAGGTTATTCTTAGCATAGAACCACCATGCCAACGCTGCGCTACTCTAATAAATCCTTCACCATGCAAAGAGTACTGAAGCAACACCTTAGAATCCAACTGAACTGTCATGTCAAACCTGTTACCACCTGGATCCCAACACATTAGAACCTCACATCCATCAATCATGAAGAGGTAATTAAATCTCAAAGTGTATGAACCACAACATCCCCTTCCATCCTCTACAGAATGCCTGTGGATGTGCTGACTATCCCACATAGGTGCTGGAAGATATGAAACTGCTCCTCTCAAATCAAGGGAATGAAAAAACTTTCATCCATCACCGCTGGGAAAACTAAATTTGCTATCATGCCTACTGACACTGTAACCTCTTTGAAACTATGTCTTCAATGGAAATTTTAGAGACAAAGAAGTTGCAAACTCCGTCTGGTGCATATCACCATGATGGTAATCTAATCTCTGACCTGCAAATAATCCTCTAAATGTATCTAAGTTAGCCACCTGCAATCCCTAGTTCCATCTTCTATAGACAACAACCCTTCATCCCATAGAGGATGGTATAAATCCTAAGCCAATCCACACTTACGCATCATCAAGTCATCTGTGTGTGGACTAAAGGAGAAATAATGAGCACTTCTCACTATATAGTCAAGGTAAAAAGCACCTGCCTATGTCAATGATTGACTTTTATAGTCATGAGGAACACACTCATCACTCACATCACATGAATCAGAAGATGGCTCATGTCTTTGATCTTGAATAGTTAACTGGATAGATGCTCTGGCAACCTTCTTTGCGTACCCAACAAGATACTCCCTATCATGAAACAATTGGAGATATTCTGATTTTACCTCCTCCAAAGCACTCCTGATGAAGTGCAAATCATGAATGTGAGTACCAGCTGAGACCCCATACTATTTCTTCTCCAACTCTATTGTCTAAAGAAGGTTCTCAACATTCCTATGAGTGCAATCAAGATGAGATAAGGTTGAATCAACCTTCTCTCCTATAACCTTCAGCTGATCTCTCCATTGTTGCAGCTCAATAAGATATCTATCCCAATCAGCTACATAGGATACAAACTCTAATTTGCTTCCAAGAGACAAAAACAAATCAACATGAGAACCGATCACACCACTGGATGATGCCCTACATATCTTTTGTGAAAATGATGAAGTAGTGTGGTGATTTGTCACACAACTCTCTGGGAAATTCACTACTAGACTACAAGAGCCCTCAATCATCTACTCTGCATCACCAAAAATGGGACAAACCTCAGGAACACCTAGTGCAACATATTGTTCCTAGCTACACTCATCCAACACAATCGTCCCATCTGTGTCACTTGCACCAATAAATTAAATGGATGTAGTCACATCCTCCACATACTCATTACCACCATCCGTAGATGTATGCTCATCACCACCCATTGCCATAGATATCTGAATGGTATATGTAGGTGATGAAGACTGCGTCAAGCTCAACTCCATGGTAAGCTCATCTATCCGTAAATTTGACTCTTGAAGGGCTATTTGAGCACTCTTCAAAGAGTCCATGTAAACCTCAAGCTCATAAGTGAGCTCATCAACCTCCACTTCCTTTCCCCTTAGAGCATCATGATAAATATAGTCAAGCCTAATGAGATGATTGCTATCTGATAATAGTTGTATGTAATTATTCTTCATTATCCCAACTACATCTCTAAGTGCCTGAAGCTCAGCAAGGGAAAGTCCTCTATCATCGTGTTCATCCATCCCAGGAGTACTCGAAATATAGGTTGCCAACATCTATCTAGCCATTTCAAAATGTTCCAAAGTTGTAGCAATCATATTATCATTAACCTTCAATTTCCTAGCTAAATGATGATACCCCTATGATGAATCATCTCCACACAAATATTTCGATTTGTAATCTGCACTATGGTATGAGGCTAAATCATCATCGCTCACTAAATGATTAGCAACATTGTGTGTGTTATTAACTTGGCACACAATATCATCAAAGGTACTGCTGCTATGTATCTCATAGAATGGCTCAAAAGACATTGTAGAATTTGCTGATTTGACAATATCTTTGCATACTTCTCCTTCCATAGTAACTGCATATCCATCCGAAGAGCGATCCTAGGACTCATCACCATTAAGTAAATTTTCTGTCTCATTCCTCTCTTCTCAGGTCTGATTTGCAAAAGGAGATTTTCTATGGCTTGAATCAGCATCACATAATTCATTATTAACACCCGAATCTTGAGTGTCAATGTTAGGGAACCCCACACATCTATCATCCTCACATGGAATTGCTGCTATCTCAAGAGTAGGCTCAACATTACTAATTTCTGTGGTAGTCTTCCCCAAATCAGCTAGCTCCTCAATGCATGCCTCCTGTTTTGTGATTATATACTCATCATACAGAGGCTCGGATTCAATTCTTTCATGTATCAAGTCTTCACTTACCTTTAGTGGTCTTGGCAAAAGATAGAACCCCTGAGACTTGTCAACTTCATAAAAAATTTCTGATTTATGATCAGCACTATGCAACACCGAATTTGATTTGTTTTCAAGGTTGATATCAACATCAATAATGTCATCAATGCCATCCCTCCAGCCCAACTGTGTAAATGAAGTAGGAACTGCAATATGACCAAAAGTAGATCCATTCCAAGTAGGACCCACATCCAATGTTGGGACCATCACACCCGGATCCCATGTGCTAAAGTGTTGTTTGCTCATATCAGTGAAAATGTGATCACTATTTTCCTCATGATTGGTGCCCTTTGTGAATAAATGATTTCCCATCATAGGCTGGGTTTGAGAGTCAAACCAACAACCACTTGTGTCATCAACACTAGAATAAGAAAAGAAATCATCATCTCTAGCTAGCGAAAGGATATCATCTATTGATCTCATCTCTTCACAAGGCATATCAACAACCACCTCTATTTCAACAACATTGGTGTCAATGTAAGTATCTCCCTCAATAGGCTTGGTTTGAAAGTCAAAACCAAGGCCACCTGAAGTAACAATACCAGGATAAGATAAAGTATCATCAAAAACTATTTTGAAGTCACCATCAAATTTGTGTTCTCCATGCCCTCATCTAAAAATGCATGAGTGGACTCAATATAGTCATCTGCCCCATAGGAATCACCAAGGAAATCATTAGAATCATCACTAGTTGAATCCAAACTAGGATCCACAGCTATTGTTTTATCCTTTTCATCATGCACCACCTCATTCATGGTAGTATCTTCTTTAATCTTATCTTCACAAATGTCATTGATATCAGGATTGTTGAGGAAATAACTGTCTATCTTCTATAACAACTGATTAGAATGTTGTCAGCACATGCTCAGTGCCTCTTTCTCTCTCCTACACCAATTTTTCAACATCTCTTGGACACTGAGCCCTTCCCAATCTTCATCATCCATTTCCTCTACCCTTACTATATCTAAACCTGCAAATGGATAATTATGGGGAACTTGAATACCTCACTGTGATCTATTTCATATGGGATAATACTAATGTGTAGTCTACATGTCTCATTTCATCTTCTGCATGTCTGGTTTAACCTCATAGGATGGCAAGATCTTTAGCTCTGATACCATTGTAATGTGTCATACCTATTTGTATTTTTTTAAAGATCTTTTTATGTGTTATTTTATTATTTTTTTGTGATCTTTCAGACTAGACAGAAGAATGCAGAAGGGGTTTTCAGTTTTCCTACAGATGTGTTACCAGAGCATATAATATAGAGCATAGAAGAGAAACCCAAAAAATGTACAATAGATATGCAGAAATTAACAGATACCCAAATAGTAAAATAGCCAATAAACAATTACTGTCACATACCCATGTTGAAATTTGCAACTTCACACAATAGTTGTAGCTAGACCAGCAATGGGTATGGCTAGAAATCACTCCAATCTCCCAAGAAATACAAACATGAGCATAGAAAATGATATCAGCAATACAAAGGGCTCCAAACACCTCTAGCAATGCAAAATACACAATACCCACAAAGAGAAATGAAGCCAAAATGCCCCCACATCACTTCTGGGGATGTACGGCCTATGCTGGAAGTGATGAACAACAACAAAATGGTGTATGGCCTCTAAAATAAGGCTGCAATAGACTGAATCTTGTCAGTAAGGTGGGGTGATCAGGCTAGGAAGAGAAATATGCCAAGAAACCACACAAATCTACCCACAAATATGGTACGACCTCCATGAGGGGTGTACGACCAGCCAAGGAAAAACACAACAGATAATAACAGCTCCAAATCCCAAATAAATCTGCCCTCAATCAACCACAAATTAGTCTTTCCAATCTGTAAATACAAACTCTCAATAAACTACATAAATATATCAAGAAATGCTTCAACTCTTCAATCAGTCAACGCCATTGAAGCACAATAGTGAACACTGAATGAATCCACCTCGAATAGCACCTTTAGGTGGTATTGCACATCTGTAGAATGCTTCTACTTAGGGAGATTTTCATCTCCAAGAGCCTTTGGTTCGAATCCTCAAACCCTAAAGCCAAGCTCCAAACCCTCGCAGGGAAAATCTCAAAAGAGAGAAGAAAATAATAAATCAAGCATATCTCAAATGAGGCACTTTTCCCTCTTTTATAACTCTCCAAGAGGGATGTTTTACTTTGGAGGGAAATATTTCTTTTAATTTCACTTTTAGTATTTCCCAATGTGAGCTCTCCATAAAATGACATATGTGACTTTTAAATATTTTATTTTTCATCAGTTAACTAATAAAACCTAAAGTCCAATATTAAATAATAATATTAATTTATGAACTTTAAAACAGAGGCTGAAATGAACTCAAAATTTAGTGATCTATAGCTCGTCGGAAAGGTCTTGACGAGACAAATCCAACCCCACTTTGAAAATTCTAATTTGACACTGAACCTAAACTTACTAAAAATAGTAAGTAACGGCCATAAGCACACTAAGCCAACATAGAGGATGCCAACTCGATCCACAAACCATCTAATAACTCTGAGCTCAATGTAACATCTAGGAGAGCCAATAACTAACTACCAAGTCACTAAAACAATGCCAAACAAACACTTACTAAATAAAGCCATTTTCTCTGAGGACCAAAGAGAACAAACCCAAAAAAACCTAGAAAGATTGCTGACATGCAAGCACTTACTATAAATAGTAAGTATAGACAAGTTGTTTGAAATCTCTCTGGAAAGTGTCAACCAACTCCATGGATCACCCAAATACATTGGTGACATCGAAATACTCCTCTTATTATACTGTCACCAACCCAGAAAGTCACCTTTGACTGAACTGCAAGAGAACTTGAAAATGGGGACATTATAGTCTATGGAACAAGGTGCATATGATATAGTGATGCTATGATAAGGTTTTGACATAGACCACCTGCATGTGGAGTTTGTAGTCAAGATCATTATTGGCAACTCACTGCATAAAGCTTTCTCCTATTTTTTAAGACTTTCCAATGTGGCTTCTATCTTTCTATCCAACACCATGGACCTCAACCAAGAGGTTGATTTTGTGACACTAATTAGTTTTGGCTTCGTATACGAGCATCTGTTCAACATAGATAGGGGGAAGAGTGCCTTGGATGGTTACAATATATCCAAAGGTAATGTACCTCTTGATAGTCTCTTTCCTATCAACCTCCTCTACTCCTATCTAGTCGTAGCGTGTGTCTATTGTGCATTCAAGATTAGACATTGCTCAAGCTACATCAACACCTTGCACAGTGTTTTCGAAACCCGCCAGTTTAAACTTCCCATTAGTTTAGATGCCAAGACAAGGGAAATATTTTTAGCCATAAGGTTCCTACAGCTATATTCTCTAGACCTAGAACCATGTCCCCGATCAATGGCACTACCTGCTCTCCGTCTTCCCACTACTACCTCCCGTCTATTAGAGAAGAGTAACTCCTGCCCTGACTAATTTCTAATATAAAGTAAAATAGGAATGTTCATTAAAAAAAATTATGTAACACATTACACACCCAAATTTCCCTTTGGTACGTAAATTTGATAAAGACTTTTTGTTAGATTTAGGATAGACAACTAAGAGGGGGGGTGAATCAGTTGTCCAAAACTTTCTTGCAATTAATCACTTAAATCATTTTCTTAATTCAGCAGCATAATAATAAATCAATCATGGAAACATAATGCAACAATTCAAGTGTAGAAACATATTAACACATATGACACCAAGATTTTTGACGTGGAAAATACAGTTAAGGGAAAAACCATGGGGTGACTAACCCAAGATTGTATTCTCTGTTAAAAGAATAGAAAGAACAAAATGGCACCTGCCAATTAGGGCTCACTGCCTGAGGACACTGCTCACAAGAGGCCCATTGCCTACAGGAGACACACTGTCTACAGAATAATAAGTATTACATACTTGAACTGAAGAATAACATCTTCACCATGCTTGAGTCAGTTCCATTTAAGCTCAATACTTATACTCTGCCTTTTTCTCTACTCCTCTCTGCCACACTCTCATCTCCACATGACACTTTTGAAATGACTTTACAACTCCTTATTTATACAAGATATCGACTTAGGGATAATCATCCAAGTCAATATACATTGCAGAGCAAATACACAAATACAACATGACTAAATACAAAAAGACTTCACGCGTATCAACACACTGTTGGCCACATAGATATGAGACTTCAATCTTCCTTTAGGAACACGCCATTCTTCACAAAATAACTTCAAGATCATCTGCAGGATGTGTAACTCATCCAGTCGACTAGACTTAGGAAGACCATCATCATCCAAAAGTAATTCTTCAATTATGAGCTCAATCTTCAATGTGGATCACCAACACTAACTGGACACAATCCAAAGACCTCCACAAGCTTTCCTGAATCACCAAGGACATCCACACTTCATCTACTTACTAAAATCATTCTCTTCTTCATCCAAAACCTCAAGAACATAGTCTATCATCACTATCATATTGGAATAGATGCTTACGGACCTTTAGAGCATGAACCAATTGAGTTGTCAATTCACATTGACTTCTTAAACACTCCACCAAATCTGCAAAACAAGATATTGTATTTCCGGATCTCACCGGACCTATCTATGTCACTCTATCACCTTTGAACACCTGCCAGAACTAGTTTTACTTAAGTGGACATAACTTGTTTAGATCTTCATACGGACCTCTAAAATCTTTACTGGATCATCTTAAGACACATATCTACAAACCCTTTGATGCACATCCTCTGATCTTCATCTTAGCTGGGATCTTTACCTCACTGTCTTCACTGTTCTTCTCTATTCCTGATAGGACTAATTTTCTCAATATCCTCAGCATACAGCTCATCCAATCCTTATCATCAATGCAACAGGAGTATGTTTACATCAATGACAACACTGGTTAGGCTCATACTTGCAACAATCTCCCCCTTTGTCATTGATGGTAACATATGATGTGAAAAACTATTTTAACCATCAAGACAAGAACTTCTCCTCACTGACATAACTCCCCCTATCAACAACAACCATTCACATGTCTTCTCTTCCTTTACTGCTCCCCCTTTGATCATCAACCACTTGTTTTTCACATGTCTTCTCTCCCCCTTTGACATCAATGGCAAAAGGCACATACTTGCATCAATTCAGAATCATACCAGTTGCTCCCCCTGAGTAGAAGCTTCCCAAACATCAATCTGGACCACAAAATATGACTTTGAGATCCACAGGACTGATGCACATTAGTGCACCTTAATTCAGAGCTGGAGGGGTAATAACCCCTAACTTCTCCCTGAGATACTCAAAAGAGTCCTTAGGTAGAGGTTTAGTAAAAATATCTGCAATCTGATCTTTGGAAGGCACAAACTCCAATATAACTTCATTCTTGTTCACTTGCTCTCTCAAAAAGTGAAACTTGATGGATATATGTTTAGTCTTTGAATGCAACATCGGATTCTTTGATATATTTATTGCACTTGAATTATCACAGAAGATTGTGATAGGTTCCTCATACTCAACTCTAATGTTTCTTGGCATTTTCTTCATCCACAAAACTTGAGTGCAACTACCTATTGCTACAATATATTTTGCTTCTGTAGTGGACAGAGATATTGCCTCTTGTATCTTGCTTAGCCAAGAAACCAATCTCTTCCCCAAAAAGAATTCTCCACCACTGGTACTCTTCCGATCATCCACATCTCCTACCCAATCTACATCAGTATATGCATGAAGAGAGAAATTATGATCTCTAGGATACCACAAACCATACTCAACTGTCCCTTTTAGATATCTAAAAATCCTTTTGATTGCCATGACATGAGATTCTCTAGGATCAACTTGGAATCTAGCAATAAGACCAACAACATTCATAATGTTAGGTCTAGTTTGAGCGAGATACAGTAATTGACCTATACTTTTTCTGATCAGCCTTAGGAGAGTCATCATCTTTGCTTAATTTATATTCAGTTGCCATGGGAGTACTCATTGGTTTTGAGTCTTCCATCCTCAATTTCTTCAACAATTCTTTCACATATTTGGTCTGAGAAATGAAGATTCTTTTCTTTGTTTGAATGATTTGCAGACCGAAGAAGAAATTCATTTCCCCAAACATGGACATCTCAAATTCACTTTTCATTTGATTTGCAAAAATTTTGCACATACTATCTCTTCCTCCAAAAATGATATCATCAACAAACACTTCAACAATCAAGATATTTTCATGATCAATTTTGAAATATAAATTACTGTCAATAGTACCTTTGTTGAAACCAATCTTGAAAAGATGTTTATCCAATCTTTCATACCAGGCTCTTGGGGCTTGCTTCAGTCCATACAATGCTTTCTTCAACTTGCAGACCATATCACCATGATCAGACAATTAAAATCCATTCGGTTGCTCAATGTATACTTCTTCTTCTAAGTCACCATTTAGGAAGGTAGACTTGACATCCATCTGATATACTTTTAAGTCCTTGAAGGTAGAAAACACAAGAAATAACTTGATTGCTTCAATTCTTGCCACCGGAGCAAAAGTTTCTTCAAAATCAACACCTTCTACTTGAAAGTAAGCCTTGCAGACCAATCTGGCTTTGTTTCTGACTACTTCACCAACTTCGTTCAGTTTGTTCTGGAAGACCCATTTTGTTCCAATCACATTGTTGTTTCTAGATCTAGGAACAAGATCCCAAGTGTGGTTTTTCTCAATTTGCATCAGCTCTTCCTCCATTGCTTTAGTCCAACTTTCATCATTGCATGCTTCATTCACTATCTTTGGTTCAATTTTTGAAATCAAACAATACTCTTCTGAGTCTTGAGAAACCTTTCTTCTTGTTTGAACACCTTTTATTTTATCACCTATGATCTGATCTTCAGAGTGATTCAGTCTTACATACCTGGGACTTTTGGAACTTTCTTGCACTTCTATTTCTTGAACAGGTTCATTCAAACTCATCTCTTCTTCCTGATTCACCGGATCAGTCTGAATCTGAATTTCAGAAGGTGCTTGAACTCCTTAGATCAAAACATCATTCTGATCATCTTCATCATATTCATAAAACCTTGAGGGGTTTTCAATACCTTCATGAACCTTCACATTTGTACTTTCTATAATATTTCTCAATCTTTTGTTATAACACCGGTATGCTTTTCTTTGAGTAGAATAACCCCAGAATATTCCTTCATCACTTCTAGCATCAAATTTACCTAGATCTTCATCTCTTTTAATGTAACATTTTCTACCAAAGAGTTTGAAATACCTCATAGTGGGAGTGATGCCAAACCATAGTTCATAAGGAGTCTTACCAGTATTGCTTCTAATTTGTACTCGATTAAGAGTATAGACTGCAGTGCTTACAGCTTCTCTCCAGTAGATCTGAGGAACATTTGCTTCCATCATCATGGTTCTACATGCTTCCTAGATGGTCTAGTTTTTTCTCTCCACTACTGCATTCTGCTGTGGAGTCCTTGGGGAAGACAACTGTCTTTTTATTCCATGTTTATCACAGAATTCTATGAACTCACTGGATGTGAATTCTCTACCTCTATCAGAACTTAGACATTTTATGTTCAATCTAGTTTCATTCTCTACCATAGCTTTGAATATTTTGAATTTCTCAAGAGCCTTTGATTTCTCTTTTAGAGAAGTCACCCACATCATTTGGGAGTAATCATCAATTAATAGCATGAAGTATCTATCACGTTTGACACTTCTGATTCTTGCCAGACCACATAGATCAGTATGAACTAAATCTAATAATCTAGTAGAAGACTGTTCCTTACTTTTGAATGTGACTCTTCTCTACTTACCCAACTGACATTCTTTACACAAGCTATTAGTAGGTTTCACCAGTCTTGGAAGATCTCTCACAACCTGGGTGTTTCTTATCTTGATGATATTATCAAAATTCACATGACACATTCTTCTATGCCACAACCAACTATGATCAATTTGAACAAATAAATAACTTATACCAGTACCAACCAAGTGGAAGATATTACCTTTTGTTTGAGCACCAAATGAAATCTCTATTCTGGAACTTTCAAAGATCTTGCATTTTCTATTTTTGAATCAGAGATCATAGCTTTTGTCCACCAACTATCCAACACTAAGAAGATTGTGCTTCAAACCTTCAACATAAAGTACATTACTGGTTTTGTTCTTTCCATCAAAAGAAATCGTTCCTCTACCCTTGATTCTGCCAGCAGAATTATCACCAAATTTTACCACTCTTCCATACCTTTCCAAATCTATGAACTTATTTTTGTCACCTGTCATATGGTGAGAGCATCCACTATCAATGACCCAATCATCCTTTTCTTCAACTTGGGCAACCAGAGCTCTTTCTACAATTTTGTGATTGACAGATTTAGAGGGCATTGGATCTTCTTCCTTGATGGCAATAAACACCAAGTCACTTCCAGATTTGTTTCCTGACTCTGATTCATCATCTGTTACTCCTTCATCATCATCTTCATGGACATAGTAACATTTCTTTTGAAACCTTGATATGTTAGGATTTGGCCTTGAAAATTTTTCCGGACACTTTGAGGCAAAATGACCAGTCTTATTGTAGTTAAAACATTTAAAAGGCAATTTCCCTTCATACTTACCAGATCCTCTTGGCAATCTTTTTGCAATAAGGGCTTTGGGTTGAGTAGCTTCTACTTCATCTTCTTCCAAGTCTTTTCTTGCTTTTTCATACCATGATAGTCTCTTTGAAGAGTTTTCTCCTGGATCAAACCTTTGTTTTCCTTTTACAAAGGCACTAGCTTTGAATGTAGATTCAGTCTTGGGGGGGGCATCTCCAAACTCGGTCAATTCAAATGCAGCCAATTTACCAATCAATTAATCTCTTGTGATACCTGAATAGGATCTGAATTCTTCAATGGCAGCAACCTTGTATTTGTAAGAATCAGGAAGGGATCTGAGAACTTTGCCAACAATCTCATCTTCATCCAAGATTCCACCAGCAAATCTAATGCCACAAACAAGTTCATTTACTCTTGGCATAAATGTAGTGATATTTTCATCTTCTCTCATATTCAGGTTTTCAAATTTTCCTTTCAGACTCTGTAGCTTGACACATTTAACATACTTGTCTCTTTCATGCAGAAGTTCCAGTTTTTGCCAAATCTCATATGTAGTTTTTAGATCAACAACATTTGTCAGCTCTAAATTAGATAAGGCACTAAGAAGAGCTTCTTTAGCCCACAGATTATTTTCAACATCTCTAATTTCATCTACGGTGCAACAATTTAAGTGCAGAAACACATTAACACATATGACACTAAGATTTTTGACGTGGAAAACCTGATTAAGGGAAAAACCACAGGGGGACTAACCCAAGATTGTATTCTCTATTAAAAGAATAGAAACAATAAAATGGCACATGCCAATTAGGGCTCACTACCTGAGCACACTGCTCACAAGAGGCCCACTACCTACAGGAGACACACTATCTATAGAATAATAAGTATTACATACTTGAACTAAAGAATAGCATCTTCACCACGCTTGAGTCAGTTCCATTTAAGCTCAATACTTCTATTCCGCCTTTCACTCTGCTCCTCTCTACCACACTCTCATCTCCACATTACACTTTTGAAATGTCTTTACAACTCCTTATTTATACAAGACATTGACTTAGGGATAATCATCCAAGTCAGCATACATTACAAAGCAAATACTCAAATACAACATGACTAATTACAAAACGACTTCACAGAGATCAATACACTGTCAGCCACATAGATCTAAGACGTAAATATTCCTTTAGGAACATGCCATTCTTCACAGAACAACTTCAAGATCATCCGCAGGATGTGTAACTCATCTGGTCGACTAGACTTAGGAAGACCATCATCATCCGGAAGTAATTCTTCAATTACGAGATCAATCTTCAATGCGGATCACCAAACATGAACTGGACACATCCAAAGAACTCCACAATCTTTCCTAAATCACCAAGAACATCTACACTACTTTTGCTTACTGAAATCATTCTCTTCTTCGTCTAAAACCTCAAGAACACAGTCTATCATCACTGTCATATTGGAATAGATGCTTGCGGACCTTTAGACCATGAACCAATTTAGTTGTCAATTCACATTGACTTCCTAAACACTCCACCAAATCTGCAAAACAAGATATTGTATTTCTGGATCTCACCGGACCTATCTGTGTCACTCTGTCACCTCTGAATGCCTGCTAGAACTTAATTAAGTGGCCATAACTTATTCAAATCTTCATGCGGACCTCTGAAATCTTTGCTGGATCATCTTAAGACACATATCTACAAACCCTTTGATGCGCATCCTCTGATCTTCATCCTAGCTGGGATCTTTACCTCACTCTCTTCACTGTTCTTCTCTGTTCCTAATAGAACTAATTTTCTCAATATCCTCAGCATACAGCTCATCCAATCCTTATCATCAATGCAACAGGAGTATGTTGACATCAATGACAACACCGGTTAGGCCCATACTTGTAACACTTTCTATTGGTAGAAAATCTATATTATTGAATTTGTGAAAAATATGAATTTTCCTTACATAATCTAAGCCAACTAAGTCTATAAATACTATGTTGGGATATATAGAAATGCAACAACCACTGGTCTGTGATGTCCTTAAGATTTTTGTGTCACTTAAGTGCTTCCCAATTACCATTCCTAATATACCTAATCTCAGTAGATTTTATTCGATACAAGATGAAAACTAGTCTTTCTTTCATTCTTTCTATGTCTTGGTTTTCTTGGGCTATTTTAATTATTGAATCTTGGCTAATGAAGCTACCCAACACTGTAGTCATAACCTCTACACTTTCTCGTGCCGCCATCTTTAGTGTGGTCTGGCTAGGGATAAACAACATGCTCTAACATTTGACTTTGGAGCTCCAACAAGATTAAGGGTAGGATCATGAGCATCAAGCCCTATAGGGATTGAGAGATTCAAGAAATGCTATAAGCACCTAAACTAGGGAAGAGATTGCAGCAAGAGTAGGAGCAATACACAATAGAGAAGGGTATATGACATCAATAGGAAGAGGACCAAGGAACTTTGAAGAGGAATCATCGTTAGAATAAAACAGTAAGATGCTCACGAAGGGCATTTTTCCACTTTGAAGAAGATCTCAAAATCCTATGTCACAAGCATTCTGAAGCCAAGTATTCATAGTAAAACACCACAGACAACAAAAAGTGATGCCCTCATAATAAGGGGCAGTGACTTTATTGATCAATTTTAAGATACAAAGGGGCAGTGACTTTATTGATCAATTTTAAGATACAAAGCAGTGGTTTTGTACAAGGATGATGTAGTTCATAATGACTGTCATTCTAGTTTGTCATTACAATTTGTATAACCAATTTATAACTGCTCATTCCAGTTTGTCATTGCAGTTTGTATAACCAATTTATAACTGTAACATTGTATATGTTGTTAACAATGTAATACTAATTATTATGCCAACATTCTCCCCTTATTACATTGTTCCTACAATAGTACCAAGGGACCCCCCTGAATGCTAAAATACTCAACAAAGCTGATTACATAATATAAATACATATTTTATAGATCTTATCCCAAAGAAAAAATCCTAGACCAAGTGGGGCTCCATCATGCTGTCTCATCTAGCCTCAGAAAGGCATAGCTTTGAGCTGTGTTCTTGAGCTCTTTAGTCCCAAGCTCTCAAATCACAGAGTCTTGAATTATGCGACAATGAACCCTAAGAGATACGACAGATCTTTGCTATTGTCTAGTGACCGTGAAAGGGTATAATTCTCATTCATATACTCTTTGTAGCTCGCTAGACAACAATCCATATTGAGCTCAACATCAAATCCCAAACCTGTCTCCAAAATAAAATCTTCACAAAACATACATTCTTCAAGTCCATCAGCATCAACAAAGAATAGAAAAACAACCAAAACCAAAAACACTTCTCATGCAAAGCATCATCTCAAAGCAAGAAGCTAACTTGAGATGATGGAAAGTCCTCCATCCTTCGATGCTACCTGTCTCCAATATGATGCTTAAAGGGCATATCCACATAAAGTAATAGCACTATCTGGTGGATCCTCATCCTCAATATCTGGTGGATCCTTATCATCTTCAATGCAAGCAAGGTTTCCTTCATTTTTCACCTTTCCTTTAAGAACATCACTAGCTCAAGTTCTACAATCCCAAGTAGGGTGACCGTTTTTCTTACAATAAAAACATTTGATTCTCTCTAATCTCTTGTAATTGCATCTTGAGAATAATTCTTTCTCCTAAGGATCATCTTTTGAATCTTTTGTTGTTCTCTTCTCTTCTACTAGAAGAGCATAAATCACACCTTCTAGAGTTTGTGAAGGTATTCGACTGAGTGTAAAAATAACATTGTTGTATTTTGAAGACAAGCTATTTAATAGGATGGCCTTGGCATCGTCATTATCTACCATAACCTTAACCTTTGCTAGTTGTCTAATGACAGACTACAAGTTACTTATATGATTTGACATTGTTATTCCATCTTCCATCTTAAATCTAAATAATTGAAGTTTTAGAGAAAACTTTGCATAAAGGGCTTTTACTCCAAACAATTTATTCAAATTATCCCAAATTTTGGCTGATGATTTATCCAAATAAATGTGGTGCAATTCAGTGTCAGAAAAAGCAAGACCAATTATAGCCTTGGCTATATCATCTCTACTACTCCAATCTAATAACTTATTTGCATTTGTAGGTGCTTTTTCCTTTCCACTTACTATTCCCCATAAATTTTTATTCATTCATTGTATTTTACTTTTCATTCTCCAAGTATGAAAATTAAAACTAGAATACTTGTCTAATGGATTCTCCATTTAAAAATAATACTCCAAAAGGAAATAGTAAGACCAAATTGACCTTCTTACTCATAATTCAATATATTTGCTTATAAAATTTTGCACTTCCATACACACTTAAATACATACCAATTTGAGATGATAATGGCATTGCAGATTATAGGTGACTGGCCACAGATGAATTACTGATCTTCTAAAGAGCTATTCGTTATTGCAAGAGAATCGCTTCTCTGGTAATGATAGTTGCACAATATACTATGGACTGAGACTGCAGATTATACGTCTTTACTAAATGCAACACAAATTCAATGGTCTATAAATAGCTTCAAACTATATTCTATTCTTTCATTAGCACTTAATAGCTTCCAATAGTTTCTAATGCCTCCTCGAACGCCTCTACATAAGTCTGGGGCTCTCCTTCAAGTGCAACCTTTCAACGCTGTCTGGGCTAGGTGCTTCCAGAACTCTATTGCCATCAGAAGCCAAACATGAAGGTTGGCTTTGATACCACATAAAAAAGGGGCAGTGACTTTATTGATCAATTTTAAATGATACAAAGTAGTGGTTTTATACAAGGATGATGTAGTTCATAATGACTATCATTGCACTTTGTATAACTAATTTATAACTGCTTCTTCCAGTTTGTCGTTACAGTTTGTATAACCAATTTATAACTGTAACATTGTATATGTAATTAACAATGTAACAATAACTATTATACCAACATTCATAGCACGTATTGTACCAAAAATGTAGAGGAAGTTTGAGTAGAATCTATTAGGAAAGGTTTTTCAACCTTGCACCTAATGCTAAGATTACAAACAATGCAATTTTTAGGTTGAAAATAGAAACAATCAATTTTGAACTATAGAGTTACTGTTTGGCCAAAATAAAAATTTTGGTTTATTCAACACTATTTACCTACTTCCTATCATGTGGACCTCTTTGTGCTCTACAATTTAAAAAGAACAGGACCAATCATCCTGCTAGGTCATAAGTCATGGTCTCTAGAAGTTGGGTCTCCTGCATTGAAATTGTAAAAACATCAACCATAAAAGAGTTGTAAATGGTAGTTACACTTGTTGACCAAAATGTCATAAGGCATATTTGGATGGGGACAATGGACCCAAAATGGAATACCCAACTTGGTGAGTGGATTATAACAAGGTTATGATAGGTGTAAGGAATATGCTTTTCTTAGCCTATGGACTCATCTTGGAATTTGGGTGTTGGATTTCTGACTAAGGATTTGGGTGCCACTATTTTGGGTCATCTTATCTCATGCTTTTCTAGTTACAATTTGATGGTTTCATATATGTATCTCCTTATGAAGGCTTTCTCTGCAAGTGTATTATAACTGTGTTTTTTATTGAGTAATACATTGAGCTACTTTTGAGTGTGGGGTTTTTCTCATAAAGTGTTTTCCCCATGCAGACCTATGTTATAGTATATTATATTTTTTTATGCTTATATGTGTTTCTACTTACTATAATTGTTAAAAAAATAAAATTTGTGCAACACTCTCCTCAGAAGTTTAGTGTAGCAAGTGTTTTTGCATACCTTGCTTCCTTTTAGAATTAACATTGGAAAAATGTTGAAGGATTCCATAATAGAGTTGAAAGGTGGAAACCATGGCTTGAGCATGATGGAATGGTGGCCCAAACATCAAATACATCCATCATAGCATCTTTGTTAGAAATTGAGGTTAAGACCATGAAAAGAAACACTAGCACATAGGCAGATATGAATTTTACCATCCATTAGAGGATGCCAATGCTCATAAATCCATCTATTTTTCTCAGATAGTTGAGGCCACAATCAAGTAAATCTACAAATGAAAACCTTCTCAAAAAATAAGTCTCATTTTGAATCACAGCTTCCCCCAAAATGATAACAAGTGTGAACTAGATGCACTTGAGCACAATCTTTAGAAGAAGAGAGGTGGAAGGTGCAACACCCTTCAAAGCCATGACCATGAAAGAGGGGCCATAAAGAATAGAGCCCCCACCAAGAGAGGCCTTATGCCCATCCAAGATTTTTAATGTATTAGGAGTCACAGACATCATAAAAGGAGAAACTTGCAAAGTACAAACAAAATTGTGCATCTTAATAGGACAAGGAGTCAAATTATTTCCACCACATGGCACAATAGTAGGAACACCATCAAAGCTAGAAATCTTTGCAATGGAAGGTTCTTATAGTAGAGGTGATCAGAAAGAGGTTGAGGTAAAGACAATTGGGAGAGATTTGAACTTTTGTTATAAATATAATATTTAACTGATTATGTTTTGCCATAAGTTAATTTAATCTTGAACCTTTTATTTATTCTTGTCATCCATCATGATTGATATGTTATATGTAGGATTTCCTAGCCTAGATGAAACCATAGATGTGGGCAGGTATCCTTTGACACAATTATTCTCACATCCTTTTCTCCTTATTTCAAATCCTTTTTGGAACCACATATATCAAGTTGACCCTTATGGAGATTCTAGCTATTACTTATCATCTTACAAGAAAAATGCTTCAAATTGAGTACTTAGAATGTTATAGTTGAAGACAAGATTGAGAACACTAGTAAGCATAAAAGGGACTTGTTCCACATCATTAGGATGAAGTTAAATAATTATTCATTGTATTATCATACTGCATATTGATTCTACTCTTGTCAACACCATAAGCATGCTATACATCATTGTCTTGTGTGTATTTAGTCTTTAGTAAATTGACAATGAGGCTTGATTGACATCAACAAAGTGAGTTAGCTTCCATTGACCCATAATGAGATCCTAAAGCTTCGTAGCATCATAATCCCAAATGAAATATCACCCATATGTGGCATAATATTTCTAAAGAAAGAGAGATCACAAGCTAGAACTATAGATTTTGGGACAAAGTTGTTGATTTCTTGTGTATAAAATTGTAGTTGTGGTTGCATCCTTCAACAAATAGAGATAAATGACAATTATGTAGCAATGTGTACAATAGAGTTATGATATTAGAAGTTTAAACCCAATCATTGTGTATTAGTTACAAATAAAATATATGTTGTCAACTAGTTATATTAGACAAATATTGCTAAGTACCTCAAATCCCTTCATTTTCATTTCATGTTTCAATATCAATGCATGTATTATCAATGTCTATATACTTCATAATTGTTTTATCATTTACTTAGGCTGGGATAATTTGTAGGATGTGTTTTTATCTCTATAATTAGTGAATAGAAGATATACTCACAAACAACATGCTTAAACTCCTCTACTAAAAATATTGAGAGCTAGTTTGAAATCAAAATCTTCTTCTAATCTTACTATTTTAAGGATCAAAGAACTTGAAGTGATTAATATTTAAGCACAACTATAGTGAACTAAAACCATTACTATTGCAATAAAGACACAAAATTGTAGTCACAAAATGCTCAGTTTATTTTGATTTTAGCAACAAGTTTTGGGGTGTTTTGAGTATTGTTCCTAGTTTTGTTGCAAGCTAGAAAATATGGTAAGTTTTCAAAGTAAAGTACAAAGTGGCACTGATAGAGGCATACCAAAGAGTAGTGACACACTAAATATGGGATCAAATCTCTATAGTATAGGATGAATTTGTAAATGTAGAAGTGAATCATAGGCACAAACCCAACCCAAGATAGAGCAGACATTCGGTACAGAATTTGAGGTAACATATACACTTAGAGGCAATGTTTCCAAAATTAGAGACAATCAAATACATAAGCTATATCGAAGTTACTCATCAATTATTGCATTTACTTTCCATACAATGCCCATAGTTGTCAATTACTAATCTAGGTTAATTTATGTTGAGTTGCACTTGTTTAATCTAATCACCCTAGATTATGTTTAGAGAAATTTTATTTTCTCTTACAATCATAAATACATCCACCTAAAAGACACCAATAAGACTATTTTATGGTAGTGTAATGGTAAAACATAATTTCAATTAGTTAAACTTCTAAATGACCACTTTTAAATCATGTAAAATATTAATACTACTTCCACATAACATATCTATCTAAAAATTATATTTTAAATAAATGTCTTAAAATAATAAAAAATAATACTATAAATATAATGAAATAATCTTTTTACTATAAGAATGTGTAGTAAATAGATAAATTATTTTTTTAATGTTATTACCAATAAAACATTTAAATAATTTTAAAATATATAAGTTAGATTTTAAATGGAAACAAAATATTTAATAGTTTTTAAAAAAATTATAATTGCTATTTTTCTTTTCATTTTTTTTTAATTACTTTGATTTTATAGAATCATAGCTTATGTATATTTTAAATAAATATTTTAACAATATAAATGGCTATATATATTATTTTTATATTTTCATTTTTGAGAGTTTAAAACTATGTTAAAATTCCTCTTCCATGATCCAAAATGTATGGAGTCCACTTGAGAGAATGTACATTGTAAGTTGACAAAGAAACATAAGCACTTAAATTTAGATATTTCCCACGTATTTCCCTTTGAGAAATTAGATCCTTTTTCGATCTTCCACAAAAGATTATTTATAGAAATGGTGAAAGCATCATGGAATTCATTAAATTAAACAAGGCCTCACATAATGTTAAAGATATTGTTCCTCGTCATCTCTTTCCTTTGTTCCTAGGAGATTTTGTGCAGAGCATCTACAATGTTGATTTTTCTTTCTCTAACCGTCTCCATGGGGATAAAAACTAAACAGGAATTTGTATCAGCAGGCCGATGCCAAACATACTGATAGTAAGCAGTGAAGGGGTCAAATAACATAGGGTTGCATCCTGCAACAAGAGAATCAAATAATGATCTATGAGTGGGGCTGTCACTACTTGGCAACAGATGAAAGATTTGACAGTGTAAAATCTAAGGAGAGTACCAAATACAACAATCCCTCTGAAAAAGGTCAGTCTAACTTGATAGAAGTAGAACATGCAACTAAATTTTTAAATAATATGTATCAGTTATTAACAAGAATAGCAGTGAGACAAGCCAAAGAACTGTAAAAAAATAATCTCAAATCAGATGTCAACATAAGATACACTGAAAAAATATAAACCTCACCAATGTTACCAATGGTCACTTTATTAGGAATGACTGAGGAGAGGTTAACCACATTCTTTGCTTCACTCTGTTTGGTGTGGAGCTTGATCAGTCTCCAAATGGGAGATTGTTGGTAGGTGGCGACTGATCATGCAAGTACTGTACACTAGTTATTATTTCTATGTATTTCCATTCCTCTGTTTAATCTTTATTTGCATTTAATTGATATCTTCTGCCAGCTAACCCTAGCACACTCCAAGTGAGACATAAATTATCCATAAATTAGTCTTGTTGATGTGATTATTAGTCTCATTAACACGAATAAAAGTTTCCACAACAAACCTTTATCATCTTGAAAGATACGATAAATTCAGAATGAATTTATGATCCCAAGTCTCCATTAGTTAGTTCTTGATCTTTTGACAGTCACTCAGAGTTGATGTGTGTTGCTATTATTATTTTCAGGGCCTTATGTGCTTCAATAATTCCTATAAAGTTCTTCAATATTCCTTCAAATATTCCATCCTTTATGCCTACTCTACACAAATTTTCAATAATTATGTTAAACCTTACACTATTAACTGGGGATTTAAACAAATTAATCCTAACTTTGAGTAATTCACTAGAATTTGTCTCTGATTTAAACTAATTATGAATATAATTCTAAATTCAATTAGTTCTTCTGATATTATCCCTATCTGAACTAATATTTGCTTCTACACTTCAAATCTACTCAAAGATTGTGTCTATAAGCATGTATTTCACTATAATTTGCCATTATTTGCATGATATCGACTATGATGTGTAGTTCTTACTATAATATGCTTTGGATATATGATTATTTGCACTAATTTAACATATTTTCATTGAATTTGCTTATGATTCATCATTGTTTACGGTTATTCAAAAGTTGTCTATGAAATTGAAAATGAGAAAATAGAGTTTAGAGATTGAAATTCCTAAAATTACTTAAATTTGACCAATGAACCCTATACATCTTCTGATACTACAATGAAGAGAAGTAAACTAAATCATACTTTACTAGAATGTTCTGCAAATCCATATGATCTGGTGCAATTCTTCTAGGAAACTTGACAATAATGTGCAATAAAATGAAAGCACTTCTATTGAACGCAACATTTCACCATTACACATCCAGAAATCAACTGGAAGATTACATAGGATTTACAATGAGGATGTAATCTACAAGTTCATCTCCATCAAGTATGCAAAGAACATGTACATTTACAATGGTCTAGAGAAAGAACCTTATGAGAGAATTCACCAAGCTACAGAACATCACAACTTGTGCTTCGAATTGATATAATTCAGCCTCCCTTATTTTCAACAATTAAATGTCCATTAGTCTTAGTAATGCAATCTCATTAGCTTTAGTAATTTGACCTCTTCCCACATATGTGATAATTGGTTCCCCCTAAAAATGAGAAATCACAGTTTTTTTATAGACCAAAGGCCAAAAATGGTTACATTTGATCCAATAGTTAGGATCCACTTATAATAATCAATGACTCAAATTGATAGCACGTAATTGCCAGTTGTCAATACAGTTGGAAACAACTAGAAAAAGGAATATTCCAACATCTTTTATAGTTGCCAATCCTTCCTGCTGGAAGATAGCACATTTGCTACCATCTTCTAGTTCTGTTTCATGCCTTCTTTGTTTATCTACATTTTCATCCATTTTAGCCTTCCTTTCCAGATCCAGCTCCAATTCTATTGATTGTGCAATCTATGTAACATCTTCTCCAAATTTTAATTAGCTCCAATATCATGCAATAAACATAGAGAATTTAATCGTCTAAATTAAAATATTTTAAATTTCAACCCTTACCTATAAACTTGCCATTTTGCCCCTTTATCGGCAAAATATGGTCTCCTGAACCATGGCTATAAGTCCCTTTGACCGTTGAACTTTAACCTTTTAACATCATCACCATTTATCAAAGAAATTTAACTTTTATGAACTTTCACCTTTTCTATCATTCAGTCGGCAATTTTAAGTTCTTCAAAACTTAACCATATTACTTGCTTATTAGCAAATGTTCCCATTTATGAACTTTTCCTCTTTGCCTTATCTTCTATGTTATCAGCGAAAGTTTAAATTATGAACCTTTCCTTTACATAGCAGTTTATCGACAAAATTTAGGTTTTACGAACCTTGCCCATTTCTTAAGCTTGTTGGCAAAAAATGAGTTCTATGAACTTTTACCCCTTAGGGTTTATCGACAAATTTAACAAAATCCAATCTTGGCCTTGCGGATTAATCAACAAAATGTGCCACTCCTGTACCATGCCTTGTTATCAGTAAATTGGGAGATTTTAGAACTTAGCCTTGCGGCTTAATCAAAAAAATGTACCAACCCCGAACCATGCCTTGTTATCGGCAAATCGAGAAACTTCAAAACTTGTGAACTAGTTCCTAAACCCTTAGTTCTACTGATGGGAGTTTTCCTAACAAGGCATTTGCCTAAGAAATTTCTAACATTTTGGCTCTACAATGTGTTTATTGGTGAAAGTTTGCAACAATGAAACTTCAAAAGAATGTCAACTCTATCAGCAAATCAGCTCAAATCAGAACCTTGCCCTTACTTATGAAAACTTCTTGATCCTTCCCTTGTTATTGGCAAATCACAAAAATCCTCAACTTTAAAACTAGTTCCATAACCCAAAGTTTTGTTGATAAAGGTTTTACCGATAATATCTTGTCTTAATCAAATCTAACATTTTCGGTTCCAAAAGCATGTTGTCGGCAAAAGTTGAAAACTTCAAACCAGGACATATAGTTCAGAAAACTAGAGTTCACCTGATGGAAATTTTCTCGATAAGGCTTTGCCTTAGACAAATGCTAAGTCCTTCCCTACTCAATAATGTGGAGAAATTTATGAACAAAAAGGACTTATGGAATGTGCTCTCTATCGGTTAGTCGGGAAATTGGCAAACTATCAAACCCACTAACCTACAAAAAAATACTAAGTTCTTTTCTAGGAGATTTTCCTGATAACACTAGATTTAATCATTTTGACCAAGGCAAACACACAACTTTGACCAAGCGTAACTTTTTTATTTGAAGGAATTTTAGCATAGTTCCAAATAAAAAGTTGCATAGAATTGAATTCTCTATCTAATGGTGACCTCTATTAGGGATTTCACTGAACTTGACCTTTGACTATGGATCAGGACTTGACATTTGACCATACCACCCAAAGAGAAAAAACACACAAGCAAAACAAAAAAGTTGGGTCCCTGTTTTGCTAGGGCAAAATGGGGCATGTTGTGAGACCCCACAACAAATCTATTACATTTTCTTGACCGAATGATAAGTTTGTACTAGAATCTAATTTTGGTATTTGTTGAAATGTGAAGTAAGTTTTACTTATTCCAACACTGATGAGTGGGTGACAACGAGTACCTACCTAGTGCCTCATGGACCCACTCGGCAAGGTCGAAGGCCAAGGAATTGAAACCAAAGGTTGTCAGACAAGAGGTTTTTTTTGGTCATGTACCATGTGTACACCTTGCAAAATTGCATGGGAAGTGCTACTCGACCTATGCATGAAAATCTATCTTTAGATTTGATTTAGTTTTTGCATGTGCTTTTTCATGATTATTTAAGTTAGTCAAGTTTGAATGTCAAAGCATGAGAAAAAAGTTTTTGTAACTGTTGATGATTGTTTTTACATATTCATAACAAAAGTTAAAATTCATAAAATGAACCTAACTGTCTTGAAAGATATGAAGAAATCAATTAAGATTACTTAATACCAAGTTTCCGTATGGTTAGGTCTTGACCTTGTGGACAGTTTAGTAGGTTAATATGAAGCTGTAATATGAAAGGGGCCTTACTTGATTTAAGGTGATTGATGACTTACTGGACTTGAATTATGCAAACGGTTACAAATATCAACAAATTATCTATCTCTTTGCATAAATTTGTTACTGTATCATGAAGCTTTGTATGATTTATATTAAAACATGCTTTTCTTTTCAAATATTTATGAATATTGCCAAATATCAACTCAATTGTTCCTATTTCTTTGAAATGCTAGACAATCTCCTTTGAATTTCTGTGTTTAAGATAAATATTTCAAATTGTTTGGGAAAAGATAGAGAAATTTAAATTGAACGTCATTCTACTACAGGATCTAAATGCTCTGTTGTGCACGTGGTAAGAAATACAACAAATTCAATTAAATCAATAGACTAAATCGTTAAATGTGAATGTCCTGAGTATTTTCACAAACATGCATTCAAGATTGCGAGATTTAAGAGATACTATTTGAAATACAAAGAAGAGCCAGAAGACACTCAGAATATAGATGCAGAATTCTAGATTCATTTGTATTTAAAACACACAATCATATATGATTTACAATGTATGAATGACTCTTAGCTTCATTAATCAAATTCACAAAAACTTACAACGCTTTACAGATACAATAAGAAAGCTAGACATTCCACGCATTCCTTAGTGCAGACACAGGTGACCTCCTCTAAACTAAAATATTCCTTCTACTCAAAGTCTTAGAACAAATTACAACTGCTAGCTATTTTCTAAAAATCCCTGTGTAAGTAATGTACAGGTAGCAAAGTTTCTTATATAGATTTTGAACTTCATATTGCTACGGCTACAACTCTATCTACGATTGAGATCCTTCTATTATCAATCAACGGTGTACATTCATCTCTAACCATCTATCAAAATATCTAAATGGCATCCTTTCCCTCTCAAAGGATGCTGTTGGAATCTTTCAAAAAATAAGATTCCCCTTCTTCATTGACTTTCTCTCGCTGATACTCTTATTTGACTTCTTCTCAAAACCATTGTCTTCTCATTTTTTAAATATGTTTTAAAATTACTGAGTACACCTTTTACAAAGGTACGGTCCCCTCCTGGACTCTTTGCCCATATGTATTCTTGCATTACAACTCCTTCCCTCAACTTCTTTTCTATGTTCTCTGAGCCTTCTCTTCTCTTCTTATACTTCTTCGTTTTAGCACTTTCTTCCATTAATGTACCCATCATCTGTTTGCTGAGATTTGCATCCAGATTCTCTATGCATGTTGTAAATATGACATTAAACTCTATTAATACCATTTCTAACTCATATGATGGCACTTCCATATATTCATGTTCTAGGAATCTTTCTATTATTTTCTTTTGCATTTTTATCATTTCATCATCTTTCTCTTCTAGATCTTGTACAACTATTATACATTTTCTGAGGTTATCTTCCTCAAATTTAAGCTCTAATCTTGTCCGTGGCAATTGATTTTCTAGTGAAGGGGTAATTACTCCTTCATTAATTAATTCCTCTACTCTTTCTTCTATTTCTATCAACTGTGTCAGGTCGGACCTGCACTCTTCCCTTCTAAATTGATAATTGTGTACAAGTATATTGCACTTATTCTTTTCTTTTGCAACTACCTCCCAGCATTTCACAGTTTCCTTTATTATCTGCTCACCTTCTTGTATAAAATTCTTGACCCATTCATCAAGAATATTGGCCTTGAGCCTTTTATTTTCTATGTCCCTTATTTCTTCTTTGGATACCACTGCTATGTTATTAGGTAGTTCCGGGACTGTTGCACTGGGATCAAATATCCCTTTAATAAATTATTGAAGTTGGACAATGTGTCCTTTTAAGTATTCCTATTTATCATTGTATTTTCTTAGCATCTCTTCTGTCACTTGGTGTATATCCTCCCATTCATTAATGTATTGTTCTCTTGTAGAATGCCCAAGGTCAAAATTTAATGTCTTATACTCATCCAAGGCTATTTCACCTTTTTCCTTTTCCTTCTGTGGTATGGCTAGGTTCAGCATTCTAGATTCATCTGGACCTCTTGTTGATAACTGAGAGGGGGGGTGAATCAGTTATCCTAATTATTTCCTTTATTGAACTTTCCTTTTAATTGAAGCAGCATAAAATCAAACAAAAAAATATTAACCATAAAACAAGAAACACATGACACAGTATTTTTGACGTGGAAACCCTGTTAAGGGAAAAAAACCACGGGGTGATTAACCCAAAATTATTCTCTGTTAGAAGAATAGGAAATTACAAAGATGGCACTTGCCAATTAGGGCTCACTGCCCGAGCACACTGCTCACAAGAGGCCCACTGCCTACAAGAAGACACACTGTCTACAAAGTGATGAGAATCACAGTCTTGAACTGATTGGAAGCATCTGCATATGCTGGAGTTCAGTTCCGGTTAGGCTCAGTACACTGATCTGCTGCACTTCATCTTTCCTCTGTTCTTTATTCTGCTATCTTCCACATACCGGATCCTTTTTGCTACCTCTGCTCTTTCTCTGGACTTATTCGCATATCTCTCCACACTGACACACATTTCACAACTAAATCCATCCTCTATATATATCCGCACAAGTAATTTCATCACCTTTCTAGTCGGCATCCGGAACAGTCTAGTTTCTTACAAACTCTCATTCTGTCGGCTGAATCCTTCCTCACCAAGCAATGCGGATCAAGCATATACTTGTAGATATCATTAATCATGTCAGCCAAACATGATTCATGCCTTCACAACCTCTGTCATCAACAGTAACCCATCCGGAAAGTAGTCTGATACTCTGTCAGTCAGTTCTTCCTCTGTTTTCACTGTCTCTCAGGAATCCGGTACTCAACCATTCATATCTTTTTCTTTGTCCATCACCGGAGGCTAAATCCTTGGAATATACCACTCAAGGTAGTCCTCTTGACTTCCCCAAATCCGCACTGCACCAAGACACTTCCTCTGAGAGGTCCGGACCAATCTGTCGGACCTTGCCACATGCTCTGTTCTTCTTCACCGGACCACAACATTCTTTATTCTGACTTCCGGTAGAGACATATCATGTCTTGCGGATATGTGGGATGACCTTTGTTGCCATCAATGACAACAACCATGAATCCATATAGTGTCTCTTGCCAACAATCTCCCCCTTTGGCATTGATGGCAACACTTAGTGAAAAATGACTAAGTGTTTTCACTATGCTCCCCCTTTGCTGATGCTCTGTCTTTATATACAATTTTCGGAACTCCCCCTTAGTTGGATCCCTCATTTTTCACTGCTCCTCACTCCCCCTTTGACATCAATGGCAAAGGGTAGGGTCCGCATATCAAAATTTTCAAAAATTTCTTATACTTAGCCGCATATTTATATACTCACATATATTGAAGAATGTCTGCAAAGGATGTCTGTAATTGAATCATTTCGGTAGCCCAGCTTTGCTTCATTCTGTCCAAAATTGAAATGTGACCACTTAACAAAAATGCAAACGCTTCTGCCCGCTTGAGATCTGTCGGATCTTTTGTTTGGGCAGTGGTCCTAGCATCACTGATGGCCTCATGCATGGTTTCCAACTTAGGGATTATAATCCTTCTAAGTTCTCCCATCTGGTTGGTGATGTTCTTCCTTTCCTTCTCAAGATTCTTTATTTCGTTCAAGACTGCAATAGTCTGACATTCTTGATTTATTATAGAGGAAGAGAGAGGATCAAAACTTTGAGATAAGCTTTGTAGCTTATCCTGTTCCTCTTTTATTTTCTTGTCAAATGCTGCTGTTGCCTTTGACCAGGATATACAAAATTTATAGATATCACCGCCATCCTTAAGAGCATTCTCTAAGCTCCTTATTCCAATGCTTACAATCTTCCTATCCTTAGAGATTAATTCTAATATTTCTGAAAATCTCTTATCCAAAAATTCCTTCCGGACCTTTTCTTCAGCTGATTTTTCTAAAGAATCAAAATGTGTATCAACACTGCTGACTAAGGTTTTTAGATTACCGGAAGTGGAGGCTGTCGGATCTATCTGGATTGATGGCATGATCTTTACAAGTATTCCGAAAGCAGCCTCTATCAACTCACAGTCTTCCATATGAGACTTCAGGAGCTTTTCATTTGCCTTGGCATTTGCAAATGAAGCTATCTTCATTGTTTGTACCAGAGAGAGAGACTCAAAATCAAATGGACCTTTGAGAAGCTCCGGTTCATCAATCTCTAGAGTTTCTTTACTCAAAAATTGTTGAACAGTTTGTGCAGTGTCTCTTGCCGGAGACAGATGTTTCTTTTCTTCTGCAGTCTTAGAACTGTCAACCTCTTTGTCTTTCACCACTGTTTCCTTCTCCTGTAGTTGCTCTTCTTCTTTGGATCCGGAGACTGTAGGGGAAACCGGAGGAGAGATGCTAACTTGTTCATGGGCCACTTCTTCTTGAGCAGAGGGTTCCAAGTCCTCACTTGTCTGTTCAGGGCTCACTTCTTCCGGAACAGAAGATTCCAAATCAGCAGCTGTTTCTGCACCTAAGTCCTCTACAACAAGAAGATTGAACCTTTTGAAGGCCTTTCGGAGGATCTCTTCTGTTTCTTGGGCCACTTTTTCAGTCTCACCAAGCATGAGTTGATTCATCCTGGCTTTGCTTCTGAACTCATCTTTACAGTCCTTGAAGATAATGTTCATTGTCTTGGGATCAATTTGAGGATATAGCTGAATAGCTATCTGCTCCCGGATCTCAAGATCTTTAGCATGAGCATTATTTTTTCTCACTTCCATTTCCTTTTCTAGGCTTTTAGGAATAAGAGATATTATTTCAATGAAAGCCTTATTATATATGTTAAGATATTTCACTGTGGCCTCCTGCAGAGTCTTTTGGTCGGCCTCATTGAAGTCATCATATGATTCAGTCATTGGTTGAAGGTTTCCATCCACCGTGACCGACTTGATTATGCTCTCTAGTGACAGAGTGGGCTTTTTAACAGTTACCTCTGCCATTTCCTCCTTGTCTTGGCCTGTGGAGGGCTTACCGGATCCTTTCTTTTTCTGTTTCTTTACTTCTCTTACTCCTTCATCTGATTCTGTCTCCTCTTCATCCTTTTGGCTTCCATAAGCCCTTGTGGCTTTTGCCTTTGATCTCTTACCGGATGCCTAGACTTCCGGTTTTGAACTTTTGGTTGAGGGAGGTGCAGATCTCTTTGTTGATCCGGTCCGGGTGGGAGCTCCAACCGGAGCACTTTCTTTGCTTTTCTCTTCTTCCTCGGCCTTCCTCCTCTTTTCCCGGCCGGCATCAAGTGCCTCCTTTGAGATACTTAGGCCTTGAGCAATGTGCTCTACTTCTTTTCTTACCTTTCTTTTAATCTCAGGTTCCCTGAGTTCTACATGTATCTTTACACTCAGCTCCTCAAAGGTTCCAAACCTTTCTGCCTTAGGATCTTTGGGCTGACTTAGCATGTGTTGAACATGTAGCTCCACTATCTGTTCATCAACTTCATACCCCATGGGCATGATCCAGACAGTCCTTGGCTCCACTGCCTCCATTAGGCACTGATCAGTGTCAACCATAAAGCACACTGAGTCCTTGTATTTCTCAATGAGAGACTGGGGAATTCTCTCTCTTGCTTGCATCATGCTCTGAAAGTTTTTGAAGTATCCCCATAGAGCTGTATTTCTCGCTTTTGCATCCCCAAGTCCATGCAAATAGTCTCTTATCTGGACTGCAACAGGTTTGTCATTTTGCCATACCCATCCACTTGTTCCGGGTAGCTCATTCATGAAGTAGAAGAATAGACATACAATCAGAGTACCATACTTAAAGGAATTCTTCTTATCCTTCTTGATTTTCTGTATGTTTTCCATTAATTGGCTTAGTAGTAGTTCGCAGAGATCATATTCTGCATTCTTTCTTAACATTTCATAAGCAGTGTATATTGCAGTTCCGGATACAGAATTCTCCCTGCTGGAGTGATAGATCTTGTATCCTATTATCATTGATGCATATTTGATATCCGGATCGGAGATGTCTTCAATGGTCATTGCCCTTTTGTCAAATTTTGATCCAGTGGCCTCAGTTACAATGTTGTTCTTGACAGATTTGAGGATAGGTACTCCTCCGGAAGAGTGTAGGCCAGTTACTGCTCTAATTGCCTCTTTTGTGATCTTGCAGGGTCTATCTAGCCATAGAAAGTTGTCATGCATTCTGCTCAGTACATACCGGACCCATTCATCCTCTTCAAAACAGGGGAAATGAATAAATTGCTCAAATTGTTTCTTCTGAATATCCTTATACTCTGGTTTAAGCTCAAAGGCATTGTCAATCAGCTGCTTGTGATAGAGGTCTCTTAATTTGAATTCCCCAAATTCCTCAATGTTTGCATGTATGTAAACCCTAATGTCTTCGGTGTGTAAAACTCCGTGGGGAACACTAGAGAAGGCTCCTAGTGGGTCTACCTCCAATGATTTGTAGGGATGTTTCTTGAATGAGGGGCGAGGTCTATCAGAGATCTTAACTATGTTTGGAGTAGCCATTCTTCAAAGATTTGCAGTGAGGTAACGAAAAACGGAGAATACCTTATGCGCCTTCGATTTGCACGGAGTGGTTGGATTGATTTCTTTATACAATAGCTTTGGCAGGAGATCCTTGGTGCTTGATGAACCTTGTTGCAGAGCTCCACTTTTCGCTTCTTCTCGAGTGCAGAATGAGCAAATGACCTTTGAGAAATCCCTTAAATTGCTCCGCGAACCCTAATACCTGTCTGCAATAAATGCTTCACCTACATCATTCCGGTTTGCCTTGTCTGGATAGCTTGGAGTATCCCGGATTAGTCCTGATCTGTGGATATCATCCGGATCTTTCAATCATGAATAAATCGAGATAGCATATTACAAGATCATCTCAAACACTCTGTCCAATCCGCAGAACAAGATAGTGCATTTCCGGATCTTTCCGGACCTTTTTGTAATCTTCTATCATACCGGAGCATCTCCCTGAACAGGTCTTATTTGATTGATCACAGCTTCTTCATAACTTCATGCGGACCTCTGAAAACTTGACTAAAGTATCTCAAGACTCATATCTACAAACCCTTTGATCCGCATCTTGTGCCACATCCGGTACCACTTGTTTGGCTGGGGGAACAAGATTTTCTTTAAGTCTCCCCCTGAGCCTGAGCTCACCTTTTAATTTCCGGAAGAAATATCAGCACCAGAGTCTGGTGCGGATCCAACCTCTATATTCTCTGAACTTTTCTTCACCCATATCTTGCTCATCTAATTCCTAACCTCTTCCGCATTCATCTTTTGTTTACCCTTGTCTTGATTCTGATTATACACCGGACCTCTTTTGTCCTGATTCTTGTTTCTACAAACTTTAGCATTATGACCGGACCTATTGCAGATTTGGCAAATAACATTTCTTTGCATATTTGACTGATATCCTCTTGATCTGCATTGATTAGCCATATGACCTACTCTATTGCATGTGAAGCATCTACCTTTGAATGATTTGTTTACTTGCATACTTCTGCATTCATGGGATTTGTGTCCATACCTTTTGCAGTTGAAGCATTGTCCGGAGAAGGATGAATTAATCTGATTCATTCTCATTCTGCACTGATTAGCTTTGTGACCAAAGTGGTTGCAGCTGTGGCAGTATCCATTGAAGGATGGATATCTTTGAGCATTTGGTTGTCTTACCGGAGGTCTTCTAGGCCTGCTTCTTGGATTTTCTGATCCAAGATTCTTCTGACCGGATCCGGAGCTTTCTCCTTTCTCATATCCCAAACCATACTTGTCATCTGTCCTCTTTTGACTTCCAAGAAGAACTTCAAGTTGAGCAGAACTTATCTTGAATTTTTCTTTATATTCATTTACTGTTTGAAGGTCTCTTTTGAGAGAGGCAATTTGATCTTCAAGTTTTCCTTCATTATCTTTGGCATCTTCAAGATCAGATTCAAGATGTCTGATAATCCTGTCCATCTGGTGGCATTCTTCTAATTTTTCTTTAAGAGATTGTCTTAGATTGTCTTCAGCCTTTCTTTTTTCTTCAATCTCTTGAGTAAACTTTATAGTTCCTGATTCCATTTCATGTCTTAACATAATGACTTCTTTTGATAACTTTTCACATAACTTGGTTTGCTCAGTCAATTCTTCATTTGTATTGCTTTCTTCACTTTGTCTTGCCAACTGTTGAAGCAGCTCCTTTCTCTTTTTCATAGAGAGACTTAATTTGTCTTTTAATTCTCTCATGAATTCATCAGCCTGTTTGAGTCTTTCCTTTAATTCACTGACTTCAGAATTCGACTGTTCAAGATCCTCAAGAGCAGTCTTGAGTTGCTCCCTTAAACCATATGCATCCATTTGAAATCCCAGATCTTCCTCAAGCTGTTAGGCTCTATTTGGAGGAACTTAGCTCTGATACCAATTGTTGATAACTGAGAGGGGGGGGTGAATCAGTTATCCTAATTATTTCCTTTATTGAACTTTCCTTTTAATTGAAGCAGCATAAAATCAAACAAAAAAACATTAACCATAAAACAAGAAACACATGACACAGTATTTTTGACGTGGAAACCCTGTTAAGGGAAAAAAACCACGGGGTGATTAACCCAAAATTATTCTCTGTTAGAAGAATAGGAAATTACAAAGATGGCACTTGCCAATTAGGGCTCACTGCCCGAGCACACTGCTCACAAGAGGCCCACTGCCTACAAGAAGACACACTGTCTACAAAGTGATGAGAATCACAGTCTTGAACTGATTGGAAGCATCTGCATATGCTGGAGTTCAGTTCCGGTTAGGCTCAGTACACTGATCTGCTGCACTTCATCTTTCCTCTGTTCTTTATTCTGCTATCTTCCACATACCGGATCCTTTTTGCTACCTCTGCTCTTTCTCTGGACTTATTCGCATATCTCTCCACACTGACACACATTTCACAACTAAATCCATCCTCTATATATATCCGCACAAGTAATTTCATCACCTTTCTAGTCGGCATCCGGAACAGTCTAGTTTCTTACAAACTCTCATTCTGTCGGCTGAATCCTTCCTCACCAAGCAATGCGGATCAAGCATATACTTGTAGATATCATTAATCATGTCGGCCAAACATGATTCATGCCTTCACAACCTCTGTCATCAACAGTAACCCATCCGGAAAGTAGTCTGATACTCTGCCAGTCAGTTCTTCCTCTGTTTTCACTGTCTCTCAGGAATCCGGTACTCAACCATTCATATCTTTTTCTTTGTCCATCACCGGAGGCTAAATCCTTGGAATATACCACTCAAGGTAGTCCTCTTGACTTCCCCAAATCCGCACTGCACCAAGACACTTCCTCTGAGAGGTCCGGACCAATCTGTCGGACCTTGCCACATGCTCTGTTCTTCTTCACCGGACCACAACATTCTTTATTCTGACTTCCGGTAGAGACATATCATGTCTTGCGGATATGTGGGATGACCTTTGTTGCCATCAATGACAACAACCATGAATCCATATAGTGTCTCTTGCCAACACCTCTCTGTATAGCTAACATTGTCCTAGCTTTTCTTTTTTCTTTTCTTGGAGTGGTATCACCTAGGAAACTCTTAATTTCAATTGGTACTAACTATACCTCATTTTTTTCTTTTCCTATCTCCTTTCCTAGCCATGTAGGAATTTCCTTTATGTCTTATGCACTCTTATCTTCATCAATCACCTCCTCATGAGGTCTCTGTGTTTCCACGTCTTCTTGTTGCTGCTATTGCTACTATTGTTCTTGTTGTTGTTCTTGTTGTTGTTGTTCTGGAATTTTACTCTTCTTCTATTTCAGTGTTCCCTCCATCCTCAATTTATTCTTTAGGACCTTCTTCTTTTGATGGCTCTTTTTCTTGATCCTCTTCTACATATACTTGCTCTACATCTGGTATGTGGATATCTTCTATTTGTTCTTCAACTTTATTTTCATCAACCTTTTCTATTTCTTCTTTACCTTCAAGCCTCTTGGTTTCATCTTCTATTTTTTTCTGTATCTTCTATCTGTACCTATTCTGTATGTACAGGTGAACTTATCTTTGCATCATCTTCCTTTACTTCTTTCTCTTGATCTTGCATATTTTCTATATTTTTCTCTTCTTCACTTTGCTCATCATACATATTTAGCATATTTAAGACATCCACACCTGAGGTGTCATCTTTTGTTTCTTCTTCTATTAAAGCATGCCTTTCTATGATTATCTCTTCAGGGGTTCCTTCTTTCTCAGCTTCTTCAATTTTATGTGCCTCTTCTTGCACATCTTTAATGATTTCAGGAGGAACTAAGGTATCAAAGGGATACACTGATCTTGTTTCTTCCTGTACCTTTTCTTCTTCATGCTCTGAGCTTTGGTCAATTTCCATATTAGCCTAAATGCTTTGTTCTTCTTCTTCACTTAGGAAATCACTAGAATCTTCTTCTATTTCAATCTCCTTTCCCTTATACATTTTTCTTTCTTCATTGCCACTACTGTCAATGTGCACAGTCTCAATAGTTTGTTTGGCTTTGTGAGTTTCTGACTCTTGTTACATTTCTCTAGCCAACTCTGTTTTTACTAGAACTTTTCTTTGTCTTTGGTCTAATGATGTGGAGGCACTAGATATGTTGCTCAGCTTTTCACCTACTTCCTGTGCTCCAATTACACCACCTAGTTCAGAAGTTTCACCTTTTGACAAACTTATTTGTACTGCCTTTCTAATTTGTTGTCCTGCTGCTTCCTTAAAAGTCTATGCCTCTTCCACACTAATTTCATGACTTATTGACCTTGCATCTACAAAAGTATCTGATTCTACTGCTACTGTTATTCCTAGTGCATATGGATCCATTAAAGTAACATTTCTATCCTTTTCAACAATCTTGGCCTCTACAATCTTCCTTTTCTTCTTATAAAAGCATTGCAGATCCTCACTAGGCTCTACTTTTCTTTTTCTTCCTTTCTTTGGATAGGTGACCTCTTTTCCTTTAGCCTTAAGTTCCTCAATTCTATCTTTTAGCCATGTCTTTGAAAATTATATCACTGGCTTGGAAAATATGTCTAGAGATGTGTTCCAAGGCTCTGACCAATTAGGCTCTGTAATAGGAGCCAACCTTGCCTTTGCATAACTATGATGTAACAATTTATCATCATCCTACACCTCTGGAGGAATATATATGTCACCTATAGACTTCATTTACCCAATGGTTAATCTTATCTGATCTCTTTTCTTCACTTCCCTATCATTTTTGCAATCAGCCCAAAAATCCTCAATATGTATTTGATGTTTATACTTTTTATCAACAAAGTTCTAGATCCTATGGAAATGATCAAATTTCCTAACTAAATCAAACTCCTGAAAGGCATAATATCTCAGTTCTTGCTCTGAATATCCCGCAACATCCTCACTATAGCAAGAGTACCTAGCAATAGCCCAAGGCAACTTCAGATTCCCTCTAGTGAACTTCCTTTTATACATCTTAAAGACATTCAAATTTTGTCTTGAAAATTCCAAAACAATCAGCTTATTAGAAGGATACTGATGCATCATAAATGGTTTTCCTTCGAATCCCTCAGTCCTGATATAAGTAAACTGTTCAAATTGAATGAACCAGGAACTATGCAATCTAATTGCATCTTCTACACTGTTAGATAATCTTTTGTCAGGTTCCTCTCGCAAAACTCTTACCATATATGTATAAAAGACATCATTAAGCAAAGAAAAATTCTTCAATGCATTTTCTTCTTGTAGGTTAGGGTAGTGTTCATACACTAATTTCTAATCAGGACCATTTCCTAGGCCACCAACCCTTTCTATTCCATGCATATATGGTCTAATTTCTGCTGCACATGAATATAACACATAGGAAGACAAATATAAGGGCATCATTTGTTTTCTCAGCATGGCCTGCTTCCAAATAGCTGTACTTATTGCTTTGGCCCAGTGGATTTACCCTTTGTCTTTTTCTCTTGCTCTTATGAACTCAATAATAGTGAACATCCATGGTTCACATTTAGTGCCATCTCTCAATCCAACTAACCTACTTAGCATGGTGATCATCAAATAAATTTCTTCTTTGAAGTCTATCCTCATCAAGTTCTTGTGTACCCTGGCTACATCCTTGGGTTTGTTTTTTGGGTTATACCAGTTCTAGAATATTTTACCCTTGCATTCCTTTTCATTTGTATGAAAGTCTTCATTATATTGATCAATATCAATATCTCTCATTTTCTCATTGATTTCTAATCCAAATGTCCTGGCAATCCCTTCTATAGTTAAATCAGCAATAAGTCTGTCATACAACATGATCTTCTTGGTGGCTGGATCATATAAAGTCATACAGTCTAAACACAAATCTCTGGCCTCCATTGCCAGTGGGAAACCTGCAGCCCTATATAGTCCACTCTCCCAGATACATTTTATATCTTGTGAACCATCCCAGAAGTAATTTTATTTAACACATCTTCTGTATCATAATTTCCAATATTTGTATATGTGCCAACTCCACTCATACTGATTAGAGATGGAAAACCTTTGTGCAAGGGCAATTCTTTTTTCTCTACCTCCTTTCATGGTTTCCTTTCTTATTTTCCCTCACCCCCTGTATCTTTCTTCTTTTTTGGGGCCATTCTGTAGAAACATGTATATTTTAACTTTCATTTTACTCTCCTATATACGGTTTTTACTATGAATTTCTGCTTTTACCATTTTACCCTAACTCATTTATCCCTTCTATTTTATACTTTAAATTTGTTAAGCTCTACTCAGCTAATTAAAAATACTAGCATTTTAGGATAAATATCTATTTTTTGTGACTGTTTAACCGTTGTCGTTGACTTACTTTTACCTTTTTTACTTTTATCCAGCTACTGTAACTCTGTCGCCTTAACGAGTTTTGCTCAATCCACTGTAACAGTTCTCCTTTTTGCAATTTTTAAATCTTAACAGTATATCTGAAAGTGAAATATCATTAAAATTACCCTAACCCTCGTTAGATTTTACTTTTCTTGAGTGTTAGACTTGCATTAATTACAACAATTAATGCACCAAAACTTCGGCTTTCTATTGCATGTTTGTGTTTTTAAACTTTCTTACCATTAGCTTAATTCTGTATGCATACCTTTTTCTTCTATTTTTCATTGTATGTTTTCTTTGTATATCCTAGTTGTATTTTTAAACATACAAGCACTTTATGCAAAGAATCAACCTACAGTTCCTTTCCTTTTCGCTTTTTTCGTACATCCTTGTATCTTTCATTTTGTATATCACACTTGTATATCCCCTTGTATAAGAGCGCATACAAACACCTTATATAATCATCTCTTTACCTTTCATCTCTTGCAATGCTTTTACTATCGTTGTACATCGGGTATGTATATTAGAAACATACAAGCGTTTAATCATACAATGACTTTTCTGTATTTAATTTCTCTTTCGCATCTAGTTTGTATCTCCGCTTTGCATCTTTTAACATACATTAGCTTGTACATCTAAATATAAATTGTTATTATACAAGACAAATGTGCAATCAGTGGGGTCCACCTTACTTTTTACTTGTATCTCTACGATGCATATGACATTTGTATCAAACCTTTAAATGCAAGTCTGGATACATACAACATCCTTTGTATCACCTTTCAAACTTGTCCTTTTTATAAACCACAGTATGTAGCACTTTTGACTCTAACTTATATATAATGTGAAATGCATACTCCAATATACATTAAGTCCCAAGGCATCCATTATATCAGATTTAAAATTTCCTTGAGTTCCACGTTGTATGTATATCGCAATGCATGTCTCCAAAACATACATACAAAGAATGAAATATACAACCATTATATCTTATTTCATATCCTTTTTGGTTCCATGACATGTATAACCTGTTGTATATCCCGTTGTATGTTTCGCTTTCACCAAACATACAAGCCTAAAATACATTCAACGAAACTGACCATTTATTCATTTCAACTTTAAACTGTGTTAGGTCTAACTTGTATATGAAGATAAAGCATTAGCAAAATGTATACAAGTATAACAACATATATATAAACTGGATGACTTCCCTTTTTACGACTAACACAAAGACACAACATAAAAACAACCTTGTATATAAGCAACCTTGTATATACAAACAGCTTTGTATATGCAACATACAAACCTTCTGATTGTATATTTACCAAAAAACACTTATAACTTGCAAAATATTAGGAATTCTAAAATGGTTCAAAAAATAACCCTTACTCATTTTTGACAAGGAATTCATCCATACTTTGCCCTGGTACTTAATGTTATTTTTTCTTTATTTGCAACAAGGTTTGTAACTTTCACTTCCCTTTTCCCTTTTACCACCAAGCAGAGCCACACACACAAGCAAAAAACAGCAGCCACACCAGGGGTCCTCATTTTGCTAAGAAGTAAAATGGGGCGTGTTATGAGATAACAACAACTAGCAAACAAACAAAAAAATTAAAGAAAATCAAATGAAATAAATTCATAATTTCCAACTATCTTTTCTACAAATCATCATTTAACTTGAGACCTAATGTATTCAATAAGGTGCATGAATTTTCCTTTTTAATTTAAGTGGGTACACTTGATTAGCAATCCTCATCTTGAAAATTAGTTGAACAAACTAGTGACTGATATTAGACTAACTAGTTGATGTCATTCCCTCATAGCCAACCAAATAGAGCTTTGCTGCCAATAGGCGTCTATAGCCCCAACAAGGTTACCATTACAATTCTCCTAAGTAGTGCCCCACTGCCAGCAAGCGTCTATAGCCTTGAGAGAGTTACTTAGATGACTTAACTTGGGTTTCAATAAAATTCATTTTATTTATTTATTTATTTTATATTTTGTATTTGACAGAGATTTCATAAGATATTACAGTTGTTACTTCATGATGCAAGGAATAATCACTTGCTGAAATTAAGCTGAGAATTATAATGGTAACAAGGGTGACCTCTGATTTTTCACCTAATATCTACACTGGTAGGTTCAACAAACCTAAGTATTTTAGGTGTGTCATTGTGAGAAACTTCCCTTGAATACTCAACCCACAATTATTGAATACAAAATTTCACAAGTCAACTAACTTTCTACATTCATGACAGTCACAACAAGTTATGCACAAATTTCAAATAATTATCCTGAATGTTTTGAATTTTCTGTTATTTTCAGTGGTTGTTAGTCTGCTCCTATATACTCTAAAACAAAACAAATATCCCTACCAAAGCAACACAACAATTAAAAAAACAAAAAACAAAAACAAAACAAAACAAAAAACAAACAATACAAAACTGTACATTATTCACACTATGATACAGAACAGACCCACAACCCTCACCTCAAGCCTGAAAGTAATGTTTCAAGTGTTGGCCATTAACTGTTAATGGTACATCTTCTCCACTCAAGGTCTTGAGCCTAAAAGTGTTGTATCCTATTATTTCTGAGATGTGTAATGGACCTAACCATAACTTGTCAAATTTTTCATGATTTCCTTTCTTTTCATGTGCCTTATCCTAGCATAGCACTAAGTCTGATATTCTAAACATTTTTATTCTTACTCTTTTGTCAAACCATCTTTTAACCACTGCTTGATGTTTAGCAAATTTCTCAATGGCTTGATCTCTTTTCTCATCTAATTGTAGCATTTGAATGATTCTGGCTTCCCTGTATCATTAAAGCCTAAATATTCATTAGCAAACTTCCAAACTGGTATTCTTAGATTTACTGGAAGTATGGGATCAGTCCCATAAACTAAATGATAAGGTGCATTGCCTAAGGCTGACTTAACATTAGTCCTATCTACCCATAGCACATACTTCAACAATATGTTCCACTCTCTAGGATTCTTTTCAATTAGCTTCTTGATTATATCCAATAAAATCTTATTTGTAGATTCAGCTAACCCATTCCCTTAAGGATAATAGTTTGAAGAAGACTTTAAAACTATTCCATATTCAAACGCCCATTTAGAAAATTTCAAAGAAGAAAATGCAGGGCCATTATCACATACTACCGAATATGTAGCCCCAAACCTGGTTATGATGTTCTCTTCAAGGAATTTGATGACTACCTCAGTAATAGAGAATTTGCAACATGTGGCTTCACTCCACCTTGTACAATAGTCAGTCACTGTCAGTATAAACTTGTGTCCTATAGATGATGGAGGATTTATGACTCCAATAAAATCTAAGCCCCACTGTGGAAATGGCCTAGACTCAATGACTGGCTGTAATGGATTAGCCTGATTCCTTCCTTTATTTACTATAACTTGACAAATACGACAACTTCTAATATGACTTTCTGTATCTTTAAACATAGTAGGCCAATAGTATCCTACTCTCAATATCTTAGGAGTTGTGGCTAAATGGGAACCTTGAATAGTTCCATACTTATCATGCAGCTCTAACAATACCTTATCTGCTTCATCTCTATTTAAACATCTTAAATATATTCCTTCATGGTTCTTCTTGAATAGAAGACCTCCTTGTACCATATACTTCTGTGATTTGATCTTTAAATCTCTTCTTTGTGAAGATTTCATCTTGCTCAGATATTTCCCTGATATAAAAAAAGTGTTCAAATAATTATACCACCCTGATGCATCACTAGTATTCAACACATATTATTGTTTCACCAAGTTTGGGTCCGTGTTGGCTATGGTTTGCACTAAAGATTGTCCTCTGACCAATTTCATTGGAATAATTTCCATATCAAACTCTTGAAAAGTTGTGATCCATTTAGCTCTTTTCTCTCCAAGTTCATTCTGCATCAGCAACATCTTCATGGCTGCATCTAGTACTATAGCCTTTACCTGACTGCGTAAGATATAATGTCTAAACTTTTTCACTGCTCTTACCAGTGCAAATGCCTATCGTTTTGTATCAAGATATTTCAATTGTGCATCCTTCAGAGGTCCACTCATAAAATCTATGGGCTTCTCTTCATCATCTTCTCCCTACTGTGTCAAAGTAGCTGCAACAGAATGTGAAGATGCAAAAGAATAAATGTAAAATGGCTTCATATAATCTAGACTTGTCAATACCAGAGCATCAAAAATAGCCTCCTTGATATCCTCAAATGCAGCTTTGGCTACTGGTGTCCATTCTATCACTGCATCCATCTTCAACATGGCATTCAATGGTTGTACAATCTCTGTAAACCCTGTAATAAACTTCTTGACAAAATTAATTTTACCAAAAAATGATTTTAATTCCTTCTTAGTGTTTAGTAATTGTAATTTCTTTATTCCTTCTATTCTATCAGGATCAATAGATATACCATTCTCAGAAATGACATGCCCTAATAATTTTCCTTCTGTTACGCCAAATGAACATTTCTTAGGGTTAAGAGAAATCCCATACCTCTCACATTTTTTGAGTACTCTTCTAAAATATTTAGCATGAGTGCATGTATTTTAGAATAAACAGTTAAATCATCTATATAAATTACAATGCACTTACCTGACAATCCACGAAATGCAATATCCATGGCTCTTTGAAAAGTGGCACCTGCATTGATTAGACCAAACGGCATTCTTCTGTATGCATAATTACCCCATTTACAAGTAAAAGTGGTCTTCAACCTGTCTTCTTTATCAACTAAGACTTGGTTATATCTTGAAAATCCATCTAGAAAAGACATCATCTTAGCTCCATTCACTGCTTGAAGCACTTCATCTATGGGAGGCATAGGATAATTATCTTTTTCAAATGCCTTGTTTAAATTTCTAAAATCTACACATAACCTGATGTCTCCACTTTTCTTTCTAACATGTACTAAATTAGCTACCCAGGTTGAATGTCTGAGTGGAAAATTATTCTAGCAGACAACAGTTTCTTCACTTCTTAAAAAATCAAAGGTTCTAAAATGGCATTCACAGGCCTTTGCTTTTTCCTAAATGGTTTAGCATCCCATTTTAAAGTTATCACATGAGTGATGAAGGACGTATCATATGTCTTTAAATCCTCATATATCCATGCTATGACATTTTTGTAATCTTTCAGAACATGTATAATTTCTTTTCTCAACTTTTCAGAGCAAGCCTTTCCAATCTGTACATTCTAAGGATTTTACTCTATTCCAAGGTTATAAGGATCACACTTACCTCCCTTAGTTTTGGGCAAGTCTTTCTATCTTACTACCCCATCAAAGTCAAACATCTGTTCTAACTCAATCACTCCTTTAGGCAAGAAATTGCTTTTTAAGTTGATTATGTCTTCTTCATCCCAAGACACATCAAGCCTCTCTTGTTCATCAATAATTTGAGCCTCAAATACCTCATTACAAGTTAGAAAATCTACAATTTGCTGATCCCCTTCAAATACTTGAAAATGAGTTACATTATCTGGTACACTAGGCACATTCACTAATTCCTTAGCAAATCTTTTTAATCCTGACAATGTTAAAGGTTCTAAAGTGCTACCAGCAACTACTAATGCATCTGGTCTATGGTTCAATTCTCTAGGGATATGCTCTATTGATGCAGAGGCATCCACACTAAAACCTTAACATACAGCATGGATGTCTGCAACCCATCATCATCATCATCATCATCATCATCATCATCATGTTTCTTGCTAACACTGTCAGCATCATCATATTTACTGTCGCTGACCGATATCCTCCTGATGACAAGCCTTCGCCCTTTCGCCTGTCAGCAGCATCATCATATTCGGCAGCATCATCATGTTCGGCAAGTGCGAACATCCTCCTGACGTCCACTGTTCATCTCACCGACAACTTCCGTCTTCACTATCTTCAGCATCATGATGTTCAACATCATGTTCATCAGCGGGATGTAAAACATCCGGTTGCCTCCATTTATCCTAATGATGACGCTCTACTTCACGCACCGTCCCTTTGATGCTTACGTCACCCTGATATCCTGATGACGTATATCCTGATGACGATGACGTCACCTGCAGCTTCCTCAATATCCTGCTGCTCTGAAATATCCTGATGATGATGATGTCATATCCTGCTGTTGGCCAAACTTAGCTTTTTCGGCCCGCGATCAACCTGATCTTCTACCTTATGCCAATGCGCTCCTCCTCGGCAACTCCTGATGATGATCACCCTGACGCTCCTTCACTTCATGCATTCAACTGCATCATGCTCTTCTCCACTTATCCGGATGACGATGCCCGAAGCGACTGCAGGATATTCACCAAATTATCCTGATGATGCTGTTTTGCCAAATTTCTAGCCTTAGCAGATTTTCACTGTTCTGATCCGCCGAACCTCCTGGGATGACTCGATCCACTTCCAGGGTGATCTTCCAAACTCTATCAGCTCGACCTAGCACATACCCATGCTAGGGTCTTCAACATCTCGCGACGGCGATCCTGCACACCTACATGCAAACAAACAAACTAACTCCTAACCTACTGTACATAACCATTCCACCGATCCGACGAATCAACCGGTGGAATGGATCAGCGAATCCATGAAACCACCCAAACCAGCAAATCGATTAAACAATGGAGACCAAACACAAAATGAACACAACATGATCTGTTATTTGATTTCAAAAGATGCTATTACAATATTTAGTCTCTCCTCTTTCTCAGCAAAGCCTGATCGATGATATCTACAATATCAACCGATCCTCATGCTTAAATAGCTTTTCCTGCGAGTACTACCACTCAACTCCAAGTGGCTGGGAAATCTCTCCAGGTGGCTGGGAGATCCAACCGGACCTACAACATGACAGCTGTCTAACAAACTAACTAAAAATAGTAAAAGCATGGTCAGCATGATCTTAGTACGATCAGCATGACCTTATTACATGGATTTGGTCTTAACAAACCTTCTTGGAAACATTAACAAAACTCAAACTAACTAACTGCCTCATGAAGGCCAGCTGTCAGGTAGGTGCTCCTGCACCATACTCCCCAACATAAAAGAACTCATGTCCCATGAGTTTAGTATGTGGAAGTCCTCCACCTTTACACCGTGCCTTTGCAATATGCTGAACTGTTCCAGCTTTGTCCTCTGCTGGCTCTTGGCTGCTCCAAGACTTCGGAACTGTAACTTGCTTTCTGGCAAGTAAATCCTCATGCCTGTCAATGTAGGCCTTTCTCACACATACCCTGTGTTTGTCAGGTTGTCTGACCAGAACCTCTATTTGAACTGCCTCTTGAACCTCTGAAATGTTCAATCATGTCTTCCTTTCAACCTGTATAGGACAAACAATAGTCCCAACTATGACAACATCCTTGTCATTCCTCTCAACTGGTTGCTGTTTGCAAACCTGTTTCTGTACCTTGCTGCTGACCTCTGTCAGTCAAAACTGTAACTTTCTTCAACCTGTTGTCCTGAACAACTTCTTTCTCTGCAGTATCCTCAACTGCCTTTATGCCTGCTCCTCTAGACATCTGCACATACTCCTTCTTTCCCATTAAAATGATTTTGGCTGCCTCCTGTGCTGTAGCATCTGCCTGCAATGGCATCAACATCATAGTCTTCCCATCTTTCTTGATGGTGTAGGTATTAGCATACCCATCATACAGTACCCTTCTATCAAATTGCCATGGTCTACCCAACAGTAGGTGACAACATTCCATGGGCAAAATATCACACAAAACCCTATCATGATATGCCCCAATCTGAAAATCCACATATGCCTATTCATAGACAAAAAGTGATTGACTATCACTCACCCAAGATGCCTTGTAAGGGTGCTGATGTGGAATCCTTTCCAAATTCAGTTTATCCACCATTTCCTGAGATACCATGTTGTCTGTTGAACCAGTATCAATGACAACCTTACATATTTTACCTTTGCTCTTACATATGGTCTTGAAAAGAGCTCTTCTTTGCATCATATCTTTTGATGCCTGCAAACTAATTCTCCTTAGCATCAATGATTCTCCCTCCTCAGGATATGCATAATAGTCAGGCTCCTTATCCTTTTGATAAGTGTTTGAACTCTGCACACTTTGCTCTACTTTCTCTTCCTGTACCAGTTGTACTCTCTTGTCATTAGTTCTATCATTTCTGGATGATGAACCCTTGTTTTCTGGACATTTGAAAGATGGATGACCAAACTCATCACAGGTGTAACATTTTCCTGAAAATGTAGTAGAACCTCTACCACCTCCAAATCTTCCTTTATTACCTTTCCATCCACCTCTGAAATCAGACTGTCCCTATCCTTTACCAGTGTCTTCTTGACCCTCATTGGTTTGCTTTTGTGTAGGGGCTTCTCCTCTTCCCCTCATATTGTTTCCTCTTCCTCTCATGGACTTATCATGTCCTCTATTCATCTTTTCTTCAATCCTGATTGCCATTTGGTAACAATCCTCCACATTCTTAGGGTTAGCTAAAACTAACTCATCCTGTATGTTCAATCTCAAACCAGCCAAGTACCTAGCCACCTTTTCTACCTCATTCTCATGATGACCAGACCTCATACTCAACTTATAAAACTCCTCAGTATATGCCTTCACATCCCTTTCCTTCTGCCTTAAAAATTGCAGCTTCTTAAACATCTGGATTTCATAATCCCTTGGCAAGAATTTACCCTTGATCCTTGCTACCATCTTATCCCATGAAGTGATCTTTGACTTCCCTTGTTTCCTTCTCTCAGATTGTACATAATCCCACCATACCAAAACATGACCTCCTAACTTGGTCTTTGCAATCTTTACCTTCTGATCCTCAGCAACATCTTCACATTCAAAGTGATTATCCAGTGCAGCAATCCAATCCAGCAACTCATCTTCATTCAAACTTCTAGTATACTTGGAAACATCAACCTTTACCTTAGGTTTATCACTCTGCACTACCTTTAACAGTTTTGCAAGTCTCTGGTCTTCAGCATCCAGATCTTCAGCTACCTCTTCATACTCTTCAACAGTATCTTCATCTTCTTCAGACTCACTGTTTGCCACTTCCCTCTTTTTGTTCTTTTCCAGGGCTACAAGCCTGGCTTGAAGTGCTTCAGCAAGCTCCTTCATCTTCCTCATCTCTCTGGCATGTTTTTCCTTCATCTCCTGCAATTCCCTTGCAGTACCACTACCTTTTGGAGGCTTTTTGTCAACCTCTCAATCAACACACAACACACAATCAACTCTACCTCTGCCCTTTCGGTGATAGAATCAACACACAATAGCCCAGATGTTTTGCTGAGCTCTGATACCACTATGATGCAGAGGCATCCACACTAAAACCTTAACATACAGCATGGATGTCTGCAACCCATCATCATCATCATCATCATCATCATCATGTTTCTTGCTAACACTGTCAGCATCATCATATTTACTGTCACCGACCGATATCCTCCTGATGACAAGCCTTCGCCCTTTCGCCTGTCAACAGCATCATCATATTCGGCAACATCATCATGTTCGGCAAGCGCGAACATCCTCCTGACGTCCACTGTTCATCTCACCGACAACTTCCGTCTTCACTATCTTCAGCATCATGATGTTCAACATCATGTTCATCAGCGGGATGTAAAACATCTGGTTGCCTCCATTTATCCTGATGATGACGCTCTACTTCACGCACCGTCCCTTCGATGCTTACGTCACCCCGATATCCTGATGATGATGACGTCACCTGTAGCTTCCTCAATATCCTACTACTCTGAAATATCTTGATGACGTATATCCTGATGATGATGACGTCATATCCTGCTGTTGGCCAAACTTAGCTTTTTCGGCCCGCGATCAACCTGATCTTCTACCTTATGCCGATGTGCTCCTCCTCGGCAACTCCTGATGATGATCACCCCGACGCTCCTTCACTTCATGCATTCAACTACATCATGCTCTTCTCCACTTATCCAGATGACGATGCCCGAAGCGACTACAGGATATTCACCAAATTATCCTGATGATGCTGTTTTGCCAAATTTCCAGCCTTAGTGGATTTTCACTGTTCTGATCCGTCGAACCTCCTGGGATGACTCGATCCACTTCCAGGGTGATCTTCCAAACTCTATCAGCTCGACCTAGCACATACCCATGCTAGGGTCTTCAACATCTCGTGACGGCGATCCTGCACACCTGCATGCAAACAAACAAACTAACTCCTAACCTACTATACATAACCATTCCACCGATCCGACGAATCAACCGGTGGAATGGATCAGCGAATCCATGAAACCACCCAAACCAGCAAATCAATTAAACAATGGAGACCAAACACAAAATGAACACAACAGGATCTGTTATTTGATTTCAAAAGATGCTATTATAATATTCAGTCTCTCCTCTCTCTCAGTAAAGCCTGATCGATGATATCTACAATATCAACCGATCCTCATGCTTAAATAGCTTTTCCTGCGAGTACTACCACTCGACTCCAAGCGGCTGGGAAATCTCTCCAGGTGGCTGGGAGATCCAACCGGACCTACAACATGACAGCTGTCTAACAAACTAACTAAAAATAGTAAAAGCATGGTCAGCATGATCTTAGTACGATCAGCATGACCTTATTACATGGATTTGGTCTTAACAGACCTTCTTGAAAACATTAACAAAACTCAAACTAACTAACTGCCTCATGAAGGCCAGCTGTCAGGTAGGTGCTCCTGCACCATCTATATTGAAAGAATCAAATGAATCTATCAAATCTTATACCCTATGCCTGTAACAAACCATTTTTTAATAGTTGCATGCTTACAATTTCCTTACCTGTCTGACTACTAGCTCAGAATCTGAAAATACTCTGATCATTTTTTCCTTTTTCTTTATAGCCATGACTGGTCCATAAATTAAAGCTTCATATTCCACCATATTGTTAGTACAAGCAAATTGTAGCCTATATGCTGCTAAATATGACTTACCCTGAGGATCCATAAGTTCTATGCCTGCACCTACACCTTGTTTTGATTTGGAACCATCACATTTTAGTGTCCACATTCCATCCTTAATCTTTTGACCTTTTACTTTGGCATGTTTTGTTTTTTCTATCGCATGTGCAGTACTATCTTGTTTATTCATAGCCAATTCATTTTGGGTTACTTGTACATTTATCTTTTTAGTTTGTAGATCAGAATGACAGACACTTTTGTCTTTTGTCTCCTTTTCTAAATCTAGAGTTGATCCATTTATGTTGTTCTAAAAGTATCTCTCTGGTTGAATAACCTTTCCTTCTTGCAGTTCCATCCCCTTTATGCATTTTATATATTGATACTCAATAATATCTCTACATATTCCACACTTCTGTTCAGAATGTGGCTTATCATGGACTCTACACATATTTTTGTACAATTTACATTGAACTGGAATATTTTTTGCCATGCACTTTTCTATTTCCCATCTAATGACCTGACCAAAATTATTCAGTGCATTATTTTCTTCATCAAAAGAATTTCCATCAAACTCAATGAATAATTTTGTTTCCTTACTGACATGTTTTTCCTTAAAATTCAACATTAAGATTTCTTCAATTTGTACCCTTTGTTAGTGACCCTATAAACACTACGTTCAATAGAAGCATACAATATTTCATTAGTCCTATTGTATTTTTTGATCATGTGTTTCATCCTGGGTTCAGCTTCTATTTTGATCTGATTTGGCACACCTCTCAAAGGTAACCACATGTGTGAAAAATCAGTGGTCATATATCTATTCAATGTTTTAGACCAATCTCTATTCAACAGCATCCCATAATTTACAAGTATATCTACTACCTAGATGTCAATAAACTGATTTACCCTGGGGTCTGAAGCTAACTACATTTGATTATGCATCAGTTCTCCAATCACATTAACTTCAGTTTTATCCAACTCTATAACCACTTTGGCAGATTTGGTAGGGGTCAGCCCTAAAGTTTTGCATATCCCTAAAGGCATTACATTAGCTGATGCACCAGAATCTACCATGTAATTGTGTATATTCTTTCCACACAGTCTAATGGTTAACAAGAAAGGAAGGGCCTCCTTCTTATCTGCATACATTACCACATTAGTGTTGCATGGCTATTTAGTTTTCTTACTTTTTTATTTGGGCTGTGCATCCCTACTAGGAACATTTATCTTAGCAGAAACCTCACCTATCATAGATGCATCCAAGGATTTTATAAAAGGATTTCTAACCCCTGGACTTTTCAACAATTCACACAAAGGTATACTGACCTTAATTTTCTTTATCTCCTTTGACAGATAACTCATCAATCTCATTGTTTCTACTATCTCTATTTTACTTGTTTGGACCTTTTGTGCTATTGTTCCATTATTTGGATGATGATTGGCTTTCAGTATAGTAGGATTATTGTTAGCATTCTACTCTTGGGGAGTATTGAAATTGTTAGGAGGAGTGGAAGTGGTGAAAGGACCTCCTGGCCTAGTGTTATTTCTCAGGTTGTAGGTATGATTCTTTTTTGACTGTTGGAAGGCTTGTACCTCCTCTATCTCATACAACACCTCATTTTTAGTTTCAAATGGAAACTAAAATGCATTTGGTACTAAGGCTGATTCAGGATATAGTTTTTCACAAAAATAGGGTTCATCCTCTAACCATTGGTCTTCTTCCTCTTCTCTAGTTGCAAAGGTAAAAGTCTCTAAAAATAAAGCAATATCATATCCTAAGTGTACTATTTCATTACCTTTGGGAATTAAGAACTTAGAAGTAGGAGCCTATGCATCTACATTGAAAATACTTGCAGCTAGATGAAACTGAGGATAGCCTAATTCAACATGGGCACTAGTATTATGAATTCTACACCAACTCTTTAATGCTACATTGGCTATTTGAATCCTAGTTGTTTGCTTTGTATCCTGGTTATCCACATTCCCAATTGGAGAAAATAGAGTGCCATTATTTGGCCTTGTGTTCCATGTTTTAGGTGGCATTGGCTGATTCTGATTCCTATTATTGTTAGCCTAGGCTCTATTATCTATAGCAGGTCCTCTATTTTGCATCTGTTGTCCTTGATTATTATTCTGATTTTGACTATGATTTTGACCCTGATTAGAACCCTGACCCTGGTTATAATTCTGATTATGATTCTAGTTAGGGCTCTGATTATAATTTTGGTTGTGGTTTGGGTTGTAGTTCTAGTTTTGACTCTGGTTATAATTCTAATTATATCCCTAGTTGTTTCTACCATAGAAATTTTTATTTCTCAATTGTGTCATTTCAGCAGTCAATCTTCTCAAATGTGTAGTAATTTCTTTGATTTCTTCCCTTTCCTCTTGTGCTTTTGCAACAAATGTATCTTGAGGAGGTTGGAAGTAGGATTGAACATTATTCTAATTACAATTGGCAATGTTACCAGTATAAGGTACTATAGCTTGGATTGGGGCAGGATTATACACAGGTGTGTATGTAGGGACTGGATTTAGCAATGGAGTGTTATGTGTAGGAACTCCATTCCAAGGTTGTGCTTGATTTTATATCCTAGGATTTCCTCCATTGAGAAATGGATTATAAGTTGTCTGTCTCATCTCTTGGTTTACAAAGGCTGCCTTTTTATAGGCTTTAGATATTGTATCTATGTCAGGCTTTCTTTTGACAAACATGGCAGTTAATGGATCTAAGGCAACATAATACATGGCTAACAATGTATCTGCATTTACTGTGTATGGAGCTACCAACCTAGAATAGGCCTTTTGAAACCTGTCATTAAAATTGTCAATCAATTCTCCTTCACCTCTTTTAATTGCAGCCAATTTATCATATACGATGGAAGGATCTATTGGTCCCCTAAATGTAGACAAAAAGGCTTCCTCCATAAGTGTCTAGGAAGAAACGTAACCATTAGGTAAATTTGCATACCAGTTAGAAGATTGTTCATTGAAGGTGTAAGGAAATAACCTACACACAACATCCTCATATTCTAGCCTGGCTCTAAAGCATGCCTCCTTAAAATATCCTAATATGATCCTCTAGATCCTGATGCAACTGGTATTTATTACATATCATTTTAGGGTTCTTTGGCATGTCATGATAATCAGTGAACTGTAGGGGAGAGTTGACATTAAAATAAGCCATTATAGGTACTTGTGCTTGACCTGGATCTGTAGGAATACCTAAATTTCTAGGTGGACTTGGATTTATGGGAGGATTGGGACATCTAGGAGGACTAGGACCTCTGGGAGGACCTGAACCAATATTTAAAAATATGAATGAAGAATTGTCAAGACTCACAATATTATGGATGTTAAAAGGTGATCCAAGAGGCTGACAGGCTATCATTGTACCTCATCATTTAATCTGTTTTCAGATATCAAAAACCAGGACTGTGTCCACGGCTGTCTGCAACTAGGGATTCTATAGTTACCAGTTTATAGCTAATCCTAATTTAGAAAGAGATTAATCTATCTGCTTGTTGAATAAATTTAATGAATGCTAGAAAATAGAATAAAATAGGAAATTTACTTAAAGCAGAGAAACAGTAACATGCATCTATCTATTAAAACAGGAAACACCTTTATAACAGAAAACTAAAACAATAAAATAGTGGTACTAGCCTCCTGCCTGAGTGGTGAGAGTGGGCCCTTGCTCCACACCCTTGACGCTGAAGGCTATAGCAGGAAATTAGCACAAAAGATGATCACAACTAAATTTAGTCCAATTCATTCATTTCTGCATTCATGAAAATATGGCTAACACAGAATGAAGATCTCTGAGAATCAGAATAATTTTATCATTGTATATTTCTTCTACTATTTCTGAGAGTATATATAAAAATGAGTGATGATATATCACTGAACTTATCTACCAGTCTTTCTATGAGATGACACCATCTCTTATTGTACTTAACTATCTAACTTATGAAAAATAACCATGTGAGAAAGGTAGACTTGAGTGGAATAGAAGTCCACTCAGAAGTCTAAGTTTAAGTCTTAATACACTTGGGCATCAAAGCCCTGAAAATAAGGATATTAGATTAGTTTAGTTCGTAACTCATGCAAAATCTTTGAAAAGATAAAACTTCAGCAGTTTAACTAATAGTTGACCCTTCACCACTTAGGTGATGCTTTGAGTGAAGTGAGGGGTATTAAGATTGCTATTGAGAGTGTCTGGTTGGCAGCTCTGTTGGAAATATGCCCTACTCCTAGGAGGCACCGGAGATAGTTGTTCCTATCTGCAGCTCTAGAGATATGTTTGTAGCTTCTTGTTCAGCTCTGGAGATACTCCAAACTCTCGCAAAGCCCCGGAGAGGCATTCCTCATATCTTCAAAACATTAGGTGTCATGGTTCTTTGGTATTGTCTCTGGAGATCATTGAAGATGATCTCCAGAGATGCACAAAATCATTGTTCCTAGCATCTACACCTGTTGATTCAAAAAGAGAGAAGTTCTACATTTTTTTCATCAATTCCATGCACATTAGTCACTTAATCAGAAATTCTAATCTTAAGTAATCTATCTTAATTAATCACAAAATAGAATGATCTTGCTAACTTATTTGGGTGCAGACACTAGGAAAGATGAACTGAGATAGGGGAAAAAGAGAGGCAAAAAGATGTATTTCATGAGTACAATTTGGCACTCATCAGAGGTGTTCCAGATGAACTTCTGGTATTTGGTATTTTAGGATTCCAAATCAAAGGACCTTTACTCTGTCTCCTATCAGGTAATTGCACAAATATATCTTCTGAACTGGATCTAGACCTAGTCACTCTACTACTATGATGAGCTAGCTTTTACTCAAATTCAACCTTAACTCTAATCAGGTCCTCCTTCTAGCACCAAAAACTGTTGATGATTATTTTTACACATTCATAACAAAAGTTAAAATTCATAAAATGAACCTAAATGTCTTGAAAGATATGAAGAAATCAATTAAGATTACTTAATCCCAAGTTTCTGTATGGTTAGGTCTTGACCTTGTGGATAGTTCAGTAGGTTAATATGAAGCTGTAATATGCAAGGGGCCTTACTTGATTTAAGGTGATTGATGACTTACTAGACTTGAATTATGCAAATTGTTGCAAATATCAATAAATTATCTATCTCTTTGCATAAATTTATTACTGTATCATGAAGCTTTGTATTATTTATATTAAAACATGCTTTTCTTTTCAAATATTTATGAAGATTGCCAAATATAAAATCAATTGTTCCTATTTCTTTCAAATGCCAAACAATCTCCTTTGAATTTATGCGTTTAAGTTAAATATTTCAAATTGTTTGGGAAAAGTTAGAGAAAATTAAATTGAACTTCATTCTACTACAGGATCTAAATGCTCTGTTGTGCAAGTGGTAAGAAATACAACAAATTCAATTAAATCAGCAAACTAAATTGTTAAATGTGAATGTCCTGAGTATTTTCACGAACATGCACTCAAGATTGCTTGCTTTAAGAGATACTATTTCAAATACCAAGAAGAGCCAGAAGACACTCAGAATATAGACGCAGAATTCTAGATTCATTTGTATTCAAAACACATAGTCATATATGATTTACAATGTATGAATGACTCTTAGCTTCATTAATCAAATTCACAAAAACTTACAACGCTTTACAGATACAATAAGAAAGCTAGATATTCCACATGTTCCCTTAGTGTAGACACAGGTGACCTCCTCTAAACTAAAATACTCCTTCTACTCAAAGTCTTAAAACAAATTACAACTGCTAGCTATTTTCTAAAAATCTCTTCGAAGTAATGTACAGGTAGCAAAGTTCCTTATATAGATTTTAAACTTCAAATTGCTATGGCTACAACTCTATCTACGGTTGAGATCCTTCTATTATCAATCAATAGTGTACATTCATCTCTAATCATCTGTCAAAATATCTAAATGGCATCTTTTCCCTCTCAAAGGATGCTGTCAGAATCTTTCAAAAAATAAGATTCCCCTTCTTCGTTGACTTTCTCTCGCTGATACTCTTATTTGACTTCTCAAAACCATTGTATTCCATATGTATTCCTGCATTACAACTCCTTCCCTCAACTTCTTTTCTTTGTTCTCTATGCCTTCTCTTCTCTTCTTATACTTCTTCATTTTAGTGCTTTCTTCCACTAATGTATCCATCATCTGTTTGCTGAGATCTGCATCTGGATTCTCTATGCATGGTGTAAATATGGCATTAAACTCTGTTAATGCCCTTTCTACCTGATATGCTAGCACTTCCATACATTCATGCTCTAGGAGTCTTTCTATTATCTTCTTGTACATTTTTATCATTTCATCTACTTTCTCTTCTAGATCTTGTACAACTGTTATACATTTTCTGAGGTTATCTTCCTCAAATTTAAGCTCTAATCTTGTCTATGGCACTTGATTTCCTAGTGAAGGGGTAATTACTCCTTCATTAATTAATTCCTCTACTCTTTCTTCTATTTATGTCAACTCTGTCAGCTTGGACCTACAGTCTTCCCTTCTAAATTAACAATTGTGTACAAGTATATTGCACTTATTCTTTTCTTTTGCAACTACCTCCCAGCTTTTCATAGCCTGCTTTATTATCTGCTCACCTTCCTGTATAAAATCCTTGAACCATTCATCAAGAATATTGGCCTTGAGCCTTTTATTTTCCATGTCCCTTATTTCTTCTTTAGATACCACTGCTATGTTATTAGGCAGTTCCGGGACTGTTGCATTGGGATCAAATATCCCTTTAATAAATTACTGAAGTCAGACAATGTGTCCTTTTAAGTATTCCTATTTATCCTTGTCTTTTCTCAGCATCTCTGCTATCACTTGGTGCATATCCTCCCATTCATTAATGTGTTGTTCTCTTGTAGAATGCCCAAGGTCAAAATTTAATCTCCTATACTCATCCAAGGCTATTTCACCTTTTGCCTTTTCCTTTTATGGTATGGCTAGGTTCAGCATTCTAGATCCATCTGGACCTCTCTGAATAGCTGACATTGTCCTATCTTTTCTTTTTTCTTTTCTTGGAGTGGTACCACCTAGCAAACTCTTAATATCAATTGGTACTAGTTGTACCTCTTTCTTTTCTTTTCCTATCTCCTTTCCTAGCCATGCAAGAATTTCCTTTATGCCTTCTGCATTCTTATCTTCATAAATCACCTCCTCATGAGGTCTCTCTATTTCCACGTCTTCCTATTGCTGCTGTTGCTACTGTTGTTCTTGTTGTTGTTCTTATTGTTGCTGTTGTTCTAGAATTTGCTATTGAAGTGCAAGCTCCTGTTCCATGGGGTAATTTTGTTGTTCTTTTGATTCACCCTCTTTTTCCTCTTCTTCTATTTCAGTGTCCCCTCCATCCTCAATTTCCTCTTCAGGACCTTCTCCTTTTGATGGCTCTTTTTCTTGATCCTCTTCTGCATGTACTTTCTCTACATCTAATATGTTGATATCTTATGTTTGTTCTTCAACTTTATTTTCATCAACCTTTTCTATTTCTTGTTTACCTTCAGGCCTCTTGGTTTCATCTTCTATTTTGTCTGTATCTTCTATCTGTACCTATTCTGTATGTACAGGTGAACTTATCTTTGCATCATCTTCATTTACCTCTTTCTCTTGATCCTACATATTTTCTATATTTTTCTCTTCTTCACTTTTCTCATCATATATATTCACCATATTTAAGACATCGACACCTGAGGTGTCATCTTTTGTTTCTTCTTCTGTTGAAGCATGCCTTTCTGTGATTATCTCTTCAAGGGTTCCTTCTTGCTCAGCTTCTTCAATTTTATGTGCCTCTTCTTGCATATCTTTAATGATTTCAGGAGAAACTAAGGTATCAAAGGTATCCACTGATCCTGTTTCTTCCTGTACCTTTTCTTCTTCATGCTATGAGCTTTGGTCAATTTCCATATCAGCCTAAATGCTTGGTTCTTCTTCTTCACTTAGGAAATCACTAGAATCTTTTTCTATTTCAATCTCCTTTCCCTTATACATTTCTCTTTCTTCACTCTCACTACTGTCAATGTGGATAGTCTCAATAGTTAGTTTGGCTTTGTGAGTTTCTGACTCTTGCTACATTTCTCCAGCCAACTCTATTTTTACTTGAACATATGTTTGTCTTTGCTATGATGATGTGGAGGCACTAGATACATTGTTCATCTTTTCACCTACTTCTTGTGCTCCAATTACACCACCTAGTTCAGAAGTTTCACCTTTTGACAAACTTATTGGTATTGCCTTTCTAATTTGTTGTCCTTGTTGCTTCCTTAGCAATCTGTGCCTCTTCTACACTAATTTAATGACTTCTTGACCTTGCATCTACAAAAGTATCTGATGCTACCACTACTGTTATTCCTAGTGCATATGGATCCATTAAAGTAGCATTTTTATCCTTTTCAACAATCTTGGCCTCTACAATCTTCCTTTTCTTCTCATAAAAGCATTGCAGATCCTCACTAGGCTCTGCTTTTCTTTTCTTCCTTTCTTTGCATAGGTGACCTCTTTTCCTTCAGCCTTAAGTTTCTCAATTCTATCTTTTAGCCATGTCTTTGAAAATAATATCACTGTCTTGGACAATATGTCCATAGATGTGTTCTAGGGCTCTGACCAATTAGGCTCTATAATAGGAGCCAACCTTGCCTCTGTATAACTATGATGTAACAATCTATCATCATCCTGAACCTCTGGAGGGGCATATATGTCACCTATAGACTTCATTTGCTCAATGGTTAATCTTTTATGAGCTTGTTTCCTCACTTCCCTATCATTTTTGTAATCAGCCCAAAAATTCTCAATATGTATCTGGTGTTTATACTTTTTATCAACAAAGTTCTGGATCCTATGTAAAGGATCAAATTTCCTAACTATATCAAACTCCTGAAAGCCATAATATATGAGTTCTTGCTCTGAATATCTTGCAACTTCCTCACTATAGCAGGAGTATCTGCCAATAGCCCAAGGCAACTTTAGTTCCCTCTAGTGAACTTCCTTTTATACATCTTAAAGACATTCAAATTTTGTCTTGAAAATTCCAAAACAATCAGCTAATCAGAAGGATACCGGGGCAGCATAAATGGTTTTCGTTCAAATACCTCAATCCTGATATAAGTAAACTATTCAAATTGCATCTTCTATACTTTTGGATAATTGTTTGTCAGGTTCCTCTCTCAAAACGCTTACCATATAAGTATAAAAGACATCATTAACCAAAGCAAAATTCTTCAATGCATTTTCTTCTTGTAGGTCAGGGTAGTGTTCATACACCAATTTCTGATTAGGACCATTTCCTAGGGCACCAACCCTTTCTATTCCATGTATATATGGTCTAATTTCTGCTGCACATGAATATAACACATAGGAAGACAAATAAAAGGGCATCATCTTTTGTTTTCTCAGCATGGCCTGCTCCCAAATAGATGTGCTTATTGCTTTGGCCCAGTGGATTTGCCCTTGCTCTTTTTCTCTTGCTCTTATGAAATCAATAACAGTGAACATCCATGGTTCACATTTAGTGCCATCTCTCAGTCCAACTAACCAACTCAGCATGGTGATCATCAAATAAATTTATTCTTTGAAGTCTATCCTCATCAAGTTCTTGTGTATCTTGGCTACAGCCTTGGGTTTGTTTTCTGGGTTATACCAGTTGTGGAATATTTTACCCTTGCATTCCTTTTCATTTTAATGAAAGTCTTCATTATATTGATCAATATCAATATCTCTCATTTTCTAATTAATTTCTAATGCAAATGTCCTAGCAATCCCTTTTGTAGTTAAATCAATAATAAGTCTGTCAGACAACATGATATTCTTGGTGGCTGGATCATATAAAGTCACATAGCCTAAACATAAATCTTTGGCCTCCATTGCTAGTGGGAAACCTGTAGCCATGTATAGTCCACTCTCCTCGATAGATTTCATATCCTGTGAAGCATCCGTAGCAGTAATTTTCTTTAACACATCCTCTGCATCATAATTTCATATGTTTGTATCTATGCCAACTCCACTCATATTAATTAGAGATGGATAACCTCTGTGCAAGGGCAATTCTTCTTTCTCTACCTCCTTTCATGGTTTCCTTTCTTTCTTTCCCTCGCCCACTGTATCTTTCTTCTGTTTCGGGGCCATCCTATAGAAACATGCATATTTTAACTTTCATTTTACTCTCCTGTCTAGGCTTTTTACTATGAATTTCTAATTTTACCATTTTACCTTAACTCGTTTATCCCTTCTATTTTATACTTTAAATTTGTTAAACTCTACTCAGCTAATTAACAATTAAAACATAATTTGACAAATGCCTACTTTTTAAACTGAAATTACTGAAATTAACAGTATCTTACCAACTAAAAAGTATCAGCATTTTAGGATAAATACCTATTTTTTGTGACCGTTTAACCACTGTCGTTGACTTAGTTTTACCTTTTTTTCTTTTGTCTAGCTATTGTAACTCTGTCGCCTTATCTAGTTCTACTCAATCCACTATAATAGTTCTATTTTCTGCAATTTTTAAATCTTAGCAGTATATCTGAAATCAAAATAACATTAAAATTACCCTAACCCTCATTAGATTTTATTTTTCTTGAGTGTTAGACTTGCATTAATTACAGAAATTAATGCCCAAAACTTCAGCTTTCTATTGCAGTGTTTGTGTTTTTAAACTTTCTTACCATTAGCTTAATTCTGTATGCATACCTTTTTCTTGTATTTTTCATTGTATGTTTTCTTTGTATATCCTCGTTGTATTTTTAAACATACAAGCACTTTATGTAAAGAACCAACCTACAGTTCCTTTCCTTTTTGCTTTTTCCATACATCTTTGTATCTTTTGTTTTGTATATCGTGCTTGGATATCCCCTTGTATAAGCGCACATACAAACACCTTATACAACCATCTCTTTACCTTTCATCTCTCATGATGCTTTTACTATCGTTGTACATTGGGTATGTATATCATAAACATACAAGCATTTAATCATACAACAACTTTTCTGTATTTAATTTCTCTTTCGCATCCAGTTTATATCTTTGCTTTGCATCTTTTAACATACATCAGTGTGTACATCTAAAATATACATTGTTATTATACAAGCCAAATGTGCAATCAGTGGGGTCCACCTTACTTTTTACTTGTATCTCTGTGATGTATATGACATTTGTATCAAACCTTTAAATGCATGTCTAGATACATACAACATCCTTTGTATCACCTTTTAGACTTGTCCTTTTTATAAACCACAGTATGTAGCACTTTTGACTCCGACTTATATATAATGTGAAATGAATACTCCAATATACATTAAGTCCTGATGCATCCATTATGTCAGATTTAAACTTTCCTTGAGTTCCACATTGTATGTATATCACAATGCATGTCACCAAAACATACATACAAAGCATGAAATATACAAACAATATATCTTATTTCATACCCTTTTCATTCTGCGGCATGTATAACCTCTTGTATATCTCGTTGTAGGTTTCACTTTCACCAAACATACAAGCCTAAAATACATTCAATGGAATTGACCATTTATTCATTTCAACTTTAAACTGTGTCAGGTCTGACTTGTATATGAAGATAAAGCGATAGCAAAATTTATAAAAGTATAACAACATATATATAAACCCGATGACTTCCCCTTTTGTGACTAACACAAAGACACAACATACAAAGGACCTTGTCTATACAAATAGCTTTGTATATGCAACATACAAACCTTCTGATTGTACATTTACCAAAAAACACTTATAACTCGCAAAATATTGGGAATTCTAAAATGGTTCAAAAAACAACACTTACTCATTTTTGACAAGGAATTCACCCATACTCTGCCCTGGTACTTAATGTTATTTTTTCTTTATTTGCTACAAGGTTTGTAACTTTCACTTCCCTTTTCCCTTTTACCACCAAGCAGACCCACACACACAAGCAAAAAACAACAGCCATAGCAGGGGTCCTCATTTTGCTAAGAAGTAAAATGGGGCATGTTGTGAGCATCACAACAACTAGAAACCAAACAAAATAATTAAATTAAAACCATTGAAGAAAATGAAATAAAATAAATTCATAATTTCTAACTATCTTTTCTGCAAATCATCATTTAACTTGAGACCTAATGTATTCAATAAGGTGCATGAATTTTCATTTTCAATTTAAGTGGGTGCACATGATTAATAATCCTCATCTTGAAAATCAGTTGAACAACCCAGTGGCTGATATTAGACTACCTAGTTGATGTCATTCCCTAGCCAACCAGATAGAGCCTTGTTGCAAGCAGGTGTCTATAGCCCCGACAAGGTTATCGTTACAATTCTCCTAAGTAGAGCCCCACTGCCAGCAAGCATCTATAGCCCCGGTAGAGTTACTTACATGACTTAACTTGGATTTCAATAAAATCCATTTTATTTATTTATTTATTTTATATTTTGTATTTGACAGAGATCTCATAAGATATTACAGTTGTTACTTCATGATGTAAGGAATAATCACTTGCTAAAATTAAGCTGAGAATTGTAATGGTAGCAAGGGTGACCTCTACTTTTTCACCTAATATCTAGACTGGTAGGTTCAACAAACCCAAGGATTTTAGGTGTGTCATTGTGAGAAATGTCCCTTAAATACTCAAGCCACAGCTATTGAATACAAAATTTCGCAAGTCAACTAATTTTCTAAATTCATGACAGTCACAAGAAGTTATGGACAAATTTTAAATAATTAACCTGAATTTTCTATTGTTTTCAGTGGTTGTTAGTCTGCTCCTGTATACTCTAAAACAAAACAAACATCCCTACTAAAGCAACACAACAACAAAAACCAAAACAAAAAATAAAAACAAAACAAAACAAAAAAATAAACAAAATAAAACTGTACATTATTCACATTATGATATAGAACAGACCCACAACCCTCACCTCAAGCCTGAAAGTAATGTTTCAAGTGTTACCCATTAACTGGTAATGGCACATCTTCTCTTGTCAAGGTCTTGAGCCTAAAAGTATTGTCTCCTATTATTTCTGAGACCTGTAATGGACCTAACCATAACTTGTCAAATTTTCCATGATTTCCTTTCTTCTCATGTCCCTTATCCCAGTACAGCACTAAGTCTAATATTCTAAACATTTTGACTCTTGCTCTTTTGTCAAACCATATTTTAACCACTGCTTGATGTTTAGCAAATTTCTCAATGGCTTGATCTCTTTTCTCATCTAATTGTAGCATTTGAACGATTATGGCTTTCCTGTGATCATTAAAGCCTAGATATTCATTAGGAAACTTCCAAACTGGTATTCTTAGATTTACTGGAAGTATGGGATTAGTTCCATAAACTAAATGATAAGTGCATTGCCTAAGGCTGACTTAACCTTAGTCCTATCTACCCATAGCACATACTTCAACAATGTGTTCCACTCTCTAGCTTTCTTTTCAATTAGCTTCTTGATTATATCCAATAAAATCTTATTTGTAGACTTAGCTAACCCATTCCACCGAGGATAATAGTTTGAAGAAAACTTTAAAACTATTCCATATTCAAATGCCCATTTGGAAAATTTCAAAGAAGAAAATGCAGGGACATTATCACATACCAGCAAATATGGAGCCCTAAACCTAGTTATGATGTTCTCTTCAAGGAATTTGATGACTACCACAGTAGTAGAGAATTTGCAACATGTGGCTTTAGTCCACCTTGTACAATAGTCAGTCATTGTTAGTATAAACTTGTGTCCTATAGATGATGGAGGATTTATGACTCCAATGAAATCTAAGCTCCACTGTGCAAATGGCCTAGACTCAATGACTGGCTGTAATGGATTAGCTTGATTCTTTCCTTTATCTGCTGTAACTTGACAAATATGACAACTTCTAATGTGACTTTTTGTATCTTTAAACATAGTAGGCCAATAGTATCATGCTCTCAATATCTTATGCATTGTGGCTAAATGGGAACCATGAGCAGTTCCATACTTATCATGTAGCTCTAACACTACCTTATCTACTTCATCTCTATTTAAAGATCTTAAATATATTCCTTCATGGTTCTTATTGAATAGAAGACCTCCTTGTACCATATACTTTTGTGCTTTGATATTTAAAGCTCTTCTTTGTGAAGATTTCATCTTGCTTGGATATTTCCCTGATATCAGAAAAGTGTTCAAATCATCATACCACCCTGATGCATCACTAGTATTCAACACATATTGCTATTTCACCAAGTTTGGGTCCATGTTGGCTATGGTTTGCACTAAAGCTTGTCCAATGACCAATTTCATTTGAATAATTTCCATATCAAACTCTTGCAAAGTTGTGTTCCATTTAGCTCTTTTCTCTCCAGGTTCATTCTGCATCAGCAACATCTTCGCGGCTGCATCTAGTACTATAGCCTTAACCTGACTGCGCAAGATATAATTTTTAAACTTTCTCACTGCTCTTACTAGTGCATATGCCTATCTTTCTATATGAAGATATTTCAGTTGTGCATCCTTCAGAGTTGCACCTATAAAATCTATGGGCTTCTCTTCATTATCTTCTCCCTTCTATGTCAAAGCAGCTGCAACAGAATGTGAAGATGCAAAAGAATAAATGTAAAATGGCTTCATTTAATCTAGACTTGTCAATACAGGAGCATCAGAAATAGCCTCCTCGATATCCTCAAATACAGCTTTAGTTACTGGTGTCCATTCTATCACTGCATCCATCTTCAACATGGCATTCAGCGGTTGTACAATCTCTGCAAACCCTATAATAAACGTCCTGACAAAATTAATTTTACCAAAAAATGATTTTAATTCCTTCTTAGTGTTTGGTAATTGCAATTTATTTATTCCTTCTATTCTATCAAGATCAATAGATATACCATTCTTAGAAATGACATGCCCTAATAATTTTCCTTCTGTTATGCCAAATGAACATTTCTTAGGGTTAAGAGAAATCCCATACCTCTCACATCTTTTGAGTACTCTTCTCAGATCCTCAGCATGAGTGGATGCATCTTTAGAATAAACAGTTAAATCATCCATATAAATTACAATGTACTTACCTGACAATCCATGGAATGCAATATCCATGGCTCTCTGAAAAGTGGCACCTGCATTGATTAGACCAAATGACATTTTTCTGTATGCATAATTACCCCATTTACACGTAAAAGTGGTCTTCAACCTATCTTCTTTATCAACTAAGACTTGGTTATATCCTGAAAATCCATCTAGAAAAGACATCATCTTAGCTCCATTCACTACTTGAAGCACTTCATCTATGGGAGGCAGAGGATAGTTATCTTTTTCAGATGCCTTGTTCAAATTTCTAAAATCTACACATAACCTGATGTCTCCACTTTTCTTTCTAACATGTACTAAATTAGCTACCCAGGTTGAATGTCTTATTGGGAAAATTATTCTAGCAGACAACAGTTTTTTCACTTCTTCAAAAATCAAAGGTTATAATATGGCATTCACAGGCCTTTACTTTTGCCTAAATGGTTTAACATTCCATTTTAAATGTATCACATGAGTGATGATGGACGTATCATATGCCTTTAAATCCTCATATGTCTATGCTATGCCATTTTTGTAATCTTTCAGAACATCTATAATTTCTTTTCTAAACTTTTTAGAGCAAGTTTTTCCAATCTGTACATTCTGAGGATTTTGCTCTATTCCAATGTTATACGGATCACGCTTACCTCCCTCAGCTTTGGGCAAGTCTTTCTATCTTACTACCCCATCAAAGTCAAAGATTTGTTCTAACTCAATCACTCCTTTAGGCAAGAAATTGCTTTTTAAGTTGATTATGTCTTCTTCATCCCAAGACACATCAGGCCTCTCTTGTTCATCAATAATTTGAGCCTCAAATACCTCATTACAAGTTAGAAAATCTACAATTTGCCGATCCCCTTCAAATACCTGAAAATGAGTTCGATTATCTGGTACACTAGGCACATTCACTAATTCCACAGCAAATCTTTATAATCCTAAGTGTTAAAGGTTCTAAAGTGCTAGCAGCAATTGCTAATGCATCTGGTCTATGGTTCAATTCTCTAGGGATATGCTCTATATTGAAAGAATCAAATGAATCTATCAAATCCCATACCCTATGCCTATAACAAACCGTCTTTTTATAGTTCCATGCATACAATTTCCTTACTTGTCTGACTACTAGCTCAGAATCTAAAAATACTCTAATCATTTTTACCTTTTTCTTTATAGCCATGACTGGTCCATAAATTAAAGCTTCATATTCCGCCATATTGTTAGTACAAGCAAATTATAGCCTATATGCTACTAAATATGACTTACCCTGAGGATCCATAAGTTCTATGCCTACACCTGCACCTTGTTTTTATTTGGAACCATCACATTTTAGTGTCCACATTCCATTCTTATTCTTTTGACCTTTTACTTTGGCATGTCTTATTTTTTCTATCACATGTGCAATACTATCTTGTTTAGTCATAGGCAATTCATTTTGGGTTACTTGTACATTTATCTTTTTAGTTTGTAGATCAGAATGACAGACACTTTTGTCTTTTGTCTCTTTTTCTAAATTTGGTGTTGATCCATCTATGTTGTTCTGAAAGCATCTCTCTGATTGACTAACCTTTCCTTCTTCTAGTTCCATCCTCTTTGTGCATTTTATATATTGATACTCAATAATATCTCTGCACATTCCACACTTCTCTTCAGAATGTGGCTTATCATGGACTCTACACATATTTTTGTATGATTTGCATTGAACTGGAATATTTTGTTTCATGCACTTTTCCATTTCCTATCTAATGACCTGACCAAAATTATTCAGTGCATTGTTTTCTTCATCAGAAGAATTTCCATCAGACTCAATAAATAATTTTGTTTCCTTACTGACATGTTTTTCCTTAAAATTCAGCATTAAGATTTCTTCAATTTGTACCCCTTTGTTAGTGACCCTATAAACACTAGGTTCAATAGAAGCATACAATATTTCATTAGTCCTATTGTATTTTGTGATCATGTGTTTCATCCTGGGTTCAGCTTCTATTATGATATGATTTGGCACACCTCTCCAAGGTAACCACATATGTGAAAAATTAGTGGCCATATATCCGTTCAATGTTTTAGACCAGTCTCTACTCAAAAGCATCCCATAATTTACAGGTATATCTACTACCTGGATGTCAATAAACTAACTTACCATGGGGTTTGAAGCTAACTGCATTTGAATATACATTAGTTCTCCAATCACATTAACTTCAGTTTTATCCAATTGTGTAACCACTTTGGCAGATTTGGTAGGGGTCAGCCCTAAAGTTTTGCAAATCCCTAAAGGCATTACATTAGCTGATGCACTAGAATTTACTATGCAATTGTGTATATTTTTTCCACATAGTCTAAAGGTTAACAAGAAAGGAGGGTCCTCCTTATTTGCATACATTACCACATTAGCGTTGGATGGTTGTTCAATTTTCTTACTTTTTTGTTTGGGCTGTGCATACCTACTAGGAACATTTACCTCAGCAGAAAACTCACCTGTCACAGATGCATCCAAGGATTTTATAAAAGCATTTCTAACCCTTGGAATTTTTAAAAGTTCACACAAAGGTATACTAACCTTAATTTTCTTTATCTCCCTTGATAGATAACTCGTCAATCTCATTGTTTCTACTATCTCTGTTTTACTTGTTTGGACCTTTTGTGGTACTATTCCATTATTTGCATGATGATTGGCTTTCAGTATAATAGGATTATTGCTAGCATTCTGGTCTGGGGGAGTTTCGAAATTGTTAGGAGGAGTGGAAGTGGTGAAAGGACCTCCTAGCCTAGTGTTATTTCTCAGGTTGTAGGTATGATTCTTATTTGACTGTTGGAAGGCTTGTGCCTCCTTTGTCTTTTACAACACCTCATTTTCAATTTCAAATGGAAACTGAAATGCATTTAGTATTAAGGCTAATTCAGGATATAGTTTTTTACAAAAATAGGGTTCATCCTCTAACCATTGGTCTTCTTCCACTTCTCTAGTTGCAAAGGTAAAAGTCTCTAAGACTAAAGCAGTATCATATCATGAGGGTACTATTTCATTACCTTTGTGAATTAAGAACTTAGAAGTAGGAGCCTGTACATCTACATTGAAAATACTTACAACCAGATGAAACTGAGGACAGTCTAATTCAGCATGGGCAATAGTATTATGAATTCTACATCAATTCTTCAATGCTACATTGGCCATTTGAATCCTAGTTGTTTGCTTTGTATCCTGGTTATCCACATTCTCAAACGGAGAAGCTAGAGTGCCATTATTTGGCCCTGTGTTCCATGTTTTAGGTGGCATTGGCTGATTCTGATTCCTGTTATTGTTACCCCAGGCTCTATTATCTATAGTAGGTCCTCTATCTTGCATCTGTTGTCCTTGATTATGATTTTGATTTTGACTGTGATTTTGACCTTGATTAGAACCCTCACCCTAGTTATAATTCTAATTATGATTGTAGTTGGGGCTCTAATTATAATTCTCATTATGGTTTGGGTTGTAGTTCTGGTTTTGACTCTGGTTATAATTCTGATTATATCCCTGGTTGTTTCTACCGTAGAAATTTTTATTTCTCAATTGTGTCATTTCAGTAGTCAATCTTCTCAAATGTGCAGTAATTTCTTTGATTTCTTCCCTTTCCTCTTGTGCTTTTGCAACAAATGTATCCTAAGGAGGTTGGAAGAAGGACTAAACATTATTTTGATTACAATCGGTAGTATTACCATTATAAGGTACTATAGCTTGGATTGGGGCAGGATTATACACAGGTGTGCATGTAGGGACTGGATTTAGCAATGTAGTGTTATGTGTAGGAACTCCATTCCAAGGTTGTGCTTGATTTTGTATCCGAAGATTTCCTCCATTGAGAAATGGATTATAAGTTGTCTGCCTCATCTCTTGGTTTATAGATGCTGCCTCTTTATAGGCTTTAGATATTGTATCTATGTCAGGCTTTTTTTTGACAAATATGACAGTTAATGGATCTAAGGCAACATAATACATGGCTAACAATGTACCTGCATTTACGGTGTATGGAGCTACCAACCTAGAATAGGCCTTCGAAACCTATCATTAAAATTGTAAATCAATTCTCCTTCACCTCTTTTAATTGTAGCCAATTTATGATATAAGATGGAAGGATCTATTGGTCCCCTAAATCTAGACAAAAAGGCTTCTTCCATAAGTGGCCAAGAAGAAACGTAACCATTAGGTAAATTCACATACCAGTTAGAAGCCTATTCATTGAAGGTGTAAGGAAATAACCTACACACAACATCCTCATATTCTAGCCTGGCTCTAAAGCATGCCTCCTTAGATATTCTAATATGATCCTCTAGATCCCGATGCAATTGGTATTTAGGACATATTTTTTCATGGTTCTTTGGCATCTCATGATAATCAGTGAACTGTATGGGAGAGTTGACATTAAAATAAGGCATTGCAGGTACTTGTGCTTGACTTGGACCTGTAGGAATACCGAAATTTCTAGGTGGACTTGGATTTCTGGGAGGACTGGGACCTCTAGGAGGACTAGGACCTTTAGGAGGACCTGAACCAAGATTTAAAAATTTGAATGAAGAACTGTTAGGACTCATAATATTATGGATGTTAAAAGGTGATCCAGGAGGCATTCCAGATGAACTTCCTATATTTGATATTTTAGGATTCCAAATTAAAGGACCTTTACTCTGTCTCCTATCAGGTAATTGCACAAATATATCTTCTGAATTAGATCTGGACCTAGTCACTCTACTGGTATGATGAGCCATCTTTTACTCAAATTCAACCTTAACTCCAATCAGGCCCTCCTTCTAGTGCCAAAAATTGTTGATGATTGTTTTTACACATTCATAACAAAAGTTAAAATTCATAAAATGAACTTAACTATATTGAAAGATATGAAGATATCAATTAATATTACTTAATGCCAAGTTTCTGTATGGTCAGGTCTTGACCTTGTGGACAGTTCAGTAAGTTAATATGAAGCTATAATATGCAAGGGGCCTTACTTGATTTAAGGTTATTGATGACTTACTGGACTCGAATTATGCAAACTGTTGCAAATATCAACAAATTATATATCTCTTTGCATAAATTTGTTACTGTATCATGAAGCTTTGTATGATTTATATTAAAACATGCTTTTCTTTTCAAATATTTATGAAGATTACAAATATCAACTCAATTGTTCCTATTTCTTTCAAATGCCAGACAATCTCCTTTGAATTTCTATATTTATCTAAATATTTTAAATTGTTTGGGAAAAGTTAGAGAAATTTAAATTGAACTTCATTCTACTACAGGATCTAAATACTTTGTTGTGCACGTGGTAGGAAATACAACAAATTCAATTAAATTAGCTGACTGAATCATTAAATACGAATATCCTGAGTATTTTCATGAACATGCATTCAAGATTGAGAGCTTTAAGAGATACTATTTCAAATACAAAGAAGAGCTAGAAGACACTCAGAATATAGACGCAAAATTCTAGATTCATTTGTATTCAAAACAAACAGTCATATATGATTTACAATGTATGAATGACTCTTAGCTTCATTAATCAAATTCACAAAAACTTACAATGCTTTACAGATACAATAAGAAAACTGGACATTCCATGCGTTCCTTAGTGCAGACACAAGTGACCTCCTCTAAACTAAAATACTCCTTCTACTTAAAGTCTTAGAACAAATTACAACTGCTAGCTATTTTCTAAAAATCCCTGTGTAAGTAATGTATAGGTAGCAAAGTTCCTTATATAGATTTTGAACTTCATATTGCTATGGCTACAACTCTATCTACGGTTGAGATCCTTCTATTATCAATCAATGGTGTACATTCATCTCTAACCATCTGCCAAAATATCTAAATGACATCTTTTCCCTCTCAAAGGATGTTGTTGGAATCATTCAAAAAATAAGATTCCCCTTCTTCATTGACTTTCTCTCGCTGATACTCTTATTTGACTTCTTCTCAAAACCATTGTCTTCTCATTTTTTTAAATATGTTTTGAAATTATTGAGTACACCTTCTACAAAGGTGCTGTCCCCTCCTGGACTTTTTGCCCATATGTATTTCTGCATTACAAGTCCTTCCCTCAACTTGTTTTCTCTGTTCTTTGAGCTTTCTCTTCTCTTATACTTCTTCATTTTACCGCTTTCTTCCATTAAAGTATCCATCATCTGTTTGCTGAGATTTGCATCCGGATTTGCTATTTATGGTGTAAATATGGCATTAAACTTTGTTAATGCCCTTTCTAACTCATATGCTAGCACTTCCATACATTCATGCTCTAGGAGTCTTTCTATTATCTTCTTGTGCATTTTTATCATTTCATCTGCTTTCTCTTCTAGATCTTGTACAACTGTTATACATTTTCTAAGGTTATCTTCCTCAAATTTAAGCTCTACTCTTGTCTGTGGCACTTGATTTGCTAGGGAAGGGGTAATTACTCCTTCATTAATTAATTCCTCTGCTCTTTATTCTATTTCTATCAACTGTGTTAGCTCAGACTTGCACTCTTCCCTTCTAAATTGACAATTGTGTACAAGTTTATTGCACTTATTCTTTTCTTTTGCAACTGCCTCCCAGCTTTTCACAACCTGTTTTATTATCTTCTCACCTTCCTGTATAAAATCCTTGAACCATTCATCAAGAATATTGGCCTTGAGCCTTTTATTTTCCATGTCCCTTATTTCTTCTTTGGATACTAGTGCTATGTTATTATGCAGTTCTGGGACTATTGCACTGGGATCAAATATCCCTTTAATAAATTGCTGAAGTTGGACAATGTGTCCTTTTAAGTATTCCTATTTATCCTTGTCTTTTCTCAGTATCTCTACTATCACTTGGTGCATATCCTCCCATTCATTAATGTGATGTTCTCTTGTAGAATGCCCAAGGTCAAAATTTAATATCTTATACTCATCCAAGGCTATTTCACCTTTTGCCTTTTCCTTCTGTGGTATGGCTAGGTTCAGCATTCTAGATCCATCTGGACCTCTCTATATAGCTAATGTTGTCCTAGCTTTTCTTTTTTCTTTTCTTGGAGTGGTACCACCTAGCAAACTCTTAATATCAATTGGTACTAATTGTACCTCTTTCTTTTCTTTTCCTATCTCCTTTCCTAGCCATGCAGGAATTTTCTTTATGCCTTCTGCAATCTTATCTTCATCAATCACCTCCTCATGAGGTCTCTCTATTTCCATGTCTTCCTGTTGCTATTGTTGCTGCTGTTGTTCTTGTTATTGGTCTTGTTGTTGCTATTGTTCTAGAATTTACTGCTAAAGTGGAGGCTCCTGTTCCATGGGGTCATTTTGCTATTCTTTTGATTCACCCTCATTTTCCTCTTCTTCTATTTCAGTGTCCCCTCCATCCTCAATTTCCTCTTCAGGACCTTCTTCTTTTGATGGCTCTTTTTCTTGATCCTCTTCTGCATGTACTTGCTCTACATTTGGTATGTTGATATCTTCTGTTTGTTCTTCAACTTTATTTTCATCAACTTTTTCTGTTTCTTCTTTACCTTCAGGCCTCTTGGTTTCATCTTCTATTTTGTCTGTATCTTCTATCTGTACATGTTCTATATGTACAGGTGAACTTATCTTTGCATCATCTTTCTTTACTTCTTTCTTTTGATCTTGCATATTTTCTATTTTTTTTCTGCTTCACTTTTCTCATCATATAATTCAGCATATTTAAGGCATCCACACCTGAGGTGTCATCTTTTGTTTCTTCTTCTACTGAAGCATGCCTTTCTATGATTATCTTTTTAGGGGTTCCTTCTTTCTTAGTTTCTTCAATTTTATGTGCCTCTTCTTGCACATCTTTAATGATTTTAGGAGGAACTAAGGTATCAAAGGGATCCACTGATCATGTTTCTTCCTGTACCTTTTCTTCTTCATGCTCTGAGCTTTGGTCAATTTCCATATCAGCCTGAATGCTTGGTTCTTCTTCTTCACTTAGGAAATCACTAGAATCTTCTTCTATTTCAATCTCCTTTCCCTTATACATTTCTCTTTCTTCACTGTCACTACTGTCAATGTGCACAGTCTCAATAGTTTGTTTGCCTTTGTGAGTTTCTGACTCTTGCTGCATTTCTCCAGCCAACTTTGTTTTTACTTGAACATATGTTTGTGTTTTCTCTGATGATGTGAAGGAACTAGATATATTGCTCATCTTTTCACCTACTTCTTGTGCTCCAATTACACCACCTAGTTCAGAAGTTTCACCTTTTGACAAACTGATTGGTATTGCCTTTCTAATTTGTTGTCCTACTGCTTCCTTAACAGTTTGTGCCTCTTCTGCACTAATTTCATGAATTATTGACCTTGCATCTATAAAAGTATCTAATGCTACTGCTACTGTTATTCCTAGTGCATATGGATCCATTAAAGTAGCATTTTTAGCCTTTTCAACAATCTTGGCCTCTACAATCTTCCTTTTCTTCTCATAAAAGCATTGCAGATCCTCACTGGGATCTGCTTTTCTTTTTCTTCCTTTCTTTGAATAGGTGATCTCTTTTCCTTTAGCCTTAAGTTTCTCAATTCTATATTTTAGCGATATCTTTGAAAATAATATCACTGGCTTGGACAATATGTCCAGAGATGTGTTTCAGGGCTCTAACCAATCAGGCTCTATAATAGGAGCCAACCTTGCATCTGCATAACTATGAATAAACAATTTATCATCATCCCGAACCTCTGGAGGGACATATATGTCACCTATAGACTTCATTTGGTCAATGGTTAATCTTTTATGAGCTCTTTTCCTCACTTCCTTGTCATTTTTGAAATTAGCCCAAAAATCATCAATATATATCTAGTGTTTATACTTTTTATCAACAAAGTTTTGGATCCTATGGAAAGGATCAAATTTCCTAACTAAATCAAACTCCTAAAAGCCATAATATCTCAGTTCTTGCTAAGAATATCTTGCAACTTCCTCACTGTAGCAGGAGTATCTGCCAATAGCCCAAGGCAACTTCATATTCCCTCTAGTGAACTTCCTTTTATACATCTTAAAGACATTCAAATTTTGTCTTGAAAATTCCAAAACAATCAGCTTATTAGAAGGATACCGAGGCAGCATAAATAGTTTTCCTTCGAATCCCTCAATCCTAATATAAGTAAATTGTTCAAATTGAATGAACCAGGAACTATGCAATCCAATTGCATCTATTGCACTTTTAGATAGTCTTTTGTCAGGTTCCTCTCTCAAAACTCTTACCATATAAGTATAAAAGACATCATTAACCAAAGCAAAATTCTTCAATGCATTTTCTTCTTGTAGGTCAGGGTACTGTTCATACACTAATTTCTGATCAAGACCATTTCCTAAGGCACTAACCCTTTCTATTCCATGTATATATGGTCTAATTTATGTTGCACATGAATATAACACATACGAAGACAAATAAAAGGGCATCATCTTTTGTTTTCTTAGCATGGCCTGCTTCCAAATAGCTATGCTTATTGCTTTGGCCCAGTGGATTTGCCCTTTCTCTTTTTCTCCTACTCTTATGAACTCAATAACAGTGAACATCCATGGTTCACATTTAGTGCCATCTCTCAGTCCAACTAACTTACTCAGCATGGTGATCATCAAATAAATTTCTTCTTTGAAGTCTATCCTCATCAAGTTTTTGTGTACCCTGACTACAGCCTTGGGTTTGTTTTCTAGGTTATACCTGTTGTGGAATATTTTACCCTTGCATTCCTTTTCATTTGTATGAAAGTCTTCATTATATTGATCAATATCAATATCTCTCATTTTCTCATTGACTTCTAATCCAAATGTCCTGTCAATGCCTTCTATAGTTAAATCAGCAATAAGTCTGTCATACAACATCATCTTCCTGGTGGCTGGATCATATAAAGTCACACAGTCTAAATACAAATCTCTAGCCTCCATTGCTAGTGGGAAACCTACAGCCCTATATAGTCTACTCTCCCAAATACATTTCATATCCTATGAAGCATCTACAGTAGTAATTTTCTTTAACACATCCTCTGCATCATAATTTCCTATGTTTGTATCTGTGCCAACTCCACTCATACTGATTAGAGATGGATAACCTCTGTGCAAGGGAAATTCTTCTTTCTCTACCTCCTTTCGTGGTTTCCTTTCTTTTTTTCCCTCGCCCCCTGTATCTTTCTTCTATTTTGGGGCCATCCTGTAGAAACATGCATATTTTAACTTTTGTTTTACTCTCCTGTTTAGGGTTTTCACTATGAATTTCTACTTTTACCATTTTACCCTAACTCGTTTATCCCTTCTATTTTATACTTTAAATTTGTTAAGCTCTACTCAGCTAATTAACAATTAAAACATAATTTGGCAAATGCCTACGTTTTAAACTAAAATTACTGAAATTAACAGTATCTTATCAACTGAAAAGGACCGGTGTTTTAGGATAAATACCTATTTTTCATGACCATTTAACCGCTGTCGTTGACTTACTTTTACCTTTTTTGCTTTTGTCCAACTAGTGTAACTCTGTCACTTTAACGAGTTCTGCTCAATCCACTATAATAGTTCTCTTTTCTACAATTTTTAAATCTTAGCAGTATATCTGAAAGTAAAATAACATTAAAATTACCCTAACCCTCGTTAGATTTTACTTTTTTTGAGTGTTAGACTTCCATTAATTACAACAATTAATGCGCCAAAACTTTAGCTTTCTATTGCAGTGTTTGTGTTTTTAAACTTTCTTACCGTTAGCTTAATTTTGTATCCATACCTTTTTCTTGTATTTTTCATTGTATGTTTTCTTTGTATATCCTTGTTGTATTTTTAAACATACAAGCACTTTATGCAAAGAATCAAGCTACAGTTCCTTTCCTTTTTTCTTTTTCCGTACATCCTTGTATCTTTCATTTTGTATATCACGCTTGTATATCCCCTTGTATAAGTGCACATACAAACACCTTATACAACCATCTCTTTACCTTTCATCTCTCATGATGCTTTTACTATCGTTGTACATTGGGTATGTATATCATAAACATACAAGCATTTAATCATAAAATGACTTTTCTATATTTAATTTCTCTTTTGCATCCAGTTTGTATCTCCACTTTGCATCTTTTAACATACATCAGCTTGTACATCTAAAATATACATTGTTATTATATAAGCCAAATGTGCAATCAGTGGGGTCCACCTTACTTTTTACTTGTATCTTCATGACGCATATGACATTTGTATCAAACCTTTAAATGCAAGTTTAGATACATACAACATCCTTTGTATCACCTTTCGGACTTGTCCTTTTTATAAACCACAATATGTAGCACTTTTTGACTCTGACTTGTACATAACATGAAATGCATACTCCAATATACATTAAGTCCCGATGCATCCATTATAACAAATTTAAACTTTTCTTGAGTTCCACGTTGTATGTATATCACAATGCATATCTCCAAAACGTACATACAAAATACGAAATATACAAACATTATATCTTATTTCATATCCTTTTCAGTTTCGCGACATGTATAACCTGTTGTTTATCCCGTTGTATGTTTCGCTTTTGCCAAACGTACAAGCCTAAACTACATTCAACGGAATTGACCGTTTATTTATTTCAACTTTAAACTGTGTCGGGTCCGACTTGTATATAAAGATAAAGCGTTAGCAAAATGTATACAATTATAAAAACATATATATAAACCTAATGACTTCCCCTTTTGTGACTAACACAAAGACACAACATACAAACGACCTTGTATATGAGTGACTTTGTATATACAAACAACTTTGTATATGCAACATACAAACCTTCTGATTGTACATTTACCAAAAAAACACTTATAACTTGCAAAATATTGAGAATTTTAAAATGGTTCAAAAAACAACCCTTACTCATTTTTGACAAGGAATTCACCCATACTTTTCCCTGGTACTTAATGTTATTTTTTCTTTATTTGCTACAAGGTTTGTAACTTTCACTTCTCTTTTCCTTTTTACCACCAAGCAGACCCACACACACAAGCAAAAAACAACAGCCACAACAGGGGTCCTCATTTTGCTAAGAAGTAAAATGGGGCATGTTGTGAGCATCACAACAATAATTGATTGAGAGATCTTTGCCCATAACTTTTTCCTAGTACATTACCAGGTTTTCCACATAAGTCTGTATTGTCTATTTTGTGCTTTTTATTGCTAATTCATTGTTATTTCAATTATGCATTGTTTATTTTTGTAATTTTTGTAACAGTATTAAGGTCATAAAGAAAAAGCAAAATAAGATTTTATACTTGAGGAAAACAAACTGCACGTATTTTCATAACACTAAATAAAAGAATTCTCTACTGGCAAAGGAGTGTCTAGTTGCAGTTTTGAGATTATTATTAATTCTTTTTGTTATGTAAAAATGATAATATAGTATTCAATGTATACATTCCCAGAAAAAAAGATAGATTGAAAATTTTGATAAGATAATTGAAAACAGGAAATAGTAGGGTTAGTATAACTATATACTACCTATATTCACTTTTCCAAAAGCAAATTAAAATTTTAATAGGAGAGTGTGGCACACGTGTTGTCGGTAAGAAATAACATAAACAAAATAACAAAGCATTTGCAGTTGCCTGACCACTTATGTTCATGAGGCCCTTATTCATTTCAGGGCTGTCATGACTAATTTATATTTTACAAAGTTGGAACTTAATCTGTATATTCTAAGAATCTAAGGATTCCATCCTTGGAATTTTAGGCTCGTGAGCATTTAAACTATTATTCTTTATATAATTCAGCTTCTGCCATATTTGTCTTATATAAAATTTGAGCTATAAGACAGTAAATAAAAAAATGACTACTTAAATAGGGAGTACATGCTACTCAATTCTTTCACAATAGAAAATGTACGTGGCATGTGTTATTGCCGGCGCCTTTACAAAGAATCTTGAGCCAAGTAAGCCTATATATACTACGCCGGAGTAGAGAAATAGAACTACTTGAGCTATTTCTCTCATCCAGCTGCTGTCTTTGCTATCGTTGCTAATATATCTGATTTGCGTTTTTCCTTTTAATTTTAAAATGAAGACTGGTGTTGCTTTCATTGTTTCTATCTCCTTCCTTTCTTGGGTTATTCTACTTTGTGGAGCTCGGCCAATTAAGGTACCCAATACAGCAATCCTAATACCCTCACCAGCTCTCGCCCCAATCATTTCTGCAGTCTCCACTGGTAATCCGGGAGAAGCAGCAAGCTATAAGGATTTCAGAGGAAATGCGTATGCTGGGCCTCTAAGAAGTAAGAACACAAAAAATGATGGTCCCCAAACAAATGAAGATGATATTGCTCTAGCACCACCCACGATGAGTCATCAACAAGGTCATAGTCCAGGAGTAGGACACAGTAATCCTTATTCACTATGCTGTTGAAAAGCCAAATAGAAGAATGTGATTGCACACGTTGCTATTTGAAAGTTTCATATATTATGTTTATTGTGGCTTGTCCGTTAGTTAACTGATCTTTAGTTATAGTATTTTGTACAAGCAAAGATCATAGAGGGATGCTGGTTTTGGCATGATTTATTGACGTGTGGAGTCATAGCTTGTAATGTTTGATGGGTTTTATTTGTTAGAATGTAATGCTCTTTATTGTGCTTTTGATGAATGAAATTTCGTTCTTTCATACAATTTTTAATTGGCCCATTTATTTTTTTGAGACCGAAGGTATTCATTTTATCTTTTTAGTTAAGAGTTTTTTTTCAGTTCAGAAAACATGTATTGGTAAAAAGTGAGGACTCAACGTCAAAATGGTTTAGATTAAATGTGTAGCAAACTGGAGTTTATCCTGAAATCTGGAGTCCATCATCAAGAATACCATGATTTGAATATGCTATAATCATTTGATAATATAATATGTTTTCTCCAATTATTCACATTGTTAGAGAATAATTTTGAAAAATTATTATATATAAAGTTTTTATATATTTTTAAAATTATATATAAATATATTAAAAATAAACACTTCCAAATTTACTTTTAGACTATTTAAAATGATGATGATTTTTTTTGAATTTATCTTTATATTTTATATTATTTCCTTGTTCTAATAGTAATATATGTATTTGTGCCAAGTTAGTTAAGTAAGAAGTAATATTTACTGTTAAATTGATCTAATTCCAAAGATAAAAATCAGTAATGTAGGCATTTGTGTAGAATAAGATAAATAAGAAATATAAAAATCAGTAACATGTATGAATTTGTGTAGATTAAGTTATAATCTCTAACATTGAATAGATCTAATTGGAAAGATAAAAATCAATCTTCAGGATTTTTTTACTTTCCTCCTCTGTCTTACCTTACTCCAATAATAAGATGAGAATAATCAAATAATCTAAGTTGAAAATAAACATAAAGATTCATTTCCTAAGATGTCACCAAATCAAATCATCCTTTTGTGACAAGAACTACTTTCATTGATTATGTATTTATCAAATACTCTTGATTTAGTATTACACTATACAAAACAAGTAACTTGGAATTCCTTGAACACCCAAGGAGTAACTTGACATCACTTTGAGAGAATAAGTAATTTGGAGCAGTGACAAGAGATGATTAGAAGGATAGATTAACAATACTTAAAGGAATAAGAACCATCTGTTGAAAATTAAAATAAATTAGGATTTTGAGTTAAATTAGTTAGAAACATACTAATAGAAGAAATTTAATGACTAATAAAAACACCAAACCAAAAAATTAAACATGATTATGTTAATCAAAATAATCATTGTCTATTAGAAAATTTTAAAAAAGTAGAATTTATATAAACAATCTTTAATTCTTGATTTAGATTGATATTTATATTTTAAAATGTAAGGTTACTATTAATATTGAGAGAAACTAATGCCTTAATCAATATGACAATAAATCAATATATGGAATCACCTGCAATACAAATATAGGATAAAGATAGATTTCAAAACACTTGCTAGAGAAAATGATAGTGAACATGTCTTTATTTTTACTTTTACACATATGTTGGATTTTCTATCTTCAAATACCATTTAAATGAGACTGGTGGATAACCACAATGAGTCTATAGATTTTAGACATGGGAAAACAAGTGAAGGTCAAATCATCTCCACATCACTAATAGCTACTATTTATCTATCTAAAGTGAGACCCTATGAATTATGTATTGTTATAGTCAATGCCATTGTTTTAGAGATATGTGTAGGGTTGGTTTGTATAATTTGTGGATCATGAATGCAATTTGGGTTGTTTATTCCCTATTGAGACATACATACTATTTATATTAAATGATCACCCACAATAGCTACTCAAGTTGTTTAGGTTCCATAACATAAATTAGATGTTCTATGGTAACAAGTGTATTGTTAGTAACAAGTGCATTGTTGACAAACCTAGCCTCATAACATGGATTTCACATAACAGTTGTCATTTCTTAAATTAAAGTAGTGCTTCATAGTCCAAATTCTTTTCACCAACATAATGTGATCCTATAGGACTTGTATATGTGGTCAAAATAGCCCTAAATGGGGATGTAATGACTATCTTTTTGTGATGCTGGTGGTCGAGGAGCCAAATTTGGGGCATGGACTATGAGAAAATGCACAACATTGAACACTTCCCTTTCCTTGACGTCCATGTTTTCAGGGAGTTGAAACTTGTGAACATTCAGAGCCGTGTTGAGAGATTTGAAACAGCTATTCAAAAGTGCTGTCTGTATGTCCTGGAGAACACACATTTCCACTAGAGAAGATTAGAGCAATTCCTTAGGAAAGAGTCCCCCAATGGGTGCATCACCTTCAAATAGGTCATATCTCTCCATCACCTTCTTCAATTTTTCTAGGGGCCTAGGTAGTCATGAATATAACCAAAGACAACCATTTCCACAAAGTCGACATCTTGAACAAGGTCCATGATATTTGACAGAAAGATGGATGCTACATCTAAGTATGAGAGGGAATGTAGCAAGTAACATAGGATGGATTCACCCACTACCATTCATATAGCAAATTCAATTTGTGGATAGACCATGTTGAAAACATGCACTAGCTTGTAGACTCGTAAATGCCAATTTCTAATGGTTCCCATTTTTGTGTTTCTAGGTGGATGTGGCAGTTCTTCATGACGTACTTCATGGTTGAAACACAAAGTGCAGATGAGAGAGGCTAAGAAATATGAAGAGGACAAAAATAATGAAAATTTGTTGAGAGGCAAAATGAAAGAGGCAATAAGAATAGGTGAGGTAAAATCTATTAACAGTAGAAATAAATGGGTAATGTGAAAACACACAAAGGTGAGATGAGAGGGAAGCATGGTGGCTTAGAGTAAATGAAGGTGATCATCACGTAGGATAGCAAAAGATATAGAGTTAACGCTATAGTACAACACAATGAAGTTGTGAAGGAATAGCACATATGGACAGATGGAGATGGCCATTGGTGACATCATATGACCTGCTTCAAATGGCTCAAAGAAATCTAAGGGAGGTATTACCATTGCCCACACTACACGTCACCTCATGGTATTCCTACCACTTCATCATGGATGTGTGAGTCATCTTGGGACAGCTCCCTAATGTTTTATGCTTTTGAAGATCAAATTACTTGTCTATCCTTTTCAATAATAAAGTGGAATGATGGAAAATTATTTTCTATTGGGTCATTAAATTGAGAAACATCCCAACCCTATCTATCGCTAAATTAGCAAAATAATCTACAGTATGACCTTCTCTATAGTAGTTTGAGAAAGAATAATATTTAAATTGATCAAGGAGGCCCCAAATAGACTAAAATATATAGTTTACTTTCTAGTTGATGACTTTTCTCTCACTAACTTTATTCACCACATTCATGGAGTCACCCTCAATACAATTTTTTTCAATCTGGTTTCTTTGTGCAAATTTTAGACCATGCATAAGGACTAATGCCTCAATTACATTATTTGAGCCATTTGGAATTTCATTGCTAAGGCTACAATATAGTTACTTGCACAATCCCTTATAATACATCTTGTTCTTGAGGGGCCTTTATTTCTCCTACCTGCTCCATCAAAGTTTAATTTGATGAGTGGGGTGGTAGGAGGAAACAATTTTACTTTGTTGTTGTCTATTTTATTTATATAATTCTAAATTGAGCTTTTTGTATATGGAGTGTGAAGAAGAGGTCATTTCTTCAAGATTTCTTTATCCCAATTTATGAACTGTGAATTATCCTTTGAGTGATTATTGACTTCAGCCATGGTCTTTTTTGATATTACCAACTCTATTCTTTGAATGACTTTGTGCCATGGAGATGGAGATTTTCTAAATATCCTTTGATTGTGTTCTAACCAGAGGTTCTAGATGAGAAGAGATAGAATGAGTTCCTAGATGCATGTAAAAGTGGATTCACAATTTAAAGTCAGACAACTAGAGAAATGTTGTAAAAGTGTGTTACAGAATACACCCACCACCCTAGTTTTCTACACAACCATTTCCAATATTGGTAGCTATATTGAAAATTAAATAGGAGATGGTTTACATCCTCCTCTTCTTCATCACAAATGACACAATTGAACATAATCAATTCCCATTTTGTGCAATCTTTTACTTGTTAGAATCTTGTTGTGGAGGGCAAGCCGTTAAAAAGTGTCCACTTTTAGGAAACAGGCATTTCTCTAGCATAATTTAAATGGCTATGCTTTTAATTCTAGGTTTGTGTGATAGCAATAGCCTTCTTAAACATTATAGAGTCCTAATTTCAATGTTGTCCATTTTATTTCATCTTTTTTAGAGGAGAATATGACGAGTTTTTGAGCTAATATTTCGTTTAATAGTACCCTTTGTGGTGTAGGGAAGTTACAGTCTTGAAGTTTAATCCTCTATAATTTCCCAGTTTTATTTTATTTACCCCATGCCTATTTTTGATATGTGCTTGCTTCATCCAAGTTTCACACATTGTGAGTGGTTGATATCCATACCAAGAATCATCCCAGAATAGTGTGCTTTCCCATTATGCACTACCTTAGAAAGTTGTGGGTAAATTACCTCTTTGTCCTATACTATGAAGCTCCACATTTTAGATCCTGATGGTGGATTTACCACCGTGGATATTCTTTCTCTATCTAGATTATCTAGATATTTTTCTTGCATTATTTGGACCCATTTTGTATTGGGTTTAGAGTACATGTTCCAAGCTAGTTTATCACCTAGTGCCATGTTTTGTACTATTAGGTCATGAATTCTTTCACCTTCATGCACTTTATGTTTGTAAATGTTTTCCATGAGATAAGGGCTATCCTCTTTTTGTCTAAGCTTCCCTTAACGATAAATTTTCTCACTATTTTTTCTAGTTTTGACAGCACTCCTTGTAGAATTCTGAGGACTGACATCATATATGGGAATGGCAGAGAGGGTTTCTTTGACCATCATAATTCTTCTTGCCAAGGAGAGCCACCTACCTTTCCATGAAGATATCTTGTTCTTGATTGCCAAGATAATATGTTGCCACATCTCTATTTTCCTTGATCTAGAGAATAAAAGTATTCCTAAATATTTTCTTGACCTAGTGATTAATATTCGAACCCTACTAAGTTGGTTATTTTCTATTGGGTTGTAAGTTTTCTATTTAAGAAGAAGATTTTTTACTTTGAAGGGTCTACCACTTGGCCTGACATTCAACAATAAGACTCAATTACTTGTATGGATTTTGCTTTTTCTTTTCTTGATTTTCCAAAAAAAGCATGTCATGTTCAAAGAATGTGTGTGAAATTGGTTCTCTTAAGAATGGAATGTGTCCATTCATTTCTATATTTCTTTTGAGGTTTTTGCCTTAATGGTATTGCTAAAAGCTTCTACCATGATGACAAAAAGGAATGGTGAGAGAGGCCTCCTTGTCTTAACCCTTGTGTAGATTTGAAAAATCATATTGGAGTTCCATTCACTGAAACTAAGAACCTAATAGTATAAATGTAGGCATAAATCCATTTGTGCCGCTCTTTTGAAGAACCAAATCCGTGTAGAACTTGTAAGAGAAGGTCCCAATTCAAGTTATCATATGCTTTCAACATATATCTACTTTGATGGCCATTGTAGATAATTTGTTGGCTTTAATTCAATGTAGAAATTCATGGGAGACAATTGTCCCATCAGATGTCTCTCTACCAGGTACAAATCCTTCTTTTTCTTTTGAGATTATTTTGGGAATCAATTTACCTAGTCTTTTCACTATTACTTTGGAAATGATTTTATAAATAACATTGAACAGTGATATTAGTCTGAAGTCCCCAAATGTGGTATGATTCTTTATTTTGGAGATTAAGGTAATGAAGGAGACATTCCATTCCTTAAGAATGGTTTTGTGTTTCCTATCCTCTTCCATTGTCATTAAGATGTCTTTACTTATGAAGGGACAACACTTTTGGAAAAAGAGCTATAGAACCATCTGGACCTAGTGGTTTGTCTCTTGATATTGAGAATATTACATTTTTTATTCAAATCCTCCATAGAAAATTCTTCCATTAGGAACTTTTTTTCTTCATCAAGTATCAATTTGGGAATATTACCCAATACTACAATGTTAGGATTTGGGGAGAAAGAGTTATCTTTGGAGAGTGGTTTAAAAATATCCAACTTCTTCATTTTGTATTTCCTTGTAGTTTTCAAAGGTCTTTCCTATGTCATGCTTAATGTTGTAAATGGAATTTGGAAGTTTTCTGGCCTTGATTGAGATATGGAAGAATTTTGTATTCTTTTCCCCCTCATTTAACTAGGTTTATTTAGATTTTTCTGCTAATAGATTTCCTCTCTTAGTAGTATTTCTTGTTATTCTTCTTTCAATTATTTTTCTAGCGAAAACCTTGGGTAGTTCATACTATGCCTAATGATGTGATTTTCTAGTTCTACAAGATAAAGTCCAATTATCTTTTTTCCTTAAATATATTTTTGAAGTGAAGGTGATTCCCTTTTTGTATTTATGTTTTTAGAAATTTTATTTTCTGGAGCAGTTGAAACATTTAGGAACCTATCACATATGAGGCTATTTCCCACCAATTTTGTAGTAGCTGAAGAAAATTTGGGTCTCTAAACCACATAGCTTCAAATTTGAAAGAACTTTTCTTGGGAGCATGGTCTTTTGACACCTCATGGCTAACTTAAAATTGGTTTGACCCTATCAAAGGGAGAATGGATGTGTAAAAGATTTGCATTTTAGAAATCCATCTAGGGGAAAGAAAGAACTTGTCTAATCTTTTTACAATCTAATAAAAATTATGTCTTGTATTTGTCCACATGAACCTATCAATCTTAGGAATAGAATCATATAAGTTGTTTGGAAATATAAAATCCTTGATGTCCTCCATCACTCTAGTGGGGGGAATAATACCACCTATTTTCTCTTCTATATTAGCAATTGTGTTGATGTTATCCCCAAGATTACTCTCTCTTCTTTAAGAGATGAGAGTATGGAGCTAATTAGTCTCCATAATTAGTTTTTTTTATTGGTACTTGCAGGTCCATAAATGTTACAAATATATAAATCTATTTTTGAGGAAATGGAGGTTGTTTTCACCAACATCTAGTTATCACCTCCAACCACCTAGTCCATTAATTTTGTAAGTTTGTTCCATAAAAAGACTAGTCCATATGATGCCCCTTTCACTAGTATGACTAAAAAATTCCCTATTTAACCAATTCTAAAAAATTGCATTGCTCTATTCCTTTAAGACTTCGGTTTCTATGAGCATCACTATATTACCTTTGGTGTTGCTAATTTGATGCTTTATTAAGAATTTTTTTTAGATATGTTTAAGCCCCTAACATTCCATGTTAGGACCTTCATTTCTTCTAAGGAGAGTTTCCCACTCTCCTCTTTTTAATTGATCTGTCAAGGGTTGATTGAATCCCTACTATGATTTCTTCCTAATTTTTTTATTTTTTTGATTTTTTTCCCTCTTCTACTTAGAATTGGGGTGGAAAATCCTTTCTTTTTATCTCTATTTATGCTATTGAGATTATTTCTAATTCAAAAGGGTCTGACTCTTCTAGAAGCAGTTCCTCTATGATGTCATCCTCAATTTCTCCTACCACTTTTCTTGAAGGTGAATAAACAAACAAAATGATTTATTGATCACAAAACAAGCAAACATAGAAAAGCCCAAAATTGCCTTAGAGAAGAAGAGGTAGGGCATCAATATATAGAATTTTAGAATTACAAGTGAGTTATGGCACACATCCACAATGATCAATAACTAAACTACAAAAATAAATGCAAAACCTGAAAGTCAAGAAAGGATAGATACAAACTTAATAAGCCCAATGGGAATTACTTAAAAGTTAATAAAGACCGCCGCACATGTAGATAATTACTATCATTCTCCCTCATAATGACCATTGGGAAGAACTTGGAGTAGATCTCTAAGTGTCTAGAACCTATCAAAAGCTAGAGGCTCCATGAAAATATCTACTATTTGATCCTCTATACTGTAGTACACAATCTTGATCAATCCTTGTTGAACCAACTCTCTGATGAAGTGATGTTGACTCTCAATATGTTTGGTCCTGCTATGAAACACTAGATTCTTAGTCATTTGTATAGTACTCTTGTTGTCACAGTACACCAAAGTAGGTCCATTTTGTATCTGGTACAAATGCTCCAATAGTCATCTCAACCACATTGTTTGGCATACTACAAATGTTGCAACTTTATACTATGCCTTTGCTATTGAAAGTGATACAGTCAGTTGTTTCTTGGACTTCCAAGTGAATACTATAGAGCCAAGACTAAAAATATAACCAGAAGTAGACTTCTGATCATCTATGGAACCTGCCCAATCTAAATCTATTTAGCCAATCAACTTACTATCCTTTGAATGCTGAAATCTAAGACCATAACTCAATGTTCCTCTGAATATCTGAGAATCCTCTTAGTTGCATGCCAATGTGTTTTCTTAGGTTCTGACATGAACCTAGATACCAAGCTCACTGCATATGTGATATCTGGTCGAGTAGTAGTTAAGTAGATCAAACTACTAATCAACTAACTATATATAGTAGGGTCCACTGGATTTGACACATCCAAGTTAGACAACTTAAGTCCAACTTCAATGGGTGTTGCAACTGGTTTGCAACTATTCATTTGAAATTTCTATAGAATGTCTGAAGAATATTTTTTGAGACATGGATATTTCATCTTTGTTTTTCCATACTTCTATACCAAGAAAATAGTGCATCTACCACAAATTTGTCATCTCAAATTCAGCAATCATAACTGCTCTAAACTCTACAAATAAAGTTGAATTGTTCCCAGTGTAGATAAGATCATCAACATAGAGAACTAAGAAAAAACTATCCTTAGCCAAGATCCTAATATAAATATTTTGATATGATTGACTTTTAAGAAACTTTTTTACTATAAGTATGAATCTCTCCTTGAATGCCATGCTCTTGGTGCCTACTTAAGACCATACAAGGCCTTCTTTAATTTTTAAACATAATGTTCTTTAGAAGGTATTTCAAAATCTCTAGGTTGAGAAACATACACTTCCTCATCAACATATCCACTCAAAAAAGTACTCTTTACATCCATTTGATAAACCATCCAACTCCGCTGAGCTGCCAAAGCTAATTGGTGCAAATATTAGAGTCTAATCAATACCTTCTTGTTGAGTGTATCCTTTCGATAGCAATCTATCCTTATGATTATTAATGCTTCCATCAGATTTGTACTTAGTTTTTTATACCCACCTTGTACCAACAATTTCCTTACCAAGAGGTAGTTGAACCAAATCCCATGTGTTATTCCTTTCCATTGTTTCTATCTCACTATTTATTGCTTCAACCCACTCTTCTTTTTCTTGAGCTTTTTCAAATGTTTGTGGCTCATTACTTTCCATGATTTGAGTCATCACAGCATAATTCACTTTTTCTTGTGATCTCAATTTATCATTTTCTCAAAATTTGAATCCAACATAAGGGTTGATGGATGATTCTTTTCTATCCTCCTTTGATATTTTTGATACTTTCTTGTTCTTGTACTAGAAGATGCAAGTTCATTTTCTTCTTATTATTCTCCTTCTTCAACTTCATCAATCATTATTTATTTTCCCTTTGTTTAATTTTCCTTAGTGTATTCTACGGATTCATTGAATGCCACATCTCTACTTATAACAATTTTCTTTCCTATTGTGTCATACAATTTATATGCTTTATTTTCTGATCCATACCCAAGAAAGATACATTTTAGGCCTTTATCATCTAGTTTAGACCTTTTTCCTTTGGTATTTGTACATAAGCAACACAACCAAATACTCTCAAATGTTCAACACTTGGCTTTATCCTAGACCATGTTTTTTCAAGAGTCATTCCCTTAACTACTTTTGTAGGACTCCTATTGAGAAGATATACTATTGTGCATACTTCTTTTGCTCAAACCATCTTATCTAAATTCTTCTCTTTCATCATACTCCTTTTCATTTCAACAATGGTTCTATTCTTTCTTTTAGCAACTCCATGTTTTTGTGGAGTGTAGAAAGTAGTGAACTGTCTCTTGATTCCATGATTTTTGTAGAAATCTAGAAATTGATTTGATTTGTACTCAACACCATTATCTGACCTTATTAGTTTGATAGGTGCTACCACAATAATGGGTTCCACTTTCTAGGACATCCTAATTTTTTCTGAAATCACATATTGTTAAAAAATATAATAATTTAAACCTTGAAAGGTTCCATTTAATGGATTTTAATCGAAGAGTATTTGATCAAGTCCCCTTAGATTAAAACCCCCTTGGATAAAACCTCACTAGTTTTAAACCATACCTATAATGGAGTCTCCTCTACACCTATCAAAATGTTGATAAAAAACTACTTTTGATTTACCTTTTGGGGGATTAAATGAATTCATTTAAGATTTATGTTTTGTAAGTATGTAGTCCTTATGATAAGCTTCCCAAAAAGTATAATTTTAAATATATTTAATTTGATTATTATATTTATTTTTTATTTCTTGTGAATGTAGGTTTTTCACCAAATATCAAGTTCTATGTTCTACACACATGGAAAATTAGTAAATTAGTGATTTTTTTTTTTAAACTATCTTTGCCCTAGGTATTGATGTCATTCTTTCAACAAAAAAAAAATGATACATACAGAAAAAGTTAAGTTTTACGAAATATGCCTATGTCTAAATGATAATTGGTTTGACTTCAAATCTTAATCTAAAAAAAATATTCAACAAAACATTATGAAACTAAATGTGCTCCCTATATATTAGTGTTACCAATCTAAATTCAAAAGAATCAGAATTTTATCCTTTGTAGAAAAAAAGTTATGTGCTACAGAATACACATCACTTTAAAAAAATCTTGTTTACTATTAAAAACTAGTTATCAAATGAGACACAATTTTTTTTTACAATTTAACTCCAATTTTTTTAAAAAATATATATTTAGAATTTACAAATAAAATATCACAAATCCCTAGTTTGTATCATCTTCAAATTCCTAATGGTTTAGTGGCTATAGGTGTTAGAAAGTTAAGATTTAGTTCAAAATGTTGATTTCAATGTTAAGTTTGGCCAAAAAGTGTAACCCATTATTGTGGGATGACCTTGATATACTTACCACTTTGTTTTTCAACCAACCTCTTGAATTCTACAAAATTTTCAAACACTTCCAATTTTGAAACCAAACAATATACCCAAGTTTTTCTTGAGTAATCATCAATCAAGGTTAAAAAACACTTTGATTTATTGAAAGAAGGTGTTTCCATAGGGTGACAAAAATTCATATGGATTACCTTAATGCTTGGTTTGCATGGGTGAAATGGAGAGGAAACATCATATCACCCATCATCTTTGCTCTTGCAACAACTGCATTTATTTTTAACTTATCTCTTAAATTATGCACTCTTTCTCATCAAAAGTCACTCGATAATTTTGCAGTAACATTTGTCCAGTGGACAACACATTCTTTTTGAGTGATGGAACCAATAATGTTTCATTGATATGTTTTACCTAACCATATTCTATTGCAATTGCAATAGTAGCCTTGCCTTTGGTTCCATGAGATTGATTATCTCCTAATACCATTGTATTATGATGGTTTTCATCTAAATTGATAAAAAAAATTTATTAGATGTCATATGTGATGGACATCCACAATAAATGTACCATACATTCTTCTCACTAAAATTTTCTATTGAAACAAGAAATAAACAAATTTTGTTTATCTTCAATAGTATTGTGAGCATTTCTTGTTTCTCCTTCACTTTGTTTACTCCAGCATTTTGATCCATAGTGTCCAAACTTGTTGCAATGAAATCATTGGACATTCTTTTTATCTCCCCCATTATTTCTACCTCTTTCTCTTCTTGTTCCTCTGATGTTGCTACTTCTTCCTTTGAAACTATTATCTCTTCCTTTGGAATTGCTAGATTCATATTTGCATTCATTTTTATTTTGATTCCTTAAGAATATGTTTCTCTTACCTTTTATGCTTGCTTGAGAGGAAAATGCTTGTTCTAGATCTTCTTCATTACTTTTCATTCTTTCTTCAGTAGTTAACAATATTCCACTTAGTTCATCTATATGCATAGTTGTGAGATCTTTAAAAATCTCAATTATAGAAACCACACCATCAAATTTAGTAACTCAAAATTTTTCCAATGACATACTTGTCATCCACAAATTCCCCTGGAACTTTCATTTGACTAACTAGTCCTTCTACCTTTGTTAGAAAATCATTCACACTTTCACTATTGACCATTTTCACATTTTCAAAAAATTCCTCATTGTTTATAATTTTGCTATTTGTACACCTTGATAAGCATTATTGAGAATTTGTCATGCTTGCTTAGAATTACTAGCACCACTTATCCTAGAAAAAATTCCCTGATTAATTTCACCTTGAATCAGAAATTAGGCTTCATTATCATTCTTTACATTTGCTTTGTATTCTCTTTTCTATTGATCATTTAATGAATTAAATGTAGTTGTCTATAGTTCTAGATACCCTACTTGTATAATTTCCCACAAATCTTTGGATTTGAGTAGGGTTTGTATCCTTGTACACCGATATGTAAAATTGTCTCCTTCAAACATGGGAATTAATATGTTAGACATAGCATTTTTTGCCATATTTTCCATAAGAGTAATGTGCACAATAACTCAATGGCTCAACACGAAAAAACATAGAGAGATCTTTGTAAATGAATACTCTCCCCGTCCTTTCAAATAGGACCCACACAAAAAAGATTTTTATATTATTTTGTCTTGGATTAAGTGTTGGCTTTAACTGATAATGCACTTAATTACAAATAATTTTCTTATCACTTTGCAAAAAAAATTACACTTTGAAAGTTTTGAATTTTTAACCCCTCAAAAGTTAATTCCAATGTCTAAACATATTATTACCAACCAAATTTTCTATACCCCTTTACCTTAGACAAAAGGCAATATAAATATTTAAAAACTTATAAAACTACTTCATTTCAATTTAAAAACAAATGTTTCACTTTTTTTCCTTGTTTTACGTGGCTTAAAAAAAGACTTTCAAATCTCTTAAAATATGGAGTTAAAGACTTTCATTTTCTTTTAAAACATAAGTTTTAAAAAGTCTTCAAAAATGTGAATATTTAAAGGTCTTTAAAATAAGAAATTTCTATAAAGAAAAAATAGACCATTTTCACACGCCAATCTCTAGTGTAAATAAATATCAAACAACCACTTTCAAAGAAATATCCGCCTCCTTTTTCAATGTTTGCACGCCTGCTCTATGGGTCAGCATGCTTTTCACACAACAATATTTCTTCTGCAACTTTCTTTGAATGCCTCCTCTATCCACAACCTGTAAATGGAGAAGGGTAAAATCCAAGACAACTACAACTTAAAAAATAGGCAACTTTAAAAAATAGGTGGTTGTATTCTTCCACAACCATCCAATTCTGTAAACTACACTTCATGTTGCTGCAACAATGTTTCTAATGGCTACTCTTTCTCATGTCATTGTTCTACATCAATCCTACACAACACAATAAAAACATTGTGTTTGGCTCTAATACCAGATGAAGGAAAATAGACAAACAAAATGATCTACTAATCACAAAACAAGCAAACATATAAAAGCCCCAAATTACCTTAGAGAAGAAGAGGCAGGGCACCAATATATAGACTTTAAGAATTACAAGTGAGTAATGGCACACTACCACAATGACCAATAACTCAACTACAAAACTAAAGGAAAAACCAAAAAATCAAGAAATGATAGCTACAAACTTAATAAGCCCAATGGGCACTAAATAAAAGTCAATAAAGATTGCTGCACATGGAGATAATTACTAGCATTTCTAAGTGTCACATTGATTAACGATTCTAAATTTTCCTCATTTCCCAAATCATTTGTGAAAAATTTCCCATCCTCTTTATCCATGTTTGTTCAAGTGTTGTCTCTACTGTCAACTCCTTTGGTAGATGTATTTGGAGTGAGATCTCTTATATATTTTCAGGTTTGTTCCTTTAAATTCTAGTGGCATCTACCTCTGATGCATTATTTTGTGTTTATAGATATAGTTCAAATGTTTTTTTGATGGTAGGGATTTCCTTTGGTCTTGCTTCAACTACTTCCTCATTACCATCTTCTAAGTTATCCCTACTGAGAATATGCTACTCATTATTTTTTAAGGTTTTTATTTCATTATTTTCTTATATTTAATATGCCCATAACCTTTGCACCTTGCACAGTTCAATTCTAGTCATTTATAATGTTGGAGCACCCAGGCCTCCACTACACACCGAATAACCTTCATGGCTGAGAGAAGTTACATGCACGAAATATTTTCATCAAGAATGCGGAAAATTGTATTAAGAGATTGAGATTATAAATTACATAGTATATAAGCCTTATAAAGGCAAGAAATATGTGATAGATGAGAAAACTACACGATATGAGAAAAAACCACCCTAAGGGAAAAACTAATTATGCCTATGTTAAAACTTAACACACTAACACCCCCGTTAAGTGCAAACTTAGGGATAATTATTATGTAAAATCAAGCTGCAATATGGTTCTCGGCTACACAACCATGTTAGGTACCCATTTACAATGCAATCTCTCACAACCGGAGAAAAGGAGAAAAACCCTGTGAGGAAAAAACCCCTCTCCAAAAGAAAGAAAAGAAAAATAAGATGCATGGATGGAGGACTCAATAACATGCCCCCCCAAGGACTACATACATCACGTATATACAATCAATGACCCCCCCATAAGAGGGAAAGAGAGAGACTATGTAGCCCCCCACAATGTGTAGTTGCCTGCAAAAATGGTAAGTGCCTAAACACAAAACATGATCCAATGTCGACAAACAAATTGTCTTCCTTTTGGAAGAAACAAAACCAAGTACAAATGCATGGATGATTCCCATTTTGGATAGGAATTAGCAAGTGAAATCCAAATGTAGGATGAAAATATCTCTAAAATCTTCTCATGTGTCACCATGACCTTGCAAGATGATGCCATGAACCAATCAGGAACATCCCTAATCACAATATAAGGTGACAAACAAGGTACCATTGGAAACTAATCTTGAACATTCTCCAAAGAAAGAGATGGAGTGACAATAGTTGTACCACAACTATCATCAAATAGGAAATTTAACCCCTCAAATGTGTCTTCCAAGTTTGAAATGTGAGATTCCATGAACAATAAACCAATGTCCAATAAATAGGAATCCCAATCAGGACGACAATGATAATCTATTGCTCAGGAATGATGTAAGTACTTAATGAAGGTGGATCAACTATCACTGACAAAGAATCAAGAACCTCTAAAGCAACTACAACCTCATCTAAAGTCTAAAAAACCTCCAAAGTATCACAAGTATGGTTTATCTTCTATGAAGAATAACAAGGCACATTGGTATTGGAAAGAGGGTCATCGAGAGATGGTGGAGTATCATGATCTCCATATGATTCTTGAATGTAAGTCCAAAGAGCATAAGGTCACTCAAAATGAAAAAGTGAATTCAAAAAGTCCTCATCATTTATATGTTCAAAAATAACTCCAAAGAATTGAGCCCTATATCCTTTCCAAATAATATACCTACTATGTGTGTCTGGAGAAAGAACTTCATTATACAAAAATGGCAATAGATTTTGCTCACTAAAATGAGTGAGAATAAAATCACTCCATTGCTCATAGTTCCCTTTCTCCAAAGAAAAACCCATTAAGCTATGATTCTTCAAAAAATTAGAAAAATAGTACCTTTCATATGTAGAAACCTCCAAAATGAATGATGGAAATTGTGCCAATCAATGTCAATCTTCACCAGATCCAAGTTACCAGGCAAGCACTTCATGTTACCCACGAGCTATCCACAATATTTCACAAATATAAAGCAAGTGCTTAGAGATATAAGTGCTACAAGAGACCATTGAGGGGCAAATGTGGGACTAATTGTCCAAAGAAATGCCCAAAAAAGCCACGAATAGGCCCACCCAAGTAAACCCTAGGAAATATTAGGTTGAAAAACTTTAAAGCAATACTAAAGTCTTAGTAGAGGATCTGCACCAAATCTAGGGATATGAGTAGCACTCAAGGCTCTCTGAATTGAATCTGCACCTCACTTTAGAGGCACCAGAGATATCATATGGGGGTAGTGAACATGCAGTCCAAGCTCTATGAAATGAGTCTGCTCCTTTTTCACAATGAAACCGCAGTCAAAGTTTTATGTATGGAAACTGCCCCTTGTATAACATTGAAACTCCAAGATTTTCGATATGTGCCTTTCACAACTGAATGGGCATGGGATATGAGACTCCAAATGCTCTAAAAAGTACCTGAGTTTGCCAAAAAGAAACTGCGGGTCATTATATAGGAGGGCAAGATTATGGATGAGAAGTCCAAGATCTCTCAAATGAATCTAGACATATATCCCTTGAATGAATCTATAGCTTGCATATTGAAAAAAGGGTTGAATATGGCACGAATAGAGTCACCTTTCACATTGGGATCCCATAGACATTATAAGACACACCAAACACTATGAATCTGCACCTTTTGGGAGCGCTGGAATCTGCACAGAAATAGCACTCCAGACTTACTGAAATGGAACGAAGCCTATGAGAGTCTCCAATCGGCCAAGGAAGCCCAAAAAAATGGCACTAGATCATAAATGAATCTGCAACATCTCTAGACACAAAACCCTATGTGATCTACTAAATGCGATGCTCACTGAGGAGAGATCGTGGTGTCAAAGACACCCTACATGATCTCTATGAAGAAAAAGTGATCTAAAAAAATTGATGAAAACTCTCAAACGAAAGGGGTGGCAGAATGGAAAAGCTCTAATATCATATTGGAGCACCCAGGCCTCCACTGCACACTGACTAACCTTCATGGCTAAGAGAAGTTACATGCACGAAACTATTTCTTCAAGAATGTGGAAAATTACATTAAGAGATTGAGATTATAAATTACATAGTATACAAGCCTTATAAAGGCAAGAAATATGTGATTGGTGAGAAAACTACCCGATACGAGAAAAAACCACCCTAAGGGAAAAACTAATTATCCCTATGTTAAAACTTAACACACTAACAGATAATATATGGATTGCTCCCAACTTCCCAATATAGTTCATATGGTTATGGCTAGTGGGAGCCCTATTGAAGCCTCTAGAAGAATGCACATCTTGATATTTTCTTCCTGATATAGGAGAACTTCCCAGTCTAGAGTTTGAAAAGTTCCTATTGTATTCCTTATTAGCTTGAGGATTTCTAGATGTCTATACTCTAAAGATAGAGCCAAAATGAGACAAAATTGATCTTAGTTGTGAGGGGGTTAAACAGGGGTCTCCAAGGTTTGTAGTATAGCCCTACTCCATTTAGAAACTAGGTACTTTCTTTGAAGACTATTTCTCTATCCTCTTTTACTTTTAACTTTGAAATTTGGCAACAACAAAACCCTCTTCTAATATAAACAATTCTTCCACTTTTGGCCAACTTTCATTCGTCCATAATTTTAAAGTAGATTGTGAGGAGATGTTTGCCAAAACTTACCTATTAGCACAATCTCTTGAAGTTCTTCCTTTCGTTGTATCAACTTTTAGTTTGGAACTATTATATGTGGGCTTGGTGTCTTCAGTTGTACCTATTGTGCTCTTTGTATATTCTATTTTATTACACTCCCTCCTATAAATCTCTCTGTGGCTATTCTTTGCATTTCATTCAAGACTTCTTGAGTAATTCTTTTGTGGGTGTCTCTTTCCCTCCATTTGTTTGCTGGTACTCCTTTTCAATTTTTTCGCTCTTTCTAATATTGAATAGGAATCCTTATTGTGGGAGAGTATTTTTATGTTGCCACCTATTTTATTGGATGTCTCCCTTGTTGTATTTCTCTTGCCACCTAGTCCTTCACATTGATGGCACCTCCTTATGTGTTCTCTCTATCCTCGTGTCCTTTCTATTATCCTATCTTTTCTTGCTATAGTATTGGTTTGTAATTTTTCTACCAAGATTAACTGACTCTCTAGAAGTTTCTATTTGTAGTCACGTCCAACCTACTTTTTGTCTAGAAGAAATTTCTAGACATTTTTTTGGCTTTCTATCTAGAAGAAATCTCTAGACATTTTTTCCATAGTCGTTAACTTGCCTTTAAGGTTTATTTAATTGTTTTGATAATAATAATCAATGGTATATTGTTTCAATTACCTTTTAAATACTGATACAATATATAAAATATAAAATGTTAATTTTTTTAAAAGTTAATTAGAGAATTAAAGGATATAGGGATCCATTAAAACATAGAGACTCTCGATGATTTGAATGAATTAGTAGCCAATTTTTCATACAAAACCTTGGTAGTGAATGTTGGTTCTAGTCACACAACTTTTAATGTTTGATCCACTAAGATGATTTATGTCAAACAACTTTAGATCTTATGTTGGGACTAGAACCTAAACAAACCATGTGTAGTGTGTTTTCCGCACTATGTTTACAAACATGACAGCTAAGGATTGAAATTGTTGTGCAAGGAATAATGGCAGCATATGAAAGAGCATACAATTTGTGGGATACTAAAAAGAATTCAAAGTTTTATTAAATAAATGAAATCGTAGTCTATTTTTTTTTAAAATAGAAAAAGGTGTAGGAACACCCAAAGATTAAAGGTACTTAAAAGTATTACAGAAAATATGGCCAAAGCCAAGTCCATGAAAAAAATAAAACAACATTGAAGGCCCTTGACAAAACTAATACAATGGAGATTAACAACAAAAAATATAAGGTAGAAATAGAAAACCCCCAGAAAAACAAAATAGAGAAACTAAGAAAATAGCCCCATATCACAACGGCCAAAAACAACCCCTACCACAACCAAAACAGACACTGACAGAGCACACGCAGCCAAACACCCACACCAGGACACAGAAAACATGACTTGACGCCACCCTTCACGCCGCCGCCGGAGCTACAGGTAAGTTCTACTCGTCCAGAACTACGGTCGCAAAAGGCTGAGGTCCTTCGTCAGGGTCCTCCAAAGCATACCAGGGCATTCCTAGAGCTAAATTGGGGGCATGAATCCTTAGAAACTAGATGGACATGAACACATCCTTTATCCTATCATCTTTTTTCTTGGAAATCAGAAAGCAATGAGACCGCAATGCATCATCAATATGACCATTGCTTAGAAATTTTAAACTGGCTTGCAAGGCCCTATAAATGGCTTGCTGAGGGGGAGAAGTGCTCAGAGAAGTAAGATTGAAGAGCCCCCCGATTCAAGCATCCCCTTGGTCCATTCTGTAAGAAGACATCATCATTTCCCACCTTTCAACTATGTAAATGTTTTTATAAAATAGTCCTGCTGCTAGAGCATGCACAAACTCGCCATCCATAACTAGGTCCATAATATTGGGTAAGAGCTGGGAGATGACATTTGAGTAATTTAGCACACATCCCTCATAGCCTCTTATCCAAGCATGACCAGCTATATCCCTCACTGCAAACTGGATGAGAGTGCAATCCCAGTCGAGCAAAGTCAGCAAATCTACCAACTTGACCCTCCCTCTAATCTCTGGTTCCCACTCGAAGTCTAGGAAAAATAGTCTTTGGTTGAGGCATATATCAGCCATATATGCTTCCTGTTAAGCTGCAGGGAAGGTGAAATGATAGAGGGAAGTGCAGACGATAGAAAGAAAGCAACTAGTGTAGAAGAATCAACATCCTTTATCAAAACCAACACCACCACATGTAGTAGCTATGAAATCCCATGTCATCTTGGTGGAAACAAGCTGGCGAAGTACAACAATGACATCATTGGGTCAAAGAACACAAGCGACAAGATTTGAAGTACACAACTAAAAGGAAGCCACCATTTGGAACTTGCAACGTGTCCTCTGCTAGTACATCCCTACAAAAGGAATGAAACCGTTACACTCCCAGAGAAGTCTCAATTAATCAAGGCATTTAAGGATAGTCATTTCCCTTTAAGATGGCTTATTATGGGGATGGATTCGCAATCCCTGCCTACCCACCAACATGACTAAAACAACTTGATTAGTCTTGAATCAATTAATCTCATAAGAAATAGCAATCCTCTTCCACAGACTTGTCAGAAGTTGAAAGAAGAAATTTATGCCACATTTAAGTGAATGTACCATACATGTCAGAGGGGCATTGCTAGTCCAAGCCATATTCAGACCAAACTAAAGCCTGTCACAAATTTCATCTCATTCATCAGAAGATTTGACAAGGTGTAAGCCATCAAAGTTAAAACTTTTGAAGGAATTTCTTAAATATGCCATAAGGATATTGCTCGGACAGATTGAAATCAAGTTGATCTACTACCCGTCACTTCTTCCATCTCATGTGATAGGAGGTTTGACAAAATGGTTGAGTGAATTTGATCTCCAGGTAGGAATAGTACAGGTGCACTCTCAATCCCACCAACTATATTTTCTAACAAGTCCGCCACCTTGTTACCTTCCCTTAACGTGTGTCAAATGAGATAATTATCTAGCCTGTCCAGTAGAGTGTCAGCTTGCTGAAGAATGTAGTTGAGTTTCTAGTTGTCTAAGCCTCTTCCTTTGATAGCATTGATCACTATCAAAGAATCCCCCTCAATCCACACATTTTTAATCCCTTTTTAAACCACCAGTTGCAAACCATGGACTAGCACCCATGCTTCCGCCTCATTATTGGTTCCTATGGGTAATTTAGATGATTTGGCTATAACCAAAGAATCCTCTCCATTTCTAATAACACATCCTATACCTGAAGGACCCAGATTTCCTCGGCATGCACCATCAAAATTTAATTTGAAGAAAGGAGGGGAAGGAGGGATCCATTTTACTTGTTCTCTTTTTAAAGAGATTTTGGAGGCTGCTGGAACGCATCCAAGATTTAACTTACTAACTGACGGCTAGAATGAAATAGTCGTTGCATCCCATTTAGACCAAACTAACTTATTAGTGTTTGTGTGTCTGAGGAAAGCCACTAACAGGTTAGATATTGCCACTTCTAATTTGTCACAAACCTGACTCACAAAACTTGCTTCCTTTCTAAAGATGCGAAGATTTCTTTCCCACCATAAGTGCCAAATAATCATCAAGGGACCTATGTCCCATAGATAGGATAAATAAGAAATAACAAATGGATGAGGCCAATTCCTAAACATTAAGAACAAAGATTTGGATATAGGACTGATCCAATTTATCTTTCTAAAAAGCAAAGCCAACATTCTCTGCTAAAGGGGCATAGAAGAAGAAGATGGTCTGTGGACTCTTCCTCACCTCCACATAACACACAAGGAAAATTGGAGCCAAGACCCAACCTTTTGATTCGATCTCCTGAAAAAATTTTGTTATGAAGCGCGCACCAAGCAAAATTTCCTTCTTTAGGAAGTAAAGCATTTCCCCAACACAGATTTGAAGGCCACTCTGAAGTAGCTTTGTGCATGCAGGATCTATACCCTTCTCTGATTGAATAAAGGCCCGACTTTGACCCCGTCCAAACCACTTCATCCTCCACATTAGAAATAATTACCAGCTTCTTCCTTAATAACTAATAAAGCAACGCTTTTTGGTTTCTTGGGAAGTTACAGTCCCGAGTGCTCTTCCAAGCTACTGAAACTAAGGACCCTACCCTTTCCACTAGCCAATAATCTTTGACTTTGGTCCCCCAGCTCGATTGAAGGAAGAGTCTTGCTTCTGTGATCTCCTTCCTTTCTACCAAAGTTGGTACCCCTCCCCAAGAATCATACCATAAATCCGCCTTTTCTCCATTATGAATTATCCATGTCAGGTTAGGCTGAAGAATGTCTCTACTTCTTGTTAGAAAGTTCCAAATTGTTGATCCTTTGGGAGGGTTCTAAACTGTGAAAATTCTCTCATTATCAAGGGAGTCTAGATATTTTGCCTTCATAAGTCTTACCCATATATAATTAGGTTTTGCATACATGTTCCACGCCAATTTAGCCCCCAAGGCTTGATTTTGGATTTCAATGTTAAGATTTCCAGTCCCTCCTATATCTTTAGGCTTGTACACTTTATCCCATGCCAATAAATGGATTTTCTTCTCTTGAAGACATCCTTGCCATAGAAATTTCCTGCATGTCCCATCATGTACACTGGCATAGCTGAGAGAACTACTTTTATCATCACAATTCAGCCTGCCAAGGACAATCTACAACCTTTCCAAGTAGCAAGCTTTGAATTCATGTTTCTTAGAACTTTACTCCATAAATCATTTCTATATCTTCCATTGAAGAGAGGGAGACCAAGATAATTCCTGGGTAGAGCCTATATGTCTAGATTTAAAATGGCATGAATCTCATCTTGTAGTTAAAGCGGCACATTTTGAAAGAAAACCATAGACTTATTAAAATTGACCAATTGTCCCGAAGCCCTGCAATACAACTTAATTGTGTTCATCATGGTTATGGCTTCTTGTAACGAGGCATGAACAAAGAGTATTGTGTCATCTGTAAAGAGTGAGTGAGTGAAGGATTCTTGGATCCCTTTGAGTTTGATGCCTTTCCATTCTGATCTTCTCTTAGCTTCCTTTATTGCCCATGTGAGTGCCTCTATCATCAGAATGAAAAGGTAAGGGGATAGAGGGTCCCCTTGCCTCAGCCCTCATGAAGGTTCAAAAGAAACTGACTCCCTGCCATTTATAAGCACTGAGATTTGAAAACTTGAAATACAAGAATCAATCCATTTTATCACTTCTTTTGTGAATCCTAGTTGTAGTAAAATATCTAGTAGGAAGCTCCAGTCTACTCTGTCATAGGCCTTAGACATGTCTAATTTAATAACCATTGCTATCTTTTTGTCTTTATCAATAGAGTGTAGGATTTCATGCGTTAAGATGGCACCCTCCAGAGTCTCTTCATCTAGTAAAAAGCCCCCTTACTCAGCTGAGATTAGATCCGGCATGAATTTAGATAGCCACTGCGCCAAATCCTTAGAGATTATTTTGTAGATAAAGTTGCATAGCGAAATTGGCCTGAAGTCTTCAAATGTATGGGGAGAACTAGTTTTTGGAATAAGCATTAGACAAGTGGTCTTAATTTCCTTGAGCACATTTCTATATTTCCTAGATTCTTCCACTGCCAAAAAGATGTCTTTGCTGACTGTGTCCCAACATTTCTAAATGAAAATTCCCATCCACCCATCCAGCCCTGAGGCTTTCTCACTTGCTAGAGAAAAGACAGCTGCCCTCTAAAGAGAATTCTTTCAATAAATCCATATTATGGTTTTCTTTAACTAATTTGGGAATAAACTTATAGACATTCTGACCCTTCACCACTTCAAGAGTCGAGCTGGATAGAAGATTCCCAAAAAAATCTTTTACTGCAAAGAGAATTTCTGTCGATTCAGTGCAAACCTGCCCATTTCCCAATTTGATTGATTTAATATAGTTTGTGCCCTCCCGCACCTTGGCTAAAAGATGAAAGAAGGAGGTATTTTTGTCTCCTTCTTTTAGCCATAGTTCCTTCAATCTTTGCCTCTAGAAGATTTATTCTCTTTTCAAAATCTCTTCCAGTTGGGCTTTGATTTGCTTCTCCCACTGAAAAGAGGAGAGATCCATGCCATTTTTTATTATAAGATCTACTAGAGCTCACATGTCTTTCTATAATCTGGACTTTTTTGTGAAAACATTAAGAAACTGAGACTTATTCCATTCCATCACCTTATGCCTTATAAATTTTAATTTACTTACTAGTTGGAACATGCGAGACACTTTCACAAACCAGATTTGCATCCACCAGTTCTTAATTTTTTCAATGAAGGAAGCATCTCTGAACCACATTGTTTGAAATCTAAACTTCTTCTTACTAGGGAAGGAATTGCCTCCTATTCTTAATCTGACTGGGAAATGATCAGATCCCATCAGAGGCCGGATCTCTGTGTCAAATCTAGCTGGAAGATTGCAACATTCTGAAGATAGCAAGAATTTGTCCAAATGTTTCACAATTTTTAAGAAGCCTTAACTTCTGTTCGTCCAGGTGAAAATTCCATTTTTGGGGATACAATCTAGGAGAAGATTTTTGATAAGAAAATCTTTAAAATCTTGCTAGGATCTAGCTAGATGAGAGATTCCCCCTGATTTTTCAAATTCATCTAGAATGGAATTGAAATCGCCCCCTAATAAAAATACATTCCTTCTCAACAATCCTAACCACCCTGATGAACTTTCCCATGCTTGTATTTTCTAAACTAAATCAATAGGGGCATAGACATTAACTATCCAAAGATTTGCACCATGAAGAAGTAAAGGGAACTTACCTATTAGAAAGTAATCGCTCTTTTCCAATACCTCCAGGGGTTGTATATGCTTTCTCCACCCTATAGCCAGCCCGCCAGATGCTCCTCGAGTAGCCACTACCTCAAAGGACCAGCCTCTCCAACTTTTGAAGACATGAACATTCAAATCAGCAGACAATTTTGTTTCTTGTAACATTATGATGTCATATTTCTCCTCATCAATCTAAGAACTGATGAGTTTTCTTTTGTTAGGGGCATTAAGACCTCTAACATTCCACATAAGTATCTTCATGTCTTTTGAGGAGAGTAGTTCACTCTCCTCTTGCTTGGACTGTATTTGGCCTGAAGATTCTTCTCACTTGAATGATCTTTATTCTTGTTCATCTATTTCTGTCTAGAGCTTTTCCTAATAGAAGGGGGAGTACCCTTAACAAGGGGACTTTTCAGATTCATCTGACTGAGGCCTAGAGGCATATTTTTGATCTTGTCTAAATCTTCCTGAAGAACTTCATCAACCATCTCCTCAATCATGTTATTTGCTACCTTCATTACTAACTAATCAAGAAGATCTCTCAAAGTTTCATTATCCTGTAACAAGTCCTTTGAGAAGTCTTTGAACACAGGATCTTTTCCAACGTTCTCCTCCTGATCTTTTTTAGAGGTTTGAATCATTTCCCGCAGCGGGGTATCCTCTTCCCAGTTGAGCCAATCTTCCTCCTCCCTTAAAGGTGAATGACAATTTAAAACATAACCTTCAGCCTCTTTCTCACTAGCATTTACAAATCTTTCCTCTTTGCTAATGATCTCTGTAGTCTCAGCATCCTCCGGCGACAAGTGCTGACCCTTTTCACTATCACCATTGACGGCCTCCTCAGAAGTAACCTAGTCTTCAACCATTGACCCTGAGAAAACAATCTAAATCTCCCCTAAACTACAGCTATCTAGCTTGGGTTCCATCTCTTTGTCAATTTGTTTGCTAGCCCCTTCAACATCTCTGGAAATTTGAACAGACTCCATGTTCAAAACTACTGCAGTCGAGGCTAGGCTTATCATATCCCTCTGAGATCCTAATATTTCTTACTTATTCATTGTGTCTTCACAAAATAAAAACTCCTTCAACCACTCTAAGTCCTCTGAATCTACCCCGTCTTGTAGAATAATTTCTTGAAACCATAACCCATGATTGGATTTCATTTTGAGTCTTTTGGGTAGTAACTCTTTAGCATCTATAAGAATTCACATCCTGACTGTCGAGGAGGCAATATTCTCTACTGGGATATCCACTTCTTGGAACACCCCAATGGAGTTACCTAGACACTTCAAAATTTCAACATCCCTATATTCTAAAGGGAGATATGAAAGTTGAACCCAGAAGGGAATCAATGGGATTTGTTCTTTTCCAACATGAAAGTTGGGTCTCCATTCTTGGCAGTAAATCACTATTTGATTGAACTTCCATATTTTCTTTGAGAGGATTCTATTCCTTTCTTCCTTGTCTGGGAACACAAAGTAGAAGAATCTGTTTCCCAACTCACAAAAGTCCTCTACCTTTTTCCACACTTCTTGATACCATTTTCTAAGATCCTCTACTAAGAAATGGGGAGATAGAGCTTTACCTATTAAGGTTGTTTCAGCTAATAAGAGTGTTTTGTCTCTCAATTTTTGCTCCACCTGATCTAGAGAGACCTCCCCAAACTCATTGCATCTTGAAACTCTCTTAATTATGGGGATCCAGACCTTTTTCTATTTTGGTTCATGCCCTTTCTCTATTCATCGCTCAGAAGCTCTGTGAAATTCAGGCCTTTTTCCTTTTACAAGATCTCTTTGGTGAGAGCCTCTTGAGAAGGCACTTGACATTCCCATGTCTCTCCTACTTTGAAAGTTGACATCTTCTCTCTTTGCTTGAAACTTGCTAAAAGCATCTTTTTGAGATTTCAAGGGTTTTTTGAAGGCTTTATTATCCTCCTTGTATTGGAGTTTCCATCTAGCCCCATAGTTTCGGTACCCATCTTGGAACCAAACTTTTTTCTCTAGTGGTAGTTGTTTATGATCCTGTAGTCTTGGTTTCCTCAGTATGGATTGAATCTCTCTCCCTTGTCCTTGGAGACCAGCCGTTCTACTTGTAGACAGATGGAGAGTCTTCTGGTGCATAAGAGTCGTTCTGTATGCCATTTTACATCTTTGTTTCATGACACTTGTAATCCATTTTATGCAAGAAAAAGAAATTGTGTTTATATGTTTTCTCCTCTATCTTCTTTCTCTTCTTCAATCTGGTATCAGAGACATCTTCAAGAGATCATTTGTTCGAAGTTACTTTTTGTTTGCTCTACCCTATTTGGCTTGTCATTGCACTATTTGCTTCATTGTCTTTTGGTGGGGATAAAATAGTAGTCTGTTCATTAATAGATCAAGCCATTTCAAAATATATATGCAGCCAAGAATGAATGCATGTTATGGCAATAAGAATTTATGGATCTAGATTGAATTTTAATATTTTGCACCATGTGTGTGTAGAAAAGAGGCCAAGTTGTGCATTCTTTACTTGAAAAAGGTATTACGTTGGATAGTAGGAAGGCATTCCAAGCTCATTAGATTATATTTGCACCTCTCATATTCCAAAATTGGCGTAGCTTTGAGGATTTCCAAATGCAAATCTTGAATTTATTGTATCTTGTGAATAGAGTGCAAATAAGAAGGAAGGCATTTGTGCAAACCATCCGACGAACTTGGCTTAGTGTGAATGATGCATAGTATATACAAAGGGTAGCCATAAGCATGTAAAATGGAATAAGAGTGCCTCAAATAGACTTGTACTATGAGAAGAGGTGCCTTTGCATTATATACTTATTTACACAATCATAAATGAACAATTTGCAATTCAATAATGGTGCAATACATCCCCGATGAGGCACAAAATTGTTAGAACATGGAGTAATTTCTCCCAAAATAAATCATGCAAGTTAGTTTATTAGTTTAGTTTCAGTTTAGAGGAGAATAAATCATGCAATTTAGTTTATTAGTTTAGTTTTAGTTTAGAGGAGAATAAAATAATTTTGCATGACAGTTATTTTTAGAGTTAGAGTCTAAGCAATTTGCATGTAATCTGCATGTTAATTTTAGAGAACTCTTGTAATTTAAGTGCTCTATATTATGAGGTATTTTATAATAATTTATGTATGACAAAAATTAATAGAAGAAATTAAATTTTCTTAGTGTTGTAGCTCTTTGTTGTGTTCTTTTTTTGTTTTATTTTTTTGTCTCTGTCCAACAAATTGGTATCAGAGTTGTTAAGATTGTGCGACTGCTTGCAGGTAAATTTTAGATCAGGAGATCATAGCATAACTATTCAGAAAAAAATTGTAGAGATCATATCATATCATGGAAACAAGCAATAACATCAGTAAGCCCCAAATTCCTATTTACAATGGTAAGAATTATGATTTCTAAGCAATTAAAATGACAACATTGTTTTTCTCACAAGATGTTTGGGATTTGTTAGAAAATGGTTTTTTAGAACCACAGGATGAGGCTACTAATCAGGTATTGTCACAAATAGAAAAAGATCAGCTTAGAGATTCCAAGAAAAAAAGATACAAAAAATCTACTCCTAATCCAATAGACAATACATGAGTCAATCTTTCCTAGAGTTGTAGCTGTAATGAGATCTAAGATAACATGGGTGTTTTGGAGACTACCTATCATGAAAATACAAAGGTGAAAGTAGTTAAACTACAATCTCTTAGGAGAAATATTGAAAATTTGCAAATGAATGATTCAAAATCAGTAGACCAGTTTATGAGTCAAGTCATGAATATCATGAATCAAATTAGATCTAATGGAGAAGAAATATCAGATCAGAAGATTATAGAAAAAATTCTTTGCAGTTTACCCAATAAATTTGATGCAATAGTTGTAGCAATTAAGGAATCCAAGAATTTGACACAATTATTAGTAGATGAATTAATGGGATCTTTGTTGACACATGAATCCATAATAAATAGAAATAACAATACTTCTCTTGAGAATGCTTTCAAGTCTCAAGTATCATCTGGCAGAGGAAGAGAAAGAGGCAAAGGAAGAGATGGAAGGAGTAACCCAGATCAAGGTGAAAACTATAATCACAATTACAACAATAGAGGACATGACAACAATCACTTCCAACAACATTCATAAAGTTTTGATAAATCTAACATTCAGTGTTATTATTGCAAAAAATATTGACATTATGCAAATGAATGTAGAAAGAAACAATGAGATGTGGACAAATAGAATGCTAATTACACAAATGAATCTAATTCTGGAAGTTTATTCATCACATGTCTTGTTGCTTAAGAAAGTGCTAGGGATATTTGATTTTTAAAGAATTATTTTCTAGTATTGATGATTTCGTAAAATTAGAAGTGAAATTGGGAAATGGTAATAAAGTGGCTATAATGGGTAAATGAGTAATAAATGTTTTTATAGAAAATGGTGAAAGAAGATTTATTCTTGATGTTTATTTTGTACATGGATTAAAGCATAATATTATGAGTGTTGGACAGTTAGTGCAGAAAGGTTATAGGGTATCTTTTTAGGATAATGTTTGTACAATACTTGATAGATTTTCAAATGATACGTTGATTGCAAGAGTGGAGATGACCAAGAATCAAATGTTTCCCCTTCAAATTCAGTGCATGCAAGGAAAAGAGGAAATCAATTTCAAAACTATGTATTTAGACCAATCATGGCTATAGAATTTGAGGTATGGACATTTACATTTTGGAGGTTTTAGTTTGTTATAGAAGAAAAATATGGTGAAGGGATTGCCACCAACAGAGTAGCCAGACAGTTTATGTGAGATTTGCATTTTGGCAAAACAACATAGAGAGTGTTTTCTAGTAGGAGTTTCATATAGAGTAAGGGTATTATTGGAGCTAGTTCTTAGTGACTTATGTGGACCAATGCAAACTCCATCATTTGGAGGTAGTACTTATTATCTAACCTTCATTGATGATTTTAGTAGGAAGACTTGGGTATATTTTTTCAAGGAGAAGTCTAAAGCCTTTGGAAAATTCAAAGAATTCAAAGCTATGGTGGAAAAGAAAAGTGACCATTACATCAAGGTACTTAGATCAGATAGAGGAGGTGAATATGTGTCTAATGAATTTCTAGATTTTTACAGATACCATGGCATTAAAAGGCAATTTATTACAAGGTACATACCACAGCAAAATGGTGTAGCAAAAAGAAAGAATATAGAACAATCATGGAGATGGCTAGAAGCATGTTGAAGGCCAAAAATTTGTCAAATGAATATTAAGCAAAAGAAATAGCATGTGCAATATATATTCTAAATAGAAGCCCAACAAAGAGTGTCAAGGATCAAATTCTACAAGAAGCTTGGAGTTGTAAGAAACATAGTGTATATCATTTCAAAATTTTTGGTTGTATTGCATATTCTCTTATACAATCTGAATTGAGAATAAAACTTGATTATAGAGGTGAGAAATTCATTTTTGTTGGGTATAGTGAAGAATCAAAATCTTTTAAGTTGTATAACCCCATTTGAAAGGAAGTGATTACTAGAAAAGATGTGGAATTTAAGGAAGAAGAAGCACGTGATGGAAACATTGATAGAACAATCACAATTGGAGCACTAATTCCTCAAAGTGAAGAAGAATCCAAAGAATAAAATTTGCAAGGTGGTCAATCCACTGCACAAGCAAGAACAAGCTTTCCAATATGAACACCAAGGAACTTAGCACAAGGTGAATCATTTGGTCATGCATGTCATCCTACTCCCAACTCACAAGTAAGTAATGAATTAGATCCTACACTTGCCTCCTTAAGGTCAAAGTATAAAGGCAAGAAAATAAGAAGCTTGAAGGAAATTTATGATCAAGGAGAACAAAATTTAGATTTGTGTTCAAATTTTGCTTTATTCTCACATGATCCTGTGTATTTTGAAGAAGCAGTTAAAGAGGAATATTGGATAAAAGATATGGATGAAGAGATAGATTCTATTGAGAGAAATCAAACATGGGATCTAATTGACCTACTTGAAGGTAAGGATTGCATAGGAGTCAAATGAGTTTATAAGACCAAATTTAATGTAGAAGGTAAGATTGAAAAGCACAAGGCAATGTTAGTAGCAAAAGGTTTTGCACAACAACATGGGATTGATTATAGTGAAATATTTTATCTAGTTTCTTGACTTGATACTATTAGAATGGTTTTAGCAATAGCCGCTCAAAATAGTTGGAAAGTATATCAAATGGATGTCAAATTAGCTTTCTTGAATGGTTTTTTAGATGAAGAAGTGTATGAAACAACCACCAGGTTATGAAGTGTATGGACATGAAGACAAAGTCTATAGATTGAAGAAGGCTCTTTATGGTCTCAAGTAAGCACCAAGAGCGTAGTATAGCAGGATTGATTCATACATGACAAACAAATGATTCAATAGAAGTAGTAGTGAGCCCACATCGTACACAAAAATCAACAAAGAAGGTCATATTTTTATTGTGTGTTTGTATGTTGATGATTTGATTTTCACTAGGAATTTTTCTGTGGACACATTTAAGTCAGCAATGACGAAAAAATTTGAGATGACAGATTTGGGATTAATGAAGTATTTTATGGGCATTGAAGTTGTACAATTAGATAATGGAATTTTTATTTGTCAAACTAAACATGCAAAGGATGTGTTATGGAGGTTTAAGATGTTGAATTATAATTCAGCACCTACGCAAGTTGCTACAGGGACTAAAATTAGGAAAGAGGACAAAGTGCCTGATGTTGATTATATAACATTCAAAAGACTAGTTGAAAGTTTGATGTATCTTACAACTACAAGACTAGATATCATGTATGGGATTAGTTTAATCTCAAGATTCATGGAGTCACCAAAAGACTCACATTGGCAAGTTGGAAAGAGGATATTGAGATATGTGGCAGGAACAACAAAATATGAAATTTTATATCCCACAACTAATGATTTTGGTTTGATTGGATATATTGACAATGATTTTGCAGCTAGCATTGATGACAAAAATGTTAATAACTGAGAGGGGGGGCTGAATCAGTTATCTTAATTATTTCAGTGTTCTAAACTTTCTTAGTAATTAGTGTAGCATCAATTCAAACAAGCAAACATAACCATGAAATAGAAATAGACATGACACAATATTTTTGACATGGAAACCTTTTTAAGGGAGAAAACCACGGGGTGATTAATCCAATATTGTATTCTCTATTAGAAGAATGGAAGTACAAGATGGTACTTGCCAATTAGGGCTCACTACCTGAGCACACTGCTCACAAGAGGCACACTGCCTACAAGAGACACACTATCTACAATTTATAAAGAGTGTAATACAATACTTGAATTGATAAGGAGCATCAACATATGCTGGAGTTTAGTTCTGGTTAGGCTCTGTATACTGATCTGCTGCACTTCATCTTTCTTCTTCTTTTATGCTGCTCTTCTTTCACACAATGGATCTTCCTTTCTACTTTTATTTGGCTCTACTGCTTTTCTTCGCACATCACTTACAACCACAACACTTTTCATAACTAAATCTATCTTGTATATATATCCGCACAAGTGATTTCATCACCTTTCTAGTCGGCACCCGGAATAGTCAATATTTTGCCTAAACTCTGATCTGTTAGCTAAATCCTTGCTTACCAAGTAATGTGCATCAAGGATATACTTGTGGAAATCATCAATCATGTCAGCCAAACATAATTTATGCCTTCATAACCTTTACCAACATCAGTAACACATCTGGAATAATGTTTGATGTTCTGCCAGTCAGTTCTTCCTCTGTTCACACTGTCACTTGGGAACCTGACACTCAAGCATTCATATCTCTTTATCCTTTCCACACTGGAGGCTCCAACCTTGGAATATATTAGTCAAGATACTCCTCTTGACTTCCCCAAATCTACACTTCACTGAGATACTTCTACTGAGAGATCCGGGCCTGTCTGTCGGACCTTACTGACTGCTCTATTCTTGCTTACCAGACCTCAACATTCTTCACTCTGACTTCCGGTGTAGACATACCATGTCCTGCGGATGTGTGGGATGAACTTTGTTGCCATCAATGACAACATTCATGAATCCATATAGTGTCCCTTGCCAACAATCTCCCCCTTTGGCATTGATGGCAACACTTAGTGAAAAATGACTAAGTGTTTACACTATGCTCCCCCTTGGCTGATGCTTTGTTTTTATATACACTTTCTTGAGCTTCCCCTTAGTTGGATTCCTCATTTTTCACTGCTCTTCACTCCCCCTTTGACATCAATGGCAAATGGTAGGGTCCGCATATCAAAACTTTCAAAAATTCAACTATACTTAGCCGCATAAGTATATACATATGGCATACTTACATATACTGAAGTATGTCTGCAAAAGTTATCTTCAATTGAATAAATTCTGTAGCCCAACTTTGCTTAATTCTATTCAAAATTGAAGTATGACCACTCAACAGGAATGCAAAAGCTTCTACCCTCTTAAGATCTGTCAGATCATTAGTTCAGGTGGTAGTTTGAGCATCACTTAAGGCCTCATGCATGGCCTCTAACTTAGGGATAATGATCCTTCTAAGTTCACCCATCTGACTAATTATGTTCTTCCTTTCCTTCTAAAAATTCTTTATTGTATTTGTGATTGCAATAGTCTGACACTCTTGATTTACTATGGAGGATGAGAGAGGATCAAAACTTTGAGATAGACTTAATAGTTTATCCTATTGTTCTTTTACTTTCCTCTCAATATCTTTGGTCACTGTGGGCCAAGATAATCAAAATTTGTACATATTTTCGCCATCTTTAAGAGAATTTCCAAGCTCTTTATCCCAATATACATAACTCTCCTATCATTTGTTATAAAACCCTGTACTTCAGAGAATCTCTTATCCAAAAAATCCTTCCAGACCTTTTCTTCAGCTGACTTCTCTAGAGAATCAAAATGTGTGCTAACACTGTTGACTAGAGTTTTGAGATTACTGGAAGTGGAGGCTGTGGGATCCTTCTGAAACGATGGCATAATCTTTTCAAGCACCCTAGAAGCAGCTTCTATCAACTCACAGTCTTCCATGTGAGACTTCAGGAGTTTTTCTTTAACCTTTGCATTAGCAAATGAAGCTATCTTTATTGTCTGTACCGGAGAAAGAGAATCAAAATTAAATGGTCCTCATAGAAGCTCCGGTTCATCAATCTCTATTATTTCTTTGTTTAAGAATTCTTGGACAGTTTTTGCTATGTCTCTTGCCGTAGACAGATGTTTCTTCTCTTTTGCATTCTTAGAGTTGTCTCTTGAAGCTCTCTCTCCTTCTACATTCTTACCACTAGCAATTGTGGTCTTCTCTATTGAAGTCTTCTCTCCTTCTGCAACCTTGGTACTATCATCTTATTTTTCCTTCACCTCTACTTCTTTCTCCTGTATTCTTTCTTCTCCTTTAGATCTGGAGACTGTAGGGGAAACTAGAGGAGAAATGTTAGTCTGTTCAAGGCCCACCTCTTCTATCATTTTCTTAGTAGATTCTTTTGCAACACTTGTAGTTGAGGGATCAGTACCCAAGTCCTCTATAATAGGAAGATTAAATCTTTTGAAGGCCTTTCAAAGGATCTTTTCTATGTCCTTGGCTACCTTGTCAGTCTCACCAAGCATAAGTTGATTCATCCTTGCTTTGCTTCTGAACTCATCCTTACAATCTTTGAATACCATATTCATTGTCTTGGGGTCGATTGAAGGATATAGCTGAATTGCTATCTGTTCCCAAATTTCTAGGTCTTTAGCTTGGGCATTTTTCTTTCTTGTTTCTAGTTCCTTCTCCAAGCTTTTAGGAATCAGAGATATAATTTCAATAAATGCTTTGTTGTAGATATTTAGGTACTTGACTATGGTATCTTGCAATATTTTCTGATCTGCTTCACCATAATCATCATAGAACTCAACCATTGGCTGAAGATTTCCATCCACTATGACTGATTTGATTATGTCATCAATGTGAAGAGTGGGTTTTTCAACATATTCCTTTGTCTTTTCTTCTTCCTTCTGTCTGGTAGAGGGTTGACGGGATATTTTCTTCTTTTTCTTCATTTTCCTGATTTCTTCATCAGATTCAGTCTCCTCTTCATCCCTTTTACTGGCATAAGCTCTTGTAGCTTTTGTCTTTGTTCTTTTCTCTCCTTTTCTGGATGATTGTGCTTCCAGTTCTGATGTCCTTGAGCCTTTGGCAGTGGTAGGTGCAGATCTCTTTGATGATCTGGTCCGGGTGGAAGGTTTTACTAGAGCATTTTCCTCATTTTTCTTTTCTGCCTTCTTCTTCTCTTCCTCAGCCCTTTCCATCTTTTTCCTGTTGGCATCAAGTGCCTCCTTTGATATGCCAAAACCTTTGGCAACATCTTCTACTTCTTTTCTCACTTTCCTCTTGATCTCTAGCTGCCTTAGCTCTGTATGAATTTTCACACTTAGTTCTTCAAAGGTTCCAAATCTTTCTGCTTTTAGGTTCTTTGGCTAACTAATCATGTGTTGAACATGCAGCTCTACAATTTGTTCATTGACTTCATACCGCATAGGCATGATCCAGACTATCCTTGGCTCTACTGCCTCCATTAGTCATTGATCAGTGTCTACCATGAAGCACACTGTATCCTTGTATTTCTCAACTACTGAATTGGGGATTCTTTCTTTGACTTGCATTGTATTTTGAAAGTGCTTGAAGTAACCCCACAGAGCTGTATTCCTTGCCCTAGCATCCCCAAGTTCACGTAAGTAATCTCTGATCTGAATTGCTACCGGTTTGTCATTTTGCCATACCCATCCATTTGATCCGGGTAGCTCATTCATGAAGTAGAAAAATAGGCATAATATTAGTCCACCATATTTAAAGGAGTTCTTCTTGTCCTTTTTGATCTTCTATATGTTTTCCATTAATTGGCTCAAAAGAAGTTCATAGAGATCATATTCTGCATTCTTTCTTAGCATCTCATAGGTAGTATATACTACAGTTCCAGATACTAAATTCTCCCTACTGGATTGATATATCTTGTATCCTATTATCATAGATGCAATCTTGATATATGGGGCAGTAATATGGGTCAGTAATATCTTCAATGGTCATTGCCCTCTTATCAAATTTTGATCCAGTGGCCTCAGTTACAATGTTGTTTTTGACAGATTTGAGGACAGGTATTCCTCTGAAGGAGTGTAAACCAGTTACTGCCCTAATTGCTTCCTTGGTGATTTTGCAAGGTCTGTTAAGCCATAGAAAGTTGTCGTGTACCCTACTCAACACATACTGGACCCATTCATCTTCTTCAAAGTAGGGGAAATCAATGAACTGATCAAAATGTTTCTCCTGGATGCCCTTATATTCTAGTTTAAGCTCAAAAGCATCGTCTATCAATTGTTTGTGATAGATATCTCTTAGTTTGAATTCCCCAAACTCTTCAACATTTGTGTGTATGTAAACCCTAATATCTTCTGTGTGCAAAACACCATGCGAAACACTAGAGAAGGCTCCTAGGCGATCTACCTCCAAGGATTTGTATGGATGTTTCTTAAATATGGGGCGAGGTCTATCAGAAATATTTACTATATTCAGAGTAGCCATCATCAAGGAATCTTACTGAGAGATATCAAGAACAAAGAATACCTTTTATGCTATTTAGGGCACACACGATGAAATCTGGATTGAGCTATATGAAGAATCATCTTAATCTTTAGGAGAAGTAGTTGCAAAGCTCCTTTTCACTTTTCTTCGAATGTGAGTGTACAAATGATGAGCGAATGAACTCTTTTATTTCTAAGAAGCCCTAATTTTCATTCTGCAATAATTGCGCAACCTAATTCATTCCGGTTAGCCTTGTTTACCTTATTCAAAAAAAACTTTCCAGATCACTGAGACATATTTTGAAGTTATTCTAGGAGAGTAGTGATAATCTATCTTCCTTTCATTAGTCATTTGATCTATCTGTAGATCAAGATACCATAGTTTGAATCATACCGGACCAAACTTGTAAAGAATCTGTTTTACCCGAAGACTGTTTTACCAGATCAATTTTGGAAGGATTTGATTCTACAAATCTTCTTTTGGATCTCTCAAGACTTTACCATACCCCTTTTAGATGTTTCTCTTATGAGCCCTTTTTAATCCGCAACTCTCCTTATGCCAATTCCGACACCAATTGGCTAGCTGGGGGAACAAGGTTTTCTTTGTGTCTCCCCCTAAGCCATAGCTCGCCTTTTAATTTCTGGAAGGAATATCAGCACCAGAGTCTGGTGTGGATCCATCCCCTACATTCTCTATACTTTTCTTCACCCAAATCTTGTTCATCTCACTTTGAACTTCATCTGCATTTACTTTTTGTTTTCCCTTATCTTGATTCTGATTATAATATACCGGACCTCTTTTATCCTTATTCTTGCTTCTACAGAATTTTGCTATATGACCGGATTTATTGCAAATTTGGCAAACAACATTTCTTTGCATATTTGATTGATATCCTCTTGAACTGCATTGATTAGCCATATGACCCATTCTATTGCATGCAAAGCATCTACCATTGAATGAATTGTTTATTTGCATAGTTCTGCATTCATGAGATTTGTGACCATACCTTTTGCAGTTGAAGCACTGTCTGGAGAAGGATGTATTAGTCTGACTCATTCTCCTTCTGCATTGATTAGCTTTATGACCAAAGTTATTGCAGTTGTGGCAGTATCCATTGAAGGATGGATATCTTTGAGCATTAGGCTGCCTTACTGGAGGACTTCTAGGCATGTTCCTTGGATTTTCTGATCTAAAATTCTTCTGACTAGATCCACAGCTTTCTCCTTTCTCATATCCCAAACCGCACTTGTCATCTACCCTCTTTTGGCTTTGAAGAAGAACTTCAAGTTGGGTAGAACTTATCTTGAATTTCTCTTTATATTCATTTGCTGTTTGAAGATCCCTTTTGAGAGAGACAATTTGATCCTCAAGTTTTTCTTCATTATCTTTAGCATCTTCAAGATCAGATTCAAGATGTCTGATAATTCTATCCATCTTGTGGCAGTCTTCTAATTTCTCCTTGAGAGATTGTCTTAGATTATCTTCAGTTTTTCTTTTCTCTTCAATCTCTTGGGTAAACTTTATAACTCCTGATTCCATTTCATGTCTTACCATAATGATTTCTTTTGATAGTTTTTCACATAACTTGGTTTTCTCCTTTAGATCTTCATTTCCATCATTTGCTTCACCTTGACTTGCCAATTGCTGAAGTAGCTCCTTTCTCTTTTTCATAGAGAGACTTAATTTGTCTTTTAGTTCTCTCATGAAATCATCAGCCTGTTTGAGTCTTTCCTTTAATTCATTGACTTCAGAGTTTGACTGCTCAAGATCATCAAGGGCAGTCTTGAGTTGCTCCCTTAAACCATATGCATCCAATTGGATTCCCAAATCTTCCTCAAGCTATTAGACTCTGTTTAGGAGGAACTTAGCTCTGATAGCAATTGTTGATAACTGAGAGGGGGGTTGAATCAATTATCTTAATTATTTCATCTTTCTAAACTTTCTTAGTAATTAGTGCAGCATCAATTCAAACAAGCAAACATAACCATGAAATAGAAATACACATGACACAATATTTTTGACGTGGAAACCCTGTTAATAGAAAAAACCATGGGGTGATTAACCCAATATTGTATTCTCTATTAGAAGAATGGAAGTACAAGATGGCACTTGCCAATTAGGGCTCACTGCCCGAGCACACTACTCACAAGAGGCACACTGCCTACAAGAGACACACTGTCTACAATTTATAAAGAGTGTAATGCAATACTCGAACTAATAAGGAGCATCAACATATGCTAGAGTTCAGTTCCGGTTAGGCTCTGTATACTGATATGCTGCACTTCATCTTTCTTCTTCTTTTATGCTTCTCTTCTTTCACATACTGGATCTTCCTTTCCGCTTTTATTCGGCTCTACTACTTTTCTTTGCACATCACTTACAACCACAACACTTTTCATAACTAAATCTATCTTGTATATATATCCGCACAAGTGATTTCATCACCTTTCCAGTCAACACCTAGAATAGTCAATATTTTGCCTAAACTCTGATCTGTCAGCTGAATCCTTTCTTACCAAGTAATGCAGATCAAGGATATACTTGTGGAAATCATCAATCATGTTGGCCAAACATAATTTATGCCTTCATAACCTTTACCAACATCAATAACACATCTGGAATAATGTCCAATGTTCTACTAGTCAGTTCTTCCTCTGTTCACACTGTCACTTGGGAACCCGATACTCAAGCATTCATATCTCTTTATCCTTTCCACACCGGAGGCTCAAACCTTGGAATCTATCAGTCAAGATACTCCTCTTGACTTCCCCAAATCCATACTTCACTAAGATACTTCTACTGAGAGATCTGGACCTATCTGTTGGACCTTTACTGACTGCTGTGTTCTTGCTTACTGGACCTCAACATTCTTCACTCTGACTTCCGATATAGCCATACCATGTCCTGCGGATGTGTGGGATGAACTTTGTTGCCATCAATGACAACATTCATGAATCCATCTAGTGTCTCTTGCCAACAAAAAAGAGTACTTCTAGATATGTCTTTCACTTTAGAACAGGTGTGGTCTCATGGGCATAAAAATGCAACCCATAGTGACACTTTGATCAACTAAAGCAGAGTATGTAGCAGCCATATCAACATTATGTCAAGCAATTTGGATGAGGACAGTATTAATAGGTTTATTGCAAGCACAAGAGGAGTCAATACCAATCTTTTGTGACAATAAATCAACAATTGCAATGTCAGGAAATCATGTTTTTCACAAGAGGAGCAAGCACATTGATACAATATTTCATTTCATCAAAGAGTTAGAGAACAATGGAGAAAGACATTTGGATGTTTGTCGATATGAAGACTAGTTGGAAGATATATTCACAAAGGTATTAGCAAAGGAGAATTTTGAGCATCTAAGATATAATTTAGGCATTGTAAATGTTGAAGTAGTTAGTGGTAGAAATTAAGGGGAAGTGTTAGAACATAGAGTAATTTCTCCCAAAATAAATCATGCAAGTTAATTTATTAGTTTAATTTTAGTTTAGAAGAGAATAAAATAATTTTGCATGATAGTTATTTTTAGACTTAGAGTTTAAGCAATTTGAATGTAATCTACATGTTAATTTTAGAGAACTCTTGTAATTTTAGTTCTCTATACTATGAGGTATTTTGTAATCATTTATGCATAACAAAAGTTAATAGAACAATTTTAATTTTCTAGGTGTTGTAGCTCTTTGCTGTGTGCTTTTTGTTTTGTTTTATTTTTTTGTCTCTGTCCAGCAAAAACTTCTAGTTTAATGCTCATCTCTCTCTAAACCTAGCACAAGGAATGCAAAGTAGAGGTAATACAAATTTCAAAAATTGCACCCAACTCCAATACAAACTTCAACATACTACATGATTCAATGCATCCATGTATCTCTAACTTAGCAATCAATGATTAAAAACTTCAAAACAAGTGCATCATCCTACAAACAAGGTGTGAGAGTTTAATGGTCAGCCGCATCCAGAATAATGTTCTATAAATAATACAAATACGAGCACAAGTGAATAAAGGTTGGTGGTCTAGTTTATTGCAATATATAGGATTGAGGAAGAATGAGGTGGCCAATCAAAGTAGGCATAACCATAACCACCCAGGGCAATTTGAGAAGTGACCATGTCACATCTCCAATGTGTGAGGCAGATCAATACGGTCAACATCTACTTTGGATAACCATGATGAATCTTCATTAAGGATTCCTCTCCATTGGACCAAGTATTCTTCATACTACCTATTTCTTGTGGTCCTTCCCACATGGCTATCTAATATTTCTTCAATTTCTTCTTTTTGTAAAATAGGTGCTGAGATATGCCATTTTCCTTTTGTTTGTTTGTCTTTTGTACTTCGTGTTACCTAGATTTCACTACTAGCTCAATCAGGTAGAGCTTTCTAGTTTTAAAAGAGGAAAAGGTACATTTTACTTCTGCTATGTTAAAACCATGCACGTTTGATAGAAATTGAGATAAAAATCAGATGTATTTTAGAACTTAAGAGATTGAAAAAATCTTTTAAAAGATCAGCAATATGTATTGAAAAAATAAGTATATAAGTTCTCACACAAGCCGTGAGACTAACTGGTTCAATGCAAAAGAAAAGATAAACTATACATTTATACATAAACTGAAAAATTGAATATACATATAAGGTAGGGTGACTCGTCATTGCCTGAATGACGAGCCTTCATGTTGCTGCCACGTCTTATGTCATCCTAGATTGTCGGCATGTCCTGCATCCAGCCGCTGTCTCTTTGCTATCCCGTCATTGGCATAAAAGTTTGAAAACCGATGTTAGAGCAATGGCAAGGCATCATACATCATATGATATCATCTATAAACGTACAATTTGTGTTTTCAGATTGTAGAAAACTAGTTAGCGTCATAGAAGCTATTGAGAAGACAAATCAGGAATATCAACCGAAAGCATGCATGTATTTTCTAACAAGTTTGCTTCATGTGCAGATACAGATGCAATTATGTTTTTGTTTGATTCATCATTTACGTTATGAGTGGAGGAAATGTGGCTCCCACAAGGGTTGAGCCAAGCTCAGTAACAATACTATTTTCCACATAGGTCTTTAATTTTTGAAATTGTAAAACATTTTACTAAGGTGGTACAATTATAAGCCTCTTAGTTAAAAATGTTCATGACATGCAGAAAATTTGTTATTTTATCATTTATTTGACAAATCAGATATTAAGATGCTGCAAGAAGATGATGACATATGCCAGAAGCATTAGAGAGCACTAAGAGATATTTTATACTATTTTTAAGTGCCTTCATGATAGTGGATGACATGCCTCCACCATTTCTGCATTGGGACCCCTTTTTGCAGCAGTTTAAGGGGATATTTTTTCACTGTTTCTGAGATACATGGGAATAGAGCTAGTGGGGTTGGTGGAGGTTGAACTTTTTGACTAGAGCTAGTGGAGTTGGTGAAAGTTGAACTTTTTTGAGTGGAGCATGAGTTGTTTACAGCTATTTGAGTTGTATATATTCCTCTTCCTTGTTTAGTTTTAGGAGGTTCTCACTATTCATAGCTCTGCATATTGTAATTTTATGACTTCTGATATTGTGTGTTCTTGTGTTAGTACAAGCCTTTGTGATATATTTTTTTTTCGTACTTAGATTTGTACTGAATGTTCATGATTTTTTGGCAGGGTTACATTATTTTTGTAGGTTGTGAGCTGTGCAAGTGATAATAATCAGTTTTGGGTAGTGAGAAAATCGATTTCTCCTAAATAGGACTGTTGTTATTTAGCCTCCTCACAAAGTGATCATGCAAAGATTGTGATTTGTTGGGTTGTGTAAGTGATTCTGAGTATTACTAGTTCTGTAGTGTGTCATTTTTCTGTATATTTTTTGATGATCGTTTGGTGCATCACCTTAGACAGTAAGTTTTCATTTCATGCAATCCTTCTTACCCTATTCTCTGCAAAGGCTTTAGTTTACGTAGTTTAGGTGAAGTACCAAGAGGAAGCCGGCCTTCTCTGGAGGTTCTTTCCATCACAGGCCACCCACAGACCTAGGAAAGATCCCATGTTTCTCTAGATTGCCCAGTTTCACAACTCGGTGAGGGTGCAAATCTGAGAGCTAACAGTTTTTGGCATGCCCGGTGGGACTGTGAAGTCCATTTTTATACATATGGTTACTGTTGTTTGGTGTGTATAGTAGTAGATTCAACCTTTTAGAGGTATTGTTTTTACACATTTGGTGACTCTGGCGACTCTAGCAAGATCATCTACTGGTTTCAGTAGTTCAAGTGCTGGTATGTTTCAAATTTTCATCAAGAAAATGTACTCTATTCTAATTTTCCAACTTTTTGAGTGATAGACATGTCTATGTTTCATGGGAATATGCCTTATCATCCTCCATTTCATGAGAATGAGGCTTATGCCACTCATTATCATCCATACCAAGCAGAATATGCTGCTAATTTTGTCCCAAATAATCTACTAACGGCAGATTATCAGCATAATCATCATGTTTGCCACCCTCCCACCCCTACTTAGCTTTCCTGGCAACCTATTCATGCCTATAGCCATTTGCAGGAAGCTCATTTTGCTCAAGACCAGCTTAACTGCCCCCTGAATCAACCTCAAGATGTTAACATCAGTATCAAGTAGATAGCGTTAAACTTGCAAAGGGAATTCGAAGCTGTCACAATAGAGCAGGAGTATAGTATGCAACAGGAAGAGATCGCTTATCAAGCTCATCAGAGAGAGGTGGAGGCACAAATGTATAAGGAAGAATGTTTGAGTAGGCAGATTGCTGCCAAGGAAGAGCAAATGAGGCAATAAATAGCTTAGGTTTGATAGCCTAAGGTCCAAAGCCCTTCTCCTCTTCCTAATCTCATGCAAGTCCACACTATAGGTCAAGTTGAGCCTACCAATGAACCTTCTCCAAGGTTTGAAATTCTGAGTTTCAGGTAGCCTTCTAATTTTAAAATTCCAAGTTGGAAAGGGCCATCTTTTTCACCCTATGAAAACCCTCCACCAAACACCCAAATGGAACCATGCTCTAGCATCCAGCTAGCAGAAGAAGTGCAAAAGAGTGTTTTGTTGGCTCCTTTTCAAAAGTTGGAAACTCAATCAGCTATTTATTTTCTGAATCCATTCTTTGAAGAAGAGGTTTCCGAGTTTAGAATACCAAGCTTCAAGCAAGGTGAGTCTCTTAAATCTCCTGATCTGAATATTCCCAGTTTTAGAGAGTCTCATCCACTAAAAGACCCTATACTTGATCAAGAATAGCCTATATGCCTGCAAGAGACTAAGCCAATTCCTCAGGTTTCCTTGTCAGATCAGCCTTCCTGCCCTTCTACTATCCATCTTTGTCTAGGTGGACCTATTGTTTATCAAGATAGTTAGTAGAGTGGACAAAAGAATGAGTTACCTGAGATAAAAAAAGAACCTGTTGTTCATGAACCTATATGTGTTAAAAAGGAGAAGAAGTTAGACATCTTGCAAGAATAAAAGGAACATGAACAGTCAGGACAGTAGGTTGAGAAGCTTGAAAAAGGGATCAAAAGCAATGATTTCATGTTTTTAGTAGATGAACTCCCTTCTTTTATTGAGCTGAATGAATAGGAAGAGGTTAGACAATCTGATGAGTTGCTGACAGAAGACAATCAATGTGATAGTCAAGTCTTGGAGTAGTTGAAAGATAAAAATGAATAGGAGGATTCATTTTGGAATGATCTTGAATCCTTTCTGTCAAACTTAGATGGCAGACAAGATCAGGTTGCACATGTTTTGGAGGAAGGAAATCTGACACTACAAATGAGACATTCCAATCACCAAGATGAAGAATCAGCAATACATGAGCTAGAAGCCAGCAAAGAAAGAGTGGCGTTCATCAGTTTGAATGGATGTCCTATTAGACATCTTTCTCAAGTTAAGCCAAACAAGGTGTTATCAATCATGTTCGCACCTGCAGAGAAGATTGAAAACAAGGAGCAGCTTGTTCAATCTGCCTATATGCCTTAGAATAGCAGCAAGCATGGTTAGATTTATGAGGTAGGTGGACTTGTTTACCTTCTCCAAAGCTCATTTCATCAGTTGATAATACTTTTGTCAATTATTCACCTCCTAGAAGCTGTTTATGAGCATGTGAGATATTGTAAGTTGATGAGGATGGGTAGTTATTTCAAAGAACCAGTGAATGGTCATGTTTAAGCAGCACCTCTACTGGTTAGACATAGGATAGATTAAGTTTTTTATGTTGAATAAGTGCTACTGCACCCTAGATTAGAGGCAATTTTTGTTTCCCTAAGTGCGGTTGCGCACATGTTAGTTAGTTTTCTTGGGTTTGGTTGTGCAAGTTTTCAAACTGTTGCCATGTATTACAGCTATGTATAATAGATAGCCATCATATGAAACAGTGAATACATTTACTCACTGTTGCACATCACGCCTATCTCCATCATAAAGCTGTCATAAATTGCAATAGTTTGCTAAGGAGGGGTTCCTATTGGTTATTCCCTCTAACACATCAAGTAGATGCATATCTTCAGTAACAGTGTTTTATTCACCATCACTGACCATACCCATGCACTTAATGACTTAGAAGAGTTAGCAGTTTTGAGATTAGTTGCAGAAAGAACGGACATGTTTTCACATTTTTGTCCAGCATGTGTGACTCTATGCCCAATGGATATGCTTCAGGTAACTGGTATGATGTTTAGCAAGAAAACATATAGTAGATGTTGCCAAAGATGTTACCTAGATTTCACTACTAGCTCAATCAGGTAGAGCTTTCTAGTTTTAAAAGAGGAAAAGGTACATTTTACTTTTGTTGTGTTAAAACCATGCACGTTTGACACAAATTGAGATAAAAATTAGATGTATTTCAGAACTTAAGAGATTGAAAAAAATCTTTTAAAAGATCAACAATATGTATTGAAAAAATAAGTATATAAGTTCTCACACAAGCCATGAGACTAACTGGTTCAATGCAAAAGAAAAGACAAACTATACATTTATACATAAACTGAAAAACTAAATATACATATAAGGTAGGGTGACTTGTCATTGCCTGAATGACGAGCCTTCATGTTGCTGCCACATCTTGTGTCGTCCTAGCTTGTCGGCATGTCCCGCATCTAGGCGTTGTCTCTTTGCTATCCTGTCATCTGCATAAAAGTTTGAAAACTAATGTTAGAACAATGGCGAGGCATCATACATCATATGATATCATCTATAAACATACAATTTGTGTTTTCAAATTGTAGAAAACTAGTTAGCATCACAGAAGCTATTGAGAAGACAAATCAGGAATATCAACCGAAAGCATGCATGTATTTTCTAACAAGTTTGCTTCATGTGCAGATACAGATGCAATTATGTTTCCATTTGATTCATCAGTTATGTTATGAGTGGAGGAAATGTGGCTCCCACAAGGGTTGATCCTAGCTCAATAACAATGAATAGATGCAAAAGGTATAGCTCCAAGAGTGCATTCAGAAGGCAGAGACAGGTGTCAAAAGCTCGCATACTGAGTAGGATAGCCAACAGTGAAAAATAGGACAGTAAGGTATGATGTCATCGACAGTGAGAACTTTTAGAAATAACAATGACAACCAGCAATAAATATAAGGAAATAGTATACAATGGAAGAGCTATTGAAAGATTATCTAAAACAGCTGACTATCATAATAAAGATAGCACAACAACAAAAAGACAATAATCATGATGAAAAGAACAACATAAATAGCAATCACAAGGCTGCATTCATATGATATTTGACACCCTATCACTCCTTCAGAAACAACAAAGATCATTTGGAACAGCAGATTGTCATAGTAAATGGACAGTAAATGATAGAACGGTAGGCCTAAATGATCAACAGCAATAGGACACTATACAACAACTTCACGTGCAAGATGGATTAGCTTGAGAGACAGTTGAATGGAGAATATCGGAACTCTGTGAAAGAGAACAATGATGATGGAGTCTCAACATCATACTACAAGCACCCAGAGAAAAAGACAATTTTCAGAACAACCAACACTCAAAACAAAAGCTCATAAAAGATATGCTTAGAGATGGGAACAGCATGAAGGATAAAAGGTTTGTAGCACCTATTTTAACATGAACAAAGGTACAGATTTCGAACAGCAATGGGAAAATGAAGATCATTCAAGTTTTTTTAATCAAAACTAAAGATTGTTCACAGTCAAAAACAACAGAATATGAAGGAAAGGTAAGTTTTTAAAACTCATTTTAAGAATTACTACTCAGAAAAAATCCAATAGTACCTTCTAACAGTAAGTGGGTGAAGAGAAATGCAAAATGTTGTTCCCGACAGAGAAACAATGGAAAATGCGGATTTGCTATAGCTGATAAAGAAAATGGAATGAGCAAATTTTCATTTTTTGCAAATTGTATCATTATTCTTGTTGACAACATGCCAATACTTTCCAAATTTCCATGAACAAAGGCTTACAGAAAAAATTAGTTCTACAAATAATGAAATGAGAAGTAGCTCACTTCACAATGAGATGGAGAAGTTAATGGCACCAATACATCAGAAGTGTCTTCTACCAGCGAATAAAATCAGAAAATGCGGACATTTTTCATGCTCAAGTGCCACAGAATTCGCCACAAGCTTGAAGGTTCAATTCATTTTAGAATGAAAGTGACAAACAAAAATGAAGATGGAGTTCAAACTACAAGAAGAAGGTTTCAACTCATTGCAAGAAATAATCCTCAGAAATACTCAGATTTGCAAGAAAGTCAGTCAAACAACAAGTTTGAGTAGCACCCAGAAAGATACAGACACACGGTCTACAATTTTTTTTCAAGTTTATAACGTGTTGTGCTCATTTGAGCCAGAGGAATACAGGTATAAAAAAAAATGAAGGCCTTTCAAACCTCTTTCACACAATATGCTCAGAAATATAGTCAAATCACACCCCAAGCAGTGAATATTTAGACAAAAGAAGTAGCAAAAAATGAAACAAAGCTTGACAATGAGTTACCTCTAAGTGCAAATCTGATAGCTAACACTTCCTTCATAATATTCTATCAAATATGCAACATTGAACATAGGTGAAACATTGATCCCACTTGGAAACTTAACTTTAAAGGTGTACCCTGATTCATGTTTCTTCAAAATGTTACAAGGTCCAAATTTCTTCATCTTGAGTTTATTATATGTTCCTATGGGAATTCTCTCTTTTCTCAGATGGATCATAACCTCTTCTCTAACATTGAATTCTTTGAATCTTCTTTTTTGATCTAACTTCTCCTTATATTGATCAATCATTTTATGGATATGTTTCGTTACTTCCTCATGTAGATTCTTCATGTGTTCTACAAAATCTTTTGCATCCACACTTTTCTTCTCCCCCTTATCCATCTTTCTCAATTCTAAAAAATTTCAAGTATTGTTGGTTCCCAAAATGACTACAACCTAAAATACTAAAACACTTTACAATCACCTAAGGCTAAGGGTGATTTTGGCCAACTTACAGGAGTGGGTAGACTCCTCTACACTTCAAGCTCAGCTTAGACTCTAGAGGGATATTCCAAGGAGTATACCTTAATAGGTATTGACTTCAAAACTAGAAGAACAACTAAAAATACTTGAACAACCAAATCTAAATCATTTTCTTGGCCCCAAAGACTTTCACTAAATCAAGAACAACTGGTTGTCACGAAAAACCCTTATATAGCTAATGAAAGCAATCTTATAGAATGAGGATGCCTATGGAACTACTATTGCATTTAAGAATGATATAGTATTTTGATTCTTTAAAAATCTTGGGTGATCACAGGCATCTTAGATAAGTGCCTATCAATTGGAATGCAGAGTTTCATGTTTATCAAAGGAAAACAATTTCAAGAAAATGTATGACTGCCTATTTGAAATGTTCAAATGCACAATAATCAATATCAAACCATGAGAATACTTAATAATCCAATGCTATACAACATTCTTCCATATGTAATACTAAAATGACCATTTACAAAACCTAAAAATGGATTAAGAACTATCACATTCATTCAAATCATATTTTACAATCAAACTACTAAACGTAGCAAGAGAAATTTCTTGTTGCAATATAAATTTTCTTAAAGAACACTTATAGTAGTGGAGGAAAACAATGATACAATATAAATATTACAATATATTAACATACACTTCTACTTATTTGCTCCCTGAAGAATAGAAACTAAAACTGGTGTTTGCCCTAAAAATGCCACTGGCTCTTAGTGCATGTAGAGAAAACTACCCAAATGACCAACTCATAAAACATCAGAAAAACATGCATATATAGAAATCTAACTGATGAACTCAAACAATACACATGCTCATGCTGTGTTAAATTTGGCCTATGGCCCTATCAGTAAATCTAAAAGATTGAAAGCATGCCCATACCCTGACAATTCTGAAACTAGCAGGACAAGATTTCCCACATGCCTTGGGTACCTAGAGCATTAAAGAGGGAAGGTTGAATTTATGTTTTTGTACCTACACATCTATTCCATCCACTTTTTCCTAGGCACATTTAAGATTTTACTATTTAATCACCTGCATAATCTTGGCCTGCAAAACATTAATGCTAAGTACCAACCCTCTTGCACAATCCTGTAGTCATGGCACATTTTTTGGAAATCATCTCTCCAAATATTTTACAACACTTTAAAAGTGTTGTCTTTTAATTTTCTCCTTTCAGGCATCCTTTGAATTTGGCTATACCTGAAGAATTCAAAAATCTTCTTGGTTGATCCTCATCTGTCATCTTTGCTTTTATGCCATTTCCTTATTGGCTGGTTTGCCAGTCAACAAACTGTTCTGTCGGTGAACTATCAAGTTTGTGAACTCACCATGGAGAAGTCTTCCTTTTCATCCTTTTTTGCCTCATTCTCCTTATTTCTCTCTACCTTTATGTCCCTTTGTTGGAAAAAAACCATTTCGGTGAAATCTTTGTCAGCGAAATCAAGGGTTCGCCAACTACAATTTTTGTTGACCAAGTCTTCAACTTCCCTTTCATTTCTTTAGAAATTCTTCTTTCTTCGGTCCCTTCCCTTTAGCGGATCTTCCTTTTGTTGGCAAAATCTTCGTCAATAAAATCTTCCATCAATGAAACTTATAGTTTGTGAACTAAAAAAATTCTTTCAAAAAAAACTCTCCTTTCATTATTTTTCTCTATCTTTCAAACCTTTTCCTTCACCTCTTCCCCATGCCAACACTCCACATTGCCCATTAGCTATCCACAAGGTTTCACAAATATAAAGCAAGCGCTCAGAGATATATTTGTTACAAGAGACTACTAAGGGGCAAATGTGGGACTAATTGTCAAATGAAATGCCCAAAAAAGCCACGAACAGGCCCACCCAAGTAAACCCTAGGAAATATTAGGTTGAAAAACTTTAGCAATACTAAAGTCTTAGCAGAGGATCTGCACCAAATCTAGGGCTCTGAGTAGCACTCAAGGCTCTCTGAATTGAATCTATACCTCACTTTAGACGGACCAGATATATTATATGAGGGCAGTGAACATGCAATCCAAGCTCTTTGAAATGAGTCTACACTTTTTTCACAATGAAACCTTAGTCCAAGTTTTATGTATGGAAACTACCCCTTGCACAATGTTGAAACTCCAAGCTTTTGGATATGTGCCTTTAACAACTAAATGCGTGTGGGTATGAGACTCCAAACTCTCTAAAAAGTACCTCAGTCTGGTAGAAAGAAATCGTGGGTCAGTGTATACGAGGACAAGCCTATGGATGAGAAGTCCAATATCTCTGGAATGAATCTAGACAGAGATCCATGGAATGAATCTACAACTTGCAGATTGAAAAAAGAGTTGAATATGGCATGGATAGAGTCTCCTTTCACATTGGGATCCCATAGAGATTATAAGACACACCAAACACCACAAATCTACACCTTTCAGGAGTGCTGGAATCTGCACAGATACAACACTCCAGACTTGCTGAAATGGAATGAAGCCTATGTGAATTTCCAATTAGCCAAGGAAGCCCAAAAAAATGTACTAGATTGGAAATGAATCTGCAACATCTCCAGAGACAAAACCTAATGTGATATGCTAAATGTGATTCTCATCAAGGAGAGATCATGGTGTCAAAGACACCCTACACGATCTCTGCAAATAAAAAGTTATCTGAAAAAAAACTTGATGAAAACTCTCAAATGAAAGGAGTGGCAGAATGGAAAAGCTCTAATACCATGTTGGAGCACCCAAGCCTCCATTGGACACTGAATAACCTTCACAGCTAAGAGAAGTTACATGTATGAAACTATTTCATCAAGAATGTGGAAAATTGCATTAGGAGATTGAGATTATAAATTACATAGTATACAAGCCTTATAAAGACAAGAAATATGTGACGGGTGAGAAAACTACGTGATATGGGAAAAAAACCACCCTAATGGAAAACTAATTATCCCTATGTTAAAACTTAACACACTAACAAATAATATATGCCTTGATCCCAAATTCCCAATATAGTTCATAGGGTTATGGTTGGTGGGAGCCCTTTTGAAGCCTCTAGAAGAATGCACATCTTGATATTTTCTTCCTAATTTAGGAGAATGTAATGTCCCCTTCTGGTGATCTCAAATTGTTCTCAACCTTGCACAATTTCAACTTACAAAAAGGAAACATTAGTACTCCAGATTAATATAGATCTATATTCTTACCATATTTATCCTTGAACTTATAATCCCATAATCACATAATTCATATTCATAGTCATATTCATACTCATATTTAGATTCATATTCATATTCATATTCATATTTATATTCATATTGATAGGCCTTATGTTCTATCCTCGAGATGATCATGTGTCACCCTATCATTAATCCATCTCTAACTCCATTGGCATGGTTCATTAAGGAGACACTAACCATCCCATACAGAGGCTCGATGGCTTCCCAGCTCACCAATCGGCTCCAAAGACTTCATACTACACCCGAGCATACTTCATCTATTAGAGAGTCACCCACCATAGGGCACAAATGACATTGATGATCTCATCATACCATAGGCCCAAGGCTTCACCTCACACTCAAAGGTACTTTGACACTTGGCCCAAGAGACTTTGCCTCACACATGGGGGTACTTTATCTTCTTGGGGTTACCTAGGTCCAATAACATTCTCCAAACTACCCATACACCTAGGATGGTGAGATGATTAATGATGAGGCTAATCCTCTTCTCGGATATGGCACAATCTTATGATTTCTAAGTCCTTATTAACATTTTACACATGATGCCTTATAAATAGGACATCTTGGCTTTATATCGTAATTGGCCAATCATATTTCCACATGATCATATTCCATTATCATCATCATTGATTCCTTATGCATAACCATTTTCATCTATCATATTAGTCTTATCTTTCTATGCATATTCATGATCACATATCTAAGATCAATCTATTATTCTATGTTTTTTCTTTTATGGTTAACATTCATCATTAATCATAACATAATCATTTATCTTTGTAAGTCTATCTATGTTATAATATGAAGATTACTTCTAATGCATATATGAATTTATAATACAGCCAGCAAGATATATTTTCTTATCCTTATCAATACTCAACATATGTTATTCATAAAAACAAAGCATAACATAGATATCAGATTTGGCATTATATGGATAAAGAGCATTAATGCATACCTTTAGATGGCTATCGCAATTCGATGTGATCTATCTGTTGAGGGGAAAATGTGGGACTAATTGTCCAAGGAAATGCCCAAAAAGAGTCATGAACAGGCCCACCCAAGTAAACCCTAGGAAATATTATGTTGAAAAACTTTAGCTATACTAAAGTCTTAGCAGAGGATTTGTACCAAATCTAGGTCTCTGAGTAGCACTCAAGGCTCTCTAAATTGAATCTGCAACTCACTTTGGGTGACTAGATATATTATATGGGGGCAGTGAACATGTAGTCTAAGCTCTTTGAAACGAGTCTACACCTTTTTCACAATGAAACCGTAGTCCAAGTTTTATGTATGGAAACTACCCCTTGCACAGCATTGAAACTACAAGCTTTTGCATATTTGCCTTTCACAACTGAATGTGTGTGGAATATGAGACTCCAAACTCTCTAAAAAGTATGCCAGTCTGCTAGAAAGACACCATGGGTCAGTGTATAGGAGGATGAGACTATGGATGAGAAGTCTAATATCTATCGAATGAATAAGGATGGAGATCCCTGGAATGAATCTACAACTTGCAGATTGAAAAAAGAGTTGAATATGGCATGGATAGAATCACCTTTCACATTGGGATCCCGTAGAAATTATAAGACACACTAAACACCATGAATCTACATCTTTTAGGAGCACTGGAGTGTGCACAGATACAACACTCCAGACATGCTAAAATGGAACGAAACCTATGTGAGTTTCTAATCGGCCAAGGAAGCCCAAAAAAATGATACGAGATCGAAAATGAATATGGAATGTCTCTAGAGACAAAACCCTATGTGATTTGCTAAATGCCATGCTTATCGAGGAGAGATCATGGTGTCAAAGACACCCTACATGATCTCTACGAAGAAAAAGTGATCTGAAAAAAAACTTGATGAAAACTCTCAAACAAAAGGGGTGGCAGAATGGAAAAGCTCTAATACCATGTTGGAGCACCCAAGCCTCCACTGGACACTGAATAACCTTCAGGGCTAAGAGAAGTTACATGCACGAAACCAATTCATCAAGAATGCGGAAAATAACATTAAGAGATTGAGATTATAAATTACATAGTATACAAGCCTTATAAAGGCAAGAAATATGTGATGGGTGAGAAACCTACCCGATATGGGAAAAAACCTCCCTAAGGGAAAAACTAATTATCCCTATGTTAAAACTTAACACACTAACAAATAATATATGGTTTGCTCCCAACTTCCCAATATAATTCATAGGGTTATGGCTGGTCAAAGCCCTTTTTAAGCCTCTAGAAGAATGCACATCTTGATATTTTCTTCCTAATTTAGGAGAATGTAATGTCCCCTTTTGGTAAGCTCAAACTATTCTCAACCTTGCAAAATTTCAACTTACAAAAAGGGAACATTAGTATTCCAAATTAATATAGATCCAAATTCTTACCATATTTATCCTTGAACTTATAATCCCATAATCACATAATTCATATTCATATTCATATTCATATTCATAGGCCATATGATCTATCCTCAAGAGGATCATGTGTTGCCCTATCATTAATCCATCTCTAACTCCATTTCCATGGTTTGTTAAGGAGACACTAACTGTCCCATACAGAGGCTCGATGGCTTCCTAGCTCACCAATCGGCTCCAAAGACTTCATGCTACACCTGAGCATACTTTATCTATTAGAGAGTCACCCACCATAGGGCACAAATCACATTGATGAGTTCATCATACCATAGGACCAAGGCTTCACCTCAGACCCGGAGGTACTTCGACACTTGGCCCAAGAGACTTCACCTCACACCCAGAGGTACTTCATCTTCTTGGGGTTACCTAAGTCCAATAACATTCTCCTAACTTACCCATACACCTAGGACGGTGAGATGATTAATAATGAGGCTAATCCTCTTCTCAGATATGGCACAATACTATGATTTCTAAGTCCTTATTAACATTTTACATATGATGCCTTCTAAATAGGACATCTTGGCCTTATATCATAATTGGCCAATCATATTTCCACATGATCATATTCCATTATCATCATCATTGATTCCTTACGCATAACCATTTTCATCTATCATATTAGTCTATTCTTTCTATGCATATTCATGATCACATATCTAAGATCAATCTATTATTCTATGTATATTCTCTTATTGTTAACATCCATCATTAATCATAACACAATCATTTATCTTTATAAGTCTATATATGTTATAATATGAAGACTTGGAAATGTAAACATTACTTCTAATGCATATATGAATTTATAATATAGTCAGCAAGATATATTTTCTTATCCTTATCAATACTCAGCATATGTTATTCATAAAAACAAATAATAACATAGATATTAGATTTGGCATTATATGGATAAAGAGCATTAATGCATACCTTTAGATGGTTGTCACAATTCGATGTGATGTATGTGTTGTGTTAACTTCAATTTTCTGGATAAGATCAAAGTCCAATCTGATATAAATATTATTCTTTGTGTTGTATAGGTGATATATGTGACTGTAGGTTAATGATGGATTGCTGCGATTGGAGATCTTATGAATGATATGGTATTGGCTGCTGAAGAACTTGTTTTAAATGCTGATGCTGATATTATTCTTCATAAGATTTGATGATTCCTTTTAACTACTCATGAGGGATTGCTTCTAATTGAAATTGAATCGGAGAGATGAGATTAAGGATAGTGCATGAGTTGTTCCTTGCTTTTTTTCTCCCTAGATCGATTCCTCTTTATGAACTTTAATACTTCCAAAATATCTTAATGGTCATGGCTCTTAATACAAATCACGCCCTTTCATATAGTCATCGTTGTCTCTTCAACTTTATTCCACTAATTACCAAACGTTGTCTTTCACCAATATAATCTCTATATGCCTTTAGATTATATGCCGATTTACTTCATGCTGATTTGTATCTCCCTAATCACTGTTTTGTCTTTTATGAAGTGCAGACTTTCATTGAATATCAGATGTTGTTACAAACTCATTACTATGTTATTGCCTAAGATGATCTCTACCTTACTACTGTCTGTTCCCTTCTTATAAGACTGCTTTCGTAGCTAATTGTCATCATATAATGTGTAAGTTTTAATGTTTGTAGATTTTTGATGTAGGATGAAATGATTAAGATTGGATAGAGTAATATAAGAAAAATGGAGTTAAGTAAAAAGAGTTAGGAAATAGTGGATAAAGTAGAATGGGGCCCAATCTTCGCTACCTTATTACAAATGTTCCTCTGCCACGTATATTTGATCATTGCAGGACTTACGGAATCGCAACATTATAATTGTTGTCTCTTCCTTAATACTCCCTTTTATGACTTTAGTCAATAACCATTATTTTGAATGGCTCTTCCTTGGGTCAGCCCTCTTTAGCATTTAGTAATGTTTAGTTTTTAATTTATAATATATATTATAATATTCATTCTTAATCTTTATACTCATGAATATATATATATATATATATATATAATATTGTAATTATAGTAATATTTAATTTTTAATATTTATATTATTGACATTTAATATTATATATCATAATTGATTCAATTACAAATCATTGATATGGGGATATGACAGAGAATTTCCCGGTCTAGAGTTTGAAAAATTCCTATTGTATTCCCTATCAACTTGGGGATTTCTAGTTGTCTATATTCTAAAGTTAGAGCCAAAATGAGACAAAATTGATCATAGTTGTGAGGGGGTTAAATAGGTGTCTCCAAGGTTTGTAGTATAGCCCTGCTCCATTTAGAAAAGAGAGAAAAGAAAAACAAGATGCAGAGATGGAGGACTCAATAACATGCCCCCAAGGACTACATACATCATGTATATACAATCAATGACCCCCCATAAGAGGGAAAGAGAGAGACTATGTAGCCCCCCCACAATGTGTAATTACCTGCAAAATGGGTAAGTGCCCGAAGACAAAACATGATCCAATGTCGACAAACAACTTGTCTTCCTTTTGGAAGAAACAAAACCAAGTACAAATGTAGGTATGCTTCCCATTCTAGATAGGAATTAGTAAGTGAAATACAAATGTAGGATGAAAATATCTCTGAAATATATTCATGTATCACTATGACCTTGGAAGATGATGCCACGAACCAATCAGGAACATGCATAATCAAAATAGAAGGTGACAAACAAGGTACCACTGGAAACTAATCTTGAACATTCTCCAAAGATAGAGATGGAGTGACAACAATTGTACCACAACTATCATCAAATAGAAAAATTATCCCCTCAAATGTGTCTTCCAAGTCTAAAATATGAAATTCCACGAAAAATAAACCAATGTTTGGTAAATAGGAATCCCAATCAGGAAGACAATGATAATTGTTACTATTTTTTCACTTATAGCTCAAATTGGTAGAGCTGGTACAACAAGTTCATTTTTAAAGTGAAGGTTTTAGCTTTTTCTACTATAAGTTATTTGCATAGTCAGAATGTTTCAGTGATGTTATAGTTTTGTTGTTCAATAAAAGAAAAGAATTTCAGATCATCATTCATTTGTAGAAGGTTGCTTAAAGAGATAAGTTATTTCATTTCAGTACAATGTGTATTAATTTTACAAATGAAATACATAAAAGGAATAAACATTGCATTGAATGAAAAGATGATAGATCAAGTGTCCCACACAAATCATGGGAATGGCTGAACAAGTGCAAATATAAGAAATATATTATGCATCTAAAGATAGAGAAGAGAAGGATCATAGCCATCATTGCCTTTTAATGTGTTTGGTTCTCAAGGTTGCTTTCTTTCTTTGATCCTAATCTCCAATAAGAACCAATAAACTTGGAAAAAGACCTATTAAAGCTCTAGTTATGAGTTCCCTATGTGTTTATAGGAAGAGGCATAATATATTTCCTATAATACACGAGATCAGATATACATCATTCACATACAAAAGAGATTGAAAAGCAACAATCATTGTGCTTCATTGATTCTATCTAACATGTTTGTTTCATATGAAGGTATATGATAAGTCATGTAGCTATTTGAAGGCATATCAGCATGTGGTGTCAAGTGGGCTCCCATAAGGGTTGAGCCCAACATGCTGCCCCTAAGTTTCTAGGGGAATGAGATATGAGGACTTACTCATACAATGCAAATAGGAACATGTTAACTAAAAGAATGCAACATCAACTTAGCCTATGAGTTGTAAGCTCGATGCCCACCTATGATTACCAATTTAGGGTGAGTTGAAGTGAGAATCATCAATGATTATTGAGCTTTTTACAAGGCTACCCGATGAGGTATGGAATTAAAATATATTCTCAACATCAAAGTTACAATATCATATATTTTTTTTATATGCATTCAAAATCATGATATTGAAATTGTCAAACAATAACCATAGAGCTTCGAGTTGTAGTTTAAACATAGTGGGACAACAAAGTATCAGATGACTGCCATGAAGATATAGTGAGCTCAACTGACAATAATCAATGTCATATTATTATAAAGGATCTTTTAAATATATTAGAATGGGTAAATCAGTCATCAAGTGTATGCAGGAGAAGGAAAGTGTTACATCTATCAAGTGGAGCATCACATACATAACTATGTGGGTATCAAAATACATTTTTACAATTTCAATGCTATAGGAGAGCATGCTGAGTAGAGTATGTTGGCAAGAGAAACTATTACACATGATAGGTGTTGTCATTGATGGCAACTAAGTCCATCTTACATATCCGCATTACATAATTTGTTCATACAATAAGTCAAAGTGAAGATTTGTCTAAGTCCGGGTACTTAGAAGCAGAGTATGTGACAAGGTCTAATATCTTGGTCCAGATCTCTTCGGTGGTAAATCACAGTGTGCTGTGGATCTAAGGAAGTGATAAGGATTGTTGGGATTATCTAAATCTAGAAATTTAGGCTCCAGCCATAAAGGATTCAAAAGTTATAAGCATTTGAGTATCGGGTTCCAATTAGTCAGTACAGTCAGAAGAAGAATAGGTTGACCTAGTATTTGATCTTGGTCCAGATGAAGAAAAAGTGTTGGTTAAGAAATTTGTTATAATCAATGATATTGGATGACATGATTGATGATTTGATAAAACAAGTTTTGGTCTGCATTGTTGTTTGTGTAGGACAGAGCAGAGTTCTTAATAAATGATCCAAGTTTTCTTTAAGCTGACTACAGTTGATTGAATCTCTTGATGCAGATATATATAGTTGATGGATTCAAATGTTTTGAAGTGTGTGTGTGGTGTGATGATGGCATAAGTGTGAAAAGGCAGAAAGAAGTGCGAAGGTGAAGATCTAAGCTTGGGTTATGGCCGAAGAGTGAAACAAGGCAGAGTAAAGATGAAGTGTGTAAGATTAATATTTTTTGCTTAAGTAGAACTAAATTTTTGCATTGGTAGATGCTATTCATCAGTTCAAACATTCTATAATCTTCTTGTAATCATTTCTATAGGTAGTTAGCCTCTTGGAGCAGTGAGCTCTAGGTAGTGCACCCTAAAGGGATGTGCCTTCCCCATTTGTAATACTTTTAACTAAGTATAATTTCTTGTGGGTTAAGCCCCACTGTGGTTTTTTCCTTAACCAGGTTTCCATGTAAAAAATTTGTTGTTATGTGTGTTGATCATGTTTCTACTCATGTGTTGTTGATTTATGCTTTCATGGTTATATCATTAATTTGTTAACAAGTGACAAAGAAGATAAATTGATGCAAGTATTATAGTTTTGAAGACAACTGATTCACCCCCCTCTCAGTTGTCTGCCCTAATTTAAACAATTGGTATCAGAGCTAGGTTCCTTGGAAGAAGCCTAACATTTTGAGGAAGATCTGGGAAGGAGTTTGAATGGGTTCACTCAGAGAACAACTTCAATTGTCTTTAGAAGATCTTGATCAGTCCAAAGAAGAAGTAAATGAACTAAAAGTGAACCTGTAAGATGCTAATGATTGCATTGAGATGTTAAAAGAAAAACTAAGAAAATGTATGGAAAAGAGGAGGGAGCTACTTCAACAACTAGCTAATTTTACTAAAGAAAATGGCATGAATGAGGCTTTGGAAAAAAAGACAAAGGAATGTGAGAAGCTGACAAAAGAAGTTTCTATTCTAAAATGTGAGATTGAATCTGGGGTGATGAGGCTAACCAAAGAAATTGAGGAAAGGAAGAAGACTAAAGAAAACCTGAATCAAACTCTGAAGGAAAGAATAGAAGAATGTTGTAGAATGGATAGAACTTGAAAGGCAAATTATCATCCTCAGACATGACCTAGAAGTTACATATGAATACAAGGAGAAGTTCAAAATAAGCTCAACTAAACTTGAAGTGCTGCTTGAGAGTCAGAAGAATGTTGATGATAAGCATGGTCTTGGGTATGAGAAAGGTGAAATCTCTAGATTTGGACAAATAAATTCTCAATCAAGGAATGGGAAAAATAGACCTAGAAGACTTCTAGTAAGACAACCTAATGCTCAAAGGTATCCATCTTTTAATGGCAATTATTTCAACTGCAATAAATTTGTTCATAGAGCTACTCAATGCAAAAGTAGAGGGAATCAAAGTGGTCCATCCTTCTCTAGTCAATTCTTTATTTGCAAAAGGTATGGTCATAGATCCAGTGATTGCAAAAGTATGATGATAAAATACTCTAACAGTAGAGGAAATGTCAATTCTTTCAAAGGCTACTATTTTGCATGCAATGAATTTCGACACATGGCTAATCAATGTAGATCAAGAAGAAATCAAGTAAATAAGAAAAGAAATGTTGTATTCTCTAACTGCAATAGCTCTGATCATATTGCAAGAGTCTGTAGAATTAAGAATAATGAAAGAAAAGGTCTAGTAAACAAAAAACTAGGTGAGTAGAGACAAAACAAAGGCAAGGGAAAAGTTGATGAGATCTAGAATGAAATGAACAAGACATGAGTGATGAAAAGTGTAAAAAATGATGGTGATGGATCCACACCAAAATTCGGTGCTGAGAACTCTAGCTCAGAGGGAGTTGCATTGAAAATCAAATTCCTTCATCTAGTAAGTGGGTGCTTGAATCTGGCATGATGAGAGAAGACAATTTGGGTTATTGCAGATCATTTGAAAGGATTTCTAGAAGAAAAGAAATGGATATGACAATTTGTGGATCGTTTCATGAGAAACTGCATCAAGAAATAGAGTAATCAGATGAAGTTAGGGCAACACATTTATTAAAATAGAGAATTAGGTTTTGTGGACCATAAAAGGTCATCCTTTCATTAGTTGGATCATTTTACATTCGAAGAGAGCAAGTAGAAGAGTACCTGAGCTAAGATTTCAAGGATTTGAAGTGTGACCAATGAATTCATCACCTAGCCCTAATTACGTGCATGAGGTATTTTTCTATGAAGATTTAAACTTGTAATCTTTGCAATGGCTGCACCTTTGATTGTTAATATCACTGAAAGGCCCTGACCCAAATTCAAGAAGCATCCACACAAATCAGTAGAAGTCAATATGTTAGGTGCATTTTCAAGTGTTCCATATGATGTATTACATGTTGAAGATATTAGGGTCTATATTCATGTAAGCATAAATGAATTTGGGGACTCAAAGTTTGTAGATTTGTTCAAGAATCATCTAACGGATGAAATTCATGGTCTTAAACCTGAATATAAGGCACTGCATGATAAACATTTCATTCATATTATAGGGTTTCCATCCTTTGATGAAGATAAGTGGGTCCGGTATGTGCTGACCTGAATGCATGATGAATTTATATGGCTAATGAAACCCTTCAAGATCACCAAGGATGCCATCAAGGTTGTGATAAGGTTAAACTCATCCGGTGGACTGCCAATGTTGAAAGCAATGAAGAATCAAACAGTAACTGATGCTAATGGTTGAAGGTTTGATAGAAGGGCAATGACAATCAATGACATTATTGATCCAAATGTTAAGTTTGCTTCAATGGTAATTGGTCACAAAATTTATCACTCTAGTAGGGAGAACTCTATCTCCAGAATGACCTTATATGTTGCATACAAAATGTTAAGAGAGAATGCTGATTATGACTTGTGTGAGTTGTTGCAGAATCTACTGATGGAAATTTTGAATAAGGTAAAGAAGGATAAGAAGAACACCTTCAAATATGGTACACTGATCTTATGTTTGTTCTTCTATTTCATGAATGAGTTACTTGGCAAGAAAAGCATGCATTGGATAGATGATAAACCTGTTGCTATATAGATAAGAGAGTACTTGAACATCATTAGTGACTCTAAAGCATAGAAAACTATAATTTGGGGTCCAAGAATTTTTAGAGCATGATGCATTTTAGGGAAAGAATCTATAAATTAGTTGTTGAGAAATACAAGAATGAAATCTATTTTATGGTGGACACTAATCAGTGCTTAATAGAAGTAGTAAAACCCAGAACTATTTGGATCATGCCCATGGGGTATCAGGTAGATGGAAAAATCTTGGATATGTATGCTCAGCATCTCTTGAGAAAACCCAAGGATAATAATGTTGAAATATTTGGGACTTATGAGGAGCTAAGTATGAAACTACATGTTGAGCTTAGAAAACCTGAAATCAAGAGGAAAGCTCAAAAGCAAATAGAAATGTATGCTGAAAGTATTGGCATAACTAAGGAAGTTGTGAAGTAGAACATAGAAAGAATAGAAAAAGATGAGAAGGAGATGCAAGATAAGAAACAAGGAAGTGCTCTGGAAGTCTCCACTAGCTAGCATAGAAAAACAAGAAGCTTTGCTGCTGCCTTTGCTCACACAAAACTTGTTAGAACAAAAATACCGGAAGACAAACCATCTAGTAAAGATGGTAAAAGAATGAAGACTAAAGCATCTAGAACATATGTGAGCATTAAAGTTGATGAGGAAATAGAATTAGATGAAACAATAAAGGAAATAAAGACAAAGAAAGTAGAAGGTACAAAGGCTACAAAAGATAAGCCTTCCAGAAGTATGGAGGTAAGTATAAGATAAAAGACTAAAGTCCAAGCTAGAAAATCTAGTTTGTCTTTAGAAGAAGTTGTGAATGTTGTGACAATTCATGGGAATCTAAAACCCATAATAAAATACTATGACACTTTTGATGATGCAAACAAGAGAATTCTGGAGGATGCCATTGTAAAATACTTGAATACATTCAATAGAGCTCTTGTAAAATTTTATCTAAAATTCCTAAGAGTTTGAGCAACATTTTGGAAATGAGGAAAGTAGCTACTAAAGCTAAAGATTTGGAGTTGAGGGAACATGTGTAATTTAGTTTGTGTTTGGTAATCTCCAACAAAGAAGCAGATGAAATTTTTAAATAGGTCAAGAATGTATTCAGAAACAAAACAAGGATGAACAAGCTGATGATTAGAGATGTTCATGAAGTTGTTAAAGAAACAAAACAAATTCTGAAGAAAGCACTAGACAAAAACAAGTTCTATGTGGTTACATAAGAACCGATGGATATTGAGGATGCATCAATTTTGAATGATGAAGACTAGCAAAGAGATGAGCAACAAAATGAGATAGATGACTCCTCTATTCCGGAATAGGAAGCAATAAACAAAGTAGATGAAAAGATGACATATAAAACCGATGATGTAGGAGTTATTCAAACTCCTCCAGATCAATCCGGCAAAGAAGATATAGAGATGAATATTGAAACAAATGAAGATAATTCATTGAAAAATAAAGGGTATGAAACAAAAGAAGCTAAGGACCAAGAAGTAGAAAAATCCAAGGACAAAAATGAAAAGGAAGAAGAGATTGCAAAGGTTAAGGAATAGCTCAAGTAGAACAATCTGGTTGACATTACCAGTAAGGATCAAATATCAACATCTAGGGCAAGAGACACTGTAGAAGCAGTGAAGGAAAGTTTGAAAAGATATCAAAAAATTAAAGAAGATTAGGACATAATACAAGGTCCAATAAATTTTGATACCTAATCTCCGGTGTAGAAGATAAAATTGGCCTCCATTGCTCAAGCCAAGGCTAGAGAAGATATTCTAACGTCTCACATGGAAGACAGTGAGCTACTTGGTCTTGCATTCGAGATTCTAGAGAAAATCATGCCAACATTCCGGAAGGATTCATCTACATCTCCCTCCGGCCAGTTGAAAAAGTCTAATTAACTCTATAAGTTTTCATTTTGAATCTCTTGAAAAGTCTGCAGAGGTCAAGGTTCAAAATGAATTCAATGATAAAAGATTTGATGGTCTGAAAGGGATGATTGCATTAGATAGAATTTATGTTGGATACCAGTGTTAAGAATATTCAAAATACTCTTACAGAAGGAGGGAATGTATATAAATTTTTCTTATCTTGTCCTAAAGCTATAGAGGACATTGAAATAAAAAATAAGTCTAAGGAAAAATTGTCAAGTGTATCCCAATCTTTTTATCCTCTGATACTATCAGTGATGAGCCAATAATGTCAAACAATCAGCCTAATTGAAGAGATAAAGAAATTGATGAATGAAAAGGACAACATTGAGACAAGAATGTGTGAGCTCCGGGGACTAATTTTCCCTAAGTTGGAAGCAATGTTCAATATCATGACAGAACCTTAAACTACTGCTAAATCAAGTGATCCTACTGACTTGTGAAAAGTAGAGTCTCAAGCATTCCTATTCAGTCGTCACATCTCAGTTTTGAACAGTATGAAGAAGAGTTGGGACAATGAGTTGGCACTGTTGAAGAATATCTTTGGTGATGTATTCAAACTTATATAAATAAGTCATAGGGTTGTTTGTATATATGCCTATATACATAAAAATTTTGGTGAATTTTGGTATGTGGATTTTGTCGAGTTTGATGCTCAACTATAGATATTGGAACTATTGGACCACAAGGCAATATTCACTCCTTGCTATAAAGTTGTATTGCATATACACTCCATTGTGAAGGAGTGTGAGATTATGGAATTGTTACATCCAAAAAGTTCAGCCTTTGCCATTGATGTCAAAGGAGGAGTGAAGAGTAGTGAAAAATGAGGAATCAAGCAAAGGGGGAGCACTAGAGTATAGTGAAAAGAATAAGTGTACAAAGTAAGGGGGAGTTGTTCTGAGACTTAGTCATTGTTCACTAAGTGTTGCCATCAATGCCAAATAGGGAGATTGTTGGCAAGACACACTGCTACGCATGACATGTGTTGTCATTGATGGAAACTAAGTTCATCTTACATAAGCACATTACATAATTTGTTCATATCGTAAGTCAGAGTGAAGATTTGTCTAAGTCTGAGTAGTTAGAAGTAGAGCATGTGACAGGGCTTGGTATCTTTGTACAGATCTCTTCAATGGTAAATCACAGTGTGCTTAGATCTGAGGAAGTGATAAGGATTGTTAGGACTATCTAAATCTAGAAATTTAGCCTGTGGTAATAAAGGATTCAAAAAATTATAAGCATCTGAGTATCAAGTTCCAATTAGTACAGTCAGAAGAAGAACAAGCCGACCTAGTATTTGATCTTGGTCTGGATGAGGAAAAAGTGTTGGTTAAGCAATTTGTGATAACCAGTGATATTGGATGACATGATCGATGATTTGAGAACACAATTTTTTGGTCCAGATTGTTGTTTGTGTATGGATTTAGCCAACAGAGTAGAGTTCTTAATAAATGTTCCAAGTTTTCTTGAAGCTGACTACAGTTGATTGAATCTTTTGATGCAGATATATATAGCCAATGGATTCGAATGTTTTGAAGTGTGTGTGTGTGGTATGATGGTAGAGTAAGTTTGAAAAGGTAGAAAGAAGTGTGAAGGTGAATATCTAAGCTTGGGTTATGGCTGAAGAGTGAAATAGGGCAGAATAAAGATGAAGTGTGTAAGATCAATATTTTGGCTTAACCAGAACTAAATTTTTGCATTGGTAGATGTTATTCATGAGTTCAAACATCATGTACTCTTCTTGTAATCATTTCTATAGGCAGTGAGCCTCTTGTACCAGTGAGCTCTGGGTAGTGTGCCCTAAAGGCATGTGCCTTCCCCATTTGTAATATTTTTAATAGAGTATAATTTGATTTATGCTTTCATGGTTATATCATTAATTTATTAATAAGTGTCAAAGAAGAAAAATTGCTGCAAGTATTAGAGTTTTGAAGACAACTGATTCACCGCCCCCCCCCTCACCCCACCCTCTCATTTGTCTGCCCTAATTTCAATAGAGTATATTTGAAAGATATGATAAATTGGAACAACAAGTTATATATGCCACAATAAAGTTTGGATGTGATCAATGTTAAATAGAATCAAATGAAGGAATGCTACATAAACTTAGTGTATTAGCTAAGAGCTTAGTACTCATTCGTGACTATCAGTCCAAGTGATATGAAATGAAAGCCATGAATAAGAATTAAACTCTTTTCAAGACTACCAAATAATGTGGAAAGAATGTATGATCAGATATCATGGTGCATTATTACATTATCATACATTCATGCATTGAGGATGATCAGAAACAATAGTTTAACTTTGTTATACAGCCTTTCAGAGGAGGAAATATTTCTAATAAAGGTAAGAACATTATAATCCTTCATTAATGGATGTGTTCTTAAGTACAAGACACCACTCTTGTGCTGATAAAAAATGTATCTATCAGTTCAGTAGATGCAGAGGTATGGTTGTGTGAAGATGACATCTACAAGAAGTACCAAAAGAGGACAGAAGTACATAATAAAATATATGAAAATACAACCATAAACTACAGACACAATGCTTTCATCGATATAATATTATAATGTGGGACAGTCAACAAAGAGTAGCACTATCTCCAAGAAGATTCAATGTCAAGATACATTCATAAGAGATCCAAAACCAGTCATAGCTTACAAATGTAGCCATCATAAGATACAAGAGATAGTATATAAAAAGAAATACTACAATTAGAAGTATCCATGATATACAAAAGATTGGGAGTGATCATGCCAAGTGGATGAATAAAAGTTCCATAGTCACAATAGAATGTAACCCTCACTAAGTGCTCACAATGAAGAGAATAGCATTATATTCTTTTGTTGATCAAGAAAGTAGAGTATCTAGTGCCAGTATAGAGTTCATAAAGGACCAATTGTAAAGTTGTAAAAATCTATAGGAGACCCTACTAAACAATACAAGACACAGAGACATCATATGCCATAGCTACCAAATGAAGCAAACATAAATGTGTCTGAGCTAAAACACCAAGATACACCTTGCCATTGTAGAGAAGAATGGGCTTTCAAATAAGTATATTCAAATACAGAAGGAAGCACATAAAGAGAGGGCACACATAATGATTATTGCTTCAGCCATGTGAATCCATGAATGATCTAACTAATAGTGTAGTTACATCTATTCTATCTGATATGAGCAAGAATGTATAAGATATAATACAGTGAATTTGACTATAAGTAGCCAATGCCACATCATGGTATAGTGAAGGAGATAGCAAAGCCATAGATGCACTCATTAGTGGATAATGCATATCATCAAGAATTAGATACACAAAAAGGACAATGAGTCTCAAGCCGTCAAGGTTTGATAAGAACTCGAGCTACAGAACAAAGCCATGCCTTGCACTATAAAATTTTACAAAAATCGCATGGTAGAAGTGAAACCCATTCTATGCTACGATAGTCGCGGCATTATACTATAGTAAGGCTTTGTTTTATCAAACCCAACATAGTAAATGGTTGCGGCCTGTTAGAATACAATGGTTTTCATGCTTTGAATAGGGTGTGAAGAAGAAAGATGCATTGGATTTCCTGTATTAAGCACACATCAAAAGAGGAGATGAGGATTTATACAGGGATTAGAAAGTAAACTAACCTTGATCTTGTCCTGAACGAAGATCCACAATTGATAACTCACAAAGAAAACCTGATAAGCTTACATGGTAGCCTGAGCATAGGAATATCGACAAGAAATGTGAATAATGAAAAAATATGTCAGAAGATATAGCCAAAGCCTCAGCCTAAAAGGCCAATGATGCCTCAAAATGTATAGCAATATCCAGACCCATGACAAAGAATGACTTAGCCTTTTGTTTTTTGCATAAATATTTCAGGATATCAACTTGAAACAACAGGAATAGAGCCATAAAGGTCGGGTTTCTCCATCTAAATCCTAGCCATGGTGACGACAGTAGCAAAGCAATTCTTCATTAAAAACTGCTAGTGCAAACAAGCCCGAGATTCTAGGGAAAGGGTATTTTTGAGATTAGGGTTTGATATTCCCTAATTCATTTGTGACACTTTGTCACATTGAATTACATTTCTTTTATGCCTTGATAATACCCATGGGGGTATGTAATTAACTTTACAAATGGCTAGTCTCATGACTTGGGGTATCACATGCTTAGGGTCTCCTTTGGAGAGTGAATGCATATACCATATGCCTTAACATTATTCACAAAACCACAGGGAAGTCATGCCTTAAGGACATTTTGGATCCTCATAGAGCCTTAGAGTTTTTTGCAATCTACATAGAAAAACAAGCCTTATAGACTTTTTTTTTGCACAACTATATAGATGCCTTGATGTATTTTTCTTTTTATGATTTTTGTAGAAAATCATATGTCCATGAAATGTAATATACTTGGCGGATTAAAGCCATGTATTATTTCTTTTCGCAAAAAACTAATTCAGACCAAGATAGCAAAATAAAACTACAATTTCAATGTAAGGTTTTGTTTTAAAGCAATGATTTATAAATTGCCTTAAAATTAAAACTATTTTATGTAGTTAAAACAAATAAAGAAAATCAAATACTCTTTTCTAGATTTAATTTCTTTTGGGGTAGATATGGACATAAATTGAGTTTTCTAAGTGGACAAAAATTGAGTTTTCTGAGTAGACAAAGCAGATTTTCCAGTGGGGCCACATTGCAGAGCTTTTTGGCAGTTTGTTTACATAGTTTGGAGGTATTTTAGTGGCTCGTCTTTTGTCTTTTCTGAGGAGCTTGAAAATGAATTGGTATGGTTATTTTTAGGACTTTGTCCTAGCTTTTCTCTGGGAGATCATTCTATAGGATATATGGCAGAAGTCAAAGTTAGAGAATTAGAGATCAAAGTTCAAATTTTTAGAGTCTTCCTCTCACACTGAGAGAGTTTTACTTCATTTTCTTTGTACTCATTATTCCCTCCAGTTTATAGAGCAGTAGTTTTCCTTCCCATTTGTCTACCCATTTGTAGAGTTAAATTGATATTCCATTGTGATAGCTATCTATCCTTTGTCTTGTCTTGTTTTTTTTGTGATGGTATGCAAGTATTTTATTCGATTCAGGTTGCATGTTGTGTTTTGATGAACCTTCATGTGAAATATTAATGAATTAAGTATAATCAAGGAGTTGTGAGAGTTAATTTCTGTGAACTAATTGTGGGTAAGATTTGGTAGGAAATTAAATATTGGTGCATCACCTTAGGAGTTAGTTTCAGTTATTTGTTTTATTTACAGTTATCCTTGTATCCCTTTTCCCTCTGCCAGTCATTTAGATTAGGAAAATCATAAGGAGAACCAGCTCACTCTCAAGTTTCACTCTCATAATAGATTACCCACAATCTGAGAGTGTTTCCATGTTGCAACAAGATAGTTAAGATTATATTTTCTAAGGGTGCAATCCTGATTACCAACAATTTTTGGAGCACCCTATGGGACAGATTGGACTATTTCAGTCCAATAACATGTTCATATATCACTGGTAATTGGTGTGTGTTTCAGTGATCTCAGCCTTTGGAGGCATAAAATCAAACACATATGGTGACTCCAAATCAAGATCTACAGGTTTTGGTATGAGCAAGTGCTGGTATGTTACAAAAATCACCTATTCATTCCATTTTCCAACTTTTATATGAGTAAAAATGTTGACTTTTCATAGCCAACATGTATACCCACCCCCATTCTATGAAAATACCACCTATCCATCCCCATCTCAGCCATATCAGACTAATTATGCTGTTGTTTTTAGATCCATGGCTTTTCAAAACCAGCATGTAGAATTTAATTTCCACCCACCTGCCCTTGCTTAGCCTCCCTACCAGCTAAAATAGTCGAAGATTAAGGAGCTAAAAGATAATCTGTCAGACCTCATCAAGTAGATAGAGGAGATTAAAAGGCAATGTGAGTATGATCACCACCAGGAGGAATTGGCTTATCAAGCCTATCTTCATGAGCAGGTGTTGGAGGCACAAAGAACACAGTTTGAGCTAGAGATTGTAAGCATAAAGATTTATTGGTATCAACAAGGAGATTTCAAGGAAGGCAATTTGAAAAGTGTAATTTATAGCCGCAAGAATTAGATCACCAAGCTTACCTTCAATAGCCAGAACAGACACTTTGTGAGACCTTTTGTTCTGACTAGGAGTTGGAGGCATGAAGGAGATAGTTTGAAGAGAATCTTGAGAGGGAGGTAGCTACACAAAGAAAGCTTTTGCTTGCTCGAGCCCAAGCAGCCCCTTCAATTCTAAAACAACCTATTCAAGAAGAGGTATGAACGTATAAATTTCCAAGTTTCAAATAGAATGAACCTCTTAATGTACCTAAAGTTGAGATTCCAAGTTTTAGGTAGAATAAGGTCCTTGATTCCCCAAACTAGCCTCTCAACCCTAAAATACCTAGTTTTAGAAGCCCTCACCCATTGCAAGTTGAGGAAAATAACTAGGTTCAGCCTAGTACAATTGCAGATCAGCCCCTCAAGCAACATTCTTCCCCGTAAGAGATCCAAGAAGATCCCCAAGTTTCCCAATCAGATGAATCTGATTTCCCTATCACCATTTTCCTTTATAAAGATGGACCTATTGTCTTCCAAAATGACTCATTCACTATGAAGGAAGCTAGGAAGGTAGATTTATTACATATAACAATGGAGCAATATCGATTAGAGAAGAAAAAGAATGAATAAGACAAGACTCCTTCTGATGAATCTATTAGTGTTTGCACCAAAGAGCTTCCTTGTTTTGCAAAAGATGATAATTTTTTTCAGAAAATCAACTAGTGCAAAAGGCTGATTCACATGGAAAGAAGGTTGTTTTTTGTGTTGTAGCCCTAGCTGATTATGAGCATAATGTATGTGTAAAGGAAGTTGATTCAAACTTGATCCTGAATCCTTTGCATTTTGATTCCTTTGACAAGTTTTCTAATGATTTTTATAAGATGGATCAAAGCAGATGTAGAGATTGGAGGGTGAAAGTCTCCAATTGCAAGGACAAATTGTCCAAGTTCAAATGGAGGATAAACCAAAAAATGGAGATGATTTAGTTTCCCTATTTGATTAGCTGCCTGCTTATGTTGGTGATGATGAAGACAGAATGCAACAATTCCACTTATCAACTAATTTGGGATAGCTAGAAGATATTTTAGAAAATATGTACTATTGTTTCATAAAGACAGTGATGAGACTAAGGCCTCAAATCAGTTTCAAGAGCAAGGAGACAAATTGGTTTCTGAATCTAACATGCTTGTTTCACATGAAGACCCTGACTACTAGGCTAAACACAAGGTTAAATTAGATCAGATTCTTTATGAGGATGAGGCATCTAGTTTGTTCTCAGAGCTCCCATTGTATTGTGGTGAAGAGACTAGCATGAATGAGACTAAGGCAACTTGCCTTGACAAGCAATCAAGTCGACTAGCTGAAGATGATCATCCTTTTCAAGACAACCTTATGCTTTATTGTTAGGATCCTAACTGTTCAGCTTGTAGAGAGCTTTCCACTCTACTAAATTCTTGTGGCAACAAAAAGCCCAAGCCAGTGGATGATGAGGACAATAAGCAAGATGAAGAGAATTAGTTAGGTGAAGTACAGATTCGAGAAGAATCAAGTGAGGACAATCATGACTTGAAGAGTCAAGAAGCTAATTCACAAAGGAAGGATCTCATAGATATTGAATGTATGAGTTTTGAAAGCCATTATGAAGATAAGTTAGAGCATACATTGCATTGTGAAATTGTTCATCGAGAGGATTTATTCTCAACTGTCATTGAAGGTTTTTACTCTAACACTGTTGATAGCTAAGCACCTTTCAGGACAAAGGTTTGTGATCAATATGATCAAGTGATCAAAGAGGTTGGGTGAAGGAAACAATTTCTAGAGGAGAAGGAAGAAAAAAGAGTTTTCAGTTTATCATCTCAAAGGGATGCCCAATCAAGCATCTTTCCAGGATGGAGCCTAAGCAGGAGAGTGCAGATGAAGAAGAATAGATTCATGTCATTTTGCCACCTCAGGGTAGTAGTGTTTCTGTTCCAAATGAAGAGCTTAGTGATCTTATATATATTCTTCTTCAACATGTGATGCATCTGATTCATGGTCTTTTGACCATTATTCTTTCCCATGTAGCTATCCAAAATTATGTGAAACATCGAATATTCTACAGAAAAGGCAGCTATTTCACCCAATCAGTGAATGGTTTTGTTTAAACAACTTCCTTGGCTAGTTAGAGTAGGTTAGAGTTAGCATTTTTAGTTAATAAGTGCTCAGTACACATTCTCTTCAATCAGTTTTTATTTCCCTAAGTGCTACTACACAGGTTTTCTAGCCACCAAGGCCTTCTAGTTTGTTTTTAGTTTGCTTTGTTTTTCTTTCCTGTTGCTGTTTGGACTAGTTGAAGTGTTGAGTTTCTATGTTTGAGATGTGCAAAGTATGACTCAATGCCTAATGGATGGTTAAGGCAACTGGTCCTAATGCTTTGCAAGCAAGCATATATTAGTTGTCACCAGAAATGTTACCATTTTTTCACTTATAGTTCAAATTGGTAGAGCTGGTACAACAAGTTCATTTTTAAAGTGAAGGTTTTAACAATTTCTGCTATAAGTTATTTGCATAGTCAGAATGTTTCAGTGATGTTACAGTTTAGTTGTTTAGCAAATGAAAAGAATTTCAGATCATCATTCATTTACAGAAGGTTGCTTAAAGAGATAAGTTATTTCATTTCACTACAATGTGTATTCATTTTACAAATGAAATACATAAAAGAAATAAATATTACTTTGAATGAAAAGATGATAGATCAAATGTTCCACACAAGCCATGGGAATAGATGAACAAGTGCAAATATAAAAAATATATTATGCATCTAAATATAGAAGAGAGAAGGATCATAACCATCATGGCCTTTTAGTGTGTTCAGTTCCTGAGGTTGCTTTCTATCTCTGATCATAATCTCCAATAAGAACTTGCAAAATTGGAAAAAGACCTGTTAGAGCTCCGGTTATGAGTTCCCTATGTGCCTATCAGAAGAGACATAATATAGTCCCTATAATGCACAAGATCAGATATACATCATTCACATATAGAAGAGATTGAAAAGGAACAATCATTGTACTTCATTGATTCTATCTAACATGTTTGTTTTATGTGCAGTTATAGGATAAGTCATGTAGTTGTTTGAAGACATATCAGCATGTGGTGCCAAGTGGGCTCCCACAAGGGTTGAGCCCAAGATGTTGCCCCTGAGTTTCTAGCGGAATGGAATAGGACTTACTCATACAATGCAAAGAGGAACATGTCAACTGAATGAATGTAACGTCAACTCAGCCTATGAGCTCTAAGCTCGATGCCCACTTATGTTACCAATTCAGGGTGAGTTGAAGTGAGAATCATCAATGAGCATTGAGCTCTTTACAAGGCTTCCCGATGAGGTATGTAATTAAAAGATATTCTCAACATCAAAGTTACAATATCATAAATTGTTTTTATATGCATTCAAAATAATGATATTGAAACAGTTAAACAATAACCATAGAGCATCAAGTTGCAGTTCAAACATAGTGGGACAGCCAAGTATTAGATGATTGTGACGAAGATATAGTTCAACTGACAATAATCAATGCCATATTATAAAGGATCTTTTAAATATATCAGAATGGGTGAATCAATCATCAAGTGTATGCAGGAGAAGTAACGTGTTACATTTGTCAAGTGGAGCATCACATACATAACTGCGTGGGTATCAAAATACATTTTTGCAATTTCATTGCTACAGGATACCATGTTGAGTATAGTATATTTCAAAGATATGATAAATTGGAACATCAATTGATATATGCCACAATATAGTTTGGATGTGATCAATGCTAAGTATAATCAAATGAAGGAATGCTACAGTAACTCAGTGTATCAGCCAAGAGCTTGGTACTCATTCATCACTGTCAGTTCAAGTGATATGAAATGAAAGACATGAATTAGTAGTAAACTCTTTTCAAGACTGTCATGTGGATAGAATGTATAATCAGATCTCATGATGCATTATTACATTATCATGAGTATGATCAGAAACAATAGTTTAACTTTGTTATACAGCCTTTCACAGGAGGAAATATTTCAGATAAAGGTAAGAACATTATAAGCCTTCATCAATGGATGTCTTCATAAGTACAAGACAACACTCTTGTGCTAATAAAAAATATATCTATTAGTTCAGTAGATGCAGAGGTATGGTTGTGTGAAGATGACATCTATAGGAAGTACCAAAGGAGGACAAAAGTACATAATGAAACATATGAAAATACAACCATAAACTACAGACACAATGCTTTCATCCATATAATATTATAATGTGGGACAATCAACAAAGAGCAGCATTATCTCCAAGAAGATTCAATGTCAAGATACATCCATAAGAGATCCAAAACCAGTCATAGCTTACAAATGCAGCCATCATAAGATACCGGAGATAGTATATAAAAAGAAATACTACAATCAGAAGTATCCATGATTTACAAAAGATTAAAGCTGATCATGCAAAGTGGATGAATAAAAGTGCGACAGTCGTGCAATAGAATGCAACCCTCACTAAGTTCTCACAATGAAGAGAACAACATTATATTCTTTTGTTGATAAAAAAGTAGAGTACCAAGTGCCAGTATAGAGGTCATAAAGGACCAAGCGTAAAGTTGTCAAAACCTACAGGAGACCCTAGCAAAGAATGCAAGACATAGAGACATCATATGCCATAGCTACCAAATGAAGCAAACATAAATGTGTCTGAGTTAAAACACCAAGATGCACCTTGCCATTGTAGAGAAGAATGAGGTTTCAAATAAGTATGTTCAAATATAGAAGGAAGCACAAAAATAGATGCTACACATAATTATTATTGCTTTAGCCATATGAATCCATGAATGATCCAACTAATAGTGCAATTACAACTATTCTATCTGATATTAGTAAGAATGTATCAGATATAATACAGTGAATTTGACTATGAGTAGCCAATGCCACATCATGATACAGTGAAGGAGATAGCAAAGCTATAGATGTAGTCAGTAGTGTATAATGGGTATCATTAGGAATCAGATACAAGAAAAGGATAATGAGTCTTAGGTCATCAAGGTTTGATAAGCACTCGAGATATAGAACAAAACCACATCCTACACTATAAAATTTTATAGAAATCGCATGGTAGAAGTGAAACCCATTCTATTCCATGATAGTCGTGGCCTTCTACTATAGTAAGATTTTGTTTTATCAGACCCAACATAGTAAATGGTTGTAGCCTGTTAGAATAAAATGGTTTTCATGCTTCAGATATGGTGTGAAGAAAAAAGACACATTGGATTTCCTGTATTAAGCACACATCAAATGAGGAGATGAGGATTTATACAGGGATTAGAAAGTAAACTGACCTTGCTCTTGTCCTGAACGAAGATCCACAGTTGAAAACACACAACAAAAACCTCATAAGCTTACATGGTGGCCCGAGCATAGGAATATTGATAGGAAATGCAAATAATGAAAAAATACGTAAGAAGATATAGCCAAAGCCTCAACCTAAAAGGCCAGTGACACCTCAAAATGTAGAGCAATATCCAGATCCATGACAAAGAATGACTTACAATATTGTTTTTTGCATAAATCTTCTAGGAAATTGACTTGAAACAATAGGAATAGAGTTAGAAAGGTCAGGTTTCTCCATCTAAATCCTAGCCATGGCAGAAAGAGTAGTAGAGAAATTCTTCATCAAAAGCTACCAGTGTAAACAAGCCTGAGATTCTAAGGCAAGTTTATTTTTGTGATTAGGGTTTGATATGCCCTAATTTGTTTGTGACACTTTGTCACATCGAATTACATTTCTTATATGCCTTGATAATACCCATTGGGGAATGTAATTAACTTTACAAATGCCTAGTCTCATGACTTGGGGTATCACATGCTTAGGGTTCCCTTTGGAGATTGAATGCATATACCATATGCCTTAACATTATTCACAAAACCACATGGAAGTCATGCCTTAAGGGCCTTTTGGATCCTCATAGAGCCTTAGAGATTTTTGCAGGCTACATAGAAAAACAAGCCTTATAGGCTTTTATTTTTTTTGCACAACTGTATAGATGCCTTGATGTATTTTTCTTTTTTATAATTTTTGTAGAAAATCATATGTCCATGAAATGTAATATACTTGGCAAATTAAATCCTTGTATTATTTCTTTTTGCAAAAAACCAAATTAGACCAAGATAGAGAAATAAAACTACAATTTCAATGTAAGGTTTTATTTTAAAGCAATGATTTATAAATTACTTTAAAATTAGAACTATTTTATTCTGTTAAAACAAATAAAGCAAATCAAATATTCTTTTCTATATTTTCTTTCTTTTGGGATAGATATGGACAAAAATTGAGTTTTCTAAGCAGACAATAGATTTTCCAGTGGGGCCACATCAGAGAGCGTTTTAATAGTTTGTTTACATACTTTGGAGGTGTTTTGGTGGCCCATTTTTTGGTTTTTCTGAGGAGGTCAAAAATGAATTGGCATTGTTATTTTTAGGACCTTGTCCTACCTTTTCTCTGGGAGACCATTCTACAAAATATATGGTAGAAGTCAGAATTAGAGAATTAGATATCAAAGTTTAGATTTTCAAAGTCTTCCTCTCACACTGAGAGAGTTGTACTTCATTTTCTTTGTACTTATTATTCCCTCCAGTTTATAGAGTAGTAGTTTCCTTATCATTTGTCTACCCATTTGTAGAGTTAATTTGATATTGCATTGTGATAGCTATCTATCCTTTGTCTTGTCTTGTTTTTTTATGGTATGTAAGTATTTTATTTGATTCAGGTTGCATGTTGTGTTCTGATGAACCTTCATGTGAAATATTCATGAATTAAGTATAATCAAGGGGTTGTGAGAGTTAAGTTCTATGAACTGATTGTGGGTAAGATCTGGTAGGAAATTAAATATTGGTGCATCACCTTAGGAGTTAGTTTCAGTTATTTTTTTAATTTACAGTTATCCTTCTATCCCTTTTCCCTCTACAAGTCATTTAGATTAGGAAAATCATAAGGAGAACCAACTCACTCTAGAGATTCACTCTCAACATAGATTACCCACAATGTGAGAGTATTTCCATGTTGCAACAAGATAGTTAAGTTTATCTTTGCTAAGGGTGCAATCCTGATTGCCAACAATAATCATGTTGCTTAGGAATGATGGAAATACTTAATGATGGTGGATCAACTATCTCTAACAAAGAATCAAGAACCTCTGAAGCAACTACAACCTCATCTAAAGTCTCAAAAACCTACAAAGGATCACAAGCATGGTTTATCTTTTTTGAAGAATAAAAAGGCACATTGGTATTGGAAAGAGGGTCATCGAGAGATGGTGGAGTATCATGATCTCCATATGATTCTTGAATGTAAATTAGCATAAGGGCACTCAAAATGAACAAGTGAATTCAAAAATTCCTTGTCATTTATAAATTCAAAAATAACTCCAAAGACTTGAGCCCTATATCCGTTCCAAATAATATATCTATTATGTGTGTCTAGAATAGGAACTTCACTATACAAATATGGCAATAGATTCTACTCACTAAGATGAGAGAATAAAATAACTCCATTGCTCCTAGTTCCCTTTCTCCAAAGAAAAACCCATTAAGCTATGATTCTTCAAAAAATTAGAAAAATACTACCTTCCATATGTACAAAACCTCCTAAATGAATTATGGGAATTGTGCCAATCAATAGCAATCTGCACCAGATCTAAGTTACTAAGCAAGCACTCCATGCTGCCCATGAGCTATCCACAAGCTTTCACAAATATAAAGCAAGTGCTCAGAGATATAAGTGCTACAAGAGACCACTGACAGGCAAATGTGGGACTAATTGTCCAAAGAAATGCCCAAAAACACCATGAACAGGCCCACCCAAGTAAACCCTAGGAAATATTAGGTTGAAAGACTTTAGCAATACTAAAGTCTTAGCAGAGGATCTGCACCAAATCTAGGGCTGTGAGTAGTGCTCAAGGCTCTTTGAATTGAATTTGTAGCTCACTTTAGATTCACTGGAGATATTATATGGGGTAGTGAACATGTACTCCAAGCTCTTTTAAATGAGTCTGCACCTTTTTCATCATGAAACCGCAGTCCAAGTTTTATGTATGGAAACTACCCCTTGCACAACATTGAAACTTCAAGCTTTTGGATATGTACCTTTCACAACTAAATGTGCATGGGATATGAGACTCCAAATGCTCTAAAAAGTACTTGAGTCTACCAAAAAGAAACCACAGATCAGTGTATAGGAGGATGGGATTGTGGATGAGAAGTCCAAGATCTCTCAAATGAATCTGGTCAGAGATCCCTGGAATGAATCTATAGCTTGCATATTGAAAAAATTGTTGAATATGGCATGGATTGAGTAACCTTTCACATTGGGATCCCGTAAAGATTATAAGACACACCAAACACCACACATCTGGACCTTTCAAGAGCACTAGAATCTGCACAGGTACAACACTCGAGACTTGCTGAAATGGAATGAAGCCTATGTGAGTTTCCAATCATCCAAGGAAGCCCAAAAAAATGGCACCAGATCAAAAATTAATCTACAACGTCTCTAGAGACAAATCCCTATGTGATCTACTAAATGCAATGCTTAACCAGGAAAGATCGTGGTGTCAAAGACACCCTACATGATCTCTGCGAAGAAAAAATGATCTAAAAAAAACTTGATGAAAACTCTCAAACGAAAGGGGTGGCAGAATGGGAAAGCTCTGATACCATGTTGGAGCACCCAAGCGTCCACTGCACACCAAATAACCTTCATGGCTGAGAGAAGTTACATACACGAAACTATTTCATCAAGAATGAGGAAAATTGCATTAAGGGATTAAGATTGTAAATTAGATATTATACAACCCTTATAAAGGCAAGAAATATGTGACAGGTGAGAAACTACCCAATATGGGAGAAAACCATCCTAAGGGAAAAACTAATTATCCCTATCTTAAAACTTAACACACTAACATATAATATATGGTCTGCTCCCAACTTCTCAATATAATTTATAGGGTTATGGCTGGTGGGAACACTTTTGAAGCCTTTGCAAGAATGCACATCTTGATATTTTCTTCCTAATTTAGGAGAACTTCCTGGTCTAGAGTTTGAAAAGTTCCTATTGTATTCCTTCTCAGATTGAGGATTTCTAGCTGTCTATACTCTAAAGCTAGAGCCAAAATGAGACAAAGTTGATCTTAATTGTGAGGGGTAAAATAGGGTTTTGCAAGGTTTGTAGTATAGCCCTACTCCATTTAGAAACTAGGTACTTTCTTTAAAGACTATTTCTCTATCCTCTTTTACTTTGAACATTGAAATTTGGCAACAACAAAATGCTCTTCTACTATAAACAATTCTTCCACTTTTGGCCAATTTGCATTTGTCCATAATTTTAAAGTAGATAGTGAGGGGATGTTTGCCAAAACTTACCTATTAGCACAATCTCTTGAAGCTCCTCCTTTTGTTGTATCAACTTTCAGTTTGGAACTATTATATGTGGGTTTGGTGTCTTCAGCTATACCTACTGTAATGTGCCGTACCTATTTGTATTTTTTAAAAGATCCTATTTGTGTGATTTTTATTAAGTTTTTGTGTCATCTTTAAGACTAGATAGAAGAATGCATAAGGGGTTTTAAGTTTTCCTGCAGATGTGATGCCGAAGCATACAATATAGAGCATATATGGAAAACCCAGAAAATATATAATAGAAATGAAGAAACTAACAGCTAACGAGATAGTAAAATGGCCAATAAATAATTACTTGAACATACCCATGTTTAGATATGCAACTTCATACAAGTGCCTGAACTAGACCAATAAATGGGTATAGTTGAAAACGCTCAAATCTCCAAGCAATACAAAGTACAATCTATTTGATGATCACAACAGTACTAAAGGCTCAAAACACCTCATACAATGTTGATTCTATGATACCTACAAAGAGATAAGCCACCACAAGACCCCAATGTAACACCTGGGATAGAATGCCCTTGGCTGGAAGTGAACATCAACAACAAGAATGATCTATAACCTCTGAACTGCCTTTGAAATGGTGTTACATCCCCAATTTTGGCTTTGCTTTGCTTTTACTTTTCATTTGGACTTAAGTAAATTCATTATGATATTTAGATTAATGGCAAGGAAAAATATGGATTATATTTAATGTCATTGATTGAAATTATAGGAATGATTATGTTAATATCGATTTAATAATTGTTTTATGAGATTTGATTTATTAGTTGAATTAATTGAATAATGATGCACTGATCACATGTATTGTTTGATGACAAGTGAAACAGGATTACAGGCTATCAGATGACTCTCAGAGAAGAGAGAGTATCTTTCTAGGAGAGAGATATAGACCTTGGGATATGAATGGTTTATTTGCCAAACCGAGTTAAAAGTGTTTAACAAAAATGTGAACCAATGTGTCGTAAGAGGTAAGCTTTGTTTTGTTAGTTCACTTTTGAACCTAATCGACAGGTAGTCGATATTGTTTTACAATCATTCTTAGTCATATTAAGTCACCTTAGTCATTAAAAACGTTAACAACGTCATTGTTTGATTTATGACTATTTACGTTTAACATATTTATTATAACGTTATTGTCGTAAAAAGGTTGTCATATTATTACTAAGTCTTTTGAACTATTTTAACCCATTCTTAATGTTAAGACTTTATCATTGAGTTAAGATGAGTTGCTTTGTCAATGGATCGTGATGAGGAGACTAGCTCAACTCAATCACATTATCTGTAACTTTCATTTTAATATTATTCTCTTATTGATTAAATTGTGAAATCAAATAGAGATAATGTTATATAAATAATATTTGATTTGATCAAAATATATATATAAATGAATGAGTCGAATGAGGAAATACCTCATGATATAATAGTATGGTTTTAAGTTGAGCAGCCAAAAGCATCTTTTGAGGAATGCTTTAAATAATAAAAGCATGATGGATCAAACTTACTCATTAAGAGTAACTTATTGCTTGGGTTAGTTTTTAGAAGTTGGTGGCCTCGTATAGGAGGAGTGGCAGATGACTCCACCACCATCGCTGATCTCCTCAAATGATGTATCCATCATTAACATTTGTCAATGTCTACACATTTTTAGCTAAGTTGAAGTCGAACCTTTGGTCATTACCATTTGATTTTAATGAGTTTTGAGAACTATTTTGGAGTGGGAGTGAACAAATATGATGACTCTTTGTGAGTCTATTTTGAGCTCTTAAAAGCCATGGCTTGGATGGTTGATGCAATATATCTTGTAAGTGCTTAAGTTTTGTAGAGAGGGAGGTCTAGTTATGAGGTAGAAGAGAGTTTGCAGTAGGCAGTGAGGAAGCTAGTAAAGTTTAGTAAGAGTGTGGTCATTAGGGAAGAACTCAGTAGCTTATCAATGGTCCATATACTCTGTAAGCCGACATTGTCAGCTAGATATTCCTGTATGTTGTTTTATCAGATAGAGATAAACATATTGTATAGTTGCTATGAGCAATCATTAACTAAGCTTGGCTATCCTGTCAGTGTTAAATGTAAGATATTCTATGTAATAAGCCATTTGTGTTGACTTTAATACTATTGTTGTGACTTATTTGTCCGAGTCAATGGTAAAGGTGAGTTTTAGTATATCTGACAAGAGCCGTTTAGCCTGTTATGGGCCGATGCTAATTCTAGAAATGTATTCAGTTTTGAATAATCACAGTGATTCGATAATACATCTATCTTTAACCAATAGGTAGACTCTTCTATTGTTCAATTTTAGATCAACAAATTTTCTTAGAAACAGTTATAGTCTTCTATCGATTAGAAAACCAATTGCATAGTGAGAAGAGTAATCTTCAGGAATAAGTTGACTATTCTTATCATAGGTGAAATATGTATTGAATTCTTATGAGAATAATGTAAAGGGTTTTCATTAGTAAACTCTCCAATCAAGAGTAATACAGAATAGAGTATTTAATGAAGTCAATGGTATTGAAACCAATCTTGTTTTCTTTTTCTATGCTTTGTCTAAATGGTATCTTATCCAAGAAAATTAGATTCATGGAGAACAATTGTGATTATGAGGGATCCTTTGAAAAAATAGAATAACTACTGATAGTTAGTTGAACAAAATAATGAGTCAAGTTTCTTCTCCTAGCTAAACTAGAACCATGATGAGTTCAGTCAATAGTAAACCAATTTGTAGAAATAGACCAAGTCTATACAGAAATAAACTTGTATAAAGCATATAAGGGTACGAATATGTAGTAATGAGTATTGGCATCATGTATGGTTGAATTGAATAGGTATTCATATTCTTGTTGAGAGAGGATAATACCTTAGCAAGAATTATTGTAAACTTAGTTATGGTTGGGTTAAACCAAAGGTCTTTTTTTAATCTTTTTTGAGGAATGATAAAGTAGAAGTATTGTAGTACTCAATGGTTGTTTAAAACCCTAGAGTCGATTAGGATCAAATGAGGGTTAATGTCATTTAGACTTAACTAAGTCTAAGTAGACTATTATTAGGTCATGATGATTAAACTAATTATGTATAGATAGTCAGAGTGAATAACTACATGAATATGACATTATCCAAGTCAAGTAGGGGTGGGTGAACACAATGACTATGTTCATATGAATGTTATTTATAGTTAAAAACTTTGGCCAAAGTAATGCATTTGTTTTCTGCATGCATTGTCGGTTCACTATATTCAGATTACTCAACATATCAGAAATCATACTTAGCTAGAGGGTATCTAGGGTTGTATGATTGATAGAGTTGAGTAGAATACAACACTATGTACTCAAAAAAGGCAAATAACCACTGGTCACCTATGGTCTATATTCCTCGTGAAGGGTAGGGCCACTTCCTATGTGGAAAATGTGTTTGAGACCGCCAGTCTATGGATGGAGGTAAATCACTAGAAAGATGCTCTCTCTCCAAGCAGGAAAAATGCCAGGACTTGTGATGAAGATGTCAGATATTCAGAGGCAGTAAATATTCCAAAAATTTTATATTGTAATTGATTGACTTTTGTAAACAATTGTACTTGAGATGAACAATATAGTTTATTGTATTTGTATTGAGAAATCTTGTAATTGTAGTTACTTGATTATATGTTGAATAAAAGAAAAATTTTCTCTATCTCATTTTGTTTTACCTTGTTAAAATAATTTCATTGTAAATTTTTTGATTTTACTATGTCTATAGAATCTCGATGTTACATATGGTATCAGAGCTACCAAGTTCAGCACTAGGGCTTATGAGACCACTATGCTTGCCTATAGTCAACATTAAGCAGTTAGCTAATGTTTGGAAAATTTCTATGCCAAGATGGTACGCTTTAAGAAGACAGCAAGAAAGTCTATCAATTCAAGCCAACATTTCCTTAAAGCTAAAAGAGAATGTGAGGCCATTATTAAAACCTTCGAGGGAACCAATGATGAGAGTGACATTTGGTTGAGTGTTACTAAAACTCTAGCAACTGCCTTGACTCGAATTAAGTGAGTGAGAAGGGAAGATAAAGAAAGAGTTAAGATCACTGCCAATATCATAGAGTATATGTTAGATGAGGAAACAACTATGGTTAGGCAAGATCCCCACATTCCGTCAACTATTGAGATCATAGAATTTAGGTCCAATAGTGAGTCAAAAGGTTATATACCTCAAGATTATGTATCTAAAAATGAGTCTGAGGGATATACTCCTCTGAATCATGACTTTTGAAGTCATTTCTTGTAAAAAAGAGAGAGAAGGAAACTCTTTACTTTTGAAAAAGAAATTATAAATAAAAGAGTTATTTTTGTGCCAAACTATTGTTTAAATTGAGTTTTATGTTTAGATTTAATGGGCTACATTATAATCTTGAACTAATGGACAACTCAATATTCTTAGGTGTGAGAAATCGATAAACATGGTGCGGACAAGAACTAACCAAGGAGAAAGCGAAGAGGGAAACCACCCACCGGATAATAATCTAGACCAAATCATAACCATGCTTGAGGAAACCAAGAAAAGATTCAGTGATTTGGAAAATAAGGTGGATGATAAAGGGAATACTAGGGGAGGAGGTGAAAACTCTCATGGTGAAAATGAAGAAAATCATGAAGATCAGAGTAAAAGTATCGAAACACATAAAGAGGCAAGGGATATATTAAACTTGGAGCTTTCAAAGGACATAAGGAAGGTTGTTCCACCAAAATTTGATGGGACAAAAACTGAAGATGCTATAGAAGCTTAGTTGATAGAGATGGAAAAATACTTTGAGATAAGAAATTACTCAGAGGTGACCAAGGCAGTATGGGGAGCATTCCAATTGGCTAGAGAAGCATCCACTTGGTGGATGAATAAAAAGATGGAATTGAATTTAAGCTCTCTGAGGGTAACTTGGGATGAGTTCATGGAACTCTTTCACAAGAGGTGGTTGCCACAACTTTATTTCGATTAGAAACTTACTAATTTTTAGAATCTTCGACAAGGAGATATGACAATGGTAGAATATGGGGAAAAATTCACTCGACTCCTAAAATATGTTTCACAATATCAAAGGGATGAGAGATTCCGGATCAGGAAATTCATCATGGGATTAAATGCTCAAATAGGTGGTGAAGTGGATGTTCATGGTCCTACCACAATGGATCAAGTGTATGAGAAGGTGATTAAGCAAGAGCAAAGCTAAAATCCATCTCGGCTTATTATGAAAGAAGCCATAAGAGGTTTAATGGAACTCCTAACAATCAACCCTACAAGAAAAAATATGAAAAGAATCATGATAACAAGAGAAAAGATAAAGGACCTCAGAAGAACAAAGGTGGATTAGGCAATGAGAAGAAATATGGAAATTATAAAAGAAATAAGGAAAACAATGGGAATACTTCAGATAAGAAAGGACCCATTGGAGGATGCTTTATTTGTGGGGGCGACCACTATGCAAATCATTGCCCTAACAAGAATCAAAATGGTCAACTAAGATGTATTGCACTACCTACTCAGAAAGAAGCATTCAAGAAAAGGATTCATGGATCTCTTGACAATCGTCAAGCTGAGTATCAAATCACACCTATTGAGATGACAGGTACTTTGTTTGAAGTCCCTATATCTATTTTGATTGATACAGGAGCCACCGAAAACTTTGTTTCTCCTAGAATTTTGAATAAATTTTCTAGAAAAGTTGGTTACATGTCTAAACCTTGGTCAGTAGAATATGCTAACCAATCTAAGGCTCAGGTAGAGCAATGTTTGTTTGAAGCCAAGGTTGACCTTCCTAGTTTCTCAACTGAAATAAATCTATATGTAGCTCCCTTAGGTTCTTATGATGTGATCCTTGGAATGAATTGGTTACAGAAACATAGAGCTAAGGTTGACTATTTTTCAAAAATAGTTGATACTTAGATGACTTAGGAAATCTAACCCAATTCCAAGGGATTCAAAGAGAAGTTAAAATCAGGACTATCTTTGCTAAGAAATTAAAAAAGGGCTAGAAGGAAAGGCTATCAGCTATTTGCAGGTAAGATGGAACAAGTGGAAGAAGGGGTAGGAAACCCTAGTTTATCTTTTGGGGAAAAGTATCCTTTTCTTTAGGAATTTTAGGATGTGTTTCCAGAAGAACTTCTGGGATTGCCTCCCAAGAGGGTGCTTGATTTTTCTATTGATATTAAACCAGGATCTGAGCCTAGATCAAAAGCACCCTATTGTATGATGACAACTAAGTTGATGGAATTGAAAGCACAATTACAAGAATTGTTGGATAAAGGTTTAATCAGACCCATTATTTCACCTTGGGGTGCCCTGGTTATTTTTGTTAAGAAGGATGGAACACTTATTTTGTGTATAGATTATCGTATGATTAACAAAGCAACAATAAAGAATAGATATCCTTTGCCACGTATTGATGATCTTTTTTATCAGATGAGGGAAGCTACCGTGTTTTCAAAAATTGATTTGCAATTAGGATATCATTAGTTAAGACTGAAGGATGAAGATATTCATAGGACAACTTTTAGAACTAGATATGGACACTATGAGTTCATAGTGTTGCCATTTGGTTTAACAAATGCTCATGCCACATTTATGAATCTCATGAATAGTATATTCAGGGATTGTTTGGATAAGTTTATTCTAGTCTTTCTGGATGATATACTCATTTGTTCTAGGAATAAGGAAGAACATCATCGGCACTTGCAAATAGTTCTAGAAAGGTTAAGAGAACACAAGTTATTTGGGAAGCTATCTAAATGCACATTCTTTTAGAAGGTGATTCAATATCTAGGGCATATCATATCAGCTAATGGAATATCTGTTGATCCTGCAAAAATCACAGTTATTCTGGATTGGCCTGTACCAACAAACGTACATGAGGTGCATAGTTTCATGGGCTTGGCAGGCTATTATAGAAAGTTTGTTCTAAATTTCTTGAGTTTTGCTAGTCTAATCACTTCCTTTCCCTACAGAGGAAAGGAAAGAGATTCGAATGGACAGACAAATGTCAGGAAGCATTTGATCTCTTAAAAGAAAAATTAACTACTGTATACGCCTAAAAATGACACGATTCAGTCTAAATAAATATTCTTAATATTTATTCCATTCTAATTCTTCTATCAATAAATAAATAAACAAATTTATTTATTCGATTCATATTCCTCTAGGTTAATTAAATATAAAAATATTTAATTATCTCTTCTAAAGTCAAAATTAAATAAAATCCTTTATTTAATTAAATTCTTCCGAACAATTAAATAATTCTCAATTATTTATTTAAATCAAAATCATTCTTCCAAATTTGAATAAATCAAATCAAAGTTATTTAAATCCTCTCAAACTCCAAAAATAAAATATAATCAAATATTTTATTTATTCTTCCAAATCATGCACAACAATTAAATAAATTTATTTATTTAATTTCCTTTCCTATTCTTCAAATATCTTCCAAATCTTCTAAAAATGAGTCTTCTTCTTCATGGACACAAAATTAAATAATTTATTATTTAATTTCTCTCAAATCATGCAAAACTAAATCTCAAGTTGAGTTAACTGACTCAACCAACCTTGTTTTTATCAATATCTCTTAAATTAGAAAAAAGCTTTCTAATTTATGAAAAGCATGTCTTATCTTTTGAAAAGAAAGCAGTTAACTCAAACAAGATAGCTTTTGTGTGACACATGTCTTCTTCCTATTCGTGCACGTTCCTCAAGGTTTCTCAACCGTTGATCTTCTCATTCTTTCTATACCATTGATCTTCTCATTATTTCTATACCGTTGATCTTCTTTCTCTCAAGTCTATAAATTGAACCCTATTCTTCCATTTAATTCATCCAAGCTTTAAGTATTGTTACTCTGTAGGAATTACAGTGCACCTTTGGCACAAATTCCTTCCTTGTTTGTGATCACACTCGTTACCATAATACTACCATTGTTGTGAAGCTCATCTTCATGGCGAAATTATCATAGCCGTTCTCAATTGACAATCTTGGAATAGAAAAGAAGTGCCCTCTCTGAGGACCTTATTCATACATGCAAGATCGATTGAGATAGGCAACCAATGGAAGTTATGAAGCTTTGAAGTTTGCAAAGGTTTTTTGAAGTTCTTTTGTTACATTGATCTCTTTGTTTCTGTATTTCGTTGAGTTTTGGGTATTTTGATATTGATATATTGATTATTCATGTTTACTCCAATTTTCCCTTAACATTTTTGGCACCCACCATGTAGCCTAGCCCCAATTTAACTTCAAAATTGAGTTTTTGTGTGTTAGAATCCGTACGCAGGATGTTTCTATGCATCCATTACATTTCTGCACATATGCTCTATTCTATTGCACATATGCTCCATTCTATTGCGCATATACCCCATTCAATGGTGCGTTCGATTTTGTTGAGTACTTGTGACTTAGATTACAGGCATCGGCTTGTGCTGCTCTTTGTCTCAGCGATCTATTTGTTACTCCAACCATTTGTGTCTTCCCGATGGTGGTGTTCCTGCGATGAGCTATCAGCGAAACGGGGGCTCTTCAGCGTAACTTGTCTGTGTTCTAGTGATGGAGTATGTTTCACCGATGGTGTTCTATCCATCAGCTTGACTATCACTATCGGCCTTGTCTTAAGTTCTCTCTCTGATCGCCTGTGCTACATCGATCGGTGTAACTGTAACTCTCGGTGAAGGTTTGTGTAGTCTCTACAATAGTTGGTGTCTCTACAATGGAAAGGTGTTCAGCCTAGCTTGAACTATCAGCTAAGCTCTAAGATGTCTCTCTAACTGTTATGTGTGTTACCAATGGAGGTTTAGTATTAGCGGCACTAACGCTATCGACTTTCAGTGGAATTCTTACTCTGATGAGCTTGGTCTATCCAATGGAGTTTGGCATCGGCAGAAGGAACTTTGTCGATGAAGTCTCACCAAAGGTCTTGGTCACTCTGATGGTTCGTTGATGATTGACCAGTTGAGGTTGTCGGTGGCAAAAGTGCTGATGATAGACTTACCATGTGTTCGTGGATATATACTACTGTTGTGTTTGTCAACTGATGCATGTGGGACCATTTAGTCCTCATGAATACGAATGGTTGTGAAAGGTTAAAAACAAACTGTCAACCTTTTGGAAGTTGTAACGGTCTAAGATAGTAACCGATTGTTCTATTTTTGTAATGTGAGATGTGACTAGAATATGTGAGTGAAAACAGAGTTCGGGCGAAGGGGATTATCGCAGAGAGAGAAGAATATCTCTCTCGGTGATATCTTGTACTGTATGCTATTTGTGGCATGATAACAGTATGAAGGACTAACCCGAGTGTTATGATTAGAACTGAGGAGAACTTTGTGTAGGGTTATGCTATCAGTTATTCTCTAAATGGAATAGGATGTTAATCTCCATGAAAGGCTTAGTGTCTGAATTGTATTGTAACTGTATTTTCTGTTGTTGAATAATACAATGGCGATCTAGGCTTTTGGAGTGTGGGGTTTTGTACCCATAAGGGTTTTCCCCACGTAAATCTATGTTTTTGTTATGTCTTTCATGTTTAATAATTTTGTTGTTTAAACTGGTTAATGTCGCTTGTACTTTCCTCTAAGGGTCAATGTTGGAAATGTTCTATGTTTGTTTCCGCTTTATGACATAGTTGTGCATGTTATTTCAAGCGATTGAAAAGATTTTAATAATCTGTCGAAGACACCACTATTCTTAGAAATATGTTCTGAGATGGTTTCATTTCCCTACAAGTGGTATCAGAGCCTTTTGCTGGGATTTATTTGTTCCTGGTGTTTCTAGGTTCTGGGTATTTCTTCTGTAAAGATTTCTTAGCCTGGAAAGCTTGAGGAAATCTGAAGGAATCTATTGATGATTGATCCTTGTTTGAGTGGAATTCTTGCAGTTGATCTTGTTTTCCTGTTTCAACAGTGCTTGAAGGATGGTGAAGATGAAGTTACTAGAGCTAGTCCTATTGAAATGATGTGATATGAGGCTCCTAGTTAGCATCGGTATAATCCTAATGCTTGGGGTGGAATACTTTACTCTACGGTTGAGATGCAGTAAATCTCTCTATTAGGTGTCTATGTGAGAGGCTCCCTGATGATACAAAGAAGCTTGGGTTGTTTCTTAGCTATGGAGAAATGTGCTTATGCTGGGTGTTTTGTCCTGGAATTGGAAGGCATAATTTTTGTTACCCTAATTGCATGTAGGCTATGGAGTTGATCATTGGATGGTCTGAGAGCTTCTGTAATAGCCTAACTCTCTCGGATGCATATGCAGGTTGGTGGTTGTGGATTTGGCCTACAAGTGGGCCTAAAGTTCATGAACTGCTATTTCCTTTAATGGATGCTTTGTACTTGCATGTCTCAAAATCATGTTCCTTGGTTTTGAGGGGTTTCGTAGTTTTTTTCTAAAAATCTATGGTTATGTATATTCATGATGATCCATTTTTCTGGTTTAACCATTATGGTGTTTCTTGATTCATATTCTTGGTCTTCCAGATGTGAAGTGGGTATGGATGTGCATGGGTGTTTTTCAAACACAATGGTTTTGCAGGTTTTACATGGTCAAGAGAAAAACTTGTGGTTTTGTGAAGCTGCATTTAAGCTATTTCTAGACCCTGGCTTTTGGGGTGTTGCTAGATGATATAGTTGCATTTTTGCATGCATGCTCTATGCATGGTGTGAGGAGGTGAAATGCTTTCTCTGCATGGGAGTGCTCATATGTGATATGTCACTCAGCATCTCTATGGTAATGCTTTTGGTTTTCTAGACTATGGTGCTCACGTTGTTGACATGTTTGGCGAATCAGATTTGTAAGTAATTTGGTGCTTGAGTCATGTTGTCTACATTGTTATCTTTTCCTTGAGATCTCAATTTTGTAGTTTCCAATGTGATAGTTAGTTAGCATGGTACATTGGTTGGATCTATGAGTTATGTAGTTTTTGTGGGCTGATCAGCTATTAAGCTACAATGAGATGATTCAGATGTGGACTATCTTTATCCACAAGATTATTTTAGTGTTTATGCAGATTTGTTAGCTAGCCTTGTCTATGGTCACTTGTGCATTGATGTGATTACTTCAGGATGAGAGGATGGATGTTATAAACTACCTGAATAGTCAGTTATGGAGACTTGTAGCATGTGTATCATGATGTCATGAATAGCTTGGATACATAGGTTTGTGCAAGCTACTGATAGTGATAGTGTATTTCCTTGGTTTGGAGATCTTAGTGCCACTTGGTTTTATTGTCACATGGACATGTTAATGTGTGGACCTGGAGGATTTTTAGATTAGGAGATGTTTGGTCATGATGCTTGGAAAGCTTAGTTGTTACGGTTTAGTCAGAGCTTTAGCATTGACTATGTGTTCATCACTTAGTGGTGAATTATCTTCTTTAGTGTTGCAGATGTTACTAGGAGAAGCTCTTTGATCCTATTGCTACAGAAGGATTCTTTCTCATTTGCAAGGGCACTATTTGAGGATGTGTAACATCTTGGATCCATGGAGGATTCATGAAATCCTTGGCTGAGGTGTTGGTGGTGCTTGACAGGTGATGTTGGTTTAGAGTTTGGTTTGTTTCATGTCATGGTATTTTCTCGATTTATGCATTTGAGTTTTGGCATGATACATTGCTCTTGAGATCATGGTTATGTTCACCTAGAGCATGGAATCTCCTAAGGGGGATGGTAAGATCATGATGTCATGATAAGTTCCTGATTCAGATGATTGGAGCTTTGATAGTGGTCTGGTGATTCTCTATGTGTTGGGTGTATTGATCTTTTGCTTGATTACTTCATGTTGGTGCAAAGATACATTTGGAATTTAGCATGAAACAATTATTTGTAGATGTTCATGGGTACATGGAGAATAAGGTGAGGCTGTAATTCTCTTAAAATAAGAGAAGTGTTGTTGATGGTTACTCTTGATGAAGATTTTAGCAGAAGTCCAAGGAGTCTACACCTTGGTTGGACGTGAGTTCAAAAGAGACCTATGAGGAGATTGCTCTTGCAGGAGTCATGATGGCTTGTATATCTTGGAGGAGCATTCTTATCCCTGCTCATGGTCTACTCGGCAATTTATTACTTGAGAGGTATTGCCCATTGTTTCTCTCAGGTGTTTTATGCTTTCTTTCATGGACATGGATCTTGAACTGCTCATAGATGGTTCTGGAGGATTCATTGTGAGAGATGGATAGTATGATTATCTCCTTATGCATTTGAATTTAATACATCGTTCATTAATGAGGACTATTAGGAGATGGTTTGATGGGCTAATTTCCTGAAACAAGAAATGGATTAGTTTGATCTTCCTTGATTTGAGAGGCTTACATCCATGTTAGTTGCATGATTACATATGTTGAATTTGATCTCTTGAGATTGAATGTTTGTTTGGGTGTTGTTATGTTGTTCTCTTTGGGGTTTAAAAGAAGAGATCATACTTGACACAGTTGGCATTTAGAGGTGTATGTAGAAGGATTGTCTACAGGTATGTGATGTGCAGAGTTACTCTCTATGGTCCTGGTTATCTTCCTAGATGGTTTGTTTCACACTACATTGGTTTGAGGTTTTATTGGAGCTAAGGTGATCACTAGTTTGTGGTCATGTGTTTTCACTTATGTTCTTGGGTGATGACATGGAAGTTCTCTTATCTCTTTCCTTTGTTGGGTGTGGAGAACTTGGGAGAGTTTTGGACTGGTGGTGAGGAGTTGTTCTTGCAGGTTATTTGATTACAGGTGTTATGTATCATTGTGGATGTTTCCTTGGTACTACATGATGTTTACACTTTCTATGTGATGCTATTGGTAGACTTTATATGCCATGATCTTTTTCTTTTAGATCTGCCTTACCCATGCGGTGGGAGTTCTTGGATGTGTTTGGTCTTTTTCGACTGGTTGACACATGGAGCTTGTATTTGCAGTTGATGAGTGTATATGTAGGTGGAATGAGTTTGCTGATATGAATACCTTTAAGGTATGGATGATTGGATGGATTAGCACTTGTTGTGTGTGCTATTTTTAGTCACGTGGGTTTTGTTCAGTTGGATGGGTGCAGTCAGTTTTTTGATTGTTGTTCTAGCTGATGTTCTATCTTATTTTTGGACGATGATTTCATGGCTATGTTTTGGAAGCTTTGAAGTTGGTTATATTGATGCTGTTGTATAGCTTGTGGGCATAGAGAAATGATGGCAGTGTCTAAGTTGGTACAATGACTTCGAGCATTGATGGTTTCCTATAATTCCTTCATCAAGTGGGAGAATGTTGAGTACTTGTGACTCTGATTATAGGGATTGGCTTGTGCTACTCTCTATCTCATCGATTTGTTTGTTACTCCGACCATTTGTGTCTTCCCGATGGTGGTGTTCCTCTGATGTGCTATCTGTGAAATGGGGGGTCTTTGGCATAACTTGTTTGTGTTCCAGCAATGGAGTATGTTTCACCGATGGTGTTCTGTCAATCAACTTGACTATTCCTATCGGCCTTGTCCTAAGCTCTCTCTTCGATCGCCTGTGCTACACCGATCAGTTTAACTGTAACTATCAGTGAAGGTTTGTGTAGTCTCTATGATAGTTGGTGTCTCTTTGATGGAAAGGTGTTCAGCGTAGCTTGAACTATCGGCTAAGCTCTAAGATGTCACTTTGACTGTTATGTGTGTTACTGAAGGAGGTTTAGCATCGGTGGGACTAATGCTATCAAATTTCGGTAGAATTCTTACTTCAATGAGCTTGGTCTATCTGATGGAGTTTGGCATCGGTAGAAGGAACATTGTCGATGAAGTCTCACTGAAGGTCTTGGTCACTCTGATGGTTCATTGATGATTGACTAGCTGAGGTCGTCGATGGCAAAAGCATCGACGATAGACTTACCGTGTGTTTGTGGATATATACTACTGCTGTGTTTGTCACCTGATGCATGTGAGACCATTTAGTCCTCATGAATACATGAACGGTTGTGAATGGTTAAAAATAAACTATCAACCTATTGGAAGTTGTAATGGTCTGAGATAGTAACTGATTGTTCTATTTCTATAATGTGAGATGTAACTAGAATATGTGAGTGAAAACAGAGTTTGGGCAAAGGGGATTATGGCAGAGAGAGAAGAATATCTCTCTCTTGGTGATGTCCTATACTATATGCTATTTGTGGCATGATAACAATATGAAGGACTAACCCAAGTGCTATGATTAGAACTAAGGAGAACTTTGTGCAGGGTTATGCTGTCAATTATTATCTAGATGGAATAGGATGTTAATCTCCATGAAAGGCTTAGTGTCTGAATTGCATTTTAACTGTATTTTTTGTTGCTGAACAATACAATGGCGATCTGGGCTTTTGGATTGTGGGGTTTTTTACTTGTAAGGGTTTTCCCCACGTAAATGTATGTTTATGTTCTGTCTTTCATGTTTAATAATTCTTTTGTTGAAACTGGTTAATGTTGCTTGTACTTTCCTCTAAGGGTCAATGTTGGAAATGTTCTATGTCTGTTTCCGTTTGTGACATAGTTGTGCGTGTTATTTGAAGCGATTGAAAAGATTTTAATAATCTGTCAAAGACACCACTATTCTTAGAAATACATTATAAGATGCTTTCATTTCCCTCAGATTTTACCAAAGTTACGCATATGATTCATTCTATTGCACATATGATCCATTCTGCTGCGCATATGCTCCATTCTGTTGCGCATATACCCATTCTATGGCATATTTGATTTTACTAGAATTGTACATATGATCCATTATGTTGTGCATATGATCCATTCTATTTGCATATGCTCCATTTTGTTGCGCATATACCCCATTCTTCCATGCATTTGATTTTACCAGAGTTGCGCATATGATCCATTATGTTGTGCATATGTTCCATTCTGTTGCACATATGCTCCATTCTGTTGTGCATATACCCCATTCTATGGCACATTTGATTTTACCAGAGTTGCGTATATGATCCATTCTATTGCGCATATGATCCATTCTGCTGCGCATATACTCCATTTTGTTGCACATTTACTCCATTCTGCTGTGCATCCATTCTGCTAGGTTTTTGAGTTATTTCTTGAGAAATCTCTAATGCTAACACAATTTGCAAGAATATTCTCTGATCTACTTGTAGGTTAGGGGCTGATTTACAATCATATAGTTGCACTTGTTAACTCACACTTTGATTTCTAATCAGAAAGCAAATGGATGCTCATGCAAATATCACATAGTCTTAACTAGGAAGGCCGTAATTGAATCATTGCTATCTTGCATATCATTGAATCATTTCTTTAATGCTATCCTTCAAAGTTAACAACTCATTGCTATCTTGGTAAAACTAAACCATTGCTATATTGTTATCACTTCAAAGTTAACAAATCACTGCTATCTGGATAAAATTGAACACATCATTGTTATCTGGGTAAAATTGAACCATTGCTATCTTGTTATCACTTCAAAGTTAACAAATATTCATGCTTGCCCAAGTAGATAGCTCATTTAGTTTTTCTCATTTTAACTAGGGGAAAAGAACTATTGTCTTCTATGTTTTGGGAATGATACCAGGCCTATGCTCTCCCCTATGTTGGGTGACCAAAATGCCAGACATATCATTTTCGCATGTGTTTTTCCTTTAGAGGGGCCTGCTCTTGGATACCATTCATCCAATTAGGAAGGACCCTAAGTGGTAATAGGCTAAAGCCAAGCTCTACCAATCCACTATAAATAAATTGTGTTTGGAGTGAAATCTTCAAATAGCGAGTGAAGTTGTGTTATACTGATAGCCAACCTCCCCCAAAACCCTCCAAGGCGCAACCCTTGTAGGCTGGGAGACACCATAATAGAGAGTAGTGTTGCCGCACATATAACCACTAGAATGGTTGCCTTTATTAAACACCTTTGTCTTAGTGGCCAAAAACCCCTATAAGCCGGTGCAGGGAAGGGTGATTATCACCTCCCGAAGATGCTTCACTAGAGATAGTGAGAATTTGGTTTATATTGTCCTTTGAAACCCCTATTGTCCTTTGAAACCAAAAAGACTCAAAAAAATCAAAAAAAAAAAAACCATAAAAACATTCTTTGTGTTTGTTGTGTCTTCTTGCCATAATTGAAGAAAATCAAATTAAAAAAAAAGACCATCTTGTAGCAAAAGAAACTAAAAACATCAGAAAAATTATTGAAAAATTGCAAAAATAGTCAGAAAAACTAGAGCTGTGCATTTAAACCGAGTTGATGCACATCTGTATCGACTTGTTGCACTTTTATTACCTATTATTGCACATCTTATTTTTACCAGTACTATGCATTTGTATCGACTTTCGGCACTTATATCCTCTAATGTTGTGGATATGTTTCTACGCATCTGTGATAGTGAGCATTTCCATATCTTTTTAGAGAAACATTTTAGGTTTTCTAGGTACCCATTTTAGTCTTGTGTCAGCTTTTGTTCAAATGACAAACCAATTAGAACTAATAGCTCAAGAACTCCAATACCTGCAAGAACAATTAAACTTTGATATCTTGCCCCAAGATTGCATAGCAATTGCCCAAGAACTCCAAGTGATATAATAAGAAATGACAATCTTACAAGTTGAACAGGTCAGTACTAGCTACACCTCACCCTGAAAGCATACATCCTTTCCTCATCTTCATGATACTCTTGACAAGGCAAGCACCACCTCAAGTTGAAAAACATATACCACTCCATGTACTAATCCTCCTTCACCATCTCCTAGAACACATGGCCCAAAGCATACTAATCCTACCATGGAGAACTCCAAATCCACTCATCCATTACCTCACTCCTCTACCCATACACCTACCAAGGATGTGATCCAAGGGCTACTAGCGAAGAGTCAACCATCTCCCCAAATTCTGGTCCTTGACCTTATCAAAGAACCTTCAAGCACGTCCATTACCCTAACCTCGTCATGTAACCTGCAACCCCTTGAGCATATTCAAGAACCTCTTACCATGCACCAAAGTCAAGGTCTGTTGCACCTTCATGTTGTTGACCAAGAGCCTATCCAAGAGTCTTCTACCTCAACTTCAATTCAAGCAAATCAAGAGTTATGTCAAGAGCACACTTTAGAACATGTGGAAACATCAACCCCTTGTCTAAATCAAGATCAAAGCACTCCCATCTGACCCCTACATAACCTTTATCTTTTCGAAGATCCTATACCCATACATAAGTAAGAAATCCAATTTCAAACCATTCATAACCTATATCTCTTTTATGATCAAGATACTACCTTTGATGAAGAAGCTATCCATGAGCAACTTGATCCAATACATGAGCAAGGGATCCAATTCCAACCTCTCCATAGCCTATATCTTCTCTATGATCAAGATATTATCATTGATGAAGAACATATACAAAGAGCAATTTAATCCCATCATGCTAAATCCTATCTATGATCAAGATCCCACCTACGATTAAGAGTCTATCTATGATCAAGCAAACCATCATGATCCTCTTAGCCCACTTTATGCGTTCCATGGTCCCAAGATTATAACCCCATCTAGTCCCATCCAAGATCCAACAACTTCCTCTTCCTTTGATGAGACACTTGCCTCCAAAGCAGGCGTAGAAGATCACACCAATAATACTCCTCCGCCATCCATTATCGACCATGCTGCAAATCCCCCACCATATGTCCTTGGTCTTATCACCTTCATTCATGAGTGTTCCTCCTTAAAACACCAACAACCATTGTCCTCTACCTCACCTTCTCCATCCAATAAGGAACTTGTGTCTAGTGTTCCACCTATACACAATCTCGTTGTCCACCGTATACTCCAATATATGAACTATCAAGGTAAAGGCTTAGGCCTTCGTGACCAAGGTATCTTAGAGGCCATCCATGTCAGTGTTCGTCCTCATTCATATGGCCTTGGATACATACCCCAAGGTGAACAATCTCAAGATGTTGGTACTTCCTCCACTCCTCCTAAATCCACCACTTTCCATTGTACATGCTATCATATCCCCAAAACTTATGTAGCCATTCCACCTCCCTTATCATACACATCCCAAAAGCATGTGACCATACACCTTCGACCATCCAATCTAGCTCCGCTACTTCCAACTCCTAACATCCCTCCATGCATTTTACCACCACTTCTTCCAACGCCTTATCCATCCACCAATAAATCCTATAGCAATCCCAAGCATGACCAATAGATGCACATGTTGTCCTAACAAAGAGATTCCACCAACTCCACTTCCACCATCTCAAGAGAATTCAACCATAAAAATCTGGATGCCTCTACCTATAAAGTCAAAATCCTAAGAGTCCTCATGACCTAGGATACAAAAGCCCAGAATCAAAGAAACATCCTTCTCAAGAGTTGCATACACCCACACACCTATATGCCAAACTAAAAAAGGTGTGGGTTTGCATCCAACAAATAATTACCTCCGAAGCTGCACAAAAGATGCATACACCCAAGCCCATACCATCACAGGTACTATCTAAAAGTGAAATGGCTTGGGTACCTAAGAAAAGATCCCTCAAGTTACATGAGCCATCCACCTCTCAAGAATCGCAACCATCCACTTTCTCCCATTCCATCCAAAAGTCTCAAATTCCTCCATCCCAAATGAGAAGCAAAGCTTAGAAAAATACTCAGTCTATGTGGATCCCTACATGCCAAAATCTTTCATCCACAAGAAAAAGTCTCTATTGCTTCCTACACTACTTTCCCATCACTAGCTTCAATGTTTATCATGGTATGTGCAACCATTGGTCATGATTCCCTTCCATTCCACAACATTTCTGTATGTCTCCCTTTCCTTCCACTACTATCCTACATATCTTCCCCATCCTACTCCCATGGTCCGTGCTTTTACATAATCTTTCCATCCATATTCTGCATCGTCATCTGCCATCTACCTTCTCCATCCCACTTTCATGCAAACCCCTACCAACATTTATGAGTATAGCAACATTTGGCATGATCCATGCGATGACATGCATCTCTAGTGGGACACTATCACCTTTCGGAAAACTAGATACTTGAGTCTCTCCCTTCCATATCCACATTCTCCTATCCAAATGTTTCAAAAAGAAAAAAGAGTAAAGAAAACTCCCTTCATCCAATGGTGAAAATCTAGAAAATAGGCGCCTTGGATAAGTACCATGATGAAAACCTGGCAAACAGGCATTGTGTGTAAGTTGATCTTCTATGTCACCTACACTTGGGGGTACCTTGTCTCATTGACATATCACTCTTCTCCTATCAGTTTCCTTCCGTACCATTTCCTATCCTATCCTTTGCATACCTATACTATCCAGTCTATCCATCCTAATCTTCCTTTCCTCTATTTCTTTGGTGTTGATAAAAATTGGGGGCAGAATGTTGACAAATGTTTTAGATGTCTCTTGACGTACCTTATCCCTCCAAACCATGCAAATACTTCAACAATCCTCTCATCCTCCTATGATCATAAGAATTGTCATGAAAAATGCTAAGTATTCTACCTACAATGGGGCACATTATTCTTATGTGACACAGTCGTTGGAGATCGTATCCTTGTTTCCTTCTACCTAACCATTTGTATCCACTGTAACCCATACATCTGCCTATACATGGTGTTTCCTTGTCATCAGTATCATTAGTTCCATATCTCATCCATATCTGTTCCATATCGTGTCTTATCCAATCCATATCTATCCCATATCTGTTCTATATCTGATCCATATATGTTCTATATCTGATCCATATCTATTCTATATCTAATCCATATCTGTTCCATATCGTATCTCATCTGATCCATATCCTAGGTCCATCAAAGTCAACCCCGAACTACATTGCCTCTGCGTCGTTATGTAGGCAAGGCCATTTAGCAATGTGCCCCCAAGGCACTAGGTCAGTCCCTTAGGGTCCGTCTCACCAATAAGGATTGTGGAACCTTTCACAAGGCAAGCAAGCACAAGCAAAACCCGCTTTCAAGAGGAAATTTTGACACAAAACCTCAACCTATCCAAAGCAAAGCAAGTAAGTACCTTAAGCACTCTAAATGATTTTACCTAAATTATGGCAAGAAACAAACACATATAAATGCAAAAAAATGTTTTGTGTTTGTGACCAGGTTAGGTTACAGTGTCTTGATTTTTGTTATCATGTCTTTCTATGCTACTCAAGGATGCCTAAAGCTAGAGATGCTATGATGGGGGCATGATTCTTTTCTTTGTTTGTTGTTTGTGGATCAATCTTTAGTAATGTGAAGCCTTGTCTAATGACATGATCTGCAAAAGATCATCGAGGACATCAAAGGTCAAACATGAAAGGGGGCAATCCTTGTCTGTTGATATGCAAGAAATACTCAGGTCATGTTGATTCAATTATACCTAGATGCTTGTATTAATTTACTATATCAAAATCCATGTAAGCAATACTCAGGTCATCTCAGTTTAATTATACCTCGATGTTTGTATTTTCTTACAACATTTTAAAAGCCCAATGATGAAATAAGCACTTCAAAATACTTGCAAAATCAAGATGTCAAAAAAAAAACTATTTGCATCCATTTCATATGCATTCGCATCCACAAAGCATCCATATCCCATGTAGTAAAGATTCTATGCTGAGAATCAATGTTTACAAAAGCCTATGAGTCCTTCTATCAAGTCATTCTTCTATCATTCAGTATTCTATCTATCGTTGTGGTCCATTCTTCTCAATTCGGTCAACCTGAGCAATGATCCAAATGCAAGTCCGTCCTTAATCCATATCAATCAAGTCAAGTCAATCTTGCACAAATCATCCAATCACAATCAGTGGTCTTGATCCTTGTATGGTCATAAACCAACTCGATCAGTTAATCAATAAATTGTCTTATACAGAATGTAACATTGTCAAAATCAGACCAATACACGTGTCTTACACAACATGTTTCATTTCCTGAAACCAGACACTATCCTATCGTGTTGCTCTAGGGATCTATCATTCCCCGCCATGACAACATGTCTGCCATGTTGGTTTAGGGATATATCGTTCCCACTATGACAACACTGTCGTATATCATTATCAGTATATCATTGGTTTACCGCTCGAGAGGGGCAATACCTTATTTGTTCTTGTATCATTTGTGCATACTTGCTTCTATGTGTTATCATTCTATCTTGCATCACGTATCATTCAGTTTTTCTTCAAATCTCACCTTCTTCTTCATGAGATTGTCCGTCTCACATCCTTCTGCCTTCTTCCCATCCAATCTCCTGAGGGGGCATCGTGTCATTAAACCTATACTAAGGGCAAACTGGGGCATGTATCATTATTATAAACTCTATTATTTGAAGCAACGCCGTAAACTGCATTGCATCAAAGAGGGGCAAAATGTATATGCCTAAAAATGACATGATTCAGTTTAAATAAATATTCTTAATATTTATTCCATTCTAATTCTTCTATCAATAAATAAATAAACAAATTTATTTATTCGATTCATATTCCTCTAAGTTAATTAAATATCAAAAAAATTAATTATCTCTTCTAAAGTCAAAATTAAATAAAATCCTTTATCTAATTAAATTCTTCCAAACAATTAAATAATTCTCAATTATTTAATTAAATCAAAATCATTCTTCCAAATTTGAATAAATCAAATCAAATTTATTTAAATCCTCTCAAACTCCAAAAATAAAATATAATCAAATATTTTATTTATTCTTCCAAATCATGCACAACAATTAAATAAATTTATTTATTTAATTTGCTTTCCTATTCTTCAAATATCTTCCAAATCTTCAAAAAATAAGTCTTCTTCTTCATGCACACAAAATTAAGTAATTTAGTATTTAATTTCTCTCAAATCATACAAAAGCAAATCTCAAGTTGAGTTAACTGACTCAACCAACCTTGTTTTTATCAATATCTTTTAAATTAGAAAAAAGCTTTCTAATTTATGAAAAGCATGTCTTATCTTTAGAAAAGAAAGTAGTTAACTCAAACAAAATAGCTTTTTTGTGACACATGTCTTCTTCCTATTCGTGCACATTCCTCAAGGTTTCTCAACTGTTGATCTTCTCATTCTTTCTATACCGTTTATCTTCTTTCTATCAAGTCTATAAATTGAACCATGTTCTTCCATTTCATTCATCCAAGCTTTAAGTATTGTTACTCTGTAGGAATTATAGCACACCTTTGGCACTAATTCCCTTATTTCTTGTGATCACACTCGTTACCATACTACTACCATTGTTGTGAAGCTCATCATCATGGAGAAATTATCATAGTCGTTCTCCATTCATAATCTTGGAATAGCAAAGAAGTGCACTCTCTGAGGGCCTTATTCATACATGCAAGATCGATTGAGATAGGCAACCAATGGAAGCTATGAAGCTTTGAGGTTTGCAAAGGCTTTTTGAAGTTCTTTTGTTAGATTGATCTCTTTGTTTCTATATTTCGTTGAGTTTCAGGTATTTTGATATTGATATATTGATTACTCATGTTTACTCCAATTTTCCCTTAACAACTATAGCTCCAATTTTAAAAGTTCCTGACCCTGAAGGACAATTTGAGGTAATCACAGATGCCTCGGGAGAAGGATTAGGAGTGCTTATGAAAGAAGGAAGAGTCATAGCATATGAGTCAAGGAAATTGAAATCTTATGAGTTTTATAAATAGGTTATGCAGGCTCTAAAAGATAATCCTAAAGATCCACGATATGATGGTTTTTTGTTCGAGTCAGATGGATTAATTAGGTATAAAGATAGAATTTATGTGCTTGATTCAGCTGGATTAAGGGACTTGGTATGGAAAGAAGTTCATACAGCCCCGTATTCAAGACATCTAGGAGTAACTAAACTTCTAGCGGATGTTAAACCTCTTTATTTATGAAAAGAAAAGAAGAATGATGCTGCAAGATTTGTAGCAAGTTGTTTAGAATGTCAAAGGGTAAAAGCAGAGCATCATCACCCCGTAGGATTGTTATATCCACATGATGTACCAAAGTGGAAATGACAAGTTGTTAGCATGGATTTTGTTCAAAGAATTCCTATGTCAATGAATCGACATGATGCCATTTTGGTGGTAGTTGATAAAATCACAAAAGTAGCACATTTCATACCAGGGAATTTGATTGATCGAGCACCTGTATTAGCTCGTCAATTTGTGCAATAGGTATTTAGATTGCATGGTTTCCCTGAAAGATTATCTCGGATAGAGATGCGCATGTAACGTCAAGGTTTTGGCAAACTTTGTTTTCTGTGCTAGGGACTAAACTCAATATGAGTATAGCTTACCATCCTAAAACCGATCAACAAACTAAGAGAGTTAACCAAGTCTTGGAAGATTTGTTGCGTATGTATTGTATGGATCAGCAATATAAGTGGGAAGAATACTTACCACTTGGGGAATTTGCTTACAACAATTCCCATCATTCCACTATTAAGATGGCACCATTTGAAGCATTGTATGGAAGAAGATGTCAAACTCCTATAAGCTAGGATAAGCTAGAGGATAGGATTCACATCGGGCTAGAAATGCTAGCAAAAATGGACGAGAAAGTTAAGCTGATCAGAAAAAGATTGGCAGAAGCCAATGATAGGCAAAAGAGCTATGCAGATGCAAAATGTGTTCCAAAGCAATTGTCTATTGGAGAAAACGTTCTTTTGAGGGTTAAACCTCAGAAAAGTTCTATTAAGTTTGGGAAATCTTCTAAGTTGGCCCCTCGATATGTCAGACCCTTTGAAGTGCTTGAAGTAGTCAATCCAGTTGCCTACAAAATCGCTCTACCACCAGTCTTATCTAGAATGCACAATGTTTTTCATGTAATAATCATATTTGACTTGGAATTCTTTATAGATGCAATACCCAGGGGTGGTCATGATCGAGCCACTTAAAGTGTTAGAAACGCACAAGCTCCTCTTGCGTAATAAAGAAGTCTTGCAATGCAAGGTCCAATGGGACCAGTATGCTGAGGAAAATGCTACATGGGAGGATTACCATGAATTTTATCAAAAATTTCCTCATTTATTTAATAATGTTACCAGTTGAAAACAATGAACTTGCTTTTTAGATACTTTAATACCTTATATCATCGAGGATGATGAATCTTTAGGGGAAGGATATGTTACATCCCCAATTTTGGCTTTGTGTTACTTTTACTTTTTACTTGGACATAAGTAAATTCAATATGATATTTAGATTAACGACAAGGGAAAATATGGATTATATTAAGTGTCATTTATTGAAATTATAGGAATGATTATGTTAATATCGATTTAATAATTATTTTATGAGATTTGATTTATTAGTTGAATTAATTGAATAATGATGCACTGATCACATGTATTGTTTAATGACAATAAAAATAGGATTATAGGCTATCAGATGACTCTCAGAGAAGAGAGATTATCTTTCTAGGAAAGAGATATAGACCTTGGGACACGAATGGTTTATTTGCCAAACCGAGTTAAGAGTGTTTAATGAAAATGTGAACCAATGTGTCGTAAGAGCTAAGGTTTGTTTTGTCAGTTCACTTTTGAACCTAATTGACAGGTAGATGATATTGTTTTACAATCATTATTAGTCATATTAAGTCATCTTAGTCATTAAATACATTAATGATGTTGTTAAGTTTGATTTACAACTATTTACGTTTAATGTAAATATTACAACATTATTGTCATAAAAAGGTTGTCATATTATTACTAAGTCTTTTGAAGTGTTTTAACCCATTCTTAACATTTAGAATTATCATCAAGTTAAGATGACTTGCTTTGTCGATGGATCGTGTTGAGGAGACTAGCTCAACTCAATCATGTTATCCGTAACTTTCATTTTAGTATTATTCTCTTATTGATTAAATTATGAAATCAAATAGAGATAATGTTGTATAAATAATATTTGATTTGATCAAAATATATATATAAATGAATGAGTCGAATGAGGAAATACCTCATGATATAATAGTATGGTTTTAAGTTGAGCAGCCAAAGGTATCTTTTGAGGAATGCTTTATATGATAAAAGCATGATGGATCAAACTTACTCATTAAGAGTAACTGATTGCTTGGGTTAGTTTTTAGATGTTGGCGGCCTCGTATAGGAGGAGTGGTGGATGACTCCACCACCATCGCTGATCTCCTCAAATGATGTATCCATCATTAACATTTGTGAATGTCTACACATTTTTAACTAAGTTGAAGTTGAACCATTGGTCATTACCGTTTGATTTTAATTAGTTTTGAGAACTATTTTGGAGTGGGAAGGAATAGAAAGGATGACTCTTTATGAGTCCGTTTTGAGCTCTTAAAAGCCACGGCTTGGATGGTTGATGGCATATATCTGGTAAGTGCTTAAGTTTTGTAGAGAGGGAGGTCTGGTTATGATGTAGAAGAGAGTTCGCGGCAGGCAGTAAGGAAGCTGGTAAAATTAAGTAAGAGTGTGGTTGTCAGGGATGAAATTAGTAGCTTATCACCGATCCATATACTTTGTAAGCCGATGTTGTTAGGTAGATATTCATGTATGTTGTTTTATCAGACAGAGATAAACATATTGTATAGTTGCTAGGAGCAATCGTTAACTAAGTTTGGTTATCCTATCAGTGTTAAATGTAAGCTATGCTATGTAATAAGCCATTTGTGTCGACTTTAATACTATTGTTGTGACTTATTTGTCTGAGTCAATGGTAAAGGTGAGTTTTAGTATATCTGAGAAGCGTCATTTAGCTTGTTATGGGCTGATGCTAATTCTGGCAATGTATTTAGTTTTGAATAATCACAGTGAGTCGATAATACATCTATCTTTAACTGATAGGTAGACTCTTTTATTGTTTAGTTTTATATAAACAAATTTTCTTAGAAACAGTTATAGTCTTCTATCGATTAGAAAACCAGTCGCACAGGGAGAAGAGTAATCTTTAGGAATAAGTCGACTATTCTTATCATAGGTGAAATATGTAGTGAATTCTTATTAGAATAATGTAAAGGGTTTTCATTAGTAAAATCTCCAATCAAGGGTAATATGGAATAGAGTCTTTAGTGAAGTCAATGGTATTGAAGCCAATCTTGTTTTCTTTTTTGTGCTTTCTCTAAACGATATCTTATCAAGAAACTTAGATTCATGGAGAACAATGGTGATTATGAGGTATCATTTGAAACGATGGAATAACTACTGATAGCTAGCTGAATAGAATAATGAGTCAAAGTTCTTCTCCTATCTAAACTAGAACCATGATGAGTTCAGTCAATAGTAAACAAATTTGCAGAAATAGACCAAGTCTATATAGAAATAAACTTGTATAAAGTATATAAGGGTATGAATATGTAGTAATGAGTATTGCAATCATGTATGGTTGAATTGAATAGGTATTCATATTTTTGTTGAGTAAAGTATAATACCTTAGTAAGATTTATTGTAAACCTAGTTATGGTTGGGTTAAACCAAAGGTCTTTTTCTAATCTTTTATGAGGAATGATAAAGTAGAAGTATTGTAGTACTCAACGGTTGTTTAAAACCCTACAGTCAATTAGGACCAAATGAGGGTTAATGTCATTTAGACTTAACTAAGTCTAAGTAGACTATTATCAGGTCATGATGATTAAAAAAAATTATGTATAGATAGTCAGAGTGAATAACTGCATGAATATGACATTATCCAAGTCAAGTAGGGGTGGGTGAACACAACGACTATGTTCATATGAACGTTATTTATAGTTAAAAACTTTGGCCAAAGTAATGCATTTGTTTTCTTCATGCATTGTCAGTTCACTGTATTCAAATTACTCAACATATCAGAAATCATACTTAGCTAGAGGGTATCTAGGGTTGTATTATTAATAGAGTTGAGTAGAATACAACACGTACTCAAAAAGGGCAAATAACCACTGGTCACCTATTTTCTATATTCCTTGTGAAGGGTAGGGCCACTTCCTATGTGAAAGATGTGTGGGAGACCACCGGTCTGTGGATGGAGGTAAATCACTTGAAAGATGCTCTCTCTCCAAGCAAGAAAAATGCTAGGACTTGTGATAAAGATGTTAGATATTCAGAGGAAGTAAATATTCCAAAATTTTTATGTTGTAATTGATTTACTTTTGTAAACAATTGTACTTGAGATTAACAATATAGTTTATTGTATTTTTATTGAGAAATCTTGTAATTGTAGTTACTTGATTATATGTTGAATAAAAGAAAAAATTTCTCTATCTTATTTTGTTTTACCTTGTTAAAATAACTTCATGGTATATTTTCTGATTTTACTATGTCAATAGAATTTGGATGTTAAAAATGGGCTGAAACTGATCAAAGATGTTGGGTGACTTGATTAGAGTGCATAAAAAAGTCCTTAACACCATCAAACTCCAACAATGAAGTGGTACGACTGGCTAAGGAGTATGGCCTAAAAGGGGCAATACACAATAGCAAGGAACTTTTTTTAACACTTTGAAATCTGCCTTATAAACCCTCTAATATCAGTAGACATTAACAATGAAGAAAGATTCATCAGTCAGCTCAAGAAATAACTTCGAAGAACTCCATTGCAAGCACAATGTGAATACTTAATGCATTCACTGTCAATGGCACCTTTGCGTGATCTTCCACACCTGTAGAATGTTGTTACTCAGGGAGGTTTTCATATCCAAGAGCCTCTGGTTTAAAACTCCAAACCCTCAACAAGAACAGACCCTAGTAGAGCTCAACAATAAGAAATATCATAAGCTTGGCATGTTGCAAATGAGCTCACTTTTCCCATTATATTTCCATCCAAGGTGTGTGTTGGATTTCAATGGGATACTTTATCATTTTAAAAACATCTTTCATTCCCTAGGGATAGGCACCCAGGGTCATGACTTAACTTATGTCTTCATTTTCACCTTAAGTCACTTTTCCCACAAATATTCTAAAGTCCATATTAAATATATTATTAATAAACTTCAGACTTTAAATTGAATATGAAGATGGTGTTAGAATGCCATGTTCTTTAGCTCACTGGAAAGGTCTCGACAAGACACTTCTGACCCCACTCTAAAAATCCTGAGCCAACATTGAACCCAGGCTTACTAAAAATAGTAAGTAATGACCAAGACCCAATAGGGCCAACTCTGAGGGTGCCAAGTGGATCCAGTAAATGTGAACCAACACTCCATCATCAATAAATGCCTCCAAGCCAAACTAACACCAGTTCCCTAACCAAATTGCTAGTCCATGAGAACTAAGTGATGGAATAGCCATGTGTCTCGAAGGGGACATTATAGTCCACCCTCCCTAAGATTGCTTGTCTCAAGCAATCTCAAATCAGGATGCTCCAGTATCTACTCATTTTCCCAAGTAGCATTCTCTACTAGCAAGTTCTTCCACTTTACCGGGTTCTCTTTGATAATCCTCCTCTTCAAATTATGTTCCCTGGTGTCAATTATTGCTTCAGGTACCAAGATCAACTTCCCCTCTTCATCAAGAGGAGGCAACTTAACTAATGGTGTCACATTATGCCCCAGTGCCTTCTTGAGGCGAGATACATGAAACACATTATGTACCCTGCTACTTGCTAGGAGTTCCAATTCATACGCCACTTGTCCAATCCTCTTGGAGATTCTAAAAGGCCCATAATATTGTGGCTTCAACTTCTTTGCTCCACTCTTCTTGAGTGGACTGCCTATAGGGCTGTAACATTAGGTATACCATGTCACCAACCTCAAATGATCACTCAATCTTCTGTTGATCTGCATACTACCTCTACTGATTCTTATCCTTCTGTATATTCTTCTTCAAAGACCTCATGATGTCTTGACTCTCCTGAAGAAGGTATTTGGCCTTCAGCACCCTGCTATCACCAAACAACAAATCAACAAAACTCAGTGCCTCATATCAATACAAGGCCATAAATGGTGACATCTGAATAGACATGTGTCAAGTAGAATTATAACAGTACTCCCCCATATGAAGCCACTTCACCCATGCCTTCTACTACCCAGAAACATAATTGCGGAGGTACCCTTCCACCCATTTATTAACTATCTCTCTCTGACCATCTGTCTATGGGTGGTATCTCCTGCTGGGGGTGAGCTTTGTCCTTCTCAGTCTAAAGAGCTCCTACCAAAAATTACTAAGGAACCTGATGTCCCTGTCACGAACAATGTTCCTTGGCAACCCATGAAGTCAAAATAGCTCACGAAAGAACAACTCTGTAGCCTGAGCTACAGTGTAGGTGGTAGGGATGACAAAGAAATGTGCATACTTTGTCAATCTGTCCACTACCACAAAAAGACAATCCCTGCCTTGGACTTTTGGTAACTATGTGATAAAGTCCATAGAGATGTTATCCCACTCCATCTCAAGTATGGGCAGGGGTTGTAGCAATCCTCCTAGAAATGAGTTCTCCTATTTATTTTGCTGACATACCGGGCACTCTCTCACATATTGCATCACTTCGGTTTTGAGGCCTTTCTAGGTGAACCTCTCTCTAACCTATCTATAAGTTTTGAAGTATCCTACATGCCCTACCATAGGCAAATCATGGAATGTCCTCAAAACTTTTTGCTTCATCTGTGACCCTTACACCAAGAAGATTCTATCTTTGTAAATGATTAAATCATTTACCATTGTATATCTATCATCTTTGATGGTGCCATCAATAATTCCAATGGCCCAAGAATCATTAGTGTATTCAGCTAATATCAGATCCCTCCAATCATCTGCAATAACACCTAGAGCACACAAATGGGGCCTCCTGTATAAAGCATCAGTAACAACATTTTTCTTTCCCTTGACATAAATAATGTTGAAGTCGTAGGCCTATAGCTTGCTGACCCACTTTTGTTACCTCTCATTCAAATCCTTTTACCCAAAGAAATGTTTTAGATTGTTGTGATCCATCTTAACCACAAATTTTCTACCCATAAGGTACTATCTAAATTTAGCCAACGCATGAATGATGGCTAACATATCCTTGTCGTAAATGTTGTAGTTGCATTCCACCCCACTCAACTTTCTACTCTCAAATGGTATGGGGTGCTTATCCTGCATAATTACCACACCGATGCCTTCTCCTAAGGAATCACACTGCAACTTAAAGGGTTTGCTAAAATCTAGTATGGCCAACATAGGACATGTACTCATAATATGTTTGAATTTGTCAAAGTACTCCTATGTACCCACTATCCAATTGAAAGCATCCTTACGAGTCAAATCTGTGAGGGGTGCAACTGACTGAGAAAACCCCTTCACGAACATGTGGTAACATCCACATAGACCAAGGAATCCCTTCAGCTGAGTGAGATTCTTTGGTTGTGGCCAATCCACTATTGCCTGAATCTTCTCCAGGTCTACCTTCACACTGCCAACACTGATAATATGACCCAAGTAAAGCAACTTGGTCATCCCAAATTCACACTTTGACATTTTTACATATAATGAATCTCTCTTTAGAATGCTCAACACAATGTCAATGTGTTTCAAGTGTTCTTCCTATGTCTTGTTGTAAATCAAAATATCATCAAAGAATATCAAAACAAACTATCTCAACTCCTCATAGAAAACTCTATTCATGCAAGACTAGAAGGTGGCTGGTGCATTGGTCAAGTTGAATGGCATGACTAGGAACTCAAAGTGCCCATAGTGACACCTGAATGTTGTCTTCTCCACATCCTCATCCCTGACCTGAATTTGATGATACCTTGATCTTAAGTCTATCTTAGAGAAGTAACAGGCTCCATGCAATTGATCAATCAACTCATCTATCCGAGTAATAGGGTACTTGTTCTTAACTATTTTCTTGTTGAGTTCTCTGTAATCAATGCACATTCTAAGAGTCACATCCTTTTTCTTCACTAACACAACTGATGAAGCAAATGGACTCTTATTCAGTCTAATGTGTCCCATCTTGAGAAGCTCTTTGATATCTTTCTCGATTTCATCCTTATATCTTTTCGGGTGCTTGTAAGGTGTTGTTATTACTGGCTTAGCACCCTCCTCCAACTCAATCACGTGCTCAAAACCTCTATCAGGAGGTTTACCTGGTGGTATGTCACTAAACACTTTGGTATGCTTAGTCAAGAGAGCCTATATGTTAGGGGGATACTCTTGCTTCTACTACTCTGAAGTTGCATGCATCACCATTACCTCTACTACCCACTGCACCTGATCATGACGAATCAATCTCTCCATCCACTTGAGACATACAACTCTCAACCCACCATCTGAAATGCCCTTGAGCACATGTTGAACTCTGTTCACCTCAAATTTCATCTCCATCATCCTCATGTTGAGAGTGAACTCACCTATCTCATGTAACGATTTCATACCTAGCACTACATCCATGTCACCCATTCTAACAACATAGAACTATGATTGGCAAGTGTAATTATTTAGCTGGATGGCCAAATTAGGTATTCTCCTCATGCAAGTGAGTATGAACCCATTGGCTACCTTCACCTTAAACCCCTTGAACTCCTCTGTCTTCAATCCCCTCTTTGCAACCAAGCTCTCATCAATGAAGTTATGAGTGGCACCTGTATCTAATAGCGTAATGCACCTCTATCCACCCAACACTCCTTAGATCCTAAATGACCCTTCTCTCTAAATGCTAGAGATATGGGCTATGGGGAGGGAAGTCTCCTCATCCTTATCTAATGCTTCAAATACAACATTAGATCTTGAATCATTATCTTTTGTATGCTTCTTTGAATGTGTCTCTGACTCCACAGACTCATATATTGAAAAGTAGTCAATCTGCTTTACCTTTCCTTGGGAAGCACACTTGTGTTTAGGATCCCAAGGCTCATGACAATGAAAACAAAGCTTCTTCCTCTTCAAATCATTCAACTGATCACTGTCTAACCTGGAAGAACTCTTATGTTGTTGTCTTGCATCTTTTTGGAAAGGTCTCCAATCTCTCTTGTTATCTCTCCTATGTGGAAATCCCTTTGATTGAAACTTGTTTCCCCAAACAGAAAATTCTATGATGCAGGGTCAAAAGATTTAACCCAACCATGAAGTGGGTCTGACAATCCATCAATGAAAAGGATAACCAATCTACGCTCAGTAATATCTGGGATCATAACAAATAGGTCCTAGAACTCAGAAATATAGGAGTCAACTGAACCATTCTACCTCAGCTATGCCAACTCCTTAAATTATAACTCTAGGTCCTTCTTATCAAACCTGTCGATTAGTCTGGTTGTAAACTCTGCATATCAAGTAATCTGATCATGACCCAGTGTGACCTTCCCATTGCTCCACCACTTATGTGCAACTCCCTCTAGGTGCAAAGCTACGTAAGTAATGGTGTCCTTCTCAAGCATGGGACTGCTCTACAAATAGCTGCCCAATTTCTGGACCCAAGCTCTAGCGATGGTCTTGCCCGATCCATCAAAATAGGGAAGTGTCATTTTGCTTACTTTCTTTTGTAACTCCTAGTTCTGAGGTCTACCTCCCCTACGAGGTCTATTCTTTATCCTAATGTTAGAGTACTCTGCATTAGAAGCTCTCCAATCCCTTAGATTCTCCTCCCAAAACTCAGCCTGTGTGTGATCCTATTCAGGAACTTGGTCCCTGGGAGCAAAGATCAGAATGCCAGGTCTATCACCTGCTATAAACTAGGAAGCCCTCCTATGATTCACCGAGCCCTCACCCTCATCATCTCTAAAACTATGTCTATCATCCTAGTTCTTGTCCTCATTATTCCTGTCTCCTTGGTTCATGTCACCATTGTGTCTATCACCCACATTATTCCTATTTCTATCTCCATCATTTTTTATGTTTATGTCATGATTGTTGTTTCTATACCTATTACCGTCATTGTTTCTGTTTCGGTCTCCTCCATTGTACCTGTTCCTATCATGGTAATTATCCCTGTTATTTTGGGGAAGCAACTATTTGAGGGTATGTGCAATCTCTTCCTGTGACTCTCTCAACTCTTGTTGAGACTCCCTCAATTCTCTTTCTGAAGCCACCAAACTCCTAGTGAGCACATTCAGGAACTTGCACATGCTAGGTTTCTCAACTTCCCTATCACCCATTTCTCCAGTAGGTTCTATCACTGGAGGTAATTCACCTGAAAAAGGGTCAGTTCATGAAAACTGGGAATCATCCATTGTAGCGACAATCTCTATCTATGACTCAAATAGATCTCTTATGGGTACTAGATGCTTAGGTTTTTCAACCTATGGTACCTCTCTTCTCTGTATCCTCTATTGAATTATGTGTTCCTGGTCTTGGTCTAAAATTATATCTATCTGTAGGCTGCATGTCTCATTTTTATCATCTGCATGCTATATGTAACCTCACAGGATGGCAAGAACTTTAGCTTTGATACCACTATAATGTGACGTACTTGTTTGTATTTTTTAAAAGATCATTTATGTGTGATTTTTATTATTTTTTTGTGTGATCTTTTAGACTAGATAGAAGAATGCAAAAGGGGTTATAAGTTTTCTTGTAGATGTGTTGCTGAAGCATACAATATAGAGCATATATGGAAAATCTAGAAAATATATAGTAGCAATGAAGAAACTAACAGCTACCCAAATAGTAAAATGGCCAATAAACAATTCCTAGAACATATCCATGTTTAGATATGCAACTTCATACAAGTGCCGGAACTGGACCAGCAAATGGGTATAGTTGGAAACACTCAAATCTCAAGGAAATACAAAGTACAAACCTTTTGATGATCACAATAGTACTAAAGGCTCAAAACACCTCATACAATGTTGTTTCTATGATACCCGCAAAGAGATAAGCCACCCCAAGCCCCCAACGTCACACTTGGGATAGTATGGCCTTGGATGGAAGTGGAAAACAACAAGAATGATCTATAACCTCCAAACTACCTCATAAATGGACCGAAATTGATCAAAGATGATGGGTGACCTGATTGGAGTGCATAAACAAGACCATAACACCCTCAAACTCCGGTAATGAAGTGATACAGCTAGCTAAGGAGTACGGCTAACAAGGGGCAATACAAAGTAGAAAGGAACCTTTTCTAACACTCTAAAATCTACCTTCTAAACCCTCCAATATCAGTAGACATTAACAATGAAGAAAGATTTATCAATCAGCACAAGAAGTAACTTTGAAGAACTCCGTTGAAAGCATAATGTGAATATTGAATGCATTCACCATCAATGGTACCTTTGGGTGATCTTCCACACCTATAGAATGTCGTTACTCAGGGAGGTTTTTATCCCCAAGAGCCTCTTTCGAATCTCTAAACCCTCAACAAGATAAAACCCTAGTAGATCTCAATAATAAGAAATATCATAAACTTGGCATGTTGCAAATGAGCTCACTTTTCCCATTATATTTCCTTCCAAGGTGGGCATTGGATTTCAAGGGGACACTTTATCATTTTAAAAACATCTTTTATTCCCTAGGGATAGGTGTCCAAGGTCATGACTTAACTTATGTCTTCATTTTATCCTTAAGTCACTTTTCCTGCAAATATTCTAAAGTCCATATTAAATATATTATTAATAAACTTCAGACTTTAAATTGAATATGAAGACAGTGTCAGAATGTCACGTTCTTTACCTCACCAGAAAGGTCTAGACAAGGCGCTTCTAACACCACTCTGAAAATCCCAAACAGACACTAAACCTGGACTTACTAAAAATAGTAACGACCAAGAGCCAACATGACCAACTCTGAGGGTGCCAACTAGATCCACTAAATGTGAACCAAATCTCCATCATCAACAAATGCCTCCAAGACAAACTAACTCAAGTTCCCTAACCAAACTGCTAGTCCACAAGAACTAAGTGATGGACTAACCATGTGTCTTGAAAGGGACATTACATGTATTTTACTCTCTATATATTCTATTCTATTACACTCCCTCCTATAAATCTCTATGTGGCCATTCTTTGCATTTCATTCAATACCTCTTGAGTAATTCTTTTGTGGGTGTCTCTTTCCCTCCATTTGTTTGCTGGTATTCCTTTTCAATTTTTTGCTCTTTCTAATATTGAATAGGAATCCTTTTGGTGGGAGATGATTTTTATGTTGCAACCTATTTTGTTGGATGTCTCCCTTGTCATATTTCTCTTGCCACCTAGTCCTTCACAATGATGGCACCTCCTCATGTGTTCTCTCTATCCTCGTGTCCTTTCTATTATCCTATCTTTTCTTGCTATAGTATTGGTTTGTCATTTTTCTACCAAGATTCACTGACTCTCCAGAAGTTTCCATTTGTAGTCACGTCCAACCCACTTTTTGTCTAGAAGAAATTTCTAGACATTTTTTTGGCTTTCTATCTAGAAGAAATCTCTAGACATTTTTTCCATAGTTGTTAACTTGCCTTTAAGGTTTATTTAACTGTTTTGATAATAATAGTCAATGGTATATTGTTTCAATTACTTTTTAAATACTGATTAAATATATAAAATATAAAATGTTAATTCTTTCAAAAGTTAATTAGAGAATTAAATGATATAGGGAGCCATTAAAACATAGAGACTCAATTATTCGAATGAATTAGTACCCAATTTTTCATAAAAAACCTTGGTAGTCAATGTTGGTTCTAGTCACACAATTTCTATTCTTTGATCCACTAAGATGATTGATGTCAAAGAACTCTAGATCTTATGGTGGGACTAGAACCTAAACAAACCATGTGTAGTGTGTTTTCCACACTACATTTACAAACATTACAGCTAAGGATTGAAATTACTATGCAAGGAATAATGACAACATATGAAAGAGCGTGCAATTTGTGGGATACTAAAAAGAATTCAAAGTTTTATTAAATAAATAAAATGTTAGTTTGTTCATTAATAGAGCAAGCCATTTCAAAATATATATGTAGCCAAGAATGAATGCGTGTTATGGCAATAAGAATTTGTGGATCTAGATTGAATTTTAATATTTGGCACCATGTGTGTGAAGAAAAGAGGCTGAGTTGTACATTCTTTACTTGAGAAAGGTATTATGTTGGATAGTAGTTAGGCATTCCAAGCTCATTAGACTATATATGCACCTCTCATATTCAAAAATTGGCGTAGATTTGAGGATTTCCAAATGTAAATCTTAATTTTTTTGTATCTTGTGAATAGAGTGCAAATAAGAAGAAAGGCATTTGTGCAAACCATCTAACAAACTTGGCTTTGTGTGAATGATACATAGTATATACAAAGGGTAGCCATGAGCCTGCAAAATGGAATAAGAGTGCCTCAAACAAACTTGCACTATGTGAAGAGGTGCCTTTGCATTATATACTTATTTACACAATCATAATTGAACAATTTTCAATTCAATAATGGTGCAATACATCCCCGATGAGGCACAAAACTATTAGAACATGGAGTAATTTCTCCCAAAATAAATCATGCAAGTTAGTTTATTAGTTTAGTTTTAGTTTAGATGAGAATAAGTCATGCAAGTTAGTTTATTAGTTTAGTTTCAGTTTAGATGAGAATAAAATAATTTTGCATGATAGTTATTTTTAGAGTTAGAGTTTAAGCAATTTGCATGTAATCTACATGTTAAATTTAGAGAACTCTTGTAATTTAAGTGCTCTATATTATGAGCTATTTTGTAATCATTAATGCATGATAAAAATTAATAGAACAATATTAATTTTCTGAGTGTTGTAGCTCTCTGTTCTGTGCTTTTTTTTAATTTTATTTTTCTGTCTTTGTCCAACAAATTGGTATCAGAGCTATTAAGATTGTGGGACTTCTTGTAGGTCAATTCTAGATCAAAAGATCAAAGCATAGCTATTTAGAAAAAAAATAGTAGAGATCATATCATATCATGGCAACAAGAAGCAACATTAGTAAGCCCCAAATTCCTATTTTCAATGGTAAGAATTGTGATTTTTAGGCAATTAAAATGACAACATTGTTTTGGTCACAAGATGTTTGGGATTTGGTAGAAAATGGTTTTGTAGAACCACAGGATGAGGCCGCCTATCAGGTATTGTCGTAAGCAGAAAAAGATTAGCTTAGAGATTCCAAAAAAAAAAAAGATGCAAAACCTCTATTCCTAATCCAACAGGGAATAGATCAGTCCATCATTCCTAGAGTTGTAGTTGTGATGAGATCTAAGATGGCATAGAAAATTTTGGAGACAACCTATCAGGAAAATACAAAGGTGAAAGTAGTTAAACTACAATCTCTCAGGAGAAATATTAAAATATTGCAAATGAATGATTCAAAATCAGTAGATCAATTTATGAGTCAAGTCATGAATATTATAAATCAAATTAGATGTAATGGAGAAGAAATGTCATATCAAAAGATTATAGATGAAATTCTCAGGAGTTTACCTAATAAATTTGATGCAATAGTTGTAGCAATTGAGGAATCCAAACATTTGGCACAATTATCAGTAGATGAATTAATGGGATCTTTGTTGACACATGAATCTAGAATTAATAGAAATAACAATACCTCTCTTGAGAATGCTTTTAAGTCTCAGGTATCATTTAGAAGAGGAAGAGAAAGAGAAAGAGGAAGGTCAAACTTCAGAGGAAGAGGCAAAGACAGATATGGAAGGAGTAACCCAGATCAAGGTGAAAACTATAATCAAAATTACAATAGAGGACATGATAACAATCACCTCCAACAACATTCACAATGTTTTGATAAATCTAACATTCAATGTTATTATTGCAAAAAAGATGGACATTATACAAATGAATGTAGAAAGAAACAATGAGATATGGACAAACAGAATGCTAATTACCCAAATTAATCTAATTCTAGAAGTTTATTCATCACATGTCATTTTTCTCAAGAAAGTGCTAAGGATATTTGGTTTTTAGATAGTGGATGCAGCAATCATATGACAAAGAATAAAGAATTATTTTCTAGTATTGATGATTCCATAAAATTAGAAGTGAAATTGAGAAATGGTAATAAAGTGGTTGTAATGGGTAAATGAGTAATAAATGTTTTTATGGAAAATGGTGAAAGAAGATTTATTCTTGATGTTTATTTTGTACCTAGATTAAAGCATAATCTTATGAGTGTTGGACAGTTATTGCAGAAAGGTTACAAGGTATCTTTTAAGGATAATGTTTGTATGATACTAGATAGATTTCCAAATGATAGGTTGATTGCAAGAGTGGAGATGAGCATGAATCATATGTTTACCCTTCAAATTTAGTGCATGCAAGGAGATGAGGAAATCAATTTCAAAACTATGTATTTAGACTAATCATGGCTATAGCATTTGAGGTATGGACATTTACATTTTGGAGGTTTGAGTTTGTTACAGAAGAAAAATATGGTGAATGGATTGCCACCAATAGAGAAGCCAGGTAGTTTATGTGAGATTTACATTTTGGCAAAACAACATAGAGAGAGTTTTCCAGTAGGAGTTTCATATAGAGCAATGGTATTATTGGAGCTAGTTCATAGTGGCTTATGTGGACCAATGCAAATTCCATCATTTGGAGGTAGTACTTATTTTCTAACCTTCATTGATGATTTTAGCAGAAAGACTTGGATATATTTTTTCAAGGAGAAGTCTGAAGCCTTTGGAAAATTCAAAGAATTCAAAGCTATGGTGGAAAAGCAAAGTGCCCATTACGTCAAGGTAGTTAGATTAGATAGAGGAGGTGAATATGTGTCTAATGAATTTCTAGATTTTCGTAGATACCATGGCATTAAAAGGGAACTTACTACAAGGTACACACCTCAGCAAAATGGTGTAGACAAAAGGAAGAATAGAACAATCATGGAGATGGATAGAAGCATGTTGAAGGCGAAACATTTATCAAATGAATATTAGGTAGAAGCAGTAGCATGTGTAGTATATATTCTGAATAGAAGCCCAACAAAGAGTGTCAAGGATTAAATTCCACAAGAAGCTTTGAGTTGTAAGTTATGAGAAAAAATAACTTACATAGTTTAATCCAAAAGCATTCATTACAACACCATGGACTGTGGAAAACTAATGAACTCCATAGAGTAAATCATTTCAGAATTTTTGGTTGTATTGCATATTCTCTTATACCATCTGAATTGAGAAGAAAACTTGATTATAGAGGTGAGAAATTCATTTTTATTGGGTACAATGAAGAATCAAAAGCTTATAAGTTGTATAACCTCATTTCAAAGGAAGTGATTAGTAGCAGAGATGTACAATTTAAGGAAGAAGAAGCACGAGATGGGAGCATTGATAGAACAATCACAATTGGAGCACCATTCCTCAAAGTGAAGAAGAATCCAAAGAACAAAATTTGCAAGGTGGTCAATCCACTGCACAAGCAAGAACAAGCACTCCAATATGAACACCAAGAAACTTAGCACAAGGTGAATCATCTGGTCATGCATGTCATCCTACTCCCAACTCACAATTAAGTGGTTAATTATATCCTACACTTGCCTCCTTAAGGTCAAAGTATAAAGAAAAGAAAATAAGAAGGATGAAGGAAATTTATGATCAAGGAGAAGAAAATTTAGATTTGTGTTCAATTTTTTCTTTATTCTCACATGATCCTCTGTATTTTGAAGAAGCAATTAAAGAGGAATATTGGATAAAAGCTATGGATGAAGAGATAGATTTTATTGAGAGAAATCAAACATGGGATCTAATTGGCGTACTTGAAGGTAAGGATTGCATAGGAGTCAAACGGGTTTATAAGAGAAAATGTAATGTAGAAGGTAAGATAGAAAAGCACAAGGCAAGGTTAGTAGCAAAAGGTTTTACACAACAACATGGGATTGATTATAATGAAATATTTGCTCCAGTTGCTAGACTTGATACTATTAGAATGGTTTTGGCAATAGATACTCAAAATAGTTGTAAAGTATATCAAATGAATGTCAAATCAGCTTTATTGAATGATTTTCTAGATGAAGAATTGTATTTGAAACAACCACCAGGTTATGAAGTGCATGGACATGAAAACAGAGTCTATAGATTGAAGAAGGCTCTTTATGGTCTCAAGCAAGCACCAAGAGCGTGGTATAGCAGGATTGATTCATACATGACAAACAATGGATTCAATAGAAGTAGTAGTGAGCCCACATCATACACAAAAATCAACAAAGAAGGTCAGATTTTTGTTGTGTGTTTGTATGTTGTTGATTTGATTTTGACTGGGAATTTTTCTGTAGACACATTTAAATCAGCAATGAAGAAAGAATTTAAGATGATAGATTTGGGATTAATGAAGTATTTTTTAGGCATTGAAGTTGTACAATTATATAAAGGAATTTTTATTTGTCAAACTAAACATGCAAAGGATGTGTTAAGGAGGTGATGAATTATAATTCAGCACCTACACCAGTTGTTAGAGGGACTAAAATTAGTAAAGATGACAAAGCGCTTGATGTTGATTTTATAACATTCAAAAGATTAGTTGAAAGTTTGATGTATATTACAACTACAAGACCAGATATCATGTATGGGATTAGTTTAATCTCAAGATTCATGGAGTCACCAAAAGACTCACATTGGCAAGTTGGAAAGAGGATATTGAGATATGTGGTAGGAACAAACAAAATATGGAATTTTATATTCCACAACTAATGATTTTGGTTTGATTGGATATACTGACAGTGCTTTTGCAGGTAGCATTGATGAAAAAAGAGTACTTCTAGATATGTCTTTCACTTTGGAATAGATGTGGTCTCATGGGCATCAAAAAAGCAACCCATAGTGACACTTTCATCAGCTAAAGCAGAGTACATAGCAGCCACATCAATAGTATGTCAAGCAATTTAGATGAGGAGAGTATTGATAGATTTATTGTAAGCACAAAAGGAGTCAACACCAATCTTTTGTGACAATAAATCAACATTTACATTGTCAAGAAATCATGTTTTTCACAAGAGGAGAAAGCACATTGATACAATATTTCATTGTGAACAATGGATAAATACATTTGGATTTTTGCATATCTGAAGACCAATTGGAAAATATATTCACAAAAGTATTAGCAAAGGAGAATTTTGAGCATCTAAGATAGAATTCAGGCATTGTAAATGCTGAAGTAGTTAGTGGTAAAAATTAAGGGGGAGTGTTAGAACATGGAGGAATTTCTCCCAAAATAAATCATGCAAGTTAATTTATTAGTTTAATTTCAGTTTAGAGGAGAATAAAATAATTTTGCATGATAGTTATTTTTAGACTTAGAGTTTAAGCAATTTGCATGTAATCAGCATCTTAATTTTAGAGAACTCTTGTAATTTTAGTTCTCTATATTATGATGTCTTTTGTAATCATTTATGCATGACAAAAGTTAATAGAATAATTTTAATTTTCTAAGTGTTGTAGCTCTCTGTTGTGTGCTTTTTTTTAATTTTATATTTTGGTCTCTGTCTAGCAAAAACTTCTAGTTTAATGCTCATCTCTCTCCAAACCTAGCACAAGGAATGCAAAGTAGATGTAATACAAATTTTAAAAATTGCACCCAAATCCAATACAAACTTCAACATACTATAGGATTCAATGCATCCATGCATCTCTAACTTATCAATCAATGATTAGAAATTTCAAAACAACTGCATCATCCTGCAAATAATGTGTGAGTGTTAATGGTCAGCCACATCCAGAATAAAGTTCTCCAAATAATACAATTACAAGAACAAGTGAATAAAGCTTGGTGGTCTAGTTTATTGTAATAAATAGGATTGAGGAAGAATGAGGTGGCCAATAAAAGTAGCCATAACCATAACCACCTAGGGCAATTTGAGAAGTGACCATGTCACATCTCCAATGTGTGACACAGATCAATATGGTCAACATCTTCTTTGGATAACCATGATGAATATTCATCAAGGATTCCTCTCCATTAGACCAAGTATTCTTAATACTACCTATTTCATGTGCTCCTTCCCACATGGCTATCTAAGATTTCTTCAATTTCTTCTTTCTCTAAAATAGGTGCAAAGATATTGCATTGTCCTTATGTTTGTTTGTCTTTTGTACTTCCTTCATAATATTCTATCAAATATGTAATATTGAACATAGGTGAAACATTCATCCCACTTGGAAACTTAACTTCATAGGCATACCCTAATTCATGTTTCTTCAAAATGTTACAAGGTCCAAATTTCATCATCTTGAGTTTATTATATGTTCCTATGGGAAATCTCTCTTTTCTTAGATGGACCACAACTTCTTCTCCAACATTGAATTCTTTGAATCTTCTTTTCTAATCTACCTTCTCCTTATATTGATCATTCATTTTATGGATATGTTTCATTACTTCCTCATGTAGATTCTTCATGTGTTCTACAAAATCTTTTGCATCCACACTTTTCTTCTCCCCCTTATCCATCTTTCTCAATTCTAAAACATTTCTGATACTCTTGGTTCCCAAAATGACTACATCCTAAAACACTTTACAATAACCTAGGCTAGGGGTGTCATTAGGGTGATTAAAAGAGGTTTATTCATAGGTTAAGGGTGATTTTGGCCAACTTACAGGAGTGGGTAGACTCTTCTACACTTCAATCTTAGCTTACACTCTAGAGGGATATTCCAAGGGGTATACATTAGTAGGTATTGACTTCAAAACTAGAAGAACAACTAAAAATACCTGAACAACCAAACCTAAATCATTTTCTTGGCCCCAAAGATTGTCACTAAACTAAGAACAACTGGTTGTCACAAAAAACCCTTATATAACTAATGAAAGCAATCTTACTGAATGAGGATGTCTATAGAACTACTATTGCATTTAATAATGATAAACTATTTTGATTATTTGAAAAGATTTGGTGATCATAGGCTTCTTAGATCAGTTCCTATCCATTGGAATGTAGAGTTTCATGTTTATCAAAGGAAAATAATTTCAAGAAAATGTATAACTACCTATTTGAAATGTTCAAATGCACTATAATCAATATCAAACCATGAGAATACTTAATAATCCAATGCTATACAACATTTTTCCATATGTAATACTAAAATGACCATTTACAAAACCTAAAAATGGATTAAGAACTATCACATTCATTCAAATCATATTTTACAATCATACTACTAAACATAGAAAGATAAATTTCTTACTACGATAGAAATTTCCTAAAAGAACACTTATAGTAGTGGAGAAAAATAATAATACAATATAAAGATTACAATATATTAACATAAACTTCTACTAATTTGCTTCCTAAAGAATAGAAACTAAAACTGGTGTTTATCCTAAAAATGCCTCTAGATCTTGGTGCATGTAGAGAAAACTACCCAAATGACCAACCCGTAAAACATCAAAAAAACATGCATATATAGCAATCTAGGTGCTGAACTCAAACAATACACACACTCATGTTGTGTTAAATTTGGCCTATGGCCTTGTCAGAAAGTCTAAAAGATTGAAAGCATGTGCATACCTTGACAATTCTAAAACTGGCAGGAGAAGATTAACCACATGCCTTGGGTACCTGGAGCATTAAAGAGGGAAGGCTAAATTTATATTTTGGTACCTGCAAATCTATTTCATCCACTTTTTCCTAGACACATTTAAGATATTACTATTTAATCACCTACATAATCTTGGTCTGCAAAACATTAATGCTAAGTACCAATCCTCTTGCACAATCCTGCAATCATGGTACAATTTTTGGAAATCATATCTTCAAATATTTTACAACAATTTAAAAGTGTTGTCTTTTAATTTTCTCCTTTTAGACATCCTTTGAATCTGAATATACGTAAAGAATTCAAAAATCTGCTTGGTTGATCTTCATATGTCATCTTTTATTTTATGCCATTTCCTTATTGGCTAGTTTGTTAGTCAGCAAATTGTTCTATTGGTGAACTTTCAAGTTTGTGAACTCACCATGGAGAATTCTTCCTTTTCTTCCTTCACCACCTCATTCTCCTTATTTCTCTCTACCTTTATGTCCCTTTGTTGGAAAAAACCATTTTGGTGAAACCTTTATCAACGAAACCAATGGTTCACTAACTAAAATTTCTATTGACCAAGTCTTCAACTTCCCTTTCATTTCCTTAGAAATTCTTCTTTCTTCAGTCCCTTCTCTTTAGCGGATCTTCCTTCTATTGGTGAAATCTTCATTAGCAAAATCTTCCATCAATGAAACTTATGGTTCGTGAACTAAAAAAATTCTCCAAAAATGTTGTGGACTTCTTTCATTAATTTTCTCTATCTTTCAAGCCTTTTCCTTCGCCTCTTCACCATGACAGCAAATCGAGAAATCAGGGAAACAGTGAACCAACAAACATTTGTTGGTGAAATTAGTGGTTCATGAACCAACTGATTCACTCATAAAGACAACACTTTAACAAATCTTCAAAGGAAGAAAAACATAAAGAAATGGGGAATAGTTACTTAGAATTTTTTGAAAGAAACCCATATAAATTGTCTTAGATTGGATCTAAATAATGGGTTTAAACTGCAAAAGCAAAAAGTGGGATTTTTGATGGATTTTGGGGAAAATGTATGCATGTCTGTGAGCTAGTTTTTTACAGGTTCCAATATTGGCTCTAGTTGGGAATGTGTGACAAATAATTTCATAACATGGATCTTAGATCTTTGGACAGATTAAAAACACAAAACACTACACATAGAAACAACACATAAACAAAACACAACACCATCAAGACCAACAGTGGTCAAGACAACCTGAGGTCAAAAAACAAAATATATAACTTGACTGCACATTCAAAAATTGTAAGGGGAACATTACTTATGAAAAGTAAAGGTTCAAATGTTGTCCATGAATGGGCAACTCTAGAAGTTCTCCCTCCACATTTCTGATATAAAAAGTGTCCTGGCCAACCTTTTCATCAATTTGATATGGGCCCATCCATAATAGTTCAAACATACCATGCCTAACCTTGTCTTTTGACTTTACAGTCAAGAGGAGAACCAAATCACCAATCTGAAAGCATCTTTTAAATGTTCTCTTATTGAATAAATGCTCAACCTTTTGTTGTTATAACAAGTTTTTATCATGTACCACCTCCTAGATTCATCCAACTCTCTCAACTCGGGCATGCTCAATGAGAAAGCATCATCCCCACATTCTTCTATTTGCTATAGTAGTTGATACATAGGCAATTCTAGTGGCATTAGCATTTTGGCCTCTAGCCCATATACCAACTCAAAGAGATTCTTTCCTGTAGCACATTTGTAAGTGATCCTTGTAGCCCAAAATACATATTTTATCTTGTCATCCCACTTTTTCTTGTTCATTTCTAGAGTTCTCTTCAAAATTTTCATGAGGCTCTTATTGTTGGACTCAGCTTGTCCATTACTTTGGGGATGATATGGTGATGACTGAATCACCTTGATCCCATATTTGGAACACATATCCACTATGTCTTGAGATCTAAGACACATGGCATTATCTGTAACAATTATAGATGGCACGCCAAATCTAGTTATCGCATTGTTCACAAGGAACTCAATCACTACTTTGGATGTAGCATTTCAAGTTGGAACTTCTTCAACCCATTTTGTAAAATAATCAGTTGCCAACAATATCCACTTGAATCCATGCCTAGATTTCTCTTGTATTTATCTAATGAAGTCAATTCCCCATTATTGGAAAGGTGCATCAATTGTGATAGGCAAAAGGGGTAGTACCCTAGCAAACTTCATCTTACTAGGAAAATGTTGGCAAGCATTACATTTTCTGACTTGTTTTACAACATCTCTGAAGAGGCTCAACCACCAAAAACCTTCCCTAATAATCTTATGGGCTATGGTTTTCACATGGAAGTCCTGCCACATATTCCTTGGTGATATTCATCAATAACTTCCTCAGATTGTTACTGGTCTAGACACTTCAATGATAGTCCTTCATAATTTCTCGACATTAAAACACCTTGGATCAAAATATACCTCTGAGACTAGAGCTTAAGTTTCCTTTGCTGAGTTACATTCATGCTTGGGGGACAATGCATGTTGATAAGATAAAAGATAATATCTTTATACCAGGGATTATTTGTCAATGTACACACATCAAAGATTGAACAAAATCTACCTCATTTATCCCAACTACCTCTAAATTGGAATTAGCCATCAACTTAGCTAAACCCTAACCTCTAACTAGTTTCATGACTTTTACCTCAATATCATATTCTTGGATTCTATTGATCCATCTGCATCTTCCTCTAGAAGCTTCCTGTTATATGCAAATATCCTTCACAATTGAATGGTGTACTGCATATGCAATTGTAAGATAGGGTCTAAAGTTTTTTACTGCCTTAACCAAAGCATATGCATGTTTTTCTATAATTGAATAATTCAATTCAATAGCCTACAAAGGCTTGCTAAAGAATCCTATTGACTGCTCAAATCCATCATCATTCTTTTGCAACAACATAGCAACAATATTATAATATGAAGCAAAAGAGAAGAGATGGAAATGCTTTGTATAATCTGGGCTTCCCAATACTAGTGTTGCAAGTATGTGTAATCAGTGTTGTCATTGATGTCAACAATCTTGTGTTGTCATTGGTGTCAACTGTGTCATTTTTGTGAGTTGCTTATGGTGCAAGAATATGAGTAGCTAGTGTTGAGTGGATACTGTCTCTGAGATGAGGTTGTTGCAATGGTGTGAGCTATTTGGTCAAGTTGCTTTGTTGAAGATAATGTGGTTGCTTTGAAGAGATTCTAAAGTTTTTAGGAATATGTTTTTTTTGGTTAGTTTCCAAGTACTTTTGAGATTATTTGATTAATAAAGGAAACAATGTGTTGAAGTGGCATTTCGACTCACAGAGTAGCTTCTAGTTTTGCTTTGCATTTCCTCTATGTTAAAGATATGTATTTGTGGTTTTGATGTGTTGCTAAGAGATATTAAGAGTTGTTAAATTCTAAATTTGGTGTTCTAGTTTGTTGTGTAGAGAAAGTAATGTTCACTAGTGTGTGGACTATGTTTCTGAGTTGTGCAGAGGTGTCTGGGAGAGATGTCTTTGCTCCACATTTCCCTGCAAAATGGTTTTAGGTCTTCCAGTTCTAGATTTGTGCTTATAAGGTTTATATATTTCTTCTATTGAAGTTGTTCCTAGTTTGGTGCTCTAGAAGTCATTTTCTAGAGATACAAAGCATGACAGAGATAGTTAGGCATGCTGGATAAACATGATAAGGATGTACGATAGGTGAAAGTAGTTGTGGAGGAATTTGTTGGTTTTCAGGATGTTTCAGGATGTTCGTGGAATACTCTAGATTATGGTGAAGCCTTGTATGTGGTATGTGATGCAGAGCATGGAGGATTCACCCAAACTAACACACTTCAAACAAATGACTTATCTCATAAACTTCCACTATGCTTTGATGAGACCAGCAAATAAGGTAAATTCAACATAATTTTCAGAATACAACTCAAAACCATGATCTAAAAACTTATTTAGATACCCTTTTTCCTCTTACACAATAAATTTCATATGCAATATAGGCTATTTTTAGACATATGCCTCAGTAGGTGACTGTTCTACTCTTCCCTAGGTTTTGAAATGGAGTGCCAAATAGGTTTTTGTGGCCATAACTTTCGACCTAGAATGGATCTCCAAAAACTCAAATCTGATTTGAATACCCATTTGTCCCTTACTTAACATATCTCAAAATGGGCAGGGGTTACTTTTGAAATTATGTTTCAAAATAGACTGGTACAGAGATGGAGACCCTTGTAGATCGTAGACCTACCCTCACCAAAAATGGCATAACTCACTCAATTCTTAATGAAAATTTCCCAAAAAAATAATAATATAAAACTAGACTCATATCTCCATATTTTCTCATTAGTTTCAAACTTGTACTTGGTCCGTACAATCCATACCATTCTAAACAAGATGACTGTTACATTGAAAAAAACTAGAAGTGTCAATCACTAAATTCATCATACCTTTCACAAAAAATAAGAAAAATTGATACAACCAATGCGAAAAGAATAGAGGTCTTTCTAAAAAATCCATTTTCATGCCATTTGGATTCTATACAGGGCCATACCAGCCTTGGGAAAAAGGAAAAAAAATAAAAAAATGTACAAAACTAAACTTTTATTTCATTTCTCTTCTCTAAACTTCATCTCTCCTTCATCTCTACCTTTTGCATGAAATGTCAAGGCATAAATAATGTCTTTACATCCATCTTAATTGTACCATCACTCCACTCTCTTTTACATGCAAAAAGAAGAGGCTAAAAATAGCCAAACCACTAACACTACTCAACATAGAAAGACTAAACTTAACCAAATCTTAAAACTCCACTACAAGTGACCTCTAAAGCATGAAGAGTGGTCTTTAATAGACCTTATTACATGACAAAATACTCAAAACACAACATAAATCAAATATTTACAAAATGGCTTCATAGAGGCATAAAGTCCATTAGGTTCTCTTGCACCATACTCCTGAGGGAAAGAAAATTCAAGTCCCATTGAATGCAAGTCACCTCTTTCTTCCTAGTCCTCCAATTCTTCCATAACCTGTACTTCATCTTTATAACTACTCATGGGTCCTTCTTCTTTTTCTTCTTCTTAAACCATCTCTTATGCATCATCTTCTCAACTTCAAGGCTCCAAAACTCCATTTCTTGTGCATATACCCCAGTAGCTTTATTTTTGTCTTCATCCTCATCATTGGAACACCATATGATAGCATATTCACCATTAGTGTAACCTACATCATACTCTTGCAAAGCTTCATATACATCATTAGAAAATAAATCTGAAACATCCTTATTAGCAATTTCATTATCAACAATAACTTGATCATGAATATCAACACCAACGTTATCAACAACCTTATCATCAGCAACTTGAGTATCAATATCAAATTTATCAGCAACCTCAACAACCATATCATTAATCTCAACATCAATATGCCATTCTATTGGTTCATCATCAAACAAAGAGGTTTGTTCATCTTCAAACACAACTGGAATATCATGCATCTAAACTTGTAACTTACCTTGCTCAACTCGAACAGTGGATTCAAACTTTACCTCTACCTCATTTGCTGCTATCCGTACTTGTCTTCTTCTTCTTTGCATAATCTTCTTGATGGGCCATGTAACCTTCTTCTTCACTAATAAGTGCCAACTTTGCAACTGCTGAACTATTCTTTCCATTTTTTTTTCCCATCTTTTCCACAACTTGCCTTAGTTCTCTTATATCTTTCTCAACCTCTATTTTCCTCATCTTTTCCTCTTTCCTCTTCCTCTCTTTTTCTTCTTGCTTCTTCTTTTGTGAACCACTAGACTATAAGTACCCTCTAAACAAATCCATCTCCTCTTCAAGAAAGTCCCTTTAACCTAGCTTCCTCTTGTATTTGCCTCACCTAGGTTTCTTCTCTTTTCCTCTACCTAGTCTTTTGGAAACAAGGTTCTCTCTTCAACCTGCACAAACACAAACACAAAACCAAACTCTCTCTATGTAGGCCATTACATCCATCTCTTTTTGTTTCAAGTTTTGCAACCTTCTGAAGGTTTGAATAGCATAATCTTTTGGAAGGAATTGACCCTTCACATTGGACACCATCTGGTCCCATGAACTAATTTTGGTTTTTCCTTGTCTTATTGTTTCTAACTGAACATAGTTCCACCATGTCAGTGCTGCTCCCTTCAACTTGGTCTTTTCCAGTTTGACTTTCTTCTCTTCAGGCATCTCTTTGTACTCAAAGTAGTTATCTAATGAATCAATCCAGTCTAGTACCTCCTCACTTTTCATCTTACCCTCATACATGGGCAACTCCATCTTGACATTAGTACTTTCTCCTTTCACAGTCTGTAGCATCTTCATAAACCTTTTTGCATCTGGATCCATCTCTTTCTCACTGGATCCCTCTTGAGGGTCTACATTCTCACCCTCACACTCTTGGTCACTATCTTCCTCAATGATCCCACCTCTTCTCAGGTTTGCTTCAATGGTTGTAAGTCTTGTTAGGACTCTTTCTTGAGATTCCTTCATCAATCTCACTTCTTTAGTGAGGACTAGACTATTCTTAGGAGGCATTTTGTACTAGAAAAAGAAATGGATTCTTAGAGCTCTAATCAAGGGGAATTGGCTTATGCCTACACTTGTACCTACTCCCATGCTTCACCACCTAGGGATGGCTCCATTCGGGGTGAGTGATATTGAGCTAGTGTGAGTAAGCTTTTAAATAGATGCTTCACCTAATTTGGATCAAATGAATATGCATGCCTCGCCTGGACGGTTGTCAAAGGGAAGGAAAGTGAGTACTCTCTATAAAGGTCTAGCCCTACTTCTACTCACAATCAAATGCCTTTACTTTCCCTTCCATTGGCTATGACAAAACATTGGAGCAGGTCAAGACGTTTTATCATTAGCCTAGGTTGTATAATGATGTGAAGAAGTTTGTGGAGAGTTGTGTGATATGCCAGAGGCCTCAAGGATAAAGTTCTAATGTACGTTTATATCAACCTTTACCAATACCCAATCAGCCATGGGAGTCCATCAGCATGGACTTCGTTCTAGGTCTGCCCAACACACAAAGAGGTTATGACAACATTTTTGTTGTTGTAGATAGATTTAGTAAGATGACACATTTCATTGCTTGTAAGTCCACTAATGATGCCTCTCATATTGCTGGTCTACTCTTCAATGAAATTGTAAGAATCCATGCATTGCCTTTGACAATAGTGTCTGACATAGATTCGAAGTTCATTGGTCACTTTTGGAGAACTTTATGGAAGAAGCTGGGAACAAATCTAACTTTTAGTTCTGCCTACCATCCCCAAACAGATGGGCAAACTAAAGTTGTAAATAGGTCTTTGAGAAATGTATTAATGTGCCTAACAAAGGAGCATAATCAGTCATGGGATCTACTACTACCCCAAGCTGAATATGCCTACAATGACTCTGTAAACAGGAGCATTGGAAGAACACCCTTTGAAGTAGTTTATGGTATGAAGCCAAGAGGCATTTATGAGCTGAGAGACTTAAGGGGAGTAGACAATAGGAGTGTACAAGGAGAACACTTTACCACATCCTTGAAGGAGATACATCACCAAGTCAAAGATACTCTTGAAAAGAGTGTTGCCAAGTATAGGGAGAAGGTTGATCTAAAAAGAAGAGATGTTCAATACAAAGTAGGTGACATGGTGCTGGCTCATTTGAGGAAAGAGAGACTACCTGAGGGAAGATATACAAAGATGATGATGAAGAAGATAGTCTAGGAGTCCCAGACAACACTGAGAGGGGGGGTGAATCAGTGTTGTGTAAATTTTCAAATCTTTTTGCAAACTCTAACTTTCAAAACACAAGGAGAGAAAGATATCATTGATTTATCAAACACATGTGCACAAGACTAAGAATGAAGAAAGAGAGAAAAACCTTATAAGTAAAGTATTAACATACACACATACAGATGAAAACAATATGAGACATAACACAAATTTGCACGAGTGGAAAACCCTCCTGGGGTAGAAAAACTACTCCAAAACTGCCTCACTGGCTTAACCTTGAAAATATCTTTACAAGCCTCACTGACAAATGGTCTTACTAACCTACAAGCCTCACTGGCATACTATTGTGCCTCACTGGCATCTCTCAATCAATCAGAACTGAAAATCTCATGTGCAAGAAGTGATTGCTGCTCAATCTAATTTGCACCATTCAAATCAACTCATCTGCAACATATATTTCATCATTTCAATCCTCTCGTATTTTATCCTTGAATCATCTAATTCACCTGATCAAGGAAACATCTCTCTTTACTTACAAATTAGTTTTTCATATTTTATACATTCATCTGTATTAACAAATTATTTCATCATTGATCTGCACACTCATACTACCTCAAATCAAAACACTTGTAGAGTCATTAAATATCATATGTCCTTTCACATTTAATTCGTTTCTGCTTTTTCAGTCTGCCTATTCAAATTCATCTTCTGCAAATCTTCATATTTATTGTCTTCAACAAAAATATTTTTAATCTTCCCTTGTAGAAGAAAATAAAATCTTTTTGATCATCTTCAAAAAGTCTCTTCATTTTCATCCTGAATATTCTTTTTGTATTCTCCAATCTCTGTATCTTCAATCTCTTCATATCAACCATGTTCACAACCTGTAAAAATTCTTCCAACCCTTCATATTCTGTGTACTCCAAAAACCTTTTTCAATTTCAATTAGATCAAAAGAAAATCTTTAATCAATTTTATCAATCACCAAAACTCTTTGCAAATTCTCTGCATATTCCTGCAAAACAAACTCTTTATCTTCTCAACACTCTTCAATAATAATATCCATAAAAATTGTCTTCAAAAATTCTATATCCAATCTGCCTTGTAAAAAAAATCTCCTCAAAAAAATCCTAATATCATCTCTTAGAGTTGCTAAATTAGAAAAAACAATTTCTAATTTTTTTTTTTAAAACTTATCACCACAAAAAGAATTGATAGCTTTTTAAAAACTCTCCATTTTTATGGGCCGACCACTTAGTATTTAAACAAATTTTCTAAAAAAACTAAAGCCATCAAAGGCTTAGTGATTTTGCATCCATAATAGAAACTTTTAATGCATATATACTAAGCTCCCCTAAAAGGTGATTTGATGCCTTAATAAAAACTTAAGTTAAACTCTCCAAGGCATCAGGCTATTAAAGCATTTGAAATGTTTTCAAAACATTTAAACAAAAACCCGCTCACGCTTCCTCCTTATATAATATGCATCCACTTTAGGCTTTTTGCCTGCGCATTAAAAATTCAAAGGAGACCGTTGATCTTACAAGGGCACCATCGCATCAAGAGTTGTGACCGCTGCTAGCGGTGGAGAGAACTAAGGGGGCTGGTGCTCATACGATGTATAGACCCTTTAAACAACCACTTAAGTGGCCCATGACCTGTGAGATAGGTCAACACACTTTTATAACAAAAAGAGCCCATTTGATATGACGTTTAGTCTAGGGCTTTGAGGAAGTGTTTTATGATCTTTCAAATAGATCTTGCACTCTTTAACCATGTCAAATACATCTTGAAATTGACCCACTAAAAATTTGCTGCATCAAAACATTTCTGAACATTTAATCATCCTTGAATCTATAATATGAATGTATCTGCATGAATGATGTCTATATAAAAAGACCATTTGAAACCTATCTCCTTGTCATGTGATTCAAACAAGAGTGATATGCCATTACCATAGATGACATTGTGACCAACATTTGACATCATTAACCTTGTCATGAACTTGATGAACAACAACACAACACACATCCATTAACATTCTATCAACCCTAGTACTTGCAACAACACACAAGATGATACTCCTGATGATGTACTCCTGCAACAACTTCACACATCTTTTGAAGACACCACACTATATATGAAAGATATACACTAATCGACCCAACTTACAACACTTATTATGTCCAAATGAACAACCCCTGAATGATCTTCCTAATAGAGTGAACAATGTGAGAGACATGATCTTGAACAACATGTGTCAATAGTGCAGGCCACCCTGATGATACCTTATGAAGATGCACACTAACTCTGATGATCATCATTGTTCCAACCTTGATAACCAAGCATTAGATGTTTACAAGATCAACCCAAGATCCTACAAGACCTTTTTGACATCAATGACAATATGACACCATTAGATAGGACCTTGCAAAGTGGTCCACAAGTTTGGTCAGAATGCTTATGAGATAGAACTCCCTCCTAGAGTTGCTATCTCCCCCATTTTCAATGTTGTAGACCTGTATCCTTTCAAAGGATCTAATGGTGTAGATGAAGAATCTGAAGAAGTTACTGATGAGGATTGGATAAGGGATCTTCAACCTAGTCAGCTAGTGAAACATGAAACTATTTTGGACACAAGAGAGGTTAAGAGGACAAGAAACAAAGTCTATAATGAACATTTGGTGAAATGGCATGGTTTGCCAATTGAAGTTGCTACATGGATGACAGAAGAAGATATCAAATAGCATGGAGCCTCTATCTAAGAGCTCATTTCATCAGGACATTGAAATCTTTTTACCCCAGTTGTATGGTGTAGAGACCACCATAGTCAATTTTGGCTTGTATGCTCACTAGGAGCCTTAAATTTTGGATTTTATGCTCATTATGAGCCTAGGTGAAGTTATGTATTAGTTTATTATTATAATAAGGTCTGAGTCAGACCACTCTCTCTATTCTATAAGTCAATATTGTAGTGGAACTACAAATAGCATGTGCTATGTTTAGAAAAAATAGTCATAAGGCTAAAATTAGTGAAATTAGTGGGAAATTAGTATTCCTTTTTTCCTTTTGGATAGAAAAAGAATCTTGCATGATGGGAAGAGATGAATTTGCATTGTATTTATCTCTTGGAGCTCATGAATAGAGGGAGATTGAAGTTTGAAGGAATAAAATAATAGAGAAGACTATTTTTGCTGTTTTTTTCCTATGTAATCTGCTGCTCTTGTGTGTGGTACATGCCCATATAGCCATTTCAAGGGCTCTCACATTTTGGATGTTGTAAATGCATGTTTTACCTTTCACTTAAATCTTATTAGGTGCCTTGACATTGTAGGAGAAGAGAGAACAATTCGTTGTCCCAGTTTTGCTATTTTGAAGAGGGTTTGGTAGGATTTTAGGAGTTTGATGGGGTTCTGACCCAAATCATTGAGTTAGAGCCCCAAAATGAATTTTTTGGGTTTGTATATGTGTATTATAAAATGGATTTTGTGTGCAGGTGTAGGGGAGCAATCCAAGACAAGTTTTGAGGAAGATTTGGCTTGATATCTCTATGTATTAAGCCATTGGTGATAGCTAGAGGAAGATTTAGTTAGAAGACTAGTTTGAAATGCCCATAGAGGTCCAAAACCTATTGAATCCATATATTGTCAATCCATACTAAGTTCTAGAATTAGTTAGGAAGTTACGGGTCATCTTGGTAGCATACTTCCTTTGTAAACCTAGGGCTAATTGCCCCATGGAACAACATGTATAGTCATTTTTAGAGGCTTGTGTTCCAAAACAAAGTACCCTACATGTCAAGTATGTTATAGAGGGAATTAATGGGTATGTAAAAAGCTAAATATTTCTAGGATTTGTTTGGAAAGTTTTGGAGTTAAGCCATCTAAACCGCATTTCTAGGGCTACAAGGAAAATAGGTCATTTGTGCAGGAACGATTGGAAGGACAACTTGCCAGGTAAATTTATGAGTTTGATAAGCCTCCATTGGTCAAATGAACATGTCTCATGCCCTCCCCAAATTCTAAAATTTATCACATGTGTCCAAACCAAGTTGGATTCAAGAATGGAGGTTGAGGTGTCTTGATGTGCAAGTTTGTTGTCCCTCTTTCCAAGATCAGTCACTCATGTTTGTGAGACTTGATAAGTGTTCCCCTATTTTGCATCAGTCTATAAGTCATTTTTATGTTTTAGGAAGCATGTACTTAAAAGTTCATTATGTTAACACAGGTTTGGCCAACCTTGGGTATTTACACTAATTAAAGAGTTGTTGTGGTGATTGTGAAAGTGTGGAGTAGTGTGCTTAGATGAATTTAGGTCCAAGATAAGATGTGTTGTGGTCTGCCTTCATTCCTTTCCATCATGGGAGTGTTTACATCCAGACCTAATTTGAATCTTTTGTGTTAAGGTGTAATGTTGACCTTAGAGAATGTTCTCAAGGTTGAAGATAGTATAAAAAAGTGTCAAGGGATTGTGATTGAGTGTGTGTATGCTATGAATGTGATGTGAATAACAGTGTGAATGAAAATGTAATGTGATAAGTGTTTTTGACCTCTTTTGGATCTAATTGTTCAATAAGAGGTGACACAAAAAGCTTCACAAATTCATAATCATCAGAGGTTTCAGTCACAAATGGGTCCATGCAGATATGGGGATTACCCTCTGAGCATATACCTCAAGATCATATAGTTTCAAATGCATGTGTTGTAGGAAAAGCTAGTAGTTCTGATACAAAATTAAATGAAAGAGGTATGATGAACACATGAATGTCTACACATTTTGGAAGTTGGTCAATTGATGAGTCAACGCGTAAGCTATATACTTCATGAAATCAAACTTATACTCTTGCATCCATGTGACTGTCTTGAGATGAAAAATAGCCCCATGTTTCCAATCATGTACATTTGCATCCTCATCTTGTCGAAAGATGAATGCTAGCATTGAACCTGAATCTTGTACATTTGAAGTTAATCAATATAGAAGAAGGAGAAGAGATGGTAACTTAGCATTGTTTTCATTAGGACACAACTCCCTATTTAAGAAGCCCTGCTTGTAGTGCCCCTCCATTCTCACTTTGGATGAGAAGGTGGTCCGGCTAAGGATCATGAAGAAGAAGGTAAAATACTCAGAATACTTAGGGTATGATAGACATGTTGATGGTAGGCTTACTATTATGATGTAGTTGATGACACTCATTGATGTTTATTATGATGACATTGTTTATACTTTATGATTAGTACATTATGCTTATGTTGTGATTAGTTATAGGTTAATTGATTATGTAGATTAGTTTTACTACGTGATTAATGTGATTATATGTCCATGTGTTATCTGGTTGTTTATTTACTAATGAATTTGTTTAATGTGGATACTTGTGATGTGTTTTGTGAAGGGATAGTGTAGTATTACTCATAATGAGTACCCTACTATGCTGTGATTCCCTCTCACTATGTGCCTGCTTGGATGATTATATGTATGTATTCAACACTTTTGTTTGCTACAGGTTGCAGGTACCAGGCATCGACTCCACCTGAATTGGTAGGTCTAAGCATGCCTTCATACCAATGGAAGTTATTGAATGGAGATAACATATGGTCCCCTAGCCTAACCATCATCCTTAAAGAGGATGAGTATTCGGTTGTGTACACTGTCAGTGTTGTCAGTTTAGTCATGATAGTCAGTCACTATTGTGGTGGTCTTGTTTTCTGATCTCGCATAGTAGTTAGGTATGGTTTGACAGTTGGGTTATCTTGTTGGTATTATTTTGGTTATTGTTGCCTTCAAATAAAATAATTAGTTATGAAGCATTTTTGTTAAATAAATAAATATAAATGTCCTTATGTAAATTTAGTTTACGAAAAATATATTATTCTAGAAATTAAGTTAATAAATAATAATAATAGTAATAAATATAATTGCAACTAGAGATAAATAAATAAATAATATTTATGTGTTACCATAAAATATATTTATCTTGGTCTGGTTGTAAAATGTTTAAAATAGCAAACTGTAAGATATTGTTCATGTAAGAGTTATTGCCTCTTGTGGGGGGGAATCTTTTGGAAGATTTTACGAGATTTATTTCGCTAAAAATAGGGATTTTTTGGGATGTATTTAGGGGGGAGATTTCTCTCTCATAATAATCTTCAGTAGATGGAACTTTTGGGGGGATACTAGTTTGTGGTTGCAACAGTTGAACCTGACATCGAATCTTCAGCCCAGTCAAGCAAGCGAAATTAGGTTCCTTTGGTTCTAATTTCTGTCTCATTTTTCTATTGAAGAAAATGTTTGATTTATAATTTTTCCTATTGATGGTAATTTTCTTGAGAGGTATGAACCCTTTTTATCAGATCCAATTGTGCATGTCTGTATCATTTCATTTCTGGGAATCACTTATTGATGTGACTGTCTATCTCTCGCCCATTTCATCTATGTTTTTACAGTCTATTACGTTAGCCATAACTTTAATTTTATAAACTGGGTTCCTCTAAATTTTTTACATATGGTGCACAACCTAGTTCCTAAAGCATATCCAAAAATTGTCCATACCCAGTTTGTCTTTTTTGAGATATGAATGTTTTGTGACTGTCTACCTCTCAGCCATTTCATCTATGTTTTAGTAGTCTATTACGTTAGTAATAACTTTATTTTTATGAACTGGGTTCCTCTAAGTTTTTGATATATGGTGCAAGACCTTGTTGTCTAAATTATAGGCTAAAATTGTCCATACCCAGTTTGTTATTTTGGAGATATAAATTGTTTTTGACTGTCTACATTTCACCTATTTCATCTCTGTTAAAATAGTTAGTTGCATCACCAATAACTCTATATTTTCAAATTGGGTTTCTCTGAAATTTTTATATAATATTTATCTCTTACCTATGAAAACTATATCCAAAAGAGTTAGTATTACCCAGTTTGTCAATTCAAAGATATGTATCAATTAGTGACAGACATTCCTATGTCATCTTGATTGTTGTTATTAAATCTACAAATCTATTCTATTCATATCCTTTAATCATTGCATTTCATAATTTGACATCTCTTTGAGGCAATTTGCTGAACAGTTAATGCACTTTGTCTATGCTCTCACTTTTACATACATGTCTACTACAGCATTTCCTTTTTGAAGTCTTTTATCATTATCAAAACATTCTATATCTATATTCTTTCTGATATAGTATTTGTTCTTGCATATCTTAGTCAATCATATTAGTATGTTTCTTTCTTAGTGGTTTATTTTAGTGCTTTTGAACATGATATTTGGTTATCTGAGGACTAATTATTGTTTTTAAGATTCTTTTCTTAAGATTTGAAATTAGCAATATAGTCTAATCCAGATTTAATAATAGAAACATAACTTAAAAGATTTTGGAAATCATACATGGGGTAGTGATTATGAAAATATTTATGTTGGAATTGAATTATATTATCTTAAATGCATTAGAAATAAGATAACGTTTATCAAGTTATATCTTTTATCTGAAAATTAGATAATGGTAGAAGGAAAATGAATTAAATTGGATGATAATTTGTAGACTTATTGTGTTTGAAGGGAATAGAATCAACCTAGTTCTAATTTAAGGTAGAAGTATCAATTTTGGGTTTTAATTGGGAATCATTTAATGATGAGTCATTGATAATAGTCCATGACTTTCAACTACTAAATGTTAACCTTGCAATTAGTCTAAGTAAGACTCTTAATATTATCTATTGCCAATAGCATAGGAATGGATTGAATATTGTTACTTATGGCACTTATATCATTTGATCATATTAGTAACTGTTACTAGTAGTTAGAATAATATTGTTCTATATTGTTGAGATAGATTCACTTTATGTTTGTTGGATGATTGACCATGATTGCAATTAATGTTGCATTCTTCAAGACCCATTATTACTGCATCAGATCATGTGTTGCATCTGTGGTTTTGTTTTTGAAGTATTGATGAGGAATTGTGGTTTATGATGTATTTTGGAAGTGATTCTGATGTGTGACCATTGCATTTAAATGGTGTCATGCATTGTGTTATTTGGGGAAAGTGGTTTCCAGAGGCCTAGGAGAGTGTGATTGTGTGGGGGTTGGCTATGTGTGCATCATGTGAGTTAAATGAAATGTATTCTTGAAATATGGTTTCTTATTCATGTTGGAATGTTACATGTGCAAGATGGTTGTGCCTTGCTCAGTCTACCAATACATTTGATTATATTGATATGCAAGAAGGTAAATGTCTTGCAATGTATTTGAGCACTTGTTGTTAGGATAGTAATGTTTTGCTTGATGGATAGGGTTTACTAGATGCAGGGAGGGGAGTGGATTTTAATGTGGGGTCGGTGCCCAAAGTGGCTTCTAGGATAACCCATCAGAAGTTTTTAATCCAGTGATAACTTAATGATAAATTTAGAGGGTTGGGTAGTTTCCACACTAAATAAGATAATTGGATGCCTCACCCATGCCTGTAGTGCTTGTTCATGCTAAGGATGGGATGAGAAGGCTATGGTTGGCATGATTGACCTCCTTGTCTCCATGAGAGGATGTGTCGGTTCCACATGTGTCACCCTATGGGGCCGGTGCCTAGAGAGAGGCTGCCAAGATAAACATAGATGGGGGCCAGTTTCTAGAGAGAGATAACCTGGATAAGCCATGCTAGGACCATACAATGACACTTTCCCTATTGCAGCCTAGCATTCCCTAATTGTGTTTTCTTCTTTCATTGTGTATTTGCCTCTAGAAGTGTTGTTTGAGTTGTTTGTGGTGTTCATTTCAACCAGTGTTGTATTGGAGTCATGTGTAGTCCTTGCACCTATTAGCCTATTGACTTCTTGTGTGTTTTCTTAGTGGGACCTCATTGTTATCTCCTAGTATGGGGGGTGGACCTTTGGGTTCCACATGGTCGGGTGGTTGTGCATTCTTCCATTAATTTTCTGGCACCGTGGCTCATGTGTAAAGAAGTTGTATCTCATGTTTCCAGATTTGTACCTATATTTCAAGATAAATATTTATACTATTTGCATCTAGATCTGTGTATCAGTGGAACTCATTATGTAATTTAATGTAATCAGAAAGGAAGTGTTTTTGTATCATAGAAATTATGTAATTCCTCTTGTAAGATAAGTTATTCTGCATTTGTAAACATTATTGCAAAGATGTTGATGTATGTATCTAATGAGGTAATCAAGTTCTTAGTTTGAGTTATTTGAATAAAGTATGTATGTTGTTGATTATTGTTTAATTTCAATAATGCAGCCGTGTAATCCCTAGAGATGTTAGTTTAACTGGTTGTTGATAGATTATGTTATGTTTTAGTTACTTCTATTTTAGTTAAAAAAAAGAATCCACCCTTTTATTGCTTTAGTTGAACTTATCTCTAGGGTTGCATGGCGGGGCATTACACTGCTTCTTTTGCACTTAATGTCAAATCTTCTATAATTTAGCCAAATCATAGAAACTTGTATTGGGGTCATACGACAAACCAAGCATGTCACAAATAGCTTGTGCATGAATGATGACTTGGATGTTTTTTCCCTGAATGATGCTAGTAGAGGAGTCAAAGTCAATTGCACACAACCGAACCAATTCTAGATATGAATGGATGAGAAGAACCATGTACTGAGCCAAACCAAAGCTCCAAATTCTCATGTGAAGACTCAGACTTGCTATGCTTTGCCTGGATAATTAATCTCGCATGTGTCCCTTCTCATAGAGTCTTTGGGTTCTTGGAAATCCTAGGGTCAAAGATACCATCCGCATAATCGACAACCTGAGAAGGATCTATGGCCTTACCTTTACTCAACTCTTTCATTTTTGGAAGCTCGACTCTAGGTTGTGCCTTGGTTGTCGCATATGGCCGTCTATTCTTCAATTTGTCTAGCAATTCAAACAGCCCTTTTTTCTCACCACCTTTTGAAGAAGGTTCCTCCTCTTCCATTTCTACTCCTACTTGACACTAACTGTGACTCTTACTATCTTCACCACACACCTACTCAGAAACTTGTTACTATAATAGTGCCTTAAATCTCAAGGAAAATTTTGCTATCGATACTATGAAAATAAGGAGTCGAGACTCTCTTTTAAATCCTTTCGCTCCTTCGGCATGAGTTAATATAACTCTTTAATGAGCCCATCATTTCATATTTAATTACTCTAAAAATATATACTTCAAGGGAGGCTAACTAGATCCTTTAGATCTATAATCATTATTCAAAATTCTTGCTATTAATATTTCCCATTCGAGACTATTAGACACTTTTAGATTTTTGGGTCTTATCAATGGTCTTTAATGAAAAAGACACTTAGGAGACTACCGGAGGCTTTAGCTATTGACACATGTTCAAGGAACACTTATTCGAAAGAGGTGAGGAAATAACCTCAAGAAAAATAAAATTAAAGCGAAACTATACTAACTATAATAGAAGAGGTAGGATTAGATTCTATGTAAAATTTTTCAAGAAGATCCTGTTCACAGGAATCTCCAATGATTCTCCCTCCATTGTTTCCAATTCCTAAGCATTGTACTGCTTATAGGTAGTTATCTTAAAGGGGCGTGTCTGCAAAGAATCAAATTTTCCATGCATCATGGCTTTGCAGCTCTTTCATCCCATTTTAAAACCCCACTACCAACCTCAAACTCAGGTTTAGAAGTCTTCTGATCAAACCAACTTTTAACAGTCTGTTGGCAGTTTATCAAAGATTCATGTGCCAATTCCCTTTTCTCTTAATGTTCCAATAGTTCTATAAGCCTTACTTGCAATGGACCATTTTCTTCTATTTCAATCTGCTTAATTAGTTGTAGAGCCAAAATCTCCAAAGATAGATGCATTACTACACTTTTACCATACACTAATTCATAAGGAGAGACCTTGATCACCTACTTTGGTGTGATTCTGTCTACTGATAAGGCTACCTTTGAATGTTTATTCCACTCTTTCTGATGCTCTATTCTAATTCTTTTTATGAGTTTGAAGGCCATTTCGTTGTGGGTAATAATTTGATGAGTTCTTCAAATAAATGCCACTTTCCAAAGCAAATTTAGAAATTCATATATAATAGCGTGGGGAGGACCAAAGCTAGAGGCAATTTATTCAAGAAAATTTAGAATGACCTTCTTAGTAGCTTCTTTCAATGGGATCACATCACTCCATCTTGTTAAATAATCTGTAGCAGTAAGAATCCATTTATGTCTTGAATTTGACACTAGATTAATCATCCATATAAAATCTAGACCCCACAGGGGAAAAGGTTCTTCCACGACTATGGGACTTAAGGGTAAGGTTGTGTTCCTTCTTTTGCCAACATAAAACTGGCATGAATGGCATTCCTTGACCATTTTATGGTAATTAGAGAAAATCATGGGCCAATAGTATCCTACTTCGATAATCTTGATGGCTGTAGTTTTTGTAGAGAAGTGTCCCCCAGACATGCCATAGTGCATTTCACACAAGATTCTATGACGCTCATCCTTTTCCACACATCTGAGCAAGATCCCATCAAAATATGTTTTGCAAAGAATATTGTTTATTAGAATAAAACTAAATCCTTACTACCTATAGTATCTTTTCTTTTCCGGAGAAAGTAATCCAAGGTATTGACTAGTTTACATAAAATGTATTATGTTACAAACCCAAGAGTCTAAATCACTCTCTTTTACATTTAGTATAGTCTCTTCGATGTCCTCTCCTTCTACTAGAACCTCTGAATCTTGGGCAATGTATTGACAAAGGCCCCTTCCTTCTATCAATTTAGTTGGCTTAACCTCCACATTATACTCTAAGATCTTGGTTACCCAATCGGCTCTCTTTTCAATGATTTCTCCTTCCATTATATACTCTCAGACACTTGAATGGGCTACAAATATTACAATCATGTTTCTTGTTACCAAGTGCCTGAATTTCATTAATCCTTTTACTATAACATATGCTTGCTTTTCAACAAAATTGTACCTAGATTCATACTCCCATAGTGTTCTAGAAAAGAAAGTAATAGGATGTTACCCTTCTTCCACTTGATCCTTTTGAGTCAGAACAACAGCTATACTGTGCTCTTTAAAAAAATTAAGATTATACAGCACTGGGGAAGTAAAGATTTCCCTCTTGACATTTTCAAAAGCTTGTCTTTCTTCAATTGTCCATTTAAAATTAAGATCCTTTTTCAACATCAGAGTGATAGGTCTAATTGATCCTACAAAATCAAATATGAATATACTAAAAAAGTTAATCTTTCCTCAGAAAGACAATCTAGTATTGCTTTAACTCTATCTAGGTCAATGGAGATTCCATCTTTTGAGACTGTGTGCCCAAGCAACTTACCCTGAGGCACTCCAAATACACATTTCTTAGGATTCAAGGAAATCCCAAACTCTTGGCCTCTTTGGAATATGGATTCCAAATGATCAAAATGATCTTCGGTGGATTTTATGAATACACTTAGATCATCTAAGTAAATCAGAATAATCTTTGTTTATCAATCCCCTGAATGCTATGTCCATATCACATTGAAAAGTTTCCCCAATATTAGAAAGCCCAAAAGGCATCTTTACATATGCAAAAGTTTCCCACTTGGTGGTGAAAGCATTCTTGTATTGATCTTTTGCCAACTAGATTTGATTGTAACCCGAGAAACCATCTAGTAAAGAAAACCTTTTAGCTCTAGCTATAATATGTAAGATCTATTCCATTGAAGGAAGTGGGTAATGATCGATTGAAGAGGCTTTATTTAGGTCTCTGAAGTAAACACACAGTCTAATCTCTCCATTTTTCTTCCTTACTAGTACTAAGTTGGACACCCATGTTGAGTGTTTGATTGGAAAGATTATTTTAGATTCTAACATCTTCTTGAGTTCCTCTATAGTAAGAGATTCAATATTTGGATTTATTGGTCTTTGTTTCTAACACAAAGGATTTGATCCTTCAGCGAGTTCAATAGTATGCTGATCTATGTCCTTATTGTAACCATGAAGATCATCATAAGTCCATGCTATCACCTTGTCATATTTGTTACACAAAGATATCATCCTATCCCTTTCTTTCTGAGTAGTAAAATTACCTACTTTCAGTTTTCTTCCATTGTTGAGCTCAATCTCTGAGTAGTCATCCTTGTTGGCCACAAACTTCCTCTTGTTTAGAATTGCATCATCAAGGTTAAAAAGATTCTCGGGGGTTATCAATCCTTTTGGAAGATTCTTTGGTTTTAATTGCATTATCTTGTCACCATAGGCCTCTTCAATTTTGGGCTGCAATTGATGTGTGAATTCTCCAAACTGTTGTAAAAATAATAGGATTTGAAGATCACTATCAAAGACATTCTAATTATATTCATTATTAGGGATAACAGGGTGAATAATAACCTTGACCGCTTCTTCATTAATTAATAGATCTTTGGTTCGGTTGAACTGAGATCCAATCTAGACCATTCTATCTGCTTCAACATTTTGGGACCTTGGTATGACCTCTATATTGAGGGCATAAAACTCTTCAATTAAATCCCATATATGGTGACGATATGAACTCATCCTCACATTCTTTGCTGTAGCTATCTCTCTGATCTATTTTACTACCAATTCTAAGTCACCAAAGACTCAAATTTCTTATCCCTTTCTTTTTGGCAAGGATCAATCCATGTACTAGAGATTCATATTCAACTCCATTATTGGTATAGGAAAAATGGAAATGCAGGGATTTGAGAATCTTTTCCCCTTTTGGTGAAGGCAAATGCTTGCTCCATCACCATTCTCCTGGCTCCACCAAAATTTAGAGTCCAAATCATGGAATCTACATTAAGATCTTGCTTTTTTGGCACTAATTGACTCATTATCTCACGTATCTTGGGGTTTTCATCAAAATAGCATATGTTCCTAACCCAGTAGAATCATAATTGCCAAAAGGGCCACTCTACATAATATTTGATAGATGGTTCTCATCTTCTTCATCTCCACCAGTTCTAGTCCATTCTCCCATTTCTTCCACATAAATTCTTTCCTCTCTATTGATCATAGCATGATATGCTTCAAAATTTGATGTGTCTTCATCATTAATATGTTCCTTACACAAAGGATCTGACAATACTTTCATCTTAGAACCATACTTGGTCCTCAGAATTAAATGTGACCAATCTGAAGACATGTATCCTCCAATTTTAGCTATGAAATCTGTAGACAAGCATAAACCAAAAATAGGTGGAATATCAATGACTACCACATCTTGCAATATAGTTATATTTGGGCATGTATATAATTGTAATGGAAGTTGTTTGATAGTGCCTATGGTCTGGACTGATTTTCCATCTAATTCCATCACCCCTTTAGCTAATGGCTCATATTTTATCTTTAAGGCATCTACTATTTGCTTAGGCATAATTGTGGTGCTTGCATCTGATTCTATCATGGAATTGTGTAGTAACTTCTTTCCTACTATTAGGGTCAAATAAAAAGGATTAGGCTTAATCTTACTCACCTCTTCTTTTACATTCACTAGAGAAGACCCCTTTGGCTAAGATGCTTTAGATTGATCTTTCCCTTTATCTACTGAGCCTTCCTTGGTTCCAATAGTCTTAGGTTCATTCTAACATTCTAGAGCTTCTTGCAATAGTACCTTCTATTACCATTTTTTGACCACAGCTCAAAAATTGGCTGAGCAGATTTAACGATTATCATTTTTTAATGAGGTTTGATTTATTAATGTTGTGTGCTAGTTGCATAGTTATTATGAAAAATGTAGTTTAGTTGTTGAGGAAATAAAATAAAAGTTTCAAATCATTCATTGCATTGCAGAGTAGTAAAATGAGATAAGTATTCATTCACCACAATGGTTATTCATTTACAAGTTTGAATACATAAGATAATAAACATTGCATTGAAGGAAACTAAGACATATCAGATGTCCCACACAAGCCATGGGTTATTCCTAAACTCATGCCAATACAAATAAAATACTATGCATCTAATGAAAGAAGAGGGAAAAACATAGCCATCATTGCCTTATTTTGGTTGATCTTCATAGTAGCCTTTAGTCCTACTCCCGACCTCGGCTTGTACCTGAAAAATTGTAGGAAGGGTCTTGTTAGAAGCTCTGGTTATGAAAATCCTTCATCAATCAGGAGAGGCATAATACTTTAGTTATCATACATTGATCAAATGAGAACATCCATATGTAGAAGGAACTGAAGAGAAGCAAACATAGAGCACCATTGTTTTATTCTAATATGTCTGTTTCATGTGTAGGTATAGGACAAATTATGAAGTTGATTGAAGACTTTCAACATGTGGTATCAAATGGGCTCCCACAAGGGTTGAGCCCAGCATACTGCTACCCCTTGGTCTTAGAAGGGATGAATAGGAAGACTGAAATCATTGATGACATTTACATATGCATCAGTTCCATTCCAAGACATGACCATGATTTCACTTCAAAGTATGAAATGCAACCAAGAACATGACCTGAACTGATGGAAAAAAAATTCAATGCATATAACATCCTATGTACTACTCCAACTTTTATGAAAATGACATTTTTAGGCATGATAACAATCAGGAGTACACAATGCATTTGTAATCATCAGACTGATAAGAGAATAAGTGTTCACAAGTATTGACTATTTGAGATTACTTACTCATCCATGATCAATAATCCAATTGGAGTATTCATTATAAACCAGTAAGCAAGTTTACAAGGATAGGTGAGTACCAAACAATATACTTTCTCATTTAAGTGGAGTGGCAAAATCAAATTTAGAATTCAATTGCATAAGCTTCCTTTTAAATGATGAAATATATTCAATTATGCTTCACATTTTGCTACTGATAAGATAAGCGTCAGAATAGTGTGTATCACATATGATATTCAATGCATATCTATGAAACACATAGGACAGTATTGCAGATCTGTAGTAGAATAATACAAGACAACCAGCTTAGAATGTCATTTTGCATCAAAATGAAATGTATAAGTGCATGGTTGCATCTAGTTATGAGTGTGCTCAAACAAAATTTTTATTATAAGAAGTGATCTATCAATCTGGTGACATCAGATATAGTGGACTTGATTGATGTCCTACAGGACATCTTAGATAATGCATTTGATATGATGAGTCACAGTAAAGAGGAGTAGCAAAAGTCATCATGTGTTACAGTTTATACAGAACAAGTAAGTGACTTCTTCATTTATTACAATGCCACAATGTCATGACACATCCATGACACATCCAAGTCATCAATCATATATGTAAAATATATTTTCTATTGTCTACTGAGTGGACAAGTGAAGCTACAGAAATGAAGACATATATGCTACTGTAGAAAGAAGAGGAGTTCTAAGTTCAAAACTGACAGTATAAACAACACAAGTATAGTCCATGAAAGAGAAAGTAGAGCTATAGAAGTAGAGAATACTGTATGTAATCCTCACTTTTCTTAAAAGAATGACAATGATTATCACTCAGTAGTGACAACATGAGAAAGAAAAAAGATATCAAATGCTAGTATATGTAAAAAGGAGAGTTTTGTGCTCAAAAGATAAAAATCATTGTTTCAGTTTCAAATCTAGGTTCTTGCAATAAAAGTGCAGAGATATATCCATAGCAAGGCTATGACATTTAATGCCACTTATATTCATTTTTAAAAATACCCATGTTGAATTTCCAGAACCCAAACATATTTTTACAGTATTGAAAACTAGAAATAGTTAAGTAAAATGTCCAGACAAGGCTGTAGGTGAAATGACTGTTTATACAGTGAAAACATGAAGCCCTTGTCAGGTGTAAAGGAGTCCCTTTTCTTCTTGCAATACATAGTTGAGTAGAGCTAGAGTGGAGTGATTGTAAGCATGGCCGCAAAGTAAAGTAAGTTTTTGTGTAGTATGGCCGTGAAGGACAAAGGAAGTTCTGTGTAATATAAAAGAAACCCTCACTTCAAATACAAAAACTTCATTTTTTATTTACATCAAATGACAAAGAGCTAGCTACAGAATGCCTTATATACCATAGTCATGCCATGTGTGAAAGTATTTAACATACACAACAAACAAAAAATGAAACCCTCATCATAATTCATATAGACAGAAATGAAAGAAGCCACAGTGGAAGCAATGATATTGAGGACTTATAGTATGGTGTAGCAGAGAAGAAAACTATGGCCGTGGCTCAACTAAAGATCTTGTCTTTTTGCCATTTTCACAATGTTTAACACAACGAAACCAAGCAAGATATATCAAACTAAGAAACTGAAGAAAGAGCAGCATGGCCATGACTATTAAAGAAGTAGAAGCCATTAAAATACAATCAAACGCCATTATAAGCCTCAGATTCAAACTTACCAAGTGTGGCCTATTATTTTAGCTTGCGAAGTGTAATGTTTGCAACCACAAAAGACCAGATATGGAGGACAAAAATGTAGAGAATGAAACTCCAAGTCAATGGCCACAGTTGTAGAGCCAAACTCAACACCAACAAAATGAAAATGACCGAGGTTTTAGGGTTGCATTTTCTTTTGTTTTGACGTCCTTTTCATATTTTGACCATGCAAACAACATAATCATTTTAGCCAAACGAGATCGGAGTCAACACCTTGTGTTCGATGGTGCCTAGTAATCATAAGGAGATGTGGCCAACAGTTGAAGAATATAGCTTATTTTATAAAGTCAAAGGTGGACATTATCATGAGTAAACAAGGCTTGTGCGCTTAGAATCTTTGCAAGGTCTTGATCTGATATGTGGTCAACTCATATTGGAGTCTAAGTATCATTTGACAATGCATGTGGTTGATTGTCTTTGGCCTCCCACTTATGCATTATTCTTTTTCCTTCACATGTTTCAAATATATGCACAAGATCAAACAATAACCTTTGGAGATGTGAAGAGTATGCAAGATGATGACATGGGCAAAGGGGTCAAATGCGACATGGTGGCACTATAGAGGTAGTGAGTTGGCGTTGTCCAAGGTATATGGATAGTGATGAGGTGGCAGAATATTAACACATGGAGGCCATGGTGTGAACCCTTTAGAGGATTTCATTTATCTTTTGCAAATATGTGTAATATTTCATCTTTTTATGATTTTTATAGAAAGTCAATAGTGATATCTTGTAAATATCTTGGTGAAATTACAAACCAGATATCATTTTATTTTTGCAAAAAATTATATCGAATAGGATATTAATTAAAATTGCCATATCATTGTAAAGTTAACTTTAAAGCAATAACATTATGAATTGCTTTTAAAGTTTAACTATTTTAGGCAATTTATAGTTAATAAAATAGATCAAATATCCCATTTTGATTTGTTTTATTTAGATCCATATAGGACAAATTTTGGAGCTTTCATGAGCAGAGAAAAGCATTTTTATGGTGGGACCACATGAGAGGCCAATTCTACAACTTTATTTCAGAAATTTGTGGCAGATTCAGTGCTTTATTTTTAGCTTTCATGAGTAACTCGAAAATGAACTTAGGGTCTATTTTTAGGAGATTTTTCAGCTTTCTTCTATGGAGATCATTTGGAGACATTTATAGGAGAAAAATAGAGTTTTTTCTCATTCAGTTAGCATCAGTTTCTTCTCTCTTGTTCACAGGCAGAGTTGTATATAGGTAGTTGGCTCACACATTTTATTTTTCATGCATTGTACTCCTTCCAGTTCTAATAGCAAATCATCATGTTTCACATATTTTTGCAGTCTTGATCTGATGTTATATTGTGACTTTATCTATCCTTTACTATGTCTCAATGCTGTTAAGATTTAGTTTTTTTCCTGGTTACAGTTTGTGTTTGACCCAAACCTTGTTGCAAATTACTTAAGGAATAAACTATCAGTGAAATTATAAGGTTTCAGGTTAGAGGATCTATTTGTGAGTGATAATGTTTCATCCAGTTTACATTTCAGAATTAGTTTGCATTTTAAGTACATCCTTCTACCATTTTTCCCCTCAAGTCAATAGTTTAGGAATTACAAGAGAACCAGCTCACTCTAGAGATTCATTCTCATGAAAGGAGACCCACATCTGAGAATGATTCCATGTTTCAAAAAGTAGTTAAGTTTTTGCAAAGCTTAACAAGGGTGCATACTTGAATTGACAATAGTTTTTGGCATGCCCAGTGGGACTCTAGAAGCAATTTCAGAGAGATTTGTATCCTCGCAGCTGTTGTTTTGGTATATGTAGCAGTTTTACTAGCCTTTTGAGGCTCTCATTATACCTGGTGACTTATTCCCTTTGATTTGGTATGCAGATTAGTGCTTGTAGATTATGAAAACTAGGTCTAATCTAGACCCATTTGACTACTTACGGCTGTTTAGACCTAAAAGGAGAGGTAGATCAGAAAGCAGAACAGCTGAGTCATCAAGGCGATCAAAGTCTACACCTTCCCGATTCAGATCTACAAGTCTAGTTAAAAGAAATAGAAGTCTAGTGTTGATAGTCCAAATACCTATAATGGCTAGGCCATATGCATTTGCTACTTTCAATATGGGCAACCCATTACAACTGGCCCAAAGAGATGATATTCCAATGGCAGCCCTAAAGGGATTACATTATTTCACTGGAGAAGATCATACTATTGCTATTGATCATATTCAAGATGTAGCAACCTTGTGTTTCATGCACAATGTCACTCAAGAGAATGTGGCAATCAGGCTTTTAGCTACTTCATTAAAAGGAAAAGTGTTACAGTGGTTCAGAGGACTTGCTGAAAATTTAATAATATCCTAGGACTTACTGGGAGATGGATTACACAAACACTTCAAGGACAAGTCCGATCATGTCTCACTACTAGAGCAACTGAGCACCATCAAAAGGGCATCCCATGAACACATGGCTGATTTCAACTACCGATTTTAGAGAACCTAGGATAGGATTCCCACAATGGTAAAACCTTTGCCAAGGCATGCTTTTTTGTTTTATCTTGAAGCTTTAAATAGTGAAATTTCTATAATGATATAGTCTATGGGAGGGACCACCCTTCCAGATTCTTTTGAGACTATTATTAGAGCATAAAATTGCCTTATTCAGGAAGGAAAAATAGCCCCTTGGCCTCCTTTGCCTATTTTCCCTAAAATCCATCCATCTATGCCTATGGCAGTGCCTCCTCTAGTTGTTATCCCGCCTATTCCAACAATAGGATATCAAACAACCCAATAAAATATTGTCCTAGTCCAAACCCAAAGTACCCCAGAGTTGGAAAATACATTAAGTACAATTGCAAATAAGCTAGTAATTATGGAGAAACATTTACCCTACCAAAATCAGTATCAGGGCAATCAACAATATAGACAACCCTTTCAGGCTGATCCTCAGGGGCAAAGAAGGAACTATAATCCTCGACCTTTTTAGGCTTATAATCCAAATACTGCTAGTACCTCAAAGGAGCTTGTGCCCACATAGGATAATCTGGTTCAGGATAGTGACTAGTGTTATCCATGTCACCAACCACATAATCTAGCTGCTTGCATGAATGGAGTGAGAAATCAGGCACTCATGGTTCAGAATAGCTATGCAATCTCAGAGAGGGTTAATGGCAAAGTTTCAACTCAGTAAAATAAGGCTAATGTAGTCTTAATGGATTGGGAAGAATCCAATTTTTGTGGTATAAATTATTTCCAAGGTCAGAATAAACAAAATACACCTATTTTAGCCAACACATGGTCAAAACTAAAGCTGCAGATGTAAATTAGCAAGCTGCTATAGTAAAACAACATGTTGTAAGGGATAAAAACTGAGTCTATCTATCACAAACTGCCCCTGTACCACAGCAAAAAAGTGCAAATTCTGTAAAGGGACCAAATAGTACCAATGAAAAATAGCCCAAAGTGCGACAACAGTCATCACAAGGACAAATTGATGCAGTTGCAGCAAGGGGACAACATAAGGTAACCCATGTTACTTTTAATATAGTTGATCATCTTAAGAAAGTGATAGTGAGCATGTTAGTTATGGATGCTTTACAAATCCCAGGCCAAAAGAATTTGCTACAAGAGGCATTGGCTGAACTATCACTTTCTGAACATTTGAATCATGAAAAGGCTAAGGTTGTATTTGCCAACAGTTCAAAAGTTAAGAGTGGACAGTAAGCAAATGAGGTAAAACCACCCCCTTTCTACCTAAGTCTCATTATTGGTGATAAATTGGTTCATAACTATATGGTAGAATCAGGGGCAAGTAGTTCAAGTATGCCTAAAAGTGTAGTTGACTCATTAGGATTGGTTTATGAGCCCCTTGCAAAAGGAGTAGTTTAGTTAGACGGATCTGCACTTAGTACTACAAGATTAATCAATAATTTGCCACTCACATTGCATGATTGTCCTAATTTTGCCATTCATCAAGACATTTACATCATTGAAATTCCACCTAGTTTTGCAATCTTCCTTTCTAGGGAGTTCACAACCAAATTGGGTGGGTTTCTTTCATCTGACTAGACTCACTTGTTCTTTAGAACAAAATATGGTACAAAAGCAACAATACAGTCCAAACCACTTGCAAAAGACCATATTGAGCCCTATGTTCCTAGCCAAATAAATGCTAATCTCTACATCACCCGTGGATAGTAGGATGAATCCATGAGCCTACATCCCAATGCACCTATAGAAGACATAAATTTAGATGATTGGGCAGCTGAAGATCATGAAGGTGATTCTTTCCATCACACGGATGAGGTAGGACTAGGCATCTATATGATATAGGAGCTGGATGCAGTGATTCCTAATCTAATTAAGGATCAAAATCAGTTAGAATAGTAGAAAGATCAGCTTTGGAAGCTGTACTTTGATGGATCAAAGACCAAGACAGGTGCTGGTGGAGGTAATATGTTAATTTCACCTCAAGGAGATAAATACTATGCTTCCTTAAGGTTTACCTTTAGTTGCACAAACAATGTGGCTGAGTATGAGGCCCTGATCCATGGCTTAGAATGGGCTAAAAAAAAGGTATCAAATCTATTCATGTTTATGGAGATTCTGAGTTGATTGTTAACCAAGTTAGAAATCTGAATGTTGCTAAAAATGATCTGCTCAAAAAGTACAAGCATAGAGTGTGGATTTTAGTTGAATTTTTTTGATGCTTTTAATCTTATTTCAGTTCTCAAGGATCAAAATAAGTATGCAGATAGGTTGGCAGCCTTGCGATCCCAATTTGAGATTCCTGATCAAATTCAGAATGTTGAGGTACATCCATATGTTAAGATAGTTGTTAGGCCTTATGTACCTAACAATAGTGTCTCATGACAAGTGTTTAACAGTGACGAACAAATCTTGATTTTTTTAAGTGCAAAGGCTGAATTTGCAGCAGATAATTAGCATAAATATCAACAGTAATTGGAAGATTAGATTGTTTTGTTGAGGACAACAAGTTGCCCAAGGGATTAGTCACATTAGAATCAGTGTTTAACACTGATGATCAGTTCAGAAAAGATAACTGCAGCATGACAGTGAAGCAAGAACACTATCAGACCATAGAAATTTTCAAGGACAAGCTACTGAAACTTGGAAAGGTATGTACTAGAGAGGAACAATAGTCTTTTATTCAATTATGACAAGATTTTTTTTATGTCTTTGCATGGGAGTATAAGGACTTGAGAGGTTTTGATCCTAGTTTGGCCCAACACAACATAGAGTTAGAGCCTAATGCCAAGCCTATTAGGCAAAAGCAAAGACCCCTCAATCCTAAACTTGAGAACTTAATGAAGGCTAAGATGAAAAAAATGATTGAAAGCAGTATCATTTTCCTAATAAAACATACTTCCTGGGTTTCCAATTTGGTCCCAGTCAGGAAGAAGAATGGTGAAATCTGACTTTGTGTCAATTTTTCTGATTTAAATCAGGCCTCAATAAAAGACCATGACCCTCTTCCTTCCATGGAACAAATACTGCAGGGTCTTTCAATTTCTGATAGGTACTCTTTGTTAGATAGATTCTCTGGATATAATCAAATTCTGGTCAAACAAGAGGACCAATACAAAACTGCATTCATGACTAAGTGGGGTTCCATGGCCTATTGGAAAATGCCATTTGGTTTGTCCAATGCAAGGGCAACCTTTCAGAGGGCAATGGATATGGCCTTCCATGGCCTTATGAATAGAATAGTGCTGGTCTATCTAGATGATATTTTTTTTTCCAAAGATTCTAATGATCATTTTGACCACTTGAAGCAGATTTTTCAGAGTTACAGAGAGTTTAGAGTTTCATTAAACCCCCAAAAGTGTATATTCTTAGTTCATGAAGGAAGACTCCTCAGTCATATTTTTTCAAAAGAACGTATTTCTATTGACCTTGAGCGAATTTTAGATATTCTAGATTTATCACTACCTGCACATAAGAAAGGCTTGCATACCTTTCTTGGCAGAATTAATTTTGTTAGGAGGTTTATTCCAAATATTGTAGCTTTTTTACAACCTCTTACTATCATATTGAAAAAGAATTTTCCATTCAGTTGTACTAAGGAGGGAAAAGGAAGCTTCAAGTAGATAAAGGAAGCCCTCGCTACTGCTCCTACCCTCATCAATCCTAATTATGAGAAGGATTTCATTTTATATGCTTTTGGAAGAGCTGACACTATTTATGCAATGTTATGTCAGCAAAACAATGAAGGATTAGAGCAGCCAATTGCATTTTTCAGCCAAGTGTTACACGAGTATGAGGTAAAGTACTCTTTTATGGAAAAACATGTTTTTTCTATTGTAAGAAGACTCAAGAAATTTAGACCATGCTGTCTAATAATAAAATTCACTTAAAGGTTGCTCATCCCACTGTCAAGAATTTTTTACTAAATAGAGATATAAATGATAAGAGAGCTGGTTGGATAACCAATGTTATAGAATTTGATGTTCACATCCAAGTAACCAAGATGATTAGACGTAAGGGCTGATGCGAACAACTTGTTGAAAGTGAAGAGTTTGAGTAAGAACATCAAGAAGACACTGAAATAGTGCTGAATAATAATGAACCAGCCAATACACCAGCTCAAATAGATAGCTGGGTGCATCAAATGATGCATTATTTGTAGACCAGTGAGTGTCCAATTGGATTAGACATGGCAGGTAGAAGGTATTTTTGATTTCAAGCTACTCCTTATGTTATTATTGATGGTACCTTATATAGCAGAGGCTTTAATGGTGTATTTCTGAGGTGTGTTGGACCTAATCAAGTTGATAGACTGTTAGAAGAGTTTCACAATGGACCTTCAGGAGGTCACTTTGCAGCTAGAACAATTGCCTTAAAGATTATGCAGGCTGGTTATTACTGGCCTGATTTGTTTAGATTCTTTTTCTTAGGTGATAAGATGTGAGAAGTGTTCCTTATTTGTAGGTAAGCAAAGACTTGTTGCCTTACCATTACATCCTGTTAAAGTTGAACAACCATTTGCAATGTGGGGATTGGAATTCATAAGACCAATAAACCTGCCTTCAAGTGCAGGCCACAGGTGGATTTTAACTACCACAGATTATTTTACCAAGTGGATCGAGGTTGTTTCCTTAAAAGAAGCAAATGAATCTGATGTCCTAAGTTTTTATCAGGACCTAGTGTCAAGATTTGGTACACCAGATTCAATCATCTCTAATAATGGTCTAGCCTTTTTAGGATTAAGAATTTCAGATTGGTCAGTTAGAAATAATATCTATTTGAGTATTTCATCTAACTATTACCCATAGGGTAATGGGCAAGCTGAATCTACTAACAAAACTCTGATAAGAATCATCAAGAAGACTATTGAGGACAATGAGAAAACTTGGCATGAAAAATTAAAGTTAGCTCTATGGGCTGACAGAATTACACCTAAGAGGGCTACTGGTTGAATTGCCTACATTGGCCTACATTAGTTACCTATTTCAGTTGAATTGCCTACATTGTCCTTTATCAAAGAACTTGAGCTGCTAGAGGAGTAACCTCTTGTAATCAGACTAGCTCAGCTCATGGAGCTGGAAGAGACAAGGAAAGAGGCCTTAAGAAAGCTTGATATGCATCAAACCCAAATGAAGAATGCATTTGATAAGAGAGCAAGACCAAGGAATTTTATTGTTAGAGATTTGGTGTTCAAGTGGAACGAACCAAGGAACAGGCCAGGTAAGCATTCTAAATTTGATGACATTTGGGATGGGCCTTATGTTATCATAGAGTGCAAAGAAAACAATGCATTTCAGCTATCCAAGTTTAGTTGAGAGGTGTTTTATATCCTAGTTAATGGGATCCACCTCAAGCATTCCCTCTGAGGGTAAAAGAATTCAAAAGTTTTTTGCATGTTTAAAATTTTTAAAGCACTTGTATAAAACCAAACTAGTAACAAAATCAAGTGTTTAAAAAATGATAATAGTGGTGAATTCTACTCCATAGTGTTTGATCGGTTTTGTGCAGATAATGGTATTAAAAGGATTAAAATTGTTTATTTTTTCTCAAGAAAACAATACCACAGAGAGGTTGAATAGAACAATTTTCAAGAGAGCTCGCAGCATGCTCTCAAACGTAGGTTTGGGAAAACAATTTTGGGCGGAAGTTATTAATACATTAGTGTATTTGATTAACTGAGGTCCATCCTCTCAGTTGGACTTTCAAATTTTGAAAGAGAAATGGCAAGGAAAGAAAATTTCATACAATCATCTCTGAGTGTTTAAGCGTAAAGCCTTCATTCACATCCCACAAGAAAAAAAAATGAAGTTGGATGTAAAATCTAAATGATGTATCTTTGTTGGATATGAAGATGAAAAATATGGTTTTATGCTGTGGGATCCTATTGCAAAGCAGGTCACCCATAGCAGAGATGTAATTTTTAATAAAAAATAATGCCCTCTCTAGCAGAACATGGGATGCCCATGAAAGAGTATATTCCTCTAGATGACATAACAAATGCCAGTGATATGTTTAAAAACCAATAGCAAAGTCTGCCACATAATACAAATTTGAGCCAATCACCCATCACACAATGTTTGTCATAAGTAACATCACAAAATCTAACAATTAGTATAGCACAACATACGCCACAAAGTCTAGATCCTAACACACATCAAAGTCTGTCTACCTTAGATATTACTTAGCTGCCTATCACATTGATTTTGCCACAAGGGATGTCTCTAAGGCCTACACCCTCTTATCAAAATCTAGCACCATCTCAGACCTCACATCTGTTGTCTAATTTCTCATTTCTACTGCCCAATTCTAGATGTCAGCCACAACTCTCTCAAGCGCAACCAAATTCCATTATTCAATCTTCTTTTAACCAAAATCTATCATCTAAGGTATCTCTTGATCATCATCAGTATACTCCATATTAGTCACCTTCACATAAAGATATTGCATCATTAAATTTTAACAATAATGAAGAGAAGGTTCTTCAAAATTGTGCTTCTTAGAAGGATGTTGAAGAAGAAATTACATAAGAATTATTTTCCTAGTGGAGGTGTAATGTCCCCTTCTAGCAAGCCAAAATTTGTGCAATCTTGCAAACAATTTCAACTTGTAAAGCGCACATTAGTATTCTATCTTTTTCTTTTAATATTTAACTATATATTATTCCTTTCACAACTATATGCTTTTCTTGTTTATACTTCATGAATTACCTTGGGTGAGATAACCTTAAGCCTATTAATCATTCTTTCCAACTCATGGGAGAAGATACTTAAGGATGTAATGTCACCCCAACTCTCATGGGTCCATCATTATTCCTTCAATTCTCTAATTGAAGGCCTAATCCTTTGATTCTCTAATCGAAGGTCTATTATTCCTTGGTTCGTCAACCAAGGCCTATTAGTCCTTGGTCCTTCAACCAGGGACTATTATCTCCTTGGTTCTCTAACCAAGGCCTCTTATTCCTTGGTTCTCTAACCAAGGCCTATCCCTTCAATACTAGATTGAGGGCTTCATTCCTTGGTTCTCTTACCAAGGTCTACCCCTTCAATGCTAGCTTGAGGGCTTATTATCTTCCTTGATTCGTCAATCAAGGCCTATGATTTATCCCATGAATTGGTCAACTACAATCCTTGTTTTCCCATCCTATCTTAATGGTAAAGATGACTAATGTTTAAGGACTATTGTCTACCCTTGGGTAATCATGCTTCTTTCAATTCTATTTCATACTTTATATCTTATATTTCTTCTTGTGCTTTTTATTTTACTATTTATTGTTCAATTCCTATACAAATAATATCTATGAAAAGATCTCTAACGTAAGCAATTATGTATTCAAACTCCTAATCATAGATCCTATGCTTTTATTTGTATTTAAGATTAATTCTGACTCATAAACATAAACTGTATTTACTAACTGAATTATTGAAGAAATCTAATAATTTATAAATGGAAGTGCAGAGATAAATACTTACTATTATTGAATTCTAATCTATACTTTATGCATACTAATTTCTTTTATAAACATAGATTGACTGAGTTAAAGACTTACCTGCAGCCTTTCTTGATGGATGATGTACCTGCTGCAGAATTCTTCTTTTTTCCTTATTTACTGCTGTCCAATTTACTACCTTGTATCTTTTTCTAGATTCGATGCCCTTACTGTTGCTCCCCTCCTTTTTGGGGAATAATGGATCTCCTTTTAAACTTATCGAAGGGTCTTCTCAATACCAAGAGACACATCGTCTCATTTCAAAACAACCGCTGCCTCATAATTCTTAAGTTTATATTAATTTATTTATATTCTTTATAGGGTCTACCATATAAGACTTGTCTTATATGAGATTATTTATACATCTTTATTATATATTTAAATACTTATATTTATATTATTAATATTAATATTTTTATATTTATATTTATATATTATATCATATTTATTTTATAATATGTTTATTATTATACTTATAGTATTATATTATTATAATAAATGATTTATAATAATATTTAATTTATAATAATTAATTTATAATAATTAATTTTATGTTTATTCTTATATAATATAATAATATATATAATGATTCTATCATTCAAATTGATATTTTATAAAAGCAACTTTATCGTCTTTTAACATGATGTTTAAATCTTTAATTTAAACAATGTCTTAATATGGGGACATGACAACCCTCCCCACTCAAAACTGTTTGTCCTCAAGCAATCACAACAAGCTCTTTCATTACCTTGCACTTAACGTTTACCTTCAATGTGTTGAGACGAAGTCATGGTCTTGATTCCGGATGAACATGCTTTAGTGAAGGAAAATGATTGTGATTCCATGAAAGAGAAATTGTGATTAAAAGAGCTTTTGTTTGATGTTTGACTAATAACGAAGGGATGCAAGTATCATAGATTAAGAAGATTTCAGAGTATTGAGATTCTAAGATGCATCTTGAGATTCGGTCTTGTACTTGTCATATATTATTGACCTCAAAATTGAGAAGAGTCATGTTCTTTACTATTGATGAATTAAAGAAGATTTGGTAAGCTTGAATAGTGATGTGCTTGATGAAATAGAAGTGTCATAGATGAAGAATGATCCTTCCTGGGAGTTTGTGGGTTATGGGCCCATAATATGACTTAGTATTGGTATTATGTGTACATAAATCAAGAGAAGAATTCAAAGAGATTCTAGGAAGAAATGAATTTGGTTCATGGGTCTTATGATAATGAAATTCTCTTTTTATTTACTATACTTCCCTAATGTATCTTTGTATGATATATTGATTTCTTTACCTCAAGTTGATCATAGAAATACTTGCAAGTTAGAGTGTGATGGAGGGTATTCTTCATAGGTCTCAGGGTGGCTATACCATCCCTCCCTAGTCCTCATGTGGCACATGCCATTCATATGAGGTGTCCTCCTCCTTATGTGGTGCTTGTCATTCATATAAGGAGCCTTCAATCTAATGTGGCGCTTGCCATTCATAATAGATCGCCTTGGTCTCATGTGGTGCTTGCCATTCATATGAGGTATTCTTTCCCTTATGTGGCACTTGCCATTCATATAAGGAGCCTTTTAGTTACATAATAAAATTGAAGTAGACAACCAAGTAGCTCAAGAATGCAAGCAACCAGCTCAAGCAAGTAGGCAAGTAGCTCAACTAGACAAGCAAGTAGCTCAAGCAAGTAGGCAAGTAGCTCAAGTAGACAAGCAAGTAGCTTAAGCAAGTAGGCAAGTAGCTCAAGTAGAAAAGCAAGTAGCTCAAGCAAGTAACCAAGTAGTTCAAGTAGTCAAGCAAGTAGGCAAGTAGCTCAAGCCACAAAACATACTTGTAAGTCATAAAGGATACACTTAAGTACATAAGTCACACAAATACACGTATACACATAAGCCACAAGGTAAACCTTTGAATATATATAAATCACAAAGTATACACAGGATGGCAGGATGACTGCCCTGATACCACTGTAATGTCCCCTTCTAGCAAGCCAAAATTTGTGCAATCTTGCAAACAATTTCAACTTGTAAAGAGCACATTAGTATTCTATCTTTTTCTTTTAATATTTAACTATATATTATTCCTTTCACAACTATATGCTTTTCTTGTTTATACTTCATGAATTACCTTGGGTGAGATAACATTAAGCCTATTAATCATTCTTTCCAACTCATGGGAGAAGATACTTAAGGATGTAATGTCACCCCAACTCTCATGGGTCCATAATTATTCCTTCAATTCTCTAATTGAAGGCCTAATCCTTTGATTCTCTAATCGAAGGTCTATTATTCCTTGGTTTGTCAACCAAGGCCTATTAGTCCTTGGTTCTTCAGCCAGGGACTATTATCTCCTTGGTTCTCTAACCAAGGCCTCTTATTCCTTGGTTCTCTAACCAAGGCCTATCCCTTCAATACTAGATTGAGGGCTTCATTCCTTGGTTCTCTTACCAAGGTCTACCCCTTCAATGCTAGCTTGAGGGCTTATTATCTTCCTTGATTCGTCAATCAAGGCCTATGATTTATCCCATGAATTGGTCAACTACAATCCTTGTTTTCCCATCCTATCTTAATGGTAAAGATGACTAATGTTTAAGGACTATTGTCTACCCTTGGGTAATCATGCTTCTTTCAATTCTATTTCATACTTTATATCTTATATTTCTTCTTGTACTTTTTATTTTACTATTTATTGTTCAATTCCTATACAAATAATATTTATGAAAAGATCTCTAACATAAGCAATTATGTATTCAAACTCCTAATCATAGATCCTATGCTTTTATTTGTATTTAAGATTAATTCTGACTCATAAACATAAACTGTATTTACTAACTTAATTATTGAAGAAATCTAATAATTTATAAATGGAAGTGAAAAGATAAATACTTACTATTATTGAATTCTAATCTATACTTTATGCATACGGATTTCTTTTATAAACATAGATTGACTGAGTTAAAGACTTACCTGCTGCAGAATTCTTCTTTTTTCCTTATTTACTACTGTCCAATTTACTACCTTGTATCTTTTTCCAGATTCGATGCCCTTACTGTTGCTCCCCCCCTTTTTGAGGAATAATGGATCCCCTTTTAAACTTATCGAAGGGTCTTCTCAATACCAAATCGTCTCATTTAAAAACAACCGCTGCCTCATAATTCTTAAGCTTATATTAATTTGTTTATATTCTTTATAGGGTCTTCCATATAATACTTGTCTTATATGAGATTATTTATACATCTTTATTATATATTTAAATACTTATATTTATATTATTAATATTAATATTTTTATATTTATATTTATATATTATATCATATTTATTTTATAATATGTTTATTATTATACTTATAGTATTATATTATTATAATAAATGATTTATAATAATATTTAATTTATAATAATTAATTTTATGTTTATTCTTATATAATATAATAATATATATAATGATTCTATCATTCAAATTGATATTTTATAAAAGCAACTTTATCGTCTTTTAACATGATGTTTAAATCTTTAATTTAAACAATGTCTTAATATGGGGACATGACAGGAGGAGGTGCACTAGAATGTGCAAAACTTCTTCAAAATATGATGATTTCATTCACCATCTTTTGATTTGTGATAAAGTTGAACCTGCCTCATTTGAAAAAGCATGCAATGTCATCGATTACAAACACTAGATGAAAGCCATGAAAGATGAGATAGAATTGCTGATGATAAATGACACTTGGGGTTTGGTGGCTATTCTTCCTAATGGTAAAGCCTTGAAAAATAGGTGGGTGTATAGATTGAAGGAAGAAGAAGGAGACAAAAAGTAGTACAGGGCAAGACTAATGGTCAAGGGATATGACCAGTAGAAGGGTGTTGATTTTGCTAAAAGTTTTTCACCTATAGTGAAAATGACTTCGATTAGGTAGTATTGGGATTAGCTACTATGTATGACCTTGAGTTGGAGCAACTTGATGTCAAGACAACATTTCTCTATGATGATATGAAACAACCTAAAGGCTTCGAAAAAGGAGATGAGAATTTAGTGTGTAGATTGAAACGAAGCTTGTATGAGTTGAAACAAGCTCCACGCTAATGATACCTAAATTTGATTCCTTCATGGCTGAAAAAAACTTTACGAAGTGTGAATCTGATCTATATGTCTATTACAAGGTTTTGGAAAATGGTGAATTTGTTTTGTTGTATTATATGTAGATGACATGTAAGTCACCGTAACTAACATGGCTATTGTTAGCATGCTGAAACAACAATTGGCTAAAAAGTTTTCGTTGAAGGATTTGGGGGCTGCCAAGAAAATTCTTGGAATGACAATCAATAGAGATAGGTGGAAAAGAAAAATGAAATTGTCACAAGAAAAGCATATTGACAAGGTTTTGGATAGGCTTAGCATGAAGGGTGCTAAGATAGTAAGTACACCTTTTGCTAATCATTTCAAGTTATCTTCTGAAATGTGTCCTAAGACATAAGAAGAAAAATTGTAAATGAAAGGAGTGCCTTACTCCTCTACTGTTGGGAGTCTCATGTACGTGGTGGTCTACACAAGACCTGACATTGCTCATGTGTTGGGAGTAGTTAGTAGACATATGAGCAATCTAGATAAGGTTCATTGGAGGCTGTAAAATAGATTCTAAAATACATGGAGGGCACTTCACATCATGTTTTAAATTTAGAGGAGGAAATGCACAACTGCAAGGATATGTTGACTCAAACATGGCCAGTGATTTGGACAAAAGGTGATCTACCACTCATTATATGTTCACATTTGTAGGAGCAGTGATCAGTTGGGCCTCTAGATTGCAAAAGTGGTAGCTCTCTCCACTACAAAAGCTGAATACATTGCCATCATTGAAGGAGCTAAGAAGATGTAGTGGTTGAAGCAATTATTGTCCAAATTGGGCAGCAGACAATAAGAATTTGTGTTGTATAGTGACAACAAGAGCGTAATACATTTGGCAAAAAAGTTACATTTCATAATCGGACAAACCATATTGAGCTTTGATATAATTTCATCTTAAGTTTTCTTGAACATGGCAAGCTGAAGTTGAAGAAAATTCATACCAACATCAATCATGTAGATGTGTTTATGAAGGCTGTTCCAAAACAGAAGTCGGAGTTCTGCAAGCTTCTCTTGGTTTGGTAATCAAGTAACAATAAGCTTGGAAAACTGGTTGATATCTCTGTACGTGGCAGCATGGTTTGAACTTCAAGTGGGAGATTGTTTGGTTGTGAAGTCCAATAGTCATCCTTGGTCAAGATTCAATATGACTTTCCATTTTCCCTACTCTTTGTCTCTTCGTCTATTGAAGACTTTGTCTATATATTCAAAGATGGAACATTTGTATGAGATTGATGAAACTTTGTAATTTGCTACTGCAAGTAATAAGAGTTATTACCCTACTTTTCCTATGGATGTAGCCATTATTGGTGAACCATGTAACTCTATTTGTCTGTGTACACTTATGTGTGTGATTTCATATTATCTCTGTTATCTCAGTTTTTCTTGTTCGCTGTTTGATGTTTAAATCTACTCCAATTACTTAACAAGTCTAACTCGATAGAAGTACAACATGCAGCCCAATTTTCAAATATTCTGGATAAATTATTAACAAGAATAGAAATGAGACAAGACAGAGAACCGTAAAAATATAATCTCAAATCGCATGTCAACATAAGATACACTGAAAAAATATAAACCTCACCAGTGTCACCAATGGTCACTTTATTAGGAATGACTGAGGAGAGGTTAACCACATTGGCTGCTTCATTCCAAGTGAGCCATAAATTATCCATACGTCAGTCTATTACATTTTTTTGACCGAATGATAAGTTTGTACTGGAATCTACCTTTGGTATTAAGGTCGTAAAGAAAAAGCAAAATAAGATTTTGTACTTCAGCAAAACAATAACTGTGAACTTAACATATTTTCAAAAGACTAAATAAAAGAATTCGTTAAAATCTCTCCTTGCAAAAGAGTGTCTAGTTGCAGTTTTGAGATTGAGATTATTAATTCTCTTTGATATGTAGGAATGATAATATAGTATTCAAAGTATACATTACCAGAAAAAAGGTTAGATTGCAAATTTTGATGAGATGCATTGAAAACTGGAAATACTAGGGTTAGCATTACTATATACTACCTATATTCACTTTTCCAAAAGCAAATTAAAATTTTAATTGGAGTGTGGGACGCATGTGTTGTCGGTAAGAAATAACATAAACAAAATAACGAAGCATTTGCAGTTGCCTGACCACATATGTTCGTGTGGCCCTTATTCATTTCATGGCTGTCATGACTAATTTATATTTTAAAAAGTTGGAACTTAATCTGTATATTCTAAGAATCTAAGCATTCCATCCTTGGAATTTGAGGCTCGTGAGCATCTAAACTATTATTCTTCATATAATTCAGCTTCTGCCATATTTGTCTCTCTATATTAAACTATATTTTTCACATATATAAAATTCGAGCTATAAGACAGTGAATAAGAAAATGACTACTTAAATAGGGAGTACATGCTAGTCAATTCTTTCACAATAGAAAATGTACCTGGCAGGCTGGCATGTGTTATTGCCGGCGCCTTTACAAAGAATCTTGAGCCATGTAAGCCTATATATACTACGCCGGAGTAAACTACTTGAGCTATTTCTCTCATCCAGCTGTTGTCTTTGCTATCGTTGCTAATATATCTGATTTGCGTTTTTTCTTTTAATTTTTAAAATGAAGACTGGTCTTGCTTTCATTGCTTCTGTCTCCTTCCTTTCTTGGGTTATTCTACTTTGTGGAGCTCGGCCAATTACGGTACCCAATACAGCAATCCTAATACCCCACCAGCTTTCGCCCCAATCATTTCTGCGGTCTCCACTGGTAATCCGAGAGAGGCAGCAAACTATAAGGATTTCAGAGGAAATGCGTATGCTGGGCCTCTAAGAAGTAAGAACACAAAAAATGATGGTCCCCAAACAAATGAGGATGATATTGCTCCAGCACCCCCCACGATGAGTCATCAACAAGGTCATAGTCCAGGAGTAGGACACAGTAATCCTTATTCACTGTGCTGTTGAAAAGCCAAATAGAAGAATGTGCTTGCACATGTTGCTATTTAAAAGTTTCATATATTATGTTTATTGTGGCTTGTCCGTTAGTTAACTGATCTTTATTTATAGTATTTTGTACAAGCAAAGATCATAGAGGGATGCTGGTTTTGGCTTATTGACGTGCAGAGTCATAGCATGTAATGTTTGATGGGTTTTATTTGTTAGAATGTAATGCTTTTTTTGTGCTTTCGATGAATGATATTTCGTTCTTAAATACAGTTTTTTTATTGCCCCATTTATTTTATTTTTTTGAGACCGAAGGTATTCATTTCATCGTTTTAGTTTAGTGTTTTTTTCAGTTCAGAAAACATGTATTGGTAAAAAGTGAGGACCAAACATCAAAATGGTTTAGATTAAATGTGTAGCAAACTGGAGTTATCCTAGAATCTGGAGGCCATCATCAAGAATACCATGATTTGTATATGCTATAATCAATGATAACATAATATTATATGTTTTCTCAAATTATTCACATTGTTTGAGAATAATTTTTTTTAAATTATATATAAATATATTAAAAATAAATACTTTCAAATTTATTTCTTTTAACATTTATATAGTATGTTTTGAGATTTTAATTTTTAGACTATTTAAAATGAGGTTGAATTTTTTTTTAATTTATCTTTGTATTTTAAATTATTTCCTTGTTTTAATAGTAATATATGTATTTGTGGGAAGTTAATTAAGTAAGAAGTAATATTTACTGTTAAATTGATCTAATTCCAAGATAAAAATCAGTGTGTAGAATAAGATAAATAAGAAATATAAAAATCAATAATGTACAAATTTGTGTAGAGTAAATTAAATAAGAAATAATCTTTACCATTGAATAGATCTAATCAGAAAGATAAAAATCAATCGTCAGGATTTTTTTTATTTTCTTCCTTTATCTTACCTTACTCCAATAAGATGAGAATAATCAATTAATCTAAGTTGAAAATAAATTTAGAATTCATTTCCTAAGATTCACCAAATCAAATCCTCCTTGTCTGAGAAGAACTACTTTCATTGATTATATATTCATCAAATACTTTGATTCATTGATTATATATTCGTCAAATACTCTTGATTCAGTATTACACTATACAAAACAAGTAACTTGAAATTCCTTGAACATGGAGGGAGTAACTTGACATCACTTTGAGATAATCAAGTAATTTGGGGCAGTGACAAGAGATGATTAGAAGGATATTCATGACCCTAGTTAATAGATTAACAATACTTAAAAGAGATCAGAGCCATATGCTGAAAATTAAAATAAATTAGTATTTTGAGTCAAATTGGTTAAAAAACATACTAATAGAAAAAATTTAATGGCTAATAAAAACACCAAGCCAAAAAATTTAAAATGATTATGTTAATCATAATAATCATTGTTTATTGGAAAGTTTTTAATAATAGAAGTTATACAAACAATCTTTAATTCTTAATTTAGATTGATGTTTATATTTAAAAATGTAAGGTTACTATTAATATGGAGAGAAACTAATGCCTTAAGCAATATGACAATAAATCAACATATGGAATCACCTGCAATACAAATATAGGATAGAGATAGGTTTCAAAACACTTGCTAAAGAAAATGATATCAAACATTTGTCTTCATTTTTACATTTACACATATGTTGAATTTTATATCTTCAAGTACCATTTAAACGAGACTAGTGGATAACCTCAATGAGTCTATAGATTTTACTCATGGGAAAGAAGTGAATGTCAACCCAACTATCTCCATATCACTGATAACTACTGTTTATCTATCTAAAGTGAGACCCTATGAATTAGGTATTGTTATAGTCAATGCCATTGTTTTAGAGATATGTGTAGGGTTGGCTACTATAATTGGTGCATGATAAATGCAATTTTGGTTGTTTATTCCCTATTGAGACATACATACTTATAATATTAAATGATCACCCACAATAGCTATTCAAGTTGTTTAAGTTCCATAAGATAAATTATATGTACTATAGTAACAAGTGCAAGTGCATGGTTGACAAACCTAGCCTCATAACATGGATTTTACATAACACTTGTCATTTCTTAAATTAAAGTAGTGTTTCATAGTTCAAATTCTTTTCACCAACATAATGTGATCCTATAGGACTAGTATATGTGGTCAAAATAGCCCTAAATGGGGATGAAATGACTACCGTTTTGTGATGTGTGATAAAATTATCTGTAGCATACAAATTCATAAGTGTGTCATATAATGTATGGACACCAAGACTCAATGAGATATTTTCTTTTTGCATGAGGACATGCCAATGCTCATCCTACATTTGGATTACATATGTTTGCAACAAGATTGCAATGCTAACTTTTCTAAGATCATCTTAGTCTAGAAGATAAAACATTTGTATGATAACAATTGCGTAAAATGTAACCCACAATCATTTCCCATCATATATACCTTAGATACATTTCAAGTAATGGAAAAATGAGATTATGACTAAATGTTCCATCCTCACAAGTTATGCATTATTTTGCATACGTATAGATATATTTGTATAAACAAATAGTTAATAATATAGTTAACAAGATATAGGTGTATGTCTTATATATGAGATAGTTGAATTCTGACACCAATTAGGATAATCAAGCTAGAACATAAAGTATTCTAACTTTCCTATAGAAACTATTATTACATTTTCCTCCTAATATTTAGAAAGAAATTGTGTTCTATAAATACATTTCATATAATTAAAAATTTAAAAAAATATTTGATTTTCTCATAAATAAGAGCCAATGACTAAATTCTCAGAGGCCACATATTCCTACCAAGTATCATCCAAAATGAGAGAATAACATACTATAATATATGTTAAAAGTAAAAAATATCAATCTACAAGCAAAAATTACTTTAGCCATCAACATATTTTGTATCCATCACATACTTAGTAAAAAAATATTAGATATTCCTTATCAACCATTCCTTTGATAATGTAGGGATAGACAAAGGGAGCCATTATGAAGCTCCAGTCTTCAAGGATCAAATCAGGAAACTAACCACTACAGGAGAATGCTTGAGCATGAGTTTCCATAAGTAGAGAAAAAGATTTGATGGAGAATAAATTGATATCTATTACAATGAATTGCCCCCATTTTTACAAATGTGATATATGGCTTTTATAGCCTTACATTCCCGTGAATTATCCACCCTAACTGGCTATGGGAATAACTTCCCAACTATAACTATTGAATAATTATTTGCCTAAGTAAAACTTAAGAAAGGTAAAATCTATTTACCCTAACACCCCCCCTTAAGTGCAACTTAGGGAGAATAATTATTATGAGATGCAAGATACAATATGGGTCCCAGCTACACAACCATGTTAGGTACCCATTTACAAAGAAAAATGTGATGCAATCTCTCACAACCAGAGAAAAGGAGAAAAATCTTGTGGGAGAAAAACCTTGTGGGAGAAAACTCCCCTCCAAAAGAGAGAAAAAAATAAAAAAAAATGCATGTATGAAGGACTCACTAATACCCCCCAAGGACTACATACATCATGTTTGTACATTCAATGGTCCTCCCATAAGAAGGAAAGAAGGAGACTACATAGCCCCCCATAATAAATAATGTCCTACAAAGATGGTAAGTGTTTGAAGGCAAAACAAAATCCAATCCTTACAAACCACTTGTCTCCCTTTAGGAAGAAACAAAACCATGTATAAATGTAGGTATGCTTCCCATTCAAGATATGCTTTGAAAGATGGAAGCATGAAGAATGATGATGATGATGATGTTGTTGTCTCTAAAAAATGCTCATGTGTCTCCTTGTCCAGATAGAATGATGATGCCACAATCCAATCAGGTACATCCCCAATCAAGAAGGAAGGTGACAAACTGGAACTATGTGGAAACTGATATAGAACAAACTCCAAAGATGAAAAATGTTGAAATATGTCTTCCAACCAAATCTAAAAGACAATGATTGTCTTGTTGATCAGGAATGATGGAAGTCTTAATCAATGACTCTAGATAAGAGGCCAATGGATGTGAAGGTGGATCAACTATATTTGAAGAAGAATCAAGATCCTCTAAAACAACCTTGACAAAAGTGTCAAAAGTCTCCAAAGTATCACAATCATGAGTTATCTTCTCTGAAGAAGAAAGAGGCACACTATGATCATCTGTGAATGGCTGAATATTAGGATCTCCATATAATTCCCAAATGTGAGTCCAAAGATCACGAGGACACTCAAAATCAACAATAGATTCCAAAATGTTATCATCAACATGCATACCAATAATTCTCAAGACAAGGTGCCTATTATTTTTCCAATCAAATTTCTGACGAGGAGTGCTAGGTTTGGGAACAAGATTATACAAATATGGCAACAAATGAATCCCTCTAAGATGATTAATGATGCCATCTCTCCATTTTTCATAGTTCCCTTTCTTCAAGATGATCAAAGAAGAATGAAATGTAGAACCCATATTTAACTATGAAAATTCTTAAAATCTCAAAGATAGAACCATCACATGAATGTAGAAACTTCTAAATAAGATCTACAACTAAAAATGAAGTCCCCCCACAAATTGTACCTCTCCAAGTATTAGGATATCCAAGTTATGAAGTAAGTGCCCAAAAACACAAAACTCAATAGATAGTACTTGGTGTTGAACTGGAAAAAGTGCATGGACTAGATGAAAGAGCTCCTTAGCACCTTTCTGACACCACAAGAATAACAGTAATCAGAGATCAAGGCACCAAGTTATGAGCTTAGGAGTCCAAAAAAGAAGGTTGACTTCAATTTGCAATAGATACTGATAGACAATTAAATTAGGTGGATTTACCTATACCACTATGAGGTTGGAGGAATCACCTTTCCAATGATGTATGGAACTCGAAATTCTGACTTCGAATGCCCAAGATATCCTCCATGGAAGTAAATCACTGATATGGAGCCCACTAAATAATAGAGGAGGTTGGATTGAGCCCTAGGGTGGATTAACCCTTGATCATGCACATGACCACCTGCTAAGAATGGGCAAAAAATACCCTATAAGGGTAAAAATGGAGCACCGTGATTGGGTACAGAATAGAGAGGGCCCACCGAACGGGCTAGTTGATATGTTGGTGGGATATCCATGCCAATCGATGTGTCACCATAGACAAATCATCAAACATCAATCTACAAAAAAAATAGAATAGCTCGGATAGAGCCAGTAGATGTCAAACATTAATCAATCACTACTCATAGAATCCAAGCCACCATTGTGAATTACACTATCCACTATCTCTACTTGTGTGCAGGAGCATGAGCCTTTGGAGTGGACTCACACTACAATGGGTAAGCATGTAACATTATAAAGAGAAAAATTAATGTCTGTAGGATGAAAGTGGGACTTAGTTCCTTAAAAAAGCCCCAAAATGCAACAAGGATGGGCCCACCACCAATAGCGCACGGGAATGAAAACCCTAGCCAAAATATTTGTGGTAAAAACTTTAGAATATGGAAATTCTATGCGAATAATCATCTGCTATGAACGAGAGGTGTATGAGATGTAGCATACAGATGAAAATCCACCAAAAAATTTGTCTCATGTCCTCCTGTGAGATGATGGCATATGTAGGTATGTTACAGATCAAAAGGGACCCTGATCTGTGTAAAGCATTAATTCGATCTATGCTTCTAGATTAGTGTTTGAGATATTGTTACAGGTGATTCCTTCCTGCATCAAACTACCTCATCGGCTCAAGTAGGATCCAACACTGGCAAAGCAAGCACGGCAGCCAGAACATATCATTGTTGAGAATATCATTCACACCATAATTAGGGGCAACAAAATGGTACGCAGGCTTCTTCAAAAATCTCGACCTGAGGTTTCTCCTATACAACAACATGATGCCTGAGCTAGTCATCTAGAATTCAGCAAATGAATGCCAAAACTGTGATCACCTCTAACTAGGTTCCTACACTCTCTCATCAAAGACACCTTCGCCAGCAATAATAAGCACGCATCAGCAAGGACAATACTGCAGATATAATAAAATATTGATCTCACTAGAATATCTTATAAAAACTCTCAGTAGTAAATCACCTCAAGGAGATAATAAAGATAGGCACAGATTGATGCCTAAATCACCTCGAGGAGATAATAAAGATTGGCACAGATTGATGCCTAATAGAAACTGATGCAGGCACGGATTGATGCCTATATGATTGCTTCTCTTTCTCTCAACAACTCAATTCTCTGATACAGGTAGAAATCTTCTTGATTCCAACTCTGATACCATGTAGGGATAGACACAGGGAGCCATTATGAAGCTAAAGTCTTCAAGGATCAAATCAAGAAACTAACCAGTACTGGAGAATGCTCGAGCATGAGTTTGCATAAGGAGAGAAAAAGATTTGATGGAGAATAAATTGATATATATTACAATGAATTGCCCCCATTTTTACAAATGTGATATATGGCTTTTATAGCCTTACATTCCTGTGAATTAACCACCCTAACTGGTTATAGGAATAACTTCCCAACTATAACTATTAAATAATTATTTGCCTAAGTAAAACTTAAGCAAGGTAAAATCTATTTACCCTAACAGATAATAATAGTTTTTTTTGCAATAAAAGGTGTCAAACACCTGTATATTTGTATTAAGTATGATTAAAAACCATTCATATTATAAAAAGTTAGGAGCACCAATTGGGCATGTTCAAACATGACACACCACTTAAATATGCCTATAGTGATGAAATGCTTGTAGGAATACAAAATAAAATAGTTAATACTAAAACATAGACCAAACACTATCTAACCAACATGGGATATGAACATCACATTATTTCTAGGGTCCTCCTATTCAAAAATTAGCTTCATGAGAGATATCACCTAACTCAGATAGTGGAGATGGCAAAGTAGTAGACAAGGCTGAAAGTATAGGTGTTGGTGGTCAAGGAGCCAAATCTAGGGCATGGAGTATGAGAAAATGCACAACATTGAACACTTACTTTTCCTTGACGTCCATGTTTGGAGGGAGTTGAAACTTGCGAGCATTTAGAGGCGTGTTTAGAGCATTGAAGTAACTATTCAGAAGTCCTTTCTATATGGCCTGGAGAACACACATTTCCATTAGATAAGATCAAACCAATTACATAGGAAAGAGTCCCCCAATGGGTCTATCACCTTTAGATAGGTCATATATCTCCATCACCTTCTTCAATTTTTCTATGCGGCTAGGTAGTCATGAATATAACCAAAGGCAATCCTTTCCACAAAGTAGTCATCTTGAACAAGGTCCATGATATTTGACAGAAAGATGGATGATACATCTAAGTATGAGAGGGAATGTAGAAAGTAACATAGGACATGGACTCACCCACTACCATTTGTATATAAAATTCAAATTATGGGCAATCCATGTTGAAAAAATGCACTAGCTTGCTAGAGTCTTAAATGACAATTTCTAATGGTTCCCATTTCTATGTTTCTAGATGGATGTGGCATTTCTTCATGACAGAATTCATGGTTGGACCACAAAGTCTAGATGAGAGAGGCCGAGGAATTGGCAGAGGACAAAAATAATGAAAAGTTGTTGAGAGGAAAAATGAAAGAGGCAATAAGAATACGTGAGGTAAAAGCCATTAATGGTAGAAATAAATGGGTAATGTGAGGACACACAAAGGTGAGATGAGGGGGAGGATTGGTGGCTTAGAGTAAATGAAGGGGATCATCACACATGATAACAAAAGATATGGAGTTAAATATGAAGTACAACACAATGAAGATGTGAAGGAATAGTGCATATGGATGGATGGAGATGATTGTTGGTGACATCATATGACCTACTTCAAATGGCTCGAAGAAATGTAAGGGAGGTATTACCATTACTCACACTACACGTCACCTCATGGTACTCATACCAGTTGATCATGGATGCACAAGTCATCTTGGGATAGCTCCCTAATGTTTTATTCTTTTGAAGATCAAATTACTTGAACATATCCTTTTAAATAATTAAGTGGAATGATGCAAAATTATTTTCTATTGGGTCATTAAATTGAGAAACATCCAAACCCTTATTTGTCACTAAATTAGCAACATAATATACAACTGCATTACCTTCTCTATAGTACTGTGAGCAAGAATAATATTCAAATTGATCGAGAAGGCTCCAAATAGATTGAAAGATATATGTTTTACTGTCCAATTGATGATTTTTTTCTCCCTAACTTCATTCAACACATTCATGGAGTCACCCTCAATACAATTTTTTTGATCTAGTTTCCTTGTGTTAATTTTAGATCATGCATAATGGCTAATGCCTCTATTACATTATTGATCCATTTGGAAGTTTCATTGCTAAGGCTACAACAAGCTTACTTGCACAATCCCTTATAATACATCTTGCTCTTGAGGGGCCTATATTTCCCCTAGCTTCTCCATCAAAGTTTAATTTTATGAGTGAGGAGGTAAGAGGAAACCATTTTACATTGCTTCTATCTATTTTATTTATATAATTCTAAATTGAGCCTTTTGTATATCAAGTACAAAGAAGAAGCCATTGCTTCAAGATTTCTTTATCCCAATTTGTGAACTGTGAATTATCCTTTGAGTGATTATTGACTTTAGACATGGTCTTTTTTGATATTACCAACTCTATTCTTTAAATGACTTTGTACCACAGAGATGGAGATTTTCTAAAGATCCTTTGATTGTGTTCTAACTAGAGGTTCTAGATGAGAAGAGACAAAATGAGTTCGTAGATGCATGAAAAGATGGATTCATAGTTTAAAGTCACACAACTAGATAAATGTTGTAAAAGTGTGTTGGGGAATACCCCCAGCACCTTGGTTTTCTACACAATCATTTCCAATATTGGTATCTATATTGACAAATCAATAGGAGATGGTTTACATCCTCCTCTTCTTCACCACAAAAGGCACAACTAAAGACCATCAATTCCCATTTTGTCCAATCTTTTACCTATTAGAATCTTGTTATGGAGGGCAAGCCATGAAAAAGTATGCACTTTCGGTAAACAAGCATTGCTCTAGCATAATTTAAATGGCTACGTTTTTAATTCTAGGTTTGTAAGATAGTAGTAGCCTTCTTGAACATTATAGAGTCCTAATTTTGATGTTGTCCATTTGATTTCATCTTTTGTAGAGGAGAATATGATGAGTTGTTGAGCTAGTATTTTATTTAATAGTACCTTTTGTGGTGTAGGGAAGTTACAATATTGAAATCTTTTCCATGTTACTTTAATCAGCACCTCATCCTCTAAAATTTCCTATTTTTCTTAATCTTTACCCCCATCTCTATTTTAGATATGTTCTTGCTTCATCTAATTTTGACACCTTAAGAGTGTGATGCAGGGGCATCCTAATGCACCCTTTTGAGGAAAATGTTGTCATGATTGATAAAATTTTTGTTTTTAGTTTGGTTGGGGTTAATAAGGTCATGTAAGACCATTTTAAGTCATTTGGAGTCATTCTATGATGTTTTATGGTGTTTTGGAGTTCTGTTGTAAAAGTTGCAAATAACATCATTAGATTTAAAAAAGGGTTGGTGGTCAATTTTTCAGTTAAAAATAATTGGAAAATATTAAATGTACCTTGTAACACCAATCCCAAGGGTTGGGGTGAAGTTTGAATGAGAAGATCATCATTTTACCACATTCTACATTGCATTTTTATGTGAAAACTGGCTATAAATCACGTTGTATGGCTTGACAATATATGGTATGGTCTTAAAACGGATTGGAGAAGTTAGAGAAGAGAGTTAGCTTTCAAATTTATTTCATTTGGTAAATATTCATCAAGTTTTGTGAATGTTATCATAATTTTAGTGACTATCATTTACAGATTTTTAGTGTGAAACAACAAGAAACTTGCTTGGTACGGTTTAGTACAACCTGGTATGGTCAAGGGAAGGTATGGGGATGATAAATGTATGAAATAATTTTTTATTTATTTATTTAGTCATTTCATAATGTTTTGGAAAGTTATTGCATGTTTAGTGATGATAGTCTTGTAGCCTAATTAGGGTTTCTAGCAATACAAAAAGATTCATATCTCCCATTTGGTATGGTGAAAAATTTTAATTTTTTGTGAGAAACTCTATTTTGACATTCTATAAAGGATTCCAAAGTCTTGATTCATTATCTTTTGGTTGGTGCAAGTTATGGAGAATAGTGTGGTCTCTAACACTGTTGACAGAGTCAAGAAACCCTAAGTTGCTTGGTGATTGAACAAATCTATGCATAGTTTGTTTAGAGTTGGATTGAGAATCAATGAGATATGTTGTGGAAGGTTTGTACAGACAAATACTCAAATTTTCGTGTTGTTCTCTTTGTTGAGTGCCCAGTAGGTCATTATGGTAATTTTCCAGGTGCACTACTATGCATGTAGTGATTGTTTGAGATGAATCATTGTGTGAAAGGTGTCAAATTAGTCAAGTGTGTTGAGGAGAAGTCATTTCTCTACATCACTAACCTTGGAATGAAGAATCATGATTGTCAAAGAAGTTCTCTCTGCCATTCCCATATATATGATGTCAGTCCTCAAAATTCCATACTTGGAGTGCTATCAAAACAAGAAAAAATAGTGAGAAGATTTATGTGGCAGGGAAGCCTAGACAAAAAGAGGATAGCCATTATCTCATGGGAAAATCTACAAACCTAAAGTATGCAGAGGTGCAGGAATTAATGAACTATTAGTACAAAACATGGCACTAGGTGATAAACTAGCTTGGAACACGTATACAAAACCCAACACAAAATGGGTTCAAATTATGTAAGAAAAATATCTGGATAATCCAGATAGAGGAAGAATATTCATGGATGAAAATACACCATCAGGGTCTAAACTGTAGAACTTCATAGAATAGGACAAAGAGGTAATTTACCCACAACTTTTTAAAGTAGCACATAATCGAAAAAAAACACTATTATAGGATGACTCATGGTATGGATATCAACCACTCTGATGCAGAGAAAGGACTTCTAAACACACTTGATTTATTTGACACCATTCACACAATGATTCATCTCAAACAATCACTACATTCATACTAGTGCACTTGGAAACATTACCATAATGGCCTAATGGGCACTCAACAAAGCGAACAACATGAAAATTTGAGAGTCTTGATCTGCATAGACCTTCCACAATATATCTCATTGATTCTCAATCGAACTAGAAACAAACTATGCATAGATTTGTTCAATCACCAAGCAACTTAGGGTTTCTTGATTCTGTCAATACCGTTAGAGACCACACTATTCTCCATAACTTGCACTAACAAAAAGATAATGAATCAAGACTTTGGAATCCTTTAGGGAATGTCAAAACAAAGTTTCTCACAAAATAATAAGATTTTTCACCATACCAAATGGGAGATATGAACTTTTTTGTATTGCTAGAAACCCAAGTTAGGGTACAGGACTATCATCACTAAAAATGCAATAAATTTTGCAAAACATAATAAGATAACTCCAAACAAAAATCAAAAGTTTAGTATTTCATAGCTTTATCATCTCCATGCCTTCCCTTGACCATACCAGGTTGTACAAAACCGTACCAATCAAGTTTATTGTTGTTTCACAGTAAAAATATGTAAATGGCAATCACTTAAATTATCATACCTTTCACAAAAATTGATGAAAATTTACCAAACCAAATGTATTTGAAAGATAACTCACTCCTATAACTGCTCCAAGAAGTTTCAGGACCATACCATATAGTATCAATCTATACAATGTTAGGAACCCGTGTTTAACCCTTTTCTTTACCTTGTTAGTATATTGTTGTTGGACGCATATGCTTTGTAAGTCATCCTGTAAGTATATTGTATTATCCCACATTTATGGGGAGTAATAGTTGTTTAGATTAGACTTAGTATATAAGTACGTGTTGAGGCCAATGAAGGCATCCACGAGTTTATTGTATTGAGCTTGCTCAAAAGACGTTGCCCCCTCAAAGTGGCCTACGATCAATAAATTCCTTTTGTGTTCATCTATTTCTGTTATTTTGTGCATTTTCATTATATTGTTGCAGGAGGTTCCTCTCATCTGGTATCAGAGCACTTTCTTGGGCTCACTAGCTAGAATTTCTACCAAATTTTTTTTCGTAGTGGCCTCCAGGTGCTGTGATTATTGTAGTAGTTCTTTTTTTTCTTTGCATCTATATTTTTCATTTCCATTATAGGTTCGGATCAGGGAATAATCCCTATCCGCTTAACTATGGGAAGTGTCTGGGCATAGCCCTAAAACTCATTGTGAGGAGTACCACAGGAACCCCGAAGTAGCTGGCCCCTTAAGAGGACCTGGTAGCAAAAAGGGCAACGGCCCCTACTTGTTGAGTAGTTCCCATCCGTGAGGTAAATTAAGAGCTGTCGTTTGTGGCAAAGCGGTTATCAATTTCACCTGAGCCGTGGAGTGAGGGGTATTTCCCCAATATGCAAGCCATTAGACAACATTGGTAGACAAGTGAATCCCCTGAACCTTTAGGAAGCTGAACATACCTATAGTCCATATCTATTGCCAGCTGATAAATCATAGGTTGCACCTGTCCATAGCCGTTATAGATCATTTCTAATTTTTTTTTTGTTTTTTTGCCATATCTTCCTTGCTTTAGCTCCGTTTCCCCTAAAAATTCACTGGAACCCTTGAAATTCCATTATGCATATTTCCTTCCTTGAGGACCCTATCCTAAATTCCACTTATTGAAGCCAAAAATCCCACATTTGTCTATTTTTAGGGTTTGCCATAACTTCTTTGATTCTCACCCAATCACCTTCAAATTTTGCCACAGTGTTCATTTCCTATTTATGCTCCTTTGTCCCTCTTGGACAAATTTTCCCATTCTTTCACCCACTTCTGAAATCCCCATTTTCTACTTCCATGTCCCTTAAAAAGTCTCCAAAACCTAGTCAAACCCTAATTACCCATCAGAGTTTTTTCCAAATCCAAATTTTCCTTTACTAAAAAAGTTTATGTTTTTGTTTTTCTATCCATTCCCAAAAAAAAAGTCCTGGTTATGGTTGTCACTCGCGCAGGAGAAAAAAACATGGACGATGAACTTATTGCCCTCAAGACCAAACTCCAAGATCTAGATGAAAAAATTCTCGGCCTCAATCTTTAGCATTCAGCCATGAACAATAGACGGCCATTAGAGTATTTTTGCAGACACTGGGTTCTCTTCTTCCAGCAATTTTCATGGGCCGAAGCTTGATTTTCCTCGCTTCAATGGTGATGATCCGACTAGATGGATATACCAGGTAGAACAATATTTCAATTTGTATCATACTTTTGATGTCAACAAAGTCCCACTTGCATCCTTTCATTTGGAACATGAAGCCCTTCAGTGGTTCCGTTGGTACATCAAGGCTCATGAAGAGCCAAAATGGACAGATTTTTGCAAACTTATTTTGCGACGATTTGGCCCTAGTGCTTTTGATGACTTCATAGGAGCACTCACTAAACTTTGCCAAACTAGCAATGTGAGAGAATATCAAATAGAATTTGAGAAACTGGCCAATCACACAGAGGGATTGTCTGATGAATTCTTCGGGAGTTGTTTTGTTAGTGGTTTGAAGGATACAATCCGATCTGAGGTTAAAATGTTTCATCCCAGCACAATGATGGAAGCCCTAGGGTTGGCTAAGTTGGCGGAGGATAATATCACAGCTCAACAACGCTCCAAATCCACTTTTGTTCCATTCAAAAATATGGTTTCCCAAAGACCTCCAATCACGCCAGCTCCTAGAACAACTCCTATCAAGCATTTGTCTGAAGCAGAGATGTGGGCATGTAGAGAAAAAGGGCTTTGTTATAATTGTGATGAGAAATTCACTCAGGGACATAGATTTGTTCAGAAAAAGCTCTATCTCTTGGATGCAGATTCTCCACCTGCAATTGAAGTTTATGAAGATGCTCTGGATATAGTAGATGATTAGGTCAACATTCATCAGCCGCTTGTTGACCCTCCTTAGGACAACCACCCAGAGATATCTCTCTATGCTTTAGCAGGAGTCACCACCCCACAAACCATGCAGGTCAAGGGTTACTTTAAGAAGCTCCCTCTAACAATACTCATTGATTCTGGTAGCACTCATAACTTCATTGACCCTAGGATCGCCAAACAGGCTGATTGCTTTGTCCATCCTTGCTCCAGCTTTGAATTCATGATTGCCAATGGGGGCACCTTACCTTGCAAAGGGAAGTGTCACAATGTGCATATCTCTATTGGAGATTATAACCTACACTCCAACATGTTTGCCTTGCCCTTAGGCAAATGTGATGTGGTTTTGGGCGCTCAATGGTTACGTACACTTGGGCCCGTCTTATGGGATTTTGCTAAACTTTGGATGTAGTTTTCAGACAATGGGTAAAAACACACATTGAAGGGCTTACAACCAGGGTCTCTCAGCATCATCAGTTCACATCGTATGGAAAATCTCCTTAAGAAGAATTCACATGGTGTCATCACTCAGCTCCATTCCAGTCAGATGCAACTATCAGTAGTCTCCACTACTCCTTTGGATCTACAATGAATTTTGGATAGATATGCATGTCTTTGCTGAACCAGTGTGATTGCCACCTTCATGACCAGATGACCATCATATTCAATTCCTTCTTGGAAGTGTTCTTCCCAACATCAGGCCCTATTGCTACCCATTTCACCAAAAGATAGAGATTGGGATGCTTGTTCGGGACTTACTGAAGCAAGGTATTATTCACCCTAGTACCAGTTCCTTTTCTTCCCCAGTTCTTGTTGTCTAGAAAAAAGATGGGTCATGGCACCTCTGCATTGACCTCCAAGAACTTAATCACATCACAATTAAGGATAAGTTTCTGATTCCTGTTGTTGATGAGCTTCATGGTGCTCATTTTTTCTCCAAGTTGGATCTTCATTCTAGGTATCACCAAATTCGGGTTCATGAGGATGATATCCCTAAAATAGCTTTCCGCACTCATGATGCCCACTATGAGTTTTTGGTCATGCCCTTTGGCCTCACTAATGCTCCTTCCACATTCCAGGCATTGATGAACAAAAAATTATGGCCCTACTTGCAGAAATTCATTCTGGTCTTCTTTGATGATAGCCTCATCTATAGTAAAACATGGGTTGAGCATCTCTAGAATCTGGATCTTGTACTGCAACTTCTCTCTGATCATCATCTCTATGCCAAATAGTCTAAATGTGTTTTTGGGCAGGAGGAAGTAGAGTATCTCAGGCATATTGTTTCAGCCCAAAATTGGCCGCATCCTCAGACACTCAAGAGCCTCCGTGGTTTTTTGGGACTGACTAGCTACTACTGCAAGTTTGTTAAGGATTATGGGAAGATTGCAGCTCCATTAACAACTCTGTTGAAAAAGGATTCTTTTACATGGACACATGCTGCTGAGTGTGCATTTGAAAAACTGAAACAAGCTACACCTATTCTAGCTATGCCAGATTCTTCTAAGACCTTCACTATTGAGAGTGATGCTTGCAGCAATGGACTTGGTGTTGTTCTCCTTCAAGATGAACATCCCATTGCATTCACCAGCAAAGCCCTTTCAGGTAAGAATTTAGTATTATCTACATATGAGAAGGAAATGATGCCTATTTTGCATGCAGTACAGAAGTGGTGGCCATACCTATTAGGGAATCATTTCTGCATCAAGACTGATCACCAAAGTCTAAAATATTTCTTAGAATAATGGGTCTCCTCCCCAGCACAACAAAAATGGGTTAGAAAACTCATGGGTTATGACTATGAGATCACTTACAAGAAGGGTAAGGACAATATTGTGGCAAATGCTCTTTCTTGTACATTTGATGACCAAGCTTCTCTTTTAGCTATTTCCATGCCTGTTCCAAATTGGTTGGAATCTGTTCAGTAGGGCTATGTCAATGACTCTTCATTATCTCAAATCATCCAATAGTTTGCCAATAACCCTTCTGCTATACTGCATTACTCTTAGGATGGTGCTTCTCTGAGATACAAGGGTTGTCTAGTGCTTCCCCAGAGCACAGATCTTCAACAGGCTGTCTTCTATGAACTCCATACTTCTCCATCGACAGGGCACTCTGGGTTCCTCAAAACTTATGAGCAGCCACGGCGTAACTTCTTTTGGAAGGGAATGAAAAGGGAAATTCAATAGATGGTGGCTGAATGTGATACCTACCAGTGTAACAAGGGTGAAACAACACTCCTTCCTAGATTTCTCAAACCCTTGCCCATCCCTACATGGATTTGGACAGATATTTCTATGGATTTCACTGAAGGGCTCCCTAAATCTGGAGGGAAGACAATGATCTTGGTTGTGGTTGATTGCCTCTCCAAATATAGTCATTTTTGTGCCCTCTGGCATCCCTATACTGCCTCCTCAATCGCATAGATTTTTATGGACCAGATCTTCCATCTTCATGGAATCCCTTCTTCCATTGTCTCAGATCGTGATGCAACTTTTACCAGTCATTTTTGGACAAAACTATTTTGCCAGACTGGCACCAAACTGAAGATGAGTTCAGGGCATCACCCACAAACAGATGGTCAGACTAAAGTTATCAACAAATGTTTGGAAACTTATCTTCATTGCTTCACCTAAGAACAACAACATCAGTGGGCAAAGTGGCTCCCTCTCGCTGAATGGTGGTACAATACCTCCTACCACATTGCATCTAAAATGACTCCATATGAAGCAGTCTATGGTCAGGCACCGCTAGTGCTCCTTCCATACACCCCCAACAGTTCACCAGTTCAAGCAGTTGACACGGTTCTCTAAACTTGACATCAAATTCTTTGCATTTTGTAGGACAATCTTCACATGGCAATAAATTGAATGAAACAAGCTTATCGACAAAGTTCTGAGCACACTTTTCAAGTAGGTGATATGGTTTTTCTTCATCTACAACCATACAAGCAATCCTTCCTAAAACTCAAAGGGCGTCATAAGCTGACTCCAAAGTTCTATGGGCCATATAAGGTTCTTTAGAAGATTGGGTCAGTTGCTTATAAATTGGAGCTTCCTCCTTCCCACATTCATCCAATATTTCATGTCTCTTGTCTAAAGAAAGTTCTTGGCACCAACATCAGAGCACAAACTATTTTACCTGAACTGGATAACGAAGGATCCATCATTTTGGAGCCAGAGGCCATCCTCAATAGGCGCACTCGTCAGCTTCACTCTCGATCCATCACAGAGGTATTAATTCAGTGGCACGGAATGCAAGCAGAGGATGCTACATGGGAACCACTCCTTTAGATTCAGCAACAATTTCCACATCTTAAGCTTTGACGACAAATCTTTTCTAAGAGGGAGGGGATGTTAGGAACCCGTGTTTAACCCTTCTCTTTACCTTGTTAGTATATTGTTGTTGGACGCATATGCTTTGTAAGTCATCCCATGAGTATATTGTATTATCCCACATTCATGGGGAGTAATAGTTGTTTAGATTAGACTTAGTATATAAGTATGTGTTGAGGCCAATGAAGGCATCCACGCGTTTATTGTATTGAGCTTGCTCAAAGGAGGTTACCCCCTTGAAGTGGCCTGTGATCAATAAATTCCTTCTATGTTCTGCTATTTTTGTTATTTCATGCATTTTTCATTATATTGTTGCAGGAGGTTCCTCTCATACAACATGATTTACAGTCAGTTTTCACAGAAAAATGCAATATAGAATGTGGCAAAATGTTTATCTTCACATTCAAACTTCATCCCAACACTTGGGATTGGTGTTAAAAGGAATATTTAACATTTTAAAATTATTTTTAATTTAAAAATTGACCACTAACCCTTTTTTAACTCTAATGACATCATTTGCAACTTTTGACAACATATTTTGATAATATTTTGCAACTTTTACAATATAACTCCAAAACACCATATAGAACGTCATAGAATGACTCCAAATGACTCAAAGTGGTCTTACATGACCTTATTAACCCCAACCAAACCAAAAAAAACAAATTTTATCAATCATGACAACATTTGCCTCAAAAGGGCGCATCAGGATGCCCCTGCATCATACTCTCTAGATAGAAAAAATTGAATTCCACCTCAAATAGGAATCTTCTTTCTTGTCTTCTAGTTCCTTTGCATGCATACATTATTTTCTTTTTGCTAGATCTCAACTGCATTTGTATCAGTTGGTGCACTTGTTCTTTTTGGTCCAACGACATGCTTCTTGAGCCAAGGCCAACTTGGTACAATGTAGCCATGTACTTTTGTTTGTTTTCTCCTTCTAGCTTGAGCTTGGACTGCAATTGTAAATTTATTTTCATTGTCATCTACTTTGTCTTCTTCACCTACACAGGAAACAAACACATTAAAGAAATCACATTCTTTGTTTTCATGCTTCACTTCTTTATCCACCTCATGTTGTTTTCCATACATTCTTTTCTCTTCATTACTCTCCAAAATCTTTGGCTTCACCTCAACCATACTCAACCATTCTTTTTTATTTTTGAATTGCTCATCCATTCTTTTGTTCTCCTTGACATCACCATTCTTATCTCTTGGTTCTTCTCTTGAGAACCATGTTATCTCCTTATCCTCCATAACTATCTTGTCTCTTTGCACTATCATTGAGTCCTCTACAACCTTTTTTTCTATTTCTTCTTCTGCTTCCTCAACAACACCCACCTCAACATCAATGTCACTATTACTTCCATTAGTTTGAGCAAATTTAAAATAAATTTCTTCCATTTCTCTTTCAACTGGTTTAAACAACGTGTTTTCTAAATTAATTACGTCATTTGTCATTTCTTCATTCTGTTGTACATCTGTCTTCTCACTTAACAACAAGCTTTCAATTCTTATGCACTCATCCTTCAAGGTTGTTAATGCATATTTCTTCCCATCTTTGTCCACTCATATGTATTGTTTTTCATGTTATACTTTGCTGCCCTACTATAATGCCACAACCTTCCAAACACAATATGACATACATCCAAATGCATAACATCACAAACTATTTCATCCATATAATTGCCTATGTGAAACTCAACTTTGTATTGCTCATGTATGGTTACCTGGTTACCTGTTTGAAGCCAACTCATAGAATAGGGTGTGGAGTGTTGTATTCTTTTCAAACCCAACTTATCTACCATATATTCAGAAATAATATTATCCATGTAGTTGTTAGAAATCACAACTTGACAACATTTACCTTTTGACTTGCAGGTAGTTCAGAATAATCTTTCCTTTTCCAACTTGCTTTCTTTCTTGGCTGCCATTTCTTCCTCATGTAGCCTCTCTGCCACTTTAAACTAAGTATTTAATAATGATGATGCCCTTTGCCCATCTTTCTTCTTATTAAGAGTCATCCTTAAACATCAAATCTCACTAAACCACATTAGCCAAAAGAATAAATCATTTCCTAGAGAACTTCTATCTCTGCTACCAAAAATGATGCAGAGAATGGACTTCTTCTAAACACACTTGACTAATTTGACACCTTTCACACAATGATTCATCTCAAACAATCACTACATGCATACTAGAGCACTTGCAAAAATTACAATAATGGCCTAATGGGCACTCAACAAAGAGAACATCATGAAAATTTGAGATTCTTGATCTTCAGAGACCTTCCACAACATATCTCATTGATTCTCAATCCAACTATAAACAAACTATGCATAGATTTGTTCAATCAACAAGAAACTTAGGGTTTCTTGACTTTGTCAATAGTGTTAGAGACCACACTATTCGATCCATAACTTCCACTAGCCAAAAGATAATGAATCAAGAATTTGGAATCCTTTAGGGAATGTCAAAAGAAAAGTTTCTCACATAAAATTAGGATTTTTCACTATACCAAATGGGAGATATGATTTTTTTTTTGTATTGCTGGAATCCTTGTTAGGGTACAAGACTATCATCACTAAAAATACAATAACTTTTGCAAAACGTAATGAAATTACTCAAACTAAAAATAAAAAGTCATGTATCTCATAGCTTTATCATCTCCATGCATGCCCTTGACTATATCAGATTGTATAAAATAGTACCAAGAAAGTTTCTTGTTGTTTCATAATAAAAATCTATAAATGGCAATCAATAAAATTATCATAACTTTCACAAACCTTGATGAAAATTTACCAAACTAAATTCATTTGAAATTTAACTCTCTCCTCTAACTTCTCCAACTATATCTTACATTAACAATTTGTACAACATGATTTACAACTGGTATTCACAGAAAAATGCAATGTAGAATGTGGTGAAATGATGATCTTCTCATTCAAAATTCATCCCAACCTTTGGGATCAATGTTACAAGGCATATTTAACATGTTCCAATCATTTTTAATTGAAAAACTGACCACCAACCCTTTTTTTAACTCTAATGACATCATTTGCAGCTTTTGACAACATATTTTGACAATATTTTGCATCTTTTACAACATAACTCTAAAACACCATAGAACATCAGAGAATGACACAAAATGGTCTTACATGACTTTATTAACACCAACCAAACCAAAAAAACAAATTTTATCGATCATGACAACAGTATGCCCCAAAAGGTTGCATCAGTTAGCTACCTACCTTTCCATGAAGATATCATGTTCTTGATTTTTAAGATAATATATTGCCACATCTCTATTTTATCCAATCCATAGAATAAAGGTATTCCTAAATATTTTCCTAGTAGGTATTCATATTTGAATCCTAATAAGTTGGTTATTTTCTATTGGATTGTAATTTCTATATTAAAAAAGAAGATTTTTGAGTTTGAAGTGTCTACAACTTGGCCTAACATGCAATAATAAGACTCAATTACTTGTATGGATTTTTCTTTTCCTTTGCTTGGTTTTCCAAAGAAAGCATGTCATATGCAAAGAATGCATGCGAAATTGGTTCCCTTAAGAATGGAATGCAGATTCCTCTCCATCTTTCTTTTGAGATTCTTGCCTTAACAGTATTGCTAAAAGATTTTGTCATGATGATGGAGAGGATGGTGAGAGAAGCTTCCTTGTCTTAACCATTGTGTAGATTTGAAAAACCCTATTGGGCTTCCATTTACTGAAACTGAGAACCTAATAGTGGAAATGTAGGCATAAATACATTTGTACCAGTCTTTTGAAGAACCAAATCTATGTAGAACTTGAAAGAGAAAGTCCCAGTTTGAGTTATCATATGCTTTTAAAACATCTACTTTAATGGTCATTGTAGATAATTTGTTGGCTTTAATTGAATGTAGAAATTCATGCAAGACAATTGCCCCATTGGATGTCTCTCTATTAGGTACAAATCCTTCTTGTTGTTCTTAAATTATTTTGGGAATCAATTTACCTAGTCTTTTCAGTATTGATTTGGAAATGATTTTATAAATGACATTGCACAAAGATATTGGTTTGAAGTCTCCAAATGTGATAGGATTCTTTATTTTGGGGGTTAAGATAATGAAGGAGACATTCCATTCCTTAAGAAATTTTTTTGTGTTTCCTAGCCTCTTCCACTGCCATTAAGATGTCTCTTCTTATGAAGGGCCAACACTTGTGGAAAGAGAGATGTAAAACTATCTAGACCGAATGGTTTGTCTGATGACATTTATAATATTACATTCTAGATTTCCTCCATAGAAAATTCTTACATTAGACACTTATTTTCTTCATTTGATATCAATTTGGGAATATTATCTAATACTACAATCTTAAGATTTTGGGATAGAGAGTTATCTTTGGAGAGAGTGGTTTCAAAATATCCAACTGCTTCATTCTATATTTCCTTGTAGTTTTAAAAGCTCTTTCCCATGGTATCCTTAATGTTGTAAATGGAATTTGCAAGTTTCTTGGCCTTGATTGAGATATGGAAGAATTTTGTATTCTTTTCCCCCTCATTTAACTAGGTTTCTCTAGATTTTTTCTACCAATAGATTTCCTCTCTTAGTAGTATTTCTTGTAATTCTACTTTCAATTCTTTTTCAACAAAAAAGATTGGGTAATTCATACTATGCCTAATGATGTGATTTTCCAGTTCTGCAAGATAAAGTTCAATTCTTTTTTTTTCCTTAAATATATATTTGAAGTGAAGGTGATTCCATTTTTGATTTATGTTTTTACAAATTTTATTTTGTGGAGCAGTTGAAACATTCAGGAACCTATCACATATGGGGATATTTTTGACCAATTTTGTGGTAGGTGAAGAAAATTTGGGTATCTAAACCAAATAGCTTCAAATTTCAAGGAACTTTTCTTGAGAGCACAGTATTTTGACACCTCGTGGCTAACTAAAAAATGGTCTGATCCTATCAAAGGGAGATTGGATCTATAAAAGATTTGCATTTTAAAAAACCATCTATGGGAAAGAAAGAACCTGTCTAATCTTTCTACAATGTGATAGAAATTATATCTTCTATTTGTCCATGTGAACATGTCATTCTTAGGAATACAACCATATAAGTTGTTTGGAAGTATAAAATCCTTGAAGTCCTCCATCACTCTAGTTGGGGGAATAATACTATCTATTTTCTCTTCTATATCAACAATTGTGTTCATGTTTCCCCTCAAGATTACTCTCTCTTCTTTAAAAGATGAGATTATGGAGGTAATGCATCTCCATAATTGGTTTTTATGATTGGTACTTGCAGCTCCATAAATGTTACAAATCTAGAAATCTAATTTTGAGGAAATGGATGTTGCTTTCACTAGCATCTAGTTGTCACCTCCAACCACCTAGTCTGCTAATGTTGTAACCTTGTTCTATAAAAAAATCAGTCCATGTAATGTCCCTTTCACTGGTATCACTGAAAATTCCTTGTTTAACCATTTCTAAAAAAAATGTATTGCTCTATTCCTTTCAGAGTTTGGTTTCTAGGAGCATCACTATATTATCTTTGGTGTTGCCAATTTGATGCTTTACTAAGCATCTTTTGTCAGAGATGTTTAATCCCCTAACATTTCACGTTAGGACCTTCATTTCTTCTAAGGAGAGTTGCCCATTGTCCTCTTCATAATTGATTTGTCAAGGGTTGATTCAATCCCTACTATAAGTTCTTCCTAAATTTTTTATTGTTTTGACTTTTTTCTTTTCTACTTAGAGTTGGGGTGGAAAATCCTTTTCCTCAATTTCTCCTCCCACTTTTCTAAGTGTCTCATTGATTAATGATTCTAAATTTTCCTCATTTCTCAAATCCTCTATGAAAATTTCCCTGACCTCTTTATCCAAGTTTGTTCTTGTTGTCTCTACTGTTAACTCCTTTGGTACATGTATTTGGAGTGGGGTTTGTTATATATATTTTTAGGTTTGTTCCTTTCAATTCCAATGGCCTCTACCCCTGATGCATTATTTTGTGTTGATAGATCTAGTTCAAATGTGTTTTACATGGTAGGGTTTTCCTTTGATCTTTCTTCAACTACTTCCTCGTTACCATCTTCTAAGTTATCCTTACTGAGACTATACTACTTATTGATTTTTAAGGTTTCTATTTCACTATTTTTTACATTTAAAATGCCCATAAATTTTGCATGTTGCATAGTTCAATTCTAGTCATTGATAATATATGATATGTTCCAAACTTCCTAATATAGTTGATAGGGTTATGGCTGGTGGGAGCCCTTTTGAAGCCTCTAGAAGAATCCACATGTTTGATGTTTTCTTCCTGATTTAGGAGAACTTTCCACTCTAGAGTTTGAAAATTTCCTATTATATTCCCTATCAGCTTGAGCATTTCTAGTTGTCTATATTCTAAAGCTAGAGCCAAAATGAGACAAAATTGATTTTAGTTGTGAGGGGTTTAAACAGGGGTCTCCAAGGTTGGTAGTATAGCCCCACTCCATTTAGAAACTAGGTACTTTCATTGAAGACTATTTCTCTATCCTCTTTACTTTGAACTTTGAAATTTGGTAACAACAAAACCCTCTTCTAATATAAACAATTCTTCCACTTTTGGCCAATTTTCATCTATCCATAATTTTAAAGTAGATTGTGAGGGAATGTTTTCCAAAACTTACCTATTAGCACAATCTCTTCATTGAGTTTGGAACTATTAGATGTGGGTTTGGTGTCTTCAGCTGTACCTATTGTGTACCTTGTCCTGTCTCTATTTATTCTATTCTATTAGACTCCCGCCTATAAATCTCTCTTTGGCAATTCTTTGCATTTCTTTGAAGACTTCTCAAGTAATTATTTTGTGGGTGTCTCTTTCACTCCACTATTTGTTTGCTGGTATTCCTTTTCAAATTTTCACTCTTTCTAATATTAAATAGATATCCTTGTGGTGAAGAGGATGTTTATGTTGCCACCAATTTCATTGGATGTCTCCCGTGTTGTCATCCTCTCACCACCTAGTCCTTCACAATGATGGCACCTCCTTACGTTTTCTCCCTATCCTCGTGTCCTTTCTATTATCCCATCTTTTCCTGCTATAGAATTGGCTTGTCATTTTTCTGCCTAGATTCACTATCTTGACTCTCCAGAAGTTTCTATTTGCAGTCACATCCAACCCGCTTTCTATCTAGAAGAAATCTCTAGACATTTTTTCCATAGTCGTTAACTTGCCTCTAAGGTTTATTTAATTGTTATGATAATAATAGTTGATGGTATCTTGTTTCAATTACATTTTAAGTACTGATAAAATATATAAAATATAAAATGTTAATTCTTTCAAAATTTAATTAAACAATTAAAGGATATAGGGATCCATTAAAACATAGAGACTCTCAATGATTGGAATGAATTAATAGCCTAGTTTTTCATACAAAACCTTGCTAATGAGTGTTGGTTCTAGTCACACAATTTTTAATGTTTGATCCACTAAGATGACTGATGTCAATGAACTCTAGATCTTATGGTGGAACTAGAACCTAAACAAACCATGTGTAGTGTGTTTTCCGCACTACGTTTACAAACATGATAGCTAAGGATTGAAATCATTGTGCAAAGAATAACGACAACATATGAAATAGCGTGCAATCAGTGGGATACTAAAAAGAATTCAAAGTTTTATTAAATAAATGGAATGGTACTGTGTTCATTAACAGAGTGAGCCATTTCAAGATATATGTGCAGCCAAGAATGAAGGTGTGTTATGACAATAAGAATTTGTGGATCTGGATTGAATCTTAATATTTGGCACCATGTGTGTACAGAAAAGAGGCTGAGTTGTGCATTTTTTACTTGACAAATGTATTATGTTGGATAGTATGTAGGCATTCCAAGCTCATTAGATTATATTTGCACCTCTCACATTTGGAAATTGGCATAGCTTTGAGGATTTCCAAATGTAAATCTTGAATTCAATGTATCTTGTGAAGAGAGTGCAAATAAGAAGAAAGGCAATTGTGCAAACCTGCAAACCATTTGACGAACTTGGCTTTGTGTGAATGATGCATACTAAATACAAAGGGTAGCCATGTGCATGCAAAATGGGATAAGAATGCCTCAAAGGCTCAAACAGACTTGTGCTATGAGGAGAGGTGCCTTTGCATTATATACTTATTTACACAATCATAAATGAACAATTTGTAATTCAATAATGGTGCAATACATCCAAGATGAGGCATAAAACTTCTATTTTAATGCTCAGCTCTTGTTGGAAGTTATTAATCTTCCATCAGACCATTTAATGTCACTTGCCCCAGCGTCAGACTTGGGGATTTCCAAATCTTCCCCCAACACCGTTTGCACATGCCAGCAGTTATTTTGGTAGGTAAGTTTGAATTTCAAAAGAATTTTGAGCACCTATTTTCATGGGCAAGTAAATGAGACAAAAGAGAGGGAAGAATAGTTGACCACAGGAATGAGGAAGATAACCTGCAGTAGCAGAAGAAACAAAGTGAGAGCCAACAACAACAGAAGGAATGTGAAGGAGAATAATAAAAGGAAACATCATATAGCCAAGAATAAAAAGTTTTGTGTGCAACAGCACAGAGTACGCACAGGCAGCTACGGAGTTCCTACAGGCAGCTCCAGAATCAATTAGTTTGCAACTCCAGTGATTGGGGCAAATAAGAAAACATAGCAGTAGCTCTGCATCAAGTTTGTAACAAAGTTTTTGATTGTATTTTTGAAAGGAAGATATATAATTTATATATTGCTATTTGTATTGTGTATTTTCTCTCCTTCGTATATCTGTGTTCTTGTTGTCCATACATTGATGTAGCTTAGTTTTTCTGGACATCCATTAACCTCCCCTGCCTGCCAACAAGTGCTATCAGAGCCCTATTTTTTTGGGCAATTAGAACTTTTTGTGGGCGTTTTATATAAACCCTAGTTTGTCTAGGCATTATCAGCCTTCTCAAATTTGAAAAGCATGGTAGGTGGGGATAACAAAGGATGGCAGTAACCACCTACATTTGATGGGAGCAACTATGACATATGGGCTAAGAAGATGAAGACTATATTGGTTTCTAATGACCTATGGGAGTTGGTCATCAATGGGTTCACAGACATCATAGACCCAGCAGCTTATGCAGCCCTATCTAATGCTCAAAGAAACTAGTTGAACGAAACAAGAATGAAGGATGCAAAAGCCCTCAGTCTAATTGAGGTAGCCTTCATAGGGGCTATTTTCCCCCGCATTGCAGCAGCAAAATACTCAAAATAGGCATGGCAAATATTGCAGAACAACTATAAGAGAACTAACAAGGTGAGATCTATGAAACTCTAGGTGTTTAAGAGAGATTTTGAGACCCTATAAATGAAGGAGAGTGAGTCTATTTTAGACTTTCACACTAGGGTTTCTACCATGATAAATTAGCTAAGGATAAATGGAGAAACCATGGATGATCAAAGGATTGTTGAGAAAATCATAAGGAGTTTACCTTCTAGATTTGACCCTATTGTCATAACCATTGAAGAGACTAAGGACCTGTCCAAGATGACAGTGGATGAGTTGATGGGTTCACTACAAAGCCATGAGTAGTGGTTGAATAGATCCTCTCCTTCCCTTGAGAAAGCCTTCAAGGCTCAAACCAATGCAAGAGGTAGGGGAAAAGGAAGAAATAGTAGAGGTAGAGGTCAAAGAGGTAGAGGAAGAAGCAACTCCGGAAGAGGAGTTTCAAATAGCCAAGAAGAAGCAAGCAGCTCATAGCCAAGCTATCAAGAAAAGAAGAAGAATAGTTCTAATCAAAGGTATGACAAAAGCAATGTTCAATGTTCTGATTGTCATAATTTTGGTCATTATGCTAGTGAGTGTAGAAAGAAACAACGTGATCATGGAGGGCAAAATGCTAATGTAGCAAATGAGAACAAGGATAAAAATGAAAGAGTCAAATGTATTTATTGTTTGCAACCTTTCTGAGAGGAGTAGTGATGAAGTATGGTATCTAGACAACGGTTGTAGCAACCACATGAGTGGAAATAAAAACTTCTTTCTCTCCATAGATAGTAGCATTAAGACTGAAATAAAAATTGGAAACAATGAGCAAGTTCCAGTCATGGGAAAAGGTACATTCAACATTCAGTCTAAGAATGGTGAAAGGAGGAAGATCCAAGATGTTTATTATGCCCCTGGCATAAAACATAACCTATTGAGCATTGGACAGATGGTCCAAAATGATTATAAAATCCTGATGGAAAATAGAGAGTGCACAATATTTGACAAAGGAAGGAGTAAGAAAGTGATTGTAGTAGTAAAAATGACAAGAAACAAAATGTTTCCTCTTAGGATACACATAGAGTCTCCAGTGCCATCTTCGGCGCTATCTCTGGTGTAGTTCCCAGCACTATCTCCGGTGCTCATAGTAGTGGGACAACAATCTACCTTTAGGATAGTCATCAAAGACCCATCCAAATTGTGGCATTTGAGGTATGGGCACTTAAGTTTTTCTGGTTTGAGTTTATTGTCCAAGAAAGGCATGGTTAGAGGGCTACCAAATATTGTAGAACCCAACAGAAAATGTGAAGCATACATTTTAGGAAAGCAGCATAGACAACCCTTTTAATCAAGGTATTCTAGGAGAGATAAAGCACCATTGGAGTTCGTGCACTTAGATTTGTGTGGTCCCATGAAAACCCACACCTTGGCTGGAAATACTTATTTTATGACATTCATAGATGATTACAACAGAAAAATCTAGGTTTATTTTTTGAAGAACAAATCAGAAGCCTTCGAGAAATTCAAGTGGTTTAAGGTATTAGCTAAAAAAAAAAGTGGCCACTATATCAAAGCCCTAAGAACAGATAGAGGGGGAGAGTATATCTCTAAAGAATTTCTGAATTTTTGTAGGAATGAAGGCATAGAAAACTAGTTTACAACCATGTATACTCCACAACAAAATGGAGTTGCTGAAAGGACAACAGTGGTTTACCTATTGAATAGGTGTACTGCAAAGGTTGTTTGTGATATGATTCTACAAGAGGTGTGGTCAAACAACAAATGGAGTGTTGAACAGCTGAGAATCTTCAGGTGTGTGGCATATGCATTCGTGCTTAAATAGAAGAGGCAGAAATTTGATGATAAAGGTGAGAAATGTATCTTCATAGGCTATAGTGAAGAGTTAAAAACCTACAGACTGTATAATCCCATCACCAAAAAGCTTGTAATCAGTAGGGATGTTGAGTTCATTGAGAATGAAGCATGGGATGGAATGATGGATAGCACCATGGGTATTTCAATCACAATACCCCTTGAAGATGAAGAAGCTCTAGAGGATAGCAACTTTGGAGGAACTATGGAGAGCAGCAACTCAGGGAGAAACTACCGTAGAGCATTGGAGAATAGTAGTTCTAGAGGTATTCAACAAAGCAGCTCCAGAGGTGGACATCAGCATAGAAGCTCTAAAGATCAGTAGCTCTGGAGGTCTGCAACTCCAGAGATCTATAGCTCCATAGTTCAGCAGAGTAGCAGCTACGGAGGTTAGTAGTACACTAGCTCTAGAGGTCAGAACAACAGCATCTCCAGAGGTAATTTAGACCCTACACTCGCATCATTGATGTCACGGAGGACAAGGAGTGTGAGGGAGATTTATGACAGTACAAGGTATGCTAATATGGATGAGAATTTAGATTTTGCATTATTTTCTTGTAGCGATCCAATGCACTTTGTAGAAGCTGTGAAAGAAGAGAAATGGTGTAAGGCCATGGATGAAGAGTTGGATGCCATAGAGAGGAATGCCACATGTCAGCTAACTAATTTACCCAAGGGTAAACAAGTGATTGGAGTTAAGTGGGTCTATAAGACAAAGTCTACTACTGAAGGAAAGATTGAAAGACATAAGGCAAGGCTAGTTGTCAAAGGGTACAAACAATAGCCTAGAAGAGATTGTGATGAAACATTTGCACCACTTGCAAGGCTGGAAACAGTTCAAGCAGTCATAGCAATAGCAGCCCAACACAACTAGAAGGTGTATCAAATGGATGTAAAGTTAGCCTTCTTAAACGGAGTGCTGAAAGAGGAAGTGTATGCGTAGTAGCCACCTGGCTATGAAGTCCCAGGGCAAGAGGACAAAGTTTATAGGCTCTAGAAAGCCCTCTATGGGTTGAAACAAGCACCTAGGGCACGGTACAATAGAATAGACTCATATCTAGTAACGGCTTTAGAAAAAGTAGCAGTGAGCCCACTCTTTACATCAAAGCAGCTGAAGGTAATATTTTGATTGCTATTTTATATGTAGATGATATAATTTTTACTAGCAACAATGATCTTTTCATTGCTGATTTGAAAGAGGCAATGGAGAATGAGTTTGAGATGACAGACTTAGGTCTACTAAAGTATTTTCTTGGCATTGAGGTTAAACAAACTAAGCATGGCATATTTATTTCACAAACTAACTATGCCAAACATATTGCGAAGAGATTTAAAATAGAGAATAGTAAACTTGCCCCTACACCAACAGCTACAGGTCTAAAATTGAGTAAAGAAGACAAGAACAAGGAAGTAAACCCAACTCTCCACAAGAGCATGGTTGGAAGCCTTATGTACTTGACAACCACTAGGCCTAATTTTTAGGTTCATGGAGAAGCCTAAGGACACACATTGACAAGTAGGAAAGAGGATCCTAAGATATGTGAATGGCACAATAGGTTTTGGCATCTTTTATGGTGTTTCTAATGAGTTTAAGTTGGCTAGTTTCACAGATAGTGATTGGACAGGTAATGTAGATGACTAGAAGAGTACATCCAGCTATTTATTTCACATGGGTTTAGGTGTGATATCATGGGCATCTAAGAAGCAATATGTTGTCTCTCTCTCTACAACAGAAGCTAAGTATATTACAGTAAATACAGAAACATGTCAGGCCATTTGGTTGAGAAGGATCCTTGCATACTTGAATGAGTAGCAAGAAGATGGTAAAACCATTCATTGTGACAATGTTTCAACAATAGCCCTGACAAAGAATCCAGTCTTCCATGGACGGAGCAAGCACATTGACATCCATTATCATTATATAAGGGAGTTGGTAGAACGAGGAGAGATTGTGTTACAATATTGTAGATCTGAGCAGCAACTCATTGATATTTTTACAAAGGCATTGCCAAAAGATTCTTTTGAATGCCTAAGAGATACGCTTGGCATTGTTGACAACTCTGGAGGTTCAGCTCCAGAGGTTCAACCCTGGAAAGTATGTGCAGGTCTAGACATGCTCCGGAGATGTAGAAACAAAGCTCCAGAGATGAAGGGTGTCAGCTCCAGAGATGCAGATAGAGTGCTCCAGAGATGCAGAGAAGAGCTCTGGAGGTGATCCAGAATGAAGGCAACAGCTTCAAAGATTTGCTCTAGAAAGGCAAATACAAAGGTATAATTCCTAAGATCAGTTCTGGAAAGAAAATTGTTGAATGACATCTAACTTCAGATTAAGGGGGAGTGTTGGAAGTTATTAATCTTCTGTCTAACCATTTAATGCCACCTACCCCAATGTAGACTTGGGGATTTCCAAATCTACCCCCAGCACCATTTGCACATGCCAGCAGTTATTTTGGTAGGTAAGTTTGAATTTCAAAGGAGTTTTGAGCACCTATTTTCATGGGCAAGTAAATGAGACAAAAGAGAGGGAAAATAGTTAACCGTATGAATGAGAGAGATAACCTATAGCAACAGAAGAAAGAGAGTGAGAGACTATAGCAGCAGAAGGTATGTGAAGGAGAATAATAGAAGGAAACAACAGATAGTAGAGAATAGAAGGTTTTGTGTGTAGCAGCACACAGTAGGCACAAATAGCTACAGAGTTCCTATAGGCAGCTCCAGTGATTGGGGCAAATAAAAAAAAAGAGCAATATTTCTGCATCAAGTTTGTAACAAAGTTTTTGAATGTATTTTTGAAAGGAAGATATATAATTTATATATTGTTGTTTGTGTTGTGTATTTTCTCTCCTTTGTGTGTTTGTGTTCTTGTTGTCCATACATTGTTGTAGCTTAGTTTTTCTAGACATCCATTAACCTCCCCTGCCTGCCAATAGCTGTCTCTAAACCTAGCATAAGGAATGTAAAGCAGAGGTAATACAAATTTTAAACATTGCACCCAGCTCCAATACAAACATCAACATACTACAGGATTCAATGCATCCATATATCTCTAACTTAGCAATTAATGATTAGAAAGTTCAAAACAAGTGCATCATCCTCCAAACAAGGTGTGAGAGTTTAATGGTGAGCCACAGCTAGAAGAAAGTCCTCTAAATCATCCAAATCCCAGCACAAGAGAATAAAGGTTGGCAGTCTAGTTTATTGCAATATATAGGATTGAGGAAGAATGAGGTAGCCAATCAAAGTAGGCATAGCCATAACCACACATGGAGGGTGGCCATCTAAAAATGGCGTAGTTATTTAGAATAAAGGCACAACCATATCAACATCCTTATCAACGAGTCCCATCCTCCAAAGTTCAGCACAATCCTTCTAAAGCCTAGTACTGTTAAGTAATTAGAGCAGATATAAACACAAAACAACGAATACAGAAAATAGAGATAGTAGGAAATGCACATACAAATGTACACAGACAAACTAATTTACATGGTTCACCAATGTTGGGTACCTCCATGAGAAAAGTAGCGTAATATCTCTTATTACTTACATGAGCAGACTACAAAGTTTAATCAATCAATTCAAGTGATTCAGTTTTAGTTTTATATTACACTCTTTACGACAGATGAAGTGTCAAAAGACATGACAAGGTGGAAAGCCAAGAGGTTGGACTTCACAACCAAACAATCTCCCACTTGAAGTCCAAACCATACTACCACGTAAAGAGATGTCCCCCACTTTTCCATGCTTATGGCTATTTGATTACCACACCAAGAGAATCTTTCTAGAACTCTAGCTTTTGTTTTGGAACAACCTTTATAAATGCATCTATAGGATTTGATGCTGGTATGAATCTTCTCCAACTTCAGCTTGCCCTGTTCAAGAACAATTTGGATGAAATAATAATGAAGCTCTATATGCTTTGTCCAGTTGTGAAATGTTGCATTTTTAGCCAAATGTATGGTGTTGTTGCTGTCACTGTACAACACAAATTCTTATTGTCTACTACCCAATTCAGACAATAGTTGCTACAACCATAACATCTCTTTAACATCTTTAGTGATGGCAATGTATTAAGCTTCTGTAGTAGAAAAGAGCTACCACTTTTTACAATCTAGAGACCCAACTGATTGCTGCCCCTGCAAATGTAAACACATAACCAATGGTAGATCACCTTTTGTCCAAGTCACTGGTCATGTCAGAGTCAACATATCCATGCATTTGTGCATTTTCACCTCTAAACCTCAAAACATGATGTGAAGTGCCCTTCAAATATCTAAGAATCCACTTTATGACCTCCCAATGAATCTTACCTAGATTTCTCATATATCTACTAACTACTCCCACTGCATGATCAATGTCAGGTCTTGTGTAGATCATCACGTACATGAGGCTCCCAACAACAGAGGAGTAAGGCACTCCTTCCATATACTCTTTTTCTTCTTGTGTCTTTGGACACATTTTAAAAGATAATGTGAAATGATTAGCAAAAGGTGTGCTTACTACCTTAGCACCCTTCATGCTAAACCTGTCTAAAAGTTCATTTTGTGAACCATGTTCCAAACTCTCAAAATATTCCATTCTTGATGTCTATACACATGCATATTTTTGGTGATAGTATAAACTTGGATATCAAGAGATAGTTAAACAATTATATTCCTGTTTAATTTTCCTACATTTATGGTCAAGAAACACCCCTCTTGGCCTAATGAAGCTTAAAGGAAAAGAAGAGACTTGACATCTCTTATAAACTGGTCCATTGTTATCATTGATTGATCATAAGTGCAATCCATTACCCTAAGCTAACTTTATTGATGTATAATTCTTGGCATTTTCTTTAGGATTTTTGGAGATACACCATTGAGAAGTAATGGACACCCCTTGCCTATACATAATTTAGTGTTTCAACAAAGAGGTTGATGCAACAAATTTATTGAAGACATAATAGAAGTGAAATTGGATGAACGGATGCAAGTGATTGGTACATGTATCATGTGTACATGAAAATTAGGTCATCATTAGTGGACTTTATATACAACTTCTATTGATAAAGTTTGGACTATTTAGACTTATCTAAATATTAAATGCAACTTAGTATGTTCTTTGATCTAGTTTACTCTACTAGGGTGTCAATCTTGTAGTTCATGTGCTTAATTTCTTATATTTCTCATGTATTATATGCTTGGAGAAATTGCTTGCATGTATAAAATACTCTCCATGATTTTAGAGTTTCAACACTTCGTTAATTATTTTAAGCAATGGAGATATCTCTTACGCCACATTTTCTAGTCCACTATTGTAAAACTTTCTCAAAGTATTTGAGAATTCTTTCATAATAGCATATAAAATATTTTAGATCAATTATGGATTGTTCAAGTGTATATGTTCATGTGAAGTTTCTAGATATTTAGAACTACATTTGAATGAAATTTCAGTATAGCTAATGAGAATCGAAAATGTACTTCTAGTCCATTCTTTTATACTGATTCATATCTTGCTAGTAGGATTAGACTTCTTATAAGTTTGTATTATATTTTAATAGTTAGACTCAGTCAAAAATAGATTAAGGGAATTTTTTTTTAGTATTGGGTCCTTCCACCACTCAAAATTTATTCATTCTTATCTTTAGCTTAATCTTAGAGTATCCTACCTATTCGCATAATCTAGTAGCTTTAATCTCTATAATATCTAAAGAGAACACAAACTTTTTAATCATCTTTAGAAGTTTATGGATTACCATATTCTCAAGGGTTATTTGTGAAGTATGATCTAATAACTAAAGTCACTAGGGAAGAAGATTTTATTGCATCTGTGGTTACATACATAACCTATTATAGTATGATTTATAAAGAAGTCTTTAAGTCCATAATACTAGTTAGCTAGTATAAAGGATGTCGACTGACAAATCATTCAAATTTTCTTATACATGTGATCTAGCTAAGATCAATTACTAATGTGATTTTATTCCTTTTTATTTTTCATGCAATAGATTTCTAGGAATACCCTCTTTGGTCATGTAAATCAAAATTCTAGAAGAGTTACCTAATCTTATCAATTGGTACATAATTGGCTATAGTCTAATCATGATGCTTTCCTCAATAGTTTCAATCAAGATAAACCCTCAAGTTTAGGTATTCAGTTCATTCTCGTAGATTGTGGGGTTTAATTGGGATCATCAAGAAAATCACATTATTGTTGGGGAAATATTAAATATTTATTCTATTATTTGAAGTGCTAGTTACATTGATAATCGAACATCATTGAAGTGCTAACCAATGTTGGGAGCTGATTGAATACACTTTGTGAATATGGAAGGGATACGATCTACTTCTAGAATTGTTCTATTTTATAGATTATTCTTGAGATAGAATATCTAAATGCTCCTTTAAGGAGGTCACAAACAACATGGAAAGATGATGCAAGGGCATCACATCCACAACCTACCTGTTGAGGTGTTTTCGTTGTACATACAATGTAGAATAAAATACTGGTGTACTCTATCCTCTCTTGAACAAAATCCCTCAAATGCTAAGCTAAGTGATTAGATGAGTAGACTCCAAGGTTCTTGATTAGTTACTTTTTGTGTTGCGACTTGGGATAACTTAGCAGTAGGATGCGAATTACTGTTTGACACAAAGGGACTTATGTAAATGCTCAACAATAGGAAACTTGTTTCTCTTGGATAACATGTAACACAGCTTCTTTGAAGGTCTACCAATTCGATAACTTAAGATATGACAATGGAAGCTCTTGAATCTAAATCTAACAAGATTTTAAAGAAAATGCAAAAGGAAATGAGTTTACAAGGCTCTAATCTAAATGCAAGCAATCACCACTGATTCACCGGAATCTCAACCACGCTTTGCTTCACCATAAGGTAACAACTACACAAAAGTGGTGCTATCTTCTAAGGGTAAAGTAAGATTTTCAGATTAAGCTCAGATGATGTTCAGACTAACCATGCACTACAATTTGCCATTGACAAATTATAAATGGTATGAACTATGGAGACACCAAACATGAATCAGCAACAACAACTTCCATAAAATATAAAACTAAATTGCTGAAAAACAAACTAAACAAATCTTATTCTATGAGTGAACACTTAGAAACCATGCATTCATTTGAAACAACACAAATCACCATGAAAATTTCAGTAATGAATTTGTATTTATTTCAGCAGAGTCTTGAGCAACAATTTCTCAGAGCATTCCCCTTTACAAATGAGAGCAAAATGGGTTTATATAGGCCCCAAAACTCAAGGGATGGCCAAGATTAAAACTTTAAATCGAGGGCCCATAATATGCCACACAGGCAAGTGGTTACAAAATTTACTAAAATTGGACCCTGCATTAATGATGCACCAACTAAGTGGAATACCCTCATTTATGACCTTTCCTATTTGTGGCAAACTCCACAAATCTAGCAATGACATGTGCAACCTCCTCCATAGGGACACTTGGCAGAGTCTGAATGGTGCCCTCTATGATTTGCAGCTCCTCTGTACTCTTGACAACTGTCATTTCCCAACTAGCCATGGATGTCTGAAACGTGCCCATGAAAGTGGAAAGTGTGCAAAACTCATCCAACAACTCCCTCAAAATAGCTTGTGTATGCGGAAAATACTTTGCATGCATCTTGTCCTTCAGCAAGTATTCATCAATCTCTCCATTGGAATCAACTACCCCATTTACGAAAACAAGTATTTTGTTTTGCATTTCCTGAAGTACCTCTCTTGTTTGAGTGCAGTCACTCTCAACCTTTCCCAGAACCTATTCCTTTATGCAGAGTGCACAATACCAAGAATGGAAATTATATGTTAGACCCTATTCAATCACCCCTTCAGCCAACAATGTGGCATTTGGAGTATACATCAGCCTTTTCAACTGAGGCATAACTTCTTCCCTTACACTTCTGAATTGTGCACAAGTAATTAGAATATTTTGAATTCTGTCAAATGTTGAAGCAACCTCCTTGTACAACTTCACAATCTCATCCACGAACCTATCAGCCTTGATCTTGAAATTTGCTGCCTAGTCCTGCAATGTTTGAGAAGAGGACCTCATTTCCTCCAGATGAACCATAGACTCCTGTGAGAGCAATGTCGGTGGTGCAACCATCTCCTCAGCTTAGCCTAGTGGCCTCATTAACTACTGAATATAATGCCGAAATGCCAAGTTATCCTTCTCTAACTGAACTCTCTGTTCTTGTTCTTTCTGTAGCCTTTCTTTGACGATAGCAACTGAATCTTCCAACTCTACTATCTCCTGCTCTGCTGTGGCTGGTCCCAAATCAAAAGTATTGATGTCATATGCACTCGGAATGCCATCATCTACCTCTTTGCTGATTTTTGGGACAGCAATATGCACTTGCCTTGACCCTGAGTTGCCTCTTGTGATCTTTGAGAATTTAGTAATTTTCTATTTTCCATTGTTACTTTTAGCTCTACTCAGCAAGTCTTCCAAACTTAGGATGGATTCCCTTTCAATAATGGACCTCTCCTTGACCCGATCCCTTAGCCACTTAGGCAGATTGGACAAGTCTTCCTAATTTTCCTCCTGAACTCCCTTTTGCTGAACAGTAGGAAGAGCCTCCTCATCAAACTCATACAACTCCTTGTCATTTTGATTTTTAGCCTCTGTTTCTACCATGACCACTTCATGCTCCTCAGGTGATCCTGACAAGACCTCATTAATCTGATTACCTGGCTTGATGCCCTAGTTAGTTTGCACCTCTAAAGCTACCTGCTCATCCGACTTCACTTCATCTTCCTTAATGTTTATTATATTATTGCACTCTTTCCTTGAAGATGCACTAGCTGCCCTCTAATCATCAACCCTTGCCTTCTTACTTGGCTGAATACTCTCATGTGGATCAGCACCTTCATCCTCCGAATCACTGGAATCACTGGAGTCACTGCTTGACTCACTACTCGAAGAATCCCTGGGTTGATGTGCACTAATTCCTCCCATCAAATTGTAAGTGAATTGGACATTCTTCTCTTGGAGCCTTCAAATTTGGAAGTCCACATATTTTCTGGTATGTGCTACAATCGGCATCATTAAGTCATCATTGCGTGTGACTTCCTGTTCTGACCAATTGATGGTGAAGGGCCTGTCCTTCTTCTCTTCATACGAACTTTGTGAAAGTCTTTTGTAATTTTCTTCAATCTGATCCAGAATGTTGATTACTCTTGTTGCTCTGACCAATTCCAAAGACAATCGGTAGCAACCTTTCTTTCTTACTTCTAAGTCATCATGTGCATCTATCCAATGATCCTCGAGCTATGGCCTGTGCTCATATTTGCTCCCAAATTTCTGTCTGACTGTGCCAAATGGATCAAAGTTTCTACATGCATCATTGTGGCACACTAAATTGTAAGCCTGCAGCTCTATCTCTGAATTTTCAGCTGCTTGCAATGACATGCAAGTCTCGAGTCTCCCGATGCTGATTGGAAACTTTGTTGTGGTCTTTTTCCTCTTTCTCTGAACTCTGTCGAATGCAACCAACTGTCTTGTAACCTCTAGTAACACCATTCTGTCAGTGGGGTATCTAGGCAATCTATAAGGCAATGATGAGAAGCCCTCCACACGGATGTATGTGAATCTTGGAAATTGAATAAACCATTTTCCGTACTTAGCTACAAAGTTCATGGCTTCTTTCAACAATCTCTTGCATGTGTTACCTTGCAATAATATGACAATGTGCATGGAAAAGGCATCGTTAAACCTTTTGTAATGGGATATAGCCTGCAAGTGTAGCTAAGGATAGCAGTCATAGACCTTCAACTATCCTTCTCCATTTCCAACTCTCCCCTTGCAGTTCAGTCCTGGATATCTCTCGTTTCTGGCAAGCATATATATGACATACGAGCTCATATAAAATGTTTTTGTCTCCTGCAAACCCTTTAACTGATCATCGATGTTGCTGCTAATCGTTTCAGCCCAATCTATCATTCTTTTTCCACTTATAATTTCCTCAATGAAGAAGAACATCCAGGGCTCAAAATTTGCCGATTGTGGGCAGCCCATGATGCGGTTCAAAAACATAACCATACAGTTGATTTCTTGATGAAAGTCAGACTTGTGAAGTTTTCTAGGCACCTTGCTCACATGTGGCCTTGGTTGCACCAACTAGTTGTTATTTATCACCTCCATACATTTCTTAGGACCAGCCAAATAAAGCTACAAAGCAAACTCCTTGTCGCAGAATGTAGTAGTTCTGTATGAGGGAATGTCAAAAGCTTCCGTGATCACCTCCTTTCTCAAATAAGCAAGTACTTTGCCCTCTTTAGTCATAATACATCTCTTTTCATGATTATAATGCTTGGCGCATTCTAACATCAGCTCTGGACACACCATTCTTGGCGGGAAACAAGTAGCTTGCATAATCTCGTTCTTCAACATTTGCCTAATTAGATCCGATGGATTGGGTTTTTGAAAAATTTGTCAAATTTCCTCAATGACGATGTTCTCAAGATTAGTGTCACCTAGATTTTGCCACTTCGATGTGATCCTCATTTCCAGCCACGATCTCTTCAAATCACTCCTCATTAGTGTCTGCCTGTCATTCGCACTCATCATTCACTTGCACAAGTTTTAGACATTAGTTCGCAAGAAAAAGACATGCATACAGGACAAAACCCACCACTTAATGCATGCGGGATAAAAGAATATGCAATTTAGATTACCCAGTTCTAATTCGAGAAAAGCCAAAAATACAAATCTCTGTGAAAACAAAAATCGATCAATACCAAAGAACCTCAATTGACAATCGCCATACCAAGCTGCCCACGTCGAAACCTAGATATGCAGTTTGTATTTGAGCATGAATACAACCAGCACCCAAATTCACAATGGGCTCACTCATTTCACACACTCCAGCTCTCGTCCTCTCTTTAAAACCAAAAGATATGCTGAGGCAAATTTCCTATATCATCTAAAACAAATGCAGAGAGATGGGAATCTGACAGTCACCAATCGAGTGGATGTTCTGAATAGGCCGATATTGAACACACGATCCTCCTAATGCTCTCCCTTAGAACTTCATTCCTAACACACGGCTTGATGATGCATGCCTTGAGCGGGCACTTTGATGGTTAATGCGAAGCTTTAAACTTATCATCAACAAAATGATCGCCTGATGCATGCTCAATGCGAAGCTTTAAACTGTAAATGCTTATTACGCCTGGGGAGGGTCTTGAGTGTTTAAAGAGGAATATCATTGTCACAGAGATGAGTAGCTCAATGGAATGAGGGGTGCACAGTGAAACCTCTAGCATTGTATATTGCCCGCTACCCCTATGGGGTGGAGCGCATCTGTGGATGCTATAGAGAATCAATCGCACTTAGTGCACAACGGACTTTAACTGATACGCCTGGGAAAAGATTTTGAAATCTATTGCACCATATCAGGGATTGCTAGAGAATCACACCAGTCTACCCAAACAGATATCCTGGAGCACTATGTAAACTGTAAAGAATATGCTCATTGGGGCCCGCTAACATGCCCACCAACCAGGGATATATATACCAGCGGGAATCACGCAGCTGCAGGTGTATCTTGGTTAACATAGTGAATGAATGCACTGAAGACAGCGCGTGAGTCACAAACCATGAATCTAGCTCGATGGAATGAGGGGTTTTAATGCACTACGTATGAATCAGCGCACCCAATGCAATCCATGAAGCTTGAAAACATCTGCCTAAGCGAATGTTGAGGCCACCGTTTATTGAGTAGAGCAAAAAAAAGAGTTTCCAAATGGGGTCAAAAAGTCTGCTCAAGCGGATGTTTGAGTGTGACATGGATGCCACTCAAAAGAATGAGTATTCCATGCGCCAACACAAGCCCACCCAAGCAGACAATCAAATGCACCTTGCACCAGCAGTAGTAACAAAATTTGAAGTCGAGGAAGAGTTTCTTCTGCACTCTGACAACTGATTCCTTTCTAGAGGACACGTAGGGATCTTTCAAATATTATATAAAATATAACTAATAATAGCGAGCAGGTGCTAAGCGAGCAATGCACATCATAATGCGCCTAGAGAGACCTAAAAGAATGATTAACTCAAAACCCTAGATACGAAAACCTAACACATGCCTGGAAACCCAACCCACAACATTTGAAAGAACTAACAAAATGCAAAGTTTAATGAAGACCAAAGTCTAAGCAGACACGCCAAGCAAAGAGAGAACAAGCACAAGCTAGAAAGCCAAACACCAAAACAAAAAGACCCCAAACCACAAAAGGGAAAGGGGGGTCCCCACACTGATGGGGCGATGTTGGACCACGTCACAACATCTGGTGACTCCACAAGAGAAATGTTCCTAAACATTTGAGGAATAAAGACTCATTCAAAACCCTAAATCATCAAATAACCTTGTCAAGTCCATCTAATAGTTAACAGATGCACTCAAAAGGAGAAAAAAAAGAGTCAAAAATTGTATCACGACATTTCATCTCTGCAATTTCTTAGGGTAAAAATTTCATTTAAAACTTCCTCAAGTGTTCTAGAGATAAGCAAGAATCAAAACTTCAAAATCCCTGCGTGCACCCACATATTAGGTCAGATAAGCATGAAAACTTAAACAAGGCGTCAAAATCAAAAGCTTAGGACAACCATTTTCATCCTGAAAGATCCAAGTGTGTGCAATTAGGTTCATTCCCATCCATTAGCACTTAAGATCACCTTAGTTCCTCCGCATTAAGCTACGTGATTAGTGCACACCTCATGAACTACCTAGACATGGCCCCACTGCCAGGAAGCATCTATAGCCCCGATGGGTTTGTCTCATAATTCCACTTGAGCAGAGCCTTACTGTCGGTCAGGCGTCCATAGCCCCGGTAAAGATTACTCGATCGTCCATCTAACTGAGTTATGGTGTGTGATTTGTGATTTTCTTTCATTTCTTTTCTTTTCTTTTGATTTTCAACATGCTTTTGCTTGGTATAGTACAATGCAGTACCGCTACGTGATAACTTAGGTAGCTGGGTGTGGACTTACGATGGCAGCAAAGGTGGACCTTTAGATTTTTCACTTAATGCGGGATCACAAAGATTTACTTAGGTACCTCTAGATTTTAGAAGTGAAAGGATATAAGATCTCAAAATAATTCAAGTCACCCTAAACAGTCAATTTATCCTCCCAGAGTAAGAAACATGCTATCGAACGCCAACAATGGAGTTCGCAATGAATCTATCCATCTGATGCAAGCTTATCAAAAGAAAACAAAAAGTATTCATTTAAAGATTAAACATTTTAAACATATAATCAAAGACCTTCATGTCAAAATACAATGCATGATTCTCTTCTCGAGTCAAGTACAGATCTTAACAAAAAGATAGACTAGAGAGAATTACCTTCTGACTCAAAGAATCCCATGAATATTTATTCTCAAAATATACTTAGCATTACCTCATGAAGTCAACTAGAAGTGCCTTTATTGCAAAAACCACCCAAAAATGGGACCCCGGGAAAAACCAAAAATTGCAGCAAAAAGCAGACAAGCCTAAAATGAAGCAAACCTACCCTAAAACTAACCTATGAAAGCAAGAAACAACTATCCTAACTATGTACAAATAGGTCCCTGAAGGAACTTAGGGTTGGAAATAATGCTTTAAAAATTGTCCATTGACGAGCAATGGAACAGATTCTCCAGTGAGTGTTTTCAGTTTGAAAGCATTTTCTCCCAAAATTTTGGTAATCTGATAAGGGCCCCTCCAAAGATTATCAAATTTATCATGTCCACCCTTTCTCTCTTTAGCTTTGTCCCAGTATAGAACCAAATCAGAAATATGAAAAGACTTGATCTTTGCTTGTCTATCAAACCATCTCTTCACAACTCCTTGATGTTTTGCAAATTTTTCAAGTGCCATGTCTCGTTTTTCTTCTAAGTGGAGTAGTTGTGACAACCTAGTTTGGACTCTGTCATTTTCTTCCATGTAATCTTGCATAAATTGTAATATAGGAATTCTCAGTTGGATTGGGAATACAGGATCTTGGCCATATAGTAGATGATAAGGGGATGTACCCAAGGAACTCTTTATTCTCGTCCTGTCTGCCCAAAGAGCAAACTTAAGTTCCGTATGCCAATCTCTCGGGTTTTTGTCCAATAGTTTCTTAATTGCGCCTAGCAAGTTTTTGTTGGTGGATTCAGCTAGGCCATTTCCCTATGGATAATAGTTTGATGAAAATTTTAGTGTAATGCCATATTCAAAGGCCCGGTTAGAAAATTTTAGTGAAGCACAAGCAGGACCATTATCACAAACAAGTGCATGTGGACATCCAAACCTAGTGATAATATTTTCTTCAAGAAATTTAATCACAACATCAGAAGTACAAAATTTTAAAGCATGAGCCTCAGACCACCTAGTACAGTAATCAGTAGCGGTTAGAATATACCTGTGTTGTGCTGAGGAAGGTGGGTTAATCATACCAATAAAGTCCAAACCCCATTGAGCAAAAGGTCTTACTTCGATCACCAGTTGAAGTGGCATGGTTGGATTTCTTTCCCTCGAAGCAGCTACCTGGCATGTGTGACATTTCTTGACATGGTCATATGCATCATGAAACAAAGTGGGCCAATAATAGCCTGCCCTCAGAATCTAGTGTGCTGTAGCTAAACCACCCCCATGACATGTTCCAAATTTGCCGTGGAAGTGTTCCATTATCTGACCTGCTTCATCCTTTCCTAGGCATCTCAAATATATCCCTTCATGATTCTTTCTGAATAGGACTGATCCTTGGAGCATAAAATGCTGACTTTTTATTCTCAAAGCTCTCTTCTGGGTTGGATTCATATGTGTCGGACACCTTTGATTTAACAGACAATATATAATGTCATTGTACCACTCATCAGGTGATACGTCCTCAAGAGTATAAACTTGTTGCACCAACCCTGGTCCATCAGTTGCAATTGTTTGAGTTAGTCCTTGTCCTTGAATAAGCTTCATTGGTTGTATTTTAATATCATATTCTTGAATGGTGGCGACCCACTTGCCTCTTCTTTCTCCCAACTCATTCTGCATAAGCAGGGTCTTGACTGCCACATCTGGAACAATAGCATGTATTTTACTTCTCATAATGTAATGTCTGAATTTCTTAATCGCTTTGACCAGTGCATAAGCCTTCTTTTCCATATAAGGATAACTCAGTTCAGCATCTTTCAATGGTGTGCTCATGAAAGCTATTGGGTGTTTGTCTTTTTCTTCATTTCTCTAGGTGAGAGTTGCTGCACAAGTATGCTTTGAAGCAAATGAATATAGATAAAATGGCCTTGTGTAGTCTGGGCTTATCAAAACAGGAGCATCAGCAAAAGCTTGTTTGATTTCTTCAAATGCCTTTCTTGCAGAAATTGTCCACTCTATCTTTGCATCTTTCTTCAACATGTCATTCAATGGCTTAACGATCTTTGCAAATCCTGTAATGAACTTCCTGATGAAATTTATCTTCCCGAAGAATGACTTTAGCTCCTTCTTACTTGCAGGCATATCAATCTTGGAAATAGCCTCTATTCTGCTCGGATCTATTGAAATTCCCTTCTCTGAAATCACATGTCCCAATAATTTGCCTTCTGTTACTCCAAACATACACTTTTTTGGATTTAGTGAGATTTCGTGTTTTCTACATCTTTGAAATACTTTCCTCAAATCCTCTATGTGGTCTTCCCTTCTGTGAGAGAAAACTGTGAGATCATCCATGTATATGATGATACATTTTCCATTCAAATCATGAAAAGCAATGTCCATAGCTCTTTGAAAGGTTGCTCCAACATTAATCAGTCCAAATGACATTCGCCTGTATGCATAATTTCCCCACTTGCAAGTGAAAGTAGTCTTCAATCTGTCTTCTGGTTCCACCATCACTTGGTTGTACCCTGAATATCCGTCTAGGAAAGACATCATCTGGGAACCATTCACAATTTGCAAAACTTCATCCAATGAAGGCAGTGGATAATTGTCCTTTTCAGATGCTCTATTCAGATTCCTGAAATCCACACACAACCTTATCTCCCCATTTTTCTTATGAATAGGAACAAGATTGGCAACCCACGTTGAGTGCCTTACCGGAAATATTATCCTTGCGTTCAACAGCTTCTTTACCTCTTTATATATCAATGGTTCTAAAAGTGGATTGATAGGCCTTTGCCTTTGTCTGAATGGCCTGCTGTTGGGTTTTAGAGGAATGGTGTGTGTAATGATTGAGGTATCATAAGTCTTTAAATCATCATAAATCCATGCTATAATATCTGAGAACTCTTTCATGCATTTGAGTATACCTTCCTTTTCTTCAGGTCTACACACCTTTCCTATTAACACATTCTTCTCTTCATTACTTGTTCCCATATTGATAGGTTCACATTTATCTCCTTGAATCTTATGATCTCTTAATGCACTCAATTGATCTGAATCAAAGAGTCTTTCTAACTCAACCATCCCTCGTGGTATTGTGTTATTTTTTAGGTTCAAAATACCCTCTGCATCAAATTCTGCTTGTTCCAAATCTTCTTCGTCTATGATTTGAGCTTCAAAAACCCTAGAATTTGTGATGAAGTCTAATATGTGTTTATCATCATTGAACACCTGAAAATTTGTAACATTATCAAGAACTGATGGTACTGAGACCAGCTCTATGGTGAACTTCTTTAACCCATTCATGGCAAGTGGTGTAAGTGAACTTGCAGCCTGTGCTAGGGAATTAGTAACTTGATTCTTTGATCTGTAAACTGATTTGATGTTGAATGCATCAAAACTTTCAATCAAATCCCAAACAGGATTTCTATACCTCTTTAATCTCTTATCATGACAAACATACTTCTTTCTTATCTGCTTGACAATTACCTCAGAATCTTCATAAACATGTAGAATCTTAGCTCCTTTCTTAATAGCCATCAATAACCCTTGAACTAATGATTCATACTCTACACCATTGTTTGTACATGGAAATTGTAGTCTATGCGCAGCCAAGAATAATTCACCTGATGGATTGATTAACTCGAACCCAGCACCAGCTCCTTGTTTCGACTTGGACCCATCAAAACGTAAAGTCCATACTTGATTTCCTTCTTGATCAATTGAAACTTTGTTTGGATTTTCTTTTCCCTTACCCTTCTTGGGAGTCCTCGGTGAAATTGGATCCTTCTTCGGTTGATCGTCACTTTTTTTAGATTTTTCAATTATCTTAGTTTTAGCGGGTAATTTGACAGGGTTATCTCCCTTCTTTACTTCCAGAATTTCTGGTTTTACGGCCTGAGGGACTTCCTTGTATACTTGTTCTAAGGCAACTTTACACATAGCATAGGAAAACTCAAAATGAAAAGCACTGTGTATCTGGCACCAGTTAGGTAATAATAGATCTTTAACATTTGCTTGCTGACCCAACTCTGTTGCTTGCTGAACATTCTTGAGTATGAAATTTTAGAAATTTTCAAATGTACCATCTCCTTCATCAGAAGCAGACTCATAATTGTGATCAAGCAAAATTTCAATTTCATCGAAAGATTTTTGACCTTCATCTTCTTTCATTCTTGAACCTTGTAACATGAGGACTTCTTCCGTATTTGGCCTGTAATTCCCAAGATTAGTTTCTAGGAACAGGACCTCATTGTCCTCACCATATTCTGTGATCATCAGTTTCAATCTTGGAGTACTATCAACTCTAATTTGATTTGGAATTCCTTTCCATGGTAGCCACATGTGTGAGAAATTGGTAGCTACATACCCATTCAATCTTCTTGACCAATCTCTGCTCAGGAGCATGCCATATCCGCCTGGGATATCAACAACTGATATATCAATGTAGCTTTGGATTCTTGGATTAGATGACAATTGCATGTGTATATTATTCAATTCTCCAACCACGGGCACTTCTGTCTTATCCAGTTGTGTAACTTTCTTTGTGGTCGGAGTAGGAATCAAACCCAATCTTTTACATATGGTGAGTGGCATTACATTGCTTGATGCTCCTGAATCCATCAAACAATTATGTAACATTTTCCAAAAAATACGAACTGATAATAGGAATGAGGCAGGCTCATCTCTTCCTTGATAGAAAACTACAGACTTTTCATTTGATAACTTGGAATGTGCATTCTTTTCCACATCATTTGACCGTGAGATTTGATCTTTTGCAATCCTTTCATTTTTTATGATCTTTTCACTTTTAACAATACTTCCTTCTTTTATATCCTTCATACTTCCTTCTTTTATATCCTTTGTAGGGTCTTGGGCTATACATACTGAGTTCATATATGGAGAAACACCATCTGGCACACTTTCCACAACATGTGTATTCTGAACATGGGATGAGTTAGAAGGGCTTGTCATAGCATTCCTTGGAATAGATGTATCATTTAAGCTGTTTAAAACTGTGTTTCTAATCTCAGGGATTCTCATCATTTCAATCAAAGGCATGCTCACTTTCACTTTCTTGAATTCTTCAGTAACAATTAAACTCAGATGTTTCAATCCATCATTTGTCGCAGGGCCATCTCATGAAAGATTGGCTCCTTGTGGATTGTCTCGTGGCTGAACTTCTCGCATTGGAGTGGTTCTTTGAGCAGCATCCCTTTGTCTATACTCTGGTGAATCCTTTGGAAAATTTGGATTATTACTAGCATTTGGATTTGGTGGAGTTTGAAAATTGTTTGGAGGAACTGAAGAGGTTAATGGATTCTGTACTCGATGATTTCTTTGATAGACTTTTAGGGGTGGATTCCCAGCTGATTGTTGAAATGCTTGTACTTCCCCTACTGCTTCAGCTTGAAATTCATTACTGAATGGAGAGTAGTAATCTGAATTTTCAATTGATCCATTTGTAGATGCTGGAGGGAACCTTCCATTGTATTCCATTGCGTCATAATCCATCATAGGAGGAAATGTGAAGTCTTCAATGATCAAGGTTTGATCATACCTTGTTATAGGAACAATCTCATATCCTATCGTTGCTTGAGGAGCATCTTGAGCTTGCGTGTTTTGCATCTCCTTTTGAAATATATCAGTAGCTATTCTGAACTCTGTACACTGCAACTCAGAATGCTGATTCATGTTATGCAATCAACACCAACTTGATAAAGCTGCCTTAGCTAAGAACACCTTGTCTGCTGGTCTAGAATCTGAATTTGAGTTATTTTCCAATGGAGAGGGAACATTTCCATTGTTTGGAGATGTATTCCATGTTTTGTTTTGTCTTTGGAATCCTTGATTTGTCCCTCGGAATCCTTGATTATAACCTTGATAATGTCCTTGGTCTCTCTAATTTCCTTGATATCCATTGCGATTTCCCTGATCCCTCTGATTTCCTTGAAAACTCCTTTGCATATTTTGTAAATGATTATTTTGATTTCTTAGATGGGTAACTTCAGTGGATAATATCTTCACTTGATCGACTAACTCTTTCATTTCATCCTTCTCTTCTTGACTCCTTGTAGAGGATGAAGACCCTTGTAAGTACACAGGTTGTGCTGGTGAAGCTTGTGAAATGGGTGCTCCTGGATGCAACACCATCTGATTGCTAGGTGTTGGAATTGGATTCATTACAGGAGTATGCTGTGTCAAAGCTTGGTTGATTCCTTGAATCTGATTTGGCATAGCTGGATGTCCTATATGATTAAGCGGTCCTTGAGTATTCATGCCCAAGTCAGTATTCACTTTGACAGCCTCAATATAGGCCTCTGTTAAAGTAGTTGGAGGTGTAGTTGCTCTCTTCACAAACATGGAAGTAAGGCGGTCTAGTGCTGCATAATATACTTCCCTCGCCATTGCATCATCAACATTATACGGAGCTTGCAACCTTGTATAAGCCTTATGAAAATGATTATTGAAAGAACTAATAGGTTCATGTTCTTGCCTCTTGACATCAACAAACTGTTTGTAGAGCTCTGACGGAGTGATGGGAATCCTGAACTTTTCTAGAAAGGTGTTTTTCAGTATTTGCCAACTATTAATGGAACCTGCAGGTAGATGAATGTACCAAAAGTATGCATCTTCACCTAGTGAATAAGGAAACAATCTACATGCTACATCCTCATGCTCAATTCCTCTGTTTCGAAGAGTATCCTCAAAAATCTTAATATGTTCCTCTGTTGTCCTGTTCACATCACTGACCTAAAATTTAGAGCAGAATTGTTCAGGACTTTTGGGCATTTCATGGTAATTCGCGAAAGCAGTAAGAGGAGAAGCATTTGCCGGAAGCCAAGCCATTGGAATGTTTGCTTGTTGTGCTGGAACTATTTGAGCAACTCCTTGTGTATTACTTGGTTGAGCAATTCTTGTATTTGATGGTGGAGTTTGAAACAAATCTACGCTGACCCTTACGCTAGGTGATCCTTCACTTGATGAATTTGTCTTCTTATTGCGCTTGGCTTTGGAATTAAAATCCAACTCAACCAACTCTTTTGAAGTTTGTGGTGTAGACCTTAGAATCCTCTGGTGTTTTTTGGGTGAAAAAGAAACAATGCGCTCCAGTGTGTCTAACTTTGTTTTCCAAAAGAGGCCCTCCTTCTACCGCCAATTCTGTTGATGTGTTTTCATTGCACATACAACGCAGAATAAAATACTGGTGTACTCTATCCTCTCTTGAACAAAATCCCTCAAATGCTAAGCTAAGTGATCAGATGAGTAGACTCCAAGGTTCTTGATTAGTTACTTTTTGTGTTGCGACTTGGGATAACTTAGCAGTAGGATGCGAATTACTGTTTGACACAAAGGGACTTATGTAAATGCTCAACAATAGGAAACTTGTTTCTCTTGGATAACATGTAACACAGCTTCTTTGAAGGTCTACCAATTCGATAACTTAAGATATGACAATGGAAGCTCTTGAATCTAAATCTAACAAGATTTTAAAGAAAATGCAAACGGAAATGAGTTTAGAAGGCTCTAATCTAAATGCAAGCAATCACCACTGAATCACCGGAATCTCAACCACACTTTGCTTCACCATAAGGTAACAACTACACAAAAGTGGTGCTATCTTCTAAGGGTAAAGTAAGATTTTCAGATTAAGCTCAGATGATGTTCAGACTAACCATGCACTACAATTTGCCATCGACAAATTATAAATGGTATGAACTATGGAGACACCAAACATGAATCAACAACAACAACTTCCATAAAACATAAAACTAAATTACTGAAAAATAAACTAAACAGATCTTATTCTATGAGTGAGCACTTAAAAACCATGCATTCATTTGAAACAACACAAATCACCATGAAAATTTCAGCAATGAATTTGTATTTGTTTCAGCAGAGTCATGAGCAACAATTTCTCAGAGCATTCCCCTTTACAAATGAGAGCAAAATGGGTTTATATAGGCCCCAAAACTCAATGGATGGCCAAGATTAAAACTTTAAATCGAGGGCCCATAATATGCCACATAGGCAAGTGGTTACAAAATTTACTAAAATTGGACCCTGCATTAATGATGCACCAACTAAGTGGAATACCCTCATTTATGACCTTTCCTATTTGCAGCAAACTCCACAAATCTAGCAATGACATGTGCAACCTCCTCCATAGGGACACTTGGCAGAGTCTGAATGGTGCCCTCTATGATTTGCAGCTCCTCTGTACTCTTGACAACTGTCATTTCCCAACTAGCCATGGATGTCTGAAACATGCCCATGAAAGTGGAAAGTGTGCAAATTTCATCCAACAACTCCCTCGAAACAGCCTGTGTATGCTGAAAATACTTTGCATGCATCTTGTCCTTCAGCAAGTATTCATCAATCTATCCATTGGAATCAACTACCTTGTTTATGAAAACAAGTATTTTGTTTTGCATTTCCCGAAGTACCTCTCTTGTTTGAGTGCAGTCACTCTCAACCTTTCCCAGAACCTGTTCCTTTATGCAGAGTGCACAATACCAAGAATGGAAATTATATGTTAGACCCTGCTCAATCACTCCTTCAACCAACAATGTGGCATTTGGAGTATAAATCAGCCTTTTCAACTGAGGCATAACTTCTTCCCTTACACTTCTGAATTGTGCACAAGTAATTAGAATATTCTGAATTCTGTCAAATGTTGAAGCAGCCTCCTTGTACAAGTTCACAATCTCATCCATGAACCTATCAGCCTTGATCTTGAAATTTGCTGCCCAGTCCTGCAATACTTGAGAAGAGGACCTCATTTCCTCCAGATGAACCACAGACTCCTGCAAGAGCAATGCCGGTGATGCAACCATCTCCTCAGCTTGGCCTAGTGGCCTCATTAACTGCTGAATATAATGCCGAAATGCCAAGTTATCCTTCTCTAACTGAATTCTCTATTCTTGTTCTTTCCATAGCCTTTCTTTGACGACAGCAACTGAATCTTCTAACTCTTCTATCTCCTGCTCTGCTATGGCTGGTCCCAAATCAAAAGTATTGATGTCATATGCACTCGGAATGCCATCATCTACCTCTTTGCTGATTTTTGGGACAGCAATATGCACTTGCCTTGACCCTGAGCTACCTCTTGTGATCTTCGAGAATTTAGTAATTTTCTGTTTTCCATTGTCACTTTTAGCTCTACTCAGCAAGTCTTCTAAACTTAGGATGGATTCCCTTTCAATAACGGACCTCTCCTTGACCCGATCCCTTAGCCACTCAGGCAGATCGGACAAGTCTTCCTGATTTTCCTCTTGAACTTCCTTTTGCTGAACAGTAGGAAGGGCCTCCTCATCAAACTCATACAACTCCTTGTCATTTTGATTTTCAGCCTCTATTTCTACCATGACCGCTTCATGCTCCTCAGGTGATCCTGACAGGACCTCATTAATCTGATAACCTGGCTTGATGCCCTGGTTAGTTTGCACCTCTAAAGCTACCTGCTCATCTGACTTCACTTCATCTTCCTTAATGTTTATTATATTATTGCACTCTTTCCTTGAAGATGCACTAGCTGCCCTCTAATCATCAACCCTTGCCTTCTCACTTGGCTGAATACTCTCATGTGGATTAGCACCTTCACCCTCCGAATCACTGGAATCACTGTAGTCACTGCTTGACTCACTACTTGAAGAATCCCTGGGTTGATGTGCACTAATTCCTCCCATCGAATTGTAAGTGAATTGGACATTCTTCTCTTGGAGCCTTCGAATTTGGAAGTCCACATATTTTCTGGTATGTGCTATAATCGGCATCATTAAATCATCATTACGTGTGACTTCCTGTTCTGACCAATTGAATCTGAAGGGCCTGTCCTTCTTTTCTTCATACGAACTTTGTGAAAGTCTTTTGTGATTTTCTTCAATCTGATCCGAAATGTTGATTACTCTTGTTGCTCTGACCAATTCCAAAGACAATCGGTAGCAACCTTTCTTTCTTACTTCTAAGTCATCATGCGCATCTATCCAATGATCCTCGAGCTGTGGCCTGTGCTCATATTTGCTCCCAAATTTCTGTCTGACTATGCCAAATGGATCAAAGTTTCTGTGTGCATCATTGTGGCACACTAAATTGTAAGCCTGTAACTCTATCTCTGACTTTTCAGCTACTTGCAATGACATGCAAGTCTCGAGTCTCCCGATGCTGATTGGAAACTTTGTTGTGGTCTTTTTCCTCTTTCTCTAAACTCTGTCGAATGCAACCAACTATCTTGTAACCTCCAGTAACACCATTCTGTCAGTGGGGTATCTAGGCAATCTATAAGGCAATGACGAGAAGCCCTCCACACGGATGTATGTGAATCTTGGAAACTAAATAAACCATTTTCCGTACTTAGCTACAAAGTTCATGGCTTCTTTCGACAATCTCTTGCATGTGTTACCTTGCAATAATCTGACAATGTGCATGGAAAAGGCATCGTTAAACCTTTTGTAATGGGATATAGCCTGCAAGTGTAGCTGAGGATAGCAGTCATAGACCTTGAACTGTCCTTCTCCATTTCTAACTCTCCCCTTGCAGTTCAGTCCTGGATATCTCTCGTTTCTGGCAAGCATATATATGACATACGAGCTCATATAAAATGTTTTTGTCTCCTGCAAACCCTTTAACTAATCATCGATGTTGCTGCTAATCGTTTCAGCCCAATCTATCATTCTTTTTCCACTTATAATTTCCTCAATGAAGAAGAACATCCAGGGCTCGAAATTTGGTGATTGTGGGCAGCCCATGATGCAGTTCAAAAACATAACCATATAGTTGATTTCTTGATGAAAGTCAGACTTGTGAAGTTTTTTAGGCACCTTGCTCACATGTGGCCTTGGTTGCACCAACCAGTTGTTATTTATCACCTCCATACATTTCTCAGGACCAGTCAAATAAAGCTGCAAAGCAGACTCCTTGTCGTAGAATGTAGTAGTTCTGTATGAGGGAATGTCGAAAGCTTCCGCGATCGCCTCCTTTCTCAAATAAGAAAGTACTTTGCCCTCTTTAGTCATAATACATCTCTTTTCATGATTATAATGCTTGGCACATTCTAACATCAGCTCTGGACATAGCATTGTTGGCGGGAAACAAACAGCTTGCACAATCTTATTCTTCAACATTCGCCTGATTAGATCCGATGGATTGGGTTTGTGAAAAATTTGTCGAATTTCCTCCATGTTGATCTTCCCGAGATTAGTGTCACCTAGATTTCACCACTTCGATGTGATCCTCATTTCCAGCCACACTCTCTTCAAATCACTCCTCATTAGTGTCTGCCTGTCCTTCGCACTCATCATTCACCTGCACAAGTTTTAGACATTAGTTCGCAAGAAAAAGACACGCATAAAGGACAAAACCCACCACTTAATGCATGCGGGATAAAAGAATATGCAATTTAGATTACCCGGTTCTAATTCAAGAAAAGCCAAAAATACAAATCTCTGTGAAAACAAAACTCGATCAATACTAAAGAACCTCAATTGACAAATGCCATTCGAAGTTGCCCACGTTGAAACCTAGATATGCAGTTTGTATTTGAGCATGAATACAACCAATACCCAAATTCACAATGGGCTCACTCATTTCACACACTCCAGCTCTCGTCCTCTTTTTAAAACCAAAAGATATGCTGAGGCAAATTTCCTATATCATCTAAAACAAATGCAGAGAGATGGGAATCCGGCAGTCACCAATCGAGTGGATGTTCTGAATAGGCCGATATTAAACACATGATCCTCCTAATGCTCTCCCTCAGAACTTCATTCCTAACACACGGCCTGATGATACATGCCTTGAGCGGGCACTTTGATGCTCAATGCGAAGCTTTAAACTTATCCTCAACAAAATGACCGCCTGATGCATGCTCAATGCGAAGCTTTAAACTGTAAATGCTTATTACGCCTGGGGAGGGTCTTGACTGTTTAAAGAGGACTATCAATGCTGCAGAGATGAGCAGCTCAATGGAATGAGGGGTGCATAGCGAAACCTCTAGCATTGTATATTGCCCACTACCCCTATGGGATGGAGCGCATCTGTGGATGCTACAGAGAATCACTCGCACTTAGTGTGCAACGTACTTTAACTGATACACCTGGGAAAGGATTCTGAAAGCTATCGCACCATATCAGGGATTGCTAGAGAATCACACCAGTCTGCCCGAGCAGATATCCTGGAGCGCTATGCAAACTGTAAAGAATATGCTCATTGGGGCCCGCTAACATGCCCACCAACCAGGGATATATATACCAGCGGGAATCACGCAGCTGTAGGTGTATCTTGGTTAACATAGTGAATGAATGCATTGAAGATGGTGCATGAGTCACAAACCACGAATCTAGCTCGATGGAATGAGGGGTTTTAATGCACTACGTAAGAATTAGCGCACCCAATGCAATCCATGAAGCTTGAAAATGTCCGCCTAAGCGGATGTTGAGGCCACCATGTATTGAGTAGAGCAAAAAAAAGAGTTTCCAAATGGGGTCAAAAAGTCCGCTCAAGTGGATGTTTGAGTGTGACATGGATGCCACTCAAAAGAATGAGTATTCCATGCGCCAACATAAGCCCGCCCAAGCGGACAATCAAATGCACCTTGCACCCGCAGTAGTAACAAAATTTGAAGTCAAGGAAGAGTTTCTTCTGCACTCTAACAACTGATTCCTTTCTAGAGGACATGTAGGGATCTTTCAAATATTATATAAAATACAACTAATAATAGTGAGAAGGTACTGAGTGAGCAATGCACATCATAATGCGCCTAGAGAGACCTGAAAGAATGATTAACTCAAAACCCTGGATACGAAAACCTAACACATGCCTGGAAACCCAACCCACAACATTTGAAAGAACTAACAAAATGCAAAGTTTAATGAAGACCAAAGTCTGAGCAGACATGCCAAGCAAAGAGAGAACAAGCACAAGCCAAAAAGCCAAACACCAAAACAAAAAGACCCCAAACCAGAAAAGGGAAAGCGGGGTCCCCACACTGATGGAGCGATGTTGGACCACGTCACAACACTACCCAACCACATTAAAGCTTCCAACTGATAATTTTAAATTTGATTTTCCTACTACCTATTTTATTGAGACCATTAAAACTACAACAATCATATTAATATCTATCAAGTAAAGTACATGAGGTCGTAAATTCAAACTCATCTAGGCCACTCCAATCATTTATGTTATAAAATTCACTACTAAACTTAATGACTTAAGTGGGAATGGAGGATTAAGCTCATATATTTAAAATTAAACTCACCTACTTTTAGCACTAAGAAAAGGTTAGGTAAGATTTTGAATACACATTATTGGAGAGAAGAGGCAACTATCATATGTAATTTTGGTTTTAACCTATACGTGGAAAAGATATGGAGTTGTATGGGATAAGGAGGAAAGCGGACAACAAGAGAAGAAAAAAAGAGAGGGTTAAAATGGAATATTGCCAAGGTTATTTGGGAGAAGGGGGATAAAGACAAGAGATTATTTCAAACAAAATTAGGCCATTGATATAGTGTACCTAAGTTTTTCCCTTGTACTGCAGGGATGGGCAATAACAACATGTGAGGAAAGGAGATAAGCAAAGAGGAGGAAGTCAATGCAACAAAAATCAAGAAGACCTTTAGCTAGATACATTATTACAAGCATGTGAAAAGGTGAATAGTGCAGTTCAAGGAGTATTTTTAATACACAAGTGAAGGGAGAAAAGTTCATGTGAGAAGATGAATGTTCTTTGGTAAGAAAAGATATTGTCACAAATATTAGAAGGCATCACACACATTAAGGAGGAAGGTAGAAATTCAGAAGAGGAAATAGGGGAAGGTTTGACTCCTAAATTTATTGGGAATCTTTAGAAAGAATGTATTTCTATTTAATAAATGAAAATAGAAAATGTCATTTTATTATAGCCTCATGTTGTGTGATTAATGCTGATGTGTGCTTGTAGGGCTAAGCCCTTCATTTTTCATGTTGTTTACTAACCCATTTTATGTAATGAGCCTATTGGTGAAGATATATGAATACATGTGTAAGAGTGGACTATGTTTTTGTGTTAGGGTTAATTGCAAGTACTACAAGCTATGTGTATGTATGTTCATATGTGTGTGTTGTTAGCACTTACAACAATAGGCGTGAGGATCTAGATTGATTGAAGTCACCTACAATATCCGGTAAGGTGACCAAGTGATTAGAGATTTACTTGTAGCAATATCTAGGTGTTTTGATAAAAATATGTCATGCCAAATCAAACTACTCCCAATGGTTCCGTATAGTGAAGTTGGTGGATTGTTGGCACTACAAGTAGTCTTTGGTATCATTAGTATGGTGTTTAGAGTATTTGTAATTTCCATCAGTGTGGTATCAAAGTGTGCTACAACTCTACGAGGGTATGTGAACTAAGATGAGGGACCAAAAAGTGGCCACAAACTATTTTGAAGAAAAATATAACATAACAAAAGTGCATTATAATGTGCTAATATTATATTTTCCATGGAAGACATAAATTACTTTTTTTTTTGAATTTATAATGCATGCACATTATAACATGTGTGTGTTATAATACACACACATGTCATTTAATTTTTTTTTGGAATCCAACCCTTAGGCTTAGATTTGGCTTGGATATTTCAGCCAAAAGGTTGGGCCTACATGTAGGTACCAAAAGATGTTTTTTGAATAAAACATGAAAAAATAAATAAATGTCAAGCGTGCTCTCCATCAAGTTTACACATTTGAAGACATTTTTGAAAAAAATGCCACAATAATATCAAGCTCTCTCTTACCTTTCTAACCATGTATTTTTACTACATTTCAAATAAATAAAGGTTTTTATAGATTCAATTTCTTTTACTAGTGTCTTGATTTTTCTTTGAAAACCTATTGAAGACAAGAAGAATGAAAGGAAAATAACAAGAAGATAAACAATAAACATGCAATACCTTTACCTTAGATTTTTCTTTCTCCTCTGATAGAGTGGATTGAAGTTACACCCACTACCTCAATGGCTATACTCAATGATTTTAATAGATAGAGATATGTTGATTACTCTAGAAATCGGCAACATAACAATTACTTTCTTGTGTGATCATAATGGCTTGGTTGAGACTAGATTTATAGGTTCTTGATAAGGATAAGGATGGAAGATTTTAGGGTTTTCTAAAAAGACAAAAGGATAAGATAAAAGATAAATGTCCATTTTTTGTGAGATAAAGATGGAATAAAGATGGAAATTTCTAGTTAGTCATGTGATGAGTTAGACTTGTTTTTGAATTTATTTATTTATGGTGAATGGATGAGGATGAGAAATGTAGAAATAATTAATTAAATAGAATTATTTAATTAATCATGGCTATGGGGAATAATGGGTTTAAATAATCATAATTTATTTAATTAATTTGGGAATTAGGATACAAGAATTTAATTAATTAAATAAAATTTATTTACTTAATCTAGGTGATGGAGAAAAAGGGATAACTAACTAAATAAATATAATTTATTTATTTAATTGAGAAGGGAACATTGTAAAGGGGACATGTTAGGATGAAGGTGATGTTAGGATAGTGTTAGGACGATGTCGAAAGTGATGGTGAAGGTGGATTAAATTTTAGGTGTCTACATTTTGCCCCTCTTTGAGATGGTTTCGCGAAACAACATCATTTTAAATAAAGATAAAATATAGTGATTGGTTGGATAGAATAAAATGGTAGGATTACAGATGATGATGTTTGAGCCACTCGAAGCTAGAGTGACAAGAAAGGATAATGTAGGGATGATATGCCCCCTCGAGAGGATAGGCGGGTTAGAAGAACATGGCTATTCTCTCAAAATACATGAAACAAATTAGTTAAGGAGATGGAGGAAAGATAAGGGATGGATAAAATTTATTAATGATACGTTAGGTATCATTTGGTGAGCAATCATATAGTTTGATATAACACTAGACATTATGCACCAAGGTATAAAGACCAGGGTGATGATGTGTCTTGTGCATAAAATATAAAGGGTCACAAGCAAACATATACCATTGGAAACCATTATATGGAAGACCATGATGTCGTGGTGACAATATACTGCCATGACTGATATAAATACAAGATAAAAATGATCACACACACAAGCAACTAATAAAGCACAAAAGATACAAAAAGATAAACAAGGTTGTTGCCCATGTCAAGCTAAAAACCAATGATTGATGGATTGATTGGATTGACTAGTGTTGTTGGCCATGCGAATCAATACCTGAATCGATTGATAAGGATGAATCTCTATACTTAAGCTAGGCAATTCTTAAGAAAGAGTTGATTGTATTGAATTGATGATTATAATGATCAAGTTTGCAGCAAGGTTGGGAACAAACCTTTGGATACTTTTGGATGATTGGAAAGATTGTTTTTCTATATGGGCATGGATTAAGGATGTCTACATTTGGATTTATTGCTTGGATTTTTGGTTTTTTTTTGGATGTTGGGATATTTTGAGTTTTTTTGGATTTTTTTGTTTAATGGGATGGCATTGGATTGCAGTTTGGATAGCCTTTTTTCTAAATACCAATGACAAGGGAAAACTAGGTCAAAGGGAAAGGATGGAAGGATAGATGGATGGATACATAAAAGGATTGGTGATAATGGATAAAATGGATGGAAGATACATGGTGGATAGATGGATGGGTTTAGGATGGATTTTCAAGGACTATGTTGCATAGGAATAAGATGCCCCCACTCTAGATAGGTGTTACTTATGAGGTGAGGTAATGCTTATTAGGATGCATGATAGGGAGAATGCTTGGAATAGATGGGTAGAATTTGGAGTATGTCAAAAAGTGTGCAAAGAAAGTTTGAGATATTTTTACCATGTCCTTATCCAGACCAAAGGAGGAAGGGAGGATGGGGTAATGCAATGGGATGGGTATGTAGATATAATGGATTAGGATGATAGTATAGGTATGTGGATATAATGGATATGGTTTGTAGAAAAGGATGGAAATGATAGGATGCATTGGATGAGACAACGTTCTCCCATATGTGAGGTACATAGATAATTGTTCTACACATGATGTTTGTTTTCTAGGTTTTCATCATGGTACTTATCCAAGGCGCCACCGAGGTGGTTTTCACCATTGGACGAAAAATTTCTCTTTACTTTTTTTTTATTATATTTTTAATTTTTTTGTTATTTTGATGGGATAGGTGGATGGAGGAAAGAGAGACTTAGATGGAGGATGGGGAATCAAGCATCTATTTCCAAGATGAGGTGAAAATGTCCCATTTTTGGATGTATGTCACATACAGACCATGTCGAGTGTCATTATGTGCATGGATGTATGTAGGTGATTGGATGAGATGGAAATGGGTGGATTATGGATAGATGGATAATAGTGGATTATGGATGGATGGAGGATAGTGGATTACAATGTGAATTATGGATGGAGATGGATGGATCTAAATGGTTGATGGATGAAAGGATTATGCGAAAGCATGGACCACATGGATGTCATGGGTGGATGTGTGAGATATGGGAGATAAGATGTGGGGATAGAGCTATGTGGAAATGTCATGGGGTGGATGGGAACCAAGACCAATGGTTGCAAACACCGTAATAGATTTTTAAGGTTTGATGTGGAGGGGGTGTGGGGAGTAATGGGGATTTTTTATTTTTCTAATTTAGGGGCTTAGGGACCCAAATGGACATAGGATTTGTAGAATTTTTGTATGGGGAGTAGGATATTTGGGATTTTTGGGATTTAGGATTCTTGATACAGTGGGATTTGGATGTTTCATTTGGATTGATTTCTTTGTTCTTGGGGACCCACACCATTTTTGTTTCTTCTTTTGGGGCTATAAACATTTGTAGCCTTTTGGATTCTTCATTGTGCTTACATTTTGTGTATCGATGCCCTTTGGCATGATAATCTTGACACTTTTGTGGATTCTTTTCTTTAGATAAGGAGGCATCCAAATTTGTATTTTTGAAACCCTAAATGTTGGTGGTAGCTTCATGTTTGGGCGATGTGTGCATTCGTTAATCTTGATTAGGAATTTTAGAGGACTTAAAGGAACAAAATATGTGGATAGATGGATTTAGGGATAGGGATATTAGGAGTTGGGAGGAGTGGACGTAGAGTGGATATAGGTAGATGTATAGTCACATGCTTTTGGGACTTTTACAAAAATTGAGGAGGGATGGCGACATATGATTTGCAGGTGTGATGAGATGCAACTAGCTTGGGAGTGGAAGGAGATGACTTATGAGGTGTGCGAATGTTACCAACATGTTTGGATTGTTCTCCTTGGGAAGTATATCCAAGGCCATGAGATCGTGGATAGGTTGTGACATGGATAGGCTCCAATATTACTTGTTCATGAAGGCCTAAACCTTTTCCTTGATAATTCATGTTTTGGAGCATGTAGTGTTCTATGGGATGTTTCTTATTGTGGAAACAAGATGTGTCTCCCTTATTAGATGGGGGGATGGGTGGTGGATATATATTGTTCCTCTCCTATGAGAGAATTACCATGGATGAAGGCAGAGGGGCCAAGAGGTTAGGATGATGGATTTGGGATAGAGTCGATAGGGGATGATGAAGGATCAATGGGGGATAATAGGGGGTCAATAGGCAATGATGGTATGGGATCAAAAAAGGGATGACTTGGGATGCTTGGATCTTGATTATAATTATGCTCATTAGAATGTGGTGTAATAGAATTGAAGTCATTTGATTGATTATCCATGGTTTCTTGGGGACCAAGTGTCTCATCATGGGATGTTGATGGATAATGAATAGGACTAGTGGGATGATGGATAGGGCTAGTTTGGGTTTCTTGATCATGAGTGATTATGGGGTCATGGATAATAGGAGTTTTAATCTCTTGATGATGGATGGTGGTGGCTTGAGTAGTTGGATCTTGGGTAGCTTGGGTAATATGATCGTGAGGAGATAGGATAAGTTGATCTTGACTTTGTGAGGAGCAAGGTTGACCATGCTTTGGATTTGAATCTTGACATAGCTCTTGGATTTGGATGAGATGGGGGTTTCTTGGATGGGTTTGATAGGCTCTGGATGGTCAACAACATGAGAGGATGATGGAGTTTGATTTGAGCTTATGATAATGGACTCTTCAATAGAGTGAATGGACATAGGAGTGGATAAAGAATGAATAGTATTAGAAGGCTCTTTCATAGGCTCAAGGATAGGTGTTGGATTGCAATATCATTCTAGATTCCATGCTAATAGTCCTTGGATAACATACAAAAAGGATAAGTTGGTGGCTAGATTATCAATCACAATATTAGCACAATTGATGAGCTCTTGGATCAAATTCTTAAGTCTCACACATTTGGATGTTTTATGGCCTTTTTCTCTAAGGTATTGATAATATTCATGATACTTAAACTAGAAGGACTTGACTTGGTTGAACAACATATGGTGTTGTCATTGGAAGCTCAATGAAGTTTTCTTGGACCAATTTTTATAAGGCTACCTCAATGGGATCCTTTGATGCAGGGTTGGAGGAATATGGTGATGAAGGGATTGAAGGGGTTGATGAGTTAGGAGGTATGTGGGGTAATGGATTAGGATTACCAAGATTAGCAAAAGATCGTGATGGAAGGATTGAAGAGATTGATGGATTGGGATTGGATATAGTTTGTTGATGTGACATTGGTTAATGTATGGTAGATGGGTATGAGGTTATGGGATTTACTTGGTAAGTGGGTTGGGGTGATATATATGGATAGGTGAAGGTGAGATAAATTTGAGGTGTGGATAAATTTTATTGGTATGATGGCATGGTCAAATGGGAGGATGAAAGTTGATATGATATTGATGTTGGTTGGATTGGAGATATGGTTTGAGATCCATACTTATGTTAATTTCTTGATTTCGACATCAAGGTAGGTGATATCATGTGTTTGAAGAATGGGGTTTGACATAGATGCTTTAACTTCCACTACCATTTTGTCAAACCAACTCATGATGTTTGTGGATGTTGGATTAGGACTAGGTGATGTCTTGGATTGGATGTGGACTTTTGAAATGGATGTTTGTGGATTAGGGATAGGATCCTTTAGATGAATTATTTTGATGATTGATTTGGATGGATTGTGATTAGGATTTGGATGATAGTGGATGGGTTTTGAGGAGGATAAGTCCTAACTAAAAATTTGATTTTCAAAAGATGATTTTTTTATTAAGGATGGGGATTGGATGCTTGATTGAGATGGATAGATGGATGATGGGTGATTGAGTGTGGATGAGGGATAAGTGGATTAGATTAGGATTTAATTGGAATAGGATTAGGTGGATAGAATGGATTAAGATTAGGTCCTTGGTTAGATTTGGATAACTTGATTAGGATTAGGGTCCTAGATGATGGATTAGGGATAGGTTGGGATGATGTGGATAGGATAAGGAGGATGATTGGGATAAGGTAATAAGATGATTAGAATGATTAGGATGGATTATTCAGAGGATAGGGATGAAATGGATTAGGATGATTAGGAATTGTTTAGATGGGTGATTATGATGAAAACGGATAGGATTGGATATGATATGGATAATTAGGATAGGATGAAGTGGTTGAGAGGGATGATAAGGATGGGATTCTATGAGATAGGAGGATTAGGATAAAGTGGATTATATAATTGGGAGATGAATATGATAAGATTAGATGATGATTGGGATTGATTATGGATGATAATAGAATTGGATGATTATGGATTATGGATAATAGGATAGGATGACTAGGTGGATAAGTAGGATGATTAGGATTAATTGATTAGGATGAGGTGGAAGGATCAAGCTTGACTTAGGAAAATTTGCAAACAATAATGTTCATACACACATATGTATAGGTTTGCAAAAGATATGAATTTGGGATTGGGCTTATGAAAATGTACACACACGCAATACACAACAACACCTTAAATTATTCAAGTGGTAGTGTATTTATAGTGTAGGCCCATGCTCAATTCCTCTCAATATTCCTACCTAACTAGGAATACTTTTTAGTGGGAGTAGCTAGGGTTAAAGGAATTGCACCAATTATCCCTTTCCATGTTGGAAATAGGACAGACAACTGAGAGGGGGGGTGAATTAGTTGTCTCAAAACTTTAATACTTTCTACAGTTAATTCTTTCTTTTACCACTTAACAACAAATCAATAATTTAACCATGAAAACAACACTAATAAGTGTAAGAGAAGCAGCACAATAACACACTTGACACTAAGATTTTTAACATGGAAACCTAGTTAAGGGAAAAACCATGGTGGGGGTTAACCAACAAAAATTAATACCCTGTTAAAAGTATTTTTACAAATGAGAATGCACATGCATTTTGGCTCACTGCCTAGAGCTCAGTGCTCAAATAGAGGATCACTACCTACAAATGATTACAAGAGAATAACAAAGATTTTGAACTGATGAGAAGAATCTACTAATGCATGAATTTAGTTCCAGTTAAGCACAAAATATTGATTTTACACATTTCATCTCCACTTTGCCCTGTTTACTGCTCTGCCTTCATCCAAATCTTAGATATCTACTCTTTTTACATTTACTCCATATTCACAACACACACACTCATAATCATCCAAATCCATTAGCTATATACATCCGCATCATGATGTTCAATCACTTTCCAGTCGGCTTCAAGAACACTTAGAACTTTATTGAATACTCTGCTCTGTCGGCTAGAACCATGTAAAACTTGAGATGCGAACCAAAACTTGCACTCACAAATCATCAATCAAGTTGGCCACTATCACTAGTCATCAATAATTGTCCAATCAAAAACTTCCATACATCTGGAACCAAGATCATTTATAAGGTCGGCCTATTGTTCTTCTGTCTACTCTGTCAAACTGTTAACCCAATACTCAGAAGCTAGTAACTTTTGAATCCTTTATCACCGGATGCCAAAACTCTAGATTTAGATTATCATGAAAATTCTTATGACTCCCTCAGATCCATAGCAAACTATGATCTACCATTGGAGAGATCTAGACGAAGATACCGGACCCTGTCACATACTCTGTTCTTGATTTCCTAGACTTAGACAAATCTTTAATATGATTTCTGGTATGGGAAAATTATGCAATGAGGATGTGTAGTAGAGACTTATTTGCCATCAATGACAACATTTACCATGTCTAGTAGTGTCTCTTGCCAACAATCTCCCCTTTTGGCATTGATGGCAACACTTGGTGAAAAATGACTAAGTGTCAGAATAACTCCCCCTTTGCTTGTGCTCCATACTGTTGTTCACACTACTTTTTGGTACTCCCCCTTTGTTGGATTCCTTATTTTTCACTGATCTTCACTCCCCCTTTGACATCAATCGCAAAGGGTGGGGTCCACAAGCCAAAATTTTCCAAAAATTCTGTGTATAGTGCCGCATATGTACAACTAATCATTAAGTTCTATTCACATGAACTTGAGAATGTCTGCAAAACTGTTTTTTAATTACACAAGTTCAGAGGCCCAAGTTCCCTTCATTCCATCCAAAATTGAGATGTGTCCACTCAATAAAAACACATATGCTTTTGCCTTTGTCAAATCTAGAGGATTACTTGTCTGAAGTGTAGTTTGAGCTTCTGATAAGGCATTAAACATGGTTTCTAACTTGGGGGCAATCAATTCCTAGAGCTCACAAATTCTCTTCATAATGTTACCTTTTTCTTTAACAAGCCTCTTTATCTCATCTATCAAGCTAATTACTTGACATTCCTAACTTATAGGAAAAATTGTTAGAGGATAAAAAATTTGAGAAAGATTTGACAATTTTTGTTCTTGCTCCTTTATCTTCTTCTCAATATCCTCACTAACTTTGGGCCATGATAGACAGAGTATGTACATATCACTTCCATCATTTAGAGCATTCTAAATACTCCTTATGCTAATGCCGAGTATCAGGTGGAGTCATCTACTTTGGTTTTTTTCTCAATGATGTTTACTTTTTCAGCATCCGGAATTGATGAAATAATTCCATCATCTATCTCCTCATAGGTTTGCTCCAGAGAATCTAGAGTATTACCTTGGTCATAATTTCCTTTTTTAATCTCTTCTTCTGGAGCTTCTTGTTTTGAAACTGAAGGATTGACTTCCTCAACTTGTTCCTCTGAAATAATATAGTATTTATCTTTTTCAAGGGCTTTTCTTAAAATTTCTTCTGTTTCCTTTACAACTTCCTCAGTTTCACCAAGCATTAACTTGTTCATCTGGGTCTTGCTTCTGAATTTCTCCTTAACTTCCTTGAGTATTTTATTAGCTTCTCTTCTCGTCAATACTAGACACAGGGTGGAGAGAACATATTCTTTGAGTTCTATGTCTTTGTCCTTGGTGGCTTCCTTCCTTATTTCAAGTATTTTCCTTAAACTTTTAGGAATTTCTTGTAGAATTTCTAGTAGAGCTCTATTGAATTTATTCAAGTACAAGATCGTGGCATCCTCTGAGATTTTCTTATTTGCCTCATCAAAACTATCATAACATATTCTGATAGGCTTTAGATTCCCATAAATAGTAATTGATTTTACAATTTGATCAAGAATCATAGCAACCTTACCAATCTCTTGCCTTTTACTTCCCTTTTTGCTTCTGGAGGATTGGTTCTCATAGGCCTTTGAAGTCTTGGCCTTCTTGAATCTCATCTTTTTAAATTCTTCATCTGTCTCTATCTCTTCATCATCTTTTGTGCCCACATACATTCTTATGGCCTTCATTTTCTTTCTCTTACTTGCTTCACTGGATGGTCTATCTTTTGGTTTTATAGGTTTAAGGGGAATAGAAGTAGCATCAAAGCTTCTAGTAGTCCTTGAAGTGGAGAATGGTTCCACTGGAGCATCTTCTTGTTTCTTGTCCTGGTTTTCTTTCTCAGCCTTTTCAATTCTTTCTCTATTTTGCTTCACTGCCTCCTTGGTTAGGCCAATGCTCTCAGCATACCTTTCAACTTGCCTCTTGGTTTCTAGCCGTCTAAGCTCCACATGCAATTTTAGACTTAGCTCCTTGTATGTTCCAAACCTTTCCATAGATGTCTCTTTTGATTTGCTCAGGAGATGTTGAGCATATATTTCCAAAACTTTCTCATCAACCTCATATCCCATTGGCATAATCCATATGGTTCTGGGTTCCACAGCCTCCATCAGGCACTAATCAGTGTCAACCATAAAGCATATTTCATTCTCATATTTCTCCACAACTAACTTATGGATTCTCTCCCTTGCATGCATCATACTTTGGAAGTTTTTGAAGTAACCCCAAATGATTGTTTTTTGAGTTTGGGAATCACCAAGGCTGAGTAGATGATATCTTATTTGCCATGCAACTAGCCTGTCATTTGTCCAGTGCACACCTCGAATTCTAGGCACTTCATTCATAAGATAGAAGAATAAACATATAATCAAGGAACCATACTTGAAGGTATTTTTCTTATCTTTCTTTATTTTGATCAGATTCTCAATCAACTGATTTTATAGTAGTTCACAAAGATCATAATCAACAGTCTCCTTTAACATTTGATAGGCTGCATATATTGCAATTCTAGAGACAAAATTTTCCCTACTGGAGTTGTAAATCTTCTACCCAATCACCATGGAGGAAAATTTAACATCCGGTTCTATGATATCATTGATGGTCATTGCCCTTTTGTAAAACTTGGCACCGGTAGCATCAGTCACTATCTGCTTTTTCATGGCTTTCAGCATGGGTAATCCACCAGATGAATTTAACCTTGTTACAATCTTGATAACATCCTTTGTAATCTTAAATGGTTTCAATAGCCATATGAACTCATCATGTATTTGGCTCAAGATACATCAAACCCTTTCATTTTCAACAAATATCAGAAACTGAATGACTCGTAGAAAATGTTTACTTTCTAGGGCTTTGTATTCCAGTTTTAATTTATGGCTATCATCCCTTAAGTAGTTGTTAAGAAAACCCAAAAGTTTTAGGTTTCCAAATTCATCCATGTTACAGTGGATGTAAGCCCTAATATCCTCAACATGTAGTACACCATATGGAACTCCAGAAAATGCACCTAACGGTTCAACTTCAACTAATTTGTATGGATGCTTCTTAAATATTGGTTGAGGCCTTTCAGTTACATCAACAACTAGAGGTGTAGCCATCTCAATAGATTTTAGATTCAAGACTTTAAAGAGAAGTACCTTTTTCTTCCACGGGGTTAGAGTTAATCAATTACCAGTTGAATTCGTTCTTCGTGCTTCAGTTTTTGGATTTACAGCTCAGATGCACTTCTTCTTGTTTCCTTCAAATGTAAAGTGATTCAAATGCATGACAAAGTGACCTTTTATCCTCCACAAAACCTAATTTGTCATTGTAATAAATGTATTGCCCTAACTCCATCTAGTTACTCTGGTTTTGAATAGTTCAAGAATGACTCCACAAATTTCCATGTCAGCAACTTTTCTTCCAGAAATCCTTTCAAAGTTTTTGAAACAATTCAAGATATCTTCTCTCATTGTACCATATCCAAGAACCCACTTACTGGTTGGGGAAATTTGATATTCAATGCAGCTCCCCTTGAGCCAGAGCTCCTAATTCAATTCTTGGGGGAATCATCAGTACCAGATTCCAATGCAGACCCATTACTATGGTTGACAATTGTTTTCTTGACCCATGTCTTGTTCATTTCATTTTGGATCTCATTCTCATCAATTTTAATTTTGCCTTGCCTTGTCTCTACTCATCTGGTTTTCTATTTATTAGACCCCTTCTTTCATGAATCCTACTTCTGCAGAATCTTGTAAAATGACTAGATTGGTTACAATTGAAGCACACAACATTTCTTTGCCCATTTGATTGATTTCCTCTTAATCTACACCGAATAGCCATATGTCCAAATCTATTGCATGCAAAGCATTTTCCATTGAAAGAATTCCCATTTCCTCTATTTGATGAGTTATTCTTAATCATACTTCTGCATTCATTGGATTTATGACCATACCTCTTGTAATTGAAGCATTGTCTAGAGAAGGATAGATTATTTTCATTTACTCTACTTCTGTATTGAGTGGCTCTATGACCAAATTTATTGCATTTGAAACAATTTCCATTGAAAGATTGATACCTTTGAGCGTTAGTTTGTCTTACCGGAGGTCTTCTAGGTCTGTTTCTCTCATTCCTTGGTTGAGAATTTCTTTGTCCAGATTTGGAGCTTTTACCTTTCTCATATCCAAGACCATTCTTGTCATAAGCCTTTTTATGACCCTCAAGTATTGCTTCAAGTTTAGCTGAACTTATCTTGAACTTGTCCTTGTATTCATTCGCAACTTCTAGGTCATGTCTGAGAATGATAATTTGCCTTTCAAGATCTCTTTCGTTGTCTCTGCTTTCTTATAGATTAGACTTTAGATGGCCAGTTATACTATCTAATCTATAGCATTCATCAGTTCTTTCTCTTAAAGTTTGATTCAAGTCTTCTTCAGTCTTCTTTCTTTGCTCAATTTGTTTGGTTAGCCTCATTGCCCCAGATTCCATCTCAATTTTTAGAACAACAACTTCTTTTGATAGATTTTCACATTTCTTTGTCTTTTCTTCCAAAGCTTCATTCATGCCATTTTCTTCAGTTAAATTAGATAACTGCAAAAGTAGGTCCTTTTTCCTTTCCATAGATTTCTTTAATTTATCTTTTAACATTTCAATGGTATCATCAGCATCTTTAAGTTCACATCTCAGATTACTAATTTCTACTTTAGACTAAACAAGTTCTTCTAGGGCCAACTAAAATTTATCTTTGAATGAACCCATTAAAACTCCTTCCAAGATCTTTCCTTAAGATGTTAGGCTTCTCAAAGGAACCTCACTCTGATACCAATTGTTGGAAATATGACATACAACTAAGAGGGGGGCGACTTAGTTGTCTCAAAACTTTAATACTTTCTGTAGTTAATTCTTTCTTTTACCACTTAACAACAGATTAATAACTTAACCATGAAAACAACATAGAAGCAACATAATAACACACTTGACACCAAGATTTTTAATGTGGAAACCCGGTTAAGGGAAAAACCACGGAGGGGGTTGACCCACAAAAATTAATACCCTGTTAAAAGTATTTTTACAAATGAGAATGCACATGCATTTAGGCTCACCGCTGAGAGCTCACTGCTCAAATAGAGGTTCACTGCCTACAAATAATTACAAGAGAATAATAGAGATTTTGAACTAATGAGAAGCATCTACTAATGCATGAATTTAGTTTTGGTTAAGCACAAAACATTGATCTTACACATTTCATCTTGACTTACCATATTTACTACTCTACCTTCATCCGAATCTTAGATCTCTGCTCTTTTCACATGTACTCCATATTCACAACACACAGTCACAATCATCCAAATCCATCAGCTATATATATCCACATCTTGATGTTCAATCACTTTCTAGTCGTCTTCAAGAACACTTAGAACTTTATTGAATACTCTTCTCTGTCGGTTAGATCTGTGGATAACTTGAGACACGGACCAAAACTTGCACTCACAAATCATCGATTAGGTCAGCCACTATCACTGGTCATCACTACTTACCCAATCAACAACTTCCATACATCCGGAACCAAGATCATTTACAAGGTCGGCTTGTTCTTCTTCTATCTTCTTTGTCAAACTATTAACCTGATACTTAGAGGCTAATAACTTTTGAATCCTTTATCATCAGAGGCCAAACCTCTGGATTTAGATTATCCTGACAATGCTATGACTCCCTCAGATCCACAACAAACTATGATCTACCATCAGAGAGATCCAGACCAAGATACTGGACCCTATCACATACTCTGTTCTTGACTTCCTGGACTTAGACAAATCTTCAATCTGATTTCTAGTATGGGAAAATTATGCAATGACAACACTTATCATGGTAGTAGAGACTTAGTTGCCATCAATGACAACACTTATCATGCCTAGCAATGTCTCTTTCCAACATTCCATTGGAGGTTTTGAAACCTTATCCAAGGAAGAATTCTACATCCCCTCTATGAAGAACATGGTGAGTAACTTTGAGCTTGATTAGCTGAACCATGCACCACACTAGAAGATAGCCAAAAGGTCTTATCTAGGTTATTACAAGCTTGCTAGGGGATTCCTCAATATACGCAAGGTACTACGAGGCACATGTCTATGAACACTAGTATGTGAATGACATGCAAAATAACTAATTAAAAGTGAATGACACTTCACCTTGTGTTTGGAATCAGTCGGCATCCCAAGGTTGTGCCAATAACTACATGACTAAATTGAGGTATAGCTTTTGCTCTCCCCCCTTTGATATACCCCATTAGAATGTGTGGTTGAGGTCATCCCTATGGGTGATGAAATCCCCTAGAAGACCTCCTAAAGGGAATCAATACTATTCACTTTTGATCCTCAAGATCACACAAAGTGCAAGGGGAGAGAATATGTGAGATAATGTTCCTAGGATAGAACATATAAGCAGAAGGATAATGAAGAGTTTTTTGGTCTCCAAGATCACCAAAAGATGCGAGGAGAGAGCATACACCATTTTCAAAATACAAAAACAAAGAAAACAATATTCAATTACTATCCCCTAGATTATACTAAGTGCCTAGATTAGTACTAAAAACATGTCTTCAACATGTGAGTTTGCAGCAACTTGTTAGTAGTTTTAATGATTTGATCTTGGACAAGTGAAAAAAAGCTACAAAACAAAGGTTAAACTAAAAAAGGATAAATCTACAAAAAAATAAGAAATAGCATTTAAGATATAGAAGATTAGATATCACCATAGATTCTTTATGAATTTCTATACAATCTCAAAAGAAGAATCGTTGGATTTCGAATTAATATGCAAAAGTTATGCCAAAATGAAGTTTTCAATGACAGAGTGTTAAGATTGAAAAATAAACCCTTGACAAAATAAAAAACCAGTATGATCCAACATCAAAATAGATATGACCATGAGATTCTTTATGATTTTTTAATCAATATCAAAAAATGGTTTGCTCAAATTGGAATCCATATGCAAAAGTTATACCATAAAGTAGGGTTTGAAAAAAATTGAAAAAAAATCCATTTTTACCATAGATGTGAAATAATGATGATATGGAACAATGGATTTAAATACTTCTGTCCACATACAAAAAATAGAATGTAATTTGGTTACCTAGATTGCAAGATATGAATTTTTTTTCAAAACTCGTGCGTCAAAAATTTTTGAAAAATAAGAATTGCAAGGTCAACTTCAAATGTTCATAACTCCTTCAATACAAATCAAAAACTATAATGTAACCACTTTTCAGAAAGATCTCGAAGTTTGAATCCAAGATCCCTTTTCTCAAGACCTGTGAAAATAGAAAACCCTCTGCAACAGATCTGACCCTAAACAAATAAAATCAACAATATAAAAGATCTTCAACCTACAAAACCAAGGTTAGACAAGGGATGGGGTCCCACCGGGCGTGCCAAAATGAAGACAAGAAAAATGAAAGGTAAATAACAAGAAGATAAACAATAAACATACAATACCTTCACCTTAGAGTTTCATTTCTCCTCCGACAGAGCGGATTGAAGTTGTAGCCACTACCTCAATGGTTGTGCTCAATGTTTTGATAGATAGAGACATACTAATTGCTCTAGAAATCTACAACATAACATTACTTTCATGTGTGATCATAATGGCTTGGTTGAGACTAGATTTATAGATTCTTGATAAGGATAAGAATAAGGATGGAAGATTCATGATAAGGATAAGGATGGAAGCTTCTAGGGCTTTCTAAAAAGACAAAAGGATAAGATAAAAGATAAATCAATTTTTATGACATAAAGATGGAATAAAGATGGAAGTTTCTAGTTAGTCATGTGATGAGTTGGATTTGTTTTGAATTTATTTATTTATGGTGAATGGATGAGGATGAGAAATGTAGAAATAATTAATTAAATAGAATTATTTAATTAATTATTGGAGAGGGAGGATATGTGAGGATAAAATTAAATAAATAAATTATTTAATTAATCATGGCTATGAGGGATAATGAATTTAATTAAATATAATTTATTTAATTAATTGAGAAGAGAACATGGCAAAGGGGACATGTTAGGATGAAGGTGATGTTAGGATAGTGTTAGGGTGATGTCAAAAGTGATGGTGAAGGTGGAGTCAATTTTAGGTGTCTACACCTATGTAAATATTTTTTGGTGTCATTATTTATCTATTCATCTAAATTTGAAAAAAAATGCATTTTTACATTTTAGACTCCATTCTCTAGAAATTCCAAAAATATAATTTTCAATTAGTTTTCAAAAAATTTAGAGGGGAATGTTAGGAAAGGTGTCTCAACCTTGCAATTATGAAAGGTTTCTATTTTTAGTCAATTTGCATTTGAGCACGTATGGGCCCAAAATTTTCCCCAAAGCTAGGAAATTGCCAAATGAGCATTCTAGGTAAGTTTTGACCCAAGGTCATGTCTGGATGTCAAGATATTAAAGTTTCTAGTTTTTTAAAATACCTAAAAAAGTTTTAGAGTCAAATTTGAGGCACTCAGAGGTCGTTTTAGCCATGAAATTTGCCAAATTGGTGAAGCTAGTTATAGCTTCATAGATCTCTTCACAAGCTTTCCAACGCATGAAATGATTCGTCAATCGACCTCCTAGATCAAAAGTTATGGCCTCCAGAAATTGGGTCTCCCATATTGGTAAATGTGAAAATGTGTTGGACACATAAAAGAGCTATAAGGGGGAGTTACATGTATTGGTGTGTGTTTTGACACATCATAGGGAATATTTGATTGGAGATAATTTGGGTGCCACTTTTTTGCTGGTTCTAGCTCATGGTTTCGTATTTATCGTTTGATGGTTTCATGTATTGTACCTCCTATATATTAGGTGCTTCATATGGAGGTTATTTGTGACATTCTTTTATATGTTGAGTTGCCTTGATGTTTTTGGTTGGTGATACTTTAGTGAAAGCTTGCTCTACAAGTATATTCAAATCGTTGTTGATTTGTGAATAATATATTGGATGACTTTTGGAGTGTGGGTTTTTCTCCTGAAAGGGTTTTCCCCACATAAATCACTGTGTTGTGGTATGATTGCTATTTATGTTTATTTATGTATAATTTATATAATTGTTGTACATATCTGAAAAGTTTTGCATAACCCTCCTTTCAAGATTAGTGTAGGAAGTTATTCTTCTACCCTAGCTTCCTTATAGGGAGCATGCCCATATTTTTGTTTCTTAGGATGTGTCCACTTTGAAAATTCATAAAAACCATATATTTATTAAAATATTACTAGAAAAATTAGTCAAAAACTACATGATGTTAGCTAATTGTCCACTAAAGCAATTTGTGAAACACTTTTAAAATGACAACATTTTAGGTGGAGCACACTAGACACTATGTTATATTTTTATAACAAAAATAGGAGCACTTTGTGTGCTCACCCTATTTGAACCTCTTATTGATGGTATTTTTGTACAGTCAAGGTTCTGATGCACAAAACACTTTGATTGGCACGACTAATAATAATGGAAAGGTTTACAGATATGAGATATAGCTTGTATACAAATCTCTAGAGCTAGGGTCAGCTCCTCGCTTACTCTGAGCTAACTCTAACCAAAGGGGAAAAGGGAAGAGGGAAACATGCTAAAAGATAGAAAACATGAAAATCCATAAGACAAGAGTAGGCATCCTACTACCATCTGACTAGAGATTTGAAACTCATGGTATTATAATCAACAAAATTGAAACTAAGAGCATGCATGCCAATCATAGTACTTCATGCATATAAACAATGAGTTAGAACTTCTAGAGTAGAAACCTCATTAATTAATGCCATATTAGTATGTTTTTAAGATTACATGTGGTGCAACATAGCTTTATTAATGGAAACAAATTCAGAGGTTCCTTAGAAGATTGAGTGCAAGAAGTTGGGTCCACTTTTTGGCCAAAAAGTGGAAGTCTTTTTCCTGAAAACCAAAGTTTGTCATAGTTGGAGTAAAACTTTGAAGGACTTGGAAATAAAATATTAATATGATGTAAAAATATGAAATGTAAGATTTTATTTCTATTTTTTAAATATGTAATGTATTCTAATACCCAAATGATAAAAGTTAGTTTTGTATAGGATATACAAAAAGTGGCTTTTTAAAAGTCATATGTTATGGGCCAAACCATGTGTAGCTAGAGAAAATCAGATTTAGAGTCAAAAAAATAGAAAACTAACTAAACCCTAACTATGCACCCTGAAGGAAAAACTAGAATGAAAACAAAAAGCAAAAATGAAATGTAAATTGAATCCATGCTAGGTTTGATTGATCTCCATGGCTCTTCTCAATCTTAAATGTGGATGCATGATGTCGAAGGGTTGTTGATTGCTCACAGCTACAACATAACGATAAGATGGAGATGATAGAGGAAAATAGATAGATGGGTGGTGCAAAGTCTCAATTGGGATTTCAACAGCGTAAAGATACTTGAAACTCAATTCATGAAGATGGCTTGGATGAGAGTTTATTTATAGGAAAAAGCTGATAGGATTCGATGGCTAAGATTAAAAGTCAATTATATGATGTGTATGGCTACGATTAGAAATTGATTTTAGTGCCTATGATGCACATTAAGTGGAGCTAAGAATAGGATGTGAGTGGGAATCTCATAATTTAAATAATAAAATTATTCTAATTATTTATGCATGTGGAGAGTTGTAGTTATGTGACATATGTTACAATGTGACAATAAGTGAGGGAATAATTCAAATATTTAATTTGAATTATTTTGAGACATGTGAAGGGGAATTAATTAAATAAAGGGATTTATTTAATTAATTGGGAAGGTGATCAAGTGGAATTTATAAGTGAGATTATGCAAGGACCTAGGACAAAATGTGTTGTTGCAAGGCATGGACAATTTTAAGTGTCTACACCATGCATGTGTACAACCAACATAATTTGAATGAAATGAAAGTATTTTTCTAATTACTTTTGTGGAAGGACGCATATAATGTTGAAGTATTGTTAAGATTTTTTTTTCTAATTTTTTTGTTTTATTAATTTTTTACTAGCCCTAATTTGTATTTGTTAAAACCCCTAATGTGTAGCCAACATAATTTGATATAACTAATGATAACATGAAAAATTTCCATTTCATCATTTATGGAATGAAGTCGAGACTAGTCAATTATAATTTATTTTTCAAAAAACTTTCAAAGTCAAAAGTTGTTAAAAAATAGTAATATATGTCATTTCATGTTAGATAGTCCCTTTGTTAAAATATTAATTAATAAATAGAAAATTTGTCGAACAGTTAAAAAAAACTACATATTTGAAAACTAGACATTGTCATTTGTAATAGGTTTTAATTTGGTCCAAAAATTAAAAATAAAACTATCAGCCATATGGGTAAACTTAGTTTTTTCTCTTGTTGTTGACATGGCTTTGTACTTGTTCATCCATCTTCAGTTCCCACCCATCCGTCTGTGGGAGTTTTTGGTGTGCTTTTTCTATCTTCTGTGGTGGATTCCCCCAGCTCATGTTCCACCCTTCAAATGGGCCTCAAAGAGGCTATCCCCTCCTCTCTCTCTCTCTCCTATTTTAGTGGATGTTGATAATGATGTTTTTTGCACTGTTGTCAATAGAAGGAAGAGAGGTCTTTCAGAGCATGTTTCTCAGTCTCATGCTTAGGTCAAGGGCGTGAGAGTTGCACAATCTGGTTATGATATTGTGTAGTCTTTTTGTCTCATTGTTTTGTCATGGCAAGGTTGTTGTATTTGTCATATTTTTTAGTTGTGGCATGTTGTTTGTCCCATATTTTTGTTTCTTTGTGAAAGGGTTGGGGCCCTTTCAAAAACTCTCTTACCTAATAAAAAACATAGCTTTGTATTTGTAGGTCGAAGGCTCTAGGTTGGGTTTCCATGCCTAAAATAAAAGCAAATCTATGGGTTTTAAATTTCAAATTCTATGGAATGCATACCTGCTCCCAATTGTACCCATCCTTAAAAGGAACAAGCACAAAGTTGAACTAGAAATGGTTACCCATTCTAAAATTCATACACATTTTTAAAATAAATGGGTACCTATTACTAATATAGCTATTATCACACTATTTTTCGTAAAACGTACTGTGACAAAATATCTAGAACTTTCCTTTTATAAGTACGGCCAAAGAGAAACTATTTCTACAAATTTTTAATGCAGATGTCTCTTACAAGCTCTCTGGTGCAAGAGAACCTATTTGATCACATGCCTCCATGAGGCAATATTGAGTCTTGAGTTCAATTTTGATGTTTCAACTTTGTAATAAGGTCTAATGTAGAGTCCATAGGGTTAATATTGCAAAATAATGTAAAAGTTGTCAAAATGCAACAAGTCTTGTAAAAGTGTCATTAGTATTAAGAAAAGAATTTATGGTTGGTTGGGAAGTTTAAATATGTTTGTAATAGAATAAATATTCCTTTTAAACATGGATACCAAGGTGGGGAAGGTTTTTGGAAGGGATGGAATGAAGAAAATACAAAGTTTGCATGCCCAAAACAATGTTTTTCCAGAAAATTTGACTGTTATTTAATTTTGTATGGACTTTAATTTGCATTTAATGATCTTAAATTAATTGGATATGATAGGTAATTGAATCACCTTCCAAATGAAATTGGTTTGGTGGTTTTTCATTGAGTTTGGAGAAAGTTATGATCATTTTTGTGATTGCAATTTCTAGATTTCTCCTGTAACAGTCCTGTTGCAGCGCATGCTACGGTCATTGTATGGTTTGTAAGGGTATAAATCTTAGTTTTTTAGAAAAAGGAATTAAATATATTTCATTTAAAGTTGGTTTCATAAATTTTCATTTGGTTTAGCAAAAGTTATAGCTATTTTTTAAAAAATTGTCCTGAGAAACCCTAGTTGAGGGTTTGAATACAAAAATAATGTTTTGGGCCACATTCCACCAGTAGAATTTGCCCATTTTTGGTCAACTAGGAGGGAATAGGATATACTTTGAGATTCCATTGGTGGTTTTGCAGAAAGTAGATATTTGAGGTGATTTTAATGATGCCCTAGTTAGAAATTGCATTGTTTCCAAGCAAGAAATGGTGGTTAGAAGTTGGTGTATGATGAAATTGTAATGACAAATGTTGGGAGATGGTTTGGATAGTGTGTACAGACCCTAGGGAATGTGTCTGAGTGGTTGTTAGATTTTGATAAGGTTTGGAGTGAGGACTTTCAATAAACCCTCCTTGGTGCAAGCCTAAACAGGCCTAAAACAATGGTTTCATGGTTGGGCATTTAGAAATGAGTGTAGAGAACTAAAACCTAGTGATTTGGAAGTTTGGAGACATACTCTAAGACTGTTTGAAGGTATTTTGTGTTGGTAGTAAGTTTAAGGAGTAGTCCCTTTGTAAAATAGGGCTAATTGGGCTCTTTAGGAAATAGGTACAGTCCATTTTTGAGGGGTTTGGTCTGAAGTAACCCATACTCATCTTTTGATATGTCAATAATGGGCCAAATGGGTACTCAAAAATTTCCTTGTCTTCCCATGTTGATGCCCCCATATGAAAGATATCTTCTGACATACCTAAAAAGAGGGCTACAAGGCTAGAGGCCTAATTGTGAAGAAAGTACTAATAATTCTTGGTTTTGGTGAAAGGTGAGTATTTGATTGGACAAGTTAGAAGGCATTGACATCCAGTAATGTATTACTCTCACAAGCCATATAATATTCACTTTTTAAAGGGATTCAATCATAAAGACAATTTTCAAATGGAACTAAATACATGAACTACTTATTAGAGGAATTAAGCAAAGGAATTATTTTTTAGAGAAATCAAGCAATGTGGTATATTGAATAAAATATTTACATCTACTTGTACTTTACAAATCATAAGGCAGGATCCATCTCAAAGTACAGTAAAGATTATTTCTAAATTTTATCAAGATATTTTTGTAATTATGGGATCATACAAACATAAACAAGAAAAAGCTTGTGAAAACTAAAGAAATGGAAATACATCCAAACAAAGAGGAAAAATGATGACGAGATAGGGGAAAGAGGATTTAATAAATGAAGAATGTTGAAGCATCCAATTTTGTTTCTATTGAAGAGAACATTGAAGGGACCAACATGGATGAGGTGAATGTAGAATATGTAAATTTGAAAATGGTAAATGTGGAAGAGTTTAAGAATATGAAAAAGGTGATTATAGAAACAAATCCATGGAAGTCTTTGTCTTCAATTGAATTCAATGATAATGATATTAGTTGTTTAATGGAAGATGGATACAACAATGTAATATAAACTCTTCTATTAGAAATAAGACAACAAAAAATGAAAATGAAAGCCCATGTATGAGTGAAAATGAAAATGTTTCTTTTTAAATTGAATGAAATTTTTTTTATAATCTTCATGGCAATATATCTTGGAGGCAAATTCAAACCCATGCAAAAATATTGTATAAACCTTTTTTTATATAAAATATCTAGGATTTCAATGTTAACTCATTATGCAATTAATTAGAATGTCAAAAATGCAAAGAGTAATGAAATATTAGCCATATTTATAAAACCTAAAAAGAAATAAGAATCAATGGAATAAGTTATGTCTAGTTTTGCTAATGCTATTAATTTTTTTAGAAAAAAAAGTCAATCTAAGGATAAGAATGCAACATGATGAGCAATAACAATTGCTTTAATTAATAAATCAGTTGTGAGAAAAATAATGATAAGTAAGACAAGTGGGTTTTTAAATCTAAATGCTAAAACATTGTGAAGAGTATTAAAGAGAAGAGTAAGTGAGTAAGTATTGAAGATGATCCATTTAATCAATGTTGGGGTTTTAGTGATAGACTCCCATGGTTTGACATGAAATTAAATAATGAAATCAAGTCTTTAATTGAAAAATATTAACATAATAATACAAGAGTATTATCTAATGCTACAAATGTTTTGAAATTAAGAGTGGGGTAAAAAAATCATGATCTTCTTCCAAAGCATCTATTAGACATTACTCAAATAGAATAAAATATTTTTTATTAGATGACTCAATTATAGAAAATTTTAGCATAAGTCAAATATTAGTTGAGAAATGTACAAACCTTGGTATGCTAAAATTAATAAGCAATGAATCTCTTGTTGTTGAAAAACTCATGTGTAATTCTATTATTATTATGATATTTTTTGATATATATATTGTCCTTTGCATACTAACCAAATTGCATAAGAATATGGTATTAATATGCCACTTACAACAATTAAGGAGTTTATAATAAGTTTACTTTGTGAAACACCTTATTAAAACTTATTTTATTCAAAAGTTTATATTTTTGTACAATGCAATAGATGTGGTAACCTTTCATTATTAAGAGAATGCATGCATGAAAGTAGTTCACATGATTTTTCACAATAATTAGTGGATGTGAAGTGGTTTAAGAATGTTCAATATCCATTAAAGGATGGAAAAATTGGAAAGCATTGTGAGTTATCACAAAAAAAGTCATCTGCATGCATTCATCACAAAATTCAAGAATAAGATTGTGTACAAATATGTGAAATAATCTCAATGTACTTGGGGGATTGATGAACAATTTTGCATATGTAAAAACACATTTCCCATTGGAACTATACTTTCAATAGTTGACATTGTAGAAAACTGTAGTCTTTCTCCCCAAGAGGAGATCTGGTCTCAATATTATAATTTAGTATAAGCATCCATCTTTGTTAATCTTGTATACAGACTTGTAGATGATTTTTTTGAGGGAGTACTATTTCTATTTGAGTGATAACTAGTTACATTCGTTAGAGATTGTGTAGTATTGTTTCAAAGTATTTTATGATAATTTAAAAGCAAGAGAAATCTAGATGGCACAACATCTCATATGGTAAAACAATTGTACATTACAATAAAAAAATGTTTGAATACATTCATATGTAAAGTTTATTTGAAGCTAGGAATGGTAAAGGAGAGCATGATGGAGTTAGAGCATGTTTGAAAAGAGCTCTTGAGAGGGAGAAACTAAATTTTGTGGATGAAAAAAACTTTAAAGTTGCACATATTGTGGATTGTTGTAATGCAAAATTATCTACAAGATCAAGTGAAAACTCTAAATTTTGATGGTTCTTTTGCTCATTTGAAGAAGAAAACATTCTTCCTTGATATAATTGTGAGACAATAAGTGGATCACCAAAATGACATTCATTTAAGAGTTCAAATGTAAGCATATGGACTAGGGAGCTTGCCTATTTTTGTCAATTTTGTATTGGAGGTGTGTGGGAAGAATGTGAAAATACATAATAGGTTGAAGGATGGCAACATAGATCCCTAACACCTATACAAACACATAGTCAACATGAGACAACATTTGAAGAGGATAATCAATTGTCTGCACTAGATGACTATGATTGTGTTTTAGATCTTGTAAAAGAAGGTGCATTAATTCAATATCTAGTTTAATCACATTGTTTTGTAATCTATAATTATATGCATGCATGTATTATTTGAACTATATATCATTTCCAACTTTATTAAATTTGTAATTTTTTTTAAGGACATGTGTATGCTATTGTTACACCTGAGGGCAATGAAGAGAAATAGATTATTTGTTGGCTTGATGTGTTGAGACAAAACATAAGTTATTACAACCTAGAGTAGATGATGATACATTCAAGTGTGAAATAGGTTCTATGGTTGTTGTTGGCACTTGGCTATGGAAATATCTAATAAGGTAGAATGGTATACCTAAATTTAAAGATTATGAAACATGTATAAGAAACTTATGCACTACTTGCATTTGGTTGTGGAAATAAATATACAAGTAGTGAGATATCAAGGGAAACCTATTGTAAAAGAGTTATGGATACTTTTTATCGATCTTGCACGAGGAAATTATAGATGTGTTACAAAAGGGAGAGTATGTACATGGTACAATAAAGTAAATTTTTAAATAGTTTGCAGGTATGTAGAATGTTTTTAACTTTTAGTCTTTATTTTTTGAATAATGCATATTTTTGTATATTCACTTGATAGTTAATTGATTTACTATCATTCCTCCTTAATAAAATTAGTAATTGATTACATGTCCCCTTAATCCATCTCTTAGCTATGTTCCATAAATTAGGTAAGTATGATTTAGTTTAATAACATTGGAAATTGCTCTAAGATGTGAGTTTAGGATTAAGTAGATTTATAGTTAATTGATTACATGTCCCATTAATCAATCCTTTTAACTCCCCTTAAGTCATCCCCTAATTATGTTCCATAAATTAGGTAAGTATGATTTAGTTTAATAACTTTGGAATTTGGTGAATAACTTTGGAATTTGGTCTAGGATGTTAGTTTAGGATTAAGTAGATTTATAGTTAATTGATTGACTAAAAAACCATTAGAAAATTAGTAATTGATTACATGTTTCATTAATCCATCATCTTAACTACCCTTAATCCATCCCCTATCTATGTTCTATAAATTAAGCAAGTATGATTTAGTTTAATAACTTTAGAATTTTGTCTAGGATGTGAGTTTAGGACTAAGTAGATTTATAGTTAATTTATTTACTGGAACACCCTAAGAAAATTATTAATTGATTGAATATCCCCTCAAGCCATCCTCTTATCTCCCCTTAAGCCATCCCTTAACTAGGTTTCAAAAATTAGGTAAGTTTAATTTACTTATAACTTTGGGATTTCATTTAGTAACTTATTTAAGATTAAGTAAATTTATAGTGGCTTGCTAATTACTTTCATGCCCTTAGCCAATGAGTAATTGGTGGAATCTCCCCTTAACTCACCTTAAGTCATCCCCTTCACTCTTTTTTGTAGATAAATATTTCTTATTTGGCTTTGTGCTCCTATGTTCATTATACATTATATAATTTTTATTTTAGGTCTCTTACAAGGTTTGTCATGATTGTCACTATTTGTGCATTCAATGTGTGACAACATATTTGATTTTCCTATGCTAGGTGTCACTTAAATGTAAGGAATTTATATTGCAATTTTATCACCTGACTTATAGTTAGGACTCGTGTATTTATAGTTAATTTTTTGCGTGCATAAATTATATGCATAATTGCTTGTTCATTATAATTTCTATCATTTTTGTTTCAAGTCTCCTACAACTATATTACATGATTGTAACTACTTGTACATTCTATGTGTGATGACATATCTTAAATCAAGAAAAATTTATATTCTACAATTTACTATAATCTAGGAGTCTAGAACTTAGAATTAGGACTCACGTAATTGTATATTATAGAGAAATTAATGGAGAGTCTATGCACATTATAGAGAACTAATGAGACAACTTATAGGGATTATTTTTTCCAACCATTCACTAATCAATCTCTCAATAAATTAGTAGGAAAAACTTACTTCTCCTTCTTTGATGGATTTAGTGGTTACAATTAAATACAAGTTTCTCTGAAAGATCAAGAAAAGACCACCTTTACCTATCCTTGGGGAACCTTTGCTTATAGAGTCCTTTCTTTTAGACTATGTAATGCCCTTGCTATATTTCAAAGGGTTGTTCTAGCTATCTTTATAGAACTCATAAATGACTATGTGGAGGTATGCATGGATGAATGTTTTATTCATAGAAGTACCTTTGAAGAGGCACTCAATAACCTAGACAATTTCTTGCAATGGTGTGAGGAGAATCAACTATCTCTATGTCACAAAAAATACCTCATCATGGTGGAATAAGGAATTATCTTAGGAAACCACATTTATGTCAAAGAAATTAAAGTATACCCCAATGAGAAGGAATTATCTAAAGCTTTTTGGGTCATGCAAGATACTACAAAATATTTATAGAAAGCTTCAGTAAATTAGCATCCCCACTATTTTACCTCCTCCAAATAGATGACGCATTTTCATAGAAACAAGAGTGTTAAAATTATTTTGGAGTAATAAAAGATAATATTACATCTACACCAATCTTGAGAGAACCTAATTGGAAAGTACTATTTTATATCTATATGGATACCTCTAATGATGCAATTGGGGTAGTCCTAGGTTAGCAGGACAATGAAGGAAGAAAATATGCTATTTATTTTATCAATAAAACTTAACCCGCATATAATAGAACTTTACCACCATAAAATGAGAATTCCTAGCAATAATTTATGCAATTAATAAATTTTGACATTACATTACATGGTATAAGGTGATTGTGTAAAATGACCACTCCACCATAAAGTATCTAATGAAGAAACTAGTGGTATGTGGAAAAATCATTAGATGGTTACTATTTCTATAGGAACTCAATGTAACTATAGTAGATAAGTGTAGAAAATTTAACCTCGTAGTTGATTTCTTGTCCAAGATCCACCACACATATGATGAGCTAGAACCAATAAATGATTATTTTCCAAACAAATAGCTCTTTTCCATCTCTACTCATACACCATGGTTTGCTAACATAACCAATTACCTAGCTATAAGGGAGTTTCCACCTCACTTCTCTATTAAAGAAAGAAAGAAACTCATTAAAAATTGTGCAAATTTTATGAAGTTTAATGGTATCTTATTCAACTATGGACCTAATTGTATGCTATGTAGGTGTATCTAAAAAGATGAGGTTTACACCATTCTAAAATCTTTGTATGATGAACCCACCAGAGGACATTATTCAACCAAGAAAATAATAAACAAAATAATTGGGGATGGCTATTATTGGTCTTCTATGCATAGAGATATAAAAAGATATTTCAAACAATGTGATGAATTCCAAAGGATGGGATGACCAGCATCATCCACTAAAATGCATCCTCATCCTCAAGTGATCCTACAATCATTCGAGAAATGGAGATTGGATTTAATTGGATCTATTGGCCCACCATCCCAAGGAAAATAATACATTTTTCAATGCACATATTATATCATAAAATAAGTAGAGGTGCAAGCAATGAAAGTTACAAGGGAAGAATAAGTTTATAACTTCCTTTATAATAGAATCTTCCTAAGGTTTGGAGCCCTCAATCCATTGTCACAGATCAAGGATCTCAATTTATGTCAAAGGTATTGTTAACTTTAATAGATCACTACCAGGTTAGCCATAATAAATCTTCACTATATCACCCTCAAGAAAATGATCAAGTGGAGGTTACTAATCAAGAATTATAAAATATCTTAACAAAAATAGTTTCATCTAGAAAAAAAGATTGGGCAAGGAAGCTACATGAAGTAGTTTGGTCTTATAATACTACCTAGAAATCAGCCACAGTGTTCACACCATATGAGTTAGCATCAGTAAAAGACCAATTTTTCTAATTGTGTTTGAGATATAAATACTCTAGATAGCCATGGATGTGGCTCATGATCTAGATCACACACAACAAGAAAGGGTATTGTAGATCAATGAATTGGATGGATTCATACTACAATCCATTCAATAGACTAAGTTGATACAACAACAAAGAAAGAAATGGCATGATCATAACATCAAAAGGAAGGAGTTCTATAATATAGATTAGGTATTGTTTCTTGATAGTAGATACAAATATTTACAAGGGAAACTTCATACTAGATGATTATGAACTTATGTAGCACACAATAAATCTTCAACAATGGAGCAATAAGATTAAAACCTATTGATGGAGACCATATAATTCTCATAGTGAATAGACACGGATTGCACATATATAGAAAACCACTTAGCAGGGAGGAATTTACTAAAATAATAAACTCTTAGTCAGATCATTGTTGTGTTAGGGAGCCTATCCATGTGGCAATTCTAGAGCTATTCTTTAAGAACCTTTGGAATGGTTCAAGCCATAATTACTCCAAAATACTTTTTCAATACTGTTTTCAATGTTATTCATTCTCTCCAAAGCATTCTTTCAATGGTGACTCTAGAATTTTTTATGTTCTTCTATTTCAGAGAATCACCTTCATGTCATCTATAGAATTTCTCCACTTCATCCTTTAAAACATCTCCTCAATAATGTGTTTGGAGCCATTCTAGTTCATTTGTCATAACATCTCCCCAATGATGTGTTTGGAGCCATTTTACATTATTGTTTAGAACATCTCCTCTGTGCAATGTGTCTAGATTCATTCTAGTCCATCCTCCAAAACATATCCTCAAGAATGTCAGGAGCCATTCTAGTCCATGCTCTAGAAAATCTCCTCAGTGTTCTATCTAGAGTTGTTCTAGTTCATCCTCCAGAAGATCTCCTCAGTGATGTATTTGGAGTTATTCTAGTCCATCCTCCAGAACATATCCTTAGCAATATGTACAAAGTTATTCTAGTTCACCCTTCAAAACATCTCCTCAGTGATGTTTCTAGAGCTATTTCTTTAGAACATCTCTTTAGCAATGTGTCTAGAGTTGTTCCAATTCATCATTCAAAACATCTTCTTAGTGATGTGTCAAGAGTCATTCCTGTTCACCCTTTAGAACATATCCTCAATGATGTGTCTGGATTTGTCCCATTCAATCACTAGAACATCTTTTCAACAATGTGTCTGAAACTAATCATTCATCCTTTCAAATACTCCTTCAATAGTTCTTTTGGAGTATTTCATTGATCCTCTTTGAAGTGTGTCTAGAGTTGTTTTAGTTCATCCTCCAAAAGATCTCCTCTGTGATGTATTTGGAGTTATTCTAGTCCATCCTCCAGAACATATCCTTAGCAATATGTACGAAGTTGTTCTAGTTCACCCTTCAGAACATCTCCTCAGTGATGTTTCTAGAGCCATTTATGTTCATCCTTTAGAACATATCCTTAGAAATGTGTCTAGAGTTGTTCTAATTCATCATAAAAAATATCTCCTTAGTGATGTGTCCAGATCCATTCTTGTTCAACCTTTAGAACATCTCCTCGGTGATGTGTCTAGATTTGTCCCATTCAATCACTAGAACATATTTTCAGCAATGTGTCCAAAACTATTCATTCACCCTTTGAAATACTCCCTCAATAGTTCTTTTGGAGTATTTCATTGATCCTTTTTGAATTATGTTTCTGCATTCTTCTCTCACTATTCATATAGCCTTCTAAAGACCTTAGAAATAATGTTATTAATTATCAATGGCCTCATGATGATTTCTTGGCATGTCTTAGGTCCATCTTCACATTCACCAACCTCCACCACCATAATAATAGGCCATTACATCATCCATACCACAATAAATGTTTCCATCACATCTTAACTAAGTATGATGATTGCAACACACTTGGCAATAGTGATTTTCATCATCTCTAGCTACATCAAAATCCTATACACATCAACGAAATCACTTGAAGTGCAATTGATTTTGTTTCATGTAACATGAATTATTTGTTGTGCATGAATGAAATCCCTTGGCTATTTTCATGAGTCACTTTGCCTCCTCCACCACCATACTAATTGGTCATTACCAATATCTATTAGAAGTACAAATGAAAAGTTTTGAATAAATAGAAAAAGTATGGCTGCCCCTTACTATAAATATAAGATGAATTGTAGCCATGTATAATTTACCATACTTCCTAATTCCTCCTCTAAAGTTATAGATACTCTATATGAATCTTCCCTGCAACTTTGGAAAGACCATATAAATCATTAGGAAGCCATTCACAACCAAAACCATAGATTTCATAGAAACTCTACTCTAAACAAACTGTGAAATATAAAGAGAACAATGGGAGAAAAGTGTAAGGCCTAGAAAAAACTTAGAAGAGAAGTTGGTGGTCGATGAAACAATGGAAGCCATCTTTCAAGCTAGAGGGTGGTTATAGTTCCTAAAGAAATTTGAAGGGTATAATTCAGAAATTATCTAGGAATTTGGGTGAAATTTTGATGGCAATCACTCCAAAGTCCTTAGAAAAAAAGATAATGGTCAATTTGAAAATTCTCCTTTCTATTACTGCAATAGATAATGGGGGTACAAATATTTTTCAAGTTAAGCCCATTTCTTACCAAGAATTAATAGATTTTTTGTGATGAAGGGGAATCAGAGCCATACTTGTAAGTGGACAAAAATGGGGGAAAAATAGAATTAGTAGGGATACTATCCCTCAACCTTGGCATTCCATAGTCTTTTGGATCATGAAATTCATTACTTGCGAAGGTTAATATGGCACGATATTCAGTGAGGCCTTTTATACAATATGTATGATAGAAAAATATAAGCATGGTACCAATCCTTTGAAATGCCATGACATCATTATGCTTTTCTATACCCCACCACCATTCCTTTGAAAATAAATGGATTAATTTCTTCATGAAAGTTTCCATTAGACAAAGTCAAGAGGAAGAAAGTCGAGAAGGAAATGAAGATTTTGATCAAGAAACTACACTTTTATCTTCCAAGAAAACCACCCCTATTTTTGGAAAGAAAATCGTTCGGCCTAGCATGAAAATTATTCCTTCTGTGGTTGAGTTGCTAAGTATTGGTGCTACTCAGCCATCAATGCAAAGAACTTCTCTAGAGTATTTAGCTTTGAAAATGCAAACTATTGCACCCAAAGAGAATGAAACCAGAACAATCCCTAAAATGCTCCCATCTAAGCCAACAAAGTCTTAAGCTGGGGACACTGAATTTTTTTTTTGATTCTTAGAAAGAAACACAAGTTATGTACAATAAAAAGTGAGCAAAGAGACCTCTTGAGACAACTCCTATGCTCTAATAGAGTAAGTGCCATTTAGGATAGGAACCAAAATTCCTTACTACCACCTCAATTCTAATGGATTGCCCTAAAAAAAATACCAATACAAGAGGAGTAGGGTGTAAAGGAGTCAAGTAAAAAAGAGTTTCAGCTATTAACTACTATATCTTTGGGAAATTTGATCCACAAGCCTCAAACTCACCCAAAGATACAAACATTCATGCATTGTCAATTGTTTTCTCCAATTGTTTTGCCCACTGTGCCTTTGGAGAGTTCTCCTAGAAAATATATTTCCTTACCATTATTTCACGAATTGTGAGTTATGGATCTCAAAGTCAACCTCAAAAGTTCAAAAGATAAACTTACTTTAGAGAAACAACAAATAGATAATGTGTTGGCTTCATTAGTAGTCTTATACTATGATGATTTTGAATCTTCTTTGGAAAGGAAACTAGAATCCACTACCATTGATGTTTCCCAAGAAACAATTGAACAAGAGAGAGATAATTAGGAAGTTACCCCCACTCTAGAGATGCATTCATGTTCTCTAGAACCCAAGACAAAATTTTCTTTGAAAAGCCTTCATTTAATGCAATCTCCCACTTGACAGAAGGAAATGATAGAAAAGACTACATCTTTTTTCAGCCCCCTCTTTGAAAGAATCCTTCAATAGGAAAATCTCCCATAAACACTTCGAAGAAGGAACAAAATAAGGAAGATGGGGAAACTGAGAAAAAACAATTGCAACATGCACTATAAATTCCCAGAGTAGAACATGTCATTGAGCAGTAGTAAGATGAAATTGAGTTGCTAAATCTTCTCCTAACAAAAAAGAGATAGAGATTATGTCTCTAGAATAATAGAGGAGAAAAATAGTAGAAAGTACCACCCAAACAAAAGAATTGGCTCTAGAGATAATCAATCTCTCAGAAGAAATTACTTTTAGAGATCAGAAAATTGAATCTCTCTTAGAAAATTTGATAACAACCATTGCAGCATTTGTAGAAAATGAGAAGGAGATACAAGAAGAATTGACAACATCTATCATCAGAATTGTAAAATTAGAGTAGGATCTCCAAGAAGCTCAACGAAGTCCTCCAAAAGCGGATAGATAGACATGGACTAAACCAATTTTTATGATATGGTTCACTATTAGGATTCTAGAAATATTGTAGAAATGGATAACTCATTGCTATTTTCTATGGTAAGAAGATGATGAAATCTCTCAATTGAAAGATCAAGTAGTATATCTATAGGAAAGAAATGAACTATTACCAAAATTAAAGGATGAGGCCTATAAAATAGGGGAATTGTTACGCATCTGCAAGAAACCATATAGAATGTACGATATGTTTTTAAATGAAAAATACATTCGATGGAAGATTCTTAGGATATCTTGTGAACATTCATTTGAGCTACATAACAAAAAACTCTTGGATGTGTTAAAAAATGCCACCACTGAGTAGCAATTTTTTTGTACAAACTTTATACTCGTAAATTGCTATTGAGAGATTACACATTGTTCCTTATTAACATTTTGTAGGAGAAGTACAAATAACATCATTTATTTCCACTTTGAAGAATTAGATTACCTAGAAAGAAAGAACAAATGAGTAAAATTAGGTACATAAAACCATAGGCCTGATGATGAGACACCAAAATTCAAAACATGCAAAATTCAAAAAATAATTTCAAAGGGCATTGTAGTGCCATACAATGAAAGAAAAAAAATTAGAAAATTTAAAAAGTACATATGAGCTTTGAGAGGATTTGTATAACTAGTTGATTAGGATTTTGAAGTATGTTTCAAAAGATACGATCCTCTAACTCAATTTTTAAAAATTAGAAAAATAATTTCAGCAACTAATTAGTTATATGGTAGTTATTGGCACATGCAAAATTTTATCCTCAAAATGCCCTCTTTTCCCCAAAAATCTAAAAGCCTTGTGTGAATTTATTAGAAAAAGCCACCATTGGATAGAGAATTGAATTCTAAGCAACTTTGCCTTTTGAACCATCTCAAAATTTCTTAAAATGAAGAAGTTATCCTTAGTCAAAGTTTAGTTTTTATGTTTCACCTTTAAGTCCGAAAAACCCATCTTTTATATCCGATCAAAGCTTATTTTAATGGGTTCCCATCATAAAATTCTCCAAGTCTTTGCACCCTTTTTCATTTTCTTGCCTTGGTGATTTTCTTCATTTTTTTCCCTTTGTCGGCAAATCGGCAAATTGCTGAACTTGCAAACTTATTCGCAAGTTTGACATTTTGTTAGTTTGCTAACAACAGTTTTTGCTGACTGAGTACAAGGGAGATATATATTTCATCGGCAGCAAAAAGGTGTTCTGAAGGCCTTTATCAGTGAATTTTTGAGTTCGTGAACTCAAAATTTCACCGATGGAGAACTTTGCCAACAGGGAAGAATGAGTGGTCTAGCATACGGTTCATCGATGGTAAAATAAAGTCAATGGCACCTTTATCGGTGATGTATGGAGTTAGCAAACTTGTTAGTTCACTGATGGTGAAGTTTTTGACTGATAAAGGGTGAAGACACTGCAATGTGGAATGAAGAAAATGCAAGGAAGAAGTTGAGGAAAAAGGAAAGGCTTTGTCAGCAAAGTTGGAGGTTCGCAAACCTCCAAGTTCGTCGACTAGAGGTTCAGCAGACGAGGTTTTTGCTGATAGAGAACAAAGAGACTGTTGTAAAAAGGATGAATAGCGAAGAAGAAATGGATGGTTCAATAGAGGAAAGATAAGCTGATAAAGGTGAAATGGCTCAAGTTTGGCAAAAGTGAGTTTTGCCGATAAAGGCGGAAATAGGTGCAAATGGTGGTAGGTTTGGAAAAGTGAACTTTTACTAACTAAGCGGTGGCAAAGAAAAGGAAGCACTAAGTGGAGTTCGGAAAATGGTAGACTTGCCGATAGAGCCAACTAAGTTCAAAAGGGTTGACTTTTGCCGATAAGGCAAATAATGAAGGAGAGAAATTAGAGTTCAGAAAAAGAGGAATTTTCTGATAAAGGCAAAGTGGATATGGTTAGAAAAAGTGGTCTTTTGCCAACTAATTAAAAAATGGGCAGGTTATGGAATGACAAAAATTGCCGATGAGGGAAAAAGCCGCTTAGTTCGGTATGATCATAATTTTGTGACTAATGCGTGAGATAAGGTGAAAATGAAGGCAGCAAGATGAATATTAAATTTTTCAATGGTGCAGGTAGAGGTGAGTTTCCACTGGATGACTTTTGCTAATAAGACAAAATTGAAATGTAGAATCAGATGTAAAGCATGAATTTATAAAGTATAAAGGTTTTAATTTTTTTAAAGTATTGTAAAAGATTTACAAACACTATGGGTGTGCTCTTATTGAAAAATTCCCTTCATCCCCCTTGGACACCATGAATGCAGAATTACCGATGTCACATTGATGGCTAGAATAGTGTATGCACATGTACCAAATTTAATATGACGATGGTGTGTTCCAATATCTGTTATCTTTTGCAGGTATCTCAAGGATGCAAGTCAGTAAGTAAGGCATGGGCTTCCTTTTGTTCTGCTGGTTTTCTGACATGGCCATGCGCTTCATTCATTACAGCGCTATTGCTTGTTGACTATGATTTCAAACATCCAGGAGCTGTACAATTACTATATATACATGTTTGAAAGATATTCTCAGGTTTGGTCTCTGATCCAACTATTTGGTCTAGAAGAGCCTAACGAGTTTCTCTGGCATCAACACATGATTTGTCTAGTTTTTTAGTGAAGGGATTTATTCAACATAGAGTAGGAAGGTTGTGTAATGTAGATTTGAATGTAGTGGTATATCTCCATGGGAGTTTGTTTTGATTTTGGTAAATATATTATATTGCAGTTGTATATTTTCCCTTGCCACATTTGCTAGTATGATTGTAACAAAGGTTTGGAAGTGTGTGACAACATCTAAATTAATACAAGGCTTTGTATTTTCTATTTCTTTGTTGCATATGAATCATTGCAGTTTTCTCTTAGATCATTAAGTATGTCCATTGTATGAAGATCTATTTAAAAGTCATATATGTAAATGTGTGCCTAGTTCTGTTGATCCTTTGATGTATATTTCCTTTCCTCGTGGCATTCTATGACTCTGTTGCCCAATAGAATATGGATCGGTCCATATTGGAGAGGGATCAAACACTCTTTATAAATCAAATAAATCATTCACCTATGGTTCAGAGTAAAAAGACCATCTTTCTTGTGTATGTACATTCTCACAATTGAATCAGCTTAATGAGAGGCCTATGTAGCTAGTTTGTCTTGATCTAGTGACAGCTTTGGGATCAAGTATACAATTGGGTATGACTATGTATGTTTATTAGTATTTCATTTCATGCCTCTAGGAATATCCCTCCTAGGTCTAGCTGAGCCTGAAGTGCAAAGGAGTTTATCCACTCCTATATTTGGCCAAAATTCCCTTAACTTGTTGATAAACCTTTTCCTTTCACCTTGATGACAATCCTTGGCCTGGGTGTTCTAGGAATGTTTTAGAGTTTTTGGTTGTAGTTATTTTGGGAACCAACAGTAGAAAATGGCTACTTTTAGAGTTTTTGGTTGTAGTTATTTCGCTACTTTTAGTACCCCCACACTTGTTAATATCATTTCTGAACAATTTAACAAGTGGCAAAATGAGGTGTAGAAAGATAGAGGATTCATAGAGGATCACAAAGAAAATGGGGCAACATGGTTTAAATCATATGATTGTAGCTAGATACAAGACAATAGCAACAAAAGAAGAGATGAATGAGAAGGAAGAATCAAGCATCTTTTTCTATGTCCCAACCTATAGGAGGACCTGTAGGATAGTAGGTTTGGGGAGTGATGAAGTAGAAATATAGCCTCATCCATTTTGGTCAAGTGCCCATTTTTCCTTCTTTTTCCCCAATAATATTCATGCAAAATTATGTTTTAACAAAGAATTAGTTGTTATATGAAGTAGAAAATATTAGATTATTTTATATATTTAGTATTGATTAACTTTGATGAAGAACTAACAAAAATCCATCCAAAGTTTAATTTTTGCCTTTACAGATCATCCTGAAGACAAATTTGCAAAACAAAGGACAACTCTAGAAGACTCAGATTGATGCAAGGGAGTACTCTGAAGACTTTTCCACCAACTCTACAAACTTCAGGTTCCAGAGAAGGTGGAGGAACTCTAGAGGAGTCAAAATGACAACAATAAAAACTCCTATGAAAAACAAAGGATTTTAGAGACATGCAGATCCAATGCCACTGATCTAGTTGTTGCCAATTTAGTTACCTTAATGAATCTACTCCAATCCAAGACTACTAGAACTATTTCCTAAAATTCTATGGAACACTTTTTATTTCATTTATGCATAACAAACTTATTTATTATTTCTATTAAAACTTGAATGAGACTTAACAGCTCATGCATATGTAGCACATAACTTTATTTTAGGAATTTAGTTTTAAAATTGTTGTTAAGTAGTTAAGCTATAATCATCGGAAGGAGAACCGTTTATTTTAGTTTTCAAAAAACATATTTGTAGTATCTATTTTTTTTTTTTTAAAAAACAGAAAAAGGTGTAGGAACACCCATAGATTAAAGGTACTTAAAAGTATTATAGATAATATGGCCAAAGCCAAGTCCATGAAAAAACTAAAACAACATCGAAGGCCTTGACAGACCTAATACAACGGAGATTAACAATGAAAAATATAAGGTAGAAACAGAAAACCCCCGAGAAAACATGGCTTAGGGCAACCATGGCACAAAACGGAGAAACTAAGAAAACACCCCCGTATCACAACGGCCAAAAAAAACCCTTACCACCACCAAAGCAAACAATGACAAAGCACACATGGCCAAACACCCACGCCAGGACACAGAAAACATGACCCGATGCCACCCTTCACGTCGCCACTGGAGCTGCAGGTAAATTATGCTCGTCCAAAACCACAGCCGCAAAAGGCTGAGCTCCTTCGTTAGGGTCCTCCAAATCATACTAGGGCATTCCTGGAGCTAAATCGGGGGCATGAATCCTTAGAAACCGGATGGCCGTGAACACATCCTTTATCCTGTCATCTTTTTTCTTGGAAATCAGAAAGCAATGAGACTGTAATGCATCATCAATATCACCGCTGCTCAGAGATTTTAAACAGTGCCTTGCCAGCTAGTATCTGTTATTTTTATCTGAAATGAAAAAGATAAAATTTTGAAACTTTAAAAATATTCTTCCATTATGAATGCATGGATGCTAAGTTCTACTATTTTAAGTTACGAACTTAAATCACGCCATTTTCTTTGAAGAATTGGCCACTCAACAAAGAAAATATAAAATATAAAAATATAAGTAGATAAGTATTTTATGTGTTGATTTCATATGTAATCTTACTTATGTGATTGTTAAATGTGTTTGACGTGTAGGTTATATGTATGTGTGTGTTCTGAGTTATTCACATTCAAGTATTCCGTTGTGATCATTGATATCTAAAATTTCTATGTTTCATATGTTAAAACAATGTTCTCTTTCTCATGTGTGTTGTGAAGTACATTCTACTTTCATCTCTTCTAACCCAAGTTAATTCCAGCATGTGTGCTTCTATCCCGTAGTTAAAACTTTTTATTCAGTTCCAATCATTTTATTCTTTAGTTAAACAACATTTTGTTTTCGTAGTTAAACAGTATTTCTTGTATTCCGTAGTCAAAGGCATTTCTTTTGTTCTATAGTTAGACACATTTCTCTTCTATAGTTAGCATTTGAATTTTTACTCTATTGTTTTTTTTATAGGATTAGGCATCTACTAGATAGACTACTTGTCACCCTTATACAGTCTTCTAACACCCCGGTTTGACAAGAGTTTATTCTTCTAAAATATGACGTTCAACCACACCTCGTCAAAGAGGACAATGAGAAGTACCATGAAGTGGTAGTGAAGTAGGAGGTACAAATTAGACAACGGGTGCTCAATTTAGAGGACATCAACAGATGTAATATTGCAGTAGAAATTGGTGATGAGAAAGAGGAAATATCAATTGAGGTAGAAGAATATAAGGGAGAAGGGGAGCTAATGGAAAGACTATTTGAATTCATAGTGCATATAGAATTGAGTCAAGGGAAGGACTTTGCACCCAAGAATCAAGATTTGTTACACAATACTAAATGAATGCACGAAGCGGGAATGTAAGAACAAGGAAGTGGTGAATGGATTCAAGGAAAAAGAAAATAGGTCTGCAGATATCCATCATGAAGTAGTGATTCAGGATGAAAATGCACAGCTGCAACAGATGAGTTGTTGGATGTTGCAGAGAAAGGAATGAACGTGAAGTTACAAGATGTGAGGGTGTTTGCAAGGCTGTAGCAAAAGGAAGGAGAATTAAGGAGTGAAAATCCCACTTGGTAGTTGCAAGATAGCTACACATCAAGTAATCTTTGAACCAATAGCCACAGTCACATATATTCCTTGTGTTCTGATGGATGAAATTTTAATCACCCCTCACGTTCCATCGAAAAATGTTGACTTTGCAAGTAGGATGCTTTGGTCTTGAGATGATAATTGGCATATTGGAGATATCTAGAGAATTTAGTGAAGATAAGGCACCAACATGTTGTGCATGGAGATGAAGAAAAAGAATGGCTTGTGTTAAAAGAATATAAGTGGAAGGAAAAAAGTAGGAGTTTAGCTACAAGTTTACTTGTAGCAACAAAGTCTGTGAGCTGCACCAATACAATTTTGCCTGCGAGAGAAAGCTCACATTTTGTAACCCTCGGAATTTGATGCAACAGAATCCCATCCACAACCTGTCCAACCACATTAACGCTTCCGGCCAACAATTTTAAGTTTGATTTTCTTTCTGCCTGTTTTGTTGAGACCGTTCAGCCTACATCTAGCATATTGATATGTAGCCAAGAAAATATGTGAGGTTGGTTAATTCAAACTCAGTTGGTCCACTTCTATCATTTATGTGATCAATTTTGATACTCATGAGTAGGAATGGAGGATTGAAACTTGTATTTTCAACATTAAACTCACCCAGTCTTGGCGCCAAGAAGAGAATAGGTAAGATTTTGAATAGGGGATATTGGAGAGTAGAGGTGACTATCACAGGTGGTTTCAGGCTTTCACCTGTGTGCAGTAGAGATAAGGAATAGCTAAGTAGTCACGTGGATAAGAAACAGATCAGACAACAAGAGAAAGACGACAGAAAGAGGGACTGCATGGAAGATTGCCAAGGTTGTTTGGTAGAAGGAAGAATAAGAGGAGATTATTTCAAACAAGATTAGGCTGCCAATCCAAAGCACCCGAGTTTTGTCTTTGTCCTGCAAGGATGGGCAGTAAGGACATGTGAGGAAAGGCGGAGATAAGCGAAGAGAAGGAAGTTAGCACAACTAAAGTCAAGAAGGCTTTTATTTAAAGGCTTTATTACAGACATGGGGGAAAAGGTGAACCATGCAGTTCAAGGAGCATGTGTTATGACACGAGTGAAAGGAGAGAAGTTCACGAGAGAAGAGGGATGTTCTAAGGTAAGTGAAGGGGCTGTCACAAATTTCAGAAGGCATCACGCACACTGAGGACGAAGGCAGAAACTCAGCCTAGGAAATAGGAGAAGGTTTGACTTCCGAATGTACTATAAATTTGTAGAAGGAATGCATTTATATTTTGAGAAATGAAATAGAAAATGGCATTTTAATACAACCCTAGTTTTTATGATCAATACAACCCTGGGTTTTGTGACCAATGTTGATATGTGCTTGCGGGCCTAAGCCCTTCATTTTTCATGTCGTTCGCTAACCCATTTTATGCAGTGAGCCCGTTGGCAGAGATGTACTAATACCTGTTTAAGAGTGGACTGTGTTTGTGTGTCGGAGATTGCGAGTACTGGCAGCTATGTATATGTATGTACGTATGTGTGTGTGTGTTGTTACTTGTAGCAACAGGGTTGAGCGTGTAGATTGATTGACGTCACTTGGAGATCTGATAAGGTGACCTGGCGAATAGAGTTTTATTTGCAGCACCATCTGGGTGTTTGGACAGTGGGCTATCCTAAGCAAACAAATATAAGCTTATTTTCCATGTGGACACCTTTTTCAATGATGAACGCTACTGAAAATGCCGTAGAATGCTTGTCTACCATCCTGCGTAATTAAGCTTATTTTGAAGATATCGTAAAGTAGTTTTCTTCCAACCCTGAACAGAAAATGTTCTAAACTTTTAGTATTTCCGGTATTTTTGCTTGAAGCTTAATAACAGGCAGTCAGTAACGGAAGAGACTGTGTGTTTGTATAGGTAGTAAAAGCATAACGCACCATTCCGTGCTAAAAATGCAAATATTAGACTTTTCTAAGTGTTAAAACTCATTAAAAAATTATTGTACATGAACTTTGCTTCACATGTCTGTTATGACGATGGGTTCTTAGAAATATATCTCTTTGAGCTATAAGAATAGCATACGTCGGCCTTGAACTAAAAGTTACAGTATAAACACAATAAAGAAAAAAGGAAATATGATTGACTTAGATTAGCATACACTTTAGAGTGTAACAAAGAAATAAAATTCATAGAACATTACATGCTACGAATCTTGATTCTATAATTCATAGGGAAACTAGTATCCTTCCATGATCTACAGTCTAACAAAGAAATAAAATTCATAGAACATTACATGCTACGAATCTTGATTCTATAATTCATGGGGAAACTAGTATCCTTCCATGAACTATGATAGATCATGTACAAAATACGATAGTGCAAGAGAACATCAGATAATTAATCAAGAGACAACAATATACATAACTGGTAATACTCTTTACATATGCTCAATGTCCAACCCCTGGACTATGGCCTTGAGGATGGTTCATGATGGGTGTTCCTCCACTAACATCATCTTCACTTGTTAGATAACCACCATATTTTATTTCCTTAGATGTTACACCCTCAAAGCTTTCATCTGCTGCCAAATAGTTCTTCCTCTCTTTCTGATTAACAACCGAGACCGCACTAAAGATGGGGGCAGGAGCAAGTGCAGAGGTTATGACTGCAGTATTGGCTACCTTTATTGGCCGACATTCACAAGGTAAAATAGCCCAAGCAAACCAAGACACAGAAAGAATGAAAGCAAGACCAGTTTTCATTTTGACTGTAAACAGAAGCTACTCAATCCAGGTATATTACGAATAGTAACAGGGCAGCACTTGAGTGACACAAAAAGATTAAGGACGTCACAGACTAGGGTTTGTTGCAATTCTGTATACTCCAACAGGGTATATATAGACTTATTTGGCTTAAGATTCTTTAAGAAAATTTTATATTTTTTTTTGTCAGTGAAGTCTCTGTCAAAATGCCCTATCAGTGGGAACTGTGGGTGTGCAATGCATTAGATATTTTTTATATCTAATTTGTTAGAGTGATCTGTTTCGATAAGTTAGAATCTTTTAACACTATATACACAGATGGTCAACAGCCTCAAATTCCAAGGTTGGAATCTGTTGGATTCCTTTACTCGTGAAGTTACAACTTGTCAAATATAATTTATAGGTATCGACAGCCTTGAAATGAATTAGCGCCTCAAAACGGTCCTGCAGCAACACAGTATCTTTTCAGTTTATGTTTTCGATATCACATGCATTCCACATTCATCTTTTGTAGTTGTAATATATTTTTGAAAAATTGATTAGAGTATATATAAGTATTCTGTATATGTTATTTATTACCGACAACACATGCATCCCACACTGCTTTCAGAAAAGTGAATATAGTATTTACTATCCCTTTCATTTAGTATTATATAATCCCTTTCATGTTGGAACAACCGGCTTGCTAACATACGTTACGACTCCTGAAAAGCAGGATTGCTGATTTCGAGATTTTTTTATCATTAATATGAACACTCCAGCTTTCCATTCATCTGGATAAAAAAATCAGTTCCACGTTCTTTTCTTCTGTATACTTCGAATACCATGTTAGATGTAAATTAGGTTTCCAATTGGCAAAAGGTAAGAATGGGTTCTTTATATCTGGTATCTAAGCAGTTCATTTCATATTGATAGCTATGTGCTCAACGAAAAATAAAGGTTTGCAGTGTCACTTGGTTAGTTGTTACACAGGAGCTACATTTGTACTATAACAACAATGTATAAGAGAATTACTCTAGCTAGTTAACCAAACTATGACAAACAAGATCACTCAGTGATTATATTTAATAATTCTAGAACTTGTCTGATGCAGGGGCATCGTGATAGATGGCGACAACATTTATTTCTGCTGGACATTTTTAAAAATTTAAAAAATTAACTGCCGCCTGTTTTGGGGCGCTCAACCAACCCACTCAGTTGTGTTAATATCCAGCCATGGCAGTTACACAAGTTAGGTGAGTTTAAACTTCTACTTGGATCATTCCTTCGAGAGGGACACTATTTGCCGCTCAAATTGAAGATTTGAAAACAGTCCCAACCAGTTAATAAAGCAATTATAACAGCAGAAAATAAAGCCACTTACAGCAGAGACCAAAACAAATAAACCTCCTGCTGATCAATAACATATGTAAAAAAGCAAGTATTATCTCTCAAAGGACTGTTACACAACATTTTTGAGGCCTGCTTACACAGCACAAAGCCTTAAATTTTTATAGAGGTAAGCTGCCTCAAAAAAACAACAGTTTGCAGCCTAATAATCTAAAAATAAACTGAACTGCAAACTCTAAATATAGCTGTGCTAAAAAAACAGTTCATGCATTGACCATGCATTCCTTAAAATCAATAAATCTTTAAAACACTTCTCACACTTCTGCATGCATGTGAACATCACTGATCAACATACTCTCCCTTGATGCAAAGCAGACTCACAAGATGATCTCGGAGTTTCAAAAACTGAACCTTTAAAACTGCCTTCGTGAAGATATCTGAAAGTTGTTCTTGAGTGCTTATATACCTCAATTCCACTTCTTTCTTCTGAACCAAATCTTTAATGAAATAATATTTCAAATCAAAATGCTTTGTCCTACTATGATGGAGAGGATTTTTTGCCAACTTAATTGCACTCATGTTATCACAAAAAATTATTGTAGGCTGAATTTGTTTCTCCCCGATCTCTTCTAGAACTTTTTGGAGCCATAATGATTGTGTACCTGCAGAAGTGATTGCAATATACTCTTCTTCTATATATGAAAGAACAATTGAACTTTGTTTCTTCGAGCTCGATGTAATCAAACCCAAACCAAGTGAACAGCAATTACCAGATGTGGATTTATGGTCATCCCAATCAGAATCACTAAACCAACAAGTTCAAACCTTTTAGAGGCATAATAATGAATAGCAAAATTTGTAGTACCTTTCACATACCTCAATAATCTCTTTGCTGCCATCATATGAATTTCGGATGGCTTGGTCATATACCTTGAAACAAGAGAAAGTCAATAACCAATATCTCATCTTGTGTGAGTTAGAAACATCAAACTTCCAACAATAATTCTATAAGTTGTCTCATCAACTATATTGGCACCATCTTCTATACATAATACAACTCCATGAACTATTGGAGTGTGTTGAAACAGTGAGAACAATAAGGAATCGTGGGTAGTTCCAAATAATAAGCGGTTGTATTTTTCAGTTTGGTGGTAGTTCCAGAACCGGTTGCAGTTATGCTAACAGTGGCAGTTACTAGAAAGTACTTATATAGTCTCGCATTGCCTTGAGAAATATTAATTTTTAATGGCTACTGTGGATTGTAATCTTTATCCCTGAGCAATAATAAGATACATTGTCCCGTGGATGTTTCCTTGACATATTGTGAAGGTTTTGCCACATAAATAGATATGTCTGGTGAATTTTATTTTTCTGTTAATTCTTTGATCACTTTTTATTTATTTTGATTCACATCCAATTATTTTTTGCACATTAATATTATTCTAGAAATGTGTTTGAAGTTCAAAAATTGAAGGGTTATATTTACATTGTTTTGGAGTTTATTGGTCATGTGCGCTTTCAACAAGTGGTATCATAGCATTTTTTATTTTGTAGCAACTATATTGTAGTTTTTTTGGTGTTTTATATTTGTTATGCAACATCAAATGGCAAAGGTTTCGAATGGAAAGTTTGAGGTGGAGAAATTCAAAGGGAAGAATAGTTTTGAGTTGGGGAAGCTCATGATGCATGATCTACGAGTGCAACAAGGATTGCACAAGGCATTGGCAGGAAAGACGCAAAAACCTATGGCTATGATCGATGAGGACTGGGAAGATCTGGATTCAAGATCTCTCAACACCATTCGGTTGTGTTTGGCAGATGATGTTTTGTTCAATATTACCAGAGAGGTAACAGAAGAAGGCTTATGTAATAGAATGGACAACCTTTACATGACAAAATCCTTGACAAATCGAATCTATTTGAAGAGGCAATTGTGCAGTCTACGAATGAAATAAGATACAAATTTTTTTGATCATTTAAATGTTTTCAATACTCTTATGTGCCAATTAACTAGTATGGGTGTAAAAATCGAAGATGAAGACAAGGTAGTCACACTATTGTGATCATTCCCTAAGTCTTCGGATCACTTAGTTACATCTATTAGCTTTAGCACAACATATACTCTTAATTTTAATTTAGTTGTAGGAGCTTTGTTGTCTAAGGAGATGTAGAGGAAATCAAGTATAGAAGCCTCCACACTAAAGCAAGGGGTCGATCCACAGAAAGAGTGGAAAATTCAAGAGGTACAATAAGATGTAAGTTAAAAGGAAAATAAAGTAAATGAAAATGTTGGTATTGCAATAAATTATGACATCTCAAGAAAGATTGTTTGAAGAGGTAAGAATCCAAGGATGACTCCATAAAGGAAGAAAGTCAAGTTGAGATAAGTTCAGGTATGATTGATGAAGTATTGTCTATTTGTAATATCTTAGAATATCATAAGGAATGGTTATTAGATTCTGGTGCTTCACATCACATGTGTCCACATAGGAGTTGGTTTTCTTCTTACCAAGCTATTGATGGTAGTATTGTTCTTATGGGAAACAATGTTTCTTATAGGACTATTGGGGTTGGGAGCATTAAGATTAGAATGTTTGATGGTATTGTAAGGACATGGACGGAGGTAAGACATGTACCAAAACTCAAAAAGAATTTAATTTCCTTGGGAGTTTTAGATTCTAGAGGTTTTAAATTTAAAAGTCAAGGTGGAGCACTGAAGGTGTCCAATGGCATTTTGGTAGTAATAAAGGCTACAAAGATTGGAAACCTTTACAACCTTGAAGGAAGTACTAAAATAAATGATGCAATGGTGGTATTTGAGGAAATCAATGAATCTACTCATTTATGGCATCAATGACTCAGCTATATGAGCAAGAAAGGGCTAAAGATACTGATACACCATAAGTTACTTCCAAATTTAAAGTCTTTAAATTTGAATTTCTATAAGCATTGTGTTTTTGGGAAGCAATGTAGAAAGAAGTTTAAAATATGTTGTCATACAAGTAAGAGTATTCTAGATTATATTCATTTTGATGTTTGGGGACCATCCCCTATCATTTCTTTTGGAGGATCATCATATTTTTGTGACATTTATAGATGATTAATCTAGAAAGGTGTGGGTCTATATTCTCAAAAAAATGTTAATGTGTTTAATGTTTTTAAGAAATTTAAAGTTTTGGTTGAAAAGAGAACTGACATGTCAATCAAATGTTTAAGAATAGATAATGGAGGAGAATTCATATCTTTGGAATTTTAAAATTATTGCAAGGACGTTGGGATCAAAAGGAATAAAACCATGGTTTACAATCCTTAGCAAAATCATTTAGTCGAATGCATGAGCATGACCCTTCTAGAGAGAGCAAGTGTTGAGACATGGACTAGCTAGGACTCAAACCTAGGACCTTCCATTTGCTGTTGGAGTACTTTACCACTAAGCTACTGGCCCCTCTTGGACCAGTCCATCATCGGTCCGGGTGTGGCTTATTTCCAACACCAACACCCCACCTTAAGCCACACCTCTCCTATGCTTGGGGCTCCTAGCCTGAACCTAGCTCTGATACCATGTTGAGACATGGACCAGCTAGGACTTGAACCTAGAACCTTCCATTCACTGCTGGAGTGCTCTATCACTGAGCTACTTGCCCCTCTTGGACCAGTCCATCATCGGTCTGGGTGTGGTTTATTTCCAACACCAACAACAAGGAGCATGCTCGATAATGCCAAGTTGCAACAAGAGTTGCGCGTAGAAGCAATCTCTACAGTCTGTTGGTAAATTAATCACCATTTAAAGTAGGAGCATCCAGGTTCACTAGCGATCCCATGTCACGAAAAAATATATATTTTTTTATTATCTAAGTTATTCATTTTGACTTTGTTTCCTTGCAATTTTGGTTTTTGTGTTTTAGAAGCATTTTTCAGTCAATTTTAGAACATCATCATATAGAAGGCCCAATTGGGTATCCCTAGTTTTATTTTGGTAGAAACTGGACAAAATTTGGCTAAGTTATATACAGTCAAAAAAATCTTGAGTTTGCAAACTCATAAGTTCACCAATGACTTAGTTCACTGATAGACGACTTCACCGATAGGCTTTATATCAAGTTCACTTTTCAAATATAAAAGCTTCATAGTTGTCTCTCAGTGTTGAAGAAAACTATTTTTAGCAAAGTATTGTGTTTTAGAACTTTATCAGCAAAATCTCAGGTTTTCAAACTTGCAAGTTTGTTGATGCTTCATTTCGCTGATAAGCCTTCCGAAGATAGAGTAGAGTTCATGGTTTGTAGAGAAGTGACATGGCCAATAAAAGGAGACTTTAGTTCATGGGTTTCAAAAATAGCCACTTAGGTGACTTAGTCGGCAAACTATTATACTTTCTAACTAGTTTGTGAGTTTCAACATTTTATGATATGCCGACACAAGTTTGTGAAGTTGCATGTTTGTCGATAGAGAAAAGCAAGTGTCAAAATCTTAAGAGTGGAGTTCTTGTTTTCCTAAAATTATTGATAATGTTGAAGTCAATTGTAGACCCATTTTCAAGTTTCAAAAAGTTCAATTTTGCCGATATGAATGGATCACTTTAGTTGGAAAATCTTCATACACTTTAACTAGTTCAGGATTTCCAAGAATTGTCAATTTACCGACTTGGTTTGGGAAAACTAGTTTCTATCAACAAAAGGCATTAAGAGTAAAGGGATGGTCTGGATGGTTCGAGAAATTGTCATTTTGTCGATAACAAAGGAATACACTCAAGTTCATGGAAATGTATTTTTGCCGACAAGGGATTCAAAGAAATGATTCACGAATGGGTCAATTCTTCAATAAGTTTAGAAAAACAAACTTTTGTCGATAGGCATTTATAACTAGGGTTTGACAAACCAAACATTTGTTGATGATATAAATTTTTTGAAAAGTTTATTTTTCTGATAGAAGCAATGAAATGATAAAAGACTGCATGGTTTGTACAATGGGTATTCTGTTGATAATGTTGAATATATGTTTAGGCTGATGAACAAACATGATGATTGGAATATACTTATGAAAGGTGATGATGGTGGTTTTTCTGTTCTAACAGTTGTGTGCAGTTGCTTAATGAATCAGAGCAGTTGAACTATTTGAGCTGAGTTATATAAATACATTTTCTTAGCCTAGGTTGGGGGTTTGATGGTTAATCAGTTGGTGGAGTTAGTTTTGTCCCGGTTCGATCTCTTGGAGGGAAGATATGTTGGAGAAACTTCTGTAAATAAAGATTGATGTATCTGATGACTGTGTAAAGAATCTCTATACTCTTGTAGTCATTTGTTGCTACTAATAAATAGATTCCTTTTGTGGTGGCATGATTTTTGTTACTATTTTTGTTTTACTACTTAATTCAGTAGTCTATTAAGACCCCTAAATATAGTCCTACACTAAGCGGTATTAGAGCAAGTTTTTTGAGAAGACTTTGGATGTGATAAAGAAGAGATCCTTATATATTTGTTATAGGAAAAGGAGAGTGAGTGTAGACCTGCAACTATAGAGAATCTAAAGAAGACATGGCACAGAGAGGACGTGGTAGAAGAGGGACATGAGGAGATATGGAGATTGTAAAAATGTTGATGGGAATAACCACATGGTTAGATGCTATCGAGATGGCACAGCGTAGAGGAGTACATATTGAAGATGATAGTGAGGACGAAGAAGTTGTAGTAAATGAAGATGATGCAAATGAAGGAGATGAACCAAATAGGTAATTTTTTGGAGCAATATCTAGAATAAACAAATAGCCTCATTTAGACCTTCCTAGTTATAATGGTAGTTTAAATCCAGAAGAACTAATCAACTAAATTTCAGAGATGGATAAATATTTTGATTTTGAATCAATTGAAGATCCTAAGAAAGTGAAGCTTTCCTACACAAAGTTGAAGGGTCACACTTGCCTATGGTGGGAACATGTTCAATTAGAATGACAGAAAAGGGAAAGGAGAAATTAAAACTTGGGTGAGAATGGTAACTAAATTGAAGGCCAAGTTTTTACCTATAGACTATCATAATAGTTTGTTCAAAAAATTACAAAATTTGAAATAGAAGGAGAAGAATATGCAAGAATATACTGAGGAGTTTATAGATTGAATATTTGAGTTGGTCATGTTCTTGATGATGTTGAGAAGGTTTCTAGATATATAAATGGATTGCACTACTCCATTCAAGATGAATTAAGCATGGTGTGAATCACTAGTGTTGAAGAATCCTACCAATATGTGTTGAAGGATGAAGATAATCTTGCCAGAAAGAAAAATAATTCTAGAGGTAGGGGAAATTTTTTATGTGGAAGGGGCCAGTCTAGTGTTGGAAGAGGATACAAAAGCAAGAAAAGAGAGGCTAGTTCATATCAAACTAATACCCAGGAAGGAAGAGAAAGCCTGGGAGATTCCTCAAGAGTAAGAGGTGATTATTTCAAAGGCAAAGGGTCTTTTGGAAAAGGTAGGGGAAGAGGATTTAATGGTACTTGTTTTCAATGTGGAGAAATTGGACATGGGGTGTTTGAGTACCCTCAGATCCAATAGAGTACTGAAAAAGGAAAAGAAGCAAGAGTGGATGTGACACAAATAGAGTGTGAAAGTGTGGCTTCACTGAAGTATGGAGAAGATCTTGAGGATAGAGAATCCTTGATGCTGAGAAGGATTTTATTGAATCCAAATAAGGAGAAATTTGAACCTATCTAAAGGAGAAACTTGTTTCGAACCAAATGTAAGTCAGGTGGTAAGTGTTGTAAATTGATAGTAGACAGTGGTAGCACAGACAATATTGTGTCTAAAGAAATGGTTAACAAACTGAAACTAAAGCGGTTGAAGTATCCCAGTCCTTTCAAAGTTTCTTGTTTGTAGAAAGAGCATCAATTGGTGGTAAGTGAACAATACCTAGTTAACTTTAAAATTGGTAGTCATAAGGATGAAGTTTTGTGTGATATAACGTCGATGGATGCATGTCACATTTTTCTGGGTAGACAATGGTAATTTGATCGACACATTGTTCATGATGGAAGAAAAAATACATATAAGGTAAAGAAGGATGGGAAAGAGTATACTTTGAATCATATGAAGGAGAAGGGAGATGAAGTAGAAAGTAATCCTAGAGTTTGTTTGATTTTTGGGAAGAAGTTCTTGAAAGGATTGAAGAAAGGAGGGTCATGTTATGCTTTTATTCCTAAGCCTGGAGTGTTAATGACAACAGAACAACAAGAAGAACCAGCCATGGAAATTCAAGAGATGCTGGAAGAATACTCAGATATCATGATGAAGGAGTTACCAGATGCATTGTAACCTGTAAGACATACTAGTCACTTTATAGATTTAATACCTAGTGCAAGTTTACCAAAAAAACCACTGTATAGGATGACACCTATGGAGAATGAGGAGATAAATATGCAAGTTCAAGAATTGTTTGATAAGGGGCTGATCAGGGAAAATCTTAGTCCATGTGTAGTACCAACAGTGCTGACACCAAAGAAGGATGGACAATGGAAAATGTGCACAGGTTCAAGGGCCATTAGAAAAATAACAATTAATTATAGATTCTCATTGCTACAGATGGATGATATAATGGATGATATGTTTGTTACTGTATATCTTAATGATATTTTGATTTTTAGTATGACAAAGGAAGAACATTTGCTGCATGTTAGGGCAATATCACAGAGGTTGAGAGAAGAGAAGTTGTTAGTCAATTTGAAGCAGTTGATTTATTTGGGACTTGTAGTTTCTAGTGATGGTCTAAAGATGGATCCAGAGAAGGTCAAAGAAATTGTGGATTAGCCTTCACCTTGTAGTATGTTTGAGTCCAAACATTTTCATGGCTTGGAAAGCTTCTATAGGAAGTTCATTCAAAATTTCAGTGGGATTTCTACACCTATTACTGAGAGAATGAAGGGTAATAGGAAGGAGTTTGTGTGGACAACAACTTCTAAGAAGAGATTTAAAATTTTGAAGAGTAAACTAACTAAACAACCAGTTTTGGCACTTCCTGATTTTGGAAAAGTTTCTCAAGTATATTGTGATGCAAGTTGAATGGGGATTGTAGGTGTCCTTAGTCAAGAGAGGAGACCAATTGCATAGTTCAGTGAGAAGCTAAACAAAGAAAAGAAGTATTATGTGTATGATCAAGAATTCTATGCAATTGTAGAGGCACTCAAGAAGTGGAGACATTATTTTCTCCCAAAGTAGTTTGAACTATATACTGATCATCATGCTTTGCAATTCATTAACAACCAAGGTAAGTTGAATCAGAGACCCATAAAATAAGTGCAATTTCTTCAATTTATTCTTTTGTTTTGAAACATACAAGTGGAAAATCTAATAGGGTAGCTAATGCATTGAGTACGAGATGTCTACTATTGAATGAAATGAAGGTGAGTGTAGTTAGTTTTGATTCCATGAGAGAATTGTATAAGGATGATGTTGATTTCAAGGATGCATGGGCTACTTGTATTAATCCAGTAGAGACAGATAGAACACCCTAGTTGAAATATTTTATCCAGAAAAGTTTGTTGTTCAAGGGGCAGAAGTTGTGTATACTTTAAGGATCAATGAGGGATAACTTGGTAAAAGAAAAACATAGTGGCACTTTGAGTGGACACTTTGGTTTGATAAAATGTTGGCTCAATTGAGTGAGCATTATTTCTGGCCTGGTATGGCTGCATATGTGAAGTTGGTACAAGGTTGTAAAATTTGTCAATATGCTAGAGGAGCCAAGAAGAATATTGGTTTATATCAACCATTATCTATTCCAGAGAGACCTTGGGAACACATAAGTATGGATTTTGTTTTGGGACTGCCTCATACACAAAGAGGTAATGATTCTATCTTTGTTGTTGACAAATTTTCTAAAATGGTTCATTTTATTCCATGTCAAAAGAGTAATGATGCTTCCCACATCGCTACATTATTTTTCAAGGATGTAGTTAGATTGCATGGTTTGCCTAAAAGCATAGTTTCAAATCAAGATGTAAAATTTTTGGTCATTTTTGGCATACCTTTTGGAAGAAAATGGGTACATAATTGAGTTTCAGTTTAGCATACCATCCCTAGAGTGATGGTCGAACAGAACTTGTCAATAGAAGTTTGGGTAATTTGCTGAGGTTTTTGGTAGGGAATAAGCCTAACCGGTGAGACTTGGTTTTGGCTCAGGCAAAATTTGCCTATAATAATTCAGTCAATAGGAATGTAAGGAAAAATCCTTTTCATATTGTGTATGGGCACAAGCGAAGAGGGGTAGATGAATTGTGATATAGTGTTGATTTGACTGGTAAGAGTGCTGTAGCTAAAGAGTTTTTAGAATATATCCATGATTTGCATAAATAGGTGAAAGAAGATTTGGATAAAAGTGCAACCAAACACAAGGAGCATGCTGATATTCATAGGAGAGAACAAGAGTTTCATATTGGAGATTTGGTTTTGGCACACTTGTAGAAGGAGAGGTTCCCACAAAAAAACATATAATAATCTCAAATGGAAAAAGATTGGACCTTGTAAGGTCTTGCGTAAGTTTTCATCCAATTCTTACGAAATAGAACTTCCACCAGGTATAAATATTTTGCCCATTTTCAATGTGGCAGATCTATATCACTATTATGAAGGGGTGTCACACATGCCAGAAAAATTTAGTTTAGATGTTCAGGATAAATGTGAATGGATAAATCAGTTTCCTAAAAAACAATTTGAATAGGTTGAACAATTGATTGACTCTCATGTGGCTAAAAGAACAAGAGGCAAAGAATACATGGAGTATCTTGTCTGGTGGAAGGGTTAACTAGCTGAGGAAGCCTCTTTGATGTAAGATTTTGAATCTGCTAAGTATGGGATTTCTATTCTAGACTTACCAAAATGTTCTTGAGTTGTAGCCTCAAGAAACATTTCTCTTACCCAACATGTCTGATGTAGGAGCATTCAGGTTCGCCGGCAATGATGTGTCACCAAAAAAAAATATTTTTTTATTTTGTGAGTTGTTCTTTTTGGCTTCGTTTCCTTGAAATTTTGGTTTCTATGTTTCAGGAGAATTTTTAATCAATTTCAAGACATCATCCTGTAGAAGGCCCAATTGGGTATCCCCAGTTTCATTTTTGTGGAAATTGGACAAAATTTGTCTAAGTTATAGCCAGTTGGAAAAATACTGAGTTGGCAAACTCATAAGTTCCCTAACAGCTCAGTTCACCGATAGGTGACTTCGCTGACAGACTTTATATCAAGTTCACTTTTCAAATAAGTAGAAACTGCCAAGATCATGGAATAACAAACAAGCATGAGATTGCAAATGAAATCAACCCACTATATTCACAAATGAAGCAAATATAAATAGGTGAGTGTGAGTACCCTATTCTCCACCAAATGATAATAGGACTCCTCTACATGAAGTGGTGGTGAGTAACCAGCCACAAAGATAGTGTGAGGTGTTGATGCAAGTCGACACCTGTCAAAAATGGATAACTGCTTTAACAATTTCAATGTACATGTGAAAAATATGCCTAACTATGGTTAAAGCTGGTGTATACACCTAGGATTAAAGGTTATACACCAACAGTCCCCCTTAAGCATAGCTTAGGCGAGTTTATGAAAAAAGGGTCTTGACTATAAGCCTTGTGAGGTACCCATGCACAATGCAAATGAAAAATGAATCCCAACCATGAAGCCTGATAAGGTACTCATGTACAATGTAAATTATCTAAAATTGGAGAAAGATAGAAAACCCAGTGGGAAAAAACTATCCTCCAAAAGAGAAAAGAAAGAAAGGCTTAGAAATCCCCCCCAAAAGATTCCCCCATAGAAGAGAAAATGATGGAAGGTCTATGAGACCCCCCATAATGCATGTCCTACTGTAGTGATGCTGAAAAGTCAACAAAGGATGTAGATATAGATCAAAGAATGCTGAACAATGTTCCTTCACTTGGGAAGAAAAGAAGCCACTTGAAGATGCAGGATATCTTCCCATGTGAGAAGATGTATGTATGATCTTGAATCATGTTGAAGCTGATCCAAGGATGATGGTGCCCATGTTGATGCCTTCAAAAGGTGCTCAAGTGTCCCCATGTTAATGCCGAAGGATGCCATTATCAAATTTGGTGCATGCACAATAGAGATGAGGATGATGAAGATCCAAAACTATGTGTAGGACAATGTAGAGCATGAATATCTGAAGAGGACATTATTGATGCATCTTCATCAAAATTGTCATGGAAGAGAAGACTGATGTCCTTAATGTGTGCTTCCATATCAGCAATGTGAGACTCTACAAATAGACAAGTGATGTCAATAAGAAATCTATCCCAATCAGCAATTCTAGGAAGACTAATATCTTGTTGCAAATCTAGCACTGGAAGCTTTCAACAAAGCGACTCTGGAATCTGATGAAGCAACAATAGGAGTGATGACTTCTTCTATGTCACTAGAACATTTTGTTTGCATATCATGATTAGGGATGTGAGTTGTGATCAAAGTAGGATCATGTGGGAATGGAGAAACATTCAAGTCTCCATACATCTCCCATGTTTTGATCCATAATGTATGTGGATAGTCAATATCCATGATGGCATACAAAGCAGCTTCTGGAATATTTAAACTAATTAATCCATAAATATGATCATGATGATTAAACCACTTAGCCTTCTGAGATTGTTTACCAGGTTCAAGGACAAGTCCATACAGATGGGGTATGAGATTATGGATCCTGAGATGTATTAAGATGCCTTCACACCAGGACTTATAGTTTCCCTTATTTAGGTTGATTAAAGAAGAGTGAGTTTCATATCCCATGATTAGAACAAGTTAATTCCTCTAGACAAAAGAAAGTCAACAAAGTAAGAAACCCCTTGATTAGGTGACCCCCCAGTTTTGGCACTTTATAACTTAATGTGATTTACAATGCAAGTAGGTTTATGAGATGGGAAATGTGAAAACATTAACTCTTGCAAAAAATGGTGCTCAGTTTTGAGCTATCGAGAAAAAGTTAAATTATAAAATCAAATTTCCCACAAAAATAGTCTATTTAATGCATTCACACTATAAATTGAAAAAAAAATGCCTATGCCTTTAGTTGACCTAGCCATCCAATTAGTCGTTGAAGTTGGCAAGAGATGAAAATTACAATAGTTTTATACGTGAGGGAGAATTGGCCTCCTACCAACCCAGACCTCACCCTTCGTCTTCGTCAAGTGAAGATACAAGGGTTTTTGAAAACTATTATTTCCTCAAAGCTATTTTCCCTTAATTTAAATATCCCCAAATTTATTTTATATCGCTTAGTGTTATTCTTAAGACAAAATGTCTATATTTAACACTAAAACAAGCATAATTTTAAATGCATAAAAAAAAGGTAAAATACAAAGCCCATTAGGGCACATATCATGATAAGGGGAAAATTAGGGCAAACCAAGCCAAAAATATGGCAAGGGAGGATTAGGGTAGAAATGACATGGAGAATTGTAGGGACGACTGGAAATTGCAGGCTAAAATTTGATGGTCGTTGGCACCCAAATCTCTCTCTACCCTCTGCAAGCAAACCCTTGGTGAGAAGACGTTGGAGTGGAGGCCAAAGACATGCGTTGGAGCCTTAGGTGGTGTGCTTTGTAATTTTTCTCTGAATAGGGGCGCTGCTGCTATGAGTGACACCGACACGAGTCAAATGTGGGCATCACTGTGATGGACACCAAAATGGCGTTTGCTGGGTGTGTGAACTGTGAAGGTGACCTTCACTTCTGTATGGTGTGGGCCAGATTGAGGGTGACGAAGGAATCAAGGGGCCTCAAAGGTCATTTGAATGAGGCATTTTGCTCTGTGTGGGAGGGCACTATGTGCCTTTGAGGGCATGTTGCTGGGGTAGTGTCTGAGCATCGTTCAACCTCCTCTGCAGAGCCTATGTAAGGGCATTGTGGGGGCGTCATACTAGGCCTTTGTGTGGCCATTTCAAGACTTCAACGCATCCCTCTATGGGCATTTTGAAGACAAAAAACCACATTGAATGTGAGGTTGTTGATAGAGGTGTTCACAGCCCTTGTGAGGGCATTCAAACACTTCAACATAGGCCCTTATAAGGGTGTTCAATCACCTCCACTTGCCCTTTGCAATGGGTGATTATACCTACAACACAACCTCACAAATTCCAGATGAACATAGTTAACAACAAAATGAAGATTTATTCTAGCCGAATGGGGACTATTCACACATCTATCAAACAGGGCTTGATGCTAATCCACTATGCTTTGATACCATGTAGAAACTACCAAGATCATGGAATAACAAACAAGCATGAGATTAAAAATGAAATTGACCCAATGTATTAACAAATGAAGCAGATATCAATAGGTGAGTGTGAGTACCCGATTCTCCACCAAATGAGGATAGGACTCCTCTACATGAACTAGTGGCGAGTAACCACCCACAAAGATAGTGTGCATCGACACCTCTCAAAAATAGCTAACTACATTGACAAGTTCAAAGTACATGTGAAAAAGATGCCTAACTATGGTTAAAATTAGTGTATACACCTAGGATTAAAGGTTATACACCAACAAAATATAAAAGCTTCACAGTTGTCTCTCAGCGTTGAAGAAAACTATTATCGAAAAAGTATCGTGTTTTAGAACTTTATCAGTAAAACCTTGGGTTTTCAAACTCGCAAGTTCACTGATGCTTCATTTCACTGATAAGACTTGCTAAGATTGAGTAGAGTTCATAATTAAAATAGAGAAGTGACATGGCTGATAAGAGGAGACTTTAGTTCATGGGTTTCGAAAATAGCCACTTAGGTTACTTAGTTGGTAAACTATTATACTTTCTAAGTAGTTCGCATGTTTCAACAATTTTTGATATGCCGACACAAGTTTGTGAATTTGCATTTTTGCTAATAGAGAAAAGTGAGTGTCAAAGGATTAAGAGTGGAGTTCTTATTTCCCAAAATTGCTGATAATGTTGAAGTCAATTATGGACTCATTTCCAAGTTTTAAAAAGTTAAATTTTGCCAATATGAATGGATCGCTTTAGTTGGAAAATCGTCATACACTCTAACTAGTTTGAGATTTGCAAGAATTGTCAGTTTACTGACCGGGTTTGGGAAAACTAGTTTCCTCTGACAAAAGGCATTAAGAGTAAAGGGATGGTATGGATGGTTCGAGAAATTGTCATTTTTCTGATAACAAAGGAATACAATCAAGTTCGTGGAAATGTATTTCTGCCAACAAGGAATTTAAAGAAATGATTCACGAATGGGTCAATTCTTTGATAAGCTCATAAAAACAAACTTTTGTTGAAGGCATTTATATTTGTGGTTTGACAAACCAAACATTTGCCAATGATATAGAAGTTTTGAAAAAAAAATTTCGATAGAAGCAATGAAATGATATATGACTCCATGGTTCACGGAACATGTATTTTGCTAATAATTCCAAATATATGTTTAAGATGATGAATAAACATGGCAATCGGAATATGTTTATGAAAGGTGGTGATGGTGGTTGTTATATTCTTATAGTTGTGTGCATTTGCTTAACAAATCAAAGCAGTTGAACTGTTTGACCTGAGTTCTATAAATATATTTTCTTGGCCCAGATTGGGGGTTCAATGGTGAATTGGTTGGTGGAGTTAGTTTTGTCCTAGTTCGGTCTCTTGGAGGGAAGATATGTTGGAGAAAATTTTGTAAACAAATATTGATGTATTTGATGACTATTTAATGAATCTATGTACTCTTGTAATCATGTATTGCTGCTAATAAATAGATTCCTTTTGTGGTGGCATGATTTGTGTTACTATTTATGTATTCCTGCTTAATTCAGCAGTCTGATAAGATTCTGTAAGAGGAATGAATAGGTCATTCTTGTGATTACTCAAATCTAGAATTTTTTGGTTGTGATTCTTATGCTCTTATTTCTAAAAATCAGCATTCTAAGTTAGACCCTAGATCAAAGAAGTATATCTTTGTTGGTTATGGCAATGGAATTAAGGGATATAGATTGTGGGATCCTACTATCCACAAAATCATCATTAGCAGAGATGTAGTGTTTGATGAATCCCCTCTCATAAAATAGGACATAGTAGAAGTTGAAATGAAATAGAAACAAGTACCACAAAATGAACAAATTCACTTGGAAACTCAATCATTTACAAAAAATAGGAAGCAAGAAGAAGCTTTCGAATAATTAGATGATGATGCAGAAAATATATAGGAAAATATAGAAATGCCACAACCAACTTTAAGGAGATCTACATGGGTTAGAAAGACTCTTAAGAGGTATGAAGAATATATTTCATCTATTGCTTTGATTTCTAATGATGGGGAACCTAGCTGATATTAGGAAGCAATGGATGTTATTTATAGTGCTAAATGGAAGATAGTAATAAATAAAGAAATGGATTCCTTGGGATAGAACAAAACTTGGGACATGGTAGAACTCCCAAAAGATAGAAAATTTCTTGGTTACAAATGGGTCTACAAAATGAAAAATGGGGTTGATGGTAAATTTGAAAGGTACAAAGAAAGACTTGTAGCAAAAGGACACTCTCAAGAGGAAGGTACTAATTTCCATGAAATTGGTTTCACCAGTTGTTAAGCTTATTTCTCTTCATGTAGTACAACCATTAGTTGCTTTCTTTGATTTTGAGTTAGAGGAGCTAGATGTTAAAACAAAATTTTTACAGGGATATTTGGATGAGGAGATATATATAAAACAACCAGAAGGGTTTGTTCAGGATTGTAAAAGAAGATATGTTTGCAAACTCAAGAAGTCATTGTATGGCATGAAGAAATCTCCTAGGCAATTGTATAGAAGAAGTTTGATTCTTTCATGGTGAGCCAAAATTTTACAAGAAGTGAGTATGACCAGTGTGTCTATTCCAAAAGTTTAAATAATGGTATATTCATTATCTTGGTGCTATATGTTGATGATATGCCTGTAGCAAGAAAAAGCATGGATGAGATAAACAAGTTAAAGGTTCAATTGGCTAAGACATTTGATATGAAGGATCTAGGAGTAGAAAAGCAAATTTTGGGCATAGAGATATACAGAGATAGGAAACAAGGTAAGCATTGGTTATCATAACAGAAGTATGTGGAGAAGATACTTATGAGATTTCGTATGAATAATGTGAAACCAATAAATATCCCTTTGCCTTCTCATTTTAATCTTTCTTCAAGTTTATATCATAGGAGTAAAAACAAAAATGATTATATTTTTCATATACCATATGCTAGTGCAATAGGAATTTTAATGTATGCGATGGTATGTACAAGACTAGATATTTCACATGCAGTTGGTGTTGTTAGTAGATACATGGAAAATATAGGTAAAGAGAATTGGGCAGAAATGAAATGGGTGGTTCAATATCTTAGAGGCACAAGTGGTTTTTGTATCACCTATAATGGTTGTTGTGATTCAGTTTGTGGTTATGTTGATTTAGACTTTGTAGGGGAGACAAATGGAGATCTACTTTAGGGTATGTCTTTACTCTCATAGGAGGACCTATATGTTGGATGTCAAAGCTTAAAAACACAATCACTTAATCCACTAATGAGGCAAAATATGTAGTTGTCTCACATGCATGCAAAGAAGCAATTTGGTTAAAGGGTTTATTGGGTGAGTTTGGAAAGCTTCAAGACAAGGTGAATATATTTTGTGATAGTCAAAGTGCTATTCATTTGGCTAGAAATCTAACTTACACAAAAAAACCAAGCATATTATGATTAAATACCATTTTGTAAGACATGTTATTGATGAAGGTGTAGTTCTTAAGAAAGTCCATACTCAAGCTAATTGTGCAGACCTGTTTACAAAACTAGTATAGTTAGAGAATTTGTTGTGGTGTTTGGCTTCTCTTGGCTTGCATAAAAATTGATGAATGGTCTTGGGCAAGGTATCAAGAAAATTATTTTCAAGGTGGACATTGTTGAAATGATGACATCAATAAGGAACCGTGGGTAGTACCAAAAAATAAGTGGTTGTATTTTTTGGTTTGGTAGTAGCTCTTGAACTGGTTGCAGTTATACTAATGAGGGTAGTTATTAGAAATTATTTATGTAGTATCGTATTGCCTTGAGAAATATTAGTTTTTAATCGTTGTTGTAGATTGTAATCTTTATCTCTGAGAAATAATAAGATACCTTCTCCCGTGGATGTTCCTTGATATATTGTCAAGGTCTAACCATGTAAATCTTTGTCTGGTGAATTTTATTTTTCTACATTGTGTTAATTCTTTTATCAGTTTTATTTATTTTCATTTGCATCTAAGTGTTTGCTACACATTAATATTATTTTGGAAATGTATTTGAAGTTCAGAAATTGATGGGTTACATTTTCATTATTCAAGAATTTATTGGTCATGTAGGTTCATATTTTCAATAGGGTGGATGTGGGTTTACAATCAACCATATAGAATTTCTTCAACATATCATCTGCATACTTTGTTTGACAAATAAAAATTCTATCCTCACTTTGATGAATCTCTATTCATGGGAAATATTGCATGAGACTTAAATCTTTCATTTCAAATTCACTCATCATAGCAATTTTGAATTCATCCTTCATCTTAGGACTTCGACCCATATACAAAAAATCATCAACATACACACTTACAATTTAAGAACTTCATTACCCTTTTTCTTGAAGTAAAGAGTATAGGCTCATTCTTTCTTCTCTTGAATTGATTCTACTAAAAATATGGAATCAATCCTAGCATACCTTGCTCTAGGTGCATGGATGAGGCCATATAAAGCCTTCTTCAACTTGTAGACTTGGTTTTCATTGCCTTGCACTTCAAAACCTTGTGGTTGTTGTACATAAACTTCTTCTAATTTCCTAGTCAAAAAGACACTCTTCACATCCATGTAATGTATGCTCCATTTATTTTGAGCTGCTAGTGAAACCATCATTCTAATGGCCTCTTGTCTTTCTACTAGTGCAAATATTTATTCATAATCTATCCCAAACTTCCGTGTGAAGAATTTTGCAACTAATTGTGCCTTGTGTCTTTCAATACTACCATCAATATTTTACCTAGCCTTGTAGACCCACTTAGTACCAATCTTTTTCTTGTCATGTGGAAGCTCCATAAGCTGCCAAGTATCATTCATATGAATGGAAAAACTATCTCTTCATGCATTTCTCTCATATCCTCTTTGTCTTCTTGACTTGTTATTCTTTGATAAATCTCACATAAGATTTTTACCTTCCTTATAGAACTTGGACTTGAAGCTGGACTATTTTTAACCTTTTAATATGATAAAAATAAATTACTAGGAGATCCCTCCTCATTCTCTATAATAGGTAATTTTAAAGAGAAAACTTTCTTATCACTTTCTCCAATTGTGTCTCTAAGTCTCTCTTCATGAGACATACGAGAACCAAGTGATCAAATTCAAGGGTAGAAAAATGTTTACTCTCCTATACGATTATTGCAACATTATTCCAAGTTGGTGTTAAAGACCTTAATACATTTTTAACCAAAACTTGTTTGTCCACAATTTCTCCAAGAGTAGCCATGTTATTGACCACATCCTTTACTATTACAAAACAATTACTCACACTTTCAGCTTCTTCCATCTTTAAATTTTGAAATTCTCCTATCAATGTATGTAGCTTGATAACTTTGACTTGATTACTACCTTTGTAATCTTCTTGAAGAGTCTTCTAGGCAATCTTGGTTGCCTTTGCACCTACAATTCTCCTATCAATATAAAATAAAGCTTGAGAATTCATCTTGTTAGCCTCCTTCTTAGCTTTTGTATCATTGGCTGCAATGTTATTCCAATTAGTTGGCTCAACTTAACCTATTTCTACAATCTCCCATAAGTCCTCCCCTAGGAAAAAGTCATCATTTTGATCCACTAATAATTATACCCATCTCCATTAAATTTAGAAATAGGAAAGGTGTTAGTGTTTGACATGATCAATTGTTAGAGAGATCACAAAGCCAATATCTATAACCCAAAAATCAATAACCCACTCTAATACCAAATGAAGATTTAAAAACAGTCCCAAAAAGTTAATAAAATCACTTACAATAGAGACCAAAACAAATAAACCTGCTAATCAATAACATATGAAAAAAGCAAGTATAATTTCTGAAAGGACTGTTACACAATAGTTTTGAGGCTTCTTACATAGCACAAAGCCTTGAATTTTTATAGAGGCACGCTACCTGAAAAAATAATAATTTGTAGCCTAAAAATCTAAAAATAAATTAAACTGTAAACTCTAAATATAGTTGTGCTAAAAAAATAGTTCATGCTTTGAAGATGCATTCCTTAAAAACAATAAATCTTCAAAACACTTCACGCACTTTTGCATGCATGCAAGCATCACCGATCAACAAAGGAATGATGGGGACATTTTTTTTTGGCTATTTGGGCATTTATGATTCTGGATTTTGGCACTCAAGAGAGGAAGGAATATTTTTGAAGAAGATAGTGAAACTGAGCAGGAGCTTTGGGGAGAAAGATTTTTGGGGACCATGCGTGTGCAGTAGAAAGAAAACAAAGAACAAAAAAAGAAGATATGCATAGTAGAACAACAGACGGTTGCTTCACTCCAGTTCAAAAATTAACCTAGGCCCAAATTAAAGATTTGGACAAGATTTACAGGTAGTTTTGGTGGGTATGTGTGAGCAAAAAAAAGGAAAAAGAGAGCAGAATAGAAAAAAGAGAGCAGAATAGAAAAAAGAGGAAGTGAAGGGAGGATTTTGAAGAAGTTAGAGAAACGATAGAGAAGGATATTTTGAAGAGGTTTTTTTTAACCGTGAGAGAGGATGCACACAAAAAAGAAGAAAAATATAAGGAAGTTGAAAAACATGTTTGGAGAGTTCAAGTGAGTGTAGATGCTGTGAAAAGCCATCTCTTGCCATAAGAAGCCACTAGTTTTCATGTTTGAATATAGGGAAGGTGTAGTTCCCTCATTTTTGTGCTTATTATGATAATTATTATTAGTTGTACATGTTGTAATCACAATCGATACAATGAAGAACATATTTTAAATGCTTCTCTATCTTTTATTTATGTGTGTATGTTGTTTGGTACTTATTCCTTAATTTTCGGATGTGATTTACATGCGTCGGTTTATTTATTTTTGTCATGTGTGCATATGTGTATGTTTGTGTGTGATCATTTAACCTACAAAAATAAGTTAGAGTGTGTAGGTTAGTTTTAGATCATTTGTAGCAATAATAGTAAGAATGTCTTGTGATTAGAAATAATTTGCAGCAGAGGTATTCACTATTTTAAGTCACCTACAACCACTATTGGGTTGGGTGTGGGACATAGAAGTGGTGTTGAGATACTACAAGTCTACCTGCAGTAAGGGATAAATAGGGTATCCCTGGGGAGTGGCGATATCAATTTGATATCAGAGCATAATTACACCTCTAGGTAGAAGTGTGATTTCTTTGGTGTGAATTTGGATGAAGTCCAATGAAGAATTGGTTCTGTGTGGGTGAGGATCACCTAAGAGAAGAAGATTGTATCTAGGAGGGTTGTAGTGAAAAGAAATGAGAGAGAAGATTCAGACAGCAAGATGCCACCATTGGGGAGAGTAGTAAAGATTACAACAGCTGATGTTGCAGGAAGGATAAATGAAGTGCTGGAATCCCTAAGGGGTGTGGAAGCTTGAGTAGAGATCCTAGAAGGTGATAGGAGAAAGGGTAGAGCACATGATGGTGTTGATAGTGAGAGTGAAATAGAAGAAGAGGAAGCTACAACAACAACACAAGAAACTAAAACTTCAGATGATGGAATGGGTCTAGAAGAAAGAAGGCTCATCAAGACCATTTCAGAAATTGGAAAAAGGATACAAATAGAGTTGCCATAATTCTCGAGAAGTCTAGAACCTGATGAGTTAATAGATTGGGTGACAGAGATGGAATAATATTTTGAATATGATGATATAGAGGATCCGAGAAGTGTGAGAGTGGCAACAAACAAGCTTTAAAGGACGTGCAATAGTTTGGTGGAAAGAGGTGTAGGCTGAAAGGAGAAGAAATGAGAGAGAAAAGATTACCAGATTGGATAAGATGGTGACGAGACATAAGGCTATGTTCTTGCCAATTGATTACTAGCTTGAATTGTTGAAGATGTAAAATTTACTATAAAAGAGCTAAGTGTAAGGAGATATACTAAGGAATTTTATAAAATCTCCATTAGGTCAGGTCATCATGAGTTGGAGAATGAGAAGGTGGCATGATATGTAAATGGTCTAAGGCTAGTATATAGGATGAGCTGAGCATGATAAGGATATGAACAATTGAGAAGACCTACCAATACACTTTAAATGTCAAGGAGAAACTATTAATGAGACAACCTGGTTCTTCTCATAGAAAAAGAAGACTTGGGGAAGAAAGAGAACTTTCTAGTGATGATGATGATAATGATGATGATGATGATGACGACGATGATGAAGGGGAAATGCATACAAATAAAAGAAGGTACAATAGGGATGAAGAGGAAAACCCCACTTACAAGAGAGAAAATAGTAATGAAGTAAGAGAAAAAGTGTATTCAATAAGTGATGAAGGTAGATTTGGTCAAAGAAAAAATAGAAGATTCATGGGAAAATGCTTTAAGTGTGGCTTGAAGTGGGTCATAAGGACAACTGAAATGCACGCAAATGCATCCATATAGTGGTAGAAGAAGTAAATCCTAAATTCATGTTACATGTGGAAATGAGTGGAGAAATACTTCAGCAGAATGCACAAAGAAACCAAATCATGGAGAATCCCTCATGATGAAGAGGACACTACTGGAATCAACAAGAAGGAAGGACAAGCCCATGCAGTGAAGGAATATTTTTTGAACCATGTGCAAGGTAAGACGTAAGTGTTGCAAGGTTATAATTGATAATGGAAACATAGATAATCTAGTTTCTTATGAGATTGTAGTGAAGTTAGGACTAAGAAGAGTAAATCATCCAAACCCATATAGAGTATCTTGGCTGCAAATGGGTCATCAAGTTTTGGTTGATGAACAATGTTTGGTAAATTTTTGAATTGGTACTTATGAAGACCAAGTGTGGTGTGACATTATGCCTATGAACCTATGCCATATACTTTTGGAAAGGTCATGAGAATATGATCAAAGAGCTATCTATGATGGTAGAAAAAATACTTATTCCTTAATAAAGAATGGGAGAAGCGTAAAAGTTCAAAGTTGTGTCACACTTCAGGCCAACTTATCAACATAAATGAATTTAAATATTTCTAATTAAAAGTCAATTTTGGGGAACTTATGTTCTCTCTAGATTCATTCTAGCTAAATTATATCTAAGACACAACTTTTCCGACTAGAACCATCCACTAAAAATGAAATTATTTCAAAAACATGATGTTCTAACAACTCCTACTTGTGCAAATAATCATTTAAAAAAAAAATTAAATTGACCTTTTTGTAGATCTATAAGTCTACCATGTAAAACTATAATTTTTTAAACATTTCAACTAGTGTAACTTATATTATATTTTTTATTTTTAATAAAAGTAGCTCATTAACACCAAAATATGTTGTTGATTGTCCTCTCTAGGAAAAATAGTAAAGTTTATAAAAAAAAAGTTGAAAAAATAATGATGCACTAGAGGAGTGTTTCCATGTCGAGATGATATAATTTTTTTGGATAAATAGTTAAGACAAAAGTTGACATCCCATCAAAGTAGTTGTGTTTTCATTACACACAACTTCCAAACTTTATTTAAAATTATATATTTATTAAAATAGTGAAAAAATTAATCCATGCACTAAAGTTTTGAGATATGAATACTAAAAAAAAATAGAATGAAAATAAATGAAATTTACTATATAAAGATTAACATCCCATTCAACCTTATTTTTCAGCATTTTATTAGCAACTAAATTACAGTCTCAATTTTATAAAATACTACGTTTAAATAATTTAAAAAAAAAAAATACAAACATAGAATACACTTAAAAATCTATATTTATTAGTTTAGATCATTTTAAAATTTAAAACATATACATCACTTTGTATTTATTCAAGTGAAAAAGTTAGATCAGTGTCATTCCCTTTATAAAAGTGTGACACATCTTTGAACTTTCACCCAGAAGGCATAGATTGAGTTCTTTGGTAGCTATCGAAGAGGAGGTGAAAGATTGTTTGATAACATTAGTGTTTTCCAACAAAGAATTCTTCAAAGAGGCTAATCATAAGGATACTCATGTTGCTGAAATAATTTTTGAAGGGTTTCAAATAGATGCAACAAAGCAGTGTGAGGCTATATGTGATGATACACTAATTTTTAAGATGTTGCAAGTACCTATAGAAAGAGAAGCTAAATGTACATATATTTTTGCTGATAATGAAGTCTCTACAATGTTGCAAGTGAAGAAGGAAAGTAAATAGGTTGCTACAGGATAGATGTTGCAAGTGAAGACATAAAATGAATAGGTTGCTATAGGATAAATGCTACAAGTGAAGGAAGAAAATGAAAAGGTTGCTATAGGACAAATGCTACAAGTAATGACAACAGTACAAGTTAACATCAATATGATGCTACAAGTGGACATAATAGCTGATGGAAGCATATGATCTCTTGATGTGAACTCTTTACTAGAAAAATGAAATAAGGGGTACTATGAAGCAATAGGAAATGAGTATGTAGAAATTGAACAATGGATACTTAGGCCAGAAGACATTGGTGGGTGTAATAAGATAGCTGAGATTAGTGGTGAGAATGTGGAACTAATGGACATGTTAATTGAGTTTATAATGCATCTTGAGCTAATTTTAGGAAATGACTTTATAGCCAAGGATCAAGAGCTATGGTACTAAATTTTTAGTGAAAACATGGAGAAGAAATGTGGATGAAAGAAACATAAGTAGGTTTGAGGAGAAGAAAACTGCGTCATTTGAAACCCATTTTAAGGAAAACCTTCAATTTGAAAGTGTTATTATAGAATTCATAGATGATTTAATGAGTAATGCCAAGGAAGAAATGGACTTGGATATACAAGAGATGGATGATTTTACAAAGCTAGAATAGGAGGAGGAGGAATTTAAGAGTGAAGAACTTGCTTAGCAACCTCAAGATAGTTATATTTGAGACAACAATGTGAGGCTGAAAAAAATGAGTTTGATTTATTTTTTAATTACAACACCACTTATGAAAACATTTTTATCTCATGCATACCATTGAGGGGAGTTTATTTTGTAATGAGGAATAAGAGGTTCACGCTAGTGAAGGATAAAAAGTATGTTGGGTGTATGAAGGATATCCAATAACATATTATGAAAGAGGACAAGGAGGAGGAGTGGATCATATTAAAGTCTCAAAAGTGGAATCAAAGGAAAATAAGTTAAGCTAAAGGTTCATATGCAGCCATAGAGGTCTTAACCTACAACAACATGTAGTTTTGGGTGTGAGCAAGGGCTCACATTTTTGTTACCTTAGGAGTTTGATGTAGGGGCATCGTGATGGATAGTGACCACATTTATTTTTTCTAGAAATTTTTTAAGTTATAAAAAATTAACTATCACCTATTTTGGGGCACTCAACCAACCCACTCAACTGTGTTAATATCCAGCCAAGGAAGGAAAACAAGTTAGGTGAGTTTAAACCTCTACTTTGATCATTCCTTTGAGAGGGGCTATTAATTTTTTGCTCAAATTGCAGATTTTAGTGGGAAGGAAGGATGGGGACATTATTTTTTTGGTTGTTTGGGAATTTATGATGCTATCTTTTGGCACTCAAGAGAGGAAGGTAGATTTTTGAAGAAGATAGAGAGACTAACCAGGAGTTTTGGGGAGAAAGATTTTTTTGGGAGCATGTGTGTAGCAAAAAAAAATAGAGAACAAAATAATAAGATATGTGTAGTAGAACAAAGGTTTCTTCCCTCCAATTCAATGATTAATCTAGGCCCAAATTAAAGATTTGGAATAGATTTAAGGGTATTTTTGGTGGGTATGTGTGAGAAGACGAAAAAGGGAAAAAGAGAGCAGAAAAAAAAAAGGAAGTGAAAGTGAATTTTGAACAGGTTAGAGAAGAGATTGAGTGGGAATTTTTTGAAGAGGTTTTTTGAACCATGAGCGAGGCAGGAAGGGAAAAAAAATGAAAAACATAAGTGTTGTGACCTATTCGCAACATCACCCCATCACGGACGGGGACCCCCTTGAGTTCTGAGTTTTTGGTTGTGGTCTTGTTAAGAGATTCTTGTCTGGGCAACGCGGTTTGTGGGTGTCAATGGGATATATTGTAATCCATTTATTGCTTGAGGGATGTCGATGGTCTTCTCCTGCATTAAGTCATACCTGGGTCAGATGTAATTGAAAAATTGCCCAAATCTAAATTTTGATGGTGCCAATGCCTTCAAGGATGTGATCACGAGTGGTCAGCTTCATGAGCAAAGCTTGGATCGGAATATTGTCATGAGGAGTGAGTTAAGCGAAGAGGCTTGTTTCAACTTTGATCAAATTTCAAACATCGTGTGAGTTTAATGAACACTCAAGGACCACTTTGGCGCAAATTTGTTGTCGTCTTGCAAAGCCATGCATGAGGTATCTAAAAGTCCACTCAAAGATTAAAATGCCAAGTCAATCAATGAAAATGGAAATTCAAAGAGCCCATACCCATGTGCATCCTTTAAAACTTTTGTGGTTTGAATTTTGGTGATTAGAGCATCCAAAAGCCTGCTCCAACTCATGTGAGATTGGTTGGTAGAAGACTTGCAATGCATAGAATGCCCTAACTTTACATGGAGCACACTCATGTCAAATGCTCACACTAGCGGATGTTTTCAGTCACCCTGCACCACATTGAGATGTTCTTTTATTGCACAGCATGCCCGCTCCCCCCTAGATCTCCGCCTAAGCAGACTTTATTTACCTTCTAGCATTGTTGTTGATTTCCTAATCTCTTAGCAAGCTAAATGATTGCTTGAGCAGATTTTCATGATTTGTTGGGAACTCTACATGTTTTGAGTTAGTCTCTGGTGGGCTTGAGTGACCGTTTGCTCAGGGTGTTTGTTGCATAGCATGGTTATTAATGCCCCTTTCATGGATCTTCTAGGCATTGTATAAACATTCTATTCTTAGCATCACATCTGGTGTGAAGCATAACGTCCGCTCCAGGTTGATCATTTGGGCTCTTGGGAACGGTTAAATGTTTGGTGAGCATTTCTTGAATCATACAAGACACCCTTGTAAATACATGGAGGGATGGACTTTTAAGAGTCCACTGCAATTCTTGCATTGTGCACGTTGAAACGAAAAGACCACCGGGATGGAGATAAGTCTTAGGTTCACAAAATATACTTTTTGGCCAAATGTGGTGGGATTTCAAACATTCGCTCAGACCCGCTGTAATACCATCCCCTCTTTGGCAATCATGAAGATACTAATTGAAGGAATCATTGAACAATTTTGTGTAGAACGACTCTGTTCTATTTTTAGCATACAATTAAATAGGCACTGCACTCTTAAAAACACATGGATAGTGAATTAATTGGGATTCCTGGCAGGAGTTTTGAAATGCATATCTTTTGAGTATTGGCTCGTCCTATTTTTAGCCCCACGATTTAATTCAAGTAATGTCATTTATGAGGTAGAAGAGGTGGAGTGCACTGTTTATGCTGGCAAAATCTTTTAAACATTATTGAATGACAATGCCAACTTTCTGAGCATGCGTGGTATGCACTGTCCTCCAAAAAAGGTGATTTCATTGTGTGAGACGATAGGGATTCGAGGGTGTTTTATCATTTGTTCTAACAGTGAGCTTCGCCTCCTACATCAGTATTTAGAAACCCAACTACGTTCATGAGTTTTGTCTATAGGAGGGGATCCTTATGAGGTCTTTGTAAATAGGTGTTTGGACGTTAAACTGGTTAATATTACATAATCTACATTGTATGCTCAAAACTTCCTGAGTGCAGGGTTAAGAGTGTCTTCCTTGGCTGGATGTCTTTGAAAGTTTAAAAGGTCACCTTCTATTACTTGGAAATCGACCTCCCCTCCATTAAACACATGCAGGATTACAACATAAGATCATTGCAGGTCCATCAGGAGATCAGGTTCGACAAGAGAAAATAGGAGCTGAGTGTTTTAATGAGACATTTGGACATCTTATTCTCACAGGAATCGCGTTATTGTGTTTTTTAGTAGTGGGTGTTTGGATGGAAATGGGAGCGTAAGAAAGGAGTATGCTCATTGTGCATTTGGCAATGGTTGTATTCATGCTCAAATACAAATTGCCTATCAGGTTTTGACGTGGGTAGATTGGAGTTGCATTTGTTGATTGAGGTTCTTTAAGTATTGATCGAGTTTTATTTTTGCAAAGATTTGTATTTTTGGCCTTTCTCAAAATTGAACTGGGTGTTCTTAAATGGCATATTTTAAATCCTACATGTGTTGGATGATGTGATTTTATCTTTCTTCACCTTTTCTAAGCATTATTTTGATATGCTGATTCACAATATTTATGTAGGTAAGCGATGAGTACGAAGAGCAGATAGGCATTGATGAGGAGCGGTATAAAGGGAAGTTGTTCAAGTTCATGAGGAAGACTTCATATTAAGGAGAACCAGTGATGAGAATCCTGAAGGGAGAATGTCCAGTTCTGTACTTGCAAAAGTCATCCATTCCATGTGCCAGGCAAAGAGGGACATCCATCATGGAATCCACTTTAAAGAGTCATGAACAAAGGCATCTCCTACTTCCTGCAAGAATTAGAATGAATACATCCTACGCAAGAAGACAGGAAGATCAGAAGAGAAATGAGCAAGTTCATTCAACAGGACAATTGCATGATCAACAACAAGAAATTCAACAAAAATTCCCAAGTTTTCCAAGTTCGGAGCAGCCAAGTTCCAGAGGTGAAAATTTGAAGATTCAAAGACCACTTCCAAAAGACGACAAAATCTGGGAAAACATTATGAACAATATGAACACAAAGAAAATCAAACCAATTTGTTCGATGCTGAGGTGGTGTGTGCACAACATTGATCCAATCATAGTTTGCCACATCATCCATCTACATTTAATGATTCTAAAAATAGTAAATTTTGTAACAAACTGCCTTGTTGTCAAAATTTGGGCCATTGATTCTCGAATCAATCCTGGCCATTCATGTAATTTTGAGGCCTATAAAAGGGCCCATTTCTCTCATTTGTAGAGGGGGATTATCAGAAGGAGAGCAGGAATCAAGCAGTAGGAGTAGATGCTGTTAGAGTAGAGGTAGATTAGAGGGGACTTTTCGAAGTCATTGAAGACATATGAAATTGTTGTAAAAAAATACATTTCCAAAAATCAATATAAGCTCATTGTGTGTTTGCATGGTGATTTTGTTTGATTGAGGAATGTTAGCATGGTTTCTAATGTTCGAATATGATGGAGAGATGTTTCCAAGTAGAGTAGAAATAGATTAAAAGTACATTGATGTAGTGAATATATGTAAAGATATTTGATGAATTCTTCTAGTTCATACTTTTTATGATTTGTCATTGATAAGTCATTTTGCAAAGTTAGCCTGAACCACAATGTTTTAGTTCAGTTGTGGATGCTTGTTCAAGCTGCGCCAGCAGTGGGTGTTTGGATGGAGATTTGCAACATGAAAATCCTTGAGTTTCCTTAGAAGATTGCACCGACTTCGCGTAGTTGTTGGTTCTCATGGGGAAACAGAGTTTGGTTTTATTAGGAGTTTGTCTATCTCAACATGTTTCATTATCTCTTTGTCCTTAGAGTAGATTTCCTAAACCCTTGTCTTTTTGTATTCTCTTTTCATAGTTGGTTTGTAGAGTTCCACTTCACAAGAAGGAGAATAACATATTTCATTGGAATAAGGAGTCAATCTAGCATAAGTCCCTTTGTGAGTTTCAGCAAAATCACATCAACTACTGAGTCTATCCTATCCATTGCAAGTCAAGACCTGACATATCATGAACCTTGGAGTTGTCTCATTGGATCACATTATTTAGCCTTTGAGAGACTTTGTTCAAGAGAGGAGAGAATACCTCAGTATTTTATTCTAAGTTTGCATGTGGATAAAAAACACATCAACAGAATTAGCGCTAGAATGAGGGTGAGAACAACGAACTGCTCTATTTGTTCCAAGTATACTAAAGACATTTTGGTGTTTTATCATTCATTGCTCTATCATTCGTCACTTTTATGCATGCCTCTCCTCATATTACTCGACATAATTTAGCAAGGAGGAGGCCAAAAGGAAAAATTTCTTACATCTCAACTCAGGATAAAAGGGCATGAACAAGGAATTGTGTTGCTTCTTTCACTCTGAGCACACAAATAAACTCTGAATTATGGAATTGGGACCAATTGAGCTTTCAAAGCCAAATTTGAGATTTGTTAGATCTCTTTTATGCCAAAAATAAAAAAAATATATAAAACTTGAAAAACCCAAAAAATTAAAAATTGAAAAATACCAAAAAATGAGGATGGATTTCTTAACATATGAGAAACAGTTTCATGGTTGTGGGCAGAAATATGATCATCCTCAAGATGATATTCTTCAGCTTTGGTGGAATTTGAATGCACAACTCTATCCTAAGAGTTTGGGTGACTTCGCATCAAGCAAGAGATGTAGAATTCATGATACCAATGGACATGAGGAACTGTATTGCCTAACTTTTCTATCAAGGATGGAATTAGCATTGCAAGAAAAAATTTCTTTCTCATAGGTACATGAGCCAATTGTTTCTACGAAGATGCTTCCCAAAGCCTTGTTTGATGAAAGAGAATTATTCATAAGTTTTAAGGAAATGATCAAGAAGAGACTAAGTACTAAGAAGGACCTACCCACAGAAGAAATCTTGATTCCAGGTGGTTGGTGCAAGATTCACAACACCATTCATTTAGAACTCATGTGTTCATCTTGTCAAGAAGTTGTTCATCAAGTAAAGGAAGAATTAAGGTTGGAAGAAGAATCCAAAGTGCAATTGAGATTAGACGACTTGTAGAGCAAATGTCTTTAGGAAATTAATTCACCACCCAAAGGAGAGGATGTTCCCATGTTATTCAATAGTGAAGATAGCACAAGTGAACTTGATAATCAAGTGGAAGGTCCATTTGCATACCTTCTTCCAAGTAAGAATGAACCTCCCGCTGAAGAAGTTGGAAAGGGAATAAAAGATGTTCAAACAAAGGTAATTGATGAACAAGATGTTGATTCCTCCATCAAAGAAGAAAGTGACTCGAGTTCATTACAAGAAGAAGAATTCCTTGCTGGATACTCATTCATGTTGCTAGAAAAGATCATTGAGAAGGAATTGCAAGAGGTTTCAAGAATCCTTGAAAGAGATGGTAATCATGAAGATATGCTACAAGCCATCATTCACAAGCCTGACAATCAAGTGCAATTCGAAGGTGCGCTCGACGCTCTCATAGATGAAGTACAACCAAAGTCATCCCAAAATGAACAAGTTGAAATGGAGGCCAAATATACAAAACAATTCAAATTGATGCTGGATCCGTTGCTGAAAATCTATGATGAATTAACAGGTGAAATGTTCCATTCTTCTAAATTTCTATTATTTTCACCTTTTTAGTTTGATACACCCACTATTGATTATAATGTTGATTTGCATGTTGCGGATGTGAGTGGGATGATTCATCACCAACTTTGACCTCCAGACATATTGGTAGGCGACAAACATAAATTTCCACTTGAGGATGAAGACCACTAGGTTGTACCTTTCCCTACTTCTAGTGATGAAGATTACGAATTTGAAGATCATGAATTTCCAAATTGTGAATGTGAAGAGTATGAATTTGATTATGGAAATTTTGGAAAAACAACTTGCATATGGATTAATCATGGTTTGAATGAGTCGCCGCAACTGCTGATTTTGTGCAAACTTTTTTCTGAATTCAATGATTGTGTTGTGAGAGAATTTTTCTCCGAATTCAAGGACAAATTGGCCAAAATCTGAACTATCACATGTGCCTTATTGTTGCTTTTCATTTTGAGAAATCATTCGAGGTCTTGTATATATCTGGGTCTTTTGAGTCATGTTTGCTCTTTGTACATAGCTTTCTTAGAGTAGGTTTTCCTTTCTGTTGCTTTCGAGTAGTTTGCCGTGTTTTGTTAGTCTTTAGTTTAGTTTGCTTTCCGTAGTTTAGGTTGTTGCTTTAGTTTAGGTTTGCTTTTGTGGGTTTCCTAATTGGTGAAGTGGGTGTTGTTATCCTTTAAACACATATAGCCTAATTTTTATCAAGTGTTAGTTCATTTCTTTGATAAATGTTCATGAAATTCTTTGGAATTTGAAGATGATTTTCTTTAACTTTATCAACTAGCTAAGATTTGTACTTGACTCAGAAAAGAATCATATATTGTGTCTTGACACCAACATCTTGATTATATGTTTAAAATGCCAAATCTTAATCTAATTATTAACCTCTTAGTTTTCCTTTGAGAAACTTGTGTCAGATGGATGGATTCATTGTGGACTCCATTGTTAGTGTTTGAATAGCATGTTGCTTGTTCTTGGAAGATAAATTGACTGTTTAGAAGGACTTGAACTGTTTTGAGATATTATATCTTTTCATGCTTTTAAAATCTAGAGGTACCTAAGTGAATCTTTATGATCTCACATTAAATGAAAAATCTAAAGGTCCACCTTTGCTGCCATCGTAAGTCCACACCCAACTAGCTGAATTATCACGTAGCGGTACTGCATTGTACTCTACCAAGCAAAAAGCATGTTGAAAATCAAAAGAAAAGAAAAAAGAAATGAAAAGAAAATCACAAATCACACACTATAACTTAGTTAGATGGACAATCGAGTAATCTTTACTGGGGCTATGGACGCTTGACCGACAGTAGGGCTCTGCTCGAGTGGAATTATGAGACAAACTAGTCGGGGCTATAGACGCTCGCTGGTAGCAGGGCCATGTCCAAGTAGCTCATGAGGTGTGTACTAATCATGTAACTTAATGCGGAGGAACTGAGGTGATCTTAGTTGCTGATGGATGGGAATGATATCATGTTGCACACACTTGGATCCTCAGGATGTGAATGGTTGTCCTAAGCTTTTGATTTTGACTCTTTGATCAAGTATGCATGTCTATTTGGCCTAATATGTGGATGTACTCAGGAATTTTGAAAATTTGATTCTTGTTTATCTTTGGAATGCTTGAGATTTTATTTTAATCACTGTTATGAAAATGCTTAAGTATCTTGATCCAATTTATGATTCTCCTTCCCTTTTGAGTGCATTTCCTAACTGGATGATGACTTTAAAGGTATCATCTAACATTTCTGGGTTTGGATTGGGTTTTTCTTTTTGAAATGTTTAGGAACATTTATTCGAATTGGCGCTAGATGTTGTGACCTATTCGCAACATCGCCCCATCATGGACGGGGACCCCCTTAAGTTCTGAGTTTTTGGTTATGGTCTTGTTCAGAGATTCTTGTCTGGGCAAGGCAGTTTGTGGGTGCCAATGGGATATATTGTAATCAATTTATTGCTTGAGAGATGCCAATGGTCTTCTCCTACGTTAAGTCATACCTGGGTCAGATGTAATTGGAAAATTGCCCAAATCTAAATTTTGATGGTGCCAATGCCTTCAAGGATGTGATCACGAGTGGTCAGCTTCATGAGGCTTGTTTCAATGTTGATCAAATTTCAAACATCATGTGAGTTTAATGAACACTCAAGGACAACTTTGGCACAAATTTGTTGTCCTCTTGCAAAGCCACGCATGAGCTATCTAAAAGTTCGCTCAAAGCTTAAAATGCCAAGTCAATCAATGAAAATGGAAATTCAAAGAGCCCCTGCCCATGCGCATCCCTTAAAACTTTTGTGGTTTGAATTTTGGTGATTAGAGCATCCAAAAGCCTACTCCAACTCATGTGAGATTGGTTGGTAGAAGACTTGCAATGCATAGAATGCCCTAACTTTACATGGAGTGCACTCATGTCAAATGCTCACACTGAGAGACGTTTTCAGTCACCCTGCACCACATTGAGATGTTCTTTTATTGCATAGCATGCCCGCTCCCCCCTAGATCTCCACCTAAGTAGACTTTATTTACCTTCTAGCATTACTATTGATTTCCTATTCTCTTAGCTAGCTAAATGACTACTTGAGCGTATTTTCATGATTTGTTGGGAACTCTACATGTTTTGAGTTAGTCTCCGGTGGGCTTGAGTGACCATTTGCTTAGGGTGTTTGTTGCATAGCGTGGTTATTAATGCCCCTTTGGTGGATCTTCTAGGCATCACATAAACATTCTATTCTTAGCATCACGTCTGGTGTGAAGCATAACATCTGCTCCAGGTTGATCGTTTGGGCTCTTGGCAATGGTTAAATGCTTGGTGAGCATTTCTCAAATCATACAAGACACCCTTGTAAATACATGGAGGGACGGACTTTTAAGAGTCCACTGCAATTCTTGCATTGTGCACGTTGAAATGAAAAGTCCACCGGGATGGAGATAAGTCTTAGGTTTGTAAAATATACGTTTTGGACAAATGTGGTGGGATCTCAAACATTCGCTCAGACCCACTATAATACCGTCACCTCTTTAGCAATCATGAAGATACTAATTGAAGGAATCATTGAACAATTTTGTGCAGAACGACTCTGTTCTATTCTTAGCATACAATTAAACACGCACTGCACTCTTAAAAATGCATGGATAGTGAATTAATTGGGATTCCTGGCAGGAGTTTTGAAATGCATATCTTTTGAGTATTGGCTCGTCCTATTTTTAGCCCCAGGATTTAATTCAAGTAATGTCATTTATGAGGTAGAAGAGGTGGAGCGCACTGTTTATGCTGGCAAAATCTTTTGAACATTATTGAATGACAGTGCCAACTTTCTGAGCATGCATGGTATGCACTGTCCTCCAAAAAAGGTGATTTCACTGTGTGAGATGATAGGGATTCGAGGGTGTTTTATCATTTGTTCTAACAGTGAGCTTCACCTCCTGCATCAGTATTTAGAAACCCAACTATGTTCATGAGTTTTGTCTGCAGGAGGGGATCCTTATGAGGTCTTTCTAAATAGGTGCTTGGACGTTAAACTGGTTAATATTACATAATTTGCTTTGTATGCTCAAAACTTCCTGAGTGCAAGTTTAAGAGTGTCTTCCTTGGTTAGATGTCTTTGAAAGTTTAAAAGGTCACCTTCTATTACTTGGAAATTGACCTCCCCTCCATTAAACACATGCAGGATTACAACATAAGATCATTACAGGTCCATTAGGAGATCAGATCTGACAAGGGCAAATAGGAGCTGAGTGTTTTAATGAGACATTTGGACATCTTATTCTCACAGGAATCGCGTTATTGTGTTTTTTAGCAGTGGGTGTTTGGATGAGAATGGGAGCGTAAGAAAGGAGTATGCTCATTGTGCATTTGGCAATGGTTGTATTCATGCTCAAATATAAATTGCCTGTCAGGTTTTGACATGGGCAGATTAGAGTTGCATTTGTTGATTGAGGTTCTTTAAGTATTGATTGAGTTTTATTTTCGCAAAGATTTGTATTTTTGGCCTTTCTTGAAATTGAACTGGGTGTTTTTAAATGGCATATTTTTAATCCCGCATGTGTTGGATGATGTGATTTTATCTTTTTGCACCTTTTTTAAGCATTATTTCGATATGCTGATTCACGATATTTATGTAGGTAAGCGATGAGCGCGAAGGGCAGATAGGCATTGATGAGGAGCGGTATAAAGGGAAGTTGTTCAAGTTCATGAGAAAGACTTCATATTAAGGAGAACCAGTGATGAGAATCCTAAAGGGAGAAGGTCCAGTTCTGCGCTTTCAAAAGTCATCCATTCCATGTACTAGGTAAAGAGGGACATCCATCATGGAATCCACTTTAAAGAGTCATGAACAAAGGCATCTCCTACTTCCTACAAGAATCAGAATGAATACATCCTACGCAAGAAGATAGGAAGATCAGAAGACAAATGAGCAAGTTCATTCAACAAAACAATTGCATGATCAACAACAAGAAATTCAACAAAAATTCCCAAGTTCAAAGCAGCCAAGTTCCAGAGGTGAAAATTTGAAGATTCGAAGACTACTTCCAAAAGATGACAAAATCTGGGAAAACATTCTAAACAATATGAACACGAAGAAAATCAAACCAGTTTGTTCGATGCTAAGGTGGTACGTGCACAACATTGATCCAATCATAGTTTGCCACATCATCCATCTACATTCAATGATTCTAAAAATAGTAAATTTTGTAACAAACTGCCTTGTTGTCAAAATCTGGGCCATTGATTCTTGAATCAATCCTGGCCATTCATGTAATTTTGAGGCCTATAAAAGGGCCCATTTCTCTCATTTGTAGAGGGGGATTATCAGAGGGAGAGCAAGAATCAAGTAGTAGGAGTAGATGCTATTAGAGTAGAGGTAGATTAGAGGGGACTTTTCAAAGTCATTGAAGACATATGAAATTGTTGTAAAAAATACATTTCCAATAATCAATACAAGCTCATTGTTGGTTCGCATGGTGATTTTGTTTGACTGAGGAATGTTAACATGGCTTCTAATGTTTGAATATGATGGAGAGATGTTTCCAAGTAGAGTAGAAATTGATTAAAAGGGCATTGATGTAGTGAATATATGTAAAAATATTTGATGAATTCTTCTGGTTCATACTTTTTATGATTTGTCACTGATAAGTCATTTTGCAAAGTTAGCCTGAACCACAATGTTTTAGTTTAGTTGTGGATGCTCGTTCAAGCTGCGCCAGCAGTGGGTGTTTGGATGGAGATTTGCAACATGAAAATCCTTGAGTTTCCTTAGAAGATTGCACCGACTTTGCGTAGTTGTTGGTTCTCATGGTGAAACGAAGTTTGGTTTCATTAGGAGTTTGTCTATCTCAACATGTTTCATTATCTCTTTGTCCTTAGAGTAGATTTCCTAAACCCTTGTCTTTTTGTATTCTCTTTTCATAGTTGGTTTGTAGAGTTCCACTTCACAAGAAGGAGAATAACGTATTTCATTGGAATAAGGAGTCAATTCAGTGTAAGTCCCTTTTTGAGTTTCAGCAAAATCACATCAACTACTGAGTCTATCCTATCCATTGCAAGTCAAGACCTGACATATCATGAACCTTGGAGTTGTCTCATTGGATCACATTGTTTAGCTTTTGAGAGACTTTGTTCAAGAGAGGGTAGAATACCTCGGTATTTTATTCTGAGTTTGCATGTGCATAAAAAACACATCAACAATAAGGAAGTGGGAAAAGAGGAAAAAGATGAAGGGAAGTGTATGAAAGGAAAGATAGAAAATTGTGCAGGCTGAGCAACAAGAAAATAAAAGAAAGAGATTAGAGAATGAATCTATGAAAAGGGAAGAACAATGAACAACAATTAGGCTATTTTAGAAGGTGTAAACAACAAGATAAATAAGTTTGAAGAGTTCAAGTGAGTGTATATATTGTGAGAATCCATCCCTTGCCATAAGAAGCCACTAGTGTTCATGTTTGAAAACAAGGGAGGTGTTATTAGTTGTACATGTTATAATGCAATCAATATAATGAGGAACACATTTTAAATGTTTCTCTTTATTTTATTTTCCTATATATGTTGTTTGGGACTTATTCCCTGATTTTGGGATTTGATTTAGATGGGCCGGTTTATTTATTTTGGATAATGTGTGCACATGTGTATGTTTGTGTGCGATGACTTAACCTGCAACAATAAGTCAAAGTGTGTAGGTCTGTTTTAGATCATCTGTAGCAACAACAACAAGAAAAGCTTGGGAGTAGAAATAACCTATAGAAAAGGTATTGATTGTTTTAAGTCAACTACAACCGCTATTGTGTTGGGTGTAGGCCATAGAAGTGGTGTTGAGTTGCTACAGGACTACCTGTAGTAGCGTAGGAATAGAGTGTCATTAGGGATATGCACAAAATGGATATATCAAAACAAAATGATTTAGAAATTTTCAAGCAAATGCAGTCGACCGGTGTAAAACCAACGCCAAGACTTGAACCAGCATCCTCCTTACGTGGGTTATAATGGTGGTTTTGGAACAAGGTATGCACATCTATTGAAGCATAATTTTAAGTGGATTTGTTATCAATCAAGTAGTTTTAAATTCAACTCGACCCTAAGACTCAAGGTACTTCAATAATAAAACAAAGCATGACCAAATTTAGAATGCCCAATAGCCATTTACAGTACAAGGCTTGAACAGAAACACATAATCCAAATAACCATAAGAGTTGATTAAATTAAGTTTTCCAAGTAGAAGATTCTGCCTCTGGGAAAGAGATTTGGGTTTTAACAAGCCACATATTTCATATGAACACAAGGCTTGGGTAAATTTTAATTAATAGTTAAACTTTAAACAGCAATGCTAACCCATAACCCCTTATTAAATTTTAGTCATGGAGCAACTTTAATTGTACAAATCTGTTTATCCCTTTTTAGCTTTTCTATAGCTAGGGCTTGTATACAACCAATTAGGAAACTATGAAGATGTGATTTAAAGATTTCATTATATTTTGGTAATTCTTAAAACTAAAATAAAGGAAGGAAAACAATTCTCACAATGGACGAAATCACATACCTGGACAAGAGGAAAATAAAAGAATTACCATATAATGAAATCCGATGTCCATTGATACAATTCATGGTGCCCATAAAGAATAACACTCCATTTTATGGTAGCCAACTAAAATATATAAATATCATAACAATGATGCTCTTTTTTATGGTTTAGATTAGCACTATAGCATTCGAATAGAAAGTATTTGGTGCCCATTGGAGAAAACAAAAAACAACCAGGAAATGTTCCATTTGCCCTTTTTCCGCCCAAAATTAGTGTGTGTCCTCAGAAAGAAGAAGCCAAGCCTAAAAACAAGTTGAGGCATGCCAAGAGTGGAATCATAGACGAGATACATGAATGGATTTGCAATAAGCCACACTACCCGTTGCAGGCCCACCTACCCTCCTAAAATAATCCTGATCATGCCGCATTGAAGCATTTGCAAGCTGAATAAGAGCAAGACAACACAATAAAAATAAAAGATGCCATATGCTAAAGGTTAGAGCCTAATTCAATAACAATAATATCAGAAACTACCTCGCATCAAATAATACTAATAAAATGCCAAATCTGCATCATATGTAACTGGTTGAATCACAAGGGCACAAATGAGTAAATCTTATGTTTGACCATTTCATGAAGTTCCTAGAAAGAATATCCAAGTAAATTCTGTCAAATATTTTTGATAAAAAAAATTATCATATCTATAAAACTATTTTTTTTTTTTCATACATGAGAAAGGTTCAAGCTTATTCGAAAAAATAATATTTTCCAAGCAAATCTTGGATATTACTTTTATAAAGAAAACAATGTAAAATATTTCCATCATAAAAGGAGTTATAGCTTCTGATAATAAATTAGCTATAAGGCAATATGAGAAGTCATCATGGTTCATGTGAAAAATAATAAAAAGACATCTCAAGCATAGCATATAGGTCCAACCTTAAAGAGACAAATCTAAGGTCGATATTTCTTTAGAAATGAAACAATTTATGAAGACCCAAATTCTATATAGATAACTTAAGACACGCAAGTAAATCATTTCAATAGTTCTGTATTTCGATAATTAAGAAAGTGATTCAAAAATAGAAATATAATATTCTATCATAGATTGACTAAACAATTATCCAACCATCAGTAAGGCATAACACTCTCCCCCCTAAGAATAAACTTCCTCCTGGAAGTCCTCAAGGAAGAGAATAAAACAATGTTATCTATTTCTAACACATCAAATTAATAAGGTTCAAAAACAACAATAGTACAATACACTAATTTTTAAACATAACATTAAGTTACCAGATAATTCATTTCACAATATAAACATGTTCTTAAATGCTAACCATCAAGAATATTTTAATTTATCAAATTCATAGCCTGAACCATTTCTTTGTCATAACACTCAACAATCGCATATCACAAAAACTTATGTAATGTCCCCTTTTAGGATATTTCTGATTTCTTTACTTGCATACAATAAGATAACTATAAAGGGACATTAGAGATATTAAAGATCAATAAATTAAGATAATATTTAGTTCCTAGCATCATACATATTAAATTCATCTATCATTCATATTAAACTCATCTATAATAGCATAATTAATAATGAGAACAATACTACATAACATAAATAATGAGATCAAATCATCATAGCATAATCCACATTTAGTTCAATTTATAACACAATGCAGTATCAACAATATTCAATTCTTAATCCTTATTTCCTTTCTAATCCTCAACCTTGGATGGGGAATTACTTGTCTAGGGCACGCTAAAACCATCTCCATTCATTGGGGTGGAATTACTCCACCTCTCCCTAACAAACCTACCTAACCTAAGGTTGAAGGTAATAGAAATAACTAAGTATTAACTTGAACATACCTTGATATACTTCAACATACCAAATGATCACATTTATTCATAGCACATTCTGTGTTGGCTATGTCCAAGTCTCAATCCTTATTTCTCTTCTAATCCTCAACCTTGGATGGGGAATTAATTGTCTAGGGTGCGATGAAACCATCTCCATAGTGGAATTGAGATGGAATTACTCCACCTCTCCCTAACAAAACTTACCTACCCTATGGTTGGAGGTAATAGAAATAAATAGGCATTGAATTTGAACATACCACTACTTCAATGTGTTGTGAGTATAATCTATTGATGTTTTCTTATATATTTCATAGCAAATTTCAAAATGCTTATGATATTGTTGATAATCTTTAAATTATATCCATTTGTCATTATTTACCACATGGAATTCATCATAATAAACATAGGGTTAGAGACATCATACCAAGTATATTACTCTTGCCTGTGTCCTTGGATATCTAAGGATTATATTCCTTTCTTTGGTGTTGACTGTAGTATATAATTCAAATCAGATAATTATATATATATATTTCCCTTTGAATATATATCTCCTTCAAATCATAATATATTCCTTAATCTGTATATAAATTAGGTTATTCTTCTTATTTATTATTCACATATCTTACACTTCACTCTCTCCTTTCAAATCTACATATTCATACTCATATATCTACTAGTGTATATGATTTATCTTTATCAGTCCATACCTTTCTCAATCGCACTTCACCATATCTTTATATACCTTCTTGAGAGGAGGCGATTTAATGAGAAGACATCTATCTTCACAAAGGTAGGCAACTAGTTGTTTGTATGCACCTTTTCATAATTCTAATTCTATACTAATAATAGTTGATTCCTGCTCTTACAACGATAATCTCCTTTCACTAATTATAATCACTGCTCCTCATATAATGATCATTGTATTATTAATAAAAATCATTGTTTATCATATATCATGATTGCTGCCATATATATGGAATTAATTGATATATATTTCTTTGCTTATAATGTGGATGGTAATATTTGGATTTATATGTATCACTGCACCCAAATAATCTGTCATGGGTCCAATATAATCATTTGAAATCTTCTTTATACTAATTTCTCCCTTTTGGAAGTATGGTCAATGACCCAAATGAAGTCATTCCTTTTAATTGTGAATTGCTGCATTTTTCTTATTGGTCTTCCTTTCTCTAATCGCTCAATATGATGAGGTAAATATGGCCTTAGTAAATTTTTATATATATTAAATATTCAATTTCATATATATAGTTACGAAATTATGTTCACACCTAATTTAGTTAAACCTGAGTTGTAGTTGTCAAAAAAGGAATAAAAGTAAATTTTTGAATTGTATGATCAATCAGTGAATGTATGACATCTTGGAAAAAGACAAGCATAGATCATTTCTCAGTATAATCTGACAGTCCAATCAGGACTGTCAAACCATCCTAATAAGTGAATTTATGTGATGACAAGAGATCACATAGTCAACGAATGAGAGAAGCTATCTAACTAGTTTTACCTTTCAATTATGATATGATTGAATTATTCAAATATCACAATTCAGTGTGCAAGAAAGGTATTTATAAATTGTCATTTCATATTAGATTCAGTTTTTCTATCCTATGCATTTGATTCAAAAAAGTAAACATACATAAATCACTTGCATAAGGTAAAGTAACTGATCATATTCAAAGAAATGTTTAAATATGTCCCACACAAGCTATGGGAGTGACTAAACTGAGAAATGAAAATATGGTGCAAGCTATACATCTGAGGATAAAAGAGAAAGAAAGGAACATATGAGGAAAATGTATATCCATCATTGCCTTTTTATAGGTTGATCTTCTTGATTGGCTACTTGATATTCATGTCTTTATCTTTTTCTCTTGATCAGGACAGTGTACCTATAAAATTAGAGAAAAACACTGTTAGAAGCTCTGGATATGTAGATTCTTCATATGCTTTATCAACAGACATATAAAACTTGCAAACATTATGCATTTTATGGGGTTAGATCAAAATCAAACATGTGCAATAAATCAAATCATCATGAGAAAGATCAATCAACTTCAAGAGGTATGTTTTATGCTAACTTGTTTGTTCACTGTGCAGATATAGGAAAAGTAATGTTGCTGATTTGAAAACATTTAAGCATTTTGAGAAAATGTGGCTCCCACAAGGGTAGAGCCCACCATGCTTCCTTCTTATTCATTCAGGAAGGATATCAGATTACAATAAAAAGAATGCATCTTTCAAGCGATGTTATGTATTGGAACAGTCAACATTGCAAATGGCGTGAATTCATCATAATAGAAGTGAAGAGGAGCAGTTGCTCCTATAAACTATGCCCACTTCAGAAAATAGCTTGTTGAAATCAGATAGACATGATCAAAATGCTTCATCACATGCTACAGAATGAGTAGTGGTTTTACTCAAGAGTTTTGAATATACAAAGGACAAAATTGGAGTGATCAGAGGAATGGAGTACACTCATAGAAGGCATTTTTCTCATCTTCTTGTTAAGGTATACCTCATAGATAGAACAGTTGAATAATGAGACAACATATATGCCACATCATGTGTGAATCCATTTGGAATAGCAATGTTAAAGGAGATAGAACAATGTATCATTTTATCATAAGATATTATGCTCCTTGTGTCAAAAGAAATCACATCTTATCATGGTAAAAGGATAGTAAGAGAACAACTCCTATCAATGCAGTGAACATAAAGAACAATAGGTATGATAGTGGCAAGTATCTACCACCAAATAGCTTTATATTGTCATCATGAGCCCATAGTGAGATAAAACAACAACAAAGAGAAATTCCCCCTATAGGAGTATACATATTTGTTTCAGGAATTCATCAAAGGAGGAATATAGTTTACACAATCATATGCTTGATGCATAAGAAAGAGTAGCTATGTTCTAAAGAATAGTCATACTTTCTTGTTACAATTGTACTACAATATTCTTATGTCAATTGAAACAGCAATACAAAGCCATATCCAAAGCTTGAAATGGAACAACATAAAAGAAAGGTACAGTCATACAAAAAGCATGTGAAATAGCCATGCTAGAGTAATGAATAGAAATGACAAAATATATCCATGGACATTGAAGCTACAGGAGCAGTTTATACAAAGAAAGAGTTCATTATGTTCATATTATGCAAAAGGAGAAGAATGATAAAACTATATGCTGCTACATCAAAGGTTACAGAATGCAAAGATGAAGTAGATACAATATTTTAATTGATACCAGTTCTATCATGCATTTAGATACAAAAGAAAAAATAAACATAGAATGGAAAAGTTCTGTATATATTTGTTTTCTACATTTTCAAAATGGAGACGCCCAGTTTGTACTAGAATGTGACATTTTTTGAAAACCCTTATCACCATTTTGCATATTGAAGTTACAGTCAAAGGAATGATAAAGGAAGCCCAATACAGAGTAAGCCATATGGGGTTTTCACACGAAATGCAGATTTACAGGAAAAATATGCTCAGAACAAAGAAGAGTTGCACGCTATAGCTAAAGAAGGTGGTATTCTTTCAAAAGATGAAAACCCATGTTACATTTTCAAACCCTTGTTTTTTCTTGCCCGAAGAAGAAGGAAATGATGCAGAAAAGATACAATGTCATGGCCATAGCCAATAATGTAGTGTTTTCTTTCAAAAAAAAATGCTAACCCACTGTATTTTTTCAAAACCCTTGTATCTTTCTTTTCTATAGAAGAAAATTAAAGAAGATACATAAATATATAGTCATGGTTGTAGTAAGCAGGAGCCATTCCTTTAAGGAAAATCAAATACCCATGTCATTTTTTCTTGAAACCCTTGAATTTTTTTTATATATTCTACATAATGAAGTCAAAAGAAAGGAATATACAACAAGGCCATCGCCAAGGGAACCTTTTTCTTCAAAAATAGTAAAGACCTATATCACTTCTTGAAAACCCTTATCAGAAATGCATATACAGTCAAGAAAGGTGCAAGTGGTAAAGTCAAATAGAAAACTCACCTTATATTCTTGCAGGAAGGAGAAGCTACAAGCCACGAGTTTTGTTTCTTTGAAACCCCTTTGAAATACATGGAGATAAACACAAAAATGCAAAGAAATAAAGAAGCCATGGTGAGCAAATGAAATGAAAGAATCATAGAATGCTCAGAACGACAATATGGCTACGGCCAAAAGAAGACAAAATAACAAAAAAATCAAAGAAAATGGTTTAATTCTTTACTCAGAGAGCTCACCTTCCATTTTTTACTAGAGATGCAAAGAGGATTGACAAAAGAAGCCCGATATATCATAGAGGAGAATGACAATGCTTCAAACCCTAGCTGCTAGCCGAGAGTTGTAAAGGGAGAGCTCGACTAAATGAAGAGATCAAAATGACAAGTTTAGGGTTCAAGGTTTCTTTTTGGTCGATGGAAGTTTCTCTCACCTTTTTCTTTTGACTTCAACAAAATAAAAATCATTTACCTTATCCATGCTGTGGTCAAGACCTTAAAGTGTAATAGCCTAAGGATTATGCAAAGGGGCCCCGTGAGGCCGAATTCTTTTTGCCCTTTCATTTCTTTTCCTTTGCTAAGTCAAATGCAAATCATAACAAGGTAAGGTTTAAATACCTAAGTTGTCCCCTTTTTGTAATGATCAACTATACAAAGAAGGGTCTAAGTGCCTTATACAACATAGAGATCAAGTCGGAAGTTAAGATACCTTATGCATTGCAAAGATTCATGTGATATTGAAGTCAAACAAAAGAAATCATTTAAAGACATGATAGCAAAGGAGGTAAATGGGTAAGGTAAATGCAATAAGAAGACAAGTGATAGCAAGGTTTGGAGGAGTAATAAGGTAATATTGCACGTTAATTTAAAGAGTATGATTGTGTTTACATTTGGTAAATGCAATGGGAAATCAAAGGTAGTATAGTGATGCATGATGCATGGTGCATGGAGTGATAAGGTGGTATTTTTTTATACCTTGTTTGCATGTATGATGCAATAATGTATTTCTTCCTTTCTAATGGAGTAATAAGGTTGTATAAATGCATCTATCATTCTTTTGATAATGCATAATGTAAATTACATGTATTGACCTAAGTGATTGCATAGGAGACATAAGGAGAGGAAGATTCTTTATTTTTGCATTGATGATGACCAAATTTTCTTTTGGCAACATTGATAATGCAATCATGCAAAATTATGTAAGCCAAGATGGAGAGATAAGGTGTTATTTATTTTTATCCATTCTTGCATGATTTTACAACTATAAATAATGTAAATAAATAATAAAGTAATATCATGATAAATTACTTTATTATTTTGTCACAAGTCATAAATCATAGAAATTAGTCAAATTGAAGCTCATAATAGAGTAATCATGCAAATAATTACTTTATTCTTTGCCCACATCATTGACATATGAAAATCATGCAAAAATAGAGGAGTTGAGTTAATTGGAGACTTTGGGGCCTTTTTGCATGGTTTGGAGGACAAATTGGAGAGTTTTGGTCAAACACATAGAGAGGAGTAGTTTGGAGCTATTTTTGCTCATTTTGGGGCAGTTTTGGCCCTTAATTTTAGGGATTTCATTGTTTCCCCATGATCAAATTGGAGAGCTTATTTTTAGAGGTAGTTGACTACAATTGTTTTTTCTAGGCCTCTTAGAGAGAGCAAACTATATATTGTAAGGAAAACTTAATTTTTCCTAGTTCTTGCCTTTATTGCTCTTTACACTTTGAGAGAGAAAGAAGGTTTTGTAACTCATTATTGTAGATTTATAGAGATTATAGTAGGTTACAAGTTCTATACTTTGTTTTTATGCAGTTATTTCCTTTATTTTTTAGTGTGATGAAGTATCTACCTTTCTATTAATGTAGCTTTTATGAGTGATTTGATAAGATTTTATTGTGTTTTGCATCAGAACCTTTAAAATCAGTCTCATTTGTACTTACATGTGTTAGATACCATTGAAAATCACCAGTCTTATGTTGTACAATTGGAAAACCTTTCTTTTATGTTGTAGAAAACCCCTTTTACTTCAAACAGAAATATTTTCCAGCCTTCCTTAAAAACATTTTTGTGATCAATTTGCTAAAAGTGGTTTGTGTGGATAGATTTTTTGAGATCTATTGTGAGTTAGATTGCCAAGTTTTCATCATTACTAGGTGCATCACCATACTTTTACAGTTTTATTTTCTTTTAGAAAGATCTTTTTACCACTTTTCCACATCAAAGTCATAGATCCAATTGAATATTTTAAGGGAACCAACCCATAATCTAGAGGTTCAAACTTGACATTGGTCACCCACAGCCTGAGTTTGATCTAATGTTACATAGGATTGCTGAGTTTCACAACTCCACGTAATGGGTACAATCATGCATGTCAATAGTTTTTGGCATGCCCGGTGGGACATTTGAGCTGATTTTTAGTTCAAAAAAAAATTATTTATGATGTTTTGGAATGATGAGCATAGTTTACATCCTTTTAGAGGTTTATTTTCAAGTACCTGATGACTCTTATTTTTGGTTTAACAAATCAGATCTTGCAGCTTATGAAAAAGTAACAAACAAGGTCAAATAAGGATCTGGAAAGGAAGCACATTCATTTATCTCCATCAAAAAGGAGAGTAAAGGCAGACAGAGTGATAAAACTAACAAATACAGCTATACCAAATCTGCCAAATACACAGCCAGAATTTGTTTCTCATCAAAATCCTTTGTTTACAAGTTCATCATCAGTATCTCATATTTCTCCACCAACAAGCCCAAGAGAACAAGTGCCTATCTTCCAAGAGGAACCTATTTTTCAAGAGCTTGAGGAAGAGAAACCTATTTTTACAAGTTGAAAGAGAAGAGCCTGTTCTCGAGGAGATGCTTATAGTACAAATACCAATACAAGTACATGTACAAGTACCAATACAAATACTAGTTATTTAGATGGCGGCAACTAGAGGAGGAAGAGGAAATCTGCCACCACCAAGAAATCAGACATTTGTTAACTTTAATGGGGGCAGCCCATTAAATCAAAGGCAACATGATGCAATACCAGTAGATGCACTGAAAAGTCTACCTAGTTTCAACAGTGAAGATGGAACCACACTGATAGAACACATCAAAGATGTAGCATCATTATGTGCTATTCATCATATTATAGAAGAGAATATAGCAATCAGGCTATTAGAAGCATCTTTCAAAGGTAAATCTCTTCAATGGTTTAGAGGTCTAAAAGTTAATTCTATTACATCATGAGATGAATTAGGAGCTGCTTTGAATAGACAATTTCAAGATAAATCTAATCATCTATCACTTGTTGAGTAAATGACCACTATCAAAAGAGCTCCACAAGAGCAAATGTTAGACTTTAATTTTAGATTTCAAAGGACATGGAATAGAATTTTAGAAATGGTAAAACCTTCACCTGAACATGCATTTTTATATTACTTAAGAGCATTGAATAGCGATCTTGTTGTCATGATTCAGTCAATGGGTGGAGTTACTTTACCAGGTGCATTTGATAATACTATTAGAGTAGAAAATAGTGTAATACAAGCTGGTAAAATTGCACCAAGGCCTCCTATGCCCATATTTCCTGACATTCAGCCCTCAATACCAATAGCAGTACCTCCTATTGCATCAATTCCTGCTATGCCAGCCTTTGGCTATCAAAACACTATAAAAAATATTGCTGATCCAATTCTTTCTGATATTCAAGAGCTTAAGGGTAATCAACAAAACATAGAAAAGCTATTGCATACTGTCAGTAATGACTTAATAAGCCTGAAAATTCAAGAAAATCAGAATAATAGACCATACCAAGCCCCATATCAGGCAAATAGGCCTCCTTATTAGGTAGGTTACCAAGGACAAAGAAGAAACTACAATAACATACCAAATCAATAGTATAATCCTGATACTATTAGGTCATCAAAAGAGCTTGTGCCTATGCACAATAATATGATTCAGGATTATGCATGGTGTTATCCATGTAATCAGCCTCATAACCAAGCTACTTGCATGAATAGTGTGGTTACTCAAGCACTCATGGTACAAAATAATTATGTTGATGCTAAAAATACAAGTGATCCTAATGATCAGCTAGATGCTTAGACTCCACATAGTAATCCTGATGTTGCTCTAATGAACTAGAAAGCTAATGAGTTTTGTGGTGTAAATCAATCACTAGGTAATAAATAGTCTTTTACTAATATTACAGCTAATACCAGGTCAAAAAAGAGGGTTGTTGACTTACAGCAGGAAGCTAATATCAATAAACAACAAGCTGAAAAAGTACAATAGCAAGTTGATAAAGGGAAAAGTACAGTTTCTGCAGCTCAACAAGGTCAAAATCAAGCTTCTACTTCTCAAGATATTCATATTTTGCTGAGAGGACAACAAACAGGTGATAAAAGATAGCCAGAAGTTCAAAAACAACCAAGTAAAGATCAATCGGATGCTACTGTCCCCAAAGTACAACAAAAGGTTAGTGGTCCTTCTTTTAATATTTTGGATCATATGAAGAAAGCCAATGTTAGCATGTCCATATTAGATGCTTTACATATCCCTGGTCAAAAAGATTTATTACAAGATACCTTAGCTAAGTTGTCTTTACTAAGTGAAGCTCAAACAACTTAGCCTCAGGTTATGCTTACCAATGAAGCACAAAATAACAATGAGTAGCCAAAATAAGTGATCAAAACACCACCTTTTTATGTTACCTTGATAGTTGGTCATGATTTACTGCATAACTGTATGATAGACCCAGGAGCTAGTAGCTCAGTAATGCCAAAACAACTAGCTAATAAACTTGGTTTGAAATATGAGCCTATTGTAAGAGTTGTGCAATTAGATGGTACTAAAATCAACACAATTGGGATATTCAAGAATCTAGGTCTTACATTACATGCATGCCCCAATTTTGTAATACATCAGGATATTCATGTTATTGATCTACAACCCAATTTTGCCATTTGTTTATATAGGGATTTAACAGCAAAGCTAGGAGCTTATTTATCTTCTGATTGGACCCATCTATTTTTTAGAATCAGCTATGGAACTAAGGTTACCATAAAATCATAGCCATTAGCAAATGACCTCCTTGAACCATATAAACCTAATTTAATAAATGCCAATCTTTCAGTTTTTGATCAAAAAGATCTACCTACTGTCCAAGACCCAAATACACCTTTAAAGGGCATACCTAATCTAGTTTTGGACTAGTGGGTAGTAGAAAATCATGAAATAGATCCCTTTTATCAAATGGATGAAGTAGGTCATCGTGTGTATATGATCCAAGAGAAAGATGCAGTTATTCCAAATTCACTAAAAGGAGAAAATCAGCAAGTTGTACAATCTAAAAATGATGTTTGGCAACTTTATTTTGATGGCTCCAGAAGTAAAGTTGGTGCTGGTGGAGGAGCTGTTCTAGTTTCTCCTACAGGTGAGAGGTCTTATTCATCTTTCCGTTTTGCTTTCAATTGTTCTAATAATTCAACTGAGTAGGAATCTCTAGTTCATGGATTGGAATGGGCTAAAAAAAGGAATATTAAATGCCTTAAAGTCTTTGGAGATAGTGAATTAGTAGTAAAACAAGTCAAAAAATATTGCTGCTACAAAGAATGATTTGTTGAAATTGTATAAACGTAGAGTTTGGGATATGATAGAAGAATTTGATGCATTTAATCTTATATCTATACCTAGAACTGATAATAAATAGGCTAATAAACTAGCTTCCATTGGAGATGAGTATGATATTCTAGTAGAAATGAAAAAATGTTCATACTCCTCTTTATGTCAAAATTGTTGTTAGACCATTAGTGCCAGACAATGATACAAGTTGGCAGGTCTTTGACAGTGTTGTGCAAATTCTTAATTTTCTGATGGAGGAAGCTGAGTTTTCTACAGGAAATCAACATAAATTACTGTAGCAATATGATGATCAGATACTATAGTTAAAATCAAATAAATATCCTAAGGATTTGGTAACCTTAGACTCAATATTTAATACTGATGATCAGGTAAGAAGAGACAAGGCTAGCTTATTAGTTAAATAGGAACATTATGAGCCTATTGAGATATTTAAAGATAAGTTACTTAAACTTGGAAAGGTGTGTACAAAAGAAGAACATCAAGCATTTATTCAGCTTTGTCAGGAGTTCAGTGATGTGTTTGCCTGGGAGTATGGGGATCTAAAGGGTTTTAACCCTGAGCTAGCTCAACATACTATTAAGCTCGAACCCAAGGAAAAACTAGTTAGACAGAAGTAAAGACCACTCAACCCAAAGATGGAAGTGGTCATGAAGACTAAATTAAACATGCTGATAGAAGCTAAATTAATCTTTCTGATTAAGCATACATCTTGGGTTTCTAACTTAGTTCCTGTTAGAAAAAATAATGAAGAAATCAGATTATGTGTTGATTTTCATGATTTAAATAGACCATCTTTGAAAGATCATTATCCTCTGCCATGCATGGAGCAAATCTTACAAGTTGTTTTAGGATCACAAAGATTCTCTTTGTTGGATGGTTATTCAAGTTATAATCGGATTCAAGTTAAAGAAGAAGATTAGTATAAGACTACTTTCACTACTAAATGGGGTACAATGGCCTATAGAAAGATGCCATTTGGATTATCTAATGCAGGTGCAACATTCTAGAAAGCTATCGATATGGCCTTCCAAGGTTCTATAAATAAATTTGTACATGTGTATTTAGATGATGTAACTGTATTTTTTAAGAAAGCTGAAGATCACTTTCATCATTTGAGACTGATTTTTGAAAGATGTAGAGAGTTTGGGGTTTCACTCAATCCAAAAAAAGAGTATTTTTTCAGTTCATGAAGGGAAACTTTTAGGACACATAGTGTCAAAAGATGGGATATCAATTGATCTAGAAAGAATCTTTGCCATACTGGCATTACCACTTCCTACCTATAAGAAAGGCCTACAAAGCTTTCTGGGAAGAATTAATTTTGTAAGAAGGTTTATACCAAATATTGCAGTGCACTTTTACAACCTCTTACAACTATGTTGAAAAAGAATATTCCTTTTAGTTGCACAAAGGAAGGAAAATAGAGTTTTGAAGAAATAAAAGAGGTTCTTGTTGCTGCGCCAACACTAATCAATCCAAATTTTGACAAAGATTTTATTTTATATGCATTTGGTAGTGTTGATACTATATCATCTATGCTTTGTCAGCAAAATGAGAAAAGATTGGAATAGCCTACGACTTTCTTTAGCCAAATTCTGCATGATTATGAGGTAAGATATTCTTTTGTTGAAAACATGTATTAGCTATTATTAGAAGCCTTAAAAATTTTAAACACATTATTTCAAACATAGAATACAATTAATGGTTGCCCATCCGATAGTAAAAGAATTCTTGCTTAGTAAAGATCTAAATGATAAGAGAGCATGATGGATAGCAAAGGTTATGGAGTATGACATCCAAATTAAAGTTACCAAGCTAGTCCAAGGCAAAGGATTATGTGAACAACTTGCAGATCATGAACAAAACAACAATAAACTTTAAGGAGAAGCTGAGACAGTGCTCCAGAATGAAGAAATGGCTGTTGTCTCAGATTCCCTTGTAAGTTGGGTGCAGAATATGATCCATTATCTACATACTGGAGATTGTCCTCAAGGTTTAGACAGATCAAACAAAAGGTACAATAGATTGCAAGCAATTCCTTATGTTGTGATAGATGGAATCTTGTACAAAAGATTTTAATGGTGTTTTACTAAGGTGTGTACAACCAGATCAAAGTCAAAAGATTCTAGAAGAGTTTCATGATGGACCTTCTAGAGGTCACTTTGCAGCAAGAACAACAACTCTGGTTATTATTGGCCTGAAATGTTTAAGGATGCACATGATTGGGTAAAGAAATGTAAATAGAAGCTTGTAGTAATGCCTTTGCATCCAATTCAGGTGCAGTAGCCATTTGGCAAGTGGGTTTGGATTTCATTGGTCCTATTAAATCACCATCCAATCAAGGATATAAGTGGATACTAACTACAACAAACTATTTTACCAAGTGGACTGAAGCGGTTGCATTAAAAGAAGCTAATGGAACTTTTGTTCTAAATTTCTATCAAGATCTAGTATCTAGGTTTGGTACCCTTGATTCAATTATTTCTGATAATGCTTTAGTATTTATTGGTTTAAGAGTTTCTGATTGGTCTGTGAAGAATAACATATTTTTGAATACTTCATCAAATTATTACTCTCAAGGTAATGGACAAGAAGAATCAACTAACAAAAATCTGATTAAGATCATAAAGAAAATAGTTGATGAAAATTAGAGATCTTGGCATGACAAATTGAAGTTATCCCTATGGGATGATAGGATAACTCCTAAAAGAGCAAAAGGTAATTCACCTTATGTTCTAACTTATGGCAAAGAGGCCAAACTACCATTTTTAGTTGAGTTACCAACTTTGAGCTACATAAAAGAGCTTGAATTATTGGAAGAACAACCAATGGAGGTGAGACTTGCATAGTTGATAGAGCTGGAAGAGATCAAAAAAGAGGCCTTAAAGACTTGAAAAATACATGAGGCTCAAATGAAGAGGACATTTGATAGAAAGGTAGTGCCAAGAATCTTTAAAGAAGGAGACTTGGTCTTCAAATGGAATGAATTAAAGAGCATACTTGGTCAACACACAAAATTTGATGCCATATGGGATGGCCCATACATCATTATAGAATGTAAGAAACACAATGCATTTCAGTTTGCTAAGTTAGATGGAGAGGTGTTGCCAGTCCCTGTCAATGGGATTCACCTCAAGTTATGTTATTAGAAAAGCAACTTTTTGCTGCAAATAAGTGCTTTTACACATTAAATTTTAGTTTTGTTTTGTTTTCCAAGAAGTGCACATGCACATTTTGTTGGCCATGTCTTAAATAGGTCAGAATAGTTTCAGTTTTAGTTTTGTTTTGCTACTATAGTTTTCTATCAGTTTGAGTTTCATAAGGTTTTTCAAAGTTTCAGGCAGAAAAAGACTCATGTGCCCAATGGAATTGCAATGCTACTGGTTCTGAATTGTTTAGCAAGCAAACATCCCTAAGAGGTTTCCATAAATGTTACTAAATTATGTTCACACCTAATTTAGTTAGACCTGAGTTGCAGTTGTCACAAAAGGAATAAAAGAAAACTTTTAAATTGTATGATCAATCAGTGAATGTATGACATCTTAGCAAAAGACAAGCAAAGATCATTTGTCAGGATAATCTAATAGTCCAATCAGGACTATCAAACCATCCTGACAAGTGAAGTTATCTGATGACAAGAGATCACACAGTTAATGAATGATATGAGGTATCTAACTGGTTTTACCTTTCAGTTATGATATGATTGAATTATTCAAATGTCAGAATTCAGTGTGAAAGAAAGGTATTTATAAACTATCATTTCATATCATGTTTTGAACATATGTTTCATATTAGATTAAGTTATTCTGTCCTATGCATTTGATTCAAAAAAGTGAACATACATAAATCAATTGCATAAGGTAAAGTAATTGATCATATTTAATCCATGTAACGGGTGCAATCCTGCACATCAACATACATACATACATATATATAATAGTCCTGACAACTGCGGGGGGGGGGGGTGAATCAGTTGTCCCTAAGTTTTAATCCTTTTTATGAACCTTTTAAATCTTCTTTGTAATCAGATTAATGATAAAAACATTTAACCATAAATCAACATATGAGCAGAAACAACATGAACACACAACACCAGAATTTTGATGTGGAAAACTAGGTTAAGGGAAAAACCATGGTGGGGGTTAACACACAAAAATGCATACCTTGTTAAAAGTACGTAAGAAAATAGAAGGCACATTCCTTTGGGCACATTGCCTAGAGCTCACTGCTCAAGAAGAGGCTCACTGCCTATAAGAAATTATGATTTATACAAAAATAATGAACTGAGAAATAGCATCTACATTCATGCCTGAATTAGTCCCTTTGAAGGCTTAAGACTTTTGCTCTTATCTTTAAATTCTTGTTCACAGATTCTTTGCTCTATAATCCCTTCGCTCTGCTTCTTCTCTGCTCTGCTTTTGATCCCTTCTTCGGATTTAATTCATTGCGTACAAGGATACTTTTCAACAACTCTTCAACAAGTATATATATGCTTCATCAACCTTGGAATGATCAACAAGGTCAGCTAAACTTGACGCAGATCATCACATTGTTAGCCAAACACAACTGAGACTTGAATCTTCTTCTATAACCACTCCATGTTTCATAAAAATGCTCTTAGATCATCCGCAACATGCTAGGAACATTCGATCGGCCAAGAATGGGAAGAACATCAATCTCAAAGAAGAAATCTTCAATCAACAAGATCAAACTTCAGTACGGACCTCCAACATAGTAGCCACATGATCCAGAGACCTCCACAAGCACATTGAAATCACCAATAATATTCATTCTAAACCAAATTACCAGAATCATTTGTATCTTCCTCTAGAACCTCAAGAACACTATCTACCATGACTATCAAACTAGAAGGATAGCTTGTTTACCTGCAAACCACAAACCACTAGAGTTCATGATATACAATGACTTCCCAAACATGCCTTCAGATCCACAGATCACAATTTTATGTTATCAGAGCAATCCGGACCTCTTTCTTGTCACTCTGTCTTTCCTGAGTATTGCAGGAACTAGTTCTACTCAGATGGACATAACTCCTTCAAATCTTCATGTGGACTTCTCAAATCTAAACTAGAGCAACCTCTGACAATTCTCTACACAGCTATATGGTCCGTAAGTATTGATTGTTATTAATTTTCTCAATATTCTCAACAATCCGGTCTTCTATACAGACAACAATAGTTGACACTAATGACAACATCACTTAGGCACAAATTTGCAACAATATATATATAATTTAATATTTATATTTATATTATTAATAATTATAATATAATAATATATATCTTGTTATAAATATATTATATATTATATTTGAATTATATTAAAAATATTTAGATAACAGTATCATTTAATATTATTTATTCAAATAGACTAATGCCACATTTCATGAAAGTAACTTCTCTGTCCTTTATCATGATATTTTAATCCTTAATTTATATAATACGTTAACATCAAGACATCACAACTTAACTCCACATGTACCACATCATTTAAAATGGAGGTCCATTTTCCTCATATACCTCTCATAGGTATAACATACACGATGACAACCATACTCACAGGTATCAAATGAAAGGAAGCAAGGTACGTGGAATAGTTTCCTACACCGAAATAATTATGGGATAGTTATGCAAATTTTAAATCTTTATAGTTAACATAAACGAAGATACACAAACATAAATAATATCAGCAATACCACAACACAAGTTCTATGTGGGGAAAATCTTTTTAGGTTAAAACACCACACTCCAAAACACAACCCAAGGTAATTCAATAATAAAATAATGGTTACAGTACAATTATAGAGCCAAGATCTTCCATCATTTCATGAACACATAGTATCTAGAGTAATTATGGTAGCATAACAACACATGCAAATTAACCATACAAACTACTCAAACAAGCACCTTATTTATAGAGAGATACAAGCATGGAAGAAGCTTCTAGAGCAAGAAACAAGAGATGGCTGTCCAAATCCATATGACACACTTTTCAAACATGTGTTTGACTCCCATGAAACTTTTACAATATTCCCTTACACCTCTTACAACCCTCCATACTTGGGCGCCCTAAATTTTCCCAAAATAGGTATGATAAATACTCTTACACCGTCATAAAATCTATCATATATGACACCACTTACAACTTAACAGAATATGTCATAACTAACTATTAATAGAGATTCTCTTCAAACTTGTCATATGCCAAACTTGGGCACCTGAAAATGGGCTAAGTCAAAGATGCCTCTTACAGTGTCATACATGCAAATGACACTTGTCTCACCTCTTCTTTTCCAGCTCTTACAATGTCATAGAATCTATCATAGTTATTATGTGTCATAAACCTATTACAACACCTAAAAGATGCCGACACGTGGAAAAATACCTCTACCAAAAAATGGGACGCCGACCTCCTCATATAAGGACAAAAATACATCTAGTCACCTTCCATGTAGGATGACAGTTCACTATGCAAACTTCAACAAAGTGAAAAAATAAGATTTACATAGAAAATTACAATATTACAAAAAAATTTAATAAATACAACATTAGAAACTTGCAAAGGTTGAGACACCTTAATTCCAACATTCTCCCACTTGTTGAACACCTTTCAAGAGCTAATAGATAATCGTGGACTAATTTCTAGGCACCAAAAGACCCATACACTTCGAACACCATCTGAAGTTCTCCATGCTCACAAGCCTTCTCAATGAATCTACAACATTCACCAAAGTGTCAAATTTTTCCAAATTCACCTTCCCATCCTCTACCATATCATGAACAAAATAGTACTAGATATCAATATGCTTTGTCCTTGCATGGAAAGTAGGATTCTTCGCCAAAGATATGACACTCTGACTATCACAATAAATGGTAATCTTTCCTACATCAAAACTAATGTTAGAACATAATCCCTTAAGCCAAATGGCTTCCTTGCAAGCATGAGTTGCTGCCATGTACTCTACTTCTGTAATGGACAAAGCAACGACAGCTTGTCACTTACTCATCCAGCTAACTCCACCACCAAACATAGTAAAAACATAACCATTGGTGGATCTTCTATTATCAATATCTCCATCCCAATTTGAATCCACAAATCCATGAACACTCATAGAATGTTGAGGTTCTGTAAGATAACCATGATAACATAGGGAATACTTTAAAGTAACCCACAAATATTTGAACACTCTCTTTAGTGCATCCGAATGTACCCATCATGGATTAGCCATAAATCGACTAAGGACTCCCACTACTTGGGAAATGTTAGGTCTTGTACAGACCATAGAATACATCTTGAGCTTCCAACAATAGCAGCATAACGAACTCTTGTCATGTCCTCCACCTCAATAGGATATTTTGGAAAATCCAAAATAGATAACTTTATCCCCATCATCAGAGTAATAGTCAATGGTCTACAAGCTACCATGTTGAATCTCTCCAACACAAAATTCACATACTTACTCTATCTTAACCAAAGTTTTATGTTTTCCATATCTCTGTTGATTTCCATTCCTAGAATGTACCAAGATGCCCATAGATTTTTCATATCAAACTTTGTTGAAAGCTGAGACTTCAAATAAGAAATCAAGTTCTCTCCATTCCTAAAAACCAACATATCATCAACATATAAAACAATAATGAGAATGTGGTCATTATCCATCTTATAATAAACATAATGATCTGATTTTGATCTCAGAAATCCCAAACTCAACACAAAGGCATCATATTTCTATTACAACATCCTGGGACATTCTTTCAACTTATACAAACACTTTTTCAACTTGCAAACCAGATTTTCTTTGCCTTCAACAATGTAGTGCTCTGTCTATGACATATAAATCTCCTCCAATTCACCATGAAAGATATTTGTCTTCACATCCATCTTCTCAACTTCAAGATCATACACTACAGCAAGTGATAATAAGAATATAATGGATGTAAACTTTACAATGGAGAGAAAATGTCAGCATAATCTATTCCCTCAACCTGGGAATACCCCTTCACAACCAATCTAGCCTTTTACTTCTCAACACTACCATCTACATCAAATTTCTTTTTGAACACCTATCTACATCCAACGGGTTTTCCTCCTTCAAACAAAGGCACCAAGTCCCAAGTATTATTCTTTTCCAAAGAAGTCATCCCTTATTCCATGGTCTCTTTCTAGGAACTTGCATCTTTCATACCCATAGCATTTTCCACAGTTCTAGGCTCATTAGAGTTAGAAATAAAACAAAAATACAACTAGAATCAAGTAATGAATAACCAAACCTCTCAGGTTTCTTCCTAATCTGTGTAGACCTCAAAATCTAAGGTTGAGGTTCTTCTTCTTCTAAACTTTCAGAGCTTCTAGAGCCCTCCTCATCATTATGTATGATAGGAGCTTTTGGTTCAGTCTTCTCAGGGATAGAAGGAAATTGAACCACATCCTCTTTCTTTTCTTTCTCTTTTGGCTGTAGAACAATAAGAGGACTTACCTCTATAAAGATAACACTTTTGATATACAAGACTTTCTTGGCCACAGGATCACAAAGCTTGTACCCTTTCACACTTACACCATAGCCAATGAAGATAGACTTAACTACCTTGTTCTTTAATTTTGACCTCTTCTCCTTAGACACATGTTCATATTCCTCACAACTAAATACTCGAAGATGTCTAAATGAAGGCTTTTTACAAAACCACACCTCTATGGGTTTCATGTCAATAAGCATTGAAGTACGAGACCTATTAATCAGGTAGTAGGTAGTGGCTATAGCTTCAGTCCAAAACTTTTATTCAAGGCTAGCTTCACTAAGTGTACTCCTATCCCTCTCCATCAATGTCCTATTCATCCTCTCTACAAATTCATTTTGCTAAGGGGTGTATGGAGTTATCTTATGTCTTTCAATCCCATGTTCTTTACATAACTTCTCAAAAAATTTTAAATAAAACTCACCACTATTGTCATTCCTCAAACACTTAATCTTTTTACTAGTCTAATTCTCTACAAAATCTTTAAACTCTTTGAACTGACTAAAGACTTTAGATTTGCTTCTAAGGAAATAAACCCATATCCTTCTACTGTAATCATTAATGAATGAAACAAAATATTAAGATTCAAAAATTGAAGGAACATTTATAAGACCGAACACATCAAAATGAATTAGATCCAACACCTTAGAAGAGTTGTGAGAACTAGAGTAAAATTGAATATAGTTTTGCTTCCCATATATGCAACGTTTCTTTAAAATCAAACTTAATATTACAATCATTTAACTCCTCAATGAGGTTTTTAGTTTTCAAGGCTCTAAGACCGTTCTCACCAATGTGACCAAGTCTCTCATTCCATGACATTGTCTTCCCAGTAGGAAGTTTTATCTCCAAAGCATGAACACCCTTAGGTACCAAAAAATCACAACCATCGAAATCAGATGCAACACACTTCTTCATTGTTGGTTTTTATGGTGAAGATGAAGAATCTAAAGATATCTTCTTTGAAACAGAAGAAATATTATACTAAATAGTGGATGCATCTAGCTAAAACAGAGTACCTCTCCAATCACCCTTACCAAGTACCATAGCTCCTCTTGTCATCTTGCATCCTCCATTTGAGAAGACAACTTGCACACCTAGATCATTCAACTTACTTAAAGAAAGAAAGTTTTCTACCAAACTAGGTATATGCAAAACACCATTAATCCCCTTCACTCGTCCATTAGGGAGTTGAATCAAGACTCTTCCATGGCCAACAATCTTTAGGTGAGAGTCATCACCTAGGTACAACTTAGACCATAAAATTCTTCATACTTTGTGGACCAACCCCAATGAGAGGTCATGTGGAAAGAAGCACAAAAATATATCAACCACACATCTTCTGATGCATGGGTAGCCAAGGAAAGAACAAAAGCATCACAGTTATCTTGGGACTTCTTAGAATTTGAATCAGAGAAGTTCTTCTTTTTCTTGTTCTTCTCCTCTTTACACTCCTTTCAGAAGTGCCTGGATTTGTCACAATTCCAACACAATGCATTGGACTTTCTAGGAGACTTAGATCTCCCATGAGATTTGGATCTTCCTTTATCTTCTTTCTTGTCCTTTTTCCCTTTGTCTTTTGATTGACCACAAACCACAAGAGCCTCTTTAGTCATTTCTAAAAACATTCTCTGGATCTCTTTAGATAGTAATGATGCAACCACTTCATCCATCTTGAAGATGGTAGCAGTACTCCCAATGGCTATCACAAGGTGGTCCCACAAATCTGGAAAAGAACATAGCAGAGCCATACAATGATCCTCCTCCTCCATCATCATGCCAATGGAGCTCAACTGGGAAATAAGCATATTAAAATTATTTAGGTGATCTATGACAGATCCTCCATTTTCCATCCTCAGAGAGTACATCTTCTTCCTCAGGAACACCTTTCCATGGGTTTTCTGTCGTAGTCTCTTCATGTACATTTAGAAAAATGGAGTCAACCAAACAATGTCTTATTAAACCCTTAGCCTTTCGATCCATCAGATCCCAATCTTCTTGTTTCATGGTCATTGGCATCTTTATGGATATAGAAACCATAGATCTTGATCTACAAGCATTCCCTCCATTTTGAGTTTCAACAACTCAAAATTACTGCCATTAATATTTTCTATCTCTAGTTTTCTAGATGTGCTTTCCATCTCCTTCCTACAACAATATCACAAAAAACTCTGTACAAACTCCCACTCAATCAAAGACCAATACAAAAAAAGCCTCTACCTAACAACTAGGACCAGAACTGGTCAGGGTTTGACACCAACTGAAAGGAAGAAAGGTGCATGGAATATCTTCCTACACCAAACTAATCAGGGGAGAGTTATTCAGGGTGCTGCCACAATAATGGGTTACACTTTCTACGACATCCTGATTTTTGCTAAAATCACATATTTTTAGAAAATATAATTATTTAAGCATTGAAAGGTTCCATTTAAAGGACTTTAATTGAAGAGAATTTGATCAAACCCCCTTGGATAGAACACTACTAGTTTTAAACCATACCTATAATGGAGTCTCTTCTACACCTATCAAAATGCTGATAAAAAACCACTTTTGATTTACCTTTTCGGGGATTGATGAATTCATTTAAAATTTATGTTTTGTAAGTATGTAGTCCTTATTATAAGCTTCCCCAAAAGTATAATTTTAAATATATTTAATTTGATTATTATATTTATTTTTTATTTCTTGTGAATGTAGGTTTTTCACCAAACATCAAGTTCTTTGTTTTACACACATGGAAAATTAGTAAATTAGTGAAAAAAAATCTAAAAAATATCTATGCCCTAGGTATTGATGTCCTTGTTTCAATGAAAAAAATAAAATTGAATTTCGATACATACAGAAAAAGTTATGTTTTATGGAATATGCCTATTTCTAAATTATAATTGGTTTGACTTCAAAAATTAATTAAAAAAAAATATTTAACAAAACATTATGAATCCAAATGCATGCCCTATATATCGGTGTTACCAATCTAAATTCAAAAGAATCCAAATTTTATCCTTTGTATAAAAAAGTTATGTCCTATAGAATGCACATCACTTTAAAAAAATGTTGTTTACTATTAAAAACTGGTTATCAAAGGAGACACAAAAAATCATACAATTTAACTCCAAGTTTTCTAAAAAATATATATTTAGAATCTACAAACAAAATGTCACAAATCACTAGTTCGCATCATCTTCAAATTCCTAATGGTTGAGCAGCTATAGGTGTCAGAAAGTGAAGATTTAGTTCAAAATGTTGATTTCAATTTCAAGTTTGGCCAAAAAGTGTAACTCATTATTGTGGGATGACCCTTCAAGTTTTTAACCTTTATAGTTAACATAAAGGAAGATACACAAACATAAATCAAATCAGCAATACCATAACACAAGATGTACCTGGAGAAAACCTTTTCAAGTAAAAAACCTCACACTCCAAAACACAACCCAATGTATTATTTAGTAATCAAATGATGGTTACAGTTCAATTACAGAGCCAAGATCTTCTAGGAGATCACCAACATGTAATATCTAGAGTAATTCTGGAAGCATAACAACACTTGCAAATCAACCATACAAACTACTCTAACAGGAACCTTATTTATGGAGAGATACAAGCATTGAGGAAGCTTCTAGAGTAAGAAACAAGAGATGGGCATCCAAATCCATGTTGTACACTTTTCATAAATGTGTTTAACTCCTGCGATACTTGTACAATATTCCTTCACACCTCTTAAAACCCTCCATAGTTGGGCACCCCAAATTTTCCCAAAACAGGTATGACAAATGCTTTTACTCTGTCATAAAATCTGTCATATATGACATCACTTACAACTATAAGAAAATATGTCATAACTAACTATTAATAGAGACTCTCTTACAACTTTTCATATCCCAAACTTGGGGGGCCCAAAATGGGCTAAGTCAAAGATGTCTCTTAAAGAGTCATACATGCAAATGAAACTTGTCTTGTCCCTTCTATTTCTACCTCTTACAATGTCGTAGAATTTGTCATAGTTCTTACATGTCATAAACCTCTTACAACACCCAAAAGATGCCAAAACATGGAAAAATACATATACCACAAAAATAGGATGCCTACCTCCTCATATGAGGATAAAATTATAGCTAGTCACCTTTCATGTAGGATGACACATCACCATTCCAAATTCCACAAAGTGACAAAATAAGATTTACATAAAAAATTACAATAGTAGGCAAAAAATTAATAAATACAACATTAGGAACTTGCAAAAGTTGAGACACCTTAATTTCCAACATTAAATACATACATCACAATAGAATTCACATGACTCATACCACAAGGCTAAAAAAATGGGTATTTACAAGGAGGACGAGCACCAATATACCATTGAGTAATCTATAGTGCCACAGAGCCATATCTTCAATGACTGAATAGCAATATAAATATACAACCACTATGTCAATATCCAAGAAGCCATTGAACCATAGTGCCAACTAATCAAATAGAAAATATGATCTTAGGTCCCTCTCAAAGGATCCCTCCATACATTTCCTAGTGCCTTTCTCTCATTTGTTTAAGGGGGTTAGCCTCCAAGAGTAACATATGCAAGAATCACACACATAGATCTAGGGGGGATGGAATATGAATATCACATATGAGTCCCATTTGTAGCACCCATCCTCACAATTAGAATTCCCCAGGCCATCTACTCCCCCATACAACCTACCAGGGACCCCTCCTAGATATGGTAGTTTACAAAAGTCACATTACTCCACACATACTAGCAGTTGCAACATTAAAATGCCTCAAAACAAGAAATATTTAAGTAAAGCAAGTGCATGAGTTTAATCCTCAGAATACAATAAAATAAAATAAATCATAGAACAAGTGGAGATCAAAAAATAATAATCATTGCAACGTCCCAAATTTATCCAAGAATGGGTCCTTGAGGAAAAAGGACTATCTCAAAATTAAAATGACTAATTATCATAAAAAAGCAAAGTACTACTAGTGTAATACATAAGAAAAATATTCAACACATAAATATATAATCCAATAGTCTCATATAAATTACATATTACAATCACCATCTGACCTTGCAACAAGGCCACTTAAGTGGAAGAGAGGAATGGTCGTCTCAAACCACATAAAATGATAGCATGCAATACCATGGTGGTCTCAAACCACATAAAGATCATATGATGAAATACCATACTAGACCGTCACATGTCTCACACAATGCAAAGCATCCTCTACAATAACTACCATCTATCATGTCTATATATATTTATTTATATATATATATATATATATATATATATATATATATATATATATATATAAGCTCATGTGTAATTATCCCAAGTTGCAAACAATACACCCCATGCATGCACAAATATCCACATCAAAATTCAAGTCATCCATTTAACAAAGTGTCAAACTACTATTGTCTCATTATACACATACTATCACTCTATCCTTGATATCAATCTTCTAACAAAATTACCATGTCACAGTATTTCAACTCATGACTATCATCTCTCTAAAAGTATTAATAAAACATTATGTGCTAATACCAGAAGTTACCAATCCTACTCATTCACAACTAATCTCAAATTCTTGAAATCAAGGGATATAACAACTATCTATATCTAAAGGTAGTGCTAGCATAGGACTGCAACTGATAGTAGCTTCCCAACTAAAAATCCATGATGACATCAAATACCCAAAAGTCAATAGTTGTCTCTAGTACTCATGCCTTATGAACTACCAAGTGTATATAACTAGAAATGAGTATAGGATTAGGACACATTAGGGTCCATCCTTAACCCATGGAATAAATAATAAGGAATGGGCTTGCACTATGAACCAACTAGTGTGATTCTAATGTGTGGGGGAGAAGAGGGACAACACTCGAATGTGACTATGAGGGGATACAATCAAATAGAGGAATCCACACATCACCCTAAAATAGGTTATATCCCAAAGGAGTCCTTCACTCCTCCCTCAACCCCTAGTTACACTAGCGTGCTCTCATTTGAGTGGGAGGACCAATGCTAGGGGTGACACTAAAACATCACAACACATATTTATTAACATGGAGAGTGACCCACATATCTCTAAATAACACACATAGAAACACATATCTTTAACATTTTCATGCTAGGACAACACAGTTATCCACACACATGTACACTTATCAAAAAGGGCATACATATGTGGATCACACATTATGTCCACAAAACCCTTCTCCCCAAGCTGGATACCCCGTATCACATACTTAAGATACAACCACAACATTCATTGGTATTTTCACATCACAACACATCCACATTACAAACGTACAACACCACAACATCATCAAGGATAATTACTCTAGTGGCTGCCCATATTAACAACATAGTACAAAAAAACATCATTCCTTTCTCACATGATTAGACTGAATTCACGATATAATTCACAAAAGCATCTTCATACAATACTAAAATACAAGACATAAATGTTGTACCATGGGGTTACCCCTAGTAACATACAAAGCATCACAAGATACATAATTGAAAAAAGGATCTTCTTATCTAGTTATCATCCTACTTACTCATATGAACAAGATGTTCACCAAAGGTAAGATCTAACAACACTTCCTAGAGTTCCCAGTGCAGTAAAACCTTGTTTTGATACCTAGTGTCATTCCCAAAACATATGAACATGGACACAACACAACCAATAAAAACTTACAACAATGATGAACCAAATTACATACACACAATAGCAATAAATATAATGCAATGAACATAGCATCATGTTTCCATAAAATAATACATACAAAATTTCAAATAATCTAGTGTATAGTTTCATAAGTTTGAAACACAATATGGGAAATAACATGATTAAATGAATACTGATGAAAATAGGTCCTAAGGGCCTGACCTAGGCCTTAGGGGCTCATCTGAAATGGCCTTGCCTATGGACTATCCAAAGGATTCACAGTTCAATAACTTGGACTTCCCAACTCCACTTATTTGTTCAATAAAAGGTACAACAATCTCAACATTTAGTGTCTCTACACACTTATCCATAGTTTCACAATTTCCACAATTATAAGAGAAATAAATGGTTTGCAGTAGAATATTATTAGTTGGAAATTAAATAGGATCTCCTAAGTTAGATGGGCAACTATATTACACTCATAACCAACTTGTACAACTAAAAAAAACTAAAGTCTATGGTATAGACCTAGATTTCCTCAAGGGGAAACACTAAAGTCATGTATGTTTTAACACAATTGATCTATTGAAGCAACACATGTATAGAAATTTGGCTCTAACATATGAGAGTGGGGAAACAAACTCAAGAATATAACTATGATAATAAAATAAGGACATAATAAAACATACACACTCTTTGAGGCTAAAATTTACTATAAATGGTTGAGTCACACAAGTACTACAATGGAAAACAATCAAAACATATTCCTAAAAAAAAATACATAAGATCCCACTAGCACTTACGTAGTTTACAAAGGAATGTAAAAGACTATCATGATAAAGAAATTATCATCATATGTGAAGTAGTATATGGTAGTATCATACATAGAGAGATTTTAGTAAGTCTATGCAACAAAAGCTTAATTACCTTCCTTAGCATTTTACTAACTGCAACCTCTATATCGAGGAGGATTAAGTAACTAAAATTGAAAGAAATAATTATACTAATCTTATTTCAAATACAAGAAGTAAGTAAGAATCAATTTGAAGAAACAAATTAACCATTATTCTACCAAACATATACATTATTATATCCTACAACATGCAATTGATCCATTTAGGAGACACCAACAGTCTGTCTCCATAAATTCACATCTCAAAGTAGAAATAGAGTGTTGTTTGGGATTTGCGCTACCATTGTCCTTACAAGTAGAAACAATTACAAAAGAGAACTTGAATGACTTTTTTCTTGGAAAGCTCAAGGATAACACCCAACATGTGGTATGTAGAGGAAAATCTTATCTAGTGGGCCATCTTTCCATGTGTATAGAATATAAAATTAGGGAATTGATAACAATTGATAAAGCTCATGTTATGATATTATATTTCAGGGTTTAACTGCGTAGTTTTTGATAAAGCCCATGTTGTTTGTGGAATTAAAGAAATATAAGATGAAACAATACAATTATGTGCTTGTAGACGTCTTACTTACATAATTAAAGAGGTTTTTACCATGTTCCTATAGAAAATTAGATCAAATGAATATTTCCCCATCTACAAAAGAATATTCCATTTAATCAAGTGTAATGAAAGCTAAAAAGTACTTATTTGAAGAAAGAGGTTGTTATAACAAATTTAATAGAAAAAGCCCTACAATGGTAGAGATTGTGATAAGCTTCATCAACATAGAAGATCTAGTGCTTGGTGACTAGTTGTAAATAAATATTTATCTTAGAAGAATAGAACTTTTGATAATTTTTATATTGTTTGTAGTATTTAGGCCTTAAGACAAATCTATATAGGGTTCCTCTAGTTTAGTATATTCTTTGGCATCAAATGTTGTATGTCTAGTGAAGAGTCTTTATGTCATTCATCAATTATAAATCTATAAAAGGTATTCACTAATGAAGTCCTCTATAGCTTGTTATTATCTTTGACTAGTTGATTGTTGTAGCAATTGTAAAACCTCTTCAAAGTTGAAGACTTATTTTCCTAATACCATGTAGAATTTATTTAATTAATCATAAACTATTAAAGTTGATTTGGCTATGTGATGTCTCTTAATTTTTTGTATCTAAATGAAATTCTACTTAGCTTAATGGGATTTTTGGATGTAGTATTGGTTTTTTGTTTTAGATTTACAAAAATATTTGCATATTTATTTAGGTTTGAGTCTATGTCCCAATGAGATAAGATATCACTCCTATTTGGTGAAATCATCAAATATTTATTAAAATATTTCTCTTTTCTCTTTGGATGAGGCATCATGAGGCCAAGTGATAAGATAGGGCATGTTTAAAAAATGTTAGAACAACCATCAATAAGAAAAGGGCAACATGAGGCCGGGTGATAGGATAGGGCATATCCTCTTCTACTTAAATTTATACAAAACTTAGGAGGGTGATCTATGAGGTTTCGCATATAAGAATTAAATGTAAATGAAGATTTCACAACATACATTAGTTAATCATGCCCTAATAATAGCCACGAAAAAAGGCTAAAGACCTTACAAAGTAGATGGAAAAAAGAATACATGAGCACCAAGCATATGAAATAAACTCACATTACTTAAGATGAATCCCCTTATTTCTTCACACACTCATGAACCTTATAGATTCGTCTCTCATTGCTCTTTGATTGTATAATCAAGTTTACAAGTTGACAAAGACCTATCATAAAATGTGATGTTTAACTATAAGAGAAGGAATGACCTAAAATAGCTCCTCAACTAGGAATTGTCATGCCCAAAACATATGAACATCCACACAGCAAAAACAGTCAAAACTTACAGAAATGGTGAACCAAATTACACACACAATGACAATAAATATAGTGTAATGAACATAGTAGCAAGTTTCCATAAAATAATACATATAAAATTTCCATTAATCTAGAGTATAGTTTCAAAAGTTTGAAATGTAATATGGGAAATAACATGATTAAATGAAGAGCAAAGAAAACTGGTCATAAGAGAACGACCTAGGTCTTGGGGGCTCATCCCAAATGGCCTTGCCTATGTATTATGCAGAGGCTTCATAGTTTGATATCCTTGACTACCCAAATTTGTTTGGTTGTTCAATAAAAGGTACGACAATATCAACACTTGGTGTCTCTACACACCTATCCATAGTTTCACAATTTCTACATAATTATTTGCGAAATAAATTGTCTGAGATACAAGATTATCACTAGGCAATCAAATAGAATCTCCCAAATTTCATGGGCCACTATATTATGCTCATAACCAACTTGCAAAACTATAAGTCACTAAACTCTAGGGTATAGATCTAGATTTCCTCAAGGGGAGACACTAATGTCATGTATGTTTTAATGCAAGTGATCTATTGAAGCAATACATATAGAAATGTAACTCTAGCATACGAGAGTGGAGAAACTAACTCAAGCATTATAACTGAGATAATCAAATAAGAACATTATACAACATACACACCCTTTAAGTACCCGAGGTTAAAATTTACTATACAATGGCTGAGTTACACAAGTACTACAATGGAATTAACAATCCCACCATATTCCTAAAAAAAATTACATAAGATCCCACCTGCACTTACCTAGCTTACAAAGGAATGCAAAATACTATCATCATAAAGAAATTATCGTCTTATGCGTCTTATGCCAAGTAGTATATGTCTCTATCATATATAGAGAGATTGTAGTAAATCTATGCAATAAAAGATTAATCACCTTCCATAGTATTTTACTAACCACAACCTCCATACCGAGGAGGATTAAGTAACTAAAATTGAAAGCAATAATTATACTAACATATTTCAAATATGAGTAGGAATCAATCAGAACAAACAAATTAACCATTATTCTACCAAACATCTACATTATTTTATCATACAACATGCAATTGATCCATTCAGAGAGACACCAATAGTCTATCTCCATAAATTCACATCTCAAATTAGCAAACTAATTTCAAATTGTAGTTAATTTTGCATTATAATAGACTTACAAATAGTGTATGCTCAAATAGAATTATAACGTAACAAGTTATGACATAGTCAAGCAACATTTAATTTCAGTCAATAGTGAAATATATCCACAACACTCACAATACCTAAGGGTTTACATAACATCCACATAGTTTAGCGAGGAACTTTTATTAAGCCTTTATAGTCTAATGACCCAGAGACAAAACACACCATAGTCCTTATCTTAATAAGGAATAAGTAAACATAGGGTCTATGGCTTAAAACCTTCAGACTGAGGAAGTAAAGTTAAGCATAGCGTAGTCCCATTAAAAAAGAAAAGAAGACTCAGCTCGAATACACAACCTAAGTTTTGTTTTCGAGTTTTAACCCTAGAGAACATATCCTTAAAGAGTCACATATAGCCCAAAGGCTTTATAAATAATACTAACATTTAATCAAATAACAAAAAGCAATATGCATTAACATCTACACGGTTGACAGGTGGGAAACGGCGGTGCCTGCTTACAACATGGACCAGGGTGATGCCCTAATTGGAGGTCTCTTCAATCTTGCCTCTCTGCTCACGTCCTCCTCTCAGCAAGCCATCTACTGGGCTTTGCAAAAAAGTATTAAATCTCTGTGCAGTGATGAACTTGATAGCGTGCTGCTGTCGCATTGCTTCCTCATTACTAAGAAAAAAGCCTACAGAATCAAGGATGTGTTTTTGGCAATCCGTTTTCTCAGGGTCCACTCTCCCGATTTAGCTCCGGGTATGCCCCACTATGCCTTGGAGGACACTGAAGAAGGTTTCCTTCCAGCTGCGGCTGTTCAATTTGACGAGCAGAACATTCCTGCAGCCCCGGCAGTGGCGTGAGGGAGGTGTTGGGCTGTGTTTCTTCTTGGGTCTGGCGTTGGTGTTGGTTGATGTTTCAGTTCTTGGTGGGGTTTGATGTTTTGTCTGTCTTTTTGGTTCCTGTCCATTTCCTGGTGGTCTCTCGGCGGCTCTGCCTGTTTTCTTCTTTGTGTTTGGCTGTATGCGGGACAGGTTTTGTTCGTTCTCTCTCATGGTTGGTGGCGTTTTTACATATAAGTATCCACTTGTCTAATGGGGATTTATTTTGTCCAAACATTGTTTTATCAGCTCTGTTTAAGGGCTTCTTGCATTTTTCTGTTGGTCACTGGATCTTGGCCTTGGCCTCGTTATCTGTAAAATTTTTATTATCTTAATCTATGGGTGCCTCTCACCTTTTTCTGTTTAAAGAAATTTTTTTTTTTTTCCAAATATATTCAAAACTAATATATTCTTCTTTGATTATAAACACTTGTTTAAGCAAATTGGATCTTCTTTCAATATCATTGGTTTCCCTATGATGTACCTTGACATTTAATAAACATTTTCACTACTAAGATGTAAATATTTGAATTACAGGGTAAGTATAATTTAGTAATTTGGCTATACCAAAATTTCGTTTACAACCAAATATTTCTATGTATCATGCTGCAAATTACATACAAAGGTTCTATTGAATATTCCCTATAAAGTTGCCATATGTTAATTATGTTAATGGTAATATGATGCAAGAAGAGTAAATCTCATTCCTATCTATCTCAGAGCTCAATGAAAGAACTGCACATAATTGGTCTGCCCAATCAGAGCATCATCTCAACTAAAACAGAAAAAGAGTCATCGGGAAGTTGTTTGTTACTATAATTCCCAAGTCAAGTATAATTGGTTCCCAATTACCGAAAATCACAGATTTCTCCAGTAATGTCGTTTGAATAGATTTTATTTTAGCATTTATTCTATGTTCCAAAGCATTTTAGGGACAAGGAAAAAAATATAACATCCATGTAAGTGCAATAACATTAATTATGACAGCAGCAACAATAGTATAACAGTAAAAAAATTGATCATAACAGCAGTAGCAATAATATAACAACAATAAAATTAATCATGCCGCCAGCAGAAATAGTATAACAGTAATAAAATTTATCATGCCAGCAGTGACAACAGCGACAAGTTATTTAGATGCACATGAGATATTTGCATTGTAGATCTGAATATTTATTACTAAATAAAGGGTAGAGAGGAACAACGGCATCAACAGGAGAATAATAACTAAAAGAATACTTTTAAATGAGAGATAAATTCTAGTGCTAACATTCATAGGAGTTCCCACATTTGTGGTATTTTAAAACTCCAATGTGGGTTCAACATCTGTAAGTTTCCACGATGTTACTTGGCATAAGTCTATATGTCATAACTAAGATGGTTAAAGCCTACGCATTGTTCGTGTATATACTTATATAAATGTTCAAATTGGTAACTGTTGTAAATGTGCTATGATTAAAACTAAAAATCCACAAATAACATAGATTATCTTTATTTATTTACTTTTCTTTACTTTTTGGTTCTCTTTTGACAGAAGGTAAATAATTTAATAATTTTTAAGCTTTAAAATTTAACCCTAACATCTTCCGTTACTATGAAAAGGACTTGCTAACCTATTTAAATCATAGGAAGCCCTAATCTTCCCCTCTTTTTTTTTCTTCTCAGAAGACCTCTAGTGCCAAAGGCGGTTAAATCTTTAAAACTCAAAAATATGATACAAGAAATAATTGACCCACAAAGAAATACTAAAATTAAGAGTTATTATGTGGCCCTATGAAAACTCTCACCCTATCCCAAATTGCACATTTCATGACCTTCATAGATGATTATAGTAGGAAGACTTAGGCTTTTTCTTTTTATAATAAATATAAAGCCTTCAAGAAATTCAAGTTATTCAAAGGCTTGGATGATAGAGGGGTAAATTATGTCTCCAAGGAATATCAAATTTTTTTGCAAGAATGAAGGCATTGAAAAACAATACACAACTAGATACACTCCATGCAAAAATAGAGTTGCTAAGAGGAAGAATAGAACCATCAAAGAGATGGTTGAAAGCATGTTGAAGGCTAGGGGACATTCAAAATAATTTTGGGGTGATGTTGTAGCAACAATAGTATACTAATTCAAAAGGAGATGGCGTGTTAAGGATGAGTTAGTATACTAGGAAAGACAGTTCGTTCCGTCGGCTTTGTTAGAATTTGCTGACGTGTATCTTGAAGTACGTGTTTTTTTGGTACTTCTCTGCTTAACGTCATTTATACCTTATTACTCCCTTCTGGTAAGGCAAGTTGCTTATCTGCTAATTATAGCAAATGCCAAAAAATTATGTTCGAGCATGGGAAGAGTAGGCGTCAATTTTGTAAGGAGGCTCTCATTAATGATAATGCTTGCAGATTTATTATCATTATCATAATCCCTGGTCAAGCGGTTAATGTTACCTTGCACTCTAACTCTGTTAAGTTTTGGGGATTCTGTGCTTTTGTCTGGAAGGCTAAAATGGGTGGCAATAGGATCCAAACGAAGCCTATTTCCTATTGTGAGTTTAAAGACAATGATGTGGTCTGGCACTACTATAAGGAAGGTGATATCAGCCCTTATTTGGAATGACATAATGGTTATGATGAAAATCTATCTGAACAATTTGCTAGGTCTTGGTAAAATCATCAAGTCACTGTGGGGGGAATTGGGTTTGAGATTTCTGAGAGTGTTATTGCTATGGCGTCTGGCCTGTCGACTAAGGGGACCAAACTGCAAAGGAAAGATAAAGTGGTGGACCATTCTAACCAGAAGTTATTCCTTAGGGAAGGTGAAGAACTAGTTCCTTATTAGAGAGGGTTCGAATGACCTAAGCTGCTAGAGCCGTGGGATGGGATGTGTTTCCTCCTTATGAAGTACTTCACTCTGGAGGGGCATTTTACCAGGTTCTACAATTATCATCTTCCTCTTCTGAATCACTTTAGACGTAATGCTCATATTAGTTTCCCATTTTATTTACTATCTTCCCTTAAGCATTTAGTTTTTAGGGTTAGAGCTAAGTTAATTAAGAAACCTTCCATAAAACCCATTCCCCTGCACCAGGGTCTCATCCTCTACACCAAGTTCTCATCCTCTGCTTATATAATTTCCACCTTGCCTTGGAGCTGCCTAAGCCTATCCAAACTCAGTGGGGAAATGTCTGCCAACCTAGATGATACTGTTATTTCTGAAGCTTTGTGCCCTTCCCTTGTTTCTCCTAAGTTGAAAGGGGTTTCATTTTCTCTGTCTAATGAGAAGATTCCCATGGTGACCACTACCAACACTCCGGTCTCTAAAGATAGTGTGAAGAGCAAGAAGAGGAAAATAAGAGGGTGGAAGAGGATACTATGGGGGTTGCTGTGGGGACCCCTAAAAATATTTGCAGTACCCCTGTGGGACAGGGCAGTAAATCTAATTTTTTTGCTAAGGATATGAAGGAGGGCTTTTCCTCTGGGGTTAGGAGGTCAAGGAGGATTGCTGGAAAACCTGCGCCCAAAGCTAAACTTATAGATTATTCTAAGAGTGCATCTGAAGAGTCCACTCAAGGTGATGAGGCCAAGGTTATGGAAGTTTAGGAGATTTCTGAGGATGCTGAGGGTAAGAATGGGAATAAACTGATGGAGGTTTCTGGTGGTGTTGTTGGTGATTATGAGGATAATGCTGATGAAGGGGGAAAGATGTTTGTGGAGGAAGCTGCTGATGAAATGGAGGAAGATGCTGGTTACAGGAATGACATTGTTATCCTAAGGGGCCGTGTTGAGAAGTTGGAGAAATCCTTTTCCACTATGCTCAGGCATACTATTTTACTTAATCTTTCTATGTTGCAGGATCTTGGGGCTACTGCTGCTGTTGACAAAGATGAGAACTTCAAAAAGTTGGATGAATTTATTGAATCCATGGCTAAAAGATGGGAGAATATTTCTCTTTAGCTCTAGTTTCTTTTATGTTGTTGCTACTCTGCTATTTCATATATACTATCTTTAGACTGGTTTTGCTGTCTTTGTTGTTTATGCTAGTTAAGTAGGATATGCTGTAATTGTTTCGAGGCTCTTTTATGCTGATGCCTTTGGGGTTTCTTTTTACCGTTTTGTAAGGGTTCGGCCCCTTGTTTTAGCCGCCTTATATAATAAAAAACAATAGTATACTAATTTAATAGATGTGCCACAAAGACCATACATGATATGATTCCATAAGAAGCATGGACAAAAAATAAATACATTGTAGGTATCTAATAATTTTGGGTGTATGGCATATGCATTTGTGCCAAAGGAGGAAAGGAAAACGTTTGATGATAAAGGATAACGTGTATCTTCAATAGCTATAGAGAAGATTCCAAAGCATACAAACTATATAACCATATTACTGAGAAGGTTGTAATCAGCAAGGATGTTGAATTCATTAAGAATGAATCATGGAATGGCATGGTTGACAACTCCAATGGTGTCTATGTAATGGTACCTATAGATGACAAAGAAAGTGGAGATGAAGAGAGAATTTCTTGCAGTCAAACTAGATTAGTTACAAATTTGCAAGGTGATCCTTCCACACCACTTCCCACTTCATCAACATCACAACATACTAAATAGTCAAGTATCTCTAGAAGTAGTTTGGATACAATGCTCACTTCTCTAGTACCAAGAAAAAAAAGGAGCACGAGGGAGATATATGAAAATACAAGGTGTGATGATTTTGATGAAAATATAATCTTGATTTTATTTTTTTAAAATGATCCAACACATTTTGGAGAGGTAGTGAAGAAAAGCAATGGTTGAAGGCCATTGATGAGGAGTTAGATGCAATAGAAAGAAATGAAAGGTGGGAGTTAGTTGAATTACCCAAGGGTAAACAAGTGATCAGAGTTAAGTGGGTCTATAAGACCAAGAATACTGTTGATTGAAAAATTGAGAGGCATAAAGAAAGGCTAGTTGTGAAGGATATAAATAGCAGCCTAAAAGAAATTATGATGAGACATATGTTTCTATTGCAAGGATAGAAATAGTGTGATCTTTCTTAGCATTAGAAGCCTAGCACAAGTGGAAGGTATACCAAATAGATGTGAAGTCTACCTTCTTGAATGAAGTACTAAAAGACATATGTTGAATAGCCACTTGGCTATGAAGTCCCAAGATAAGAGGACAAAGTATGCAATCTAAAGAAAGCCCTCTATGGGCTTAAGCATCCATAATAGGCATGGTACAACATAATTGATTCATACTTAGTTAGCAATGATTCAGTAAAAGTCGTAGTGAGATCACACTCTACATAAAAAATAAGCATGGTTAGATCTTAATTGTTGTTCTATATGTAGGTGATGTAATTTTAATAGGGAATAGTGACCTCTTCATTGGTAATTTTAAAGTGGAAATGAAAATAGAATTTTAGATGATAGATTTAGGTTTACTAATATATTTCCCTAGAATTGAGTTACATTAAGTGGATCATGGCATCTTCATTTCTCAAATTAGTTATATCACTTAGATCTTGAAGACGTTCAAAATATTGAATAACAAATCGACACTAACACCAATAGTTAAAGGTCTAAAATTAAACAAGGAAGATAGTAGCAATGAAGTGAACCCAATCTTGTGCAAGAGCATGGTTTGAATCCTAATGTATTTGATAGCTAATAAACTTGATATAATATACATAGTAAGTTGATTTATTGATTCATGGAGACACCTAAGGATACACACTAGCAAGTAGGAAAGAGAATCCTAAGATATGTCCATGGAATCAAAGGCTATGACATTTTATATACCATATCCAATGTGTTTGGGCTGATTGGGTATACTATAATCAATTTACTATAGCATATCACATTTAAAGCATGTCAATGACTAGCAATCTCATGCAGCTCCTCATATCCGCATTTTCATGGGTAAGAACTCTAATTTTTGGTTAATTAAACTGAACATTTTATTCTATTCACAATAAGTTTGGGATATAGTAGAAAATGATTTGTAGAACCTCCAGACTAGGTAGCTTATCAAGCTTTGACTAGAGTAGAAAAAGATGAACCTAGGGAAAATAGAAAAAAAGATGCATTTAAGCCCTATTTTTAATTCAACAAGCAACAAATGGTTCTATCTTTCCTAGGGTTGTAGCAACAAATACATCTAAAAAGAGGGGATATTTTAGAAATTGCTTATCAGGGTAGAACTAAAGTAAAAGTGGCTAAATTATTGTCTCTTAGATGAGGTTTTAAGAATGTACAAATCAAAGATTCAGAGGCTATAGACTAGTTTTCAAGTCAATTTATGAATATAATTAACCAAATTAGATCATATGGAGAAGAGATTATGAATTACAAGATTTAAAAAAAGATTTTTTGAAGTCTACCTAGAAAATTTGATGCTATTATTATAGCAATTGAAGAGTCTAAAGATCTAATACATCTATCTATAGATGACTTGATGGGATCTATATTATCCGATTAATACATAATGAAAAAGAAGAGTACTTCAGGTTATGTTTTTCACTTTGGATCAGGTAAAGTATCAAGGGCATAAGAAACAACCTATAGTAACAATTTCACCAACTGAAATAGAGCATATGGTAGTAACATTTGTAGCATGTCAAGTAGTTTAGATGTGTGGAGTATTGTCAAATTTAATGCATGTTCAAGAGGATCCAAAGAAAATATTTTGTGCTAATAAGTAAGCAATTGCATCATCAAAGAATCATGTTTTTCACAAGAGGAGAAAGCACATTGATACCAATGCCATTTTGTCATAGAGCTACAGAATAATGGAGAAATCTACTTGAAGTTTTGTAGATTTGAAGATGAGCTAGCAAACATATTCAGAAAGGCTCTAGGAAAGGATAATTTTGAATATTTGGGCATGTACACAAAGATGGGAGACCAAAAAGTGTCCAAAATCACTTTTTAGTCCATTGTGCATATAACGTGAGTGTATTATAACATGCTCAAGTTATAATGTTCTCATATTATGGAACTACTTGCAATATAACATGAGTGTGTTATAACATGCTCACATTATAAAAATATAAAAAATACACTATTTTTATTTTTAATAACACAAGTGCATTATAACATGCTTGCATTATAACTTTCCTTGGAAACTACCAACCCTTAGGGTTGGACTTTCATGTCAATGCCCAAAGTTGTGTTTTTTTGCAAAATATAGAAAATCAAATAAGTGTCAGTGTGCTCTTAGTTGGGTTTGCACATTTTTCAATATTGATATAACAAAATACCATGTAGCAACATCAACCTCTCTTACCTTTCTAACCATGTAATGTTTTCTACATTTCGAATACGTTAAGGTTTTCATCTTCATTTTCTTTTGCTAGTGTCTTCCTTTTTTCTCCCAAAACCTATGTATAGTATTTTTGGTATAATTTTTATTTCTTCATCAAAATTTGAAACAAATTACATTTTTTCATTCTAAACTCTATTCTATACATATTCTGAAAAAAAACTAACTTTTGAATAGTTTTCACGAAAAATAGTTGGGACACACTCAACTTTTCATTTTTTAGGATGTGTCAAATTTGAAAATTAGTAAAAAATATATATTCACTTAAAAATTAGCAAAAATAATTAGGCATAAACTACATGATGTGAGCTAATTTTCCCTTGAAGTGATTTATGAAATAATTAAAAAAAGTCAACATTTTAAGGGGAGCACACAAGACGCTATGTTATATTTTTTGACAAAAACAAGATCACTTTGTTCATTCCCCCTATTTGAACCTCTTAATCTCCACCATTTCTTAAAACAAATAGTATTTTAGATACTAGGTTTCAATCACTACAAATTTTGTTCTTGTCACATTTTAAAAATTTGAGCATGGCTATCTTCATTTTCTCATTGAAGATCAGTTTTTATATATTTTAGGAAAAAAATGGCCACTTTTGACTCCATTTTGGCCTCCCATTTCCATGCACATACACATATAAGAAAGAGTTTGTGCATTGTATATGTTAAAGCAATTAGTGGTAGAAATTAATGGGGAGTGTTGAAATGTGTAATTTGTCCAATAACGATAATTAATAATTATAATAATTGAAAAGAAAAAATTGTAAATAGTAGTTTCTGGAAGAAAGCAGTCTTCTTTAGAAAGTTTCTAGAGAGGAAAAAATATTAAATGCAGTGTACTAGTATTTTATGATAAAAGTCCTCTTATTTATTTAGGTAATTTATATTGTTTATCATCAAGTGATCAAGAAATATATGTTTTCTTTTGAATGCTTAAGCATTATATTCTCCTCTATCTATAATCATTTAACATGATTTTATATAATAAGAAGATTAAATCAATATTGGAAATATTGTAATATTAAATCCCATACATGTATCCTAGAAACATAATTAGTCTTTATTCATTGAAATTATTTCAATTGAGTGAGCACATAACATCAAAGTGCCAAAGGGCTAGAGTTCTTTAACCATGTTTCTTTAATGGCTACTACACTAAAAAAATTTAAGATTTCAATAACATTTTCCAGGTTATCTAGATAATATCAATTTCAGTTTACCATACAATGGGTGGTGAGATCTTGTCACATGCCCAGAGTGGTGAGAGATAATGCCACATAGTAGTGGGTCATACCATGTCTAAAGATAGTTCATGATCAACCCAATCTAAATTTGAAACAAGTGGTTTAAAATGTGTTTTAACATCTTGATTCGTAGCTTCTACACTTGATATTTTATTAAATTGAGTTTAGTCACAAAGATAATAACTATAAAATCTAAATGTTGATTCTACTTGGGAACTAGGGAGCAAATGTCTGTCGCATCTCTTGGTGGACCTCAATGATATAGTTAGATCACCAATAAATGGACATGGGTTTGGACAAGATGGTGTCACATTTCTAGCGGGCCCAAATTTCCTATCTACCATTAGTAATAACTCTATAAGTAGATTTAATCCATTTATATACACATTTTATAGGTTCTCATATATTTAAATATCACACCTATCAAGGGTCAAATAGTCCTATAGCTATATAGTTAATAGGAATTTCATATTGCATCCTCACCAAAAAGTGGTAAACAATTGTCCTACTTTTATCAAGCAAAATTCATCTTTGACTAGGTGATATTTAAAAATAACCATATGAAACACATATTGGATATTTTTGAAATGTTAAATGTCTAATGAAGTTAGACATGATGAGATTGGATTCTAATTTAATATATATTTGGGTATAAATTGTCAGTGAACATAATAGTCAAACTAGTAATAATTTTTAGCCTTTGAACTAAAGTATTAATATTGTTTCAATTAAACCTAATGCATTGAATTGGTTAAAATAACCTAGTAAAATAACATGGTCATTAGAAGTATTTATGAAAAAAATTGTGTAGAGTTTGAGTGAATTATAGGTAGTATTTATGTTGTTTTCAACACTCCCCTAATTTTTGGTGAAGTTAGGGGGCCCTTTTCATTGTAGCTTAGGTATTTACCCTCTTTGTTTCACTAGCCCCTTTGGATGCTCATCATTCATATCCAGTCAAAAATCTTATTTAATGGGCCCCATTGGTGAAGTTAGGCTTGGAAGTGTTCTTTCCTTTACCCTTGGTTAAATTTGATGACCTAGACTACAAAGCAATGATGTCCAAGTGCACATATAGGGTATTTTTTCTCATCTATGCACCTATTGAACCTACCCAAGTGCACAACTTTGATCTACTAGCATGTTTGGCACTTGCTACAACCTAACCACCCCCTATTTAAGCTTTTTGATACTCCACAAACATGTTTTTAGTTGATTTGATCAATATCTATGTTGTTTTGACTCTTAAACATTTATTTTACATAATTGTAATGGTAGATTTCCTTCAAAGCTTGAGAATAAATAGTCTAGAAGAAAAAGAACTTATTACACATCTGATTTGGGGTATTAGGAAGGTCAAAAATGGTAGGGAAGTCATGGGAATCACATTCTTTCCTTTGATACAACCTTGTCCTACTGAGAGATTGTCTCCTCCTCCCTCATAGCCTACCTACATTATCCAAGATTATTTCCATGAGGTATAAAGTACTATAAATAGTATGCATGATTATTCAAGGGAATTTATGGTAAAAAAATGCAATTTTTCATTCATTAGAGCTATAGAATAGCATAGAAGACAAAGGTAGATATTGTAAGAGATAGGTTTAGAAATAATAGGAAATTTTTCTTCCCTCACACATGCAAATGGTGGGGTAAAGATTATAACATCAATTGGAACTCTATTTTTGCAAGCATAATCATCATATTTGTACTGATATTCTTTGTAAATGCAACCAATTTGAGATTAATGAATGTGTTTATGAGTGTAATGGTCATTGTCTATGCATGTAATATGGTAATGATTTTATTTCTTTTATTTTCTTGTAGATTTGATAATAAAATGTATGTTTTCTTATAATCTTGCATAAAGCATGTCATTTATTGAAGCAAAACTAGCAATGGTATGCATTGTTACTATTATTTTTGTAGAGAATAATCTCATGTGATAGTGTTTATTCATGTTAATCATGGGCTTATCCTTCCATTAACTCTCTTCTTCATCTCTATTACTTCCTTCTCTTCTTTCCTTTCAAAACTTTCCTTTTATAGTAGCTAGATAGAGTACGATTAGATTAGTGAATACCTCAAGTTGAGCTCATTAAACTATGCACCTTGTTACAATTGAAATATTACCAAGGATCTATTATGACAATAACCCATCTTCAATTAAGTGACTCTTGTAAAAACAAGACCTAGCAACCCTAAGACTTTAGGTAGATTAGGAAATCTCCTTACAAGAGAGGAGTCATCCTTGTGATTCTTGACTATCTATCATGCAAGTTTTTTTGATAAATATTTTTGACACTAGAAGGGTCATCTACTATTTTGGAGTGAAAATACACTTAGGTGTATGGTTGTTTGCATATTTTAACTAGTTAGGATTGGACTTATTCCATTCTCAATGGGTTATCCCTTTGATTTTGAAGTAGAGTTCTTGGACTTCCCAAAGGATATATTAGTTGGAACTCATACTTTTTCCCTTGTAAGAAGAATACATTTGACCATGTTAAAAAATACAATGGATTATTAATTCAACATTAGGTGATGAATGAAGGTTGCATGTATTTTTTTCTTACACCTTTGATGAGGGCCCTATTAATAGTATAATCTATTTCAACCATATTCAATTCACTCTTGATCCCAATTAGAGGCCACATATTTGAGAGAATTTGGCAAATATATAGACATTAGAGAGGCACATAGGCAACTTATGTCAATTATAAGAGAATACCATGAAACCATTACCATTTTTCTTCTAGTTTTTGTGAGATTGTTGAAATGTTGGAAGCTTGAAGAAATTTTACATGCCTAGAGACAATGAAATTTTTGAAATATATTTGTAGGCCCTAGTATCTTTTTACAAAGCTTTCAACAAGTAGTCACCAGGGGTGGACCATGTACAAGAGACTATGAATAGAGCCCTTACCTTAGAGAAAATCATTAATCACATCCCAACAAGTCAAAAAAAGTCCTCATTACTTGTACTTGTCATTTCCACCAACCATGGGACCATCCTAATATAGCTCTTATACAACGATATGTCCCAAACTAGCATATTAATACCCATTGGCAACTACAACTAATTTAATCACTCCATTCAAAGGACAAAAGCTAGGTCAAGAATGCAAAATTTTTGTCTTTTATGCAAATGAACTACCTCCAAATTTTTCTTGTATAGTAGTACAATCAAATTTTAGTTAAGTTGTAGAAACATATATCTCAGATGTTGATGATTCTTCTGATGAAGAGGATGCAAATCAACCAAAGGAAGTTAGCAATTCACCTAAGGATGTAGAAAATCAAAGCAAAATTCAAGGTAACATTCTAAATGTGCCCATTCCTACTTGGTTGGATACATGAACAAATGAAGGAAATCATGATGAAAATAATGCAAAATTTCAAGATTTACTAGCACCTACATTGCTATCAGAAGACTACTGTCATGAGAAAAGTGTAGATGGTAAGTCTTCGAGACATTCTTTGGATACACTCAACACCTCTCCCATGCATACATATGATTCCCATGATGAAGATATGTCTTTACATTTTTGATTTGAGGTGGATATCTAACTTTGGAAGGAAAAATAAAACAAAGACTTGTTGGAGATGGGTTTAGCACACACATTATCATATTTGGCTTCACCAAATGGACGTAGGATATATAGTATAGAGATACATGTTGAAGCTGATTGTCTTACTTTCCTCACAAGGGTGGATTTGTACTTCAAAGGTGAGATCAATGCAATGGCGATACTCATTCCCAAATATGGACATCAAACTGATCTAATTTAATAGGATGAAAAGGTACATGATCAAATCATCTTTCCATTATCAAAGGATAAGTGTTGGATTTATGACAACAAGATAAAGAAAAGAACGCAAGAAGCTTATCTTTGAAACAAAACTAAAATATTTTGTTTTAAATCTAGTTTTTTCCTAAAGATTGAAAAAAAGTACTTTCTTCTAAATTTGATGGAGGTAGTTATGTTGAAGATATTTTTAATCTTTGTAGCCTTTCGAAAGGCAAGCAATTGTAATTGTAACTACATGAAGATTGTAAATTTTTATTTTGAATAATAAGAATACTAATATGTTTCCCATGGATGTTTCTTTGGCATATTGCTAGAGTTTTACAATGTAAATCCTTGTGTTATTGATGTGTGATCATTTATTCTATATTTATTCATTATTCTATTACCGTCTCTATTTTCTTTGCAACTAATTTGTGCAGCAATATTATACAGTTTTGGGTTTTATGTTTATTCTTTAAATCTAAAGGAATCTCATCAAGTGGTATCAAAGATTTATTTTACAGTGGATGTGTTAGGATTTGGTAATTGTTCTACAACATCAAATTGTAAAGGATTAAAATGCAAGCTTCTAGGTGGAGAAATTCAATGGGAAGATTAACTTTGAGTTCTGGAAGCTCAAGATGCAAGATATGTTGGTGCAGCAAGGATTGTACAAAGCATTGGTACGAAAGACAAGGAAACCTATAAATATGACTGATGGGGACTGGGAAGATCTAGATACAAGATCTCTGATCACAATTTAGTTGTGTTTGGCAGGTGATGTTCTTTTTCATATTATTTGAGAGGAAACAAAAGCAGTCTTATGGAGCAGAATGGAAAGCCTTTACATGACAAAATCCTTGACAAACCGAATATACATGAAGATGTAGCTATATAGTTTGTGAATGAAGGAATGTAACAAAATTTCTGATCATTTAAATCTTTTCAATAATCTCATATGCCAATTAACTAGTATGGGTGTAAAAATCGAAGATGAAGACAAGGTAGTTGCATTATTGTGTTCATTGCCTAAATATTGGAATCACTTAGTCACTTCCATTAGCTTTGGTATAAATGACACCCTTGAATTTGATTTTGTTGTGGGAGATTTATTATCTAAGGAGATACAGAGAAAATCTAATATAGAAACATCCACTTCAAAAGCAATCTTGGCTAGACGTCAATTGACAGAAAAGGGGGAAATTCGAGAGGTACATTAATATGTAAGTCAGAAGGCAAAAAGGGTAAAGGAAAATGTTGGTATTGAAAAAAAATGGGAAACTCAAGAAATATTGTTGGAAAAGGAAAGAAGACAATGATGACTCCAAAAAGGAAGCAAATCAACTTGAAACAAGTTCAAGTACAGTTGATGAAGTACTATCTATTTGTAATATTTCACAAAATAATGAGGAATGGTTATTAGATTTTGGTGCTTTGAATCACATGTGTCCACATAGAAGTTGGTTTTATTCTTACCAAACTATTGATGGCGGTGTTGTTCTTATGGGAAATAATGTTTCTTGTAAGACTGTTGGGATTGGGAGCATTAAGATCAAAATGTTTGATGGTATTGTGAGGACTTTAACAAAAGTAAGACATGTACCAAACTTAGAAATAATTTAATTTCCTTGAGAGTTTTGGATTCTAGAGGTTATAAATTTACATGTCAAGTTGGATCGTTGAAAGTGCTCAATGGCATTATGGTGGTAATGAAGGCTACAAATATTGGGAAATTTTACAAGTTACAAGGGAGTACTAAAATAAGTGAAGCAACGATGGTATTTGAAAAAGTAAATGAAACTACTCATTTATGGCATCAGTGATTGGGCCATATGAGCAAGAAAGGGTGAAAGGTACTGCTAAACCATAAGTTACTTCGAATTTTAAAATCTCTGAATTTGAATTTCTGTAAGTATTGTGTCTTTGGAGAGCAATGTAGAAAAACGTTTAAAGTAGGAAGTCATACAAGTAAGGGTATCCTAGATTATATTAATTCAGATGTTTGGGGGCCATCCCTTATAGTTTAATTTGGGGGATCATCATATTTTGTGACATTTATAGATGATTGCTCTAGAAAAGTGTAGGTCTATATTCTTAAAAGGAAAGCTAATGTGTTTAGTGTATTTAAGCAGTTTAAAGATTTGGTTGAAAAGAGTATTGGCATGTCAATTGATCAATTGTTTAAGAGAAGATAATGGAAGAAAGTTCAGATCATTGTAATTTGAAAATTATTGCAAGGAAGATGGGATTGAAAGGCATAAAACCATAGTTTACACTACTGAGAAAAATGGTGTTGTTGAACACATGAACATGACTCTTCTAGAGAGAGTAAGGATCATTCTCAATAATGCCATGTTGGAGAAAGAGTTGTGGGTAGAAGCAACCAATATATCATGCTATCTAATAAATTGGTCACGATAAGTTGCAATACACTATAAGATTCCTGAAGAGGTATTGAAAGTTAATTATTTTGATCACTCAAATATAAATTTTTTTGGTTGTGATGCTTATGCTCTTATTTCAAAAGATCAGTGTTCTAAATTGGACCCCAAGTCAAAGAAGTATGTCTTTTTTGGTTACGGTGATGGAGTTAAGGTATATAGATTGTGGGATCCTACTACTCACAAAATCATCATTAGCAAAGATGTAGTTTTTGATGAATATTCTCTCATAAAATTAGACATAGTAGAGGTTGAAATGGAATAGGAACAAGTACCAAAATATTAGAAAAATCAATTAGAAAATCAACCATCTTCAGAAAAGGGGGAGCAAGAAGTAGCTTCTGAAGAAGAAGATGAGAATGTAAAAAATATATAGGAAAATATGGAAATGCCACAACCAACTCTAAGGAGATCTACATGGGTCACAAATCCTCCTAAGAGGTATGATGATTATAATTTATCTATTTCTTTGATTTCTAATGATAGGGAACCTAGTTGTTATCAAGAAGCAATGAATGATATTGAATGTACTAAATAGAAAATAACAATGAAAGAAGAAATGTATGCCTTAGAGGAGATTAAAACATGGGACCTGGTAGAACTTTGAAATGGGAGAAAAACTATTGGTTGCAAGTGTATTTACAAACTGAAGAGGGTGTCAATGATAAAGTTGAAAGGTGCAAAGCTAGACTGGTAGAAAAAAGGATATGTTGAAAAGGAAGGGTATTGATTTCAATCAAATGTTTTCACTAGTTGTTAAGCTTGTTTCTATTAAGATAGTATTGACATTATTTTCTTTATTGGATCTAGAGTTAGAGTAGCTAGATGTTAAAACAGTATAATTTTTACATGGAGATTGTAAGAAAGCTAAGGTAGTGGAACAACTTCCTACACAAATCTTGAGGGGAGGGATATGCAAAACTTTTTAGATCATTACAATAGTTATAGAAATAAACATAAATAGATAGATGACACCATGACACGTTAATTACGCAAGGAAACCCTTTGCAGAGAAAAACTCAACACTCCAAAGCCACCCAAAATATATTAATTAGGAATTAAAAAATTTACAATATACTTGCAAAGAAAGATTTCATAGGAGTATAACCAACTAGAGACTCAGAGGCAACTCAACATCTATAAGACTCTTACACGTAACTTCCATCTCAAGTTCTTGATATATAGGAGATACAATATAGTAAACCGCCAATGGTAATTACAAAACCATGAGACAAAACCACCCAAAAGTAGCACCCAAATTATCTCCAATCAAAGATGCCTTGTGATGTGCCAAATTACACACCAACACATGCATCTCTCTTGGTTATAGCTCTTTTAAGTCTCCAACATGTTTTCACATTTTAAAGAAAAGACCAAAACTAACAAGAATAGTAACCGTTTGTAGTTGCAAGGTTGAGACACGTTTCCTAACATTCTCCCATTTGTCAAACACATTGAAAGAGAAAAAGGAGTATAAACACCATGATTTAACTGGTAGGGGTCAAGAGGACCATAGACTCTGAACACCACCTAAACTTCTCTATGCTCATAGGCTTAGTTAATGAATTTGTAACATTTATCAAAGTCTCTACCTTAACTAGCTTCACCCTGCCATCCTCAATAATATCTCTAACAAAATGATATTGTACATCAATGTGCTTGGTCCTGGCATGAAATTTTGGGTTCTTAGCTAGGCGTATCACACTCTGACTATCACAATAAAATTTCACTACACCTTGTTTTACTCTAATATCTAAACACAACCTCTTAAGACAAATGGATTATTACAACCATGACTAGCTACCATATACTTAGCTTCAGTAGTGGACAAAGAAACCATAGCCTATCACTTACTCATCCAACTAATTTCACCACCAAATAAAGTAATTACATAACCATTGGTGGATCATCCACTATCAACATCACCTACTCAGTCTAAATCCACATATCCATGAATATCAAGGGAATACATGTTTCCTATTAAATTACCATGATAACACAAGGAATATTCTGAGGTACCCCACAAATATCTGAAGACTCTTTTAACTACATCCCAATGAACTCTACCAGGATTAGACATATATCTAGAAAGAACTCCCACTGCTTGGGAAATGTCTGGTCTAGTATAGACCAAGTCTTGCATCAAACATCTGACTGCACTTTGGTAAGGCACTTTGCTCATGTTGGACATTGTGAAGTAGATAAGTTCATTCCAACAATAAAAGGAACACATAATCGTCTACAATCTTGTGCATGATAAACCTTTGTAAAATTGAATTTACATACTTACTCTGGCCAAGCCATAATTTTCAATTCACTCCATCTCTTCTTATTTCCATCCCAAGAATGTGTTTAGCTACACCAAGATCTTTCATTTCAAATTTAGCTGCAAGTTGAGAATTTAGTTCTAAAATCATTCCTTTCCCTTTACCAATAAAAAACATATCATCAACATATAATGCAATAAACAGGAAACAATCACAATCAAATTTATAATAAACACAGTGATCAAATTTAGAGTGCTCAAATCTTAAACTCGACACATATGTATCAAATTTCTAGTACCACATCCTAGGACTTTGTTTGAGGCCATATAAAGATTTGTTCAATTTACAAACCATATTACTTTTACCTTTCACCATGTAGTGCTTTGGCTATGTTTTATAAGTATCCTCCTCTAAATCACCATGAAGGAATATCATTTTCACATCTATTTTCTCAACCTCTAGATCATAAGAAGTAGCAATAGGAAGCAAGAATCTAATGAATGCCATTTTTTTCAATAGGAGAAAATATCTCACCGTAATCTACACCAATCTTGCTTTGTACTTCTGAATACCTCCATCTAGACCAATCTTTTTCTTGAACACCCATTTGTAACCAATAGGTTTTTATCCTTTAGGCAATAGTACCAGTGGCCATGTATCATTATTTTTCGAAGTTGTCATTTCTTCATCCATAGCAATCTTGCAAGACATTGTATCATTCATACCTAATGCCTCTTCTATAGATCTAGGTTCATCTATGTTAGTATTCAAACAAAAAATACATCTCCAGTCATCAGGTGAATAACTTTCAGGTGGTTGTCTATGCCTTGTAGACCTTCAAACAAGCTCAGTTGGAGGTTCTTCCTCCTCTTTTGAAGATTCAGATCTATATGAGCTCTCCTCAACTTCTTCTTTATCTAGGGGCCTCAATTCAAATTTCTCATGTGTATATGGGAATTGAATCACTTCTTTCTGTTCACATTTTTCTAGCTGTAATGTAACAAAAGAAGACTTAGATTCTCTAAAAATAAAACTTCTACTATATATTACCTTCTGTGCAATAGGGTCCCAAAGCTTGTATCTTTTCACACCATAACTATACTCGATGAAGATACATTTCACATCCTTGTTTTCCAACTTTGTTTGCTTCTCCTTTGGCACATATGCATATGCCTCATATCCAAAATCTCTAAGATGTCTTAGTGAAGGCTTGTGCCCTGACCATGCCTCCGTAGCCATTTTATCAACAAGAGCTGATATAGGAGACCTGTTAATCAAGTAGCAGGTAGTGGCAACAACTTTAACCTAAAATCTTTTTTCTAGACCAGCACCACTAAGCATACTCCTAGCCTTCTCCATTAGTGTCTTGTTCATTCTTTCTACAACTCTATTTTACTATGGAGAATGAAGATTTGTCTTTTGTCTCTAAATGCCACAATCTTTATAGAATCTATCAAAATCATTAGAGAAAAATTCACCACTATTTGCAGTCCTCAAACATTTTATTTTCTTTCCAATCTGCAACTCAACCATTGCTTTAAATTCTTTAAATCACCTAAAAACTTTAGTTTTACTCTTTATAAAATATACCCATGTCCTTCTGCTGTAATAATCAATAAATGGATGATAATATGTAGAATTTCTAATGGAAGGAACATCTACAAGACCAAAAACATTAGAATGAATAAGATCTAATACACCACAAGATTTATGAGAACTTGAGTAAAATTGAATGCAATTTTGTTTACCATAAATGCAATGCTCACTAAAATCAAAATTAAGATTACAATTAGTCAACCCTTCAACATGGTATTATTTTTCAAGGTCCTTAGACCCTTTTCTCCTATGTGGCCTAATCTTTGATGCCATAACATAGTCTTCTTTGCAGCCAATTTTGACTCAAAAGAAAGAGCACCCTTAGGTACCCACAAGCCATGACCACCCACTGAAAATGAAACCCTCTCCTTTCTCAATGAAGTAGTCACAGATTTTTTCACAGAAGTACTATTGAACTCAATAGTGCATGCATCAAGTTTATATAGTGTGCCAAGTTTGATACTTCTAGTGATCACCATAGTACCTCTAACTATCTTGCATCCTATATCAAAAAAGACTACCTACACACCTGCAACTATTAGTTTTCTCACAGATAATAAATTTCATGCTAATCCATGGATATGCAACACACCATTAATCCCTTTTGTTCTACCATTAGGATATCTAATTTTAAGTTTACCACAATCAACAATATTAAAATGAGAATCATCACCCAAGGACACCTTACCTCCATCAAATTATTCATATTTGAAAAACCAATCTCTATTAGGGGTCATAGGAAAGATGCACCTAAGTCAAATAACCGTGAATCATTACTTGTGTGACTAGCCAAAGTTGCAATGAACTCATCACCATCTTCCTTCTTAGACTCAAAATCATATTCAAATTTCTTCTTTTTCTTATTTTCTTCTTTACACTCCTTATGGATGTGTCTAGTCTTACCTCAATTCTAGAAAATAACTTTAGATTTTCTAGGAGATTTGGATCTCCTCTTGGACTTGAATTTGTTAGGCTTCTCACTATTCATTCCTTTTTCTTTAGGTCTTCCACGAATAGTTAGTGCTTCTTTTGCACTAATGGATACCTTCCTCCTCATTTCTTGAGAATATAAAGAACCCATGATGTCCTCAACTTTTAGGATAACAGAAGTACTCCCAATCACCATAACAAGAGACTCCCATAAATTGGGCAAAGAATAAAGTAGGATCTGACATCTCTCCTCCTCATCCATTTTTACACCAACTAATGCTAATTGAACCACTATCATATTGAATGCTTCTAGGTGGTCTGAGATTCATCCACCCTCTTCTGTAAGATTTGGCTATGGAGATAGCCACCCAAGATCTAAAGGCCTAATGGAAAGAACAAGGAAATGAGAAGATCAATATGACAAGAATAAACTGTATTCCTATCAAATAATGCAAATATAACAACATACAAAATTACAATATGATATGACATACCTTGCTTATAAAGGCAAGGATGAGAGCTAATACGTTGTAGTCATGTGACATGTGTCTTAATCCTATGACACATGAGACAACTAGATCACATGTGTAGGATAAGATAACTATATACAACTATCAGCAACTAGAAACAACTAGAATGCTTCCTAAATCAACATAACATGTGAATATGTGTGTGAATTTTATTTAACTAATTAAAGTTAAATAATATGAATTATTCACACAAGGGGAAATAGCTAGTAAGTATCAAACTAGATATGAATTACCCTTATTCACACCAACACCCCTCGTTAAGTGTAACTTAGGGAGTAGCTGACTAAAGCAAAGATGCAATGATGGATGGGTCCCAGCTACTAGGCCATGTTAGGTACCCATGTACAAAAAAATCTCAAGTGGAGTAAAGAAGAAAACCTCATGGGAAAAAACACCTCCCTAAAAGCGTGAGTGCAAGAAGTGTGGAAAGGTAAAGTAAACATGAATTTTACGCTACCAATTCCAACACATATATACAATGAATAATACCCCCCAAAAGTGAGAAAAAGAAGAGAGACCAAGTATTCCCCCCTTAGTGTAGAGTCTCCCACACTGATGGTAGATGTTTGACAATGAATGTTGAAGATGATCCATGATCGCCAAACAATGTTCCTCCCCTTAGGAAGAAACAACACCAAGAATGTATATAGGAAGTCTTCCCATTCTTGAAAGGAATATGAAGGAATAAAAATCAAAATGTATGAAGTCCCTGAACTCTCCTCAGGTGTCTCCATGTCGATGTCGAAAGAAGCCACAATTGAATCAAGAGTCTCATGGCAAAATAAAGAATGTGACAATATAGGATCTAGTGGAAATTGATGTAGAATATGATCCAAAGATAAAGAATATGTCTCTAAATGCTTTTCAAGGATCTCCAACTCAATGCCAAACTATGACAAATGAAGAGAACAAGACAGAACAAGAGGGTATGAAGGTTCGCTCATCACATCCAAAGTAGATGAATCGACTCCTTCAACGAGGAGATGAATGTCATCAATGGTGTCCCCTAAGTCTACAAGATAGGACTCACAAAACAAGCCTACAATAGATCTCAAGTACTCATCCCAACTTGCTAAATCTAGAAGACTATGAATGTCCTTCCACATTGAATCACTAGAAACTATGGATGTAGCAACACTAAATTCTGTAGATGCAACAAGTAATAGAGATGAGATCATAATGTGTGTCATTTGAGTACACTGCTCATCAATCAATGATGTGCACACACAAGATGTCTGAGTTTGAACATCAGAGGTATTTGCCAATGTTGGAATATAAGAGTTCTCAGCCTCAATATGTTGACTCATACATAAAGAAGATGAACCTTCTAAATCTTGATTAGGAGTCATAGAACCCAAAGTATCAATAGAAGTCTCTATATGAGAAAGGGCGTCTATAGAAGTCTCTATGTCATCACGACATTCAAGTTCTTCGCATTCATTAATCCCTATAGTTGTTATATGATCATATGGTCGAAAAAAACCAGGTGGATGAAGATAATCCAAGCCAAGATCTTTTGGGAATGGAGGATCAACTGGATCTCCATACATCTCCCAAATTTTTATCCAAGGGTCACAAGGACACTCAATATTAGCAATAGCCATCTGGGTGTCTTTATTAACACTTCAATCAATCACTTCTAGGATGTGTTCAATCTTAGAATCACACACAAATTTCCAAGGATGTAGGTTGAGGAACAAGTCCATAGAGATGGGGCAATATATGAAGCCATCTGAAATGTATCAGAATTTCATCTTGCCAAGACTTATAGTTTCCTCTATCCAATCTTATTAGAGAAGGATGCCTTTTAATACCCATGATTAACTTCTCAATTTAGTCACACAATAGACAAATCAAGAGACTCAATCCAACAAAAGCACAAGATGACCCCCCCCCCCCCCCCCAATTTACTTGATCAGGAGAACCCCCTAGAAAATTATGATTATGGCACTTTATAATTAGTGTGATTAAAGTTGGCACAAGCCAAAATAGCAAAGTGGTCGTTTGATTTTGGTATATGCAAATGCCAAAATTAGGCTATAACTGGAAGTACAACTTCTAAGTAAAACTAGCCCAAACTGATTGCAGATCTAAGAAGTACTCAGAAAAATAGGCACTTTGAAAAAAAATCATTAGAAAATGTTATCGTATGACCCCAAACAGAGCCTTGGAATGTCTAAAAATGAGAAATACTCATCAATAGTGACAAAAATCTAAAATTTCAGGAAAATCTAGACACCAAAACCAATATCCGTCTACACCATTGTGAAGCCTGCAGAATTTTGCCCTAGATAAAAAATTGCACCAAAATCATAGTCAGAATGACCGAGTTATGTGCATTTGAAATCTAGGTGTCAAATCAAAAAATCCATTAGAGAGGGGGCAGAAAAACCAAAAGAAAATTTCCACCAAATTTGGCAAAACTGTTGCCAAATTAGAGGAACTGCCAAATGTAGAGGGTCGCCAGATAAATTTGACCTACTCAAAGTTGGAAGTATGTCAGCCAAGTTTAGATGACTGCTAAATCTGGAGGAGAGCTAAATTGGTGGATCTACCAAAATCTCTACTAAATTTAGCTACACCTGTGAAAATTTGCCAAATTTTGGTAGATCAAGGAATGTTGGAATTTAAAATATATATATAGGCCTGGTGCTATCACAGATCTAGCTTTTGTCTAATAAAAATATATTTAAAAAATAAAATTCAAGGCCAAAAGGTCTATGCTTCTTGTTGGTACATTTGAATATATATATTTTATTTTTAAAAAAAATAAAAAAAAGAAAGAAAGGTCGAAGCATTATTGAAACGAGCAATCCCCTTTTATGGGTCATGACCCTTAAAGGGACCGTGAAGCCCTTGCAAGTTGTGGGGGCCCTGCAAGGGCTGTGGGCCCAAGGGGTACTCATAGTACCCTGAGGGTACCGCTTGCACAGGGGCCTGTGCAGGTACCCTGTACGGGGCTTGCGCAGGGTGATCCTAATTATTTTTAATTTTTAATAATTTTCTTCCAAAACTATACAAATCTAGAAATTTTTTCTACAAAAACAATAATTTTTGAAAAAAAATTTAGAATAAAGTGTACCTATCCAAAATATTCCTACAAGGAATCTTCTGTAGAATATTCTATACGGGCAGTGAAGGAGGGCAAAAATTTTCCCTGATGGCCCTAGGTAAAGTTATCCAATTTTGATGAATTGATAGTCAATCATGGGGTTTTTGGGCCTCCTGAGCATGATGGCAGGGTCAGATTTGACCCAAAATGCTCCAAATGATTGGGTACCTCTTGGATCTAGCATGGACCTCCCAACTTCAAACCCTCATAGATTTGGCCTCTGATGTCCAATCTAGACAAAATAAAAGATGATTTTGACTATCTCAACTACTCTGGCTGTAATGGTGACCTCTGATTTGTACTAGAATTCTCCAAAATAAAATTTCAATATAAATCCACAAGAAGGAAGCCCTCCCAAATCTAGTATCTCTCTCAATTTTTTTTATTCTCCAAGTCATCATGTGATGCAAGAGAAGAGCATACTCAATGTTTCAAGATCCACCATGATTTGCACTCAAGATCTCTTAATAGACTAACCAATGGTAATGTACAAGCTCTGATACCATGTAAGATTTGGCTATGGAGATAGCCACCCAAGATCTAGAGGCCTAATGGAAAACATAAATAAATACGAAGATCAATATGACAAGAATAAACTTTATTCTTATCAAAGAATTCAAATACAACAATTTACAAAATTACAATATGATATGGCATACATTGCTTATAAAGGCAAGGATGAGAGCTAAGATGATGTAGTTATGTGACAAGTGTCTTAATCCTATGACATGAGACAACTAGATCACATGCATAGGATAAGACAACTATAAACAACTAGAAACATTTAGAAACAACTAGAATACTTCCTAAGTCAACTTAACATGTGAATATGTGTGTGAATATTATTTAACTAATAAAAATTAAATAATATGAATTATTCACACAACAAGGGGAAAATAGCTAGTAAATATCAAACTAGATATGAAATACCCCTATTCACACTAACATCTTCCATTTTCAAGGAATGCAATTTCTTCCTCAAAAAAATATTGTTCACTAAAGATTTAGCTTGATATATTTCATCGAGCTTCTTCCATAGTTTCTTTGCAGAGGGATCTTTATGGACATTTATTAAAATAGAGTTTGTCAGGCACAATCTAATTATACCCTTGGCTTTATGATCCATAACATCATATTTAGCAACCAAAGTAGCATCTGTGCGCCTTGAAACTTTCTCATCAATAGCATCCCTCAAATCTTGATCAATTAATAGATCCTCCATCTTCAGCTTCCACATCTCAAAATTGGTACTAGAAAATTTTTCTACCTCCATGCTCCCTGATGTCCTCACCATCTGAAAATCCCTGCAACAAGATCACAAAGTATCTTCTACACAAGCTCCCACTCAAAACTAGATTAGTTCAAAAAAAGCTAATGACCCACAACTGAAACCAAAGGTGATCAAGCTCTGATACCACTTTGAAGGAAATTAAGGTAGCAGAACAACTTTCTACACTAATCTTGATGGGGGATATGCAAAACTTTTAAAATCTTTACAACAATTACAAAAGTAAAAACAAATAGCAATCATACTACGACACAGTAATTACGTGGGGAAACCATTTTGGGAGAAAAACCCACACTCCAAAGCTACCCAAAATACATTATTTAGGAATCTAAAAGGCTACAATATACTTACAAAGCAAGATTTCATGTGAGTATAACCAACTAGAGATCTAGAGGCAACTCAACATCTATAAGACTCTTACACACAACCTCTATCTCAAGCTCCTAATATATACTAGATACAATATAGTAAACCGCCAATGGTAATTACAAAACCATGAGCCAAAACTACCCAAAAGTGTGCCCAAATTATCTTCAATCAAAGATGCCTTGTGATGTGCAAAATCACACACCAACATGTGTAACTCTCCCCTTTATAGCTCTTTTAAGTGTCCAACATGTTTTCATATTTTAAAGAAAAGACTAAAACTAGAAAGAATAGTAACCTTCTGTACTTGCAAGGTTGAGACACCTTTCCTAAGAGAGATTTTGAAGGATATATATATATATATATCTTGGTGTTATATGTTGATGATATGCTTGTAGCAAGCAAAAGTAGGATATGGATCAACAAGTTAAAGGCTCAGTTGGCTAGGACATTTGATATGAAGGATCTAGGATAAATAAAACAAATTTTGGGCATGGAGATACACAAAGACAAGGAACATTGTAAGCTTTGGTTATCATAGCAAAAGTATGTGGAGAAGATTCTTATGAGATTTAGTACGAATAATATAAAACCAGTAAATATCCCTTTGGCTTCCCATTTTAAGACTTCTTCAAGTTTATGTCCTAGTAATAAAGAAGAAAAGGATTATATCTCATGTACCATATGATAATGCAGTAAGAAGTTTAATATATGCGATGGTATGTACTAGACCAGATATTTCACATGCAATTGGTGTTGTCAGTAGATACATGGAAAATCCAAGTAAAGAGCATTGGGCAAAAGTGAAATGGGTGCTTCGTTATGTCAGAGGCACAAGTGATAATTATATTACCTTTATTAGTTGTAGTGTTTTGTTTTGTGGATATGTTGATTCAAATTTGGTAGGTGATTTCGACAAAAGGAAATCTACCCCAGGTTATATCTTTACTCTTACAGGAGGACCTATTTGTTGGATGTCAAAGCTTCAATAAATAGTTGCTTTGTCCACTATTGAGGAAGAATATATGGTTGTCTCACATGCATGCAAAGAGGCAATTTGGCTAAAGGGTCTTTTGGGTGAGTTTGGAAAAATGCAGGATAAGGTGGTCAAAGTGCTCTTCATTTGGCTAAAAATCCAACTTGTCACAATAGGACCAAGCATATTTAAATTAAATACCATTTTGTAAGACAAGTTATTGATAGAGGTGGAGTAGCTCTTGAGAAAGTCCATACGAAATAAAACTGTGTAGACATGTTTACAAAACCAGTACTGCTAGAGAAGTTGAGGTGGAGTTTGGCTTCTCTTAGCTTGCAAAAAGGGTGATGAATGGGCATGGACAAATATTAGGTGAATCATTGTCAAGGTGGAGATTGTTGGATTTGTGACAACAAGATAAAGAAAAGAATGCAAGAAGCTTATCTTTGAAAGAAAACAAAAATCTTTTGTTTTAAATCTATTTTTTTCCTAAAGAAACAAAGAAACTACTTTCTTCTAAATTGGATGGATGCAATTATGATGAACATGTTTTTATTAATCTTTGTATCCTTTCAAAGGACAAGTAATTGTAATTGCAGCTGCCTCAGGATTATAAATTTTTCTTCTGAACAATAAGAATACTGATACTTTGCCCCGTGGATGTTTCTCTACCATATTTTTGGAGTTTTACCACATAAATCCTTGTGTTGTTGATGTGTGATCATTTATTCTTTTTATTCATTATTCTATTACTATCATTATTTTCTTTGCAACTAATTTGTGCTGCAATATTATACGATTCTAAGTTTTTAAGTTTATTATTTAAATATGAAGGAATATCAACAATAAGAAAGAAGGATACACATGATGACCTTGATGCACTCACCTATAACAAGCTACATGGAGACACTATTGCACAAGAGAGTCATGAAAATCTTATTGATTGGGATCATCCATTGAATGGAGTAACTTTCAAGATGCAATATGACTTTGTTGATGCCACTTATTATGCTTTTGAGCAAGATAAATAAGTTGTAACAACCTTTGAAGATAAGCGTGAACATTCTCCAAATCAACAATTTCTTTCAAATTAGCTTCAAATATATGAAGGTCATCACAATGAGAAAAATAACTGCTAATAAGTGATGTTTGCATGCATGCAAGTGTACAAGAGTTTTTTGAAGACTTATTTAAGAAGACTTTTATCTTTTTAGGAATGCATGATAAGCTGTATTTTTAGCACAACTATTTTTAAAGTTTATAGTGATCATGCATGATCATCTTATTACTAGACTAGTAGTTTATTTTTATTGCTGGTCTATTTTTTGTGACTGCAATATCTTTAAAAGGACTACCTTGTGCTTTTGTAACAAGCCAAAAAAATTGAGAGTAAAGTGTGTTGGTTATTCAATTTGAGAAAAGATGTATAGTGGAGATTAATATACAGAGTTTTTTGTGTTTATGCTGTTATGTAAGGAGTTTTTTTTTTCCTTCATGGCTGTAAGTTGTGATTTATCCATGAGTATTCATTGTAACTATTGTTTCTGCTGTTATGTTTTTTTGGTTTAAAGAACAAAGTTGGGCTTCAAAATCTTCATTTGGTACCTATAATGCCACTACAAACTAACACACTAAAAAAACCTAAAAAAAAATTTGAACACTAGGGTTGGCACTAAAGCATATTATTATAGAAATAAGCTTTTTAAAACTTGTAGTAAGAAAGTGAATCTAGATTACCACGTTCCTAAATACCTCGATCTCCTTAATAATAAAACACCTGTGGATTAAATGGATAAGTACAAGGTATGTTTAACGTAGAGGGAGAGACAGGATCAAAAACCAAGAAAAATGTCACTATCTAAAATGAGCGCAAGGGTGTAACACAAACAAAGTGGACTGAGTTATAGTTTTATTTCTTTTTGAATTAGCCCTCTTCTAGATTGATTCCTTAAGGAGAGAGGTGAAAGAGAAGTAATAGATAACATAGGACAATATTTAGGATCATTAGCACCAAATAAATAAATAATTTAAATCTTCTAGCCATCGGTAAAACAAAATAAAACAATCTTTAAATTATCCATTGCCACCAAATAAATAAATAATTTTACTCTTTTAGCCATTGGTAAAACAAAATAAAACAATCTTTAAATTATGAATTGGAACCAAATAACTAAATAAATTAAATCTTCTATCCATGGGTGAAATAAAATCAAACAAACTTTAAACTTTCCATGGTATTAGGTAAAACATTTAAATGGATTCTTTCCTCCCTAATTTTTATTTCTTACCCCACCCAAGGGTTGATGAAACTAGGGTTGCATAAACATTGTAGTTTAGAAGAAATTTGACAGGGTGATTCCTTTCTTTTTTCAATGTTAAATTAAAGAGAAATAATGTGCAAAATAGAGGCTTGCGCATTAGAGCTCAACCCTAAATGAAACCCTAAATTTGCCCCATCTAAAACACATCATTTTCCTTCTTCTACCTTCCTAGCTAGCTAGGAAAAACTGCTAGTGGCAGCCATGGCCGGATAGGCACTCTACAAGTCAAAAACACGATCTACCTCTATGGGAAAATGCATTGCACGGGTATAGGTTTTGAATTTCCCCTTTCTACATGATGCTTGTCTTTTCTTGTCTGTGTTTTTTTGAATGCATGAATTTGATGACCCCAAGAGCGTGAGTTTGGAACTTGTAGCGAGGATTTCATTCAAGGACTGAATATTAGCCAAAGAGTTTACTGCTGGTGGAGACCCAACATTTGTGAATCCACCTAGTAGAATTTTGTGCCCTTTTTCTTTCCTAAAGGGCTTCTGTTAAGTTCCAGAGGAAGGTAAAAAGGGTCCTCTTCTTTGGTTATCTCACTATTACTTATTCCCTTTGTTATACCATTAGAGGGTAAAGGGATCCAAATACCTAGAATGGGTTATTCTTTTGTGATTATGTGTTTTGGGTTGGTGTAGTGATTAGTAAAATAAGATTTTTAGGAATGCAGTATAAATACATTCTACTAACTTTATGTAGAACTCAGGCCCATATTCAAATGATTACATTGTCATATCTCAGTGACCTTTGTGTCCTTTGATAGCTAGTAATGTTAGGTTCTCTCTAATTGAAAAAAAAGATATTACTCTTCTGCAAGAAGTAATACTCTGAACACAAAAATCAGATTTCTTGATGTAGCTATTATGGGCATATAATGAGTAGTAATGATTATTATGGTTTTAAGAAAGTTTTGTTTTGTTAGCTATGGTTAGTTGCAAATCTTTCTAATCTAAGAATCTCTCTTGCAGTCCCTCAGAGGAACAAGTATAGTGTAATAAAATTAATGTAAGGTACTTCTAGTTTTTTTTTAATAACAAAATTAAATCTCCATCTTATGAAGTAGATTTAAATCTTTTAGTTCAGAAAATTTCTTTTACTCATAATGTTCAATAAAACATTCATAACCCAGTTAATGTAGCATAAGTAAGAATAGTAATGAGAAATTTTCCATTTCCTCTTTTCTTTCTCTCTATTGTTCCTAGCATTATCAGCCAACAAAACTACTTTATTTTCTTTTTCATGCATTCACATAGATAGCCAAAATAAAAAACAAAATGATTCCTCTAATTTTAGAAAACATAGAAAACATGCTTGTTACATAAATAGAAGGGTCTCTACATAGTTTTCTAAAACATAATACATCAGTTGAACAATAGTTGTAAATATGGCTTGTACAACATTTACCAGTCCTTATTCACAAATGACTCCTATTTTAAATTCCTCTTTCTAAAAGGTATAAATTTTCACTCAAATAAAAAGGTATTTTTGTGATTCTATTATGCTTCTTGATACATATCTACTACTTCATCTTGTCACTCTGTTAAGAGTACAACACATACTTAAGTCTCTCCTTAGCTCTTCCTTAAGGCTATGAAATACAAAACTTGCAAGAGGGAAAAAGAATAGTTTTCTCTAGCTAGTGATGCTCACCTCGCATCCAAGGGTAGTAACTATCCACCCCCAAGCTAGTGGAAAACACAGGGAGACCTAGGTAACTGCACCCACACTTAATTTTATGACCCACAACAACACACAGACAGAAGAGCACTTGCAACACAGCACAAACTACTTTTTATTTTAAACATTGACAAATTTTGGCTCACAATTCACAAGAAGATTTTTTATATAACCTTCACAGAGGGGTAAGGGTAGATATCAACCTGTAGGGGTAGAATTAACTATTCCAACTGCACTTTTACTTCACAGGGGTACTCATACCCTTTTTAAAACTTCACTTGCTTGGTACTCTACCCATTTGTTGCACATATCTTTTATCTAGGGTACTCTTACCTTTAAGTTCAGTAACAATAGCACTGAATTCTTTTCTCAAATAGCACAGAGATGATAGCAAGGGTACTCTTACTCAAAATTATCTTATCAAGAAAAAATCAAGGTACTCTTACCCTTTAAACCAACCCTACAGAAAGCATCTCCCTTACCACATAGAATAGTTAATACAACAAAAGAACAATTTTTAGGTTTCTCAGCAACATGGCACTTTCTAATAGAATTTAGTACAATTCATAAGTCAAGATACAACACACAAACACCTTCCAAACCTTGTAAATAGTATGTAAACTTCATGTAGTGCTAAACTTATTCATTTGATTAAGCAGTATTATTATAAGACCCATATTACACAATTATCTCCACTAGCTTTTTACAACCATTTTAGGCCTACCTAAAATTTTCAGTAGGACTAGTGGGCTGATGAAGCTCCACAATAATCTCCCTTTTCTCTTCCAGATTTTTCTTTGATTCTATGCCCTAAAATTTTCTTCTCCTTTCTCTTGCTCAGCTCCAAGTTTTACAGAATATTGTTTTTTTAAGAAATTTCTTAGAACCCCTCTACAATTTTCTAGCCTCCCTCATATTCCTTCCTTCCTTCCTTCCTGTTCTCCACCTATCCTCCATGATCATCTTGAGGCATCTAGGTGGTTACAAGTGTCTTTCTGTGGGTAGCATGTGTCATCACCTAGTTGTTTCACCTTGCTAGCTCCCTTTTGGACACCCCAAACTTTTAGTCTTTTTCCTTTTGATTATCTGATTTTCATCACCCAAAAAGGCCCAAAATTGAATGTTGTAAAAAACATCTTTTTATTAAAATTTATTATGTCTTTCACACTTAGACTTAAATATAAATATGTTTATATTTATTTATTTATGTTAATTTGAAAAAGGGTAATAACTTTCTCAAACAATAAAACAATTACTAAATCCACTCATGAATGACAACACAAGACATTCATGTAGTACAATACAAAACACATCATGATGCATGACACGACGCACCAGTGCAACACATGTTTCAGAACTACAACACAATTTCACACCTTGGCATCATGTAAGACTAAGACAAGGCACACTTTAATACCACATATACATGACCATATAGTTGGACCTAAACCACTCAATAGGCTAGATCAGCGTACTGGGGAACTACAACTGGTCTCCAAGTGTTTTCCCCAATTCCACTGGCATGAACTTGCACACTCATTTCCACATTGTCAGTCACAATAACAATAGCCAAAGCAAGCTACAAATAACCATCCATTGTTGCATATACATATATTTTAATCATTCAACAACATATGAAAAGAATCTTTCTTCCACTAGGTTAATTCAATTGATTTCAATGCACATGCGAGATTATATTTATATAAACAATGGAACTAGATTATATTTATATTTAATTGTAACTATATATCAATGAGCCCTATCATCCACAACAAGGTACATGAATCCACATAACATAATCCAAAGAATTAAATGATGCTACATCTCAATAAACACATAGTCTGGTAAAATAAAATACAAGACATAATCTAAACAACATCATATAAGATCAAATGAGGATATGCGAATATAAAAGTATGTATCAATCATGGTCTCAATCAAAATCATATGTCTCAGACTAGTATATAACACATAGCCATAATCAAATAACTAGGAGAACCAACATATAATGTCTTGTTGTAGAACTATAGTAGCAAAATGTAAAATCACTTACTGCCATAATGGTGGGTACTGAGGAAGGATCCTACATCCTCCCCCCCAGGCTTGGAATTTTTATCTTCACCATGAGAGAGAGTAACAACACACCATGATTTCCTAACTAAAGTTACCAATGCACCTAGAGCAAGAAGGAGTCGCATATGGATTAGACGTTGATTTCTGATTAGCTCAAAACACCTTAATTGAGAAGGCATTTCTAACCATAAGATAAAACACAAGATAACATCAAATATTTGAGGATTGGGTGTTACAAAGTAAAAGCATTTATTCCAACATGTGATGTAGGCATGAGTAGAGGTTAAGGATAATAACCTATAGAATATATGGTAAAGTGTGTATCAGTTTAAAGTAGAAGTGGGTGGTTACCAAAGAGAACCCAAAATTTTACATAAGTGGCATGTGCCTAAAAGGCAAAAATGTTCCAATGGTTATGTATTCTTTTGATCTAGATATTAGTTCCACAACAAAATATAATCAAAGAACATATATTGACTAACAATTGACTAGGTTATTCACACGATATTGGTAGTAAGGTCTTATCAAAACAATATCACTAGGGAAGGTTCAACTTGTCCTACACATGGCCTTACATTCTTCCCCCTTGCATAGACTTCCTCCTGGAAGTCCCTAAGAGAAAAAATCTACCCATTTAAAATTAATGAATTACTTTACCATATCATATAAGAATAAGTACCCATATTATGTCAAGTCACATCAATGCATGTAAATCCACATACCTCATTTTAGATGGCTAAGCATGTTGTTTATTCATATTTACTAATCATGAATATATCAATTATAACTAAGAAATTGAATCAAGTCACCATATCATGTTCAAATTAATAGTTTCCAATACCTTATTCTTGACACACTTAGAGACGCCCATATCACATAACTCAACTCTACATTTAACACCTTATTCAAAATGGAATTTTTTTCACATCATATAACACATAGTTCTAAGTGAAACACATGATGAAGATCAAACTCACTTGTATCAAACTACACTCAACATAAAGACATCACATGACTTACACCACAAGGCTTATTAAGAATGGGTATCATGAGAAGGACAAACACTATCGCTCCATTGGGTAATTCCATAGTACCATGGAGCCAAATAACCAATGAGTGAATAACCAAGCCATGTAGTAACCAATGTGCCAATATCCAATTTTAGCGTAACATCATATAATCTCTCCTCTAATGGAAACCAATATCACCCATACCATAGTGCCAAATAACAAATGAATAACCATGGCATGTAGAATCCACTATGCCAAGTAGTTGATCATGAAAGATGGTCTCAAGGTCCTCTCTAGGAGCCCATCATACATAGCCCAGTATGAACAAGATTTCCCAGGCCATCTACTCCCTTAGACAACTTGTCAATGATCCCTCTAGGATATGAAAGTAAACAATAGTCATATTATTCCACACATACCAGTAGTTGCAATATTAAAGTGCCTCAAAACAAGAATGTTAAAGAAGGAAAGCAACTCATAAGTTAACCCTCAATAAAATAAAAGGAAAGCAAATATAATCAATTGTAGAAGAAATGGAGATCAAATAACAATCATTTCATTATCCCAAGTTTATCTAAGAACATGTCCTTCTGCAAAAAGGACTAACTCAAACATAAAAATGGCCAATTATCCCAAAGTAATAAAACACTACTAGCTTGCAAGAAAAATATTCAATACAGAAATAAATATTCCAACAATCTCTTAGAAATTTGCACATTACGATCACCATGTGACCTTGGAAAAAGGTCACCTAAGGGGAGGAGGGGAATCATACAGTGCTCTCAAACCACATAAGATAATAGCATGCAATATCATGGTGGTCTCAAACCACATGAAACAATATGGTAGTCTCAAACCACATGGAGTAATATGGTGATATCAAACCACAAAATAATATGGTGGTCTCAAACCATGAAATAATATGGTGGTCTCAAACCATAGAATAACATGGTGGTCTCAACCCACAAATAACATGGTGGTCTCAAACCACATGAAATCATAGGGTGGTGTCAAACAACATGAAAATTAATGAAATATCACCATGCCATAATAAGTATGTCCCAAACAACCCAGAATCTGCCATCATACCAATGTCCTCTAATATATGCCACACATCATTCATCTATAAGATCTGACATCCACCTCACAAAAGAGAACCCCAAGCCTGTATATTTAGCATGTATCATGTGTCTGATGTATCACGCATGTATAAAGTTATCTACATTTACCCCAAGTAGAGGACAATATACCTCATAGTTATACTGATAGCCACATCAAAATTCATGTTATGCATGTAACAAAGTATTAATTGATATTATATCATTACACACACATTGCCATTTTATTGAGCTGGCATCTAAATTACCGTGTCTCACTTATCTTAATTCATGTCTATCATCTCTCTGAACATCCTAATAGTCCATAATGTGTCAATATCCAAAGTTATCAATCCATTTGTGTTCACAACCAATATTAACTTTCAAAATCAAATGCTATAACACTATCTATATCCAATGTAGCATTAGTACCTCATAACTGATAACAGTTTCCCAAATACTAGAAATCCACAATGACATTAGTATAAACTGCCAAGTGTCTATAACTAGAACTGAGTATAGGATCAAGGCACATTAAGTTCCATCCTCAACCCATGGAACAATAGAAAGGAAAGGGTTTACAACACAAACCAATGAATGTGGTTCAATTGGGGAAGAAGAGGGACTGTACTCCAAAGTGGTCATGAGGGAATGCCCTCAAATAGGGGTGACACTAAACATTTCATCATATAAGAACATGAATGGTTACTCACACATCTCCATAAAAGACACTTGAATACATATTTATTTAATATTTCTCTTCTAGGTCAAAAAAAAAGTTACCAACACACATGTACAAATATCACAAAGGGGCATACCCTATGTCACATACTTGAGGTATGACTGCAACATTTATTGGCATTTACACATCACTACACCTATCCTCACTACACACATATATCATTACAACATCACAACATCATCTAAGACAATTACTTAGGTGACCACTGACATTCATAGCATAGTACAAGGAACATAATCCTTTTCTAGTTGTTACTTGATTTTTAAACCAACTTTTCACAAATAATCTATTATGTAGCTGGTATTGATTTTCAAGAATTATCCAATAGAGCATATTACAATGTCAAATATTCTAAGAGACATAAAAAACTCTTTCAAGATGACTAATATCCAATTACTATACAATATAATCAACTTATATTAAAATTTTCCATCAATCCACTTATAAGGACACTCATATCACTAGACATCAATTATCAATTAAATTTCTAAATTATCTAAGGCATCCACTAGTCTAGTTAAAACCTTCTGATGTTCATGAAAATAATTCATTCATAATGATGCTAAATATACTAACAATACTCATATAGCCAAGTAGATACGAGAATAATATAAAAAATGAAAATCTAGTTTATCTATTTTACCATTTAATAACAAATCAGAATATGATTTTCATTTCTTTATCGATTTTCAAAAATATCACTATATAGTTTAAATGTTGTAAGATTACCTAATAATTTTATCACATCAATAATATTATCATTTCTAGTCATAAATTGCATGAATTCATAATATAACACACAAAGCATCTCCATACTATATTGAAATACATAACATATTTATAGGGTACTAGATGGAGTTACCCCATGCAATGTGGAAAGCAACACATGATACTTATACTGATAAAATGGTCTTCTTATCTAGTTATCATCCTACGTACTCATACCAACAAGATGAACACCAAAATTAAAGCCTAACAACACTTCCCAAAGTTCAAAGAGTTGTAAAACCTTGCTCTAATACCTAATGTAATGCCACTACAAAGTAACACACACAAAGCATCTCCATAATATACTTAAATACATAATGTATTTATAGGGTAATAGATGGAGTTACCCCATGCAACGTGGAAAGCAACGCATGATACTTATAGTGATAAAATGGTCTTCTTATCTAGTTATCATCCTACGTACTCATACCAACAAGATGAACACCAAAAGTACATCCTAACAACACTTCCCAAAGTTCGAAGAGTTGTAAAACCTTGCTCTGATACCTAATGTAATACAACTACAAAGTAACACACTAAAAATGCCTAAAAAAATGTTTTTGAATGCTAGGGTTGGCACTAAAGCATATTACTATAGAAATAAGCTTTTTAAAACTTGTAGTAAGAAGGTGGGTCTAGATTACTATGTTTCTAAATACCTTGATCTCCTTAACAATAAAACACCTATGGATTAAATGCATAAGTATAAGGTATGTTTAACCTAGAGGGAGACAGAAAGGATCAAGAACCAAGAAAAATGTCACTATCTAAAACAAGTGCAAGGGTGTAACACGAATAGAGTGGATTGAGTTATAGTTGTATTTCTTTTTGAATTATCCCTCTTCTAGATTGATTCCTTAAAAAGGAGAGAGGTAAAAAAAGAAGTAATAGATAACATAGGACAATATTTTGTTACACTATACTTAACTAAAGTTACCAATGCACCTAGAGTGAGAAGGAATCGCATATGGATTAGAAGCTGATTCATGATTAGCTCAAAAGACCTTAATTGAGAAGGCCTTTCTAACCATAAGATAAAACACAAGATAACATCGAAGATGTGAGGATTGTGTGTTACGAAGTAAAAGCATTTATTCCAACATGTGATGTAGGCATGAGTAGAGGCTAAGGACAATAACCTATAGAATATATGATAAAGGGTGTATCAATTTGAAGTAGGAGAAGTGGGTGGTTACCAAATAGAACCCAAAATTTCACATAAGTGGCATGTGCCCCAAAGGTAAATATTTTCAAATGTTTATGTATTCTTGTAATCCAGATATTGATTCCACAACAAAATATAATCAAATAACATAGATTGACTAACAATTTACTAGGCCATTGGGGGTTACTGTCAATACTGATAGTGATGAGTTGGCTGAAAAAGTGGATGCTATTATTAACTCTATGGTCTAGTAAGGAGAGTTGTAGTCTCCTCTGTCTTTATTATTTTACTACTGATACTCTGTTACTCTATTTTTTGGCTTTAGTTTTAGTGGCTAGTTTTGCTGGTTCCGCTGGCATTATGTACTGGTGGTATATGTTGTTTCTGGTGTAAGGCTCTGTTTTCTCTTCAGGCCTTTCTATTTTTGTTAAGGGTTCAGCCCCTTGTTTAGCTGCCTTATATAATCAAAAACAATTTACTAGGCCATTTACACGATATTGGTAGTAAGGTCTTCTCAAAACAATATCACTAGGGAAGGTTCAAGTGGGTGTAGACATGGCCTTACAGTATTAGAGCAATTTTGGGTTATTAATTTTGGCTTCAAAATCTCTCTAACAATTGATTTCTTGAGGAGCATGTTATCATTGTTGTAGTGTAATCTTGAATGGATTCATTGGGATGTTATGGTAAAAGATTTCACAGCATCTATAGCAAGTATTGAAATTCAGGCAAGGCTTGGAAAATGTGAACCCATTGGAAGAAATTAGTTGAGGTTTGAGGTAAGGTTTCTCAAAACATAGTCTTTGAAATATATTTGAAAGTATAATTTAAGTGGTTCTTTTGTGCGATTGAAATCAATGGGAAAGATTGTTAAAAGAGCAAAGAAAGAAAATACAAATTTAATATGTGAAATTTTTTTTTTAAAGATGAACTAAAGAAAGTTAAAAACAAAATTGAAGAATTGGAAGAATAATTGAAGAGGTTAGAAAAGGAAAAGGATGAGTTATCAAAATTGAAGGAACAAAATAATGAGTTAGATCAATCACTTGCAGCATATCAAAAAGAAAATGACCGTCTAAGGTCTAAGCCTTCAGTATGTAATTCCTTACATTTTAGCAACTAATGGCACACTTCCACAATCTTCAATGCATCTTTGCAAGAAGTGAAAACAACCAAGTAGGCCAAGACTGGTGTTAAAACTAAGTCTTCAAAGAACAGACTTCATCTACAATTCAAATTTCTCTTTGTGGACCAATCCAAAGATATGAACACAATCAAGAGACATCCACAAGCACACAGTAATCACCATCAACAACTGTACAATCTCTAACTATTTTGCCAAGAAGATTGTTGAAATTGGAGCACATAAACAACACTGTCAACTACTGTCATAGAGAAAAGATAGCTTGCTGACCACCAAATCATGAACCATTGGAGTTAAAGGTACTTATCAACACTAAAAACTTAATTCCAGAACCGCAGGCCAAAATACTTCAATGCAGAGGAATGTGAAGCAAAATACTTTCTCCCTGTCACCACTGAATGCACAGAAAAAATAGTTTTGACTTTGGTGAACAAAACTCTCTCAAATCTTCATACGGGAGGCTCAAACTTGAGATATAGAATCTTTAGATATGCCTCTAAATAACTTCCAATCTAAATACAAAGATATTCATTCTACAGGAAATGCGGAGCAATCTACTGGACTGTTCTTCAGTAAACAAAGATACACTACAACACACTATTTCCACCGGAGTAACAAATTTTCTCAAAATCACTTGGAAACTCAATATCTAGATCACTTACTCATTATCTCCAACACTAGAAAACATAAAAATTAAGAGTACATTTGACACCAATGACAACATTGATTAGGCACATACTTGCAACAATCTCCCCCTTTGTCATTGATGGCAACATAAGATGTGAAAAACTCTAAAGACCATCAAGATATGATTCTCCCCCTTTCTCTTTACACATCTTCACTTTTTCTCCCCCTGAGTTTTTTGCATGATTTCTCTCCCCCTTTGACATTAATGGAAAAGGGCACATACTTGCACTCTACTGCTCTGATTAGACTAAAAATATTTGTTATCAATACTGATTGCTTATTATCAGGAACCATCTAGCTACTCCCCCTGAGAGGTATCTCTTAAAACATCAATCTAGATCAATGAATGAGGCTCTAAGCTTCATTGGATTGATGCGTTCTCATGCATCTTAGTTCAAAGTAGGAGGGTTAATAACCCCTAGCTTTTCCCTGAGATAATCAAAGGCATCCTTAGGTAGGTGCTTAGTAAAAATGTCCGCAATCTATTCCTTTGTAGACACATATTCCATCTTGACTTCATTCATTGTCACCTTCTCTCTCAAAAAGTGATACTTTATAGATATATGCTTTGTTCTTGAGTGCATCACTGAGTTCTTAGAAATGTTTATGTCACTTGTATTGTCACAAAAGATTGCAATTGGATCTTCATATACAACTCTTATGTCCTTCAATGTCTCCATCCATAACACTTGAGTGCAATAGCATGCTAGTGCAATATACTCTTCTTCTGTAGTGGATAAGAAAATTGAATCTTGCTTTTTGCTCAACCATGAAACCAATCTATTACCCAAGAAGAAAGCACCTCCACTTGTGCTTTTCCTGTCATCAAAATCTCTAGCCCAATCTGCCTCTGTATATGCACTAAGAGTGAAATCATTATCTTTTGGATATTATAAGCCATGATATGATGTGCCTTTCAAATACCCCAAGATTCTCTTAACTACCATCACATGAAACTCACTAGGATCCTCTTGAAATCTTGCTACAAGACAAATGGCATGCATTATATTAGGTCTCGATTGGGTTAGATAAAGTAATCCTCCAATCATAGATTTGTACCTTTTTTGATTAGTCTTAGGTGATTCATCATTTTTACTCAACTTACAACCAGTCACCATGGGAGTACATATTGGTTTAGAGTCCATTCCAAACTTTTTCAGCAACTCTTTCACATACTTAGGTTGGGATATGAAGATTCATTTATCTGATTCAGTAACTTGCAAACCTAAAAAGAAATTCATCTCACCAAACATAGACATATCAAACTGTTTTTGCATTTCACCAGTAAATTTCGTGCACATACCTTCATTGTGTCCAAAGATAATGTCATCAACAAAGACTTTAACAATCCAAATTTGATCACAATTAATCTTGAAATAGAGATTATTGTTAGTAGTACCTTTATTGAACCCTAATCGTAATAAGTACTTATCCAACCTTGCATACCAGGCTCTAGGAGATTTCTTGAGTCCATATAAAGCTTTCTTCAACCTGTACACCATATCACCTTGGTCTGATAACTGAAATCCTTCCAGTTGCTCAATGTAAACTTCCTCTTCTAACTCACCATTTAGAAATGCAGACTTCGCATCTATTTGATACACTTTGAAATATTTGTTGTGTTCCTTACAACTTCTCCATTTTCATTCAGCTTGTTCCTAAAAAGCCATTTGGTTCCAATAATATTTTTATTAGCAGGTCTAGGAACTAATTCCCAAGTTTCATTCTTCTCTATCTGCATTAGTTCTTCCTTCATGGCCTTTACCCAATTTTTATCATTGTAGGCTTCATTCACAGTTTTTGGTTCAACTTTAGAAAGCAAATAGTAATTCACTTGTTCTTCTGCAGCTCTTTTCCTTGTCCATACTCCTTTTCTTTTGTCTCCAATAATTTGACCTTCTAAATGATTCATCCTTACATACCTAGGAGTCTTAACTGTAGTTTCTGTAGCCATCTCCTCTTCATCTTGACTATCTTCCTATTCCTCTTTATTCTAGTTTACTATGACAACATGTTCATATAATTCATAGCCATTCAGATCTGATGTACTTCCTTTGTCTTTATTCACCTTCACATTTGCACTCTCAACAATCTTTTTTAGCCTTTTGTTGTAGCACTGGTAGGCCTTACTCTTGGGAGAGTATCCAAGGAAGATTCATTCATCACACCTTGCATCAAACTTTCCTAGATCTTCTTCTCTTCTGATATAGGATTTTCTTCCAAAAACTTTGAAATATTTTACTGTAGGTATTCTCCCATACCACAATTTATAAGGAGTTTTAGTACCATTACCTTTCACTTGAACTTTGTTTTAAATGTAGACAATAGTATGTATAGCTTCTTTCTAGAAAACTTCTAGCAGATCTACTTCCTTCATCATTTTCTTAGCAGCCTCTTGAATTGTCATGTTGTTTCTTTTCAGAACTCCATTCTTCTGAGGAGTCCTAGTTATAGACAACTATCTCTTTATCCCTTGCTCTTCACAAAAATTGTTGAATTCATTTGATGTAAACTCACTAATACTCCTTGTTTTTATTTCTAAGTCTCATTTGTTTCTATTGTTCACCCATGTGGTACTTTAAGTTTCTAAGTCCCAAAGGTTTCGTGAGTCTCTACTATTGTGCCTTAGAAATATCCTTGAAGTCACAGATACTACAAGTTTCCTAACCTAGTCGTTTCTTCCTTAGGTTTTCTAACCTTATTGCTAGGTTCTAAAGTTTTGAAACTTCGTGATCTCGTGACTTCATGTCTCTTGTGCTAAGTTTTGTTGCCCACTTGTTTCTCTTGTGTTGTCACTAAGTCGCGGGTTTTCCAAACTTTATAACCCGTGACTTACGGTTCTAAAGTTCTCACTTCTCGCAATCTAGCGATAGTTAAGTGGTGGACTAGAAACCAAGGGAATTAATGATCATTTAAAGTACTGTACGTCGCTGGTGTGAAATGTCCTTCAGAGAATTTTTTAAAAATGAGCAAATCTTTGAGTTAATTTCTCAAGGTGTGGAAATGGTACCATGACATCCTACTATTTAAAAGCATGGAAGGGTGATATAACTACACATCATTTCATTTCTTGTGCCAAAATCATCTAAGTGTTCTGTTGCTTTCTTTCTATTCTGAATTATTGCTTCCACATTTCTCTGTTATAGTGATTGGTGCTTGGTCACTTTAATGAAATTCAAATTTCAGGGTGTCTCCTCCCACTTTGGAATTGAGAGCAATTGGTCTAAAATAAGAGACACTGAACTTGGACATATAGACTTGGCTGAATTCTGGTCTCGTCTACAGCGGGAAGACAGGTCATCATTTGTGGAAAATATTCTACAGAGCAGTTTGGCTCATGCAATACGTTTCCCTATTTCAGTGTGTTGTGAAGATTTAATTGTTGCATGCATGGAGAGATATGACCCTGAGACTCTAGAGATTAAGACTAAAGAAGGTGTGGTGGTCGCGGAGATTGATTCTGAATCTATCTCGCATGCATTGAAAATTCCAAGGCAAGAGAAATATGAAGCTATGTCTGTAGCCCTAAATGCAAAATTTTTCAAGGATAATGAAGACTGGTGCAAAAATTTTATTGCACGCAACTAGCTAAAATCAGAGAAAAGAGGTAAGTCTCAGCTACCCCCTACACTTAAAAGAGCACATTTTAAGGATGAAATTTCAGATATTATCACTCTGTTGCACCAGGTGGTGGGTAGTGAAAATGTTATCTCCTTTGAATTCTGGATGTACCACTTTATATTGTTGATATGTAGTGAAGGTCAGTTTATTGACTGGGCTGAAATAATAAGTCATCACTTGAATGAGCAATTGTTGAAGTTTCAAGAGACCTCTACATTTCATATGTGCTCCTATTTAGTATATGTTCTAGCCAGTCGAGAGGTTGTTTAGGCTAGGTTGAGGCCTCGTGGATCTTTAACTCCAGATACACATGTGTATGCTTATTTTCCTCAGTTTACAAAAGATGTTGGGATGAAAGATTTTTGTCGGGTTAATGATACATTTTTAATGTTTTTGGTGAGAAAGTTGAATTGTGATTCTGAAATAAGGATTTCTCCTAAGGCTACATCTCTAGTCATGCAATTTGGAAGTTTTTATATCCAATTTGATAGGTTCACCTACCTGAGATAAGGGGGTTATGAGTCAGCTCCAACCAAGTTGCCTCAGTACCCTAGTGACTACATTGTCTTTTTGGAAGTTTGTAGACAAATGACCGCTATAAATGTTAAATACCAGAATATGAGAAAAAAGGCTTACACTTTTCCATTATCTTTATCAGTTTATTCTTGTAAAAATAAAGATGCTGCTAAAGAAGCTGAACATGTATTGGAAGAATTTAATCTTCGCTCTTTATCTTTAAGGCAACACTTTGATAGCAAGAATTTTGTTAAGAAGAACTTCTATGGCTCTAGCTCTTATGAGCATTGTTCAAGCCTAGAGGACTTCTGGGAGGATTATGTGGATGACCGTGAAGTTCTGAGAAGAAGTTACATGGACTTACCATAAATCAAATTTGGGCTTTTGGTTTACCCATTTGTATTCTAGAAAAGGCTGAGGAGGACTCTGAAGTAATTGATGTGGAATACCAGAATTTGCTATCAAAACCCCTTCCCCATATAAATTGGTCTGAGGAGGTTGTGGATATAAATGTTCTCTATGCACCCATGATTAAGAGAAATAGGGAATGGTAGGTTGGTAAGTGGCGTGCACATGCTTGTTCACCTCATGAATCAGGTAGTTCAAGGACTACTAGATAGAAAATGGTGCAAAACTCTACTACTCAAAGTTCCACACGGTCACATGACATGCCACAATCTATTTCTAATTCACAGTCAGGAGGTGATGGTTAGAGGCCCAATGATGCCCTCAAATTGAAATCAGTGTGTGAATCAGATACTCCTCTTGTAAGAAAAAGAAATGTTCAGATAGTGGCAATGAACCACGACCCCATTTTTGATTCAATTGTTAATGATAGTTCTTTTCGCAATTTTCTTGATGTATCTTCTTCTTCTGATAATAAAGAAATTCTTGTTGCTTCCCCACTGGGGGAAGGAAATAAATCTACGTCTAACAATATAAATACTACTATGGTGACTTCCTCTCCTAACTAGCTTAAAAAGGTGGTAGAGAAATAGAGAAGAACGTTTCCCACTGTGACCAAAGAAATTGACATTGTCGCTATGCTCCTACAAGGGACTTCAAAGCCTAAGAAATCTAGGAGAAGTCTAGAATGATAAATGATGCTATTTCTGGCCACCAGGTGTTGGAAATTGTTGATCCCATAAAAGATTTGGATGATAATGACATAACTGAGGTAGATTATAAAATAAGTCATATTGACTTGGGCCCTTCCACTCTTGAGGGGGAGTCATACTATGCAAATTATTCTTTCAATGCTTTGATTAAAAGGGCTAAGGAAGAAAGGAAAGAGAATATAAAGCTCCAATCTCAAATCTTGTCTTTGAGCCAATTCATCCAATCAATTGTAACACCTTCTTCTCAGGAAGTTCCTAATTCAGAAGTCATTGGGATTGATGCAAACACTGTCAAACAGATTAAAACAAGTCAAAATTTTGTGGAGGCTACCAATGAGTGGGTCAAAAAATTGTCTTGTGATATTTTATTTTTCTTGACTAAAATGATACAAAGCTATTCTCTTACACACAATAAAAGAAAATAATTTGTCAATGAGCTCCAGCAAGTGAGAAGGGAACAAGGAAGTTCTTATGTTCTTTCAAGAGAAGTTGCTGAGTTAGCAGTATTGGACTCCATAACACTCGCAAAGGAAAATCTGGCGAGTGACCCCCATGAAATTGATTTATCTTGGGTTGACACATTGGACTGGAAGCTCAATATGTATGATAATCTCATTGATCAGATTAACAAGGCTCTACAAGAATACCTACATCTAATGGCTAGTATTCAAAGGGACTGTAATGCTCTTGAAATAAATATTTTGGATGATTTCAGAGAAAACCTACATGACCCCAGGGATATAAACCAAGAAGTCAAAGACATGCTTTGTAGTGAACTTGCTGATCCTGAGACTATTTCTAGAGAATCATTGAGCAAATTGGGCTATAAGTAGGTTTATCTTAATGGTTATAGAAATAGGGAAGAAATGATTTAGGAGACTATGGCAAGACTATCTAAGAACTTGGCCAAGTTTAGAACCAGATTGTAGAACACCACCATTCAAGGGAGCAAAAATATTACAACTATCATTATGAAGTATTGGGAGTACAAGCTCAGGTTGAAGGTGCGAGAGAAGATGGCGGAAGACCAAGCGGTGGAAAGCGTTGAAGACCCAAAAGAAAATGAAGGGGTGGCGAACTAAGTTTATTTCTTTTATGCTTTTTCAAGTTATCTGGGGAACAACGGAACCATCTTTCTAGTTGGGTAAACTTTGTTTTTCTCAATTTAGTTAGATATCTCGTATGTTTTGTTTTGATTTCCATTTACTTCAATATATAGAAAAGATACACAGTTGGAATTGTTCAGGCATATATGATCTTTGTGTTATAATGTTTGAGCTATCATTCTACTTATGTTGAATGCCATATTTGTTGTGATCTTTTTTTATGTTGGAGAAGTCAGTTGGTAATTTCATTGTTGTGGATATGTATCTTTGAATGGATATGTTGTGGTGATTATAATTCAGAATCTTCTCTTTTTTTATTGTTATTGTTCGAAGTCTTTGAGCTTCTATGAGTATTAGTTAGTTTATTTGTATGAAAATCTCCTTGTAAAGCTTTCTAGTTAAAAGCATTTCCTTTCTTTGCTTTCTAGTTAAAAGCATCATAGATTTTTGATTCGTTGAATATCAGTAGAAGGTAGCTGCCACCTTGTAAAATAAGTAGAGAGTTGGTGATTAAATACTATTATTACTAGCTAAACTGTGGTTACATTTGTCATTTGTCTGGGCGAGAGAATATAGAGTTAGATGACAAATCTGTATACCAACACTCACCTCCTCTATCAGACCTCAAGCATTTGATTTTTAGTTCTATTTCATTCTCAACCATTGCCTTGAAAGATTTGAGCTTCTCTAGGGCTTTTGATTTGTCTCTTAGAAAAGTAATCCAAGTCATTCTAGAATAATCACCAATAAGCAACATGAAGTACCTAACACCTTGTAGACTTCTCACCCTTGTAGGACCATAGTGATATGTATGCACTAGATCGAGAAAGGTAGTAGAAAATTACTCTTTGCTCTTGAAACTAGTTCTTGTCTACTTCCCCAAATGACATTCCTTACAAATGGTATTGGTGGGTTTCACAAGCTTTGGTAAATCTCTCATAGCTTGACCTGAACTTATCTTCACCAAATTATCAAAGCTTATATGACACATCCTTCTATGCCACAACTGACTCCCATCTGCCTGGGCCAATAAATAGTAATCATTAGTTCCTCTTAATTGGTAAATGTTATCTCTGGTCTTCTTACTGGTAGTAATCATTGTTTGAGAGCTTTCCATGAGATTGCACCCATTATCTTTGAATCTCAGATCATATCCTCTATCACACATCTGACCAACACTCAAAAGATTATGCTTTAGACCCTTCACATATAAGACATTATCAATGTTGTGCTTTCCATCAAAAGAAATAGATCATATCCCACAAATCTTACCAGCTGCATTATCTCCAAACCTAACCAGTCCTCCATCATACTTTTCCAAACTCAGAAACTTACTTTTGTACTAGTTAGTGATGTGAACAACCACTATCAATAATCCAATCATCCTTATCTCTCTCCACTTGAATAGCCAAAGCACTTTCCTCCATTGGTTTATGCTCCTTTACACAGCTAGTGGGATTAGTAGTCGCATGTTATTCTTTAATAGCAATAAACAAGAACTCATTTGCAGTAGTATTAGCATCATTAGATTCATCATCTATTACACCTTCATCATCAATGTCTCTAACATAGTAGCATTTCTTTGGAACTCTAGGTTTACTCTCAAATCTTTTTCTATTCCTTTCAATTCTTTCAGGACATCTAGAAGGATAGTGACCAACCTTACCACATGAAAAACATTTGAAAGATAATTTGCCTTTATACTTACCAGAGCCTCTTTGTAATCTATCAACAAAGTTGGCTTTAGTTTCATCAAGCTCATCATCAGATTCCACTATGTACTTCTCATCTTTGAAAGTCTTCTCTAAAGTTCTAGCATTGAAAGCAATTTCAACCTTTGGAAAATCATCATCAAATTCTCTCATTTCAAAAGCTATAAGCTTTCCAAGTAACTGGTCCTTAGAGACATCCTTCACAGACATTACTTCTTCAATTGCAGCTACCTTGTGACTATAGGACATAGGTAATGACCTAAGAATTTTCATTACAACTTCCTTCTTATCAATAGTTCCTCCCATTCCTTTTATTCCATTGATAATTTCATCAACTCTTTGCATGTAGGTTGTTATGTTCTCATCTTCGCTTGTCTTCAAACTCTCATATTTTGCTTTCAAACCCTACAATTTGGCACTTTTCATAGACCTATCTCCTTCATACAAATTTTTTAGCTTCTCCCAAACTTCATGAACAATTTCCAAATCCATGACTTTTATCAATTATGTGTTAGATAGGGCACTTAACAAAGCATCTCTTTCTTTTTATGTTCAACTCATATTCTTTGATTTCATCTTCAATTGTGAAACCATTTAGAGGCATGGTATACTTTGTCTCTGTCTCTTTCCATACTCTATATCCAAGGTAAAGGAGTTGACTTTTCATTCATACCTTCTAGAGAGCATAATTTGTTCCATCAAACTACAGAGCTTCCTTCTTGTAAGACATCTTGGATCTTCCTGAAGTTGTTAGGCTTACTCCTGAGGAACCTTGCTCTGATACCAATTGTTGAAATGCACTAGATAACTAAGAGGGGGGGTGATTCAGTTGCCCCTAAAACTTTGAACACTTATGAACACATCAAACACTTATTTACTATTATTCAGATTTAACCATGAATGCATGAAATAAGAAGCTCAACATAGTAACACAATCAACACATAAGACACCAGATTTTTACGTAGAAAACTCTATAAGGGAAAAAACACAGTGGATGTTAGACCACAAAGATATATATGTTATAGCAATACCAAAAAATAGAGGCTCACTGCCCAAAATGCTCACTACAAAAGTTGAGGTTCATTGCCAAAGGATGGTGAACTGATTTGGTAGTATCTACTCCATGCTTGAGTTTAGTTCCATTGAAGTACAATATAACTCCTCTACTCTACTCTTCTTACCTTATCTTTTCATTTTCACACAAGGTTACATTTTTCATGGCTACATTACATGTTATTATACACTTCATCAACCTTGGAATGTACATCAAGGTTAGCATTACATTCATCAACCATTGGAACAATCTACAAGTTCAACATTACAAACATACATAGAAATAGGTCTGGACCTAAACAAGATTGGCTAAGAAAAATATGTATGTAGATCATGTTATACCTTAGCTGGGACTCGAATGCAATCTTCCATGCCACGACATGCTTCCACAATCTTCAATGCATCTTTGCAAGAAGTAAAAACAACCAAGTCGACCAAGACTAGTGTTAACATTGGGTCTTGAAAGAATAGACTTCATCCATGATCCAAATTTCTCTTTGCGAACCAATCCAAAGGTAGGAACACAATCATGAGACATCCAAAAGCACATAGTAATCACCAAAGACAACCGCAAGATCTCTAACCATTCTTCCAGGAAGATTCTTCAAACCGAAGCACATAAGCAACACTTTCAGCTACTATCATAGAGCAAAGATAGCTTGTGAACCACCAAATTATGAACCATTGGAGTTAAAGGTACTTATCATAACTAAAATCTCAATTATAGAACCGCAGACCAAAATACTTCAATGCAGAAGAATGCGTAGCAAAATTCTTTCTCCCTGTCACAATTGAATGCACAGAAAAATAGTTTTTACTCTAGTGAACAAAACTCTCTCAAATCTTCATACCGGAGGCTCAAACTTTAGATATAGTATCTTTAGACATGGCTCTAAATAACATTGAATCCGCAGACAAAGATATTCATTCTATAGGAAATGCGAAGCAATCTACTAGATTGTTCTTCAGTAAACAGAGATACTCTACAACACACTATTTCCACCGAAGGAAGAAATTTTCTCAAAAGGACTTGAAAGCTCAATATCAGGATCAATTACTCATTATCTCCAACACTAGAAAACATCAAAATCAATAGCATATTTGACACCAATGACAACACATCTATGCTGACATCAATGACAACATCGGTTAGGCACATACATGCAACAACATGATCATCTTATTTTTATACTAGTAGTTTATTTTTATTGCTGGTCTATTTTTGGTGGCTGCAAAGTCTTTAAAAAGGACTGCCATGTGCTTTTATAACAAGCCATAAAAAATTGAGAGTAAAGTCTGGTTGCTCAATTTGAGCAGATATGTAAGGTGGAGATTAATATACAGATTTTTTGTGTTTATGCTTCTATGTATGGAGTTTTTTTAGTTCATGACTGAAAATTGTGATTTATCCGTGAGTATTCATTGTAACTATTGTTTCTATTATTATATTTTTTTGGTTTAAAGAACAAAGTTGAGCTTCAAAATCTTCAATAAAACTATTTGGATTTCATGATATGGAATAGAAAAGGGATACTTGTAGTATGGAGAACAATGTTAGAGTGGTGTAGATACTGAGAAGGGGCGTTGAATTAGTATCTAAGAGAAATTTAATCACATTTTATAAATTTACAACACTTTAGTGCTTTTGAAATTTATTTGTCCAAGCATACATAATCTGTTTGCAAAAATTTTGAAACTAAAATTTAGAGTAACAGGTAAAACACATACCATGCATAGAAATAGAGACACAAATATTTTTCCTGAGTGGAAACCCTCTGGGGTAGAAAACCATTCGAAAAAAGTGCCTCACTGGCTTAATAAAAGAATCTCACTGATTACAGGCCTTACTAGCTTACAACTTGCCTCACTAGCATTTAACTTATCAATAGATAGAAAACAAGTACAGAGGGTTGCTTTGTTTCTCTGATCTTTACACCTCTATTGTAACATCAACAATGATGTATTTTATTACACATACACTGATCGTAAATACTACAATAGAGTTACACATATATAATTTTCTTACATCTTCTCATGAAACTATTTTCAGATGATAACTGAATGCTAATCCACTGTTAAGTGTCAAACTAATCCTTGCAAGAACAACTGTCATAACTATCATATCATTAAGAAGAAATCAAAGTATCATTTCTGCAACAGATTACCGAATGTGCATCATAAAATATTAGTTAAGTGCTCAATATAATTTGTGACACTGAACAAAGATTAAATGATCACAAATTATTAAAATGCCAACCATAGAAGAATATAATCTTTTTGACTAAGTATAATGAATTCTGGAAAAATGATAACCTCAAAATCAAAACTGAATCATAACTTAAAAAAAAAAACTTTACCAATGTTAATACCATCAGTTATCAAATCAGGATTTTGAAATATTATCAAAAGATTTAACTATTCAAATACCTATGTAAATGCCAAGTTTAACACTGAGCCATCAAGGTTAATAAAACTGAAGCAGATTTGGTGCCTTGAAATATAATCAAGACTATTGGTTACAAGATTTAAATAGGTATAGCAAAGACCCCCAGCAATCAACACATTAAAGTTTAATCAAGAATTGAGATTAACAAACCCTTAACAAAGAAATTTTTGTGGGTATTAAAAAATAAATGACATGTAACCACAACAAATGGAACTTCAAATTTAAAACAGGGAAAATGATTAAAAACACCTGATAAAAACATGATTCAGATGTCCTTTGTCAATAACCATGATTCAACCACTTTCAAATTAGTTATGTTGTCTCCCATAGTCAACCATTGAGCCCAGAAAATAGATTTTCCATATTTTCTCATGATAGTTGAACAAACCCTCGGCAAATACAGATAACAATGATGAAATGATATGTTTCAAAAACCAAATTCATGCTTTTTGATAGATTCTACCGGCTGTGCCAGTTTGCCCTAAAGAGGGCACAAACAACACACACAAACTGATTGCTTCAATCTATTTACCAAGTTACCTGAAACTTCTTTGAAAGCGTCTTAATATTTTGCAAAGATATAACATATATTTCAATTGTGCCCTCGGCTAAATGCTTAGAATAATAGTCAGTCGGGGTTCACAGCTAGGTTTGTAATCTATTAAAATGCCACATGATATTAAGACTTTTACATGTATAGTCCTCAAGTTAAAACCTTATGCCAAGCCAAGTCAACATCAACACATTGACCGAGTTTGACATCACTACCAACTAACAATGCCAACTGGGATAACCCTTTGGCATTGATCTCAAACTGCAACTCATTGAAAGCTGAATTGAATTGACTTGAATTACAATGAGTGCCAAAATTCTAGACTGTACAATGAATACTGGGATTACCAGAACTAAAATACCAAAAAAAAAAATACCTATTACCTATCCACCTGTCCATATATGTTACTCCCCCTTTTGACAACAATGCCAAAGGCAAACAGAGAGAGTAGGCACTTGTGATAATTACCAATAACCATGAAGCTATCAAAGGCAAGATAAATCAACCCAAATTGATGTCCATAATACAACCATGAAATAGAGAAAATGAGGGAACCGTCAAGACTCCCCTTGAAACCAATACTAATAGATTATCATTGCAAAGAGGAAGATGAAATAACACCAAGTTTGTCTCTGAGACTTTCAAAGACTGCTCTTGGTAAAGGCTTGGTAAATATATCAGCCACTTGATCTACTGAGGAGACATAATCAAGAACCACTTCATTAAGTAGCACTTTGTCTCGAAGAAAGTGATATCTGATATCAATGTGTTTAGTGCAGGAATGCATCACAGGATTTTTAGAGATATTGATTGCACAAACATTATCACACAAAATATTGACTAGTTTAGAAATAGTGACTTTATAGTTATTTAAAGTCTGAACCATCCAAAGTATCTGGGTACAGCAAGAAGTAGCGGCAATGTATTCAGCCTCAGTTGTTGACAATGAAACAGAATCTTGCTTTTTGCTATGCCAAGCAACTAACCTTCCACCAAGAAAGAAGGCACCACTTGAAGTACTTTTCCTGTCATCAAGACTACCAGCCTAATCAGCATCTGTGTATGCTATCAAAATGAAAGCAGAATGCCTTGGATACCAAAGCCCATAATCTAGTGTTCCTTGTATATACTTAAGTATCCTTTTCACTACATTTAGATGAGATTGCTTAGGGGCAGATTGAAACTGGGCTACCAAATAGACTGCATGCATTATGTCTAGTCTAGTAGCAGTAAAATACAATAAGATACCTATTATAGACCTATAAAAAGTATGATCAATATCAGGTTTATCAACATCATCACTTAATTTACAGCCAGTTTCCATGGGCATACTCACAGGATTACACTCATCCATTTGAAAACATTTCAACATATCTTTTGCATATTTTGTTTGAGAGATAAAAATACCTTCCTTGAGTTGAGAAACCTGTAAGCCAAGAAAGAATGAAAATTCACCCAATATTGACATTTCAAATTTTGATGTCATGACTTGTGGAAAGTATGAGTCGAGTGCATTATCATCACTGCCAAAAATTATGTCATCAACATATACAACCACTATCAGAATGTGATCATTTTAGTCATAAAATATATATTACTATCAGCTCCCCCTCTAGTGAAGCCTTGTGATTGTAAGTGTTTGGCTAATTTGGCATACCAAGCTCTAGGAGTTTGTTTAAGGCCATATAGTGCCTTTTTCAACCTGTAAACATGATGTGGTTTGTCCTTACAATCAAAACCTTTAGGTTGATCCATGTAGACCTCCTCTTCTAAATCTCCGTTTAGGAATGATGTTTTTACATACATTTGATAAACCTTAAAATTTTTGTATACTAAAAATGTAAGAAACAATCTGATTGCTTCTAGTCTTGCTACAGGAGCAAAGTTCTCATTAAAGTCTATGCCTTCTATTTGAGAGTAACCCTTACAAACCAATCTAGCCTTGTTTATAACAACAACTCCATTTTCATCAAGTTTGATCCTGAAAACTAATTTAGCCCCAATAATATTTTTATCTTGTGGTCTTGGGACAAGTTCCCAAGTTTTATTTTTCTCTATGTGGGTTAATTCATCTAACATAGCCTAAACCCACAAGTCATCTTTACTGGCTTCAGCATACGTTTTAGGCTGTAATTGAGACACTAAACAAATATGAACTTGTTGATTTGCTTGAGAAGTTTTTCTTCTAGTTTGTATGCCAGAATCTAGATCACCAATAACATTTTCATCTAGATGATTCTTTTGTAACAATCTTCTAGAAGGAGTATATATAGAGGATTTAGGAGTCTTAGTTTTAGGACTTACTGATTGTCCCTGAGGCATTCTATGATCTAATTCTTCTTCAGATTTTTCTGACCCTTTTTTAGTGCTTGGCTCTTCTTAAATGATTTCTTCAACTTGTTGAAATTGAGGCTGCTATTCTTGCTACAAATTCTCAATCACTTTGGCATTAGAACTTTCAATTACTTTTCTTAACCTCTTATTGTAACATTTTTAGGCTTTTCTATGAGTAGAGTAACCTAGAAAGATCCCTTCATCACAACGTGATTCAAAACTTCCTAGATTATCTTCCCTTCTAATGTAACATTTGCTGCCAAAGATTTTAAAATAAGAAACATTAGCAGACTTACCGTAAAGTTCATAGGGTGTGTACTTGGTTTTGACTCTTATTTGTACCATGTTCAAAGTGTAAATTGTTATATGAACTGCTTCTTTCCAGAAAGCATTTGACAGTCTAGCATCCTGGAGCATGGTTGTAACCATCTCCTTTAATGTCCTATTCTTTCTTTCAGCCACCCCATTTTGTTGAGGTGTTCTAGGAGCTGCAAATTGTCTTTTTATCCATGTTTTTCACAATATTCCAAAAAAGTAGTAGAGGTATAATTTCCTCCATTATCAGACATTAAACACTTCAATTTTAAGTCTATTTCTTTTTCTACCATTGTTTTGAAAATTTTAAATTTGTCTAAAGCCTCAGATTTATGTTTGAGAAATGTGACCCAAGTCATCCTTGTGTAATCATCTATGAACAACATAAAATATCTTTCATCATTCAAAGATTTAGTTCTAGTTGGACCACATAGGTCAGTGTGAACCAACTGAAGAGGTTCTATAGAAAATTATTCTTTAGATTTATAAACATTCCTTGATTGTTTACCTTGCTAACACTCTTTACAACCTAGATTTGCATGCTTAGAAATAGCAGGCATATGTCTAGCATTTTTGTTTTGTATGATATTAACTAAGTTATCAAATTTAATATGCCCCAACCTCCTATGCCAGAGTTTACTTTCCTCAATTTGACTCATAAAACATATATTGTTTTTGCAATCATTAGTAGATCCATGTAGATTATAAATGTTATCTTTAGTTCTCAAACCTGAAGTAATGACTTGCCCTAAATTTTTGAGAATATTGCAGCCTTGTGATGTGAAAACTACATCAAATCTCCTGTCACAAATCGGACTTACACTCAATAGATTATGAGTTAGTCCAACAAATTAAACATCTTCTAGAGGTGTGTTATCTTCTAGAAGGATTGTACCTTTTCATGTTATTTGTAAACAATAATCATCACCAAACTTGACTGACCAACTTGATAAATTTTCAAATGAAGTGAATTTACTTCTATCCCCAGTCATATGATGAGAACACCCACTATCTATAACCCAGATTTAATTTTTCTTTGCATGAAATGCAACTTCAACAATCATAGCCTTGCTGATTTTGGGCACCTATTTCATCTTGGGTTTCTCAGTAAGAGAAACAATTTCTGATTTACAAAACTTGTTAATGTGTCCAAGTTCTTTGTAGTTGAAGCATCTTAACTTGTTTAGAAAATTAAAAATCTTGTCATTCAGAAAATTGGGCTGCTTTCTAAATGCAAACTTGCATTCATTTGTTCTATGCCCATATTGATGATCGTAAAAGTAATAACCAGAAAATCTAAAAGGCATTTTACCTTTAAACTGATTATCATTAGAGTATTGGCCTTTTGAGAAGCCTAGACCAGTCGTGTCTTTATACACTTTTTGTTTACCTAGCATATCAGCAAGTTTATCACTGCTATTACACATTTCAAGTTCTTTTCTTAGTTTAACTATTTCAGCCTCCTTGGATTAGTACTCTTTATCCTTGGCTTTTAACTATTCTTGAGTATCTGAAAGTATTTTTCTGTTTTCTTTAAGCCTTAGTTTTAAATCAGAAATCTATTTTTCTTGATCAATTACTAACTTGTTTTGCATTCCATTTTTCTTTTTCAGTCTTTTAATTTCTCCAAAGGCACACTTTAATTCTCCTTCTAAGTCAACCTCATTTTCAGACATTTATGCTTGTTCTTCTTCTGGAACATCAATAATTTCTGCCATGAAGAGTGTTTCATCTACTTCATCAGAGGATTCTTCTAAGGTACTATCAGTTATTCCAGCAATTAGACTCTTTTTCTTTTTAAAAGATTTTTTCTATTTAATGTTGAAGGCCTTTTTCTTGAATTGTTTTCTGTTGTCCTCTTGTTCACTGTCAAGTTCTAAATTTGGACACTTTGCTACATAATGTCCAATTCTTCTATAGTTGAAGTATTTAAAAGGTAATTTTCCTTTATATCTACCTAAACCTCTTCTGAGTTTACTAACAAAGACAAATTCATCTTCACTGACATTTTTAGTTTCACAACTTGTTTCAGCATCCTTTTCAATAGTTTTAAAAGTTGCTTCCTTAGCTTCCTTACTAGAATTATCATTTTTCAATCTCATTTCATATGTAGTAAAAACTCCAAGAAGAGTGTCAATAGTTATTGTTTTCAGGTCTTTATCTTCAACCACAGAGGTTTTGGAGTCATATTTGGGAGTTAGGGTCCTTAAGACCTTCTTAACTATTGTTGTCTCTCCTAGTTTCTCCCCTAGACCTCTACTATTGTTTAGAGTTTCCTAAACTCTTTGAAGATATTTAGCTACCTTTTCATCATCTTTCAAATCTTTCTCTAAGAGCTTGTAATTTAGCTTTTTTAATACTTTCATCTCCTTCGTAAATATTTGACATCTTATCCCAAATATCTTTAGCTGTATCACATTCCATAACTTTATTTAAAACTTCATTAGACAAGCCACAACAGATAGCACTAGCAGCCTTTGAGTCACAATCAAGGGCCCTTTTTTCATCAGCATTAGATGGTTTGCATGTAACAGTACAACCAGTTTCAATGGCATTCCAGACATCATATCCTAAAGACTTGATATGATGAGTCATTCTATATTTCCAAAAAGTATAATCTGTACCATCAAATAATGGTGCTTTGGATATACAGAGACTATCTTGGAAAGACATGATTACCACTCAACCAGGAATCCCCTTAGGTTGATTAGGCCTTATAGACAAAGGGTTTGGCTCTTATACCACTTGTTAGAGTGGTGTAGATACTCAGAGAGCGGGGGGGGTGAATTAGTATCTAAGAGCAATTTAATCACTTTTTATAAATTTATAACACTTTAGTGCTTTTGAAATTTACTTGTCCAAGCATACATAATCTATTTTCAAAAATTTATGAATTGATTGCAAAAATTTTGAAACTGAAATTTAGAGTAACAAGTAAAACACATACCATGCACAGAAATAGAGACACAAATATTTGTCTTTAGTGGAAACCCTCTGGGACATAAAACCACTCAAAAAAAGTGCCTCACTGGCTTAATAAAATAATCTCATTGATTACAGGCCTCACTGGCTTACAACTTGCCTCACTAGCATTCAACTTATCAACAGATAGAAAACAAGTACAGAGGGTTGCTCTATTCCATTGATTTTCACACCTCTATTGTAACATCAACAATGATGTATTTCATTACACATATACTGATTGTAAATACTACTATAGAGTTACACATATAATTTTCTTACATCTTCCTATGAAACTGTTTTACGATAATAACTAAATGTTAATCCACTGTTAATTGTCAAACTAATCCTTGCAAGAACTATCATAACTACCATATGATTAAGAAGAAATCAAAGTATCATTGCTGCAACAGGTTACCGAATGTGCATCATAAAATCTTAAAGTGTTCAATATAATTTGTGACACTTAGCAAAGAGTAAATGATCACAAATTATTAAAATTTCAACCACAGAAGGATATAATCTTTTTGACCTTGTTACATGGGTACCACCAAAGTATAATGAATTCTGGCAAAATGATAACCTCAAAATCAAAACTAAATCATAACTGAAAGAAAAAACTTTACCAATGTTAATACCATCAGTTATCAAATCATGATTTTGAAATATCCTCAAAAGATTTAACTGTTCAAATACTTATGTAAGTGCCAAGTTTAACACTGACCCATTAAGGTTAATAAAACTGAAGTAGATTTGGTGCCTTGAAACATAACTGAGACTGTTGGTTACAAGATTTAAACGGGTATAGCAAAGAGCCCCACCAATCAACACATTAGGGTTTAATCAAGAACTGAGATTAACAAACCCTTAACAAAGAAATTTTTGTGGGTATTAAAAAAATAAATGACACGTAACCAAAACAAATGGAACTTCAAATTTAAAACAGGGAAAAGGATTGAAAACACTTGATAAAAACATGATTTTGATGTCCTTTGTCAATGGCCATGAGTCAACCACTTTCAAATCAGTTATGTTGTCTCCCATAGTCAACCTTCGAGCCCAGAAAATATATTTTCCATATTTTCTCATGATAGATGAACAAACCTTTGGTGAATACAGATAACAATGATGAAATGATAAGTTTCAAAAACCAAATTCATGCTTTTTGATAGTTTCTACCAGCTGTGTTAGTTTGCCCCTAAAGAGGGCTCAAACAACACACACAAACTGATTGCTTCAACCTATTTACCAACTTACCCGAAACTTCTTTGAAATCATTTTAATATTTTACAGAGATATAACATATATTTCAATTGTACCCTCAGCTAAGTGCTTAGAAAAATAGTCATTCGGGGTCCACAACCTTTCCTGGTTCACTACTAGGTTTGCCATCTATTAAAATGCCACATGATATTAAGACTTTTACATGTATAGTCCTCAACTTAAAACCTTATGCCAAGTCAAGTCAACATCAACACATTGACCGAGTTTTACATCACTGCCAACTAACAATGCCAATCGGGATAACAGACAAACCACATGATAGCTGTTATGATAAAGTAACTAATTATATTGCTGTTCAAGATGCTAAATACAATATTTTTTCGTGAGAGAAAGAAGAATATTTTTTAAAAGGCTAAATACTTATAGACAAGATGTTTCCACAGTCCATAATATAAGAATGAAGTGCTTCTAGAAGTAATTGTGAATTGTTTTTTTGGATCGACATTTCAGATCAGACTCCGTGATCCATCATTAGGATGAAAAAGAGAGAATAAGTGAGTTGTGTTTGCAGAGATCGTTCTATAAAAAGAGAGAGGGGAGGTGTGGGCACAGAGTTTAACCTGAGGACAGGAAACCAATGGGGGGATGAGAAAAGGATTAATAAAATTCAAAAAGGAAAAAAGACATACCGAGTAGACAACGTATTAAAAATAAACCACAATCTAACAACTATTAATAGTTGTTAGATTGTGGTTTATTTTTAATACGTTGTCTACTCGGTATGTCTTTTTTCCTTTTTGAATTTTATTAATCCTTTTCTCATCCCCCCATTGGTTTCCTGTCCTCAGGTTAAACTCTGTGCCCACACCTACCCCTCTCTCTTTTTATAGAACTATCTCTGCAAACACAACTCACTTATTCTCTCTTTTCATCCTAATGATGGATCATGGAGTGTGATCCGAAACATCGATCAAAAAAAGCAATACACACTTACTTCCAGAAGCACTTCATTCTTAGGCTGAATACTATTTTGCTTTTACATAAATGGTCAACATCCTCAAATTCCAAGGTTGGAATCTGTTAGATTTCTTTACATGAAGTTACCACTTGTCAAATATAAATTATAGCTATTGACAGCTTTGAAATAAAATAGCACCTCAAAATAGTCCTGCAGCAACATAGTATCTTTTCAGTTGCATTCCGCATTCATCTTTTGTAATTCTAATATACTTTTGAAAAAATGATTATAGCATATACTTTCACAGCTACTTGTTGTTTTATAATTCCCTTGCATGTTCAAACTAGCAGTGTTTTATCAGTATAGACAGTGCAAAAGAACAAATGTTTCTATATGTTTTTTTGTCCATTCATATTGATGTTTCCAAGAAGTGCATTACTGCTCCCTACTATGTTAAAAAGTTGTACTCTACAAAAAGAATTATAAATCTAAAAATAGATTTGACTAAAAAATCTACAAAGTTAGATACTGAAAAAATTTAAAATAAAAAATAAAAAACCCTTCCCATAATTTAAAAACACAGCAATTCTAAGAAGTATAAAAGTACGCTCGCAGTCTTCCTTTCAAGAAGTTCCTCATGAGTTATCTTTCTTTAATATAAACTTGACAACATATTGATAACCTTAAATGAATATAATAGTTAGGGAACTTATTTGGTTGGGTTGGATTCCATTTCCCATTGTAAAATATTTTTTTTTACTAAATTGCATAGTTCCTTAGGAAAGCAGAAGAATGGCATTGATCTTATTTTTCTATTAAATTGGTTTCTAATGATTATATATATTCAGTGATGCCAACTAGCCCCAGCTTCCATGGTTGGAATCCATAGATTCTTAGAATATACGCTTAAGTCCCAACTTGTCAAAATATAATTTATGTTCTGTGATGGCTATGAAGTGAATTTATAGAGTTTCCTATTAAAATTTTCATTTATTTTTTGCGCACATCCTCCTCTCAGCAAGCCATCTATCAGGCTTTGCAAAAAAGTATTAAATCTCTATGCAGTGATGAACTTGATAGCGTGTTGCTATCTAATTGCTTCCTCATTACTAAGAACAAAGCTTGCAGAATCAAGGATGTGTGTTTGGCCATCTGTTTTCTCAGGGTCCACTCTCCCGATTTAGCTCCGGGTATGCCCCACTATGCCTTGGAGGACCCTGAAGAAGGTTTACTTCCAGTTGCAGCTATTAAGTTTGATGAGCAGAACCTTCCTGCAGCCCTAGCAGCAGCGTGAGGGAGGTGTTGGGCTATGTTTCTTCTTAGGTCTGGCATTGGTGTTGGTTGATGTTTTAGTTCTTGGTGGGGTTTGATGTTTTGTCTATCTTTTTGGTTCCTATCCATTTCCTGGTGGTCTCTCGGTGCCTCTGCCTATTTTCTTCTTTGTGTTTGGCTGTATGCGGGACAGGTTATGTTCGTTCTCTCTCATGGTTGGTGGCGGCATTTTTTTATATAAGTATCCACTTGTCTAAGGGGGATTTATTTTGTCCAAACTTTGTTTTATCAGCTCTGTTTAAGGGCTTCTTGTATTTTTCTGTTGGTCACTGGATCTTGGCCTTGACCTCGTTATCTGTAAAATTTTTATTATCCTTATCTATGGGTGCCTCTCACCTTTTTCTGTTTAAAAAAAAAATTCATTTATTTTCTGGAAAGTGAATTATATAATATCTATTATCCCTTCCATTTGGTATTATATAATCCCTTGCTATCACAAGTTGACTATATTTTGAGATTTTCGTGTGTTATGTTTATTTGTATGAATGGCAAACAACTGCAGCATTGTTGTATACATTGACTACTATATTAAACAAATTTACGTAACTAAAGGCATTAATAATATGGAAACTGTAACTAGGTACTCTTTTGCTGGGAGAGATTCTGACAAGTACTATATAGAAGTGCCTTCACATTTTATGGCTAAATCTTGTTGGGAGTATTAATCTTCTGTTAGACAATTTAATGCACCTGTCCTCACGTCAGAACTTGGAGATTTCCAAATATCAACCCCAGCACTGTTGCACCTGCCAGAATTTATTGAGGTAGGTAAGTTTGAATTTGAAATGGTTTGAGCACCATTTTTGGCATGAGACAAAAGAGAGGGAAATGCAGTTGACCGCCCATTGTCTCTCTCTATAGCAAAAGCTAAGTATATTGCAGCAAATACAGCAGCATGTCAGACTATTTGGTTGAGGAGGATCCTTGCAGACTTGTATGAGTAGCAATAAAATGGTACAACCATTCATTGTGACAATGTTTCATCAATAGCCTTGACAAAGAATCTAGTCTTCCACAGACGAAGCAAGCATATTGAGATCCGTTATCACTTCATAAGGGAGTTGGTAGAATGAGGAGAGATCGAGTTACAGTATTGTAGATCCGAGCAGTAGCTCGTTAATATTTTTGCAAAGGCATTGCCAAAAGATTATTTTGAACACCTAAGAGATAGGCTTGGCATCGTAGATAGCTCTAGAGGTATGCAGTCCCCGAAAGAGGACAGCTCCAGAGGTGTGCAGTCCTACAAAGAAGATAGCTCCAGAGGTTCAGATCCAGAAGGATAGTAGGAGAGCTCTAGAGGTTCAACCCTGGAAGGTGTGTGCAACTCTGGAGATGCTCTGAAGATGTAGAGACAGAACTCCGAAGATGTAGGAAGTCAGCTCTGGAGATGCTCTGGAGATGCAGAAATAGGAAGTCAGCTCCAGAGATGTAGATAGGGTGCTCCGGAGATGCAGAGAGCAGCTCCAGAGATCTGCTCCAGAAAGGCAAATGGATAGGTATAGCTTCGGAGATCAGTTCCCGAAAGAAAATTGCTGATTAACATCTGACTTTAGATTAAGGGGGAGTGTTGGAAGAATTAATCTTTCATCAGACAATTTAAAGCACCTGCCCTCGTGTTAGAACTTGGAGATTTCCAAATATCAACCCCAGCACCGTTGCACCTACCAGAAATTATTTAGGTAAGTTTGAATTTGAAATGGTTTGAGTGCTAGTTTTGGCATGAGACAAAAGAGAGGGAAATGCAGTTGACCACTGACAGTAGAACAAAATGCAAGAAGTGTTAACCTGCAATAGCAGAGGAATAGTAAGGGAATGTTCCAGAAGAGAACAACACAGTAACAACAGAAGGAGAATAGCAGAGGATAGAAGTTTGCAGCAGCAATAGTGAGACACAAATAGTTACAGAGTTCCTATAGGCAACTCCAGACAAATAGTGTACAGCTCCAGAGATTGGGGCAAAATAGGAAAATAGAGCAGTAGCTCTGAATGAAGTTTGTACAAAGTTTGAATGTAATTTTTAGCAAAGGAAAATATATAAAATATATATTGGTGTCTCTTGTGCATTGTCTTCTCTGTGTGAGTATTTGTTTTTATGAACTGTCCTTTCTATTGCTATAGCTTTGTGTTCTGGACAGCAGTCTGCCTCCCCTGTTTCCACTTGTTGCCAACAAGTGGTATCAGAGCCCTATTTTTCTGGGTAGTTAGATTTTTGTGTGGGTGTTTCATATAAGCCCTAGTTTGTCTAGGCATTATCAGCCTTCTCAGATTTGTGAAGCATGGCAGGTGGGGACAGCAAAGGATGGTAGTAGCCACCTACATTTGATGGGCAGAACTATGACATATGGGCTAAGAAGATGAAGACTATTCTGGTTGCTAATGACCTATGGGATTTGGTCACCAATGGGTTCACAGACACCACAGACCCAGTAGCCTATGTAGCCCTGACTAATGCTCAAAGAAACTTGTTGAAGGAAACAAGAATGAAGGATGCAAAAGCCCTCAGTCTGATTGAGGCAGCCTTGATAGAGGCTATTTTCCCCTGCATTGCAGCAGGAAATTACTCAAAACAGGCATGGGAAATATTGCAGAATAGCTACAAGGGAATTGATAAAGTGAGATCAGTCAAACTCCAGCTATTTAGAAGAGATTTGGAGACCCTTCAGATGAAGGAGAGTGAGTCTATTTCAGACTTTCACACCAGAGTTTCTACCATGTTAAATCAGCTAAGGATAAATGGAGACACCATGGATGAACAAAGGATTGTTGAGAAATCCTAAGGTGTCTACCTTCTAGATTTGACCCTATTGTCATAACTATTGAAGAGACAAAGGACCTATCCAAAATGATAGTGGATGAGTTGATGGGCTCTCTACAAAGCCATGAGTAGCGCTTGAATAGATCCGCTCCTTCCCTTGAGCAAGCCTTCAAGGCACAAACCAATGCAAGAGGTAGGGGAAGAGGAAGGAATAACAAAGGTAGAGGTCAAAGAGGTAGAGGAAGAAGCAACTCTGGAAGAGGAGTTTCAAACAGCCAAGAAGAGGTAAGCAGCTCAAAGCCAAGCTATCAAGAAAAGAAGAAGAACAACACTTCTAATCAGAGGTATGACAAAAGCAATGTTCAATGCTATTACTATCATAAGTTTGGTCATTATGCTAGTGAGTGTAGAAAGAAACAACATGATCATGGAGGCCAAAATGCTAATGTAGCAAATGAGTACAAGGCTGAAAATGAAAATCAATCTAAGGTGTTTATTGTGTGCAACCTTGTTGAGAAGAGTAGCCTTGAAGTCTGGTATTTGGACAGCGGGTGTAGCAACCACATGAGTGGTAATGAAAATTTGTTTGCCTCCATTGACAGAAATGTCAAGTTTGAAATCATGATGGGGAACAGTCAAAAGGTTCCTATCATAGGAAGAGGCATCATCACAGTACTTAGCAAGCAAGGTAAGAAAATACAGATCTAGGATGTATATTATGCCCCAGGCATAAAACATAACCTACCGAGCATTGGACAAATGGTCCAAAATGGTTATAGAATCCTGATAGAAAATAGAGAGTGCACAATATTTGATAAAGGAGGCTGTAAGAAAGTCATTGTAGCAGTGCAGATGACAAGAAACAAAATGTTTCCTCTGTCGCTATCTCCGGTGCCATCTCCAGTGCTAACTCCGGCACTATCTCTAGCGCAATCTCCAGCACTATCTCCGGCACTCAAAGCAGTGGGACAACAATCTGCCTTTAGGACAGTCATCAAAGACCTATCCAAATTGTGGCATTTGAGGTATGGGCACTTAAGTTTTTCTGGTTTGAGTTTACTATCCAAGAAAGGCATGGTTAGAGGGCTACCAAACATTGTAGAGCCTGATGGAAAATGTGAAGCTTGCATTTTAGGAAAGCATCATAGACAACCTTTCAATCAGGGTATTCTAGGAGGGCAAGAGCACCATTGGAGTTGGTGCATTCAGATTTATGTGGCCCTATGAAGACTCCCACATTAGGTGGGAATGTATATTTCATGACCTTCATAGATGATTACAGCAGAAAAATCTGGGTTTATTTTTTGAAGAACAAATTTGAGGCCTTTGAAAAATTTAAGGAGTTTAAGGCATCAGCTGAAAAGAAAAGTGGCTGCTATATCAAGGCCCTAAGAACAGATAGAGGGGGAGAGTATATCTCCAAACAATTTCTAAATTTTTGCAGGAATGAAGGCATTCATAAATAGTTCACAACAACGTATACTCCACAGCAAAATGGAGTAGCCAAAAGGAAAAATAAAACCATCACAGAGATGGCAGTAAGCATGCTGAAAGGAAAAGGACTGTCAAATGATTATTGGGGTGAATCTGTAGCAACAGCTATGTACCTATTGAATAGGTGTCCTACAAAGGCCATTCGTGATAGGATTTCACAAGAGGCATGGACAAAAAACAAATGGAGTGTTGAGCACCTAAGAATCTTTGGGTGTGTGGCATATGCATTCGTGCATAAAGAGAAGAGGTAGAAATTTGATGATAGAGGTGAGAAATGTATCTTCACAGGTTATAGTGAAGAGTCAAAAGCCTATAGATTATATAATCCCATCACCAAAAAGGTTGTGATCAGCAGAGACATTGAGTTCATTGAGAATGAAGCATGGGATGGAATGGTGGATAGCACCATGGGTATTTTAGTCACAATACCCCTTGAAGATGAAGAAGTTCTGGAGGACAGCAACTCTGGAGGAGCTATGGAGAGCAGCAGCTCAGGGAGAAATTACCGTAGAGCATTGGAAAACTGTAGCTCTAGAGGTGTTCAACAATACAGCTCTGGAGGTGGACAGCATCAAAGCAGCTCCAGAGGTCAGCAGCTCTGGAGGTCTGCAACTCCGGAGATCTGTAGAATAGCAGCTCCAGAGGTCAACAGAACAGTAGCTCCAGAGGTCAGAACAACAATAACTATGGAGGTAATTCAGACCCCACACTCGCATCAATGATTCCACAGAGGACAAAGAGTATGAAGGAGATTTATGACAGCACAAGGTATGCTGATGATGATGAGAATCTGGATTTTGTATTATTTTCTTGCAGTGATCCAATCCACTTTGAAGAAGCTGTGAAAGAAGAGAAATGGTGTAAGGCCATGGATGAAGAATTAGATGCCATAGAGAGAAATGACACTTGGCAGCTAACTGATTTACCCAAGGGTAAACAAGTGATTGGAGTTAAGTGGGTCTATAAGACCAAGTCTACTGTTGAAGGAAAGATTGAAAGACATAAGGCAAGGATAGTTTCAAAGGGTACAAACAATAGTTTGGAAGAGATTATGATGAGACATATGCACTAGTTAAAAGGCTGGAAATAGTTCATGCAGTCATAGCAATAGCAGCCCAACACAAGTGGAAGGTGTTTCAAATGGATGTAAAGTTAGCTTTCTTGAATGGAGTGCTGAAAGAGGAAGTGTATGTGGAGTAGCCACCTAGCTATGATGTCCCAGGGCAAGAGGACAAAGTGTATAGTCTCCAGAAAGCCCTCTATGGGCTGAAACAAGCACCTAGCGCATGGTATAGTAGAATTGACTCATATTTGTTGAGAAATGGCTTTAGCAAAAGCAGCAGTGAGCCCACTCTTTACATCAAAGTAGCTGAAGGTAACATTTTGATTGCTATTTTGTATGTAGATGATCTAATTTTTACTAGCAATAGGGATCTTTTCATTGTTGATTTCAAAGTGGCAATGAAGAATGAGTTTGAGATGACAGATTGAGGTCTGCTAAAGTTTTTTCTTGGCATTGAGGTCAAGCAAACAAATCATGGCATATTTATTTCGCAAACTAACTATGCCAAACAGATTGTGAAGAGATTTAAAATAGAGAATAGTAAACCTGCCCCTACACCAACAGCTACAGGTCTGAAATTGAGTAAAGAGGACAACAGCAAGGAAGTAAACCCAACCCTCTACAAGAGCATGGTTGGAAGCCTCATGTACTTGATAGCAACTAGGCCTAATTTGATGTATGATGTAACCCTAATTTCTAGGTTCATGGAGAAGCCTAAGGACACACATTGGCAAGCAGGAAAGAGGATCCTGAGATATGTGAATGGCACAAAAATTTATGGCATCTTGTATGATGTATCTGATGAGTTTAAGTTGGCTAGTTTCACGGATAGTGATTGAGTAGGAAATGTAGATGATCGGAAGAGCACATCTAGCTATGTTTTTCACATGGGTTCAGGCGTGATATCATGGGCATCCAAGAAGTAGCCCATTGTCTCTCTCTCTACAGCAAAAGCTGAGTATATTGCAACAGCATGTCAGGCTATTTGGTTGAGGAGGATATTAGAGCATCTTTGACCAATAATGGTGGGAGATGGAGCCATCGGTTAAGATCTGAAACAAGAAGATGGTGACCAAGGAGAAAGGTGAGAAGCAATTGCTAATGGATGTAGGTAATTTATTGAATAGATACCTTCATTACTACAATTAGATGAGTTGGAACGATATTCATGAGATCTATATAGATAACTTATCTTTGAGGTATTCTGTAAAACAATTTTACATTTAGCATACTTTCCTACCAGAGCATTTCCAACTATAATAATCAGTTATCAATACTTCACCATGGCACACATTAGGAATCTAGTATAACACCTTCCATCTGCATTAATTTAAAAGTTTCTAACATCTTTAGCAACAATTCACCTTATTTTTTTATATAGGACATGTTTAATTTGGCCATAACATATTTCACCTTACAATGTAGGGTAACTATAAATTAATTTTCTTTGATTATGCATCGATGAATGTCTCGTCATTACCGTTGGTTATTACGAACCCGTCGGTGGTTCCTAGGGGCAAAAAAACTCTTTTATGTAACCGTTTGGTTTGGAGATAGGGGATGGAACATGGGCAACACTTTCTGGGCAATAAATCAGAAAATATATTCCGAGTATTAGGAAGATTGGAGAGGAGGAAAATCACAGAGGGAGGAAACGTAATCACACAGGTAACTTGAAGGAATCAATGGGAGGAAGGCACTAATCAAACTGAGGTTCAATTCTCTCCGGTGATCATAATAATATGTAAGTTTGGATAATTATTTTTAAAATCATGGATGTTTATGTTTTGTAATTGCTTCTAGTCTAATTCAATTAACCATTATGTTCTCTGATAATCATCTTCCGTTGAAATCATTGGGTATTGTGTTGTGAAGTTTAAAATGTTTTGCATGGTTTTGTTCAATAGATGAACTTGTGATGGGTAAATTGTGGGTCAATATTTTATTCTCTGTATATGAAATATGAATGTTTTATAATATAGCAATAAGGATTTGGGGTTGATCGTTAGTCATCTGTAGCTCTTTCCTGTCATTATTGAAATCTTGGTCATCAATCTTTGGATTGAATCTACATTCATATATGATTTTTTTTTTTAATTTTATCAACCTAAATAACTTCTTATTCGACCTTTGCTTGAATCAATTTAGTTTTCTATGGATTCTATACCATGTTCTAATGGCCTCTGGGGTGTTCGTAACGGGCTGTAATTCTTGTTAACATGCAAATAATATATATATTTCTTCCTGTGCTTTATCAATGGGTCTAGTACCAAATCTCTATTCTCAAACAAAGTCTAATCACTCCTTAATATCTGGTTTGCATTCAATTATTTATTCTCTGTACGAAGAATCAACTCATTTTGTATATCTAATTTCTAAACTGGTTTAGGAATATATCTATTTTGTGGAGACAACAATATCTACCTTTGGTAAACATTGCTTCAAACTAGAAAGTTCCTAATGTTGGCATTTGCCTCTTTGGTAGACGTTCACCAGATTTGAAGTATGTAATTATATAAATTCACATCTTGAAAATTGCAATGTTATTTAGCTTTCAATCTCTCTAACCGAAGTCACTGTTAGTATAGGCATTATATTTAGCTATGATCTGTAATTTTACCCTAGGGAATTGTAAATTATTGATAGTAGGAATGCATTTCCATTGTAACTACGGTTTTTTTTTATAATGGCAATGTTTACCGATTGTTTTGTGTTGGAAGAATTTGGAATGATGTCAATCAAAATGTTTTACCAATCCATATAATTCCTAGCCGATGCATGTAATGCGGTAGCTGTACCTAGCTAAGCCATTTATTGTCAATCGCTTATACTTAAATATTTTTATTTAGGTTAGCATATTAGAATTGTTTTGTATCTGGAATCATCATTATACTTAGGAGTGATTTTATATCTACATCTTAATTATTGCTAGAATCTTATGTTTCCATTGATACTAAGAGGAAAGAATAAGCTTCTTGTTAGATTATTATTTTATGATTATAGATTTGTCTACAAAAAATTAAATAATGCATTCCAAATGTTCATCTTATAATTAATATGCTTACCTCTTAGTTAATAATCATTTAAGGTAACGTAAATTCTTCTTGAATTTTTGTGAAATAGCCTCTATGCATAGAATATGCTCCGGTCTCCATAAAATATCTGAATTGTTTCAGTAGTTTGAAGACGTGAAAAAGGATTCATTGATGTTTTAAGTCTACATTTAGTTATTATCGTTTGTATTAAGATTATCCAGTAAGTTGCAATTAAGATCTATCTTTAGCAAACTTTACTTTGTGTAGTTTTTATCTTTGATGTTTTCAAAAGAATGGTTTTGTGGTATTTGGGTATTTTTGGAAAATTTAGGTATAATTCTAAATTGAAACCCCTTGGATAGCTAAACCGTTAGTAATGAATATATGGGATTATGAGATTCTCTTGACTTCTTATCATCTGACCCATAATGGGTATCATTAGATGTTATATCTGTATGCATCAGTCCGATCTGAGTTTTGCATGTTTTCTTACATAGAATGTATAGAGATAACAAAGCATTCTGTATAATTGTTCATAAATATTATGCATGCAGCGGCCTTTTGTTTCTTAGTAAAGATGTGACGTATCTTATATTTATTAGTAATAAATCCTATCACTTTAGTATGAGCTTATAGATAAATTCATAAGATAGGTTTTCATTAGAAATAAAGGAGATCTCATCGAATCCTTTCTTTAAACATTATAATTACACATTAAAATCTTCTTTTTTAGAAACTATATTCTCTTAGAATCATACTAAATTATAACTAATCCCTTTTAAATTATTTTAATTTTTTTACAAGAATTGTATATTCAAAGGAAAGTAAGAAAGGAAATTATTTTTAAGAAAGTATTTATTTAGTTCATGTAGAAGGATTCTATTTTGTATTTCTAAAACAAAAAAAAAAAAAGATAAATATTTGTTGAATAATTAATGCTTGCACCTTTTAAAATAGCATACCTATGTTCATAGAAACTTGAATATCTGGTCGAATTATGTGGATTAGAATAATCTTTTGAGTATGTATGAGAAATAGCTTGGCATAAATAGATCAGAATTATGTAAATTATTAGTAATGGAAATTATGTAAGGTCATTGTTTTCTTGAGATGATGTATGTTTATGATTATTTTTCTTGTGGTTGAATATGCAGGTGAAGTTACTCTTCAATTCTAGAACTTGATCAATATTATTGAAAATATTATATGATGTACTAAGATTCCCTATGAGATATTGTAATTAAGTCAACCTTATGGTTGCAAAATTAGTTGTCCCGAACTACGAAGTCTCTACGCTACGCATACGTAGGCAAGGCCATCATGAGCCCCCAAGACATTAGGTCAGCCCCTTAGGGCCTTAGGATTGCCATTTTATGCAATTGATATTGTGTAATTAATAATCATGCAGAACTAATGTTTCTTTAGATGTGCAGTTGAGATTTATATGCCATGCGGGATTTTGCAGCTAAGGATGTACCTTTCCACTTGGCGAAAAGATGACAAACTGGCAGTTTTGTTAAAAGTGTACCAATTTATTGTAACATTTGCACCTTACATTTTAATTACGATTTCCTTGATCTTTAACTTGATGTTTACTAAGATAAATTTTGTAAATTGTTATTCTATCATCGGGTTGATTTTATTATTTTTATTTTTTTGGGTAGGCATTCCACATGGTGCGTATGTGTATTCATTTGATGCATTTGGATTTAGAACAAACCATGGCTGTTAGTTAGATCACGTTAGTAATTAGCAATATAGTCATGTAATTAAACATAATTTGAATAAGTTTTGTGTGTTGTTGAATATTGTTTAATTTCAATAATGCAGTCATGTTATCCCTAGAGATGCTAGTTAACTGGTTGCATCAAACTATGTTATATTTTGTTATCATTACTTGTATTTAAAAAAAAAAAAAATTCTTCCTTTTTATTGTATTAGTTGCCTTATCTCTAGGGTTGCATGGCGGGGCATTATACTTGGTGTCAGAGCCAAGTTGCAGCACTGGAATCTCTGGTTAATGTTGTTGCCCATGTCTAGTTATAGTAACTTCTCTTATGCATATGTGTAGGTTTAGATTAACTAGCTAAGTTGGCATGTGAATTTCTTTTGTTTGACTAAAGGTGCATTAGGATAAGATGTTATTTTGTGTAACTAGGTATTTAATCTATGTATTTGGAAGTAAATGGATGTGATTAAGTTTTGCATTACATGATGTGATATGTTTTATTGGAAAGGGCTATTTTGTGGAATAAATAAGATGCTAGTACATAGAACTAGTTATCTTCTCTGAAAAATTACGATGACTGTATTTGGTGTTTGAAAATCTTGTTTGCTAGGTGTAGCTGAAAACCCATGAGGTAATGTCCTTCTCTTTTCTTACTATTGTATAAATAGAAAATATTTATGCATTGGATGTCTTGCATGTTGAAAATATGTGAATCCTTTGGTTCTGTGAGAATTCAAATAGCTTGTGATGAAGTAAGAGTTGTTGTGTTTAGGAAAGACCTACATGAAGTGGTAAGAGTTAAGTAGAGGATCATTATTGTTATTTTGTGAATATGGAACTTGTGTATAATTTGTTAAGTGGAATTGTTAAGTAATCATGATGATCATGATAGTGACTTTTAGCATTAGGTGGTATATGGAAAAGATGATTTAAAAAAAAAAAGGGGGAGGGGGTTATGGTTAATATGAAATGATATGATCTTATAAAGGGAATCATAGTGGTTATGGAAATAAATGTACTTTGTGTATGTGATCCTTGGTAGTAATGAAAATTATGTATGTAAATGCAAATCTTCCCGCTGTAAATGTGAGGAACCAGTAACTGTGCATTGGTTGAGTGTTGTGAATACCACGTACTTGCTTTGTGTGCCCTTGAGATGGCAATACTGGGTACCCATCCATGGGGAAACTGTATATTTTAGGTGTGAAAATAACCATACTATTATGCGTGTTTGCATGATTGTTACCCGATTGAGGGCCAATCCTTGGGTGGTTGAATATATATATATAAGTGTAACCAAAAGTTAGATTCATAGATTCTCTTCTTTTGGTTGTCTAGTCCCTCAGTCTGTGAAGGTGTAGTAGCAGCCACAAAGTTCCTTGGGCGGAGTGTACAGTGTACGCTTATGATGGCGCAGAGTGGTCCCTCGCTCAACCGCAGCTGAGGAAACGTACTCACTACTTTCCCTTATGATGGATTAGGGCACTTGATCCATATGTGTTAGCCTAATCCCCATAGTTTCTGAGCATCTGGATGGTATTTCTTGGAGGCTCATTTGCCTTGTCTTCATGAAAGGTATGATATGCCACATGAGTTGTCAGTTGGGGGCCGGGGTCTAGGACCTTCATGGACAACCCAACTGGAACTATGTGATGACATGAGTCGTCACTTGGGGGCCGAGGTCTAGCACCTGCATGGATAACCCAAGTGAGACCATGAGCCCCATGTATATTTTGAGGTCCAGCATGTAGAGGGAGATCTGTTACCCATGTTGAGACAGATCCCGTATCTGCAGAAGTTCTGACATGATGCAATAGGTACGATGCCACACCTCACTGTTGTTCTGACATAGTGCTGGTGAAGATGGCGTGTGGCTGATGGTAGCGAGCTGGGCTCGAGGACACGATGCCACATGCTTAGGCATGTGAAGGTGCACTATGAGTTTGTGTTATAGCCTACTTATGTGATGAGCGTAATGGGGCCTCGCACACTTGTAGAGGGACACTCATGTTTGCTTTCGATAGTGTTTGGGTCGGTTAGCATATGGGTGTGACCTAGCCATGTATACCTCTGGCTATGGTGAGTACCTGCGTGTGCCTTCTCCATGAGGTATCGCTATGTGGGGTGTGTTATGTGCGTGCCTACTTCTGCAGAGCCACAGACACACTACCATGCGGCATACGGCCAGTACGTGCCTTCTCCGGCTGGTGTATGACCATGCCATGCTGAGGTGCGATGCGGGATGTGGCCGAGGAGCACATTCCATGCGGGCAGCCAAGGAGTGTGTGGGCCACTTGGTTAGAACATGCCGCATGATGACGCGATGTAGGGTGTAGCCGAGGAGTACACCTTGAGCCATGTGGATGGCGTACTCACTCCGCACCACATGAGGGCTATTGCTATAGCCTGACAATGTTCCCTCCTTCCTCATTTGGTGGCTAGTATCTAGTCACATAGTGTTGTACAATGTACTTTCAAAGATTGAATATTTTCTTTATGGTTATTGATGATTTCCTATTGATTGTGAAGGCCGACACTTTGTTTCTTTTTGATTGTGATGGTTTAGCCACACCTTGTGATCCTAATTGCTTGTAACCCTCATGGTTACATTTGACTTAATATTAAAATTGCGCGCATTTTTTTCCTTTATTGTTGAAATTAAATTTTTATTTGATCTTTCTTTATGACACTGGTGGCTAAACTAGTTTTTCCTTATTATTTTCGATGTCGGCCATATGTTATATTGTGATTGCTCTCGAAGGATGTATGAGGCATACTTGATGAGTGTATATGAGGAAGCAGACGCAGGGAACCTTGAGGATGGGGGTATGTGAGGCTGTTACATAGCTAGGACCCACTACCCACCTATGTGTGATGACTATCTCTTGGAGGCTAAGTACCTTATACAACAAGAGATAGGTCATTGTGGTCTTGTTTGGATGGTCTCACCATGTGTGTGTGGCCTAACACCATCAAGCCACTATGTGTGAGGTATAGATTATGTGAGATGGATTTTGGCTCTTGGCTCATGGATTAGTATGTTGCTTCCCGGTGTCCAGATGGACCCCTATGTAGCCTTGTGATGTGATTCCCGGTGATGTGAATTGTGTGTATGTGAAGAATGTATGTGAAATTGTGAATATAGTACTTATGAAATGATGAATTGTGTTTACATGCTTCTAAAGGTATAAAATCATGATCTTGGTTGAATATGTCATGAGATTTATTGTTGTAAAATGAATAAAGAGGAATGTCTTGTTTATAAATGATGGATATTTAGTGTGCTTTGTGGGTCTAATTATGTTGTGATTTATTGAAATGTAGCATTTTGATGTATTGATTTCTTAATAGTGTATTGGAAAGAGAATTGTAATTTTAGGGTAAAGAAAATGATATGGTAATGCATTTGAAATTGAATACCTTATATGTTTCTGATATGAGGAATTCTGCTAGTTAGGATTAAATGGGTGCAATTTTTTCTTTGTTCCGAAAGAAACTGAAGGATTTTGAGTGGTTTATGTACTATGGAATCATTTTTTTGAAATGCAAGTCTTGATTGTGTTATTATTGTAACATTAAAGGCTAAAAAGATAGGTCTAAAATGGACCATATAAGTATATGTTCTTTCGAGATAAATTATTTTCATAAGCAAACGAGTGTATAATATTTTGATGTAATGAATCAGTTTTGATGTTGGCACTAACGTGTTATGTTCCACCCCAGTTAGCGACTTCCAGGAGTAAGTCAAGTTTTAGGGGGGGAGGGTGTAGTGCCCCTCTTTATTCATTTTGGGTTGTATCAAGTAATTTGGTGAGAATCCTATTGGAGGAGGATATTAGAGCATCTTTGACCAATAATGGTGGGAGATGGAGCCATCGGTTAAGATCTGAAACAAGAAGATGGTGACCAAGGAGAAAGATGAGAAGCAATTGCTAATGGAGGTAGGTAATTTATTGAATAGATACCTTCATTACTATAATTAGATGAGTTGGAACGATATTCATGAGATCTATATAGATAACTTATCTTTGAGGTATTCTGGAAAACAATTTTACATTTAGCATACTTTCCTACCAGAGCATTTCCAACTATAATAATCAGTTATCAATACTTCAGCATGGCACACATTAGGAATCTAGTATAACGCCTTCCATCTGCATTAATTTAAAAGTTTCTAACGTCTTTAGCAACAATCCACCTCATTTTTTTATATAGGACATGTTTAATTTGGCCATAACATATTTCACCTTAAAATGTAGGGTAACTGTAAATTAGTTGTCTTTAGTTATGCATTGATGAATGTCTCATCATTACCGTTGGTTATTACGAACCCGTCGGTGGTTCCTAGGGGCAAAAAAACTCTTTTATGTAACTGTTTGGTTTGGAGATAGGGGATGGAACATGGGCAACACTTTCTGGGCAATAAATCAGAAAATATATTCCGAGCATTAGGAAGATTGGAGAGGAGGAAAATCACAGAGGGAGGAAACGTAATCACACAGGTAACTTGAAGGAATCAATGGGAGGAAGGCACTGATCAAACTGAGGTTCAATTCTCTCCGGTGATCATAATAATATGTAAGTTTGGATAATTATTTTTAAAATCATGGATGTTTATGTTTTGTAATTGCTTCTAGTCTAATTCAATTAACCATTATGTTCTCTGATAATCATCTTCCGTTGAAATCATTGGGTATTGTGTTGTGAAGTTTAAAATGTTTTGCATGGTTTTGTTCAATAGTTGAACTTGTGATGGGTAAATTGTGGGTCAATATTTTATTCTCTGTGTCTGAAATATGAATGTTTTATAATATAGCAATAAGGATTTGGGGTTGATCGTTAGTCATCTGTAGCTCTTTCCTGTCATTATTGAAATCTTGGTCATCAATCTTTGGATTGAATCTACATTCATATATGATTTTTTTTTTAAATTTTGTCAACCTAAATAACTTCTTATTCGACCTTTGCTTGAATCAATTTAGTTTTCTATGGATTCTATACCATGTTCTAATGGCCTCTGGGGTGGTCGTAACGGGCTGTAATTCTTGTTAACATGCAAATAATATATATATTTCTTCCTGTGCTTTATCAATGGGTCTAGTACCAAATCTCTATTCTCAAACAAAGTCTAATCACTCCTTAATATCTGGTTTGCATTCAATTATTTATTCTCTGTACGAAGAATCAAATCATTTTGTATATCTAATTGCTAAACTGGTTTAGGAATATATCTATTTTGTGGAGACAACAATATCTACCTTTGGTAAACATTGCTTCAAACTAGAAAGTTCCTACTGTTGGCATTTGCCTCTTTGGTAGATGTTCACCAGATTAGAAGTATGTAATTATATAAATTCACATCTTGAAAATTGCAATGTTATTTAGCTTTCAATATCTCTAACCGAAGTCACTATTAGTATAGGCATTATATTTAGCTATGATCTGTAATTTTACCCTAGGGAATTATAAATTATTGATAGTAGGAATGCGTTTGCATTGTAACTATGGTTTTTTTTTTATCATGGCAACTTTTACCGATTGTTTTGTGTTGGAAGAATTTGGAATGATGTCAATCAAAATGTTTTACCAATCCATATAATTCCTAGCCGATCCATGTAATGCGGTAGCTGTACCTAGCTAAGCCATTTATTGTCAATTGCTTATACTTAAATATTTTTATTTAGGTTAGCATATTAGAATTGTTTTGTATCTGGAATCGTCATTATACTTAGGAGTGATTTTATATCTGCATCTTAATTATTGCTGGAATCTTATGTTTTTGTTGATAATAAGAGGAAAGAATAAACTTCTTGTTAGATTATTATTTTATCATTATAGATTTGTCTGCAAAAAATTAGATAACGCATTCCAAATGTTCATCTTATAATTAATATTCTTACCTCTTAGCTAATAATCATTTAAGGTAAAGTAAATTCTTCTTGAATTTTTGTGAAATAGCCTCTATGCGTAGAATATGCTCCAGTCTCCATAAAATATCTGAATTGTTTCAGTAGTGTGAAGACGTGAAAAAGGATTCATTGATGTTTTAAGTCTACATTTAGTTATTACCATTTGTATTAAGATGATGCAATAAGTTTCAATTAAGATCTATCTTTAGCAAACTTTACTTTGTGTAGCTTTTATCTTTGATGTATTCAAAAGAATGGTTTTGTGGTATTTGGGTATTTTGGGAAAATTTAGGTATAATTCTAAATTGAAACCCCTTGGATAGCTAAACCATTAGTAATGAATATATGGGATTATGAGATTCTCTTGACTTTTTATCATCTGACCCATAATGGGTATCATTAGATGTTATATCTATATGCATCAATCTGATCTGAGTTTTGCATGTTTTCTTACATAGAATGTATAGAGATAACAAAGCATTCTGCATACTCGTTCATAAATATTATGCATGCAGCGGCCTTTTGTTTCTTAGTAAAGATGTAACATATCTTATATTTATTAGTAATAAGTCCTACCTCTTTAGTATGAGCTTATAGATAAATTCATAAGATAGGTTTTAATTAGAAATAAAGGAGATCTCATCAAATCCTTTCTTTAAACATTATAATTACACATTAAAATCTTCTTTTTTAGAAACTATATTCTCTTAGAATCATACTAAATTATAACTAATCCCTTTTAAATTATTTTCATTTTTTTACAAGAATTGTATATTCAAAGGAAAGTAAGAAAGGAAATTATTTTTAAGAAAGTATTTATTTGGTTCATGTAGAAGGATTCTATTTTGTATTTTTAAAAGAAAAAAAAATAAAAATTTGGTGAATAATTAATGCTTGCACCTTTTAAAATAGCATAACTATGTTCATAGAAACTCGAATATCTGGTGAATTATGTGGATTAGAATAATCTTTTGAGTATGTATGAGAAATAGCTTGGCATAAATAGATCAGCATTATGTAAATTATTAATAATGGAAATTATGTAAGGTCATTGTTTTCTTGAGATGATGTATGTTTATGATTATTTTTCTTGTGGTTGAATATGCATGTGAAGTTACTCTTCAATTCTAGAACTTGAACAATATTATTGAAAATATTATATGATGTACTAACATTCCCTATGGGATATTGTAATTAAGTCAACCTTATGGTTGCAAAATTAATTGTCTCGAACTATGAAGTCTCTGCGCTACGCATACGTAGGAAAGGCCATCATGAGCCCCTGAGACATTAGGTCGGCCCCTTAGGGCCTTAGGATTGCCATTTTATGCAATTGATATTGTGTAATTAATAGTCATGCGGAACTAATGTTTCTTTAGATGTGCAGTTGAGATTTATATGCCATGCAAGATTTTGAAGCTAAGGAGATACCTTTCCACTTGGCAAAAAGATGACAAACTGGTAGTTTTGGTAAAAGTGTACAAATTTATTGTAACGCTTGCACCTTACATTTTAATTACGATTTCGTTGATCTTTAACTTGAGGTTTACTAAGATAAATTTTGTAAATTGTGGTTCTATCATCCGGTCAAGTTTATTATTGTTATTTTCTTGGGTAGGCATTCCACATGGTGTGTATGTGTATTCATTTGATGCATTTGGATTTAGAACAAACCATGGCTATTAGTTAGATAATGTTAGTAATTAGCAATATAGTCATGCAATTAAACATAATTTGAATAAGTTTTGTGTGTTGTTGAATATTGTTTAATTTCAATAATGCAGTCATCTTATCCCTAGAGATGCTAGTTAACTGGTTGTATCAAATTATGTTATATTTTGTTATCATTACTTGTATTTTTTTTTAAAAAAAAAAATTTCCTTTTTATTGTATTAGTTGCCTTATCTCTAGGGTTGCATGGCGGGGCATTACATCTGGAATCAGAGCCAAGTTGCAGCACTGGGATCTCTGGTTAATGTTGTAGCCCATGTCTAGTTATAGTAACTTCTCTTATGCACATGTGTAGGTTCAGATTAACTAGCTAAGTTGGCGTGTGAATTTCTTTTGTTTGACTAAAGGTGCATTAGGATAAGATGTTATTTTGTGTAACTAGGTATTTAATCTATGTATTTGGAAGTAAATGTATGTGATTAAGTTTTGCATTACATGATGTGATATGTTTTATTGGAAAGGGCTATTTTGTGGAATAAATAAGATGCTAGTGCATAGAACTAGGTATCTTCTCTGAAAAATTACGATGACTGTATTTGGTGTTTGAAAATCTTGTTTGCTAGGTGTAGCTGAAAACCCATGAGGTAATGTCCTTCTCTTTTCTTACTATTGTATAAATCGAAAAGATTTATGCATTGGATGTCTTGCATGTTGAAAATATGTGAATCCTTTGGTTCTATGAGAATTCAAATAGCTTGTGATGAAGTAAGAGTTGTTGTGTTTAGGAAAGACCTACATGAAGTGGTAAGAGTTAAGTAGAGGATCATTATTGTTATTTTGTGAATATGGAACTTGTGTATAATTTGTTAAGTGGAATTGTTAAGTAATTGTGATGATCATGACAGTGACTTTTAGCATTAGGTGGTATATGGAAAAGATGATTTAAAAAAAAAAACAAAAAAAAAAACGGGGGGTTATGGATAATATGAAATGATATGATCTTATAAAGGGAATCACAGTGGTTATGGAAATAAATGTACTTTGGGTATGTGATCCTTGGTAGTAATGAAAATTATGTATGTAAATGCAAATCTCCCCCCTGTAAATGTGAGGAACCAGTAACTGTGCATTGGTTGAGTGTTGTGAATACCACGTACTTGCTTTGTGTGCCCTTGAGATGTCGATACTGGGTACCCATCCATGGGGAAAATGTATATTTTAGGTGTGGAAACAACCATACTATTATGCGTGTTTGCATGATTGTTACCCGATTAAGGGCCAACCATTGGGTGTTTGAAAATATATATATAAGTGTAACCAAAAGTTAGATTCATAGATTCTCTTCTTTTGGTACTCTAGTCCCTCAGTCTGTGAAGGGGTAGTAGCAGCCAAAAACTTCTTTGGGCGGAGTGTGCAGTGTACGCTTATGATGGCGCAGAGCGGTCCCTCGCTCAACCGCACCTGAGGAAACGTACTCACTACTTTCCCTTATGATCGATCAGGGCACTTGATCCATATGTGTTAGCCTAATCCTGATGCAGAGTGCCCAGCAGAAGCGGATGAAGATTTGACTATATCTTCCCTATCGGCAAGAGGTCCTCCAGTGTTTCGCCGAAGTCAAGGATGTCTTCGCTATCGGAAAGACATGAACTATCGGCCGAACCTTATTCTTTTATCCCGATGGCCAAGTTCTCACCGATACCTCCTTAGTGGTTCGTTGCCTATCGGCAACACCTCATTCTATCGGACCACGAGAAATTTCTTATGCCGATATACTCCGTCACGCCGATGACCAATCTTTGTCGGCCAGACTTCCTCCTTCGGTGAAGCTTCTTTCACCTACACCGACACCTTGTCTCTCGCCGATATCGTCAGGCACATCGGCCAGACCTCCTGCTTCGGTAAGACTTCGGTTCGAGGTCCCGATGGTTCATCTCACTCCGACGAGTCCTTTGTCGCTGAGACTTCTCGAACTCCTTCCGATGAACTTTTATCGGCGGGACTCTCACGGTCGCCGTGACTTCTTCGGCTTCCCCCGACAAGGTTCCTCACGCCGATACTCTTTATCGGCAATACTCTGAGGATGTCTCACCGATCGGTGAAACTTTATACCGTCGGCTAAGTATATTTTCCTTAGCCCGATATCGTTTCTCTCACCGATGCGAATAATGATGGTATGTGCCTCCGGCACTATACCAATCTTCAGCAATACGGAGGGCCTTTCACGCCGATGGATCTCCAACTGTTCTGAGGCGCCGAACCAGAATTCCCTTCGACAGAACAACGGAATTAGGCCGTTTCATTTATCAAACCCTCGATCACTTGTAGCAATCTGATCCCACATCAAAACTATCCAATTTCACTCCGATTTCCCGACTAGCCACATGACGATGTCTAGTCAAACTTGACTGAGTTCGCTGGCTTCCTGGGTAAGAATTCAACAACAACAAACGTGAGAAGTCTTTCCCCCATCCCACTGTTACTATACAGGGCTTCAGTGGACAGAGGAAAGGGCCTCCATGTATGAATCAAAACCCTACTCCTAGGTTACGAACCAGCCACTGTGGAACCGTGGGTTTTACACCGTCTGCACACTACAGAGTCACTATGGATTGACGGATAGCATCCGGTTAGGGTTCTATTTACAAAATCAGGATAAAGATATCAAATCACTAAGAACAACCAAGAAAATCAACACAGATCATACCCAGAACTCTCTTCATTCAGTTATCAAAAAAAGAACTTGTTGTAATACACACTTCTCTCTCTGCTCCGTGTGACATACAACCTGCCTCTAAAGAAGATGTAGAGACAGTAGTTATCCCCTCCAACCGTGCAAACTGATTTTCAAATCAGTTAGCCGTTGGTTTACCCGTCATACAAGCAAAACTACATGTGTGCCTTGCACAATTACATTCATGGGACCAAATTGACCCTTATTACAAAATGAAATGGCTTAAGAGCCTTATGAGACAACAAAAGAAAAGATGATCCTGCACTACAGAGAATGTGCTCCTGCACCATACTCCCCCTGCAGGAAAAACTCAAGTCCCTTGAGTTGCTAACTGCTGAAGTGTCTTCCCATGCTTTAGAATATCGGCTTCACTCATCCAGGTTGCCTCTGAATCAGGAAGATCCTGCCACTTGACCAAGTAGTCTTTGTATACCCCTTTTCTTGTCTTCTTGACAATTTTGGAATCCAAAATGCATTCCAATTGCAAAGGCTTACTTGGAGGTAAATCTTTGATCCAGTCTTCATCTTCAATCACAGCATCTGAGTTATCTTCAGCATGTAATGGAGGTCTAAAAGGGAACAGGTCTGCAACATTGAAAATGGGAGAGATACCAAGGCCAGATGGTAATTCTATTTCATATGCATTTGGACCAAATTTATGCACTACCTTACAAGGTCCTATCTTCTTCATCAACAATTTGGTTGGTTGCCCCTTAGGTAATCTTTCCTTTCTGAGGTAGGCCATCACCAAATCTCCTACCTGGAACTGTACCTCCCTTCGCTTCAGATCTGCTCTATCCTTATACTTGGAGACAGTTTTCTCCAACTGAAGCTTGACCTGATCATGTACTGTTTTCATGGTAGCAGCAAAGTCTTCTCCTAGAGCACTCCTTTTATCCCATCCTTGGAGGTCTTTGAGTTCAAGTGGTCCTCTTGGGTGGAAACCATAAACTATTTCAAAAGGGCTTTTCCCAGTACTTCTGTTTCTTGAATCATTATAAGCATATTCAGCTTGACTGATCACTAAATCCCATGCTAATCCATGCTGTTTGGTAAGGCATCGCAAAAGGTTTCCCAAGGACCTATTAACAACCTCAGTCTGACCATCAGTCTGGGGATGGTAGGCTGATGAAAAAGACAACTGAGTGCCCAATTTTCTCCATAAGGTCCTCCAAAAATGACCAACAAATTTGGAATCTCTATCAGTAACAATTGATAGGGGTAAACCATGAATTCTGACCACCTCTCTGAAAAAGAGACCAGCAATCTGAGATGCATCATTTGTGCATTTGCATGGCACAAAATGAGCCATCTTACTGAATCTATCCACAATGACAAAAACACTGTCTACACCCCTTGCTGTCCTAGGAAGACCAAGCACAAAGTCCATACTAATGCTTTCCCAAGGTCTGGTGGGAATGGGCAGTGGTTGGTACAAACCAGCATTAGAAGACATACCCTTGGCCTTTTGACATATGGTACAGCTTGCAACATATCTCCTTACATCTGTCTGTACCTTGGGCCAATAATAGAACCTGGTGACTTGTTCCAAAGTCTTGTCCAACCCAAAATGTCCTCCTAAGGCTCCATTGTGCTTCTCCTTGACGATATTGTCCCTCATTGAACATTTAGGAACACACAACAAACTACCTTTAAATAGGAGCCCTTCTTGCAGCACAAAATCAGAATACTCGCCATGAAAAGTGTTAGCCAAACTTGCACACACTTCATAGGCAGCCTTGAAATCTGCATCATCCTTGTACAACTCCTTCAGACATTCTAGACCCATATGTTCCATTTGTACTTCCTGTATGACCAGTATCCTTCTACTCAAAGCATTTGCCACTTTGTTGGCAACACCTTTCTTATGCTTAATAGTGAAGGTATAGGCCTGCAATTGTTCCATCCACTTAACGTGCCTATGATTCAACTTTTCTTGACTATTTAGGAAGCTAAGAGCATGGTTGTCAGTAAAAACAATGAACTCTTTTGGCAGTAAATAATGTCTCCATTTTTTTAGAGCTTGCACCATTGCATACAACTCTAGGTCATAGGTAGAATACCTCTGTTTGGCCTCATTCAACTTCTCTGAAAAGAATGCTACTGGATGCCCTTCCTGACTAAGAACAGCACCTATAGCCTGTTGGCTTGCATCACATTCCACAACAAATACTTTGTCAAAATCAGGGAGTACCAACGTAGGTAACTCGGCCACTTTCTGTTTCAACAGTTCAAAACTATCATCTGCTTGTTTTGTCCATTGAAATTTACACTTCACTCCACCCTTGATGGTATTGAGAATAGGAGCACTTATGTGACTGAACCCTTTAATGAACTTCCTGTAAAAAGTTGCCAAACCATGAAAACTTCTTACATCTCCTACTGTCTTAGGAGTAGGCCAATTGAGAATAGCCTCAACTTTTGTAGGATCCATTTTCAAACAGCCATTGGAAATCACAAATCCAAGATACACTAGTTCAGTTTTCATAAAATCACATTTATCCAAGTTGATCATCAACTTACTCTCATGCAATTTCTTTAACACCTGTCCAAGATGCTTCACATGCTCTTCTTTGGTCCTGCTGAAAATCAATATGTCATCAAGATAAACAATAACAAATTTTCCAATAAATTCTATAAGTACCTCATTCATCAACCGCATGAATGTGCTTGGAGCATTACTGAGACCAAATGGCATGACAAGCCACTCATAGAGACCTTCATTTGTTTTGAAAGCAGTCTTCCATTCATCTCCCTGCCTTATTCTGATCTGGTGATAACCAGATTTCAAATCAATCTTGGAATAGTAACATGAACCACCAAGATAGTCCAACAGATCCTCAATTCTTGGCATAGGAAATCTATACCTTATGGTGATCTTATTGATAGCCCTTGAATCTGTGCATAATCTCCATTTGCCATCTTTCTTAGGAGCAAGTACACTAGGGACTGCACATGGACTAAGACTTTTCCTAATCAAACCTTTCTCCAAAAGTTCTTGAATCTGTCTACCTACTTCTCCATTCTGCTGTGGTGTCAACTTGTAGGCAGTTTTGTTGGGTAATGTGGCTCCAGGAATCAAGTCAATCTGATGACTTATGTCCCTCATAGGTGGTAAGGAGTTAGGAGTATCCTCTACCACAAGATCTTGGTACTTATCCAGTAATTGTTGCACTTCCAATGGGATCTCCTTCTGCTGTTTGCTTTGCTGATTGGATATAGGCTTCATCATCAGTGCATACCCTTGGGTATCCTTCTCCTTCATGAGTTGTAGGAACTCTTTGCCACTCACTAACATGACACTGTTGTCATTGCTCTTCTCTCCAACCTGCTCTGGTAAGGGATCCATCTGAAACTTCTTACCATTCTTGGTGATCATATATGTATTCTTTTCACCATCATGCAGTGCCTTCACATCATACTGCCAAGGTCGTCCAAGAAGAAGGTGACAAGCATCCATAGGAATAATTTCACATAGCACCTTATCCCTATAATCACCTAGTTCAAACTCTACCCAAGTTTGTTCTTCCACCAAATAGTTCTGATTCTTATTCAACCAAGATATTTTGTGAGGATTAAGATGGGGTAATCTTTTCAGTCTACACTTTTCTACCATTTCAGTAGACACTACATTTTCAGTAGAACCTGAATCAACAATGATTTTACAGAGCTTACCATATGCTATTCCTTGGGTTCTGAAGAGATTCTTCCTTTGTGGGGGCTCCTGCTTCAATGGCATCTTCACGAGGGTCCTCTTAATCATCATATTCTCTCCTTCAAGCACTGGTGCAGCACTACCAATTGGTGAGTTTACACTTTGACAATCATCCTCCTGCAATAGTTGGTTCCTTCTCCCACCGTCATGAGAGCTAGACGCCTTCTCAGGGCACTTGCTTGCAGTGTGGCCTACTTGATTGCAGTTGTAACATCTTCCAGTGAAGACTCCACGTCCTCTGCCTGCACCACCATCTCTTCCTCTGCCATTAGGTCTTCTCCAACCTCTGAAACCACCACCTTTTTGTTCTGTATCAGAACGTGATTCTTGTTGACTAGAACTTTCACCTTTGTTTGGCTGTCCTCTGCCAAAATTACCTCTTCCTCTATTGTTCCTGCCACCTCTTCCTCTGTTATTTTGATCACCTCTCCTTTTCAGTTTATCCTCTGCCCTAGAGGCTAACTGAAAACATTCATCCACAGTCTTGGGAACCACCATACTGAACTCATCCTGTATATTGTACCTCAGTCCATCTAGGTATCTGGCCACCATCTCTTTTTCTTCTTCTCTGTGATTGGCTCTCATGCTCAATCTGTGGAATTCTTCAGTGTATGTAGCCACGTCCATATCTTTCTGCCTAAGATGATTAAACTTTCTAATAGTCTGCAGATCATAATCACATGGTAGAAATTTGGCTCTCAGCATGGCCACCATTCTGCTCCACTTGGTGATTGGACTCTTTCCAACCTTCTCCCTTTCACATTGAGTGTAGTTCCACCAAACCAATGCAGAACCTCTCAGTCTGGTCTTTGCAAACTTTACTTTCTTACTGTCACTATACTCTTTGAAGTCAAAGTAATTACTTATGGCTTCAATCCAGTCCACAAGAGTATCTCCATCCAGTTTCCCATTGAACGTGGGAACATCCAGTTTCGGATCACCACTATCTCCATGACCCTTGAGTGCATTCAGAAATGCCTTTTGATCAGCAGTCATACCTTCTCCTTGAGGATTCTCCCCAGTTTCTCCTTCTTCATTCTCCTCTGACTCAGAAGTGCTTCCATCCTTCTCTTTGGATCTTTCTTCCTTCAGTCTCTCTTCGAGCATTGCTTCCACCATCTTCTGGATGGCTGCTTTACTCATCGTCTTGGGAGGCATTGTGCTAGCCTCTGTTTCTATCTCCAATTCTTCGTCTGACATACACGGCTGTGATTCAGAATATTTGCTCTGATACCAATTTGATGCAGAGTGCCCAGCAGAAGCGGATGAAGATTTGACTATATCTTCCCTATCGGCAAGAGGTCCTCCAGTGTTTCACCGAAGTCAAGGATGTCTTCGCTATCGGAAAGACATGAACTATCAGCCGAACCTTATTCTTTTATCCCGATGGCCAAGTTCTCACCGATACCTCCTTAGTGGTTCGTTGCCTATCGGCAACACCTCATTCTATCGGACCACGAGAAATTTCTTATGCCGATATACTCCGTCACGCCGATGACCAATCTTTGTCGGCCAGACTTCCTCCTTCGGTGAAGCTTCTTTCACCTACACCGACACCTTGTCTCTCGCCGATATCGTCAGGCACATCGGCCAGACCTCCTGCTTCGGTAAGACTTCGGTTCGAGGTCCCGATGGTTCATCTCACTCCGACGAGTCCTTTGTCGCTGAGACTTCTCGAACTCCTTCCGATGAACTTTTATCGGCGGGACTCTCACGGTCGCCGTGACTTCTTCGGCTTCCCCCGACAAGGTTCCTCACGCCGATACTCTTTATCGGCAATACTCCGAGGATGTCTCACCGATCGGTGAAACTTTATACCGTCGGCTAAGTATATTTTCCTTAGCCCGATATCGTTTCTCTCACCGATGCGAACAATGATGGTATGTGCCTCCGGCACTATACCAATCTTCGGCAATACGGAGGGCCTTTCACGCCGATGGATCTCCAACTGTTCTGAGGCGCCGAACCAGAATTCCCTTCGACAGAACAATGGAATTAGGCCGTTTCATTTATCAAACCCTCGATCACTTGTAGCAATCTGATCCCACATCAAAACTATCCAATTTCACTCCGATTTCCCGACTAGCCACATGACGATGTCTAGTCGAACTTGACTGAGTTCGCTGGCTTCCTGGGTAAGAATTCAACAACAACAATCATGAGAAGTCTTTCCCCCATCCCACTGTTACTATACAGGGCTTCAGTGGACAGAGGAAAGGGCCTCCATGTATGAATCAAAACCCTACTCCTAGGTTACGAACCAGCCACTGTGGAACCGTGGGTTTTACACCGTCTGCACACTACAGAGTCACTATGGATTGACGGATAGCATCCGGTTAGGGTTCTATTTACAAAATCAGGATAAAGATATCAAATCACTAAGAACAACCAAGAAAATCAACACAGATCATACCCAGAACTCTCTTCATTCAGTTATCAAAAAAAGAACTTGTTGTAATACACACTTCTCTCTCTGCTCCGTGTGACATACAACCTGCCTCTAAAGAAGATGTAGAGACAGCAGTTATCCCCTCCAACCGTGCAAACTGATTTTCAAATCAGTTAGCCGTTGGTTTACCCGTCATACAAGCAAAACTACATGTGTGCCTTGCACAATTACATTCATGGGACCAAATTGACCCTTATTACAAAATGAAATGGCTTAAGAGCCTTATGAGACAACAAAAGAAAAGATGATCCTGCACTATAGAGAATGTGCTCCTGCTCCAAATCCCCATAGTTTCTGAGCATCTGGATGGTATTTCTTGGAGGCTCATTTGCCTTGTCTTCACGAAAGGTATGATATGCCACATGAGTTGTCAGTTGCGGGCTGGGGTCTAGGACCTACATGGACAACCCAACTGGAACTATGTGATGACATGAGTCATCACATGGGGGCTGGGGTCTAGGTCCTACATGGATAACCCAAGTGAGACCATGAGCCCCATGTATATTTTGAGGTCTAGCATGTAGAGGGAGATTTGTTATCCATGCTAAGACAGATCCCGTATCTGTACATGTTCCGACATGATGCAATAGGTGCGATGCCACACCCCACTGATGTTCTGACACAGTGCTGGTGATGATGTCATGTGGCTGATGGTAGTGAGCTGGGCACGAGGACACAATGCCACGTGCTTAGGCATGTGAAGGTGCAGTATGAGTTTGTGTTATAGCCTACTTATGTGATGAGCGTAATGGGGCCTCGCACACTTGTAGAGGGATACTCATGTTTTCTTTCGACAGTGTTTCGGTTAGTTAGCATATGGGTATGACCTAGCCATGTAAACCTCTGGCTACGGTGAGTACCTACGTGTGCCTTCTCCATGAGGTATCGCTATGCAGGGTGTGTTCTGCACGTGCCTACTTCTGTGGAGCCACAGACACATTACCATGTGGCATACGGCCAGTATGTGCCTTCTCCAGCTGGCGTATGACCATGCCACACTGAGTTGCAATGCGGGATGTGGCCGAGGTGCACGTTCCATGCGGGCAGCCAAGGAGTGTGTGGCCCACTTGGTTAGTCCATGCCGCGTGATGACATGATGTAGGGTGTAGCCGAGGAGTACACTTTGAAACATGTGGATGGCATGCTCACTCCACACCACATGAGGGCTACTGCTATAGCCTGATGTTGTTCCCTCCTTCCTCGTTTGGTGGCTAGTAAATAGTCACATAGTGTTGTACAGTGTACTTTCAAAGATTAAATATTTTCTTTATGGTTATTGATGATTTCCTATTGATTGTGAAGGCCGACACTTTGTTTCTTTTTTATTGTGATGGTTTAGCCACACCCTGTGATCCTAATTGCTTGTAACCCTCATGGTTACATTTGACTTAATATTAAAATTGCACGCATTTTTTTACTTTATTGTTGAAATTAAATTTTTATTTGATCTTTCTTGATGACATTGGTGGCTAAACTAGTTTTTCCTTATTGTTTTCAATGTCGGCCATGTGTTGTATTGTGATTCCTCTCCAAGGATGTATGAGGCATACTTGATGAGTGTATACGAGGAAGCAGACGCAGGGAACCTTGAGGATGGGGGTATGTGAGGCTGTTACACAGCTAGGACCCACTACCCACCTATGTGTGATGACTATCTCTTGGAGGCTAAGTACCTTATACAACAAGAGATAGGTCATTGTGGTCTTGTTTGGATGGTCTCACCATGTGTGTGTGGCCTAACACCATCAAGCCACTATGTGTGAGGTATAGATTATGTGAGATGGATTTTGGCTCTTGGCTCATGGATTAGTATGTTGCTTCCGGGTGTCCAGATGGACCCCTATGTAGCCTTGTGATGTGATTCCTGGTGATGTGAATTGTGTGTATGTGAAGAATGTATGTGAAATTGTGACTATACTACTTATGAAATGATGAATTGTGTTTACATGCTTCTAAAGGTGTAAAATCATGATCTTGGTTGAATATGTCATGAGATTTATTGTTGTAAAATGAATAAAGAGGAATGTCTTGTTTATAAATGATGGATATTTAGTGTGCTTTGTGGGTCTAATTATGTTGTGATTTATGGAAATGTAGCATTTTGATGTATTGATTTCTTAATAGTGCATTGGAAAGAGAATTGTAATTTTAGGGTAAAGAAAATGATATGGTAATGCATTTGAAATTGAATACCTTATATGTTTCTGATATGAGGAATTCTGCTAGTTAGGATTAAATGGGTGGAATGTTTTCTTTGTTCCGAAAGAAACTGAAGGATTTTGAGGGGTTTATGTACTATGGAATCATTTTTTTGAAATGGAAGTCTTGATTGTGTTATTATTGTAACATTAAAGGCTAAAAAGATAGGTCTAAAATGGACCATATAAGTATATGTTCTTTCGAGATAAATTATTTTCATAAGCAAACTAGTGTATATTATTTTGATGTAATGAATCAGTTTTGATGTTGGCACTAACGTGTTATGTTCCACCCCAGTTAGCGACTTCCAGGAGTAAGTCAAGTTTTAGGGGGGGAGGATGTAGTGCCCCTCTCTATTCATTTTGGGTTGTATTAGGTAATTTGGTGAGAATACTATTGGAGGAGGATATTAGAGCATCTCTGACCAATAATGGTGGGTGATGGAGCCATCGGTTAAGATCTGAAACAAGAAGATGGTGACCAAGGAGAAAGGTGAGAAGCAATTGCTAATGGAGGTAGGTAATTTATTGAATAGATACCTTCATTACTACAATTAGATGAGTTGGAACGATATTCATGAGATCTATATAGATAACTTCTCTTTGAGGTATCCTGTAAAACAATTTTACATTTAGCATACTTTCCTACCAGAGCATTTCCAACTATAATAATCAGTTATCAATACTTCAGCATGGCACACATTAGGAATCTAGTATAACGTCTTCCATCTGCATTAATTTAAAAGTTTCTAACGTCTTTAGCAACAATCCACCTCATTTTTTTATATAGGACATGTTTAATTTGGCCATAACATATTTCACCTTACAATGTAGGGTAACTGTAAATTAGTTGTCTTCGGTTATGCATCGATGAATGTCTCGTCATTACCGTTGGTTATTAAGAACCTGTCGGTGGTTCCTAGGGGCAAAAAAACTCTTTTATGTAACCGTTTGGTTTGGAGATAGGGGATGGAGCATGGGCAACACTTTCTAGGCAATAAATCAGAAAATATATTCTGAGTGTTAGGAAGATTGGAGAGGAGGAAAATCACAGAGGGAGGAAACGTAATCACATAGGTAACTTGAAGGAATCAATGGGAGGAATACACTGATCAAACTGAGGTTCAATTCTCTCCTGTGATCATAATAATATGTAAGTTTGGATAATTATTTTTAAAATCATGGATGTTTATGTTTTGTAATTGCTTCTAGTCAAATTCAATTAACCATTATGTTCTCTGATAATCATCTTCCGTTGAAATCATTGGGTATTGTGTTGTGAAGTTTAAAATGTTTTGCATGGTTTTGTTCAATAGTTGAACTTGTGATGGGTAAATTGTGGGTCAATATTTTATTCTGTTTCTGAAATATGAATGTTTTATAATATAGCAATAAGGATTTGGGGTTGATCATTAGTCATCTGTAGCTCTTTCCTGTCATTATTGAAATCTTGGTCATCAATCTTTGGATTGAATCTACATTCATATATGATTTTTTTTTTAAATTTTATCAACCTAAATAACTTGTTATTTGACCTTTGCTTGAATCAATTTAGTCTTCTATGGATTCTATACCGTGTTCTAACGACCTCTGGGGTGTTCGTAACAGGCTGTAATTCTTGTTAACATGCAAATAATATATATATTTCTTCCTGTGCTTTATCAATGGGTCTAGTACCAAATCTCTGTTCTCAAACAAAGTCTAATCACTCCTTAATATCTGGTTTGCATTCAATTATTTATTCTCTTTACGAAGAATCATATCATTTTGTATACCTAATTTCTAAACTGGTTTACGAATATATCTATTTTGTGGAGACAACAATATCTACCTTTGGTAAACATTGCTTCAAACTAGAAAGTTCCTAATGTTGGCATTTGCCTCTTTGGTAGACGTTCACCAGATTAGAAGTATGTAATTATATAAATTCACATCTTGAAAATTGCAATGTTATTTAGCTTTCAATCTCTCTAACCGAAGTCACTGTTAGTATAGGCATTATATTTAGCTATGATCTATAATTTTACCCTAGGGAATTGTAAATTAGTGATAGTAGGAATGCATTTCCATTGTAACTACGGTTTTTTTTTATAATGGCAAAGTTTACCGATTGTTTTGTGTTGGAAGAATTTGGAATGATGTCAATCAAAATGTTTTACCAATCCATATAATTCCTAGCCGATCCATGTAATGCGGTAGCTGTACCTAGCTAAGCCATTTATTGTCAATCGCTTATACTTAAATATTTTTACTTAGGTTAGCATATTAGAATTGTTTTGTATCTGGAATCGTCATTATACTTAGGAGTGATTTTATATCTGCATCTTAATTATTGCTGGAATCTTATGTTTCCATTGATAATAAGAGGAAAGAATAAACTTCTTGTTAGATTATTATTTTATCATTATAGATTTGTCTACAAAAAATTAGATAATGCATTCCAAATGTTCATCTTATAATTAATATGCTTACCTCTTAGTTAATAATCATTTAAGGTAACATAAATTCTTCTTGAATTTTTGTGAAATAGCCTCTATGCGTAGAATATGCTCCGGTCTCCATAAAGTATCTGAATTGTTTCAGTAGTTTGAAGACGTGAAAAAGGATTCATTGATGTTTTAAGTCTACATTTAGTTATTACCATTTGTATTAAGATGATGCAGTAAGTCACAATTAAGATCTATCTTTAGAAAACTTTACTTTGTGTAGTTTTTATCTTTGATGTTTTCAAAAGAATGGTTTTGTGGTATTTGGGTATTTTGGAAAAATTTAGGTATAATTCTAAATTGAAACCCCTTGGATAGCTAAACTGTTAGTAATGAATATATGGGATTATGAGATTCTCTTGACTTCTTATCATCTGACCCATAATGGGTATCATTAGATGTTATATCTGTATGCATCAATCCGATTTGAGTTTTGCATGTTTTCTTACATAGAATGTATAGAGATAACAAAGCATTCTGCATACTTGTTCATAAATATTATGCATGCAGCAGCCTTTTGTTTCTTAGTAAAGATGTAACGTATCTTATATTTATTAGTAATAAATCCTATCACTTTAGTATGAGCTTATAGATAAATTCATAAGATAGGTTTTAATTAGAAATAAAGGAGATCTCATCGAATCCTTTCTTTAAACATTATAATTACACATTAAAATCTTCTTTTTTAGAAACTATATTCTCTTAGAATCATACTAAATTATAACTAATCCCTTTTAAATTATTTTCATTTTTTTACAAGAATTGTATATTCAAAGGAAAGTAAGAAAGGAAATTATTTTTAAGAAAGTATTTATTTGGTTCATATAGAAGGATTCTATTTTGTATTTTTAAAAGAAAAAAAAGATTAATATTTGGTGAATAATTAATGCTTGCACCTTTTAAAATAGCATAACTATGTTCATAGAAACTCGAATATCTGGTCGAATTATGTGGATTAGAATAATCTTTTGAGTATGTATGAGAAATAGCTTGGCATAAATAGATCAGAATTATGTAAATTATTAGTAATGGAAATTATGTAAGGTCATTGTTTTCTTGAGATGATGTATGTTTATGATTATTTTTCTTGTGGTTGAATATGCATGTGAAGTTACTCTTCAATTCTAGAACTTGAACAATATTATTGAAAATATTATATGATGTACTAAGATTCCCTATGCGATATTGTACTTAAGTCAACCTTATGGTTGCAAAATTAGTTGTCCCAAACTACGAAGTCTCTGCGCTACGCATACGTAGGCAAGGCCATCATGAGCCCCCGAGACAATAGGTCGGCCCCTTAGGGCCTTAGGATTGCCATTTTATGCAATTGATATTGTGTAATTAATAATCATGCGGAACTAATGTTTCTTTAGATGTGCAGTTGAAGTTTATATGCCATGCAGGATTTTGAAGCTAAGGAGGTACCTTTCCACTTGGCGAAAAGATGACAAACTGGCAGTTTTGGTAATAGTGTACAAATTTATTATAACATTTGCACCTTACATTTTAATTACGATTTCTTTGATCTTTAACTTGAGGTTTACTAAGATAAATTTTGTAAATTGTTATTCTATCATCGGGTCGAGTTTATTATAGTTATTTTCTTGGGTAGGCATTCCACATGGTGCGTATGTGTATTCATTTGATGCATTTGGATTTAGAACAAACCATGGCTGTTAGTTAGATCATGTTAGTAATTAACAATATAGTCATGTAATTAAACATAATTTGAATAAGTTTTGTGTGTTGTTGAATATTGTTTAATTTCAATAATGCAGTCATCTTATCCCTAGAGATGCTAGTTAACTAGTTGTATCAAACTATGTTATATTTTGTTATCATTACTTGTATTTAAAAAAAAAAAAATTCTTCCTTTTTATTGTATTAGTTGCATTATCTCTAGGGTTGCATGGCGGGGCATTACATCTGGTATCAGAGCCAAGTTGCAGCACTGGGATCTCTGGTTAATGTTGTTGCCCATGTCTAATTATAGTAACTTCTCTTATGCATATGTGTAGGTTTAGATTAACTAGCTAAGTTGGCATGTGAATTTCTTTTGTTTGACTAAAGGTGCATTAGGATAAGATGTTATTTTGTGTAACTAGGTATTTAATCTATGTATTCGGAAGTAAATGTATGTGATTAAGTTTTGCATTACATGATGTGATATGTTTTATTGGAAAGGGCTATTTTGTGGAATAAATAAGATGCTAGTGCATAGAACTAGGTATCTTCTCTAAAAAATTACGATGACTGTATTTGGTGTTTGAAAATCTTGTTTGCTAGGTGTAGCTGAAAACCCATGAGGTAATGTCCTTCTCTTTTCTTACTATTGTATAAATAGAAAAGATTTATGCATTGGATGTGTTGCATGTTGAAAATATGTGAATCCTTTGGTTCTGTGAGAATTCAAATAGCTTGTGATGAAGTAAGAGTTGTTGTGTTTAGGAAAGACCTACATAAAGTGGTAAGAGTTAAGTAGAGGATCATTATTGTTATTTTGTGAATATGGAACTTGTGTATAATTTGTTAAGTGGAATTGTTAAGTAATCGTGATGATCATGACAGTGACTTTTAGCATTAGGTGGTATATGGAAAAGATGATTTTAAAAAAAAAAAACAAAAAAAAAAGGGGGGTTATGGATAATATGAAATGATGTGATCTTATAAAGGGAATCACAGTGGTTATGGAAATAAATGTACTTTGGGTATGTGATCCTTGGTAGTAATGAAGATTTTGTATGTAAATGCAAATCTTCCCCCTATAAATGTGAGGAACTAGTAACTGTGCATTGGTTGAGTGTTGTGAATACCACATGCTTGCTTTGTGTGCCCTTGAGATGTCGATACTGGGTACCCATCCATGGGGAAAATGTATATTTTAGGTGTGGAAACAACCATACTATTATGCGTGTTTGCATGATTGTTACCCGATTGAGGGCCAACCCTTGGGTGTTTGAAAATATATATATAACTGTAACCAAAAGTTAGATTCATAGATTCTCTTATTTTGGTTCTCTAGTCCCTCAGTCTGTGAAGGGGTAGTAGCAGCCACAAAGTTCCTTGGGTGGAGTGTGCAGTGTACGCTTATGACGGCGCAAAGCGGTCCCTTGCTCAACCGCACCTGAGGAAACGTACTCACTACTTTCCCTTATGATGGATCAGGGCACTTGATCCATATGTGTTAGCCTAATCCCCATAGTTTCTGAGCATCTGGATGGTATTTCTTGGAGGCTCATTTGCCTTGTCTTCACGAAAGGTATGATATGCTACATGAGTTGTTAGTTGGGGGCTGGGGTCTAGGACTTGCATGGACAACCCAACTGGAACTATGTGATGACATGAGTCGTCACTTGGGAGCCAGGGTCTAGGACCTACGTGGATAACCCAAGTGAGACCATGAGCCCCACATATATTTTGAGGTCCAGCATGTAGAGGGAGATTTGTTACCCATGCTGAGACAGATCCCGTATCTGCACATGTTCCGACATGATGCAATAGGTACGATGCCACACCCCACTGATGTTCTGACATAGTGCTGGTGATGATGCCGTGTGGCTGATGGTAGCGAGCTGGGATCGAGGACACGATACCACGTGCTTAGGCATGTGAAGGTGCACTATGAGTTTGTGTTATAGCCTACTTATGTGATGAGCGTAATGGGGCCTCACACACTTGTAGAGGGATAGTCATGTTTTCTTTCGATAGTGTTTGGGTCGGTTAGCATATGGGTATGACCTAGCCATGTATACCGCTAGCTACGGTGAGTACCTGCGTGTGCCTTCTCCATGAGGTATTGCTATGCAGGGTGTGTTATGCGCGTGCCTACTTCCGCGGAGCCACAGACACACTACCATGTAGCATACGGCCAGTATGTGCCTTCTCCGGCTGGTGTATGACCATGCCGCACTGAGGTGCGATGTGGGATGTGGCCGAGGTGCACGTTCCACATGGGCAGCCAAGGAGTGTGTGGGCCACTTGGTTAGTCCATGCTGCGTGACGATGCGATGTAGGGTGTAGCCGAGGAGTACACCTTGAGCCATGTGGATGGCGTGCTCACTCTGCACCACATGAGGGCTACTGCTATAGCCTGACCTTGTTCCCTCCTTCCTCGTTTGGTGGCTAGTATCTAGTCACATAGTGTTTTATAGTGTACTTTCAAAGATTAAATATTTTCTTTATGGTTATTGATGATTTCCTATTGATTGTGAAGGCTGACACTTTGTTTCTTTTTGATTCTGATGGTTTAGCCACACCTTGTGATCCTAATTGCTTGTAACCCTCATGGTTACATTTGACTTAATATTAAAATTGTGCGCATTTTTTTACTTTATTGTTGAAATTAAATTTTTATTTGATCTTTCTTTATGACATTGGTGGCTGAACTAGTTTTTCCTTATTGTTTTTGATGTTGGCCATCTGTTGTATTGTGATTCCTCTCCAAGGATGTATGAGGCGTACTTGATGAGTGTATACAAGGAAGCAGACGCAGGGAACCTTGAGGATGGGGGTATGTGAGGCTGTTACACAGCTAGGACCCACTACCCACCTATGTGTGATGACTATCTCTTGGAGGCTAACTACCTTATACAACAAGAGATAGGTCATTGTGGTCTTGTTTGGATGGTCTCACCATGTGTGTGTGGCCTAACACCATCAAGCCACTACATGTGATGTATAGATTATGTGAGATGGATTTTGGCTCTTGGCTCATGGATTAGTATGTTGCTTCCCGGTGTCCAGATGGACCCCTATGTAGCCTTGTGATGTGATTCTTGGTGATGTGAATTGTGTGTATGTGAAGAATGTATGTGAAATTGTGAATATAGTACTTATGAAATGATGAATTGTGTTTACATGCTTCTAAAGGTGTAAAATCATGATCTTGGTTGAATATGTCATGAGATTTATTGTTGTAAAATGAATAAAGAGGAATGTCTTGTTTATAAATGATGGATATTTAGTGTGCTTTGTGGGTCTAATTATGTTGTGATTAATGGAAATGTAGCATTTTGATGTATTGATTTCTTAATAGTGTATTGGAAAGAGAATTGTAATTTTAGGGTAAAGAAAATGATATGGTAATGCATTTAAAATTGAATACCTTATATGTTTCTGATATGAGGAATTCTGCTAGTTAGGATTAAATGGGTGCAATGTTTTCTTTGTTTCGAAAGAAACTGAAGGATTTTGAGTGGTTTATGAACTATGGAATCATTTTTTTGAAATGCAAGTCTTGATTGTGTTATTATTGTAACATTAAAGGCTAAAAAGATAGGTCTAAAATGGACCATATAAGTATATGTTCTTTCAAGATAAATTATTTTCATAAGCAAACTAGTGTATATTATTTTGATGTAATGAATCAGTTTTGATGTTGGCACTAACATGTTATGTTCCACCCCAGTTAGCAACTTCCAGGAGTAAGTCAAGTTTTAGGGGGGAGGATGTAGTGCCCCTCTTTATTCATTTTGGGTTGTATCAGGTAATTTGGTGAGAATACTATTGGAGGAGGATATTAGAGCATCTTTGACCAATAATGGTGGGAGATGGAGCCATCGGTTAAGATCTGAAACAAGAAGATGGTGACCAAGGAGAAAGGTGAGAAGCAATTGCTAATGGAGGTAGGTAATTTATTGAATCGATACCTTCATTACGACAATTAGATGAGTTGGAACGATATTCATGAGATCTATATAGATAACTTATCTTTGAGGTATTCTGTAAAACAATTTTACATTTAGCATACATTCCTACCAGAGCATTTCCAACTATAATAATCAGTTATCAATACTTCAGCATGGCACACATTAGGAATCTAGTATAACGCCTTCCATCTGCATTAATTTAAAAGTTTCTAATGTCTTTAGCAACAATCCACCTCATTTTTTTATATAGGACATGTTTAATTTGGCCATAACATATTTCACCTTACAATGTAGGGTAATTGTAAATTAGTTTTCTTTGGTTATGCATCGATGAATGTCTTGTCATTACCATTGGTTATTACGAACCCGTCGGTGGTTCCTAGGGGCAAAAAAACTCTTTTATGTAACCGTTTGGTTTGAAGATAGGGGATGGAACATGGGCAACACTTTCTGGGAAATAAATTAGAAAATATCTTCTAAGCGGTAGGAAGATTGGAGAGGAGGAAAATCACAGAGGGAGGAAACATAATCACACAGGTAACTTGAAGGAATCAATGGGAGGAAGGCACTGATCAAACTGAGGTTCAATTCTCTCCGGTGATCATAATAATATGTAAGTTTGGATAATTATTTTTAAAATCATGGATGTTTATGTTTTGTAATTGCTTCTAGTCTAATTCAATTAACCATTATGTTCTCTAATAATCATCTTCCATTGAAATCATTGGGTATTGTGTTGTGAAGTTTAAAATGTTTTGCATGGTTTTGTTCAATAGCTGAAATTGTGATGGGTAAATTGTGGGTCAATATTTTATTCTCTGTGTCTGAAATATGAATGTTTTATAATATAGCAATAAGGATTTGGGGTTGATCGTTAGTCATCTGTAGCTCTTTCCTGTCATTATTGAAATCTTGGTCATCAATCTTTGGATTGAATCTACATTCATATATGATTTTTTTTTTTAATTTTATCAACCTAAATAACTTCTTATTCGACCTTTGCTTGAATCAATTTAGTTTTATATGGATTCTATACCGTGTTCTAACAGCCTCTGGGGTGTTCGTAATGGGCTGTAATTCTTGTTAACATGCAAATAATATATATATTTCTTCTTGTGCTTTATCAATGGGTCTAGTACCAAATCTCTGTTCTCAAACAAAGTCTAATCACTCCATAATATCTAGTTTGCATTCAATTATTTATTCTCTGTACGAAGAATCAAATAATTTTGTATATCTAATTGCTAAACTGGTTTAGGAATATATCTATTTTGTGGACACAACAATATCTACCTTTGGTAAACATTGCATCAAACTAGAAAGTTCCTAATGTTGGCATTTGCCTCTTTGGTAGACGTTCACCAGATTAGAAGTATGTAATTATATAAATTCACATCTTGAAAATTGCAATGTTATTTAGCTTTCAATCTCTCTAACCGAAGTCACTGTTAGTATAGGCATTATATTTAGCTATGATCTATAATTTTACCCTAGGGAATTGTAAATTATTGATAGTAGGAATGCGTTTGCATTGTAACTACGGTTTTTTTTAATAATGGCAACGTTTACCGATTGTTTTGTGTTGGAAGAATTTCTAATGATGTCAATCAAAATGTTTTACCAATCCATATAATTCCTAGCCGATCCATGTAATGCGGTAGCTGTACCTAGCTAAGCCATTTATTGTCAATCACTTATACTTAAATATTTTTATTTAGGTTAGAATATTAGAATTGTTTTGTATCTGGAATTGTCTTTATACTTAGGAGTGATTTCATATCTGCATCTTAATTATTGCTGGAATCTTATGTTTCCGTTGATAATAAGAGGAGAGAATAAACTTCTTGTTAGATTATTATTTTATCATTATAGATTTGTCTACAAAAAATCAAATAATGCATTCCAAATGTTCATCTTATAATTAATATGCTTACCTCTTAGTTAATAATCATTTAAGGTAACATAAATTCTTCTTGAATTTTTGTGAAATAGCCTCTATGCGTAGAATATGCTCCGGTCTCCATAAAATATTTGAATTGTTTCAGTAGTTTGAAGACATCAAAAAGGATTCATTGATGTTTTAAGTCTACATTTAGTTATTACCGTTTGTATTACGATGATGCAGTAAGTTGCAATTAAGATCTATCTTTAGCAAACTTTACTTTGTGTAGTTTTTATCTTTGATGTTTTCAAAAGGATGGTTTTTAGGTATTTTGGTATTTTGGGAAAATTTAGGTATAATTCTAAATTGAAACCCCTTGGATAGCTAAACTGTTAGTAATGAATATATGGGATTATAAGATTCTCTTGACTTCTTATCATCTGACCCATAATGGGTATCATTAGATGTTATATCTGTATGCATCAATCCGATCTGAGTTTTGCATGTTTTCTTACATAGAATGTATAGAGATAACAAAGCATTCTGCATACTTGTTCATAAATATTATGCATGCAGCGGCCTTTTGTTTCTTAGTAAAGATGTAACTTATCTTATATTTATTAGTAATAAATCCTATCACTTTAGTATGAGCTTATAGATAAGATAGGTTTTAATTAGAAATAAAGGAGATCTCATCGAATGCTTTCTTTAAACATTATAATTACACATTACAATCTTCTTTTTTAGAAACTATATTCTCTTAGAATCATACTAAATTATAACTAATCCCTTTTAAATTATTTTCATTTTTTTACAAGAATTGTATATTCAAAGGAAAGTAAGAAAGGAAATTATTTTTAAGAAAGTATTTATTTGGTTCATGTAGAAGGATTCTATTTTGTATTTTTAAAAGAAAAAAAAAAGATAAATATTTGGTGAATAATTAATGCTTGCATCTTTTAAAATAGCATAACTATGTTCATAGAAACTCGAATATCGGGTCGAATTATGTGGATTAGAATAATCTTTTGAGTATGTATGAGAAATAGCTTGGCATAAATAGATCAGAATTATGTAAATTATTAGTAATGGAAATTATGTAAGTTCATTGTTTTCTTGAGATGATGTATGTTTATGATTATTTTTCTTGTGGTTGAATATGCATGTGAAGTTACTCTTCAATTCTAGAACTTGAACAATATTATTGAAAATATTATATGATGTACTAAGATTCCCTATGAGATATTGTAATTAAGTCAACCTTATGGTTGCAAAATTAGTTGTCCTAAACTACGAAGTCTCTACGCTACGCATATGTAGGCAAGGCCATCATGAGCCCCCGAGATATTAGGTCGGCCCCTTAGGGCCTTAGGATTGCCATTTTATGCAATTGATATTGTGTAATTAATAATCATGCGGAACTAATGTTTCTTTAGATGTGCAGTTGAGATTTATATGCCATGTAGGATTTTGAAGCTAAGGAGGTACCTTTCCACTTGGCAAAAAGATGACAAACTGGCAGTTTTGGTAAGACTGTACAAATTTATTGTAACATTTGCACCTTACATTTTAATTACGATTTCTTTGATCTTTAACTTGAGGTTTACTAAGATAAATTTTGTAAATATTTATTCTATCATCGGGTTGAGTTTATTATTGTTATTTTCTTAGGTAGGCATTCCAAATGGTGCGTATGTGTATTCATTTGATGCATTTGGATTTAGAACAAACCATGGCTGTTAGTTAGATCATGTTAGTAATTAGCAATATAGTCATGTAATTTAACATAATTTGAATAAGTTTTGTGTGTTGTTGACTATTGTTTAATTTCAATAATGCAGTCATGTTATCCCTAGAGATGTTAGTTAACTGGTTGTATCAAACTATGTTATATTTTGTTATCATTACTTCTATTTTTAAAAAAATAAAAAAATTCTTCCTTTTTATTGTATTAGTTGCCTTATCTCTAGGTTTGCATGGCGGGGCATTATAGGCATCCAAGAAGCAGCCCATTGTCTCTCTCTCTCTATAGTAAAAGCTAAGTATATTGCAACAACATGTCAGGCTATTTGGTTGAGGAGGATCCTTGTAGACTTATATGAGCAGCAAGAAGATGGTACAACCATTCATTGTGACAATATTTCATCAATAGCCCTGACAAAGAATCCCGTCTTCCACAGACGAAACAAGCATATTGAGATCCGTTATGACTTCATAAGGGAGTTGGTAGAATGAGAAGAGATCGAGTTACAGTATTGTAAATCTGAGCAGTAGCTCACTGATATTTTTACAAAGGCATTGCCAAAAGATTCTTTTGAATGCCTAAGGGATACGCTCGGCATCGTAGACAACTCCGGAGGTGTACAGCCCCAGAAAGAGGATAGCTTCAGAGGTGTGTAGTCCTATAAAGAAGACAGCTCTGGAGGTTCAGATCCGAAAGGACAGCAGGAGAGCTCCAGAGGTTCAACCCTGGAAGGTGTGTGCAGCTCCAAAGGTGCTCTGAAGATGCAGAGACAGAACTCCAGAGATGTAGGAAGTCATCTCCAGAGATGCTCCAGAGATGCAGAAACAGGAAGTCAGCTCTAGAGATGTAGAAAGTAGCTCTAGAGATGATGCAGAGTGGTAGAAACAACTTCGGAGATCTGCTCCGAAAAGGCAAATGGATAGGTACAGCTCCGAAGATCAGTTCTAGAAAGAAAATTGCTGATTAATATTTGACTTCAGATTAAGGGGGAGTGTTGGAAGAATTAATCTTCCGTCAGACAATTTAATGCATTTGCCCTTGCGTCAGAACTTGGAGATTTCTAAATATCAACCCCAGCACCGTTGCATCTGCTAGAATTTATTGAGGTAGGTAAGTTTGAATTTGAAATGGTTTGAGTGCCAGTTTTGGCATGAGACAAAAGAGAGGGAAATACAGGTGACCGCTGACAGTAGAACATAATGCAAGAAGTGTTAACCTACAGTAGCAGAGGAAGAGTAAGGGAATGTTCCAGAAGAGAACAACATGATAACATCAGAAGGAGAATAGCAGTGGATAGAAGTTTGCAGCAGCAACAGTGAGACACAAACAGCTACGGAGTTCCTATAGACAGCTCCAAACAAATAGTGTGCAGCTCCATAAATTGGGGCAAAATAGGAAAATAGAGCAGCAGCTCTGAATGGAGTTTGTACAAAGTTTGAATGTAATTTTTAGCAAAGGAAAATATATAAAATATATATTGTTGTCTCTTGTGCATTGTCTTCTCTGTGTGAGTGTTGATGTGTTTTCCTTGCACATACAACGCAGAATAAAATACTGGTGTACTCTATCCTCTCTTATACAAAATCCCTCAAATGCTAAGCTAAGTGATCAGATGAGTAGACTCCAAGGTTCTTGATTAGTTACTTTTTGTGTTGTGACTTGGGATAACTTAGCAGTAGGATACGAATTACTGTTTAACACAAGGGGACTTACGTAAATGCTCAACAATAGGAAACTTGTTTCTCTTGGATAACATGTAACACAGCTTCTTTGAAGGTCTACCAATTCGATGACTTAAGATATGACAATGGAAGCTCTTGAATCTAAATCTAACAAGATTTTAAAGAAAATGCAAAAGGAAATAAGTTTAGAAGGCTCTAATCTAAATGCAAGCAATCACCACTGATTCACTGGAATCTCAACCACATTTTGCTTCGCCATAAGGAAACGATTACACAAAAGTGGTGCTATCTTCTAAGGGTAAAGTAAGATTTTCAGATTAAGCTCAGATGATGTTCAGACTAACCATGCACTACAACCTGCCATCGACAAATTATAAATGGTATGAACTATGGAGACACCAAACATGAATCAGCAACAACAACTTCCATAAAACATAAAACTAAATGCTGAAAACAAACTAACCAGATCTTATTCTATGAGTGAACACTTAGAAACCATGCATTCATTTGAAACAACACAAATCACCATGAAAATTTCAGCAATGAATTTGCATTTATTTCAGCAGAGTCTTGAGCAACAATTTCTCAGAGCATTCCCCCTTTACAAACGAGAGCAAAATGGGTTTATATAGGCCCCAAAACTCAATGGATGGCCAAGATTAAAACTTTAAATCGAGGGCCCATAATATGCCACACAGGCAAGTGGTTACAAATTTTACTAAAATTGGACCCTGCATTAATGATGCACCAACTAAGTGGAATACCCTAATTTATGACCTTTCCTATTTGCGGCAAACTCCACAAATCTAGCGATGACATGTGCAACCTCCTCCATAGGGACACTTGGCAGAGTCTGAATGGTGCCCTCTATGATTTGCAGCTCCTCTGTAGATTTGACAATTGTCATTTCCCAACTAGCCATGGATGTCTGAAACGTGCCCATGAAAGTGGAAAGCATGCAAATTTCATCCAACAACTCCCTCGAAACAGCCTGTGTATGCTGAAAATACTTTGCATGCATCTTGTCTTTCAGCAAGTATTCATCAATCTCCATTGGAATCAACTACCCTGTTTACGAAAACAAGTATTTTGTTTTGCATTTCCCGAAGTACCTCTCTTGTTTGAGTGCAGTCACTCTCAACCTTTCCCAGAACCTACTCCTTTATGCTGAGTGCATAATACCAAGAATGGAAATTATATGTTGGACCCCGCTCAATCACCCCTTCATCCAACAATGTGGCACTTGGAGTATAAATTAGCCTTTTCAACTGAGGCATAACTTCTACCCTTACATTTCTAAATTGTGCACAAGTAATTAGAATATTTTGAACTCTATCAAATGTTGAAGCAGCCTCCTTGTAGAACTTCACAATCTCATCCATGAACCTACAGCCTTGATCTTGAAATTTGCTGCCCAGTCCTACAATATTCGAGAAGAGGACCTCATTTCTTCCAAATGAACCACAGACTCCTGCGAGAGCAATGCCGGTGGTGCAACCATCACTTCAACCTGGCTTAGTGGCCTCATTAATTGCTGATTATAATGCTGAAATGCCAAGTTATCCTTCTCTAACTGAATCCTCTATTCTTGTTCTTTCGGTAGCCTTTCTTTGACGATAGCAACTGAATCTTCCAACTCTTCTATCTCCTGCTCTGCTGTGGCTGGTCCCAAATCAAAAGTATTGATGTCATATGCACTCAGAACGATATCATCTGCCTCTTTGCTGATTCTTGGGATAGCAATATGCACTTGCCTCGACCCCGAGCTGCCTCTTGTGATTTTCGAGAATTTAGTAATTTTTTGCTTTCCATTGTCAGTTTTGGCCCTGCTCAGCAAGTCTTCCAAACTTAGTATGGGTTCCCTTTCAATAATAGACTTTTCCTTGATTCGATCTCTTAACCACTTAGGCAGATTGGGCAGGTCTTCCTGACTTTCTTCTTGAACTCCCTTATGCTGAACAGTGGGAAGAGCCTCCTCATCAAACTCATACAACTCTTTGTCATCTTGATTTTCAGCTTCTATTTCTATCATGACCACTTCTTGTTCCTTAGCTGATTTCGACACTACACCAATTTGATTACCTTGTTTGTTTCCCTGATCATCTTGGATTTTCAAGGATGTCTGCTCATCAGGTCTCACTTCATCTTCATCAATATTTATTATATTATTACCCTCCTGCCTTGAAAATGCACTAACTACCTGCTGATCATTAGTCTTTACCTTCTTACTTGGCTGAATACCCTCATGCGGATCATCACCTTCTCCCTCGGAACCATTGGAATTATTGGATGACCCACTTCCTGAAGTATCCTTGGACTGATGTACACTAACTCCTCCCATCAAGTTGTAAGTCAATTGGACATTCTTCTCCTGAAGCCTACAAATCTGGAAGTCTACATACTTTCTTGTATGCGATATAATTGGCATCATCAAATCATCATTGCATGTGGCCTCCTGCTCAGACCAATTGATGGTGAAGGGCCTATCTCTCTTCTCTTCATACGAACTTTGTGAAAGTCTTTTGTGATTCTCCTCAAGTTGATCTGGAATGTTGATCACTCTTGTTGATCTGACCAAATCCAAAGACAGTCGGTAGCAACTCTTCTTTCTTATTTCTATGTCATCATATGTATCTATCTAGTGATCCTCGAGCTGCGGTTTGTGCTCGTATTTGCTCCCAAATTTCTGTCTAATTGTGCCAAATGGATCAAAATTACTACGTGCATCATTGTGGCATACCAAGTTGTAAGCCTGCAACTCTATCTCTGAATTTTCAGCAGCTTGTAATGACATGCAAGCCTCAAGCCTCTCGATGCTGATTGGAAACTTTGTTGTAGTCTTTTTCCTCTTTCTCTGGACCTTGTCAAATGCAACCAGCTGTTGTGTTACTTCCAACAACACCATTCTGTCAGTGGGGTACCTAGGCAATCTGTAAGGCAATGATGAGAAGCCCTCCACATGGATGTATGTGAATCTTGGAAACTGAATAAACCACTTTCCGTATTTTGCAATGAAGTTCATGGCCTCCTTCGACAATCTCCTACATGTGCTACCTTGTAACAATATGACAATATGCATGGAAGAGGCATCATTAAACCTTCTGTAATGGGATATAGCTTGTAAGTCCAGCTGAGGATAGCAATCATAAACCTTGAACTGTCCTTCTCCATTTCCAACTCTCCCCTTACAGTTCAATCCTAGATATCTCTCGCTTCTGGCAAGCATATATATAATATATGAGCTCATGTAAAATGTTTTCATTTCCTGTAAACCCTTCAATTGATCATTGATGTTGCTGCTAATCATTTCAGGCCAATCTATCATTCTTTTTCCACTTATAATTTCTTCAATGAAGAAGAAGAACATCTAGGGCTCGAAATTTGCCGATTGTGGGCAGCCCATGATGCGGTTCAAAAACACAACCATATAGTTGATTTCTTAATGAAAGTCAGACTTGTGAAGCTTTTTAGGTACCTTACTCACATGTGGCCTTGGTTGCACTAACCAGCTATTGTTTATTACCTCCATACATTTCTCGGGTCCAGCCAAATAAAGTTGCAAAGCAGACTCCTTGTCGCAGAATGTAGTAGTTTTGTATGAGGGGATGTCAAAAGCTTCCGCGATCGCCTCCTTTCTTAGATAAGCAAGTACTTTGCCCTCTCTAGTCATAATACATCTCTTTTCATGATTATAATGCTTGGCGCATTCTAACATCAGTTCTGGACACAACATTGTTGGCGGGAAACAAGCAGCTTGCACAATCCCATTCTTCAACATTTGTCTGACTAGATCCGATGGATTGGGTTTGTGCAATTTTTTGCCGAATTTCTTGCATACTGGTATTCCCCAGATTGGTCTCACAGAGGTTTCGCCACTTCGAAGTGATCTTTGTTTCTAGCCACGTTCCCTTCATGTCACTCCTCTTCAACGCTTGACTGTCCTTCGCACTCATCCTTCACCTGCACAACCACCCTATGTCAAAATCTTGAAATGACATTTAGCAACAACATAATAGTAAAAAAAAACCTACATTTAATACATGCGGGATCATTTGAATGCAAGATTTCAATTTATCTCACCCCTCTGCTAAAGAAAAACAACAATAATGTGATTCCTGCGAGAACAAAATGTCCAAATGTCTCACTAACACACTTAGCTCCTATTTGCCCCTGTCAAATCTGATCTCCTAATGGACCTACAATAATCGTGTGTTGTAATCCCCTATGTGCTTTAATGGAGGGGAAGTCGATTTCCAAGCAATAGAAGGTGATCTTTCTTAAACTTTCGAAGACTTCAACCAAGGAAGACACTCTTAAACCTGCACTCAGGAAGCTTTGAGAACACTGGGCAGATTATGTAATATTAACTAGTTTAACATCCAAGTACCCATTCAGACAGGCCTCATAAGGATCCCCTCTTGCAGACAGAACTCATGAACATAGTCGGGTTTCCAAATACTGATGCAGGAGGCGAAGCTCACTGTTAGAACAAATGACAAAACACCTTCGAATCCCTATCATCCCACACAGTGCAATCAACTTTTCTGGAGGACAGCGCATACCATGAATGCTCAGAAATTTGGCACTTTACTCACAATAATGTTCAAAAGATTTCGCTAGCATAAATAGTGCGCTCCACCTCCTCTACCGCATACATGTCATTATTTGAATTAAAACGTGGGGCTAAAAATAGGATGAGCCAATATTCAAAAGATACGCGCCTTAATACTCCTCATCAATGCTAACTAACTCACTATCCATGCATTTTTTTAGAGTGCAGTACCTATTTAATGGCACGCTAAGACTAGAATAGATTCGTTCTGCACAAAAAATGTTCAATGATTCCTTCAACGGGTCTTCATGATTGCCAAAGAGGTGACGGTGTTACAACGGGTCAGCGCCAATGCTTGAGATCCTGGCCAAAAAGAAAATGGCAAACCCAAGACCTATCTCCGTCCTGGCGGTCCTTTTGCTTCAACGTGCACAATGCAGGATTGCAGCGGACTCTCAAAAGTCCGCCCCTCCATGCATTTACGAGGGTGTTGCATGATTTGAGAAATGCTCACCAAGCATTTAATCGCTGCCAAGAGTCCAAACAATCAACTTGGAGCAGACGTTACGCTTCATACCAGGCTTGATGCTGAGAATAGAACATTTCCGTGATGCCTAGAAGATCCGCCAAAGGGGCATTAATAACCATGCCAGGCAACATACACCCTGGGCAAATGGTCACTTAAGCCCACCGGAGACTAACTCAAAACATGTAGAGTTTCTGACGAGTCAAGAAGATCCGCTCAAGCGGTCCTTTAGCTGGTTGAGAGAATAGGAAATGAAAAGCAATGCTAGAAGGTAAATGAAGTCCGCTTAGGCGGAGATCCAGGGGGAGTGGGCATGCTGTTGAAAGAAGATCTCAATGCAGTGTAAGGTGAATGAAAATGTCCGCCAGGATAGAGATTTGGAATAAATGAGCTCAACGCCTAGTTAGGATATTTCCCATGCATTGTAAGTCATACACCAACCAAAAAATGGATTATAACGTACCCTAATGACCCCTGCAAACAACCTTGCCCAGATAAGAAACTCTGACCAAGACCACAGACCAAAACACCAAATCAAGGGGTCCCCAGGCTGATGGGGCGATGTTGGACCACGTCACAACAGTGAGTATTTGTTTTTATGTTGTCTTTTATATTGCTGTAGCTTTGTGTTCTGGACAGCAGTCTGCCTCCCCTGCTTCCCCCTGTTGACAACAAATCTTTTAACTCGAACTTGTAGTCTTATATTGAGGACCGTAAATAAAGTAGACTATGTAGTAAATGTGTTTCTTAATAAGGTAAATAAATTAAATTTATATGTAAAATCGAAGAGTTTTAGTTTAATTGTGATGGCACCAAGATGACACTAACCTCACCATACGCAATCATTGGAAGCAGTTAAGTTGCTGCTAATAGCCTGTAGTTCAGGCACCCAGATTTTACTGCGGGTGATTTTCTGCTGTAGGTACTCAATTTTGTAGTTGCTGCAAGTAACTCCAATCATCTTCCACACAATCCCTATGGATGCAGGTTAAAATAACATACACAAATATATTTCAACAACCTATGAAATCAACAACATGCATACATCTATGCATATATGACTCCCAAAGCATAATATGACACACATGCTTATCAGTGTGTCACTTACAGAATCACCACACAACATTAGATAGGTTCGCAAGATGACATGAAAATAAAGCGCGTAGGCCCACAAGCACACATCAATATTAATCACACGAATGGGCTAAAATAAAATGACATCTTCTATTTCCTTTCTAAAATAATAGAGATACATTCTTTTTATGAGACATCAGTACACTAGATACCCTGTTTCTCCTTTGTTGCAGACAATCCTGCAACAGCCCAACACCACTTCTTGAGCCCACACTCAACACAATGATGGTTGTTGATGGCTTAGAACTCTGTCCTATTCCTATAGGTCAATAAACACACTCATTTAAGGATAAAAATAGACTGCTTTAAAGATGATGGTCTGCTCCTTTACCTATCAATGACACCTCATTGGTTTCTTAACATGTCCATACATCAAGTATGTACTCGTTTGGTCTTTGGACCCATCTTAAATCGCCCTCCATTGTTGTTCCTCTACAACTTCTAGACAAAGCCCACATCCTTCTTAAAACAGTCTCATTATACTTCCAGAATGTTGAGTCTCTACTAAGTTCTATGCCGTTGTTTCTTGTCCTGGAACTTTGATCTAATCTTCAGCTTCAAAAGGAAAGGTTGGTTCTCTTTCAACTTCCTGTCCTTTTTTTATGCACTTGTTGTCCCCTCTAACTTCATCCATAGCACTTTCTTCTCGTATTCATCGTGCTCTTCTCCACACCTCACACTCTTGTTGTTTCAATTTATTCCCTCGCAGCCTTCCTCCCTCTGTCTTTCCTCTCTCTATTATTCTCTTTTTTCACTCACTAGTCTCTTTTCTTCCTCTCAATTGCACGCCAAGAATTCTGCTCAAAAACTTCTTCATGAGCACCAAAACAAGTGCATTAATTTCTACAATAGCCAATAACTAATTTAATTTCAAATGGAACAACCAAATCTTCAATTCGGGAACCAAAACTGATCTCACGTCTTTAAAAAATCGCCCAGACAGTGTTTGAAATCACCCACCTTATGTACTTTCTTTGGTCAGCCGTTGAATGTGGTTGGTGGCAGGTAAGATTCGTCCAAAAATAAGCGTCAAAGTCAAATTTTCCAACCCATGGTTGGAAAATTCAATGTTGCAGGTTGGTCGTCAATGCAATGCCCTTGTATCGTATTGTTGAACATATTTGGTGAAAAGGATGATATTTTCTTTGATTATACCATCTACCAAGTTTGGAATCTTTTAGAGATGTAATTAGACCAAGTTCAACCCCTAACTGACTTTAACAGACTGGATCGATAAACCTTACCCTGTCAGCACATTGTAAAATCAACCATAATGGAAATAAAAGCGGAACTACATATGGAAGATTTAATACCAAATCTTGACATTTTCTTGCATCACCTTGAAAGCGGTTCATCAATTGAAGACATAGTAAATTTCCTTTCAATGTCTGAATCATCTTCATTCTCGTCCTTGGTAGCCCCTGTGGATTTCAATGGAGATGCAAGTGTTAGAATATTCAACAATTTGGAAAAAGTGTATGTCTGAAGTGGACATCACAGAAGTAGATGAGTTGCTAATGAAAGAAAAAGATATGATATCAAAGAATCATGCTTCTGCTCCAGATTTCGTGGCAAAAGACTGCTGCTATGAAATCATAGATGATCAGTTTAATTATTTTCTCCCTTTGCTTGATGGATTCTTTGAAAATATTGTCATAATGGGGCTGAAGTAGTTCTGTTCGCTAAAGGCTCACAATAATCAGCTAACGAGGATTTGCAGTGTTGGCTGCCCAAGATTGACTTCAACATGATCACTTGGAAGATCATTGTATGCTGGATGGAAATTCAGATCTTAAAGGTTTATCAGACCAAGTTTTGATAAGTGTAGATGATTTAACTGAAGAAGTCCAATTCACCTAAAATCCACGAACAGCGTAAGTTTATGCTTGGAAAGTCAAGTGCAGGTGATTGAGGTCTTTCTTTAAAAATTGCAGTCACTTCAAGGAGACTGGATAAATTAAAGGGGGCTAGAATTAGAGGAGAACATTGTTAGAGAAATAATCAGTATAGAATTGAAATAACAGTGAATTAGTAATAAAAAGTACAAAACAGACAACACAGATTTACGTGGAAAACTTGGTAATGTACCAGGAAAAAACTATGGGAAATGATCTCTCAATTTTTGTTCTTAGAAGAAAATTCTCAGTTACAAAAACGTTTTCTCATACCTTGGCATTCAAGCTCAACTAACTTAAATAACTACAAAAAATACATGCAAAATACAAATCAAATCTAAACATAGATTTTCATGTGTAAAAGTGCGAGTGGCACTTATGGATGTAATTTTGCATGGTGTACACATGACATATGACCAAAAAGAATTTGTGATTGCTCGTCACTGCTGGAATAAGTAAAACTGACTTCACATTCCAACAATGATTGCTATAACAAGGCTGAAGAAGTTCTGTTCGCTAGAGGCTCACAATAGTCATCTAACGAGGATTTGCACTGTTGGCTGCCCAAGATTGACTTCAACATGATCACTTGGATGATCGTTGTATGCTGGATGGAGATTCAGATTTTAAAGGTTTATCAGACCAAGTTTTAATAAGTGTAGATGATGTAATTGAAGAAGTCCAATTCACCTAATATCCACAAAGAGTAAATTTTATGCTTGGAAAGTCAAGTGCAGGTGATTGAGGTCTTTCTTCAAACATTCCAGTCACTTCAAGGAGACCGGATAAATAAAAGAGAGCTAAAATTAGAAGTGAACATTATTCCTAAAGGGTTGTTGCAACCACATGAATTTGCAAGATACCTTCAAAATGAAACAAAATATCTCCAGCATATGGAGATGAATTTTAGTATGGAGTAAAACTGTTTTGAGCCACAGTATATTGATGATCGCCCACCCTAAACAGTCAGTTTATTGTGTGCTAACTGTTTTTCCCAATTTTTGACCTGTAAGAATTTCGACTTCTTCAGACTAGTTGAATCTACAGTCCTCCATGTTTATAACTCTCCTTTTTGTCGATTGAAAAACAATAACCGAATCAGTTGACAGGATTTCGACAAGATTTCACCGTGGTACGTTGACAACATACAGACTGTTTAAACTCTTCCATTGATGAGTTCATGCTTGAATGTTCCTTACATGATCGTTCATGCCAATCTTAAATCAGGTGTCAACATAAAATACAAGGAAAATATATAAACCTGACGAATGATCACTTTATTAAGAATGAGGGAGGAGAGATTAACCACATTTTCTGCTTCATTCCAGGCGAGCCATAAATTATTACATTTTCTTGACCGAATGATAAGTTTGTAATGGAATCTGCCTTTGGTATTAAGGTCATACAGAAAAAGCAATATAAGATTCTTTACTTCAGCAAAACAATAACTGTGTACTTAACGTACTTTTTTAACACTAAATAAAAGAACTTGGTGCAGTTTTGAGATCATTAATTCTTTTTGTTATAAGAATATTTAACAGTACTCAAATTATCGAGCAGGAATGTTATTTTTGGGCATTCTGAAAAAAAGGTTTAATTGAAAATTTTTATAAGATGAATTGAAAACTCGAAATAAAGATTCCTGCAACAACATGTGGCTGAATTATATAATACCAAATAGTAGGGATAGTATATACTATATTCACTTCTCCAAAAGCAAATTAAAATATTAACGGGAGACTGTGGGATGCATGTGTTGTCGGTAAGAACTCACATAAACAAATAACGAAGTATTTGTAGTTGCAGGACCACATATGTTGGTTAGGTCTCTCATGACCTGATTGACCTCTCACTTATATTTTAATAACTTGGAACTTAATCTGTATATTCTAAGAATCTAAAATTTCCATCCTTGGAATCTGAGGCTGGTGAGCATCTTGGAATATATAATTATAGAATTAATTAACTTATATAAATTAGTTTTAATTACATTCTTTTATTTTCTCTAAAGCAAATGTACAATTTAAATACAATCTCAATTTAAAAGTTTAATGGTAAGGAATATGGTTATCAAGGATGGTTGATTTTTTAAAAACAGTAAGATTTTTCAAAATATATAATATTTATTATTTTATAAAAATTTAAAAATAGAAATATGGTTATTATGTTTAAGAAATATATATTCTAAACATTTAATATGTAGATTATATATAGTTTTAGTTGTTATGATAAGGAGAAATTTGAACTCTGATAAATGGTTTAATAAAAAACATACTATCATATTCACTAATTAAGTTCCCACAATTAAACTACAATCCTTTATCATATATTTTTATAACTATATTTTAATTTTGTTTTAAAATTATTTATACATTTAATTATAAATTATTATTCTTTATATAATTCATTTTTTTTTTAATATACTATATTTTTTACATATATAAAATTCAAGCTATAAAACACTCAGTAAGAAAATGACTACTTAAATAGGGAGTAAGTACTATTCAATTCTCTCACAATAGTAAATGTCCCTGGCATGTGCTATTGGCGGCGCCTTTACAGAGAATCTTGAGCCAAATAAGTCTATATATACTACGCCGGAGTATAGAGAAATACAACTACTTGAGCTATTTCTCTGATCCAACTGCTGTCCTTGCTATCGTTGCTAATATATCTGATTTGAGCTTCTGCTTTGAATTGTTTAAAATGAAAACTGGTCTTCCTTTCATTGTTTCTGTCTCTTTCCTTTGTTGGGTTATTCTACTTTGTGAAGCTAGACCAATGAAGGTAACCCATACTGCAATCCTAATACCCGCACCAGCTCTCTCCGCAGTCATTTCTGCCGTCTCCACTGGTAATCAGAGAGAGAAAGCAAGCTATAAGGGTTTCATAGTAAAAGGGTATGCTGGGCCTCTAACAAGTAAGAACAAAAAATATGATGGTTACCAAACCAATGATGATGATGTTGCTGCAGCACCACCCACGATCAGTCATCAACAAGGTCATAGTCCAGGAGTAGGACACAGTAATCCCTATTCCCTCTGCTGCTGAAAAGTCAAACAGAAGAATGTGATTGTTACTTAAGAGTTTCATATATTAGGTTTATTGTGGCTTGTCCGTTAGTTAACTGATCTTTATGTATAGTATTTTGTTCAAGCAAAGATCATGGAGGAAAGCCGGTTTCGCCATGATTTATTGACGTGTGAAGTAATAGCATGTAATGTTTGATGGTTTTTATTTTCAGATTGTGAAGCGTATGACTCGAAATAGGAACGTAATGTTCTTTTTTGTCCTTTCAATGAATTAATTTCTTTTGTACAGTTTTTATATTGGCCCATTCATTTTATAGACCGAAGGTATTCATTTTATCTTTTAGTTAGGAGTTTCTTTCAGTTCAGAAACCATGTGGGTATTGTTAAAAAATGAGAACCAAACATCAAAATGGTTTACATTAAATCGGCTGCAGCATGTGTAGCAAAGTGGAGTTTATTCTAAAATTTAGAGGCCATCATGAATACTCCCATGATTTATATATCTTAGAATCATTTTATGTTTTGTGAATCATTTTATGTTTTTGTTAAATAATTCATATTGTTTGAAAATGGTTTAAATTTTCAAATATATAAAGCTCACATTTTAAAAAAAAAATCAGTATAAATATATGAAAAAATAAATACTTCAAATTTTATTTTCCAACACTTTTATAACATATTTTGGGATTTTAACTTTTGAACAATATAAATGCATGATTTTTTTTTTAGAACTTGTTTTTAGATTTAATTAATTTTCTTGTTCTCTTGATAATATATGTATTCATAGGGAGTAAGTTAAGAAATAATGTTTACTACTAAATTGATTTAATTGGAAGGATAAAAAGCATTCTCTAATATATTTTCCCTTTCCTCGTCTATCTTGCCTTACTCCAATAAGATGAGAATAATCGCTTAATCTAAGTTGATATGAGCAGGTTAAAATGAGCTTAAGATTCATTTCCTAAGATTTCACCAAATCAAATCCTCCTTATGTGATAAAAACTATTTTCACAATTAATTATTTATTAACAAGTGTTGATTTAGAGCTTAACATCACTTGGGAGACTAAGCAATTTGGAGCAATGACAAAAATTGATTGAAACAATATTCATGGTGCTAGTTAATAGATTAGTAATAGTTAAAAAAACAAATACAATAATATGGGAAGGAAGCTATTTCATAGTTTTGGTTAATAGATATAATCTAAAAATGCGTAAAATAAATTAGAATTTTTAGTTAAATTGGTTAGAAGACATACTAATAGAAAAAAATTAATAGCCAATACAAATATCCACGTGAAAATTGTGTATGATTGTGTTAATCAAAATAATGTTGTCCATTGCAGAATTTTTTAAAAATGGAGGTTATACAAACAATCTACAATTCTTGATTTAGATTGAAGTCTATGTTATAAAAAGTAAGGTTACTATTACTATTAAGAGAAACTAATGCCTTAAAAAATATGACAATAAATCAACATATAGAATCACCAACGATACAAATAGTGAAAGAGAAAGGAGAACCCAACATGCACCTTACAAGATCCTATATTTTACTTAAATAGATATTCAATAACTTAAGCAAGCACATACTACTATGCTCTTAAAGCCAAAACAGATAGTTGATTTCCCATCTCATTAACCCTTAGAGGAAAGATAATGTAGCTTACAGATCTAAGTAAATTTCAGCAGTTAACACTTTAAGAACATGAAAAGAAGAAGAATAGAAGAAAGATAGACATAAGAGAAGAGACACCAATATACCTGGGGAAAACCCTTTCTGTTAAAAAACCCCACACTCCAAAGCATCAAACCAATGTATTAATCTACAACCACAAACATGTTGCAACACACTTGCAGGCTCAAAGCCTTAACATGGAGATTTACATCTTGCTCCTCTAGAGCAAAAAATGACAGCATAACCCTGCATAAAACTCACCTCACAAAATTCTCCTCAAGCCTTCAAGTGTGTTGCATGCACCTTACAATACAAATAGTGAAAGAGAAAGAAGAACCCAACATGCACCTTACAAGATCCTATATTTTACTTAAATAGATATTCAATAACTTAAGCAAGCACATACTACTATGCTCTTAAAGCCAAAACAGATAGTTGATTTCCCATCTCATTAACCCTTAGAGGAAAGATAATGTAGCTTACAGATCTAAATAAATTTCAGCAGTTAACACTTTAAGAACATGAAAAGAAGAAGAATAGAAGAAAGATAGACATAAGAGAAGAGACACCAATATACCTAGGGAAAACCCTTTCTGTTAAAAAACCCCACACTCCAAAGCATCAAACCAATGTATTAATCTGCAACCACAAACATGTTGCAACACACTTGCAGGATCAAAGCCTTAACATGGAGATTTACATCTTGCTCCTCTAGAGGAAAAAATGACAGCATAACCCTGCATAAAACTCTCCTCACAAAATTCTCCTCAAGCCTTCAATTTATAGGAGTTCCATTACAAGAAATTACCAAAATGGAAACTCAAAACCATGAGTTACAATGCCTAGTCATCAAGAATCAAATCCACCGTATTATAGAAAGTTACTCTCTAGATATGGCACTCCATTTTTGGCTCCTAAAATCATGCTTTCACAATCTCCTAAAATCTTGCTTTTCAAGTTTCCAATTGTAATTTCCTTTTTCAATCTCTTTCCATTTTAGCAACTCTTACACACCTTACAAGTTGTCATTGTTGCATTTAGCAACTTCCATGACACTAAGTGATAAAAAACAAATTACCAAAATACAAATAAATAAATATTTCAAATATTAGAACTTGCAAGGTGTATGACACACCTAATCCCAACATTCTCCCACTTGTCATATACCTTGCAAGAGCCAAAGGAAACACAACCAATCTGTGAACAACCAAGGTTACCATACTGCCTCAACTAAACTGTACTATGCTCACAAGCTTTACATAAGCACCTGTAACATCTTCCAAGTGATCACCAACATGACAAAAAGATTAGAATTCCAAAAACATGATGAAACACTAAATGTCACATAAACACACCAATGTATCCAACTTCAAACCCATTACTAGAACACAACTCTAAAGTCCAAACCCCTCCAAAACAAGATCAAGCACGAATGCTCTAGAATAGTAGAACAACAAACAAAGCTAGTTGTTTACATCCAACTAAAAAACCCACCATTGATAGAACTTTTGCACATGACATATCCAGCCCATACTATAGCTCTCCTCCCTGTATAATCTATTGTCTTGCTCAAAGTTACCATCTCCAATGATAACAAACAGACTAAAACCATTGATGTGCAAAAGATTTGAAGACCCTTGATGCTGTACTCCAATGAAAAACAATTTACCAAATACATATATACATCCTAGGAATCATACTGTATGATCAATGTCAACCAAAGCAACACAAAGTCTACCAATCAATACTTACATCAAAGTGTGGGTTATAATCAAATCATGTAATACAAAAAACAATCACAATGATCTACAAACTACAACCAACCCGTTGCAAAACAAAGCATACTTCCACAAACAATTTTCTGCTCACTCTCTCACCTTTGATATCCTCCACTTCTCCCATGTTCTCCACATCTCAAATGATGTACATTCAAAGAACACATGCTTTTGCTAAAAAAATAAAGTACAACAACAGTAGATGACCCCAAAACTAGTGATCATACCAGATGGATAAGAACCTCTAGGAAGAAACATGAGACCATAAAGAGAAACTACAAACCATATCACGTCCTTCTACCAACACCACCAAGTGCTAAGTTGTGCCAAGTAAGATCTCCTTCACAAAACCCCAACTGAAAAGCCTTAAAAACACCCAACTATTTGATCTCATTAGATCAAACAAAACATATATATCTCATATAGCCAAAAATGGATGTAAGCTTGTCTAACAAAAGAAGATCAAACATAAAAGATTCATTCCACAAATAGGAATTTAGCCCAATAACATCTCCAAAACTTTTCATAAATCAAACCATATACCTAAGGAGATAACCATGCCAAGTGATCCTCAAATGAACCCTCCAAAAGTAGAAACTGTAGATTAAGATCCATATCCATGAGAAATCAAAGTATAAAACAAAATAAATCTGAAATAACATGGGCAATACCTATCAGATCATTTTCTGTCGAGTGAACTAAGAACGGGGAATGAGAATGATCCATGGAGATACACTGAGCCTCATAGACTCTCTCTAAGAACAATCTCCTCTCAAGTTCAAACATGAACTCATGTCCATACCTAGGTGAAAAGCTCCTCGGTCTTTCTGCTGAAATTTCACCATTCTAACACATGATCCCCACAACAAGAAATCTCTATCCTCACCTAAAGTCTCTATAGTATTCATGAGCATCCATCAACCAATTCATGCCAACTTCAAATGCATCCTACAAAATCATGAAGCTTCAAGAAAATGATTATTACTCAAAACCAAAGAGAACTTCACCATACCACTGTCAAAGCTCCCACTGCACATATGTAAAATCTAGGAACATACATGACATCATGATCTAACATCTCCTCCTAGGAGATCACTACCTACTTGAATGAACATATCTTGCCAAAAGGGCACCATCATGCCAAAACTCCAATCTTAGAAATATGAATCCATCATGGCACAATACCATCTCCAATCACATGAAAATAACTATCTTCTAACAATGGAACTCAAGATGTCAAAATAATCACAACATATAAGAATCATAATCCAAAAGTCTTACCATGACACCTACAACCATTGTAGAAGATCATCCATGATCAAGTGATAGAACCAAATCACTGCCAAAGCTCCCACTGAAACTGTGATACTGAGCTTATCCATGAGATCACGATAAACATGCTACAAGTCCCAATAACCAACTATTGAAGAACTCTAATCATCCATCCTCTCATCCCAATGCAACATACCAATGCACAAATGACCACAGACAAGGCCAACTAACAAAGTCTACATAAATACTGAAGCAATCTTGTGTATATAGACAATCCATATCTGAGTCATCTCACTGCAATCAAATAGATGATCAGCCCATAAAACTACATAACTCGTAGATCCTAAACATGAAACATGCAAACTCATCATCACATTAGTAACCTGCAAAATGCGATAACAAGAAGATAACATGTAGACCACAAGACTCAAACACCAAATCAACCATAGATCTAATTTGCCAAACAAGTCCACATCTGAGTAACCATAGTCAAGGAACCCATCAAGCAAACACTACAGAAATGTTGAGTGACTAATCACATACCAACATCTCCACACCAAGAAGGCTACAAACTCCTCACACCATGCACAAAGCATACATGCAAACCTGCAACTATCTTACATATGGAAACCACCCCAAGGATTCATAATCTAAAAAATAGTTTATTCATAGATCTACAAAACCATAAGTTTTTATTTAACCATGGAAAACCTGCAAAACCACCATGTCACTGACATACATGCCAATCCATATCCACTTATCATATGGAAGACCCATAAGTCTGAAAACCACCAATAATAGCTATACCAGTACAATGGAATAACACAGATAAGCATAACCATAGATTTTGAATGGAAAATCTATAGAACCCTCAGATCAAACCAACATGAAACTAAGACATGCAAGTACAACCAACCAAAATGAATAGAGGTCTAGGAACTCCATACCCACTTGTAGGCCAACTCCACAACAACCATGTTCAAGCATATGAAGGAGCTAGGCTATTCCAAAAGATATCAGATCATCCAACGATCAACTTCACAACCTACATGCATTTAAGGTTAACAAAACAATGCCTTCCAATTCCAAGGACTAAAAACAAGCACCCAACATAAGCACATTAAACCATAGTCATGACAAAACAAGTTTCTTCATGTGATCAGGGAGCCAAGAATAAATACCCAACATGAATACTTTGTTACAGACAACCATAGAATGAAAGAACATAACCACCATGCATGAGGGTTATTACATACTATAAAATAGATGCTCCAGATCAATATCATATTCATTGTAACCACATGATCAACTCCATAATACTCCATCTTCCTCATCCTTCAAATGCCTGTTGTACCTAGAAAACAAGATCAACTACAAGACTTCAACTCAAACAAGGATTAATAATTAGACATTTCCTTCCTATAGATTCCCTCAAGCTTGCTAGGCTAAGAAATCACAATAGAAGAAATACCCAGAACCTTAAACATCATGGAACCAACACATGCAATCTCATGCAACCATGGAACCATCATAGCTCTGATACCAATTGAAAGAGAAAGGAGAACCCAACATGCACCTTACAGTGTCCTATATTTTACTTAAACAGATATTTAATAATTTGGTGCAAGAACATACTACTATGCTCTTAAAGTGGAAACATACATAGTTGATTTCCCATCTCATTAACCCTTATAGGAAAGATAATGTAGCTTACAGATCTAAATAAATTTCAGCAGCATAACGACATATAAATTAACACTTTGAGAACATGAAAAGAAGAAGAATAGAAGAAAGATAGATAGAAGAGAAGAGACACCAATATACGTGGGGAAAACCCTTTTGGATAAAATACCCCACACTCCAAAACATCAAACCAATGTATTAATCTGCAACAACAAGCATGTTACAATACACTTGCAGGCTCAAAGCCTTAACATGGAGATTTACATCTTGCTCCTCTAGAGGAAAAACTGACAGCATCACCCTGCATAAAACTCTCCTCACAAAATTCTCCTCAAGCCTTCAATTTATAGGAGTTCCAATACAAGAAACAACAAAAATGGAAACTCAAAATCATGAGTAACAATCCCTAGTCATGGAGAATCAAATACACCGTATTATAGAAAGTTACTCAAATCATAACTGAGTCTCCAAATATGGCACTCCATTTTTGGCTCCTAAAATCATGCTTTCACAATATCCTAAAATCTTGGTTTTTACATTTGCAATTGTAATTTCCTTTCTCAATCTCTTTCCATTTTAGCAACTATTACACACCTTACAAGTTGTCATAGTTGCATTTAGCAACTTCCATGACACTAAGTGATAAAAAGAAAATTGCCAAAATACAAATAAATAAATATTTTAAATATTAGAACTTGCAAGGTGTATGACACACCTAATCCCAACAAATAGAGGATAAAGATAGATTTCAAAACATGTGCGGAAGAAAACCATCTCAAACAATGGTGTTTATTTTTCTGTGTATACATATGTTAGATTCTCTATCTTCAAGTACCATTTAAATTATTCTAGTGAAGATATCCTCAATGATTCAATAGATTTTATTCATGAGAAGAAGTGAATATCAAACCAACTTGAAGACAAGGAAAACTACAAGGTGTTATAAACTCAAATAAAACACATAAACAACTCAAATGTATACCTTGAAGTCCTCCTCCTCCTTGATAAGGTGGATAGCCTAGCACCTAGAGACTCTTGCTTTACCCATAGTTTTCCAATATGAAATGCTCTCTAAACTCAAATGCAAATCACAAAAAACCTAGCCCAAGATGATGGAGATGATAGAAATTTTACATTATGACTTTACTCAAATTGTGGATGCTCAAATGGCTTGGATGAAGGTGTATTTATAGGCATTTTAGAGTGAGATTTGATCGAAGGGTTGAGATTCAATATTGAGATCAATGGATAGGATGAATGTGAGGTGGAGTGCTTACATTTGATCATGAAAAATGGAAGGATGATAATAAAGATGCATTTTAAATTCACCTAGAGAAGGGGTGTGGATTAAATGATGTTACATGAGATGGATTAAATATGAATTTTAAATTCACATGGGGAAGAGGTGAGGATTAAAAATGAATTATTAATTCATTTGGGGCAGAGCTCCATTTAATGAGGGTAGGTGTTGTAAGAGGTTATTAATGAGGTTTATGACAAATGTATATAAAAAAAATGTTTTATGTGGCATAAAGATCAATTTTATTTGGGAAATGTGGCGAGGAGTGTTAAATAGGATTTGACCAAACTAATCAAGGTGATTAGTTTAATTAATGTGGCTGTAGTAAATTAGGGAATGAGTTAATTAGGAGTTAAGATTAATTAAATAAGGGTTTAATTAATTAATCTTAGGTGTGGGGATAGGTAGGTTAGACTAGCTAATTAAATAATAAATATTTAATCAACTAGGATAGAGGTAGGCAAATTAGTAGGCTAAATTAACTAGATAAACATAATTTACCTAATTAATTGGGTTTAGGGAAATGGTAAAATTAACCAAATAAATATTTGCATATTTATTTAATTAATCAGGGTAATGTTAGTAAATGTGACCATTGAGTTAATTAAACTAATTCAATTTAAAATGATGAATAATCAGGTGTTGGAGGGGATAATTAATTAAATAGAAATTTAATTAATTAATTGGGTGATGCTGAAAAGACAGTTAGTCAGTGAAGACATTTTTATGTGTCTACATTTGCCCCTCTTTGATGTGGCATCATGACCTAGCAGGGATATGGTGTCAAGTCAAAGAAATTTGCCCTAGCTACCTTGGGAAGGAATGGAATGGATGAGGGATGCCCCATCGAGAGGTCAGGTGAAAAATAATTATTTTTTGGGTGAGCTTTCGAAAAGAAGAAATGAAGGTGAAAAATGGATAGAGGATAGAAAAATAGATTGGCGGGAAGAAAAATGGGTGAAAAAGGTTATGTTTTGCACCTTTGGAGGGAAAAAATGTGTTGGGGGATGACATGACCTATAAATAGAAAAAGTGTGCCCAAAGTGCCATATTTGCACTCATTGAGCCACTTGGATGAGAGAGAAGATGAAACGAGATGATGAACCCACTCTTCCCATGCTTTGAGCATTTGTCTGAGCTAGTGCACATGTTCATGAGATCGCCAGTAGCTGGAGAGTGGGTATGTGGACTAACCTTAGCTTTGTCAATTTTTTTTAATTTACGCATTTATGGCATTAGGAATTAGGTTTTTAGGGTTCTGGCATCATTGGGAGCCTTGTGGCACCAAATCAGGCTGGATTGGTGCCATCCTCTGGAATGGTGCCATTAGCTGAGATGGGAAATGGGGTAGACTAGTGCCAAAAAAAGTTTTTGTGGCTCCTTTGTATGGTTTGGCATGGTACACGCTAGGGCATTTTTGCCACAATGGTGCTATCGACAAAAAGTGCAACGCCATTCTTTCGAATGGCACCTTTGTAGGGATTGGTGCCTAATTAGGGCACTCTGGTGCAATTATCAGAAGTGGCACCATATCCTAGGGTCATGGTGCCATAGTCTCAAATGTTGCCTAGGGTTTTGACTGAGAAATGGTTTACGTTGGTTGGGCACCTGAATGACACCATCATGGTAGGAATCTGTGCCTTTTTTTAGAATGGTGCCTTACAAGGGAGGAATGGTGCCATCCTCTGGAATAGCGGCATCCCTGGCGTAAGTGGTGCCATCCATTGGATTGACTCCCTATGAGGAAATATTGACACTAAATGGAATTTTGGCACCAAAAGGGGAGAAATTAGTGCTATGTGACTGATTTAGAAAAAAATGCAAGTTTTTGACTTACATTTTGCGAGTGCAGGTTGACGAGGGGATTGTGGCTTAGCGGGAGTGACATGTTCCCAATGTGATGTAGGTGATAGCTGGCTTTGATACAGCTACATGAGCTTAGTTAGGTAGATTAAGCTTGTTGACAGTGGCTGATATGCCCATCATATGGGCACACAGGGTGATGATGACGGCCTTTGTGGAGCCATGGCACCCTGAGACATACTCCTTTCTCCTTCTGATGGGTGAGATCACCATCACCCTGGAGGATGTTTATCTTATGCTCAAGTTGCCTATTCACAGAGCACGAGTGAGGTATGATACCGGCAAAGGATGGGCAACGTTAGATAGACCGTTTGCCCCAGGGCACCCCGTGTTGAAACAAGATTAGTGGGAGATGAGTTATGATTGGACATTGGCAACAGGGGTAGATCAGTTTACTTTAGTTATTTGTACGTTGATCAGAGGTGTAGTGATGCCAGATCAGCGTGGGCGAGGCTTTCCTATCAGTTGGGGAGAGGTAATAGAGAAGATGGTGTTAGATGAGATGGTTTATACATGGGGGCCATGCATGTTGGGACATCTATACCACAAGATGCATACCATGGTATATCATTATGATTCAACTATTATCTATTGGGGTCACACTACTGCATGTGTGGGCCTTTGAGCATATTGCGATTAGGAGGCCATAGGAAGCATATTTCTGATGATAGTTTGAGGCACATGTGTTCCTATATAGGAAGCCCCTCCAGTATTCCTATATTGGGTGGTTGTGCTACTGGTAGAAGATTTTTGATGAGCTAGTTCAGGTGGTATGGTGGCCATACATATGAGTAGAGTAGTGGCCTGATGACCACATTCATATGCCTTACACTTCCAGCCACGTTATCTGATGGGATGAGGGGACCAGACCATTGATATGTACCTCCACTCTCAGGTGATGCGGTAGTTTGAGCTGTGTGAGCATCTTCAATAGGCAATGGCCTTATTTGCTAGGACACCTCGCGAACATAGATAGCCACCAGCTAAAGTGCCACATATGGCTATAGATGACTTCATAGGTTTACATCCCCAACAGTGGAATTGGTATAACATGGTGATAAACACATAGGGACTACTCCTGCATATGATCAATGGTGGGCTACATTGAGGCCAATCCATTTGACAGATCCAACTACAGAGCCCGACATGATAGTGGAGCCAGGTGAGGAGAAATATGTGTTACAGGAGGAGATAGTTGTGGAGGAGGTAGAGATTGATGAGAATAATCCCATTGGGATGCTAGCTATGGTGGTTTATGAGCAGATTTTGGCTGGGAGAGGACATGGGCTAGTGCAGTAGCTAACCATGCAGCAAGTCGGGAGAGGATAGAGAGGGAAGATTCCACCACGACAGACACCACAACAGTAGGGTCTGAGGCAGGGACCACCCCAACCTCAGGGTCAAAGGGGGCAGATGTTACCCCTACAAGGGTCACCATAGCAGCAGTAGGTACCCAGACCAGCAGTAGCTGGACAACAGGCACAACAGGGATAGGGACAACAACCACAGGGGAGAGTCCAGACTAGGCAGTAGGCATAGTAGGGGTAGGCACAACAGCCACAGGGACAGTAGTTACAAGGTAGAGACCAGACCCAGTAGCAACATGTGCCAAAGACTGAGATGACCTTCACAAGGACTGGGGCTAGGGAGTCTAGTAGTTCAGGGGCAGGGCTGGGACCTATTCTGGGTGCACGCACATCATGTCAGCATACCCAGGTAGATGATGAGGAGGAGGTCCAAACTCCCTAGGCTTAGGTTGTGATTCTAGAGGAAACTACTAGTAGATAGAGACAAGAGCTAGTGCAGCTATAGGGAGCAGCTGCCCTACTCGATGGGAACAGTGGCGCTGATGGCCAAGTTAGTGCATTGCAAGCATAGGTGGTATAACTCTAGTGTGATAGTAGAAAGAGATGTAGAGAGAGTTCTATGTCAGGTAGTAGATGCACAAGTGGGAAGGAAGAGGTGAGCTGACTGTAAGGGATGGTGTCAGGGACTAGCATTGGTCAAATATTTGTGTAGTTGTAGGCTCAGATTGCACAGATGTAGGGTCAGATTCAGTAGATATAGAATCAGCTCCTAGACCAAAGCAAAATAGCTAAGTATTACTATGGAGCTTATTGTGATGTAGTGCCCGCAGATCAGTGGATTCCTAGCTATAGTGTGAGGAGTGGATCGAGGATGTTTGGGTCACATAGATCTAGGTCTATTCAATCTATTAAGCAGCCCATGGCACCTCCACCACTAGTACCCCAGCAGTCATAGAAGCCACAACAGCAGCCACCACAACACTAGCATCCATGCCCAAGGTCTCCCACTATCTCTGCTAGGGGATCATCAGCCCAGGGTTGATGTGTTTATATGTATTGACATATTTTGGCCCATAGAGGCATTTTTGTATTATGACATTGAGTGATGTATTATTTTTGCAGCGACGTATCTGATGATGTTTATAGATGTTTATAATGATTTTATGGATGTTTATGATGATGACATGGTGTACCTCTTATTTATGATATGCATATGATGGTTATGGATATGTTATGATGTGATGGTTTATGCTTTTCATATGATACTTATGCATTATGGATGATGTTATGCTGATGTTTATGGATATGTTGTAGATTATGATGTTGTATATGTTTATGATTATGGATTTATGATGTTATAATGTACATGGATGATTATGATACATGGATAATTATGATGAATGTATGTTATGATTATGGATGTTTTTTACATAGATGATGTTATGATGTTGATGTATGAGACGCATTTTGATTATGTTATGGATTATGATGTGGATTATATATGGGATATAATGGAATATATGCTCAAATTAAATAACATATATTATGGATGCAAAATGAATGTGAAATGAAAATATATACTCATATTACACTTGTGTGAGAGAACAAGCAATAGAAATTGTTAGGCGGTGTGTTCTCCAAAAGTTAAGATGAAGATGCAATAGTTAAATGATGTAGTAATAATGGTATGTGACTATGCTAATGCAAATGATTAATGAATTAGTGCAATGATTAATGAAATGGACAAGTCATGATACATGTTAGGTTTGTCAAATTCTGGGTGATGAGGCTAGGTACTAGACTCACAAACAATAGGTTGATTTCATGCATGCCCGAGGTAGTATAACCTTGCCTAGATTAGGGAAGCGGACTCATAACATAAGTATCCATAGAACATAGAAGGTATGATTAACCTGATATGCAAAAGGGAAGAACTATGCTAGAACTGATCCCTATCTTCAAGATATGAATGCTATTCTTGGAATAATAAAATTAACCCACAAGCACAGCATACAGAAACAATGACCATGTCTATTCCAGGTGTTGCCCACCACATACCATGATATAATGAGATCAAGGTAGCTTTGGAAATGACCTAGAATAAGACAAAAAGATAAAAATCAACAATCAAAAAGACCAACAAAATGACACAAACAACCATTGTATCTCTTGCAAGATAAGTGTTGATGATGATTGATTATGTCCATTGTGGGAATGATATATCCTAGGATGCGAATTGGTTGGATATTGTTGGATAAATTTTGAGAGGTGGGAAAAAGGACAATCTGGCTATGTGTAATGATTATAGTTTTTGTGTTGATTCATGATTTTTGCGTGAGATATGATGTTTTGGGGGTATTCTTAGTGTGTGTATTGCTTGGTGAATTTAGTAAGCTCAGAAGATAGGGACCATCCAAATGGGTTGGATGGGTACATCTTATGTACATGAGTACTGGATACTTCCTTCATATTCCAGACTACCTACATACCCTGTGTCTATGGGACCAAGGCACTTTAAGATGCGGATGAGATGAATATGTAGTTCTAGTTTGACTTGATGATGTGGGAATGGTTCGGGGTGGATATTATGATGTTGAAGATGATGTGTAGGATAATGATGTGGGATCTTTTTTGGATTTTTGTGTTTTCTATTTTTTTTGGATTTTCTAGTGTTTTTGGGTTTTCTAGATTTTCTAATGTTTTTGGGTTTTTTGGATTTTCTAATGTTTTTGGGGGTTTTTTATTTTCTAACGTTTTTGGGTTTTTTTTTGTTTATTTGTACAAGAGAAGCATACATGGATCCTCATTCCATGGATTAGCTTTGGGTAGGATAATGCTGGGTGGGTGATAGGATTTGATGTTTCAGAACTCCAAGCCATGGAGTATGCATGATATGGAATGTCATGATGGAAAGAGGACTTATTAGATGGTGGAACTGGCCACTACACATGGCACCTGAGATAAGTTTTCACCATGTTACCTATCCAAGGTGTCACTGAAGTGATTTTCACCATTGGACAACTTTGTTGCACTCAGGTTTTTCTTAATTTTTTAATTTTTCAATTTTTTTATTTTTTTGTACTTTTTTGCTTTGGGATACTCAATGAGTCATGCATAAAACCTTTTCAAATGCAGAATGTTCATAGGTTCGTCTAGAGGCTGCCCCTCAGGTGTTGCAAGTTGATATGCCCCTGATTCGTAGCTGGCTGTAACAACATATGGTCCTAACCAATTAGGCTCAAATTTTCTTTTTTAGTGTGCTCCTATATTTTTCTAGTTCTCCATGAGGACAAGGTTGCCTACTTCAAACTTGTGGTTCTTGATTTTCTTGTTAGAGCTTCTTCATAGGTGATTTTTGTAGGCCTGAAGATGGTTGAGAGCATCCAAGTGTTTCTCATCCAATAATTCTAGTTCATGTAGCCTGCCAACTCGATATTCCTCCTTAGTGATAATAGTTTGCAATGAAACTCTAAGTGATGGGACCTCAACCTCAATAGGTAAAATGGATTCAAAACTAAATACTAGGGAATATGGTGTGGCACATGTAGGTGTGCAGATACTTGTGAGGTAGGCCCATAGGGTGGGTTGAGTTGGAGATGTCAGTCATGGCAAGCTTCATTAACCATGTTTTTCAGAATGTGTAAGATAGTTTTGTTAGAAGCCCTAGCTTGAATGCTACCTTGGGGGTAATATGGAGTGGAGAAGCAGTGTTGGATATGGAACTTCTCACACAAGGTGCAGACTTCCTAGTTTTTAAATGGTTTCTCGTTATCTATGATAATGGAATGGGGAACACTATAGTGACATTATGTAATGGAGGATAAATTTGGCTATTTGGTTACCTGTGGTGAAAGTGAATGGAATGGCTTTGACCCACTTAGTGAAGTATTTGGTGGCAGTGATGATGAACTTATGGCCATTGGATGATGGAGGGTGAATCTTACCTATGAGGTCGAGTCCTCACTGTGAAAAAGGCCAAGGAGTTGTTATCAGCTACAACTCCTATGATGGTGCATGGATGAGATCTCCATGTTCCTAGCATGGCTAACATTTCTTCACAAACCTATAAGCATCCCGTTCCAATGTCAGCCAAAAGTATCTCGTTCTCAAAATCTTCTTTGCTAAAGTAGGTCCACTTGAGTGTGCCCCACAAATGCATTCATGCACCTCTTATAAGGCTACTTCTACTTTCCTAGAGTCAATACATCGTAAAAGCGTACTATCAACACTTCTTTTATAAAGGTGTCTCCTATGGGAGTGAAGTGAGAGGTTTGGCAGATAAAACTTTTACATTGTTCAGATGATAGGTTTGGTGGGATGATGTTGTCATGGAGGTACATATAAGTCTCTTGATACCAAGGAGATAAAGGACCAACAATGTCACACACTAATTTTGATTATAGAACATCATAAGCCGGTATGGGGAGTTCTTCAATTAGGAACTTGCACTTCTTGCTATCCTTCTTCATATCCACCAAGGATCCTATTGTGGCCATGACATCTACTGCTTTGTTATTCAATCTTGGAATATGTTCAAAATGGATGTCGTGAAAATAATCTTTGAAGTCCTAAACCATCCTTTTATAGGAAAGGAGCTTATCATCCTTTGTTTCGTACTCATTGTTCAATTTTTGGATGACTAACTGGGAGTCTCCATAAACCATCAACTTCTAGATTTTCCAATATATTGCCATGCAAAGTCTTGTGATTAGGGCCTCATAATTCAAGCTACATTGTTTGTGCATGGAAATGTGATCTTATAGGTGTTGTGATGTTCACAACATGCCCCATTTTGCTCCTCAGCAAAATGAGGAGCCCTGCTGTTGCTTTGCTTTTGCTTCTGCTTGTGTTTGTTCTGTCTGGTGGTAAAGGGAAAAGAGAGTCAGATTTGCAAACCTTGTTAAAAATATGGAAAATTACATTTTCAGTACCATTGCATAATATGGTTGGATTCCTTGTAAAAAATGAGCCAGGGTTGCTTTTTGAACCATCTTAAAATTCATCATACTTTGCAAGTTACGATCATTTAGGTAAAATGTAGTATCAGGTTTTGCATGATAAATAGTCAGTTGTTTGCCTTTTTTTTGTTGGCATTCATTTTAAATTTCAAAAAATTTCATACTTAGTGGTTCCGGGTCATGGGCAATTTTGTCTTGGTTCCACTCTGTATGTTACATTTGATTGTTTTGCAGAAAGTGCATCGGGCACTTTGCTCACCATTACTTATTCATTGGAAGTGTTTTTACAGGTTTGAACCTGCGCGTTGAACCATCCGATTGAACCTTTTTTGGTTCAATGGTTCGAGGTTCAATTGGTTCAGCATGCTCAAAAATGTCTAAAAGGGGGTGGGTTGTTATTTCATATTGCAACGTTGAACCGCGTGTTGAACCTTCGTATTGAACGTTTTTCTTGGTTCAAATGTCCAAAGTTCGCGGGGTTCATTTTCTTTTTAACAATCGCTATGCTGCGTTGAACCGCCACGTTGAACCGCCACGTTGAACCTTTTTCTTGGTTCAATGGTTCAAATGTTCAATGGATGAAGAGGCTTCAGTGGGACTGTCGCTGATGGTATGCCATCGGCATAACGTTAACTATCGGAGTATTGTTTTTGACTTTCACCGATGGGCGAAGTCACGCAAATAAATGGAAAAGGACTTGACCGGATATAAAATGAATGACCTTGGCAACACTCTCGCCGATATAAGTCATCGGCCAAGGAAAGAGCATCGGTCGGGTTTGAATTCATCATGCCGAAGGGTATGGTCTTGCCGATAGCCAAGGGCTATCGGTATAGTGGTAGTTGTCGGCCATGTTTTTTGGGCCTTTGCCGATGGGGAAGGTCAGGCCAATGGAAGAAAGAGAGGACTTAGCCAAAATGCGAAGGATGGGAAGATGGATATCGGCGAAACTCTCACCGATATCGGGTATCGGCATAGCGTATACAATCGGTGGTGGTCAAAAAACCTTTGCCGATGGGCAAAGTTGGGCCGATACATGGAAAGGTAAGGATGTTGAGGTCATCCGCCAAGGTAAAGGCATCGGTGGAAAAGATTTGGAGCTCACCGATAGGTAGGCCTCACGCCGATGAGGGCGATGAGCAAGTAAGGTAAAGGCATTAGTGGAGGAAATAAGGAGCTCGTCGACGGTGGAATCTCTCACCGATGAAACAAAGCAAATGCCATCGGAATGAGGAGTTTGTGAGTTGCCAATGGGCGATCTCACGCCGATGGAGAGCAATGAAAGAGCATTGGTATAAGGTAAGGCATCGGCGGAGGAAATAAGGAGCCCGCCGATAGTATAATCTCTCCCCGATAAGAAGAAAATGCAAGCCGATAGGGCTATATCGGTAACACTTGCGCCGATAGAGGGAAATAAGAGGCCATCGACCAAGAGAGTGATCAGCGAAGAAGATTTAGAGTTCACCGATGGCGAATCTCTTGCTGATGGAACAAAATAATGAGGATCGGTGAGGAAGATTTAGAGTTCGCCGATGGCGAATCTCTCACCGATGAGAAGGAAATGAAGGCCAATATGACATCAGCAACAATCTCACCAATACAAGGGTATTGACATAGCCAACGCGATCGGTGAAGGAAATTTTGGGCTTACCGATGGGCAAGCCTCACACCGATGGAGAGAAGTGAAGAAGCATTGATGGAAGAGAATGATCGGCGAAAGAATTTTGAGGCTCGCCGATAGTATAGATTTACGCCGATGGAAAGAAATAAGGAGGAAATAATGAGAAAGGCCGTCGGACAAATAACGAACATCGCCCAAGTATTTTTTGGACCTGCTGATGGCAATTATCACGCCGATGGGCGGGAATGGATGAAGCGGTGGGAATTTTAAAACACATTTTTGGCACCCATGGCATTTTTCTAGTCAGCGATGGTTGACCCGTTTGGTTTTGGGCAATCTATATACATTTTGAATGCATTTTTGAGGGTTTCTGAGCCAGATTTCCACATTTTTGCATAGTCATCCTATTTTAACAGATATTTTGAGTTTCCTACTGTTTATTTGATAAATGTGATACTTATTGCTTGTCTTGTCTTATAGGCTTGCAGTTGAGGAAGTAGCTAGAAATTCTACACATTGACCTCATGGAAGAAGAAAATATGATTTCAGGAGCAGGAAGATAAAGATGAAGTACAAAGAAGTCAAGGCTGACCAAATGAAGGACAAAATTGCAGCTGAAGGTATTACTACAACAGACAAACAAAAGTTATTGCTGAGCTGCTAAAGCTTCTCAGAAGGGGCAATATTTTGCCCAGATTTGACACTGCTCAGAGATATTTTGAGTGACTAGTTCATCTGTATTTATTGCTGTAACCAAGGGTTTGAACCAGGGGTTTAGTTAGTTTTTTTTTGCTGTAGTGAGGACAATCAGAAAGTCTTTATATTGGGCCTCTCTACACTGTAATACTTTACAACAGGGATTTTTAGAAACACACAGCAAGTTAGCTTAGTTTAGTTTAGAAGTAGAAGAAGGAGGTCGCCTGTTTGTCTATAGTAAGGTGCGCGTGGAATGTCTGGCTTCCTTACTATATCTGTAAAGCTTGTAAGTTCTCTGTAGTTTGATCAATGAAACTAAGAGTCATTCCTACATTGTAAATCATGTATGACTATTTGTTTCTAATACAATAGAATTTGGAGTTCTGCATCTATCTTCTGAGTGTTCTCCTGCTCTTCTTTGTGTTTTGAAATATTATCTTTGAGAGCTTGCAAATTTAAATGTATGTTTGTGAAAATGCTCAGGACTTGCATTTAAGGTCTTTACTGTGGATTTGATCAAATTGCTGTAGTATTTACATAGTGCATAATAGAACAATTAGATCCTTTGGTAGAGTAAATGAGGTGTAGATTAGATCTTTCTAACTTTTTCCAACCCATCTGAAATATTTAGCTGAAAACGTAGAAATTTAAAGGAAGTTGTCTCAAATTTGAAAAAGTATGCATAACAAAGTTAAAAGTGGACAATTTTCATAAGTGTATGAAGGAGAAAGCCGCAATAATTCAAGAAAACCATCTAAAACTTGCAGCACAGAAACACTTGTATGTAAAGGAATGAAAAGCATTGACATATCTCATGATCTTTTGCATAATCTTAGTCCAGTAAACTACAAAGAAACTCTAAACTACGTAAGGCCCCTTGAACATTACAGCTTCACATTGACCAACTGAACTTGACCAACCGAACCATTGTAGACTTGGGATTAGTTGAATCTTAAATGATTCCTTCTTATCTTTCAAGTATAGTTTCAATTCATTATATGTGAATTTTAACTTATTGATATGATTGCATCAAAACAATCACCAACAGTTTTTTGGCGCTAGAAGGAGGGCCTCCTTGAGTTAGAGTTTATTCCAAACTGGCTAATAACAGTAATAGAGTGACTAGGTCCAGATCCAGTTCAGGGGATATATTTGTACAACTACCTGATATTAGGTGAGGTAGGAACCCTTTAATTTGGAATCCAAAAATATCACAAGCAGGAAGTTCATCTGGAACACCACCTGGGTCACCTTTTAACATCCGTAGTATTGTGAGTCCTGACAGATCACTGTTCAGATCTTTAAATCTTGGTTCAGGCACTCCTGGAGGTCTCAATCCTCCTGTAAATCCTAATCCACCAATCAATCTAGGTATTCCTACAAGTTTAGGTCAAGCTCAAACACCTGCAATGGCTTATTTCGATGTCAATTCTCCCATACTCTTCAATGATTATCATGAGATGCCTAAAAATATGGAAAATATATGTCCCAAATACCAGTTGCATCAGGACCCAGAAGATCATATTAGAATATTCAAGGAAGCATGTTTTAGAGCTAGGTTAGAGCACGAGGATGTGGTGTGTAGATTGTTTCCCTACACCTTTAATGAACAAGCCTCTAGTTGGTATGTAAATTTGCCTAACGGTTACATTTCTTCCTGGCCGCTTATGGAAGAAGCATTTCTGTCAAGATTTAGGGGATCCATTGACCCTTGTGCTTTGTATCATAAATTGGCAGCTATAAAACGTGGTGAGGGAGAGCTGATTGATAATTTCAACGACAGATTTCAAAAGGCCTATTCTAGGCTGGTAGCCCCTTATACCATAGATGATGATCCCTTGTTGGCTATGTACTATGCTACCTTGGATCCTTTTAATGCCATGTTTGTCAAAAGAAAATCTGACAGAGATTCAATATCCAAAGCCTATAAAGAGGCAACCTCAGTAAACCAAGAGATAAGGCATACAACTTATAACCCATTTGTTAATGGAGGAAGTTTTGGGGTGCAGAATCAAGCACAACCATGGAATGGAACCTCTATGCAACACACTCCACTATTAAATCCGGTTCCTTCTTACACACCTGTGTATAGTCCTACCCCAATCCAAACTATAACTCCTTACACGGCTAGCACTTCCAATAACAATCAAAACAATGGTCAGCCTTTCTTCCAACCTCCTAGGGATACAACTGTGGCAAAAGCACAAGAGGATAGGGAAGAAATCAAAGAGATCACTGCACATTTGAAAAGACTAACCACTGAAGTGACACAACTAAGAAATGAGAACCTCTATGGAAGATGCAACCAAAACTACAATTAACGTCAAAATCACAACCAAGGCCAAAATCAAAATTATAGTTTCAACCAAAATCAGTAAAACAATCAGAACCAAAACTATAATTAGAATCAAGGCCCCAGCCAGGGGCAACCGATGCAAAATAGGGGGCCAGTAATAGATAATAGGACCTGGGGCGATAATAATAGAAATCAAAATCAACTTAGGCCACCCAAGACATGGAACACTGGGCCCAACAACGGTATTCTAGCTTCTCCTTTTGAGAATACAGATAATCATGATGCAAAACAAATGACTAGTATACAAATGGCCAGTACAACACCCAAAAATTGGTGCAGATTTCACAATACCAATGCCCATGCTGAGCACGACTATCCGCAATTCCAGCTAGTAGCCAGCATTTTCAACATGGATGTGCAACCTCCTACCTCTGAATTTCTCTTTCCCAAGGGTAATGAGGTAGTACCCTCAGGATATGACACAACATTAGTCTTAGAAACATTTACCTTTGCGACTGCAGAAGAAAAAGAGGATGAATTGCTGGAAGATGAACCATACTGTTGTGAGAATCTTTATCCTGAATCAGCCTTTGTGTTAAATGCTTTTCAGTTTCCCTTTGAATCTGAAAATGAGATATTAAATGAAACAAAGGAGGTGTAGGCCTTTCAACAGACAAATAAAAGCCACACTTATAATTTGAGGAACAACCCTAGGCCAGGAGGGCCTTTTACCACTTCTGTTCCTCCAAATAACATCAATACACCCCCAGATCATAATGCTAGCAACAATCCTGCCACACTTAAAGCTAATCAGCACACAAATAATGGAACAGCAATACAAAAGGATCAAACAAGTAAAACTGAAGTAATAGAGACAATAAGGTTAATGAATTACTTGTCAGAGGAAATAAAGAAAATTAAGGTCAGTATACCCCTAAATGAATTATTGAAGACCCTAGGGATCAGAAATACTTTTATAAAATCCCTAGATGCATCCATGATGAGCGAGATGTCTGCTGATATAACTGTTCCTAATAGAGATTCACCACCAAAAGAGAAGAATAAGAAAGTTGAGCAGCCTTCCAATACAAATGTAGTAATACATGCAGATAAGAGGGATACTCCCCCTTTCTTGTTAACTGTTAGATTGTGTGGGAAGAATATACACAATTGCATGGTAGATTCTGGTGCCTCAGCCAATGTAATGCCCTTAGGAATATGTAAAATTATCGGGTTGACTCCCACCAAATCTGCCAAGGTTGTCACACAACTAGATAAGACTAAGGTTAGCATGATAGGAGAGCTCATGAACATTCAAATGCAATTAGCTTCAGACCCTAGGGTAAGCCAAATCATTGATATTCAAGTAGTGGATATACCCATAAATTATGGAATGCTATTAAGTAGGGATTGGTCCAAGACATTAAACGGGTATATGGCCACTGACTTTTCACACATGTGGTTACCTTGGAGAGGCATCCCAAACCAGATCAAAATAGAGGTAGAGCCCAGAATGAAATATATGATAACAGAGTATAATCGAACTAATGAAATATTATATGCTGCTGTTGAACCGGGTGTCTATAGAATTACCAACAATGGGGTACAAATTGAAGAGATCATGATGTTAAACAGTAGAAAAAAATGTGTCAACAATAGGACGGCATTATTCATTGAGTCTGATGGAAATTCCTCAGATGAAGAAAACAATGCAGTAAACGAATTTGGTCATGCCATCAGACAAGAGGTGGATGAGTACGTTAAGCACAATCTGCCGGTCCAATGTAAATTGTACCAAAACAGGTGTAGAGTCCATGATAGGCAACATTCTAAGGAAAGTTGTGAAATATGCAAGGACATCATTGAATATGAATACAAAAAATGCATAGGGAGGGTAGAGTTACAAGAGGAAAATGAGAATCCTAATACAACACAGAAATATGTTCAGGATAATATAGATATCTTGATCCCAGATTTAGTAAAAGAAATAATGGACGAGAGTAGTTGTCTTTTTGAGTTGCAAACTAAAAACACACATATGCAAGTTAACCAAACAGAAAAACCCATGAATAAACAAGACAACACCCCACAGGCAATAAAAGAGGCAATGCATGCTAAGATAAAAGATCAAAAAAGTAAAGATGGCATGTGGACATTAAAATGTGATGGGTCTAAATCAAAACATGGCGCAGGTGCAAGTGTTGAACTCATAGATCCTCAGGGTAAATCACATCTGGCAGCATATAGATTACAATTTTCCTGCACTAACAATATTGTTGAATACGAGGCCCTAATTTTAGGACTTGTCATGGCCATCAAGAAAAGGGTGAAAACCATCAGAGTATTTTCAGACTCTGAATTAGTAGTCAGACAAGTGAGGAAACTATATGCCTGCAATTACAAGAAAATGATTAGTTACGGACATAGAGTATGGGGTTTAATAGATTCGTTTGATGCTTTTAACATAGAACACATCCCCAGAGAGCTAAATCATAGGCCAGATGCGCTAGTAGTTGCTGCTAGTACATTAGAACCATTGGCACTGTCAGGATTGAGGTGATTTGCTGTTGAGCTAGTTAACATGCCTAGTGTACCAGACAACATTACACACTTTCAGGTATTTGGAGGGGATCAGCAAATTATTGATTTTCTGACTTGTAATGAGGCATTTGAGGCTCAAATCATCGATGAGCAGGAAAGGCCTGAAGTAACATGGGACGAAGAGGATATGATCAACTTAAAGAGCAACTTCTTACCAAAAGGAGTAATTGAATTAGAACACATCTTTGACTTCGATGGAATAATGAGACAGAAGGACTTGCCCAAAACAGAAGGGGGTAAGTGTGATTTACATAACTTAGGGACAGAGCTAAATCTACAAAATGTACTAATTGGGAAAGCTTGCTCTGAAAAAATTAGAAAGGAGGTTTTAGACATTCTGAAAGAATATAAACATGTCATAGCATGGACTTATGAAGACTTGAAAACATTTGATGAGTCCATTATAACTCACGTAATACCTTTGAGAAAAGAAGTCAAACAATTTAGGTAGAAACAAAGGCCTGTGAATGCCATTCTAGAGCCTCTAATCTTTGAGGAAGTTAAAAAATTGCTGTCTGCTGGAATAATTTTTCCAGTCAGACATTCTGTCTGGGTAGCTAACTTAGTACCAGTAAGGAACAAAAATGGAGACATCAGGTTATGCGTAGACTTTATAAATTTAAACAAGGCATCTGAAAAGGATAATTATCCTCTGCCCCCAATAGACGAAGTGCTGCAAGCAGTAAGTGGCGCAAGGATGATGTCTTTTTTAGATGGTTTTTCAGGTTATAACTAGGTCTTAATTGATAGAGAAGATAGATTAAAAACCACTTTCACTTGTAAGTGGGGAAATTATGCGTATAGAAGAATGTCGTTTGGTCTGATCAATGCAAGTGCCACTTTTCAGAGGGCCATGGACATTGCATTCCGTGGATTATCAGGTAAGTGCATTGTTGTGTATATGGATGATTTAACTGTGTATTCCAAGGATGCATCCACTCACGCTAAAGATCTCAGGAAAGTACTCAAGCGATGTGAAAGGTATGGGATTTCCCTTAATCCTAAGAAATGTATATTTGGCGTAACTGAAGGTAAATTATTAGGCCATGTCATTTCTGAAGGTGGAATTTCAATTGATCCGGATAGAATAGAATCCATAAAAAGTTTGCAAATACCAAACAGTAGGAAAGAGTTGAAATCATTTTTTGGCAAAATTAACTTTGTTCGGAAGTTTATAACAGGTTTTGTAGAGATCGTGCAGCCGTTAAATGCCATGTTGAAGAAAGATGCATAGATGGAATGGACGCCAGTGGCGAGAGCCACGTTTAAAGATATTAAGGAGGCAATTTCTGATGCCCCTGTATTGGCAAGTCTAGACTACACAAGCCCATTTTACATCTACTCCTTTGCATCTTCTCATTCAGTCGCGGCTGCCTTGACACAGAAAGGTGAAAACAATGAAGAGAGGCCCATAGCATTTATGAGCGTGCCTATGAAGGATGCACAGCTGAGGTATCTAGACACCGAGAGGCAGGCATTCACATTAGTAAAGGCTGTCAAAAAATTCAGACACTACATTCTATGCAGCCAGGTCAAAGCCATAGTGCCAGATGCAGTAGTAAAAATGTTGTTGATGTAGAACGAGCCTGGAGAAAAAAGAGCCAAGTGGATCACCACGCTGCAAGAATTTGATGTAGAAATCATACCTATGAAGCTGGTTAGAGGGCAGGCGTTGGTGCAGATGATAGCAAATATAGATCCTGATCTAATAAAACAGCAATACGTATTGAATTCCCAGAGCGCATCAGGCTGGTATGATGATTTAAACACCTTCTTGATAGCTGGAAAGTACCCAAACAGGATGAAGGCTTCTCAGAGGAGCGCTCTGAAGATTAAGGCACAAAATTATATGGTGCAAGGAGGTCTTCTATTCAGGAAGAACCATGATGGAATTTATCTGAGATGCATAAATAGAGCTGAAGCTAATAAAGTGTTGACAGAACTACATGACAAGTATGGAACTGGCCATGGTTCCCATCTAGCCACAACACACAAAATACTGAGGGCGGGCTATTACTGGCCCACGATGTTCAAAGACACTAAGAGTCACATTAGAAGTTGCCACATCTGTCAGACTGCAGCAGACAAAGGGAGAAATTAGGCCAATCCTCTACAGCCTATGATTGAATCCAGACCATTTGCACAGTGGGGCTTGGATTTTATTGGAGTCATCAATCCCCCATCTTCTGCAGGACACAAATTTATACTGACAGTAACAAACTACTGTACAAGGTGGACTGAGGCCACCTGCTGCAAATTTTCCACAACTGAGGTAGTTATCAAGTTTCTTGAAGAAAACATCATCACCAGGTTTGGAACTCCCTATTCATTGGTATGTGATAATGGCCCTGCTTTCTCTTCTTTAAAGTCTTCTAAATGGGCATTTGAATATGGGATTATTTTAAGGTTTTCTTCGAATTATTACCCTCAAGGTAATGGACTGGCTAAATCAACGAATAAAATTTTATTAGATATAATTAAGAAGTTAATTGCAAAGAGTCCTAGAGAGTGGAATACCCTGTTAAGATATGCATTATGGGTAGATAGGACCAAGTTTAAAATAGCCTTAGGTAGCACACCTTATCATTTAGTCTATGGGACTGATCCTATACTTCCAGTAAATCTGAGAATACCAACCTGGAAATTTGCCAATGAGTATCTAGGCTTTAATAACCACAGGGAAGCCAGAATAGTGCAAATGCTACAACTAGATGAGAAAAGAGGTCAAGCCATCGAGAAGTTTGCCAAACACCAAGCGGTTGTTAAGAGGTTGTTTGATAAAAGGGCAAAAGTCAAAACATTTAGGATATCAGACTTAGTGCTGTGCTGGGACAAAGCACATGAAAAGAAAGGAAGCCATGGAAAATTTGATAAATTATGGCTGGGTCCATTACAAGTCTTAGAAATAATAGGAGATAACACATTCAAACTTAAGACCTTGACTGGAGAAGATGTGCCATTACCAGTTAATGGCCAGCATCTGAAACACTACTTCTAGGGTTGAGGCATGGGCAGTTCATTTTGGTGTAAAGTGCTATAAGTAATGTACAGTTCTTTCTCGTTGTTTTCTTTTTGGTTGGCTGTTTGTACAGTTTGTCTTTTCTTTGTTGTTGTTTTATGTTTCTTGTTGTTTGTTTTATTTTGTTTGTACAATTTTTTCTGCTTTTTTTTGTTTTTTGTACAACCTATTTGTTTGGTTTGTTGGTTGTCTCCTCAGCAAGGATCTTTGTTTTACTTTAAAGTATTAAGGAGCAAAATTAGTAACCATTCAAAACAGTATAAAATTTAGGATATTCAAGTTAACCATTTGCAATTTACACATAACTTGTCACTGTCATGAATGTAGAGAGTTGTTTATCTTCTGAAGTTTTGTATTCAATAAATGTGATTGAGAATTCGAAGCAAGTTTCTCACGATGACACACCTAAAATCCTTGGGTCTGTTGAACCTACCAGTGTAGATATTAGGTGAAAAATCAGAGGTTGCCCTTGCTACCATTACAATTCTCAGCTTAATTTCAACAAGTGTCCACTCCTTGCATCATGAATTTACAAATTGTTATATCATGTGAAATCTTTCAAAATCAGAAAAAAAATAATAATAAATAAATAAATAAATAAAACAGATTATACTGAAAATCCAGATTAAGCCATCTGAGTAACTCTACCGGGGCTATAGACGCTCGCTGGCAGTGAGGCTCTACTTGGGAGAATTGTAACGATAACCTTGCCGGGGCTATGGACGCTCGCTGGCAGCAAGGCTCTATCCAGTCTGCTATGAGGGAATATCCTCACCTACGTAGGCTAATGTCAGTTACTGGTCTATTCAACCGATCTTCAAGATGAGGATGATTAATCACGTGCACACATCTAAACTGAAAATGAAAATTCATGCACCCTTATTGAATACCTTAAGTCTCAAGATGAATAGTAATTTGCAGGAGGGATAGTTGGAGGTTATGAGTTCATTTCATCTAGTTTTCTTGAACACTCTAAATTTAGTTGTTTGGTTTGGTTGCTAGTTGTTGTGATGTTCACAACATGCCCCATTTTGCTCCTCGACAAAATGAGGACACTTGCTGTTGCTTTGCTTTTGCTTCTGCTTGTGTTTGTTCTGTCTGGTGGTAAAGGGAAAAGAGAGTCAGATTTGCAAACCTTGTTAAAAATATGGAAAATTGCATTTTCAGTACCATTGCATAATATGGTTGGATTCCTTGTAAAAAATGAGCCAGCGTTGCTTTTTGAACCATCTTAAAACTCATCATATTTTGCAAGTTATGATCATTTAGGTAAAATGTACTATCAGGTTTTGCATGATAAATAGTCAGTTGTTTGCCTTTTTTCTTGTTGGCATTCGTTTTAAATATCAAAAAATTTCATACTTAGTGGTTCCGGGTCGTGGGCAATTTTGTCTGGGTTCCACTCTGTATGTTACATTTGATTGTTTTGCAGAAAGTGCATCGGGCACTTTGCTCACCATTACTTATTCATTGGAAGTGTTTTTACAGGTTTAAACCTGCGCGTTGAACCATCCGATTGAACCTTTTTTGGTTCAATGGTTCGGGGTTCAATTGGTTCGGCATGCTCAAAAATGTCTAAAAGGGGGCGAGCTGTTATTTCGTATTGCAACGTTGAACCGTGCGTTGAACCTTCGTATTGAACCTTTTTCTTGGTTCAAATGTCCAAAGTTCGCGGGGTTCATTTTTTTTTTAACAATCGCTATGCTGTGTTGAACCGCCACGTTTGAACCTTTTTCTTGGTTCAATGGTTCAAATGTTCAATGGATGGAGAGGCTTCAGCGGGACTGTCGCCGATGGTATGCCATCGGCATAACGTTAACTATCGGAGTATTGTTTTTGACTTTCGCCGATGGGCGAAGTCACGCAGATAAACGGAAAAGGACTTGACTGGATATAAAATGAATGACCTCGGCAACACTCTCGCCGATATAAGTCATCGACCGAGGAAAGAGCATCGGCTGGGTTTGAATTCATCGTGCCGAAGGGTATGGTCTCGCCGATAGCCAAGGGCTATCGGTATAGTGGTAGTTGTCGGCCATGTTTTTTGGGCCTTTGCCGATGGGCAAGGTCAGGCCGATGGAAGAAAGAGAGGACTTAGCCGAAAGGCGAAGGATGGGAAGATGGATATCAGCGAAACTCTCGCTAATATCAGGTATCAGCGTAGCATATGCAATCGGCGGTGGTTGAAAATCCTTTGCCGATGGGCAAAGTTGGGCCGATACAAGGAAAGGTAAGGATGTTAAGGTCATTGGCCGAGGTAAAGGCATCGGCGGAAAAGATTTGGAGCTCCATGATAGGTAGGCCTCATGCCGATGAGGGTGATGAGCAAGTAAGGTAAAGGCATCGGCGGAGGAAATATGGAGCTCGCCGACGGTGGAATCTCTCGCCGATGAAACAAAGCAAATGCCATCGGAACGAGGAGTTTGTGAGTTGCCGATGGGTGATCTCACACCGATGGAGAGCAATGAAAGAGCATTGGTATAAGGTAAGGCATCGGCAGAGGAAATAAGGAGCCCGCCAATAGTATAATCTCTCCACGATAAGAAGAAAATGCAAGCCGATAGGGCTATATCAGTAACACTTGCGCCGATAGAGGGAAATAAGAGGCCATCGACCAAGAGAGTGATCGGCGAAGAAGATTTAGAGTTCGCCGATGGCGAATCTCTCGCCGATGGCGAATCTCTCACCAATGAGAAGGAAACGAAGGCCAATATGACATCAGCAACACTCTCGCCAATACAAGGGTATCGGCATAGCCAACGCGATCGGTGAAGGAAATTTTGGGCTTACCGATGGGCAAGCCTCACACCGATGGAGAGCAGCGAAGAAGCATTGATGGAAGAGAATGATCGGCGAAAGAATTTTGAGGCTCGCCGATAGTACAGATTTACGCCGATGGAAAGAAATAAGGAGGAAATAATGAGAAAGGCCATCGGCCAAATAATGAATATCGCCCAAGTATTTTTTGGACCCGCCGATGGTGATTATCACGCCGATGGGTGGGAATGGAAGAAGCGGTGGGAATTTTAAAACACATTTTTGGCGCCCGTGGCATTTTTCTAGTCAGCGATGGTTGACCCGTTTGGTTTTGGGCAATCTGTATACATTTTAAACGCGTTTTTGAGGGTTTCTGAGCCAGATTTCCACATTTTTGCATAGTCACCCTGTTTTAATAGATATTTTGAGTTTCCTGCTGTTTATTTGATAAATGTGATACTTATTGCTTGTCTTGTCTTACAGGCTTGCAGTTGAGGAAGCAGCTAGAAATTCAACATAGTGACCTCATGGAAGAAAAAAATCTGATTTCAAGAGCAGGAAGATAAAGATGAAGTGCGAAGAAGTCAAGGCCGACCAAATGAAGGACAAAATTGCAGCTAAAGGTATTACTACAATAGACAAACAGAAGTTATTGCTGAGCTACTAAAGCTTCTCAGAAGGGGCAATATTTCACCCAGATTTGACACTGCTCAGAGATATTTTGAGGGACTGGTTCATCTATATTTATTGCTGTAACTAGGGGTTTGAACCACGGGTTTAGTTAGTTTTTTTTTGCTGTAGTGAGGACAATAAGAAATTTTTTATATTGGGCCTCTCTACACTGTAATACTTTACAACAGGGATTTTTAGAAACACACAGCAAGTTAGCTTAGTTTAGTTTAGAAGTAGAAGAAGGAGGTTGCCTGTTTGTCTGCAGTAAGGTGTGCGTGGAATGTCTGGCTTCCTTACTGTATCTGTAAAGGTTGTAAGTTCTCTGTAGTTTGATCAATGAAACTAAGAGTCATTCCTACATTGTAAATCATGTATGACTATTTGTTTCTAATACAATAGAATCTGGAGTTCTGCATCCATCTTCTGAGTGTTCTCCTGCTCTTCTTTGTGTTTTGAAATATTATCTTTGAGAGCTTGCAAATTTAAATGTATGTTTGTGAAAATGCTCAGGACTTGCATTTAAGGTTTTTACTGTGGATTTGATCAAATTGTTGTAGTATTTACATAGTGCATAACAGAACAATTAGATCCTTTGGTAGAGTAAATGAGGTGTAGATTAGATCTTTCTAACTTTTCCCAACCCATCTGAAATATTTAGCTGAAAACGTAGAAATCTAAAGGAAGTTGTCTCAAATTTGAAGAAGTATGCATAACAAAGTTAAAAGTAGACAGTTTTCATAAGTGTATGAAGGAGAAAGCTGCAATAATTCAAGAAAACCATCTAAAAATTGCAGCACAGTAACACTTGTATGTAAAGGAATGAAAAGCATTGACATATCTCATGATCTTTTGCATAATCTTAGTCCAGTAAACCACAAAGAAACTCTAAACTATGTAAGGCCCCTTGAACATTACAGCTTCACATTGACCAACTGAACTTGACCAACCAAACCATTGTAGACTTGGGATTAGTTGAATCTTAAATGATTCCTTCTTATCTTTCAAGTATAGTTTCAGTTCATTATATGTCAATTTTAACTTATTGTTATGATTGCATTAAAACAATCACCAACAATAGGATTTAGGGATGGTGTCTCTTTGAGGGGTAACAAACAAGGTGCCTTCCACTGAGCCATGATGCATGTAAGACCCATCAAAATACATTTTCCTTGTTTCTATTGTCAGTGCCACTGCCAATATGAATTCTTCTGGAAACTTTGCAAGTAGTGGTTGTTCTGTTGGGATTGGTGCATTAGGTAATTGATCAGAAATTACCTGTCCTTTGATGCCTTTGCTCTCTATGTATTCGATGTCAAACTCACTTAGAATCATAACCCATTTAGCCATTCTTCCTGTAAGATCTACCCTTCTCAGTAGATATTTCAGCGGGTCAATCTTTGTAATGAGATTAGTTTTATTATTAATCATCTAATGTCTCAATTTTTGTGAAGTGAATACAATAGGAAGACACGCTCATTCAATTGGTGTATAATTTAGCTCATAAGTCACCAAGGTATTGCTGATAAATTATATGTTTATTTCTTTTCCTTGCTCATCATGTTGTGCTAACAAGGCCCCTATAGCTATTTCTATTTTTTAAATATACAAAAGGACGAGTTCCCCTTGTTTTGGTGAGATGAGGACATGTGGATTAGAAAGGTATTCTTTCAACTAATTAGAAGCATTCTTGCACTGACTATCCCATACAAAAGCCATATTTTTCTAAAAAAGATGTTGAAACGACTGGCACTTATCGACAAGTTGTGCTATAAAATAGCAGATTGACTAGATTTTTCCTTGTACGCTTCAGAGTTGCTTAAGTGTCTTAGATGGAGGCATCTCCACTATAGCTTTGACCTTGGCAGGATCCACTTCAATTCCCCTTCTCAACATGATGTATCCTAGAAGCTTTCCTGAAGTGACCCTTATGACACATTTCTTTGGATTCAGTTGCATGTTATACTACTCTAACCTATCAAAGATCTTAGCCAACATGTTTAAGTGTTCTCCTTTAGTTTTGAATTTTCCCAATAAATCATTAATGTAGTCTTCCATTATGTTGTGGAAGAGGTCATGGAAGATGACCGTCATTGATCTCTGATATGTAGCACCTGCATTCTTCAAGCCAAAAGGTATCACAACCCAGTAGTATATCCCCCATGACCATATAACAGGTGTTTTATGCTGATCATCCTTTGCGATCCTAATTTGATTATACCCTGAAAAAACACCCATCAAAGATAACATCTCATGACTAGCGATGAGATCTAGTATGATGTCGATGTTTGGTAGTGGGAAGTCATCCTTAGGGTAAGCTTTATTGAGATCTCTAAAATTTGTACAACACTGGATTCCCCCTAGTGACTTTGGTTATAGGTACAATATTGGATACCCACTCGAGGTAATTTATTGGACGGATAAACCCCACATCTAGGAGTTTCTTAAGTTTTCCTTTTACAAGGAGTGCTATCTGAGGATTCATATTTCTTAGCTTTCACTTCACTGGTTTCACGTCAGGATGTACCGCAAGATGATGAACAACTAGGGTGGTATCTAGTCTTGGCATGTCAGCATAGGTCCATGTGAAGTTATGGCTTCTTTATTTGAAAAATGCTAATAAATTCTCTTGATCCTTTGTGGTGAGGGACTTAACTCTAAATGTGATCTTTGGTGCTTCTTCTATTCCAAGATTCATTTCTTGAGATGCTTCAATTAGGATAGGTGATATTTCCTGATATAGTTTGGATACTCTGGGAAGGGCCATGCTCTCATCACCTAGCACCTCATGGAGGTTTTCACTACATGATATGTCCTTTATTTTGATTTTTTCTTCATGCAAAAGTGCCACAAAATGGTTTTCACTAGGGGTGTTATTTTTATTTTTATGTTTTTACGATTAAGAGCTCGAGTTTTCTCCCTGAAGTATGTAGATGAGTTTAGTTCCATAATACTTAATCCCCATCATCTTGGCTACTGCTTCATCGTTCTATGCAACATCAATGGCGGGAGGTCCTTGTTGGTCTTAATCTATAAGCTGGGGGTAAACAAGAGGCAAGTTGTTGGAGGTGGATGATATGGTGGTTGAGGTATAGATGGTACATATAAAGGATTCGAAGAAGTCAGCAAAGAAACTAAAGTAGTCTTGATGGTCTACCTCGTTGATGTTGTTGACTGTATGGAAGGCCTTGATGACCTCACTTAAGATGCATTTGTCATCAACGGGGGAGGACTCTTGTTTCCCATACCCTAACTTATGAAGATGCGGGTTTCTTGTTGCTTGGATTGGATCCACAATTCATTTCTCATGAAGGCCTATGCCGCATTGTCCTTTGTAACCCATGTATTTGACAATCTCAAGACCCTTTATGTGGACCTCAGCTGGGATAGTAGGGGCTTCTTGTTCTACTTCTTCTTCTCTGTATAACCACGAGGATCTGTCTTCTAGAACATCTTGGTCAAGGAGATGTTTCTTCTTGAATGTAGGGAATGGCTTTCACTTAATGAGCGTGGAGACTTCCTCCTCTCTAGGAGCACCACATGTCTTAGGGCAAGGCAATAGTCCCACACAAAAGGTACTGTGTAGGTCGTATTCACCACACCCCATGTCACGTAGATTGATCTTGACTTCAGGCGGAGGAGATGTTTACAATGTACTCATGATGTTGGAGGGGTTGATGTATGAAGAGGATGATGAAGAATTTCCTTGTGGGATGGATTTCTTGATGGCATTGTTGTAAGGGCAAAAGGTTTGGTCATGTCCTTCCAAAAAGCTGCAATATTGGAAGGGACGGGGGTCGGCATAGATAGTGACTTCCATGCCATTATGGGGGAACTTCAAGCATTGGTGGAAAGTGGAAGGGACGGCTTACATGGCATCGATCCATGCTCAACTAAGAAGAATATTGTAGGGAAGATCAAGAGCAAGCACCTGACACTTGGTTTCTGATATTTTCTGTCCTACTTGAATAAGATCTTGTATGCAATGTTTTAGCCTCATGCAATTAGATGTTTTATGTCCTTTTAAGAGGTGGTAGTCACAAAAGGCATTTTCATTGAACCAAGAGGGTTTAAATTGATTCTCATCATAGGTCCTAATAAGGGGCAAGGTGATCAAATCCGCTTTCACAAGATTGTTCAAAATGTTTTCAATAGGCTCCCCTAAGGGTATGCATTATCTTTTGGGGTTATTATTTTGTTTAGACGGTTCTTTGGGAACATTGACATTATTCATTGTGGATGTGCTAGGTGGTGTTGGATTTTGTACATTTTGAACTGCTTTCACATCAGTGACGCCATCATTGAGAGTGTTTTTGTTCCTTCCCCAAAAGCAAGGGTTGTCATTTGAAGGTGTGTTGTTGTTCATGTTACATTATTGTTGTTTTTGTTATCATTGGTGTAAAGTTTTATGAAGCCCTTAACAATGAGGGCTCTTTTAATGGTGGTTCCTTTGTCAATAATTTCCTCAAAGGTTGATGCACATTGTATTTATAGATGGAACCCCATTTCTTGGTTGAGATTAGAAATGAACATGGTGACGAGTTGTTTCTCAGGAATTGGCCATGGGAGCTTGCTTTCTAAGCCTCTCCATCTTTGTAAAAAGGTGGCGAAGGACTCTCCACTCTTTTGTTTGGTATTGTATAGGTTGGTCATTGATATTTCGTGTTCAAATTTGTAGGAGAAATGGTTTACAAAATTCTCCGTAAGCTCATGGCATGTCCTAATGCCGGGAGGAAGATGCACAAACCATTCGGTGGCTTGACCATCGAGGCTTCAAGAAAAGAGTCTCATCAAATAAGTATCATCATATGAGACCTCTAGGAAATCTATATAGAACTCCCTAAGGTGTTCCCTAGGGTCTCTCTTTCCCTTGTATTTGTCAAATTTGGGCATTTCAAAGTTTTTGGGGATGGGAGACATGTATAATGTTCTATCAAATGGGTAGGGGAAAATATCCTTGAAAGAATATTGCTTCCTCTTGTTTCTTTGTTGCATGTTGTCAACCTTTCGGATTAATGTTTGTACAATGCTAGTTAAATCTTGGTTGGGTGATGGTTGTGTGGTGTAGGTTTATTGATTTTGGATTAGTTATTGGAGGAAGGGTGGGATTTGATTTTTAGGTGGAGTTTGTAAGGTTTGATTTTGGGTAATTTGGTTTTGGAGTGCAAGATGTTGTTGGTATGTGAGGAGTTGTTAGAGAACGTGTGGTGGGAGTTGTTGGTTTTGGTTAGGGTTTTGTTGTGTTTTGAGTGGAGGATGTCTTAGGCACTTGTGAGATGGGATTTTTTACATAAATGAAATTTGATGATGGGTTAGTGGTGAATGCATTGTGAGGTTGTTGTGGAAATAAGCAGTTTATGAAATCTATAGTGTTGGCATCAAATTGAGGAGCACTTGTGGAAGTGATAGGGCGTGTGCTGTTGTGGGGAATGTTTAGAGTAATTTGTGGTGTGGATGTGGTGATGGTGGATTTGGATATGGTCAAGATATTTGGTGTGGTTGATGTATTTGTGGGGATCGTGGATGTGGTAACATTGGAGTTAGTAGGGATTGTGGATGTTGTGACATTAGAGGCTTGGGATGCATTAGGGTTGGCATGTGATGTAGATGGTTGCATCGATGTGGTGATATTAGGTATGGTGGCACCATTTTTTAGAAGAAAATCAAGATATCTATTAGGGTCTGAATTTAGGACTCTATCAAGTATATTCATGGAGTCGATGTCTTCTGTGAAATCTAATACATCTTGATCTATATTGTTGGTGTTGGATGAAGGTGCTCGTGGTTGAATGGGGAAGGGATTTAGCATAGTGTTGGCATCATATGATGGTACTTGTTGGACTATGGGGACATTGTTTTGATCAGTAGAAGGCATCCCTATGCCAAATTTGGTTCTAAAGGAGTCCATGTCCTTGTTCTTCTTGGCTTGAGATCTTGTCACGGGCATGCAATGGTCTTGAGATGTGGATTTAATTAGATGGATGGAGATTGAGACATTAGAGAATAGATTTAGATTATTAGACCCAAAGATAGGTGGTGATGAAGGTGTGGTGGGAGACAAATAGAGTTTAGCCTTAAGAGGGTGATATCTCAAAATTCAAAACCTAAGGTACGTATGGATAATAACCTTGGAGGTTTAGAACCTCAAAGGTAGATAGGTAGTGTGATTTTTCGAAACAATTTGGATCAAAGGAGATGGTGGGAAGTGTCAAGGTGATAAGAAAAGGGAGGTGATGATGTGATTTAAGATGGTTTGGGTAGCAATCAACCAAGGGAGACCTTAGATGATTTAATCGATATTGGATGATTATCTACTAAGGAAAACCTTAGGAGATTTGGGTATTTTGGATGATTTGATGATTTTTGGGTAGGTATTAAAATCAAAAGGTAAGCTAGAATAAATCTAGATCTTTGAATTACAAAATGGATGTTTTCTTTTACTTAAGATAGACTTATGACCTTAAGTAAAAGGAGGATGATTATTTCACTTCTAGGTAGACTAATGACCAACAAGCAAAATGGGGATGTTAATTGGATAATAAGATCTAGATTTAGTTGTTTTCTCAAAGGTTGATTTGGATATGGTTGATTTTATGTATGTTGGGTAATTTAATTTTGGATTTGATGGATAAAATTTGGATAGAGCTTGGGAAAATATTTGGTTTGGGATGAAATTTTTGAAATGGATGAGGTATAGGTCCAAAAAGGGAAAATCAAATTGCAAAGTTATGATGGATCTTATAAAGATGGGAAGGATGGATTGATCTTGGTGATTAATGAGATGAAGGGTCCAAAATGATTTTTCTCTAAGGTCAAAAATGGAGATGTATGGGTGAATCTTGGAAAAAATGGTTGAGAATTATGGTCAAAGGTGGATTATGGTCTTGATGGTTTTGACAAGATGGTCACAAATTATGATTAAGCAAGCCTCAATGATTCCAAAACAATTCTTTAGGCATGTGTGCATCTTGATCCACAAATGTCACCAAATTCTAGGAATAAGGCACCAAAACAAAAGGTAATGGTGGCAGGGATTTAAAAAAATGATGTCAAAATAGTAAATTAAGGTGTCAGCAGAAATGGTGCCACAAATGAATTTTTGGGCACTAAATAGAGAGGTTTTGGTGCCAAAGTGAGATAGTTTCATGGATTTAGTCTAGGTTTTTGGCAAATTTTGGTGATTTTTTTGGATTTTGGTGTCAAACTTTGGACTTGGAAGGTCAGATGATGGATTTGGTGATGTCAAATGTTTCAATGGTTTAATGATCTAGGTAGCTTCAAACAATGTTAATGATATTTTCTTGCCAAGCAATAAAAACACTTAAAACAAGATAATACAATGGCCAAGGTTTGATGTGAAGTAGAATCATGATGTGTATGTTCAAGAAGCCCTCAAGGCCCAAATTTCCATAGGTAATAGCACAATCGAAAACAACTTGAAGACAATGCTTATTCTACCTAAGGTCAAGGTGAATGGATATTTATCAAGCCCACAACTTGGAATCTCCAACTCAAATGCAAGACACACTAACTAATAGGTGTGTCCCACTATATTGTCTTCTTGAGAGAGGATGGATAGGGGCCTCCTCCACTAGAAGGATAATGCAACCACCCTTACCCTAGAAAGCTACATATAGCTTAAGCTAAGCTGAGGATTCCCATCTCATCTCAAGGGAGCCTATGGTGAGAATCTTGAGAGGATTATGTGTCTTCTTGCCTTGAACAAATTGCCACAAGGTCAAAAAGGGTAGGCTTCTAACAAAAAGTGTTTAGTGGGGGATATTCAGGGGACCGGCATGTTACGAGCATCTAGTAAGCCACCTAAGGATTTAACTAGTCTTACTAGGAGTCTAATATACACAAGGTACACCTCCTTTCAAACAAGCACTGTACAGTAAGCGCTAATACCAGTTAGACTTGGCTTTTGCCTTATCCTCTTTTATATAGCAGACTGAATGAAAGTATTGCTTGAGGTCATTCCCTTGGGGCGAGTACCTCTTTTCCTACCAAGGCAGGCCTCTATAAGAAAATGAAAAAGAAGAGAGTAGAACCATTTCTCTTCACCGAAGATCCTTATGAAGGTGAGGGTAGAGGATACTTTGATTCTATCCCTTGGGATCTACTAACATAAATGTCCAAGCATACAAAGCACTTCAATCAAGATCTACATTCTTTTTATTGAGCCAAATCGTAGTGTTCCTACGTTTGTTTGTAAACAAGGTTCATTTTTGCTGCACCAAAAGCAAATGTTTTCTAAGCTAAGCACACAAGGTTCATTTTAGTGCACCAAAAGTAAATGTTTTCTAAGCTAAGCACACAAGGTTCATTTTAGTGCACCAAAAGTAAATGTTTCTAATCTACCAAAACCCTTCAAGTAATGTTAGTAGTTGGGTTTTTAGGTCTTGGACAAATGTTCTTTTCCCTATAAAACACTCTCAAACACCTCATGCATTCAAAGGTAAGCATAGAAAATACCACCACCTCAGAAAAAGATGGTGCCATAGAATAGAGAAATGGTGCTACAATTGTTAAAAATTAGGATTGTACCCTTAGCAAAGATAAACTTAGCTATCCTATTGTAACATGGGAACACTCCTAGGCCTGTGGGTTGCCTAAGCTCATAGTGAACCTCAAGAGTGAGCTGGTTCTCCAAATGATTTTCTAATCTAAGTGACTTTCTAGGAATGGATAGAAGGATAACTACAAATGAAAACTAAATTAAATAGAATTCTAATCTATCTGGTGCTTTTTACCAACAAACAACCCTTCAAACATAAACTTTCACAATTCCACCTAAATCATACAATTCAAAAGTAATTTATATGAAGGTTCTCTTTGAACTCATCATACAACTAGAATTATTTGAAAACTTTGCACAACACTTTCACAATAATGAGACATGACAGAGGATAAAATATTCATTACCACAGTGAGATATCAAACCAATACTGCAATTATGAGGAAAGAAAAAGTGAAACAGGAAGGCTCTTCTATATTGGATTGGAAGGCATACATGAAAACTGATAAAAACAAAGTCAAAAATAAGTCTACAAATTCTCTGCCTGTGCGCAAGAGAGAAAAAACAATAATCTCCAACTCTTGAGAAAGAACTAGCTTTCTCCAATATAAAGATCTCCAAGAGAAAAAGATGGAAAAGCTCCTAAAAATAGTATCTTGATTCATTTTTGAGCTCCTCAAAAAAGCTGTCAAAAAGCCCACCAAACTAAAAATAAAAGCTGCCAAAGTGATACCTCAGGTGGTCCCACCAAATCTCCTTCAAATCAAGCTCATCATGATCTATAAAAGCTCCTATTTTGGTCCATATTTGTCCAATTCATCCAAAAAAAAATAAAAAGAGAATGCTCTTGTTTTAACTGCTTAAAATAGCTTTTATTTTAAAGCAATAGATAAATTATTGCTTTAAAAGAAAACTTTACATTGAGATTGCAGTTTTGTCTCTTTCTCTAATTTGCCTAGATTTGATTTTTTTACAAAAATGATAATACAAGGCTTCAATTTCACCAAGTATATGCATATACAAGCATTTAATTTTTCTATAAAAAATCATAAAAATACTTAAAGGCATAGATTTGATTGTACAAAAGAAGCCAATAAGGCCTATATCCATCTGTGTGAGCAAAATATTTCTAGGGGTATATGTCATGATTCTTACTTCAAATGATTTGCAAACTGCATGTGACCTATCTTTAAAAGGACTTAAATGGGTTTTGAAGGAAAAATGTGATCAAATGCTTTAAGGCAAAGCCTAGGCACCGAATCATGTCAAAGTGACCTAATGCATTTCACAACCTAAGTCATATGACTAGGCACTCATAAGGTGGGCACACCATACCCCATGGGCATTAGTTGAAACTTGAAAAATTTAATTCAATGTGATAAAAATCACATTCAATCTTTAGGGCAAAATATGAACCCTAATCACAAAACCACTATGCCCTAGCATTGCGGACTCACTTTACACCTTGCTACTTTAAGAAACAACTCTCTACATCCACTAACATCATGAGGGTTTGAACTTGAAATCCCATTATTTCTTTTGCTATTCTAGGAACTTTCTTTTGAAGATTTCTCGACAAGAAACAAAGGGTAAGATATTTTTTAGCATTTTTCCTCATTTTAGGACCATCTTCTAGTTTCTCAATTGCTGCTCTCAAGTTTACGATGCATTTTTTTGTGATCTTTTCTTTGTTTCTTGTGTTGATATACATTCTATTGCCTCTTTTTCACTTGGGCCGCCATGGAGAATAGGTGACGCTTGTTTGAGACGTCATGAGGGCAATAAAAACCCACGGCCTTGTTTATATCTTTTTTCAGAAATCATGGTAAGATTTTATCTTTCGACTATTGTGTCGTTTTATTCATTTCTCATATGAGCTTGGGAGGCCATGAATGCACCATTTTTTCATTTGTTAGAAGAAAAACATTATATTTAAACATGGATGTGGCCCTAATGGCTGATCCTTCACTATTTCTAGACATTGAACATACCCCTTTGGGTTTGAAGATCTCCATTACACCGTTCAATATGAGTATATCTGAGTACAAACCTATAACTATACCTTCATGGCATTGGTCTTGATCACTCACATGGATGCACTTAGCATGCTTTGTTTAATCCACTATATCTTTAGTGTACATTCAGAGGCCGTAGTAACTATATATACTTTTGAGAATTCTTCTATTTTCCTCATACCCTTATGGATTCGAACTCATGACCTCTTCTGGACCTACATACTGGGTTGTGGGCTCTATGGAATCTCTCGGTTTCCTTCATTTATTTATTTCGCTCAAACAATTGTATCTCCTTTACTCTATTTCTATTGTATCTCAACAGGGCCTAATGAGTTTAAACCATATAGGTCCTTTGTATCTGAAATTCTTTCCATATATAATGATAAGGTTTTTTTAGAAAAAACAACTACCTGGCAGCTGCACAAACTGGGTTTCCTCTACATATTTGATATTCGTTTTGACCTTTGTAAAGACAGTTGCATATGATGTAACAAAATTCTTCTATCCTTAGCAGTTTTATGGTGACACAAGATATAACTACTGTTAACATTTGCATTTATGAGATAAGACATCTCACACTACTATTCCATTGGAACTCTATCATGGCAATATACATACTATTCCTCCTTCTCTTGGATGTCAACTATATACTTCTTTGTGACTGCACTTTACATTTTTAATTCTACATTTTGAAAATGAAATAGAAAGGCTGAGATGTATCCTGTTAGTATCTCCTATAGCTATCTCTCTTCATGAGGCACTGTAAAATGTTTAGAGATGCAGCATGTCTTCTCAAATAATCTATAGATTGATGAACATGATATTGAAGTTATCAGTAAAAATACCTCTTTTGATATATATGCATGTTGCATACTCTATATATAGCTTCTTGTTTATAACTGTAGCTGTCCATCTGTACCCATTGGTTTTCTCAAAAGTGATATTCATATTGCTGAAATAACATGATTCATGAGATGACTGTTACTTATTTTGGCACAAAATGACTCTTCATTTATACTGTTCTTTCACTCTGTATTATAGAAGCATATGCAGATAAATGTTCTTCTTGAGCTTCTGTAGCTAAATACGAACATTGAGTTTTCCATCATTTCCATGATGAAAACATACCAAATATAGCTCTAAGCTTGTACATGCTCAATTTGATTGAATATGCATTTTATTTCACTCTGTAACTGTTCATTCATAGTTGCCTTGGTTGTTCCATGTATGCATCTATGATGTTCATGATAAACAGAAACAAACATACATTTACTTCCTATAGCAAAGTGTATTTTAATACTCACATAGTCATACCTCTATCATGCTTCACTGTAACACGTTGAATTCTCTTACAAATGGATCAGAATGTATGATGGGAGCCTCTATTTGCACTCTTAAATTTGTTCAATCATGCATAAAATGATACCTATTTCTAATGATATACTATGACTAAAACACTCATATATCATTGAATGATGTTTGTTCATTTGCAATTGTACCTTCATAGTTGTCTTTATTTGTAAAATTTCTTCATATACAAAACTGTATGATGAGATCAGATCACTGCTCTTTGAGTGTCTTAGACAATTTCATTGCATCACTCCATCTTTTGAACTAATGATCATAGATGGGGCAATGATTTTAGAATTTAGGTAATCACTTGATGAGACACTCTTTCAGCTGAATATGTATATACATCCCAATCCATTCCCCTTTACATTCGGGGGCAACATGCTAGGCTCAACCCTTGTGGGAACCCACTTTACACCACATGCTGATATGTCTTCAAAACAACAACATGACTTTACCTATACCTACACATGAAACAAACATGTTAGATAAAATTAGTAAACTACAATGATTGTTTGTTTCCCATCTCTCTTGTATGTGAATGATCTAATGTCGGATATAGTACACCATAGGCAATTCATTATGTTTTTGTTGATAGGCACAGAGGAAACCATATCCAGAGCTCAAACATAACTATTTCCAATCATATAGGTTCTCTCTGAGATCTTGAGCGAAGAGGAGCTAGTTGCAATGAAGATCAGACCAAGACCCTGAAACAGGCAATGATGGATATGTTCTTCCTTTCTTATCTTTAGTTGCATAGTGTATTATCTATGTCTGTACTAGTTTAGGTATTCCCACAGCTTGTGTGGGACATTTGATCTATCATGTTTTCATTCAGTTCAATGTTTATTTCTTTTATGTGTCTCATTTATAAAACGAATAATCATTGTAGTGAAATAAAATCACTTATCTGTTCAGCAACCTTTTGCAAATGATTGATGATCTAAAAATTCTTTTGCTCTGTTGAATAACTAAACTACAACATAACCAAATATCTCAAATACTCCAACTATGCAAAATGCGATAACAGGCAAATGCTAAAAAACTTTCTCATCTAAAACGAACTAAATGTACTCCAGCTCTACCAAATTGGGTTGTAGCAAAAATTGGTAACATTTCTGGTGACTTCTACTATATGCTTACCTGCTACGCATCAGGATCAGTTGCCTTAAGCTATCCATTTCGAATAGAGCCATACTCTGCTCTTCTCTAACTTAGAAAACTGAAAACTCAGCACCTTAAACTACTCCAAATAACAGCAGAAAACTAAACTAAACCAAACTGGAAACAAACTAGAAGGCCCTGGTGGCCAGAAAACTTGTGTTGCAGAAATTAGGGAAACAAAATAACTGAAAGAAAATGTGCATGAGCACTTATTAACTAAAAACACTAACTCTATCCTACTCTAACCAGTCAAGGAAGTTGGTCAAGCAAACCCATTCACTGATTGGGTGAAATAGTTGCCCTTTCTATAGAATATTCTATGCTTCACATAATTTTGGACAGCTACATGGAAAAGAACAATAGTCAAAAGACCATGAACCAACTGCACCACATGTGGAAGAATATATATAAGATCACTAACCTCTTCACTTGGAACAGAAACACTACTACCCTGAGGTGACAAAATGACTTGAATCTGTTCTCCTTCAACTGCACTCTCATGCTTAGGCTCCATCCTGTAAAGATGCTTGATTGGACATCCTTTTTAGATGATAAACCAAACACTCTTTTTGCTAATTTCTCCTCTAGGAATTGTTTCCTCCACCACAACCTCCTTGATCAGTTGATCATATTGATCACAAACCTTCATCTTGAATGGTGCTAAGTTATCAATAGTGTTGGAGAAAAAAATTCAACAACAATTGAGAATAAATCCTCTTGATGAATGATTCATCATGCAATCTATGCTCTAACTTATCCTCATAATGGATTTCAAAAATCATACCTTCAACATCTATGATAACCTTTCATTGTGAATCAGCCTCTCGATCCTCCAAGTCATGACTATTGTCACTTGATTCTTCTTGAATCTGCACTTTGCCTAACTAATTCTCTTCATCCTGCTTATTGTCCTCATCATTTTCTAGCTTGGGCTTTTGATTGCTACAAGAAATCAGTAGAGTGGCAAGCTCTCTACAAGCTAAATAGTCAAGATCCTGACAATCAAGCATAAGGTTGCCTTGAAAAGGCTGATCATCTTTAGCTGGTCAACGTGATTGCTTGTCAAGGTATGCTACCTTAGTCTCATTCATGTCAGCCTCCTCATTGCAGTACAATTGGAGTTCTAAGAATAAACTAGATGCCTCATCATTATAAAGAATCTAATCTGATTTAACCTTGTGTTCAGCCTAGTAGTCAGGGTCTTCATACAAAAAAGCAGACTAGATTCGGAAACCAAATTGTCTCTTTTCTCCTTTAACTGAAATGAGGCTTCAATCTCGTCATTGCCTTTACGAAACAATAGTACATCATTTTCTAAAGTATTTTCTGGCTGTCCCATATTGGCTGATTCCTACATGTTGTCTTCATTCTCTATCAGAATCTAGGCAAGTTGTCTTTCCAATTGAAGACTTTCTCCTTCCAATCTCTGTATCCTACTTTGATTCATCTTATAAAAAGCATTAGAAAATTTGTCAAAGGAATTAAAAAATGCAAAGGATTTGGGGTCACGTTTGAATCAACTTCTGCTACACATGTATTATGCTCATATTCACCTGGGAGGGCAATACAAACAATAACAACCTTTCCATGTGAATCAGCCTCTCATGCTAATTAATTTTCTGAAAAAAATTTATCATCTTCTACAAAAAAAGGAAGCTCTTTAGTGCAAACATTGGTAGATTCATTGGGAGGAATCTTTCCTTGTTTGATCTTCTTTTGCTCTAACTAATATTGCTCTATAGCTATATGTAGTAAATTTACCTTCCTAGCTTCCTTCATGGTGAATGAGTCATTTTGTAAAAAAAATACATCCATCCTTACAAAGGCGAATAGTGATAGGACAATAAGATTTGTCTGGTTGGAAAACTTGGTGAGTTTCTTGGGTTTCTTCGAGGAAAAGAGGCTCTTCAAGTGGCTGGTCTGTAACTACACTAGGCTAAATATGATTATTTTTCTCAACTTGCAAGGGACGAAGGCTTCTAAAAGTTGGGATTTCAAGCTTGAGAGGCTGGCTTGAGGAATCAGGGACTTTATTCTACGTAAAACATGGAATCTTAGCATTTAGAGGCTCATTCTGTCTGAAACTAGGAAATTTATACTTGCGTACCTCTTCTTGAGCAGGCTGTTCTAAAACAGTAGGAGCTACTAGAGCAAGCAAGAGCTTTATTTGTGTAGCTACCTCCCTCTCAAGATTCTTTTCAAACTATCTCCTTCGTGTCTCCAACTCTTGGTCAGAATTAAAAGTCTCACAAGGTTGTTGCTCCTACTGTTGGAGATAGGCTCGGTGATCTAACTCTTGTTGCTACAAATTACACTGTTCATATTGCCTTCCTTGAAATTCCCCTCCACATTGGTACTGATAACTCTTTATGCTTGCAATCTCCTACTCAAACTGCATCCTTTGTGCCTCCAATTCCTACTCATAAAGATAGGCTTCGTAAGCCATTTCCTCATGGTGTTGATTATACTCGATCTCCCTCTTAATCTCATCAATCTACTTGCTGAATACTATCAAAGTATCTTTAATCATGTCTTTAGGCTCCATCACTTTAGAATGTTTTGGTTGATTGGCAAATTGAGTAGGAACATGTATGCAAGAAGCCTCCTAAGTATTTGGACTAAAACCAACATTATGGTTGCTTGTGCATGGCTGGTAAGGAGGCTGAGCAGGGGTGGGTGGGTGGCAGTTATACTGTGCATGCTAGTTTTGAAGAACCATGGGATTAAAAAAAGTAGCTTGATTGGTCTAATATGGTTGATAAGGGGCTATATAGGTGACATTTTCATAATATGGTGGTGGATATGTGTGCTGACTATGAAAAGTTGACATTTTTTACTCCTATAAAAGCTGGAAAATGGAATGAATAGATGATTTTGTAACATACCAGCACTTGATCGTACCGAAACTAGCAAATCTTGATTCTGAGTCACCAGATGTGTTTGATTTTCTACCTCCAAAGGTTGAGATCACTGACACACAAACCAAATATCACTGATGTATGAACATGCTATTAGATTGAGATAGTCCAATCTATCCCATCGGGCCTACCAAAATTTGTTAACAATCAAGATTGCACCCTTAGCAAAGATAAACTTAGCTATCCTCTTGCAACATGGAAACACTCCTAGGCCTGTGGGTTACCTAAGATCAGAGTGAACCTCCAAAGTGAGTTGGTTCTCCAAATGATTTTCTAATCCAAGTGACTTTGTAGAATGGGATAGAAGGATAACTGCAAATGAAAACTAACTTAAACATAATTCTAATCTATCTAGTGCTTTTTACCCACAAACAACCCTTCAAACATAAACTTTCACAATTCCACCTAAATCATATAATTCAAAAGTAATTTATATGAAGGTTCTCTTTAAACTCATCATACAACTAGAACTATATGAAAACTTTGCAAAACACTTTCACAATAATGAGACATGATAGAGAAAAAAATAGTCATTACCACAGTGAGACATCAAACCAATATTGTAATTACAAGGCAAGCAAAAGTGAAACAGGAAGGCTCTGCTGTATTGGATTGGAAGGAGTACATGAAAACTAATAAAAAATGAATTAAAAATAAGTCTACAAACTCTCTTCCTGTGCTCAAGAGAGGGGAAACAATAATCTCCAACTCCTAAGAAAGAACTACCCCTCTCCAATATAAAGATCTCCATGAGGAAAACCTGGAAAAGCTCCTAAAAATAGTATCTTGATTCATTTTCGGGCTCCTAAAAAAAGATATCAAAAAGCCCACCAAACTGCCACCAAATTAAAAATAAAAGTTGCCAAAGTGATACCTCAGGTGGTCCCACCAAATTTTCTTCAAATCAAGCTCATCATAATCATCCATAAAAGATCCTATTTTGGTCCATATCTGTCTAATTCACCCAAAAAAAATAAAAAGAGAATCCTCTTGTTTTAACTACTTAAAATAGCTTTTATTTTAAAGCAATTTATAAATTATTGCTTTAAAACAAAACTTTACATTGAGATTACAGTTTTGTCTCTTTCTCTAATTTGCCTAGATTTGATATTTTTTACAAAAATGATAATACAAGGCTTCAATTTCGCCAAGTATATGCATATACAATCATTTGATTTTTCTATAATATATCATAAAAATACTTAAAGGCATAGATATGATTGCACAAAGGAAGCCAATAAGGCCTATCTTTGTCTATCTCTACAAAATATTTCTAGGGGTATATGTCATGACTCTTACTTCAAATGATTTGCAAACTGCATGTGACCTATCTTCAAAAGGACTTAAATGGGTTTTGAAGGCAAAATGTGATCAAAATCTTTAAGGCATAAAGCCTAGGCACCGAATCATGTCAAAGGGACTTGATGCATTTCAAAACCTAAGTCATATGACTAGGCACTCATAAGGTGGACACACGATACCCCATGGGCATTAGTTGAAAATTGAAAAATGTAATTCAATGTGATAAAAATCACATTCAATCTTTAGGGTAAAATATAAACCCTAGTCACAAAACCACTATGCCCTAGCATCGCGGGCTCACTTAACACCTTGCTACTTTGAGAAATAGCTCTCTGCATCTACCAACATCATGAGGGTTTGAACTTGAAATCCCATGATTTCTTCTGCTGTTTTGAGCACATTCTTTTGAAGATTTCTCTACAAGAAACAAAGGGTAAGATGTTTTTGAGAATTTTTCCTCATTTTAGGACCATCTTCTGGTCTCTCTGCCGTGACTCTCAAGTTTTTGATGCATTTTTTTTAATCTTTTCTCTATATCTTGTGCTGATATACATTCTATTGCCTCTTTTTCACTCAGGCCACCATGGAGAATTAGTGAGTCTTGTTTGAGACATCATGAGGGAAATAAAAACCCATGGCCCTGTTTGTATCTTTTTTCAGAAATCATGGTAATCTTTTATCTTTTGACTACTGTGTTGTTTTCTTTATTTCTCATATGAGCTTGGGAGGCCATGAATGCACCATTTTTAATTTGTTAGAAGAAAAACACTATATTTAAAAATGGTCGCGGCCCTAATGGTTGATCTTTCACCATTTTTGGACATTGAACAGACCCCTTTGGGTTCAAAGATCTCCATTACACCGTTTAGTATGAGTATATCCGTATACAAACCTATAACTATACCTTCATGCCATTGGTCTTGATCACTCACATGGATGCACTTAGAATTCTTTGTTTAATCCACCATATCTTTGATGTACATTCAGAGGCGACAATAACTATATATACTTCTAAGAATTCTTGTATTTTCCTAAGACCCTTATGGATTCCAACTCATAACCTCTTCTAGACCTACATACTGGGTCACGGGCTCTACAGAATCTCTTGGCTTCCTTAATTTATTTATTTCTCTCAAGCAATTGTATCTCCTTTACTCTGTTTCCATTGTATCTCAACAGGCCCTAGTAGGTTCGAACCATAAACCTCCTCTGTATCTGATATTCTTTTCATATATAATGATAACATTTATTTTTGAAAAAACAACTACTTGGTAGTTGTACAAATTGGGTTTCCTCTACATATTTGATATGAGTTTTGACCTTTGTAAAGACAGTTGCATATGATGTGACAAAAATCTTCTATCCTTAGCAGTTTTATGGTGGCGACAAGATATTTCTATTCTTAACATTTGCATTTAGGAGATAAGACATCTCACATTGTTGTTCCATTGGAACTCCGTCATGACAATATACTTATTGTTCCTCCTTCTCTTGGATATCAATTGTATACTTCTTTGTGACGACACTTTACATTTGTAATTCTACACTTTGAAAATGAAATAGAAAGGCTGAGATGTATGCTATTAGTATCTCATGTAGCTGTCTATCTTCATGAGGCATAGTAAAATGTTAAGAGATGCATCATCTCTTCTCACATAATCTATAGATTGATGAACATGATATTGAAGGTATCAGTAAAAATACATCTTTTGATATATATGCATGTTCAATACTCTATATATAGCTTATTGTTCATAGTTGTAGTTGTCCATCTGTACTCATCAGTTTTCTCAAAATTGATATTCATATTGCCGAAACAACATGATTCATGAGATGAATGCTACTTATTTTTGCACCAAATGACTCTTCATTTATATTTTTCATTCACTCTGTATTATAGAAGCATATGCACATAAATGTTCTTCTTGAGCTTCTGTAGCTAAATATGAACATTGTGTTTTCCATTTTTTCCATGATGAAAAAATATCAAATATAGTTGTAAGCTTGTACATGCTCAATTTGATTGAATATGCATTTTATTTCACTCTGTAACTGTGCTTTCATAGCTGCCTTGTTTATTCCGTGTATGCATCTATGATGTTTATGATAAATAGAAATAAACATATATTTGCTTCTTGTAGCAAAGTGTATTTTAATACTCACATAGTCATACCTCCATGATGCTTCACTTGATGGATATGAAACTTTACTCCTTCAGCATACACTTGATGTGGCTATACTCTGTAACATATGACTTATGATCTACAATCTATTTCACTGTAACACATTGAATGCTCTTACAAATGGATTAGAATGTATGATCGGAGCCTCTATTTGCACTCTTCAGTTTGTCCAATCATGCATAAAATGATACCTATTTATGATGCTATGCTATGACTAAAACACACATACATCATTGAATGATGTTTGTTCATTTGCAATTGTACCATTATAGCTGTCTTTATTTTTACTATTGCTTCATATACAAAACTACATGATGAGATCAGATTACTGCTCTTTGAGTGTCTTAGACAATTTCATTGCACATACATGGTTGTCCCTCCATCTTTTGAACTGATGATCAGAGATGGGACAATGATTTTGGAATTCAGGTACTCACTTGATGAGACACTCTTTCAGCTAAATATGAATATACATCCCAATCCATTCCCATTGAGATTTGGGGGTAGCATGCTGGGTTCAACCCTTGTGGGAGCCCACTTTACACCACATGTTGATATGTCTTCAAAACAACAACATGACTTTACCTATAACTGCACATGAAACAAACATGTTAGATAAAATTACTGAAGTATGATGATTGTTTATTTCCCATCTCTCTTGTATGTGAATGATCTGATGTCAGATATAGTACACCATAGGCAATTCATTATGTTTCTGTTGATAGGCATCAAATAGAGAGGTTTTGGTGCCAAAGTGAGATAGTTTCATGGATTTAGACTAGGTTTTTGGCAAATTTTGGTGACTTTTTTGGATTTTGGTGTCAAACTTTGGACTTGGAAGGTCAAATGATGGATTTGGTGATGTCAAATGTTTTAATGGTTTAATGAGGTAGGTAGCTTTGGACAATGTTAATGATATTTTCTTTTCAAGCAATACAAACACTTAAAACAAGAGAATACAATGGCCAAGGTTTGATGTGAAGTAGAATCGCGATGTGTATGTCCAAGAAGCCCCTCAAGGCCCAAATTTCCATGGGTAATAGTACAATCAAAAACAACTTGAAGAGAATGCTTATTCTACCTAAAGTCAAGGTGAATGGATATTTATTAAGCCCACAACTTGGAATCTCCAACTCAAATGCAAGACACAGTCACTAATAGGCATGTCCCATTATATTGTCTTCTTGAGAGAGGATGGATAGGGGCCTCCTGTACTGGAAGGATAATGCAACCACCCTTACCGTAGAAAGCTACACATAGGTTATGCTAAACCGAGGATTCACATCTCATCTCAAGGGAGCCTATGGTGAGAATCTTGAGAGGATTTTGTGTCTTCTTTCCTTGAACAAATTGCCATAAGCTCAAAAAGGGTAGGCTTCTAACAAAAAGTGTTTAGTGGGGGATATTCGGAGAACCGGCATGTTACGAGCATCCAGCAAGCCACCTAAGGATTTAACTAGCCTTACTAGGAGTCTAATATACACAAGGTACACCTCCTTATAAACTAGCACTGTACAGTAAGAGCTAATACCAATTAGACTTGGCTTTTGCCTTATCCTCTTTTATATAGCAGATTGAATGAAAGTACTACTTGAGTTCATTCCCTTGGGACAAGTACCTCTTTTTCCACCAAGGTAAGCCTCTATAAGAAAATGAAAAAGAAGAGAGTAGAACGATTTCTCTTTACCGAAGATCCTTATGAAGGCGAGGGGAGAGGATACTTCAATTCTATCCCTTGGGATCTACTAACATAAATGTGCAAGCATACAAAGCACTTCAAACAAGATGTACATTCTATTTAATGAGACAAATTGAAGTGTTCCTACATTTGTTTGTAAACAAGGTTCATTTTTGGTGCACCAAAAGCAAATGTTTTCTAAGCTAAGCACACAAGGTTCATTTTAGTGCACTAAAAGTAAATGTTTTCTAAGATAAGCACATAAGGTTTATTTTAGTGCACCAAAAGTAAATGTTTCTAAGCTACCAAAACCCTACAAGAAACGTTAGTAGTTGGGTTTTTAGGTCTTGGACAAATGTTTTTTTCCCTACAAAACATCCTCAAACACCTCTACGCATTCCAAGGTTAGCATAGAAAATACCACTGCCTTAGACAAAGATGGTGCCATAGCACAGAGAAATGGTGCTACAATTGTTAACAATTAGGATTGTACCCTTAGCAAACATAAACTTAACTATCCTGATGCAACATGGGAACACTCCTAGGCCTGTGGGTTGCCTAAGCTCGGAGTGAACCTCAACAGTGAGCTGGGTCTCCAAATGATTTTCTAATCTAAGTGACTTTCTATGAAGGGATAGAAGGATAACTACAAATGAAAACTAACTTAAATAGAAATCTAATCTATCTGGTGCATTTTACCCACAAAAAACCCTTTAAACATAAACTTTTAGAATTCCACCTAAATCATACAATTCAAAAGTAATTTATATGAAGGTTCTCTTTGAACTCATCATAAAACTAGAATTATTTGAAAACTTTGTACAACACTTTCACAATAATGAGACATGACAGAGGATAAAATATTCATTACCACAATGAAACATCAAACCAATATTGCAATTACGAGGCAAGAAAAAGTGAAACAGGAAGGCTCTTCTATATTGGATTGGAAGGCGTACATGAAAACTGATAAAAACTGAGTCAACAATAAGTCTACAAACTCTCTGCCTATGCTCAAGAGAGAAAAAACAATAATCTCCAACTCCTGAGAAAGAACTAGCTTTCTCCAATATAAAGATCTCCAAGAGGAAATCCTGGAAAAGCTCCTAAAAATAGTATCTTGATTCATTTTCGAGCTCCTCAAAAAAGCTATCAAAAAGCCCACAAAACTGCCACCAAACTGAAAATAAAAGCTGCCAAAGTGATACCTCAGGTGGTCCCACCAAATCTCCTTCAAATCAAGCTCATCATGATCCATAAAAGCTCCTATTTTGGTCCATATCTGTCCAATTCGCCCAAAAAAATAAAAATAGAATCCTCTTGTTTTAACTACTTAAAATTGCTTTTATTTTAAAGCAATTTATAAATTATTCCTTTAAAACAAAACTTTACATTGAGATTACAGTTTTGTCTCTTTCTCTAATATGCCTAGATTTGATTTTTTTACAAAAATGATGAAACAAGGCTTTAATTTCGCCAAGTATATGCATATACAAGCATTTGCTTTTTCTATAAAAAATCATAAAAATACTTAAAGGCATAGATATGATTGCACAATAGAAGCCAATAAGGCCTATCTCCATCTGTGTCTGCAAAATATTTCTAGGGTTATATGTCATGACTCTTACTTCAAATGATTTGCAAACTACATGTGACCTATCTTTAGAAGGACTTAAATAGGTTTTGAAGGCAAAATGTGATCAAACGCTTTAAGGCAAAGCCTAGGCACCGAATCATGTCAAAGTGACCTAATGCATTTCACAACCTAAGTCATATGACTAGGCACTCATAAGGTGGGCACACCATACCCCATGGGCATTAGTTAAAACTTGAAAAATGTAATTCAATGTGATAAAAATCACATTCAATTTTTAGGGCAAAATATGAACCCTAATCACAAAACCACTATGCCCTAGCATCACAGACTCACTTTACACCTTGCTACTTTGAGAAACAACTCTCTACATCCACTAACATCATGAGGGTTTGAAATTGAAATCCCATGATTTCTTCTTCTATTCTGAGAACATTCTTTTGAACATTTCTCAACAAGAAACAAAGGGTAAGATATTTTTTAGCATTTTTCCTCATTTTAGGACCATCTTCTAGTTTCTCAGTTGCAAATCTCAAGTTTATGATGCATTTTTTTGTGATCTTTTGTCTGTATCTTGTGTCGATATACATTCTATTGCCTCTTTTTCACTTGGACCACCATGGAGAATGGGTGAGGCTTGTTTGAGATGTCATGAGGGCAATAAAAAACCCATGGCCCTATTTGCATCTTTTTTCAGAAATCATAATAAGCTTTTATCTTTCGACTACTGTGTTGTTTTCTTCATTTCTCATATGAGCTTGGGAGGCCATGAATGCACCATTTTTTCATTTGTTAAAAGAAAAACACTATTTTTAAACATGAATATGGCCTTAATGGCTAATCCTTCACCATTTCTGGACATTAAACATACCCCTTTGGGTTCGAAGATCTCCATTACACTGTTCAGTATGAGTATATCCAAGTACAAACCTGTAACTATACCTTCATGGCATTGGTCTTGATCACTCACATGGATGCACTTAGCATGCTTTGTTTAATCCATTGTATCTTTACTGTACATTTAGAGGCCGCAATAACTATATATACTTCTGAGCATTCTTGTATTTTACTTAGACCCTTATGGATTCGAACTCATGACCTCTTTTGAACCTACATACAGGGTCGCAGGCTCTATGGAATCTCTCAGTTTCCTTCATTTATTTATTTCGCTCAAACAATTTTATCTCCTTTACTCTATTTCTATTGTATCTCAACAGGCCCTAGCAAGTTCAAACCATATACGTCCTTTGTATTTGAAATTCTTTGCATATATAATGATAAGGTTTTTTTAGAAAAAACAACTACCTGGCAGCCGTACAAACTGGGTTTCCTCTACATATTTGATATTTGTTTTGACCTTTGTAAAGATAGATGCATATGATGTGACAAAATTCTTCTATCCTTAGTAGTTTTATGGTGGCCACAAGATATAACTACTGTTAACATTTGTATTTATGAGATAAGACATTTCACACTACTGTTCCTCTGGAACTCTGTCATGACAATATACATACTATTCCTCCTTCTCTTGGATGCCAACTATATACCTCTTTGTGACTGCACTTTTCATTTTTAATTCTACACTTTGAAAATGAAATAGAAAGGCTGAGATGTATGTTGTTAGTATCTCCTATAGCTATCTCTCTTCATGAGGCACTGTAAAATGTTAAGAGATGCATCATCTCTTCTCAAATAATCTATAGATTGATGAACATGATACTGAAATTATCAGTAAAAAATATCTCTTTTGATATATATGCCCGTTGCATACTCTATATACAGCTTCTTGTTCATAACTGTAGCTCTCTGTATGTACTCATCATTTTTCTCAAAAGTGATATTCATATTGCGGAAATAACATGATTCATGAGATGATTGTTACTTATTTTGGCACAAAATGACTCCTCATTTATATTGTTCTTTCACTCTGTATTATAGAAGCATATGCACATAAATGTTCTTCTTGAGCTTCTATAGCTAAATACGAACATTGAGTTTTCCATTTAAGCCATGATGAAAAAATATCAAATATAGCTCTAAGCTTATACATGCTCAAGTTGATTGAATATGCATTTTATTTCACTCTGCAACGGTGCTTTCATAGCTACCTTGGCTGTTCCGTGTATGCATCTATGATGTTTATGATAAATAGAAATAAACATACATATACTTCTTGTAGAAAAGTGTATTTTAATAGTCACATAGTCATACCTCCATGATGCTTCACTTGATGGACATGAAACTTTACTCCTTTAGCATACACTTGATGTGGCTATACTCTGTAACATATGACTTATGATCTGCAATCTATTTCACTGTAACACATTGAATGCTCTTACAAATGGATCAGAATGTATGATGGAAGCCTCTATTTGTACTCTTCAGTTTGTTCAATCATGCATAAAATGATAGCTATTTCTGATGCTATGCTATGACTAAAACACTCATACATCATTGGATGATGTTTGTTCATTTGCAATTGTACCTTCATAGCTGTCTTTATTTGTACTATTTCTTCATATACAAAACTGCATGATGAGATCAGATTATTGCTCTTTGACTGTCTTAGACAATTTCATTGCATCACTCCATCTTTTGAACTGATGATCATAGATGGGGCAATGATTTTAGAATTCAGGTAATCACTTGATGAGACAATCTTTCTGCTGAATATGAATATACATCCCAATCCATTCCCCTTGAGATTTAGGGGCAGCATGCTGGGCTCAACCCTTGTGGGAGCCCACTTTACACCACATGCTAATATGTCTTCAAAACAACAACATGACTTTACCTATACATTCACATGAAACAATCATGTTAGATAAAATCAGTGAAGTACAATGATTGTTTCTTTTCCATCTCTCTTGTATGTGAATGATCTGATGTCGGATATAGTACACCATAGGCAATTCATTATGTTTCTATTGATAGGCACAGAGGAAACCATATCCGGAGCTCTCACATAATTTTTTCCATTCCTGTAGGTTCTCTTAGAGATCTTGTACGAAGAGGAACTAGCTGCAATGAAGATCAGACCAAGACCCTGAAACAGGCAATGATGGATATGTTCTTCCTTTCTTATCTTCAGTTGCATAGTGTATTATCTATGTCTGTATGAGTTCAGGTATTCCCACATCTTGTGTGGGACATTTGATTTATCATGTTTTCAGTCAATGCAATGTTTATTTCTTTTATGTGTCTCATTTATAAAATGAATAATCATTGTAGTGAAATGAAATAACTTATCTCTTAAGCAAACTTTTGCAAATGAATGATGATCTAAAAATTCTTTTGCTCTGTCGAATAACCGAATTGGAACATAGCCAAATATCTCAAATACTCCAACTATGCAAAATGAGATAATAGGTAAATGTTAAAAAACTTTCTCATCTAAAACGAACTGAATGTACTCCATCTCTACCAATTTGGACTGTAGCAAAAATTGGTAACATTTCTGGTGACTTCTGCTATATGCTTACCTGCTAAGCATCAGGATCAGTTGCCTTAAGCTCTCCATTTGGAATAGAGTCATACTCTACTATTCTCTAACTCAGAAAATTGAAAACTTAGTACCTCAAACTACTCCAAACAGTAGCAAAAAACTAAACTAAACCAAACTAGAAAAAAACTAGAAGGCCCTGGTGGTAAGAAAACTTGTGTAGCAGCACTTAGGGAAACAAAATAACTGAAAGAAAATGTGCATCAGCACTTATTAGCTGAAAATACTAACTCTATCCTACTCTAACCAGCCAAGGAAGTTGGTCAAACAAACCCATTCACTGATTGGGTGAAATAGTTGCCCTTTCTACAAAATATTCGATGCTTCACATAATTTTGGATAGCTACATGGAAAAGAACAATAGTCAAAAGACTGTGAACTAGCTGCACCACATGTGGAAGAATATATATAAGATCACTAACCTCTTCACTTGAAAAAGAAATACTACTACCCTAAGGTGACAAAATGACTTGAACCTGTTCTCCTTCAACTGCACTCTCATGCTTAGGCTGCATCCTGAAAAGATGCCTGATTGGACATCCTTTTGAGATGATAAACTAAACACTCTTTTTGTTGGTTTCTCCTCTGGGAATTATTTCCTCCACCACAACCTCCTTGATCATATTGATCACAAACCTTCATCTTGAATGGTGCTAAGTTATCAATAGTGTTATAGGAAAAATTTTCAACAATAGTTGAGAATAAATCCTCTTGATGAATGATTTCATCATGCAATGTATGCTCTAACTTATCCTCATAATGGCTTTCAAAAATCACACCTTCAACATCTATGACAACCTTTCCTTCTGAATCAGCCTCTTGTTCCTCCAAGTCATGACTGTCGTCACTTGATTCTTCCCGAATTTATACTTTGCCTAACTAATTCTCTTCATCCTACTTATTGTCCTCATCATTTGCTAGCTTGGGCTTTTGATTGTTACCAGAAATCAGCAGAGTGGCAAACTCTCTACACGATGAACAGTCAAGATCCTAACAATTAAGCATAAAGTTGCCTTGAAAAGGCTGATCATCTTCAGCTAGTCAACTTGATTGCTTGTCAAGGTAGGCTGCCTTAGTCTCATTCATGTTAGCCTCCTCACTGCAGTACAATGGGAGTTCTGAGAACAAACTAGATGCCTCATCATTATAAAGAATCTGATCTGATTTACGCTTGTGTTTAGCTTAGTAGTAAGGTTGTTCATGCAAAAGAAGCATGCTAGATTTTGGAACCAAACTGTCTCTTTGCTCCTTAAACTAAAATGAGGCTTGAATCTCATCATTGCCTTTACGAAACAACAATACATCATTTTCACCAACAAAAATAGTTCATTCTCTATCAGAATCTAGGCAAGTTTTCTTTGCAATTGAAGACTTTCACCTTCCAATCTCTGTATCCTTCTTCGATTCATCTTATAAAAAGCATTAGAAAACTTGTCAAAAGAATCAAAAACTACAAAGGATTTGGGGTCAGGTTTGAATCAACTTCTGCTACACATGTATTATGCTCATATTCACCTGGGATGGCAACACAAACAATAGCAACCTTTCCATGTGAATCAGCCTCTCACGCTAATTAATTTTCTAAAAAAAGGAAGCTCTTTAGTGCAAACATTGGTAGATTCATCGGGAGGAGTCTTTCATTGTTTGATCTTCTTTTGCTCTAACTAATATTGCTCCATAGCTATATGCAGTAAATTTACCTTCCTAGCTTCCTTCATAATGAATGAGTCATTTTGTAAGACAATAGGTCAATAATTACAAAGGCGAATAGTGATAGGACAATTTGATTTGTCTGGTTGGAAAACTTAGGGAGTTTCTTGGGTTTCTTGGAGGAAAAGAGGCTCTTCAAGTGGTTGGTCTACAACTACACTAGGCTGAATATGATTATTTTTCTCAACTTGCAAGGGATGAAGGCTTCTGAAAGATGGGATTTCAAGCTTGAGAGGTTGGCTTGATGAATCAAGGACTTTATTCTACTTAAAACTTGGAATCTCAACATTAAGAGGCTCATTCTGTCTGAAACTTGGAAATTTACACTTACACACCTCTTCTTGAGTAGGTTGTTCTAGAACAGTAGGAGCTACTCAAGCAAGCAAGAGCTTTGTTTGTGTAGCTACCTCCCTCTCAAGATTCTTTTCAAACTATCTCCTTCGTGTCTCCAACTCTTGGTTAGAATTAAACATCTCACAATGTTGTTGATCCTGTTGTTGGAGATAGGCTTGGTGATCTAACTCTTGCTGCTTTAAATTACACTGTTCATATTACCTTCTTTGAAATTCCCCTCCTCATTGGTACTGATAACTCTTTATGCTTGCAATCTCCTACTCAAATTGCATCCTTTGTGCCTCCAACTCCTTCTCATGAAGATAGGCTTCATAAGCCAATCCTCATGGTGTTGATTATACTTGAGCTTTCTCTTAATCTCATCAATCTTCTTGTTGAAGACTATCAAAGTATCTTTAATCATGTCTTTAAGCTACATCACTTTAGAATGTTTTGGCTGAATGGGAGATTGAGCAGGAACATATATGCGGTAAGCCTCCTGAGTATTTGGACTAAAACCAACATTATGGCTGCTTGTGCATGGCTGGTTAGGAGATTGAGCAGGGATGGGTGGGTGGCAATTTTACTGTGCATGCTAGTTTTGAAGAGCCATGGGATTAGAAACAGTAGCTTGACTGGTCTGATATGGTTGATAAGGGGCTAGATAGGTGGAATTTTCATAATATGGTGGTGAATATGCATGTTGACTATGAAAAGTTGACATTTTTTACTCCTATGAAAGATGGAAAATGGAATGAATAGATGATTTTGTAACATACTAGCACTTGATCACACTGAAACTAGTAAATCCTAATTCTGAGTCACCAGATGTGTTTGATTTTCTACCTCCAAAGGTTGAGATCACTGACACACAAACCAAATATCAGTGATGTATGAACATGCTATTGGACTAAGATAGTCCAATCTATCCCATCGTGCCTGCCAAAAATTATTAACAATTAGGATTGCACCCTTAGCAAAGATAAACTTAGCTATCCTGTTCCAACATGGAAACACTCCTAGGCTTGTGGGTTGCCTAAGCTCAGAGTGAACCTCCAGAGTGAGTTGGTTCTCCAAATGATTTTCTAATCCAAGTGACTTTGTAGAAAGGGATAGAAGGATAACTGTAAATGAAAACTAACTTAAATAGAATTCTAATCTATCTAGTGCTTTTTACCCACAAACAGCCCTTCAAACATAAACTTTCACAATTCCACTTAAATCATACAATTCAAAAGTAATTTATATGAAGGTTCTCTTTGAACTTATCATGCAACTAGAACTATATGAAAACTTTACATAAAACTTTCACAATAATGAGACATGATAGAGGAAAAAATAGTCATTACCACAGTGAGACATCAAACTAATATTGCAATTACAAGGCAAGAAAAAGTGAAACAGGAAGGCTTGTTGTATTGGATTGGAAGGTGTACATGAAAACTGATAAAAACTAAATTAAAAATAAGTTTACAAACTCTCTTCTTGTGCTCAAGAGAGAAAAAAACAATAATCTCCAACTCCTAAGAAAGATCTAGCTCTCTCCAATATAAAGATCTCCAAGAGGAAAACCTAGAAAAGCTCCTAAAAATAGTATCTTGATTCATTTTTGGGCTCCTCAAAAAAGATGTCAAAAAGCCCACCAAACTGCCACCAAACTGAAAATAAAAGCTACCAAACTGATACCTCAGGTGGTCCCACCAAAGCTTCTTGAAATCAAGCTCATCATGATCCATAAAAGCTCCTATTTTGGTCCATATCTGTCTAATTCACCCCAAAAAAATAAAAAGAGAATCCTCTTGTTTTAACTACTTAAAATAGCTTTTATTTTAAAGCAATTTATAAATTATTGCTTTAAAAGAAAACTTTACATTGAGATTACAATTTTGTCTCTTTCTCTAATCTACCTAGATTTGATTGTTTTTACAAAAATGATAATACAAGGCTTCAATTTCACCAAGAATATGCATATACAATCATTTGATTTTTCTATGAAAAATCATAAAAATACTTAAAGGCATAGATATGATTGCACAAAGGAATCCAATAAGGCCTATCTCCATCTGTCTCTACAAAATATTTCTAGGGGTATATGTCATGACTCTTACTTCAAATGATTTGCAAACTGCATGTGACCTATCTTCAAAAGGACTTAAATGGGTTTTGAAGGAAAATGTGATCAAAATCTTTAAGGCATAAAGCCTAGGCACCGAATCATGTCAAAGGAACCTGATGCATTTCACAACCTAAGTCATATGACTAGGCACTCATAAGGTGGACACACCATACTGTTGGCAAGAGACACTATATGGATTCATGAATGTTGTCATTGATGGCAAACAAGGTTATCCCACACATCCGCAATGCATGATAAGTCCTCACCGAAAGTCAAATTGAAGAAGTGTTGAGGTCTAGTAAGCAAGAATAGAGCAGTCAGTAAGGTCCGACAGACAGGTCCGGATCTCTCAGTAGAAATATCTCAGTGAAGTGCAGATTTGGGGAAGTCAAGAGGAGTATCTTGACTAGTAGATTCCAAGGTTTGAGCCTCTGGTGTGGAAAGGATAAAGAGATATGAATGTTTGAGTATCGGGTTCCCAAGTGACAGTGTGAACAGAGGAAGAACTGACTAGCAGAACATCAGACATTATTCCAGATGTGCTAGTGATGTTGGTAAAAATTATGAAGGCATAAATTATGTTTGGCCGAGATGATTGATAATTTCCACAAGCATATCCTTGATCCACATTACTTGGTAAGCAAGGATTCAGCCGACAGATCAGAGTTTATGGAAAATATTGACTATTCTGGGTACCGACTAGAAAGGTGATGAAATCACTTGTGCGGATATATATACAAGATGGATTTAGTTATGAGGTGTGTTGTGGTTGAAAGTGATGTGCGAATTAAAGTAGTAGAGCCAAATAAAAGCAGAAAGGAAGATCAAGTATGTGAAAGAAGAGCAGCATAAAAGAAGAGGAAAGATGAAGTGCAGCAGATCAGTATACAAATCCTAACCGGAACTGAACTCCAACATATGTTGATGCTCCTTATCAGTTCAAGTATTGTATTACACTCTTTATAAATTGTAGACAGTGTGTCTCTTGTAGGCAGTGTGCCTCTTGTGAGCAGTGTGCTCGGGCAGTGAGCCCTAATTGGCAAGTGCCATTTTGTACTTCCATTCTTCTAACAGAGAACACAATCTTGGGTTAATCACCCTGTGGTTTTCTCCCTTAATAGGGTTTCCACATCAAAAATATTATGTCATGTGTATTTCTATTTCATGGTTATGTTTGCTTGTTTGAATTGATGTTGCACTAATTATTAAGAAAGTTTAGAAAGCAGAAATAATTAAGATAACTGATTCACCCCCCCTCTCAGTTATCAATAATTGGTATCAGAGCCAAGTTCCTCCTAAAACAGAGTCTAACAGCTTGGGGAAGATCTGGGAATCCAAATGGATGCATATGGTTTAAGGGAGCAACTCAAGAATGCCCTTGATGATCTTGAGTAGTCAAACTCTGAAGTCAATGAATTAAAGGAAAAACTCAAATAGGCTGATGATTTCATGAGAGAACTAAAAGACAAATTAAGTCTCTCTATGAAAAAGAGAAAGGAGCTACTTCAGCAACTGGCAAGTCAAGGTGAAGCAAATGATGCAAATGAAGATCTAAAGGAGAAAACCAAGTTATTTGAAAAGTTATCAAAAGAAATCATTATGGTAAGACATGAAATGGAATCAGGAGTTATAAGGTTTACCCCAGAGATTGAAGAGAAAAGAAAAACTGAAGATAATCTAAGACAAACTCTCAAGGAGAAATCAGAAGATTGCCACAAGATGGATAGAATTATTAGGCATCTTGAATCTAATCTTGAAGATGCTAAAGATAATGAAGAAAAACTTGAGGATCAAATTGTCTCTCTCAAAAGGGATCTTCTAATAGCAAATGAATATAAAGAGAAATTCAAGATAAGTTCTTCCCAACTTGAAGTTCTTCTTTAAAGCCAAAAGAGGGTAGATGACAAGTGTGGTTTGGGATATGAGAAAGGAGAAAGCTCCATATCTGGTCAGAAGAATTTTAGATCAAAAAATCCAAGGAACAGGCCTAGAAGTCCTCCGATAAGGTAGCCTAATGCTCAAAGTTATCCATCCTTCAATGGATACTACCACAACTGCAATAACTTTGGTCATAAAGCTAATCAATTGCAGAAGGAGAATAAATCAAACTAATACATCCTTCTCCAGATAGTGCTTCAATTGCAAAAGGTATGGTCAGAAATCTCATGAATGCAGAAATATGCAAATGAACAATTCATTCAATGGTAGATGCTTTGCATGCAATAGAATGGGTCATATGGCTAATCAATGCAGATCAAGAGGATATCAATCAAATATGCAAAGAAATGTTGTTTGCCAAATTTACAATAGATCTAGTCATATAGCAAAATTCTGTAGAAGTAAGAATCAGGATAAAAGAGGTCCGGTATATTATAATCAAAATCAAGATAAGGGAAAACAAAAAGTAAATGTGGATGAAGTTCAAAGTGAGATGAACAAGATTTGGGTGAAGAAAAGTATAGAGGATGTAGGGGATGGATCTGCACCAAACTCTGGTGCTGATATTCCTTCTGAAAATTAAAAAGTGAGCTCTGGCTCAGGGGGAGACACAAAGAAAACCTTGTTCCCCCAGCCAATCAATTGGTGCTGAAACTGGCACAAGGAGAGTTGCGGATTAAAAGGACTCATACAAGAAACATCTAAAAGGGGTATGGTAAAGATTTGAGAGATCCACAAGAAGATTTGAAGAATCTAATCCTTCCAGAATTGTTCCGGTAAAACGGTCTTCTGGTAAAAATAGATTCCCTACAAGTTAGGTCTTGTATGATTCAAACTATGGTGTCTTGATCTGCAAATAAATCAAATGACTAATGAAAGGAAGATAGATCATCACTACTCTCCTAGAATAACTTCGAAATCTATCTCAGTGATCCAGAAAGGTTTTGTCTCTAAATAAAACAAACAAGGCAAACTGGAATGATTTAGGTTGCGCATTTATTGCTGAATGAAAATTAGGGCTTCTCAGAAATAAAAGAGCTCATTCGCTCATCATTTGTACACTCACATGTAAAGAAGAGAGAAAAGGAGCTCTCCAACAACCTCTCCCAAAGATCAAGACGATTCCTCATATAGCTCAATCTGGATTTCATCGTGCGCCCTAAACAGTGTAAAAGGTATTCTTTGTTCTTGATATCTCTCAGTAAGATTCCTTGATGATGGCTACTCTGAATATAGTAAAGATTTCTGATAGACCTCGCCCCATATTTAAGAAGCACCCATACAAATCATTGGAGGTAGATCCCCTAGGAGCCTTCTCTAGTGTTCCGCATAGTGTTTTGCACACAGAAGATATTAGGGTTTACATACACGCAAATGTTGAAGAGTTTGGGGAATTCAAACTAAGAGATATCTATCACAAACAATTGATAGACGATGCTTTTGAGCTTAAACTAGAATATAAGGGCATCTAGGAGAAACATTTTGATCAGTTCATTCATTTCCCCTACTTTGAAGAAGATGAATGGGTCTGGTATGTGTTGAGTAGGGTACATGACAACTTTCTATGGCTTAATAGACCTTGCAAAATCACCAAGGAAGCAATTAGGGTAGTAACTGGTTTACACTCCTCTAGAGGAATTCGTGTCCTCAAATCTGTTAAAAACAACATTGTAACTAAGGCCACCGGATAAAAATTTGATAAAAGGGCAATGACCATTGAAGATATTACTGACCTGGATATCAAGTTTGCATCTATGATAATAGGATACAAGATATATCACTCCAGTAGGAAGAATTTAGTATCCAGAACTGTAGTATATAGTACTTATGAGATGGTGAGAAAGAATGCAGAATATGATCTCTGTGAACTTCTTTTGAACCAATTAATGGAAAACATATAGAAGATCAAAAAGGATAAGAAGAACTCCTTTAAATATGGTGGACTAATATTATGCCTATTTTTCTACTTCATGAATGAGCTACCCAGATCAAATGGATGGGTATGGCAAAATGACAAACTAGTAGCAATTCAAATTAGAGACTATTTGCATGGGCTTGGGGATGCTAAAGCAAGAAATACAACCCTGTGGGGATATTTCAAGAATTTTCAGAACATGATGCAAGCAAGAGAAAGGATTTCCCTAGTCTCTTGTTGATAAATACAAAGACACAGTATGTTTTATGGTAGAGACTGATTAGTGCCTAATGGAGGCAGTAGAACTAAGAACTATATGGATCATGCCCATAGGGTATGAAGTTGATGAACAAATTGTGGAGCTGCATGTTCAACACATGCTAAGTCAGCCAAAGGATCCAAAGGCAGAAAGGTTTGGAACCTTTGAGGAGCTGAGTGTAAAGATTCATGTGGAACTCAGACAACCAGAGATCAAGAGGAAGGTGAGAAAAGAAGTAGAAAATGTTGCCAAAGGCCTTGGCATCTCACAGGAGGCACTTGATGCCCACAGGAAAAAGATGGAAAGGGCTGAGGAAGAGAAGAAGAAGGTAGAAAAGAAAAATGAGGAAAGTGCTTTGGCAAAACCTTCCACCTGGACCAGATCATCAAAGAGATCTGCACCTACCACTGCCAAAGGCTCAAGGACATCAGAACCGGAAGCACAATCATCTGGCAAAGGAGAGAAAATAACAAAGACAAAAGCTACAAGAGCCTATGCCAGTCAAAGGGATAAAAAGGAAACTAAATCTGATGAAGAAATTAGGAAAATGAAGAAAAAGAAGAAAACATCCAGCCAACCCTCTACCGGACAGAAGGAAGAAGAAAAGACAGAGGAATATGTTGAAAAACCCACTCTTCACATTGATGACATAATCAAATCAATCATAGTGGACAGAAATCTTTAGCCAATGGTTGAGTTCTATGATGATTATGGTGAAGTAGATCAGAAGATATTGCAAGATGCCACAGTCAAGTACCTAAATATCTACAACAAAGCATTCATTAAAATTATATCTCTGATCCCCAAAAGCTTGGAGGAGGAACTAGAAATAAGAAAGAACAGTGCCCAAGCCAAAGACTTAGAAACCTAGGAACAGTTAGCAATTCAACTATATCCTTCAATCGACCCCAAAACAATGAATATGGTATTCAAAGATTGTAAGGATGGGTTCAGAAGCAAAGCAAGGATGAATCAACTTATGCTTGGTGAGACTGACAAGGTAGCCAAGGACACAGAAGAGATCCTCTGGAATGCCTTCAAAAGATTTAATCTTCCTATTATAGAGGACTTGGGTTCTAACCCCTCGGCCACAAGTGTTGCAGAAGAGTCTACTGAGAAAATAATAGAAGAGGTAATGAATACTAGTGCAGAAACAGGTAAGGACTTGGAATCCTCTGCTCCAGAAGAGGTGGCCCATGAACAGACCAACATCACTCCTTCGGGTTCCCCTGCTGACTCCGGATCCAAAGGAGAAGAAAAAATAAAGGAGAAAGAAGCAGAGGTGAAGGGAAAAGAAGATATCAGTACAAAGGTTGTGGAAGGGGAGAAAGCTCCAAAAGACAGTTCTGTGATTGCAGAAGAAAAGAAAAATCTGTCTCTAGCAAGAGACACTACAGAATCAGTCAAGGACTTTTTGACAAAAGCAACTATGGAGATTGATGAACCAGAACTATTAAAAGGGCCATTAAATTTTGACTCTCTATCTCTAGTGCAAACAATGAAAATAGCTTCATTTGCAAATGCAAAGGTCAAAGAGAAACTATTGAAATCTCACATGGAAGACTGTGAGCTTATAGAGGCAGCATCTAGAATGTTGGAAAAGATCATGCCATCTTTTCAAAAGGATCCCATAGCCTCTTCCTCCGATAATCTCAAAACTCTAGTCAACAGTGTTAGCACACATTTTGATTCTCTAGAGAAGTCAGCTGAAGAAAAGGTTCGGAAGGAGTTTTTGGATAAGAGATTCTCTGAAGTACAGGGTCTGATAACAAATGATAGGAAAGTTATGGATATTGGGATAAAGAGCTTGGAAAATGCTCTTAAAGATGGCAGAAATATGTACAAATTTTGCTTATCTTGGCCCTCAGTGACCAAAGATATTGAGAGGAAAGTAAAAGAACAAGAGGATAAACTATTAAGTTTGTCTCAAAGTTTTGATCCTCTCTCATCCTCCATAGTAAATCAAGTGTGTTAGACTATTGCAATCACAAATGCAATAAAGAATTTTGAGAAGGAAAGGAAGAACATAATTAGCCGGATGGGTGAACTTAGAAGGATCATTATCCCTAAGTTAGAGGCCATGCATGAGGCCATAAGTGAAGCTCAAATCACAGCCCAGACCAATGATCCAATAGATCTAAAAAGGGCAGATGCGTTTGCATTCCTATTGAGCGGTCATATTTCAATTTTGGATAGAATGAAGCAAAGTTGGGCTACAAAATTTATTCAATTAAAGACAACTTTTGCAGACATACTTCGGTATATGTAAGTATGCCATATGTATATACTTATGCGGCTAAGTATAGTTGAATTTTTGAAAGTTTTGATATGCATACCCTACCCTTTGATGTCAAAGGGGGAGTGAAGAGCAGTGAAAAATGAGGAATCCAACTAAGGGGGAGCTCTAGAAAATCTATATAAAAATAGAGCATCAGCCAAGGGGGAGCATAGTGTAAACACTTAGTCATTTTTCACTAAGTGTTGCCATCAATGCCAAAGGGGGAGATTGTTGGCAAGAGACACTATATGGATTTATGAATGTTGTCATTGATGGCAACAAAGGTTATCCAACACATCCGCAATGCATGATAAGTCCTCACCGGAAGTCAGATTGAAGAAGTGTTGAGGTTCGATAAGCAAGAACAGAGCAGTCAATAAGGTCCGACAGACAAGTGTGAATCTCTCAGTAGAAGTATCTCAATGAAGTACAGATTTGGGGAAGTCAAGAGGAGTATCTTGACTAATAGATTCCAAGGTTTGAGCCTCCGGTGTGGAAAGGATAAAGAGATATGAATGTTTGAGTATCGAGTTCCCAAGTGACAGTGTGAACAGAGGAAGAACTGACTGGCAGAACATCAGACATTATTTTGAATGTGTTATTGATGTTGGTAAAGGTTATGAAGGCATAAATTATGTTTGGCCGACATGATTGATGATTTCCACAAGTATATCCTTGATCCGTATTACTTGGTAAGCAAGGATTCAACCGACAGAACAGAGTTTATGGAAAATATTTACTATTCCGGGTACCGACTAGAAAGGTGATGAAATCACTTGTGCGGATATATATACAAGATGGATTTAGTTATGAGGTGTGTTGTGGCTGAAAGTGATGTGTGAACAAAAGTAGTAGAGATGAATAAAAGCAGAAAGGAAGACCAAGTATGTGAAAGAAGAGCAGCATAAAAGAAGAGGAAAGATGAAGTGTAGCAGATCAGTATACAGAGCCTAACCGGAACTGAACTCTAGCATATGTTGATGCTCCTTATTAGTTCAAGTATTGTTTTACACTCTTTATAAATTGTAGACAGTGTGTCTCTTGTAGGCAGTGTGCCTCTTGTGAGCAGTGTGCTCGAGCAGTGAGCCCTAATTGGCAAGTGCCATTTTGTACTTCCATTCTTCTAACAGAGAATACAATCTTGGGTTAATCACCCCATGGTTTTCTCCCTTAATAGGGTTTCTATGTCAAAAATATTGTGTCATGTGCATTTCTATTTCATGGTTATGTTTTCTTGTTTGAATTGATGTTGTACTAATTATTAAGAAAGTTTAGAAAGCAGAAATAATTAAGATAACTGATTCACCCCCCTCTTAGTTATCAACACATACCCCATGGGCATTAGTTGAAACTTGATAAATGTAATTCAATGTGATAAAAATCACATTCAATCTTTAGGCCAAAATATAAACCCTAATCACAAAACCACTATGCCCTAGCATCACGGGCTCACTTCACACCTTGCTGCTTTGAGAAACAGCTCTCTGCATTTGGGAACATCATGAGGGTTTGAAATTGAAATCCCATGATTTCTTCTCCTATTTTGAGCATGTTCTTTTGAAGATTTCTCTACAAGAAACAAAGGGTAAGATGTTTTTGAGCATTTTTCCTCATTTTAGGACCATCTTCTAGTTTCTCAGCTGCGACTCTCAAGTTGCTGATGCATTTTTTGTGATCTTTTCTCTATATCTTGTGTTGATATACATTTTATTGCCTCATTTTCACTCAGGCCACCATGGAGAATCAGTGAGGATTGTTTGAGACATCATGAGGGCAATAAAAACCCACGGTCCTGTTTGTATCTTTTGATTACTGTGTTGTTTTCTTCATTTCTCATATGAGCTTGGGAGACCATGAATGCATCGTTTTTCATTTGTTAGAAGCAAAACACTCTATTTTAACATGGTCGTGGCCCTAATGGATGATCCTTCACCATTTATGGACATTGAACATACCCCTTTGGGTTCAAAGATCTCCATTACACCATTTAGTATGAGTATATCCGTGTACAAACCTGTAACTATACCTTCATAACATTGGTCTTGGTCACTCACATGGATGCACTTAGCATGCTTTGTTTAATCAACCATATCTTTACTGTACATTCAGAGGTGACAATAACTATATATACTTCTCAATATTCTTATCTTTTCCTAAGACCCTTATGGATTTGAACTCATAACCTCTTCTAGACCTGCATATTGGGTCGCGCGCTCTATGGAATCTCTCAGTTTCCTTCATTTATTTATTTCACTCGACCATTTGTATCTCTTTTACTCTATTTCCATTTTATGTCAACATGCCCTAGCAGGTTCGAACCATATACCTCCTCTGTATCTAATATTCTTTTCATATATAATGATAACATTTCTTTTTGAAAAAACAACTACTTGGTAGCTGCACAAACTGGGTTTCCTCTACATATTTGATATGAGTTTTGACCTTTGTAAAGATAGTTGCTTATGATGTGACAAAAATATTCTATCCTTAGCAGTTTTATGGTGGCGACAAGATATTATTGTTGTTAACATTTGTATTTATGAGATAAGACATCTCACACTAATGTTCTATTGGAACTCTGTCATGACAATATGCATATTGTTCCTCCTTCTCTTGGATATCAATTGTATACTTCTTTGTGACTACACTTTACATTTGTAATTCTACACTTTGAAAATGAAATAGAAAGGCTGAGATGTATGTTGTTAGTATCTCCTGTAGCTATCTATCTTCATGAGGCATTGTAAAATGTTAAGAGATGCATCATATCTTCTCACATAATCTGTAGATTGATGAACATGATATTGAAGGTATCAGTAAAAATACATCTTTTGATATATATGCATGTTGCATACTCTATATATAGCTTCTTGTTCATAGTTGTAGTTGTCCATCTGTACTCATCAGTTTGCTCAAAATTGATATTCATATTGTTGAAACAACATGATTCATGAGATGAATGTTACTTATTTTGGCACAAAATGACTCTTCATTTATATTGTTCTTTCACTCTGTATTATAGAAGCATATCAACATAAATGTTCTTCTTGAGTTTCTATAGATGAATATGAACATTGAGTTTTCCATTTTTGCCATGATGAAAAAATATAAGATATAGTTGTAATCTTGTACATGCTCAATTTGATTGAATATGCATTTTATTTCACTTTGCAACTGTACTTTCATAGCTGCCTTGGTTGTTCCATGTATGCATCTATGATGTTTATGATAAACAGAAATAAACATACATTTACTTCTTGTACCAAAGTGTATTTTAATACTCACATAGTCATACCTCCATGATGCATCACTTGATGGATATGAAACTTTACTCCTTTAGCATACACTTGATGTGGCTATACTCTGTAACATATGACTTATGATTTGTAATCCATTTCATTGTAACACATTGAATGCTCTTACAAACAGATAGAATGTATGATGGGAGGCTCTATTTGCACTCTTCAGTTTGTTCAATCATGCAAAAAATGATACCTATTTATGATGATATGCTATGACTAAAACACTCATACATCATTGAATGGTGTTTGTTCATTTGCAACTGTACCTTTATAGCTATCTTTATTTGTATTATTTCTTCATATACAAAACTACATGATGAGATTAGATTACTGCTCTTTGAGTGTCTTAGACAATTTCATTGCACATACATGGTTGTCCTTCCATCTTTTGAACTGATGATAAGAGATGGGGCAATGATTTTGGAATTCAAGTACTCACTTGATGATACACTCTTTCAGCTGAATATGAATATACATCCCAATCCATTTCCCTTGAGATTCGGGGGCAACATTCTGGGCTCAACCCTTGTGGGAGCCCACTTTACACCACATGTTGATATGTCTTCAAAACAACAACATGACTTTACCTATAAATGCACATGAAACAAAGATGTTAGATAAAATCAGTGAAGTACGATGATTGTTTCTTTCCCATCTCTCTTGTATGTGAATGATCTGATGTCAGATATAGTACACCATAGGCAATTCATTATGTTTCTGTTGATAGTCACAAAAGAAACCACATTCAGAGCTCTAACATAACTTTTTCCAATCCTGTAGGTACTCTTAGAGATCAGGAGTGAAGAGGGCTAGCTGCAATAAAGATTAGACCAAGACCCTGAAACAAGAAATGATGGATATGTTCTCCCTTTCCTATCTTCAGTTGCATAGTGTATTCTCTATGTCTATACTATTCCAGCTATTCCCATAGCTTGTGTGGGTCATTTGATCTATCATGTTTTCATTCAATGCAATGTTTAGTTTTTTAATAGCTCTCATTTATAAAATGAAAAATCATTGTAGTGAAATGAAATAACTTATCTGTTAAGCAATCTTTTACAAATGAATGATGATCTAAAAATTCTTTTCCTCTATTGAACAACTAAACTGCAACATAACCAAATATCTCAAACACTCCAACTATGCAAAATGAGATAACAGGCAAATGTTAAAAAAAATTCTCATCTAAAACAAACTGAATGTACTCCACCTCTACCAATTTGGGCTATAGAGAAAATTGGTAACAACAATATACAGAAATAGTGCTAAAAAGTTAACAATAGCTATTTCTGCATGTCAACAGAGAATGATGCCATAGAAAAGAATAATAGAACTAATGCTAAATACGGTGCTAAAATTAGATGAAAAGGCGCTAAAGAGCAAGAAAATGGCACTAAAGAGATTTTTACCTTAGTTTACCTTGTGGATTGAACAGTATAGCACCGAACTTGGTGTGTATGGCGCCAAAATGATGTAGAGTCTCAAAAAGGATTGCAAAAAAGGTTCTTAGTGGCAAATTTTAACTCAAAGGGATCTAAAGAATCTTCTTATCCTATTTTTAAACACCCCACATTAGATTGAAATAGCCAAAAGTGTTAGTGAAAAGCAAATGAGTGAGGGTTAAACAAAAGACATATTTTAAGCATTTCTAAAGAAGTTTTACCATTATCTCCCTTGTCCCTACGTTTTTCCTGTCAAAACAAAGAGCTCACTAACCTAAAAGCTTACAAAAATGTCAAAAAAGCATTGAAAACTAAACTTCAAGCTTAAATGTTAGAGGTGTTGTCATTCAAAAAATGCACCAAAATAGTTGGAGATAGTGCCATGGGACCGGAAAATGGTGCCACTCTAGGACCAAATGGTGCCAAGTAGAGAGTTTTTGGCACTAAAACCTGCAAAGACACATTTTTCTTCACAAAAACACAAACAAGATTAGTGTCTTGGGGCCATGGGGTCCCACCGGGCATGCCAAATGAAGACAAGGAAAGCTAGATGGTGTTAAAAACTCAAATAAAACACATAAACAACTTAAATGTATACCTTGAACTCCTCCTCCACCTTGTTAAGGTGGAGAACCTAGCACCCAAAGACTCTTTCTTTACCTATGGTTTTCCAATATTAAATGCTCTCTAAACTCAAATGTAAAGCACAAAAAACCTAGCTCAAGATGATGGAGATGATAGAAATTTTAGCATGATAGCTTTATTCAAATTGTGGATGCTCAAATGGCTTGGATTAGGGTGTATTTATAGGCATTTTGGAAGGAGATTTGATCCAAGGGTTGAGATTCAATAGTAATATCAATGGATGAGGATGAATGTGAGGTGGAGGGTTTAGATTTGATCATTAAAAATGGAGGGATAAGAATAAAGATGAATTTTAAATTCACCTTGGGAAGTGGTGTGGATTAAATGAGGTTAGATTAGATGGATTAGATATGAATTTTAAATTCACATGGGGAAGAGGTGACGATTAACAATGAATTTTTAATTCATTTGGGGAAGAGCTCCATTTAATGAAGGTAGGTGTTGTAAGAGGTTATTAATGAGGTTTATGACAAATGTATATAAAAAATTGTTTTATGTGGAATAAAGATCAATTTTTTGTTTGGGAAATGTGGGGAGTGTTAAACAGGATTTGACCAAACTAATCAAGGTGATAAGTTCAATTAATGTGGATGTAGTAAATTAGGGAATGGGTTAATTAGGAGTTAAGATTAATTAAATAAGGGTTTATTTATTTAATCTTAGGTCTAGGGGATAGGTAGGTTAGACTAGCTAATTAAATAATAAATATTTAATCAACTAGGATAGAGGTAGGATAATTAGTAGGATAAATTAACTAGATAAACATAATTTACCTAATTAATTGGGTTTAGGGAAATGGTAAAATTAACCAAATAAATATTTGCATATTTATTTAATTAATCGGGCTAATGTTAGTAAATGTGACCATTTAATTAATTAAATTAATTCAATTTAAAATGATGAATAATCAGGTGTTGGAGGGGATAATTAATTAAATAAAAAATTAATTAATTAATTAGATGATGCCGAAAAGATGGTTAGTTAGTGAAGACATTTTTAGGTGTCTACACAACTATATCCATGCCATTGGTATCTATTGTTTATCTATCTAAAGTGATACCTATGAATTATATATTCTTATAGTCAATGCCGTTGTTTTAAGAATATGTGTAGGGTTGTTTTATGTAATTGGTGGAACATAAATGATATTAAATAATCACCCACACTGGATATTTAAGTAGTTTAGGTTTCATAAGAAAAATTATATTTTCTATAGTAACAAACAAGTGTGTTGTTAACAAACCCAACCTCATAACTTGGATTTCACGTCAATATTTGTTGTTTCCTAAAGCAAAGTAGTGCTTCATAGTCCAAATTATTTCAACAAACATAATGTGATCCTATTGGGCTAGTATATGTGGTCAAAATAGCCCTAAATGGGGTTGGAAATGACTTTAACATTCACTTTTTGTGATGTATGCTGGAATTATTTGTAGCATGCAAATTCATAGGTGTGCCATATATTGCATGGACACTAAGACTCAATGAGATTTTTGGTTTTTTGCATGAGGATGTACCAATATTCATCTTATATTCGAAGTACATATCTATGGAACAAGATTGCAATGCTAGATTTTCTAAGATTGTCTTAGTCTAGGAGATAAAACATTTGTAAGGTAACAATTGTCTTGAAAGTAATCCACAATCATATCCCATGATTTCTACTTAGATACATTTCAAGTATGGAAAAATTATATTATGATTGAATATTGTGGTACTGTTGTAAATTAGGATTGCACCCTAGCCAAGTTAAACTTAACTATCTTGCTGAAACATGGAAACACTCTTAGGTTGTGGGTGACCTATGGCGAGAATGAATCTCTAGATTGGGTTGGTTCCCCTGGCAAATCACCTAAAATACAAAACTTTCTAAGGAAAAGGGTTTAGAAAGATGACTAAAAATGAAAATCCTAAACTCTAATAGGTGATACACCAGCACATTAATTATTTTAATGCCTTCACTCAGAATCTCATCTAAAGCATATAACTCAATAGTGATTTGCATGAAGGCTCATAATGAACACGACATGCAACTTGAATTATATGAAATTTTTGCATACAGATTCACAGTAATGAAACATAACAAAAGACCTAATTTTATGATCACCATGAAATATCAAACCAATACTATAAATATGAGACAAAATGTGAAATAGGAATATTCTGCTGCTTTATTAAAGCTGAAAGGAGTATGTAAAAATGAAGGGTCTAGGTATAAATCAAGGCTTATAGAACTTTCAGCAGTGTGCAAGAAAAATAGAAGCAAATCTGAGCTGCCCAAAACTGAGTCCTTTTCCCCTATATATAGCTAAGAGCACTTTCTAAAAACATAGCCAACTGTCTATCCAAGAAAAGGAAACCTAAGTCCTATTTTCAAGCCAATGGGAAAAGCCACAAAAATAGTACCTAGAACTAATCCAAAATGAGTAATACTAGGTGGAAACTTTCCCTCCCAAGTGGGCCCACCTAAAAAGACTCAAAAATTAGGCTCTAACTGATTGGAAACTGAAATAGAAACTTTAGTTTGGCTTTTTTTTTCCAATTTCACCCAAAAAGACTTTAACTCAAAATAGGAAAGTTTATCCATACTTGCTCTTATATAACTGCATTTTAATAACAATTATTAAAGCAATTTCTAAGAACATTGCTTTTAATAATGTTTTACAGTGCTTGTAGTTTTTAACTCTGATTTTTCACAAAGGAGGGAAAAAAGATTTGATTTGTTTGACTTTGCAAAAATATACAAGGCCTACATTTTGATTTTCTAGCCTAAGTTTTTCCTCCAAAGATTGGAAAATAAACCTAAGGCATAAGCCTAGGTATCACATATGCAAAGGTAAAAATAATATTGTGAAGGTATTGGTGAAGGCATAAAAAAATAAATCAATGTGACAAAAATATCAGGTTGAATTAGGGGAGAAAAAACCCTAAAGCAAAACCATCGAGCCCTATCTCATTTTGCATCTTTTGCACATTGACTTTTGAGAACTCAACTCTACACACCGCTGCCACCATTGCTAGTGTTTGAGCTTGGAAACTTCGATTGGTTGCCGCTTCTGATGGATTTCCATGAAGATTTACACATGAAATCATATGGTGAGTCATTCTCAGTCACAATTATGATAATGTTGTCTATTTTTGTAGCATTCTTGAGTTTTCATGGCCGCAGTCATGACTACTTTCTAATGCATTTCATTTTTTTATCTTCTGTTGATATCTCCTCTATATTTGAGGCCACAATTGGTTATATTTCTGAAGCTTGATAGTAAGGCTTCGAATGTATCTTTCCATGGCAAATAGTGGGTAAGATTTTCACATTTCTAACTTTGTATTCTCTTTCATTTTTGGTAATATAATGCTCGATTCGAGCTCTTGAAATTGCAAAAAGGAGGAACCTTTCATTTTTTCCATGTATGGGTCGCGGCTTCAATAGACATTTCTGAGTTTTCTTTGTGCTTGGGCAACATTACAGGCTATGGCTTTATCGATTCTGGTTATTTACATTTTGGAGCACATCCTCTTTTACGTATTCTAGGTCGTGCTAAACTATGGATGTTTGGTTTCTTCCTTTCTCTGATGGCAAAGTGTAGTATGTATCCTCCTTTAACAAAAGTTATAGAAGATACTTACCCTGCATGTTCTATAATAATGAGACACCCCATTTTCTGCTCCTCCTCTTCTCTTCTCAAACTATGAAGAGCTCTATCTTCTATGATAAAACTTCTCCACTATGTTTCTCACTATATTTTAGTTTGTCTCAAACCTCTATATGTTGATTTCCATTGGCCAGCTATAACAAACTCATAATGTTTGCAACTTTCACCTTGACTATAGACTAGTCTTTCTGCCTTATGACTACCTCTAGGTCCATAGCATTATAATTCTCTCATTTATGAATGTCCTTTGCAAATCCACATTATAACCATGATTTCCATCCACTAGGAAAATATTATGAGACAACAAATAAATGATATAAAAAAACATGATGCAAAAATAGTGACAACATAAACATGTTGGAATTAGTCTAGACAAATGAGAGGGGGGGTGAATCAGTTGTCCCACAATTAACCTTTTTCTTCTTTTAAAATTCTTTATCAACTTTCAATTAGATTAGTGATGTAAACATTTAAGCATGAATTAGCAACAAATGATCAGAAGCAAATTGAACACACATAACACCATAATTTTTACGTGGAAACCCAGTTAAGGGAAAACCATGATGGGGGTTAACCCACAAGATTTGTACCCCGTTAAAAGTACTTAAAAGAAATGAAAAGGCACTTTCCTTAGGGTTCACTGCCTACAAGAATTTATGTTTAATATAGGAAGAATGAACTATGAAATAGCATCTTCTTTATGCCCGGTTCAGTTCCTTTGACACCTCACAACACTTCTGCTCTACCCCAAACACTTCTTCACCATCTCTTCATACCTTGCTGTTCTTGTTCCTCTGCTTCTCCTCTTCTCTATTCTGTCTCTGTTCCTTTCTTAGGATTTTATCATTTTCACACAAGGACAACTTTCTAGAATTCATTCGCAAGTATTTATATGCTTCATCAACTTTGGAATGAACATCAAGGTTGGCACTACAACCATGCAAATCACTATGCTATTAGCCAAACATAACTGAGACTTGAATCTTCTTCCAACTACATGCCACAATCCAAAGAATTGCTCTTAGATCATCCGCAACACGCTTGAAACATTCAGTCAGCCAAAACTAGGAAGAACAACAATGCTAAGAAGAAAATTTTTACCAACGAGCTCAAACTTCAATGCATACCTCCAACATAGTAGTCACATGATCTAGAAACCTCCACAAGTACATTGAATTCAACAAAAACATCAACACTCCTCCCAATCACTAGAATCACTTGCATCTTCATCTGGAACCTCAAGAACACTATCTGCCATGACTGTCACACTAGAAAGATTGCTTGCGGACCTACAAACTATGAACCACACGAGTTGATGATACACACTAACTTCCCAAACAAGCCTCTAGATCTGCAGATCATAATATTTCAATGCGGAGTAATCTGGACCAATTTATTGTCACTTTGTCTCTTCTGAACAACTGCCAAAACTTGGTTCTACTCAGATGGCCATAGCTTCTTCAAATCTTCATGCGGACCTCTCAAATCTTAAGTGAAGCTACTTTAGACAATCCTCTATACATTCATATGGTCCAAATACATTTATCTTCATTAATTTTCTCAATATCATAAACATTCCAGTCTTCTAAAGGGTAAGTGCAATAAGTTGGGTCCACATAGAGGGGAAGTCGCGAGTGAAAAAAAAATCCCGATAGAAATAGGTACCTATTTTAAAAGAAATGGGTACCTATTTAGGAACGGGTGCCCGAGCCTAAACTGGTACCCTCTTAGGAATGGGTACCTGTTTAGGAACAGGTGCCCGATCCTAAATGGGTAGTTGGGTCCACATAGAGGGGAAGTCGTGGGCAAAAAAAAATTCCCGACAGAAATGGGTACCCATTTTAAAAGAAATGGGTACCCATTTAGGAATGGGTGCCTAAGCCTAAACAGGTACCCGCTTAGGAATGGGTACCCATTTCTATATAGATATTTAAATTTGAAAAAAACCATGCACGTTTTTTTCCCACACAAAAGGAACATGTACCCGTTTATAATGCGTACCCATTTTAGAATGACTACCCATTCCTAGAAACTTAGGCTCAGGAAAGGCATGGTAAGCCAACCCCTTGCCTTGGACCTGCAGGTTTTTTTCTAAGTACAGAACAAGAGAAAAGACTGAGTTTACCTATATGGCTGACGACATTTTTTTCTGAATTTTTTTACAAAATTAAAACCCATTACAGATGACAGTGTCTAGTTTTCAAATATGTAATTTTTTTTTATCAGACTTTTTTTTCTATTTATTATTTAATTTATGAGCAAACTGGTCCAAAAACTTGAAATGACAAGTGTTTGTATTTTTTTAGTAACTTTTTATTTTTAAAGTTTTTTTAAAAAAAAAATATTTCTCATCAATCTACACATCATTCATTACACAATGAAAAAAAAATCATTTTATGATTAGTTTTACTCAAATTATGTTGGCTATACACGAGAGTTTTTGAAAACAACAATTAGGACCAATAAAAAATTAATAAAAAAAATATTTGGAAAAAAATTATAAAAATATCCTCATCAAACTTCACAGTACTACACATCTTTCCCCAAAAGGATTTAGAAAAATACTTTTATTTAGGTCAAATTATGTTGGTCGTACACGTGCATGGTATGGTTAAAAAAAGTGACTTTTAAATAGTGGTTTATATAAATTCCTATTGAAAATCAATTTGTATCATCTAGGTATTAAAATAAATTACATATTTGGAAACTAGACTCTGAGTACTACATTTCATATTCCTAACATTTTTTAAGATTCAATCTTTAAGTGCCTCAAATGTTTAGGTCAAATGTGACAAATTCTGAAAATCAGGGAAAACACTTCCACTTTTTGGCCAAAAAGTGGACCCAACTTCTTGCACTGACCTTAAACAAGAAATAAAATAGAATACAGTTGACACTAATGGCAAAAAGGATATGCTGACATCAATGACAACATTGATTAAACATATATTTACAACAATCTCCCCCTTTGTCATTGATGGCAACATATGATGTGAAAAACTAATTCAACCATCAAGAAAAGAACTTCTCCCCCTTTCTCTTATCACTTCTGCAACTACTTTCTTCATTGCTCCCCCTTTCATTAGTAACTAGTTTTTCATATGACTTCTCTCCCCCTTTGACATCAATGGCAAAGGGCACATATTTGCAATCTTTTCTCCCCCTTTTTGTTTTAGACTGATCTCCAGAATTTGCATACTAACTACTCCTCCTGAGTAGTATCTCCTTAACACCAATCCGGATCACAAGATATGACTGTGAATTCTACTAGATTGATGCACCTTAGTGCATCTTAGTTCTGAGCAGGGGGGTAATAACCCCTAATTTCTCTTTGAGATACTCAAAAGTATCCTTAGGTAGAGGCTTGGCAAATATCTCAACAATCTGATCCTTTGAAGAAACAAATTCCATTTTGGCTTCATTCTCACTTACTTTTTCTCTCAAGAAATGAAACTTGATGGATATGTGTTTTGTCTTTGAATGCAACACTAGATTCATGGAGATGTTTATTGCACTTGAATTATCACAGAAGATTATAACAGGCTCCTCAAATACCACTCTGATATCCTTCAACATTTACTTCATCCATAAAACTTGAGTGCAATTATTTGTTGCTACTATGTACTCTTACCTCTGCAGTAGACAGAGATATTGCCTCTTACTTTTTACTCAACCAAGAAACCAATCTTCTTCCTAGGAAGAATGCACCACCACTAGTACTTTTCCTGTCACCCACATCTCCTGCCCAATTAGCATTAGTATATGCATGAAGAGTGAAGTCATTGTCCTTTGGATACCAAAACCAATAGTCAAGTGTCCCTTTAAGATATCTAAAAATTCTCTTGACTGCTACTACATGGGATTCTCTAGGACTAGCTTGAAATCTAGCAACAAGTCCAACTACATTCATGATATTAGGTCTGGTCTGAGTTAGATAGAGTAGTCCCCTAATCATTGATCTATACCTTTTCTGATCTGCCTTAGGTGAATTTTCATCTTTACTCAACTTGCATCTAGTTACCATAGGAGTACTTATTGGTTTTGAGTCCTCCATTCCAAACTTTTTCAATAATTCTCTCACATATTTAGATTGAGATATGAAGATACCTTTATCTAACTGAGTGATTTGTAGACCTATGAAGAAATTCATCTCACCAAACATGGACATTCTGAATTCACTTTGTATCTAATCAACAAATTTCTTACACATGCTTCCATTTCCACCAAAAATAATATCATCAACAAATCCCTAAATAATTAATATCTGCTCATGATCAATCTTGAAATAAAGATTACTGTCAGCAATGCCTTTGCTAAATCCTATCTTTAGCAGATACTTATCCAATCTTGCATACCAGGCTCTTGGGGCTTGTTTAAGTCCATACAAAGATTTTATCAATCTACAGACCATATCTTCTTGATCAGACAACTAGAATCCTTCTGGTTGCTCAATGTAGACTTCTTCTTGCTCTCCATTTAGGAATGTTGACTTGACATCCATCTGGTATACCTTGAAATCTTTGAAAGTAGCAAATGCAAGAAATAATATAACTACTTCTATTCTTTCTACTGGAGAAAAAGTTTCTTCAAAATCAATTGCTTCCACTTGAGAATATCCTTTGAATGCCAACTTTGCTTTGTTTCTTATAACTTCACCATCTTCATTTAGTTTATTCTGGAAGACCCATTTAGTTCCAATCACATTTTTGTCCTCTGGTCTAGAAACAAGATCCCAAGTGTGATTCTTTTCAGTTTCCATTAATTCTTCTTCCATTGCTTTTATCCAGTTTTCATCATTGCACGATTCACTTACTGATTTTGTTTCAATCTTTGAAATCAAACAAATCTCTTCTTGATCTTCAACAATTCTTCTCCTAGTTTGAGCACCTTTATTTCTCTCCTATGATCTGATCTTTAGGATGATTCATCCTTACATACCTGGGAGTTTTGGGATTTGCTTGAACTTCTATTTCTTGAACTGTTCCTCAACTTCTACATTATCCTCTTGAATCATTAGATTTTTCAGATCAATCTAGATCTGAGTCTGGGTTTGAACTTGCCTTCCTTGACTTTGACTTTCACCTTGATCATCTGATTCATATCCACAAGACCTGGAATGTCCTTCTTTGCTCTCATAAACTCTAACATTTGCACTTTCAACAATCTTTTGTTAAAGCACCGGTATGCCTTGCTTTGAGTAGAGTAACCCAAAAATATCCCTTCATCACTTCTTGCTTCAAACTTGACTATATCCTCATCTCTTTTGATATAGCACCTACTACCAAAAACTCTGAAATACTTCACAGGAGCAGGATGACCAAACCATAGTTCATAAGGGGTCTTACCAGAATTGCCTTTGATCTGCACTCGGTTGAGAGTGTAGACAACAGTACCCACAGCTTCTCTCTAATAGACTTGTGGAACATTTGCTTCCATAATCATGGTCCTGGAAGCTTCTTGAGTGGTCTAGTTCTTTCTTTCCAGAACTCCATTTTGTTGAGGAGTCCTAGGAGTAGATAACTATCTTTTTATTCCTTGCTTGTCACAGAATGTATCAAACTCACCAGAGATAAACTCTCTACCTCTGTCGGATCTCAAAGACTTTATCTTCACACCAATCTCATTCTCCACCATGACCTTGAACACTTTGAATTTTTCCAGAGCTTCTGATTTTTCTTTCAAGAAGGTTACCCACATCATCCAAGAGTAATCATCAATCAGCAACATAAAATATCTATCTCCTTGCACACTCCTAATTCTAGTAGGACCACAAAGATCAGTATGCACGAGTTTCAGTAGTCCACTTGAAAATTATTCTTTACTCTTGAATGAAATTTTGTTCTATTTACCCAATTGACATTCTCTACACATGCTATCAAGTTTCATAAGTTTTGGAAGATCTCTCACAGCCTGAGTAGAACTTATCTTGACAATGTTATCAAAATTCAAATGACATATTCTTCTATGCCATAACCAACTCTGATCAATCTAAAAAATCAGGCAACTCTTACCAGAACTACTTAAATGAAAGATGTTACCTCTAGTCTGAGTACTAGATGCAATTTAGTTCTAGAGCTTTCCAATATTCTATATTTTCCATCCTTGAATCTAAGATCATAACCCTTGTCAACTAACTATCCAACATTGAGAAGATTATGCTTCAATCCTTCCATAGAGAGAACATCATTAGTGTTATTCTTACCATCAAAATAGATGGATCCTCTTCCATGGATTCTACCAACTGAGTTGTCTCCAAATTTCACAATTCCACCTTCATATTTTTCAAAGCTTACAAACTTACTTTTATCACTAGTCATATGATGAGAGAATCCACTATCAATCACCCATTCATCCTTTTCAACAACTTGAGTAGCCAAGGCACTTTCCAGATTTGCATAGCTAGCAGATTCAGTAGACACTAGATCTTCTTCTTTGATAGCAATGAACACCCAATCACCTTCAGTGGAACCTCCATGATCAGATTCATCATTTGTGACTCCTTCAGCTTCTTGGACATAGTAACACTTCTTCTGACCTTTATATCTATTAGGGTTTGGTTTTGAAAATTTCTTCAGACATCTTGAGACAAAATGACCAATCTTATTACAAGAAAAATATTTGAATGGCAACTTTCCTTCATAGTTACTGGATCCTCTTGGCATTATTTTGGCAATGAGAGCTTCAAGTTCCGCAGACTCAATTTCATCATCTTTAAGATCCTTCCTTGCCTTAGCAAATCTATTTGATTTTCTTGAAGAGCTTTCACCCAGATCATATCTTTATTTTCCATATACACTGGCCTTAAATGTAGATTTAGACTTAGGAAGAGAATCACCAAACTCACTCATTTCAAATGCTGAAAGCTTACCAACTAACTGATCCCTTGTAAAAGTTGTCACTATTCTAATCTCCAACAACTTTATGCTTGTATGCTATAGATAAGGATTTGAGGACTTTGGCAACAATATCTAATTCTTCCAATACTCCACCAGTATTTTTGATATCACTCACAAGTTCATTCACTTTCTGCATGTAGGAAGTAATGTTTTCATCTTCACTCATTACCCACCTTTCATATTTACCCTTCAGGCTCTGTAGCTTGGCACATTTGACATATTTGTCACCTTCATACAAATTTTCCAACTTTTTCCAGATTTCATGGGCATTTTTCAAATCCAGGACATTTGCCAATTCTATATAATTCAGGGCACTCAATAATGTTTCTTTAGCTCAAATATTGCATTCAGCTTCCTTGAGTTCATCTAGAGTTGTAGGGCCATTCTTTAGAATCTTATACTCATTCTTAGTTATCAACCAAAAAGCATCACCCATACATTCTAAATGACACTACATTAGTACCTTCTAGAAGGAGTAATTTATTCCATCAAATCTCAGACTTTCCTTCTTGTAAGTTGACATCCTTGATCTCCTCAAGTGGTTAAGCTTCTTTTAGAGGAACTAGCTCTGATACCAATTATTGGAATTAGTCTGGACAACTGAGAAGGGGGGGTGAATTAGTTGTTCCATAATTAACCTTTTTTCTTCTTTTAAACTTCTTTATCAACTTTCAATTAGATTAGTGATGTAAACATTTAAGCATGAATTAACAACACATGAGTAGAAGCAAATTGAACACACATAACACTAGAATTTTTACGTGGAAACCCGGTTAAGGGAAAACCATGGTGGGGGTTAACCCATAAGATTTGTAGCCTGTTAAAAGTACTTAAAAGAAATGAAAATGAGCTTGCCTTAGGGCTCACTACTCAAGGAGGCTCACTGCCTACAAGAATTTATGTTTTATACAAGAAGAATGAACTTTGAAATAGCATCTTCTTTATGCCTAGTTTAGTTCCTTTGAAAGATCACAACACTTCTGCTCTATCCCAAACACTTCTTCACCATCTATTCTACCTCTATTCCTTTCTTAGAATTTTATCATTTTCGTACAAGGATAACTTTCCACAATTCATTCACAAGTATTTATACACTTCATTAACCTTGGAATGAACATCAAGGTTGGCACTACAACCATGTGAATATTCTTCCAATAACACGCCATGCACCAAAGAATTGCTCTTAAATCAACCACAACATGCTTGAAACATCCAATTGGCCAAGACTAGGAAGAACAACAATACCATGAAGAAAATCTTTACCAATGAGCTCAAACTTCAATGCAGACCTCCAACATAGTAGTCACACGATCCAGAGACCTCCACAAGCACATTGAATTCAATAAAAACATCCACACTCCTCCAAATCACCAGAAGCACTTGCATCTTCATCTAAAATCTCAAGAACATTGTCTACCATGACTGTCACACTAGAAAGATTGCTTGCAGACCTCCAAACTAGGAACCACTTGAGTTGATGATACACACTAACTTCCCAAACAAGCCTCTAGATCTGCAGATCATAATATTTCAATGTGGACCAATCTGGACCAATTTACTGTCACTATGTCTCTTCTGAACAACTGCCAAAACCTGGTTCTACTTAGATGGCCATAGATTCTTCAAATCTTCATGCAAATCTCTCAAATATTAAGTGGATCTACTTCAGACAATCCTCTACATAGCCATATGGTCCACATATATTTATCTTCATTAATTTTCTCAATATCCTCAACATTCCAGTCTTCTAAACAAGCAACAAAATGGAATACAGTTGACACTAATGGAAACAAGGATATGTTGACATCAATGACAACACCAATTAGACACATATTTGCAACAAAAGACATGTATGCAAACATGATTTCCTTGGTAAAAAATGATGCATTCTTGCTCTCAAATGATCATTACTAGCCCTTGCTCTGGAATGCTATTTTATCTTTGTAAGATAATTTTGACTTGTTCGAAAAACTCATTACATGCCCCTATCACATTTAAGATTGCACCTTTCTCAACATGCTTGATATCATAAATGTTATGCTTTCTATGAAACAATATGGGATTTTTTGCTGGTTTCCTCCATTGAAGACCGTGGCCTCACTTTGTACTCCTCCTCAACATTTAGATGGTCCTCTCACCTAAAACTATGTTCATCTTCATCAATGTCAAGATATTATAATGACACAATCAAACCATTATATAATCTTTCAAAACTTTTTTGTATCAACAATAATAATGATTGCTTATTTACACATGGTTGTCAAAATGTTCCTTTTGTGGCCCAAAGTGATTGCCAACATAGTCCTCTACCTTTGAATAAGACTATTCCTTCTACAATCCACCAGGGACTGTCTTCACTTTTGATGAATGCTACATTCTTTTTGCTATGCTTTAGACATAAAAGACTTCTCCTTTGATATTAACATGTCTCTTTTGATGCTTGTGCTCACTGTCTCTAAAACCATGACTATATGATGCTCTTTGAAGGACTATTTTCTCTCTACAAGGTATGATAGCCTAGTGATGTTGTCTCTTAACCATATTAAACTCATATCATACCCTTATAGTGGTGACACATTTCCAACTTTGTGCTCTTTTGTTTTGTTTATGGTTTTTCCAAATGCTCTAAATCTGGTGACCGTTCCTCATTTGGTTGTGATTGTATTTTACATGTGTTGTCTCTAACAGTGCTTCACATACTGTCTTGCAGGTTTGTTTAAACTTTCATTAAGTTCATACGCTCCTAACTCTACACTCTTATTAGCTGCTCTGAGTCTTCATGTCTTTTCACCATCATTAGGACTGACTACCTTTTGATGCTACAAACCTTCCTCTTGTGTGATATTCTTTAATAGGACATTGAATGATATTCTTTGTTAGTCCTTTATCTACCTTTGTTATGACTATTGTCTACATATGACTGTGGTTATCCCTTATGGATCATTGTCTTCAATAAGCTGACCTCAATAATATTTCCTCACACCTACCATGGTTGCCTTCACATTACAGGGCTTGGATTGTAGACTGCTCTCCATCCTTGTGGCTGTACTTGTAGCCTATGATTTTCTCCTCATATTGCAGAAGTATATGGTGATCATATGATGAATGCACTGTCCCTAAGGTGGCTGTTCCATTATGTAGATATATTGCAAATTCCTCTCTACCTCTCTCTAATAGTTTGTTTCTCCTTTACTTCTTATAACAATTAGACATTAGGATTATTTAATGATTTCAATAAGATGTCCTCACACATGCAATGGTTGCCTTCACATTACATGGCTTGGACTGTAGACTGCTCTCCATCCTTGTGGCTGCATTTGTAGCCTATGATTTTCTCCTCATATTGTAGAAGTATATGGTGATCATATGATGAATGTACTGTCCCTAAGGTGACTATTCCATTATCTAGATGTATTGCAAATTCCTCTCTACCTCTCTCTAATAGTTTGTTTCTCCTTTACTTCTTATAACAGTTAGACATTAGGATCATTTAATAATTTCTTTATTCTTGTGATTGCAATAAAATGTTCACCATACCTGTATAATAGTGCCATGACAGTATGGCTACTAAGTAATAGATTTGCATCTTGATCATTCTAATCCTCCATCATAGACTTGTACCATACTACTCCATTGTATATTAGATAGCTGACATGGCATTATACTATAGGTATCATCATGAATCAGCTATTCCAGTCTATGGGGACTATGTATGTTGCACTTCACTTTGTGGATAAAGATATAGCACTATTTTCTATTATATGACTATCATCGATCTTCTTCAGTTGATAATATGCTTCTTGGTTGATGGGATAGTCATGATCATGACTGATTTCTTGTCCTTTATGGTTATTTCTTGCATTCAATAGCAACTTTACACTTCATTCACAACAAAAAGTGGTAAATACCTATTCTACTGTTGTCCAATTGTTGCTCCGTGATGCATCTTTGGTTGTCATGCCCTTGATGTGGTATTAAATGTTGTTCATAATGACAAAGTAGGCATTAATTGTCAAGATGATTGTATTCGAGATGACTGTGGTGTCTATTGTTTATATTCTTGTAGATCATATACATCCATGCACTATGTGTTCACTTGATGGCCTTAGTAAGTCTTTGCATGATGTCTAGATAGTAAAGAGACTTGCTCTTGGACATTGTCATTATGAATGGTATTTATGACTACTCTACTTCATTAGTTGTCCATGATGTATTGGTGTTGTCATTGACTTTCAATCAGAATATGTTTTTATATATTGATCTGAAAGTTTCTTTGCTTATCTTATATTCCCCTTAAGATCAAGGGGTAGCATGCTGGGCTCAACCCTTGTGGGAGCCCAATTTTTTACCACATGTTGAAATATCCTACATAAATGGATCAGCAACATGATTTCTCCTATACCTGCACAGTGAACAAACATGTTATATAAAACAATAATTAAGTTTAATGCTCTTCCTGATGATGTTTTAATTTTCAGTCCCTCTTGCATATATCTGATGTTTGTCAACTAATTCAGTGTAACATAGACAATGTATTATACTTTTGTTGATAGGCATATAGGAAGACTCATGTCTAGATCTCTAACAACTCCTCTCATCATGATACAGGTTCACTCAAAGATTGAGAGTGAGGAGGAACAAGCTTCCATGAAGACCAACTCAAGACCTTAAATAGGCAATGATGGATATGCCTCTTTTTATATGCTTCTTTGCCTTTCTTTATGTTCATATGCATTGTATATTTCTTATGTTGTATTGGTTCAACTATTCCCATGGTTGGTGTGGGACAATTGATCAATTCTTTCTTTCCAATGAATACAAATACAACACTTATACAGTATTGTGTATACCTCATTTGTAAAATGAATGAAGCATTACACTATGAAATGAAACAACTTCTTATAATCCATGAAATCTCCTTTATGATGTAAAGCATTGAATGACAAGTTGGATGCTTTCCTTTTTGTTATGACATATGGCATCATAAAACTAAACTCTTTCTTTTCCAAGAACTCTAAACTATGCAATGATCAAACATAGCAGAAGTATGTTAAGAACTTTTCACCTTAAAATGGAAACAACTGCTTCAGCTCTGCCAATTTGAGCTGTAGGTGAAAAATTGGTAACATTTCTGGTGATTTCTACTGAATGCTTGTCTGCTAAGCATATAGACTAGTTTCCTTAAGAAACAATCCATTGGGCATGGAGTCAAATCTGCCTCTTTTATAACCTTGAAAACCCTTTGTAACTTAGCTATCAGAAATATACAACAGCAAAACAAAAACTAAAAACAACTACCAAGGCCCTAAAGACCATCAAACTGCGCAACAACACGTAGGGAAAGAACATAGCTGAAACAAATGTGCCTTGAGCACTTATTAATTGAAAACACTAACTCTAACCTACTCTAACTAGCCAAAGAAGCAGGTCAAGCAAACCCATTAACTAGCTTTGTCAAATAACTCCCCCTTCTAACCAACATGGTATGTTTTGCAAGATTATAGACCACTGATAAGAAGTGGAAAACAAGAAGATATTCCACAAACTATTGTGATATTTCATGAAGAACATCACCTAACTCACTCACCTCCTAAACTTGATCGAGCATATGGCTAATGTGGAATAAATAGGTGATTCAGGTTTGTTGTTCTAAGGCTGCAATCTCCTCTTTGGGTACAATAGTAACATGTGTCTCCTTATTTAGCTCTCTGTCAATTAAATCCCTGATTAGATACCCTCTTGCAAGGATGAACTTTCGACTAATACTCCTGGTTTCCTAATTGAGATCTGTTGTTACATCATTTTTCTCAATTTCAACCTAATCTGAAGGGGATCTTGATCTATCATCAAATAGTGAAGAAACGTCTACTTCTTTCACTTGAATAGGTTGATCACATACTGTTGGTTCACATTGCATTAAATCATTATCAATGTTCAAGAAAAAATATTCTATGATGCCTAAAAACATGTTCTCATCAAACTCATAATCTTGCATTGAATCCAAATGAGTTTTATCATTTTGTTGTTCACAACTAGACATTGATATTAGAATGCATGTGTTATCTTTGTTCTCATCAACAAATTCAGGAAATTCATAAAACAAATCAGCTAAATTTTGAGACTAAACCTCTACTTGGAAAGCAATACCCTACTTTTGGTCTTCCTGCACTTGCACAAAATTTGCATTTATCTCAACATCTTAATTACTCAAATCAAGGTTGTTGTCTGTGATATGCTCATTAATTAGTATTTTGTCCAGATGATTTACATCATTCTCACAACCATTCTCGTCCACAAAACCAGGGAGTGCATCTAAGATATTAACTCAAACCTCCTTGACATTATCTAAGCTTGCAACAAAATCATCAAGGTCATCCCAAAATGAAAGTTCATCACATTCCTCTTGAATTTTTTATAAAAGAAGATTATTTTTTACCTTATTGCAACTTTTGGCTAGTTGTGTAAGTTCTATGATAGGCTTACCTTCACACTCTTCTACTTGATCCAATAGCCCATTGTCAGATTGCTTAGCTTCAATCAGCAACTCCTCATATTGTTGAGAATCTTCTTATTGTTCTAAAACTATTGTCTTTGGTCTGAGCATGCTTTCCTCATCTGGTTCAACAAAACCAAGTAACTGATTGAACAAAGAAACTAATTCTTCCTCCTCATGCGGTGCTTTCTCCAATGAAACTTGAGCATTTTGTCTTTACAACTGAAGATTTTCACCTTGTAACCTCTGTACTCTACTTTCATTCATCTTATAAACAGTATTAGAAAACTTTTCAAATGAATCAAAATGTAAAGGATTTGGTGTCAATTTTGAACTAGCATCCTCTTCATATGCATCATGCTCATATTCAGCTAGGAATACAACACAAATAGCAGCAACCTCTTGCTCCACATCTGATTTTTCTAATTTGGTGGCACAAAAGGGACTACAAGAACCTTCTTCTACTAGATTGAAACTTAAATTTTTGATTGGCTTGGGCTCTAAAAACTTTTTCTCCTATTCACCACACCAACTTGGAATCTTGATTGGTTTAGATTTTACTACCTTTTCCTCTTCTTGATTTTGGATTGGTATAAGAGGGGTAGTCTTAACAAGAATTGGCATTTTATAACCAGGATACTTAGTCCAAGAAGACTACCATGGTTGTTCAAAATTTTGATGACTTGGTTTAGGTTCTTGACTTGACTGAAACTGAGAATTAAAGGATTGGCTTTGAATACAAATAGGCCTCTGAGTAAAATCAAAAATTCTGAAACTTGGAATTTGGAGACTTTGGAAGTTTCTTGAGTTTCTTGGAGGAAAAAAGGCTCTTCAAGTGGCTGGTCTTGAGGAATAACAAATTTAGATTGTGCCAACATAGGCACTTGCAATGGTAAAGGGTCTCTAAAACTGGGAATCTTGACCTTTGGAGGGTTAAGAGGCTCACTTTTCATAAAACTTGGAATTTCATACCTACTAACCTCATCCTGAAAGGGCTGATCTAGAATGAAAGGAGTTGTTCAGGCTTCTTATCTTTGTGTTTCCGCCCCTTGCTCATAGAGATAGGCCTGATAAGCCATTTCTTCCTATTACTGATTATACTCATGCTGCCTCTTAATCTCCTCTACCTGCTACATGAAGTCAAACAATATATCCTTTATGCTTGCAATCTCATCCTTTTCATGCTTTTAGATGCTGAGTAGGGGTGGGTGAGTGGTAATTATATTGGGCATACTAGTTTCTTTGGAAAATGCAAGAATTAGATGCAAAATCAACCTTATGATTATCTTGGTAAGGTTGCAAAGAGGGTATTCTAACAGATGCTTCATGAAATGGAGCATGATGAAGCTTTTCTCCATGAAATGGGTACATTTTCCAACATTTATATAAGTTTGAAATTTATTGATAAATCAAATCTTCTACTAAAACTTTAAAACATACCAGTGCCTAGACTGCTAAAACCAATGGATCTTGATTCAGAGTCGCTAGATGTGTATGAAGAACTTGCCTCCAAAGGCTGAGATTGCTGGTGCACACACCAAGAACTAGCAATGAAATAATGAGCTTTGAACTATGAGAGTTCAAACTATCCCACCAGGCATGCTAAACACTTTTGTCAATCAGGATTGCACCCTAGCTAAGGTAAACTTAAATATCCTGTTGAAACAAGGAAACACTCTCAGGTTATGGGTGACCTATGGCGAGAATGAATCTCTAGAGTGGGCTGGTTCCCATAGAAAATCACCTAAACTACAGAACTTTCTTAGGCAAAGGGTTTAGAAAGATGACTGAAAATGAAAATCCTAAACACTAACAGGCAATACACCAGCACTTTACTTATTTTAATGCCTTCACTCACAATTAGTTTCTCAAAACATTAATCTTCACAATCTCATCTAAAGCATATAACTCAATAGTGATTTGCATGAAGGCTCCAAATGAACACAACATGAAACCTGAATTATATGAAATTTTTGCATACAGATTCATAGCAATGAAACATAACAAAGGACCTAATTTTATGATCACAATTAAATATCAAACCAATACTATAAATATGAGACAAAATGCAAAATAGGATTATTCTGCTACTTTATTAATGCTCAAAGGAGTATGTAAAAATGAAGGATCTGGGTAAAAATCAAGGCTTACAGAACTTTCTGCAGTGTGCAAGAAAGATAGAAGCAAATCTGAAATACCCAAAACTAAGTCTTTTTCCCCTATATATAACCAAGAGAACTTTCCAAAAACCCAACCAGGTGTCTATCTAAGAAAAGGAAACCTAGGTCCCATTTTTGAGCTAAGGGGAAAAGCCATAAAAATAGGACCTAGAGCTGATCCAAAATGAGTAATAATAGGTGGAAAATTTCCCTCCCAAGTGGGCCCCCTAAAAAGACTCAAAAATCAGGCTCTAACTGATTGGAAACTGAAATAGAAACTTTAATTTGCCCATTTTTTTCCAATTTCACCCAAAAAGACTTAAACTCAAAATAGGAAAATTTATCCATATTTGCTTTGCTCTAACTACATTTTAATAACAATTATTAAAGCAATTTATAAGAACATTGCTTTTAATAATGTTTTACAATGGTTGTAGTTTTTAACTCTAATTTTTTCACAAAGGAGGGAAAAAAGATTTGATTTGTTTGATTTTGCAAAAATATACAAGGCCTACATTTTGATTTTCTAGCCTAAGTTTTTTCCTCCAAAGGTTGGAAAATAAACCTAAGGCATAAGCCTAGGTATATGTTACCCATTTTTTTCACCTACAGCTCAAATTGGTAGAGCTAAAACAGTTTGTTTACATTAAAAGGTGAAAAGTATTCTAACATATTTTTTCCATGCTTAATCATTGCATATCAAAGTTCAAAAGAGAGAATTAAGTTTTGTGGTGCAATGTTTTACAACATAAAGGAGACTACATTAAATTGCAATATATTGCTTCATTCATTTTACAATGCTCATTCCCTTTGCAAAAAGAAGTATACACAGAATTGTACAAGTATTGCATTCATATTCATTGGAAAGAAAGGAGTAATCAAATCTCCCACACAAGCCATGGGAGTAGATGAACCAATGCAACATAAAATATGCTATACACCTAAAGGTGAAAGAAATGAAAAGAAGCATAGAAGAAAATACATATCCATCATTGCCTGGTAGAATCTTGGGTGGATCTTCATTGTCTTTCGCTCCTCCTCGCTCCTAATCTTCAAGTGAACCTGCATTATGATAAAGAGTTGGTTAGAGCTTCCTATGTGCCCTATCAATAGAAATATAGCACATGTTCATGATGCTTTGGATCAACAAACATTAGAAATATGCAAGAGAGCCTGAAAATCAAACATCACAAGAGCATTAAACTTATTGTTTTTTATCTAACATGTTTGTTGACTATGCAGGTATAGGTGAAATCTTGTTGTTGATTCATTTATGATGACATATCATAGTATGTTGATCTCAGCATGCTTCCCCCAAGTCTTAAGAGGAATGCGGAAATAGTCTCAAAGAGTAACAGTATCACATAAAGACCTTGCAAAATAAAGATAGCAGTCACGTGTTTCAGTCATATCTCAAAACATACGATCTAGGTTTTTGAGATTTTTGGATAGAATATAGAAGACAATAAGATGAAAAACCACTTTGAATTTCTCACCAACCCAGTTTGCAATTTTTGAGGAACATTCAGAGGCACAATACACAACAAAATAAAGATAAGAGTGACGTGTTTCAGTCATATCTTAAACCATGCAATCTGGGTTTTTACGATTTTTGGACAGCAATTAGAAGACAATAAAGAAAAACTTTTAAATTTCTCACCAACCCAATTTGTAGTTTTTGAGGAGTTTTTACAATGGCGGTGCCCAAACTAGAGTAAAAAATATTAAGTGTCAAATAAAGAAAAAAAATGCAAAAAGGCCGTGGCTTTTGCTATAAGGCAATTTTTTTTTTTACGTTTAATTTTTGCATAAATCAATACCTTGGTTTATTTTTAGATGCTCATTGATATGTATAAGGTATTTCTAAATACCTTTGCATATATTTTATAAACTTTGCACATATTGGTAAACTTTCCATATATTTAGAATTTTGGAAGTTGTAAAAGCCAAGGTGGGCCCTCTTTCTATTTTACAAATTTGAAACTGTAGACAAATGTAAGGCACTATTAAAGTAATGTTTTATAAATTAATTTAATAGATGTCAAATAAACGTAGACAATAAATAGCAAGTACATAACACTCAATAAGGCAAGTCAAGTTCACTTGCCTTCCTTTTTTGAGTTTCCATTATGCAAAAATGAAAGGGGTGAACTGAAGCTTCTATTTCTAATTTTTAGTGTCCTTCTGGGTAGGTCCACTTGGGAGGTAAACTTGTCACCTATTTTCACTCAGTTTGGGTTAGTTCTAGGCTCTCTTTTTGTGAGTTTTTCCTTTTGCTCGAAAATGAGACTTTGGTTTCTTTTTTTGGGTGGACAGCTAGATGAGTTTCTTTCCCTTTTAACTTTTATCAAGTCTTTATATGGGGGAAAAACTTAGTTTTGGGAAAGATGAGGAAGGATCATGAAGCTTAGATTTACTTCTTACTTTCCTGCACACTGCAGAAAGCTTTGTAAGCTGATATTTGTACTCAGATTTGTATTTTCATACTCCTTTAGTTTTAATAAAACAATAGATCATTTCTATCTCATTTCTTGTCTCATATTTGTAGTAGTAATTGATGTTCATTGTGATTCAAAATATTGAATCATTTCTATGTATTGTTAGTGTGAATTTGTGTGCAAGAATTTCATATGATTCAAGTTGTGTGTTGTGTTCAGTTCGAGCCTTCATGCAAATCACTGTTGAGTTGTATGTTTTAGATGAGATTCTAAGAGTTAATATTTTTTGAGAAACTATTTGTGAGTGAAATTATTGAAATAAGTTAGAGTTTTGTATATCATCTATTAGGAGTTTAGGATTTTCATTTTTAGTTATCTTTCTAAACCCTTTTCCTTAGAATGTTTTGTAGTTTAGGTGATTTGCCAGGGGAACTAGCCCACTTTGGACATTCATTCTCGCCATAGGTCACCCACAACTTGAGAGTGTTTCCATGTTTCAATAGGATAGTTGATTCAAATCTTAGCTAGGGTGCAATCCTGAGTGAGAATAGTTTTTGGTATGCCCGGTGGGACACTGAAACTTGTTTCGGAGAACATTTTTCAAAGTTTTAAGTTGCTATTCTGGTATATGTAGCAGTGTTTCCAGCCTTTAGAGGTTTTAAGTTATACCTGGCGACTCCATTATTTGATTTTGCATGAAGATCTAAGTGCTGGTTTATTTGAGAAAATCTAATTTGCACTTGTTTACCATCTTTTCAATTAATGAATAGGCCTATGTTTCATAAAAATATGTCCTACCATCCATCATAACATGAAAATGCCGCTTACCATCTCTATATCAGTCATATCAGACCAATCATGCTAGTGGTTTCAATTTGTGGCTTTTCAAAACTAGCATACCCATATATAATTTCCACCCACCCACCCCTGCTTAACCTCCATATCAACCTTCATATACTCAAAACCATCTCTAAGAGCATGAAAAGGAGATTGCAAGCATAAAGGGTATATTGTTTCACTTCATGCAACATGTAGAGGAGATCAAGAGGTAGCAGGAGTATAATCAATAGCAGGAAGAGATAGCTTATCAGGCATATCTCTATGATAAAGGGTCAGAAACACAAAGGCATGAAGCCCAAGCAACTCCTGCAGTCCTAGATCAGCTTGTTCAAGAAGAGGTTCATAAATGTAAGTTTCCAAGTTTTAGACAAAATGAGTCTCTTAGTATTCCTAAAGTTGAGATTCCAAGTTTTAGGCAGGAAAGGGTCTTTAACTCCCCAAACCAGCCTCTTAAGCTTGAAATCCCAAGTTTCAGAAGCCTTCATCTAGGTTCCAAGTTGAAGAAAATGATCAATTTCAGCCTAGGCTAGTAACAGAACAGCCCCTTGAGCAATATTCTTCCTTGCAAGAAACCCAAGAAGCTCCCCAAATTTCCCCACTTGATGAATCTAAGGAGGAACCCTTTGATCAGGATGTTGCATTCCTTAGGGAGAAGATTAGAAGGGTAGATCTATCACTTTTAACTATGGATTGTTCTCAATTAGAGTAGCAAAAAATAAAACAAGAAAAGATTTCTCAAAATGAGTCTTTGTTTGTTTTTACTGATGAGCTTGCTTGTTTTATTGAAGAGGATGAAAATGTTTAAGTATTTATCTCAAAGGATCAACCAATGTAGTAGGATATTGATAACTATTTTGAACTATCCAGCTGGTACAGCGATGAGGAAGATGAAGAGCAAGAAGATGTCAAACATTGTGGTGAGTTGCTGAGTGAAGATCATCAATATGATAATAAAACCTTGGATCAAGAGGAAGGGAATAAAGATGAACCCATTTTGGAGCCCAATAGGCTTAGTGAAAGTTGTCATGAGATAAAGGACATCCCCTTTTCATCAAAAAACCAAGAAAATTGTGAAGAGAATTTGCTTTGGAATGATCTTAAGGTCTCTATTACAAACATAGATAATGTGCAAGAAATTGGTGTTGAACATTCATTTCTATTTAATCTATTTGATTAGCTTCCTAACTTTGAGTATGAAAGTGAAAATGGCATGGCTATGCCATGTTCTAACCACACACTGATGAGGACCATTTAGATAAGGTGTTGATCCAAGAACAGATATGTAAAATCAGCCCTGATTTGAATTATCAAGAGCTTGAGGAGGATCTATTTCAAATTGAAATTGAGCTTTTCTACTCACACTTAGATGTTATGCTAGCATCTTTGGAGGAGAGTTATCTTGAACAACAAAAGCAAGAGGTGGAAGTGGTTGTATTCCCAAATGAGTCACTGGTTATGGAGTAGCCTAACCAATAGCATAATCTTGACTAGTTGGAGGAATTGCCTTTCTATTGCACAAAGGTGCTTGAAGCTGATCTTGCAATTGATGGTTTGTTGAAAGAGGCTAGCTCATTATTTGAACACTTGCCTTCATTCATTGAAGAAGAGACTCTTGTTTTGGAGTGTACCTCCTTAAGTAATAATGAGTATTTTGAGCCTAGTCCAACTCTTACTAAGAGCCTTCCAAGAGTTGATAGCTTTGATGAGGTATTATCTACCCTAATGGGGGAGGATGACCCATTAACTATGGAGGATGAAGCCACATGGCAAGCTATCATGAAAAGTGAAGGTGATGTTGTTTCCAATCATTCAAATTACTTTCTCTTTAGTCCAATCTTTCGAGGGGATGTCCTATTAGGCATCTGGCTAGGTTGGAAGCCAAGAAAAAGGAGCAGCCTCATAGTGACACTAATCCAGATCATCAAGAAGGGTATCAAGTTGAGTACAACTAGTCTACTTCCTCACTTGATTAGTTCGCCAAACAAGTTAAGTGGGTAAGTGACTGCATTTTCCTTCTCGGAAAGGTGTTGCAACAATTTATTGGATATTTGATTTTTCTCCACCTCTTTTGGTTAACTCACAAACTTATGGAGTATTGCAGATTGCAAAGGAGGGGCAGTTATTTTCTTGAACCAGTAAATGGTTTTGTTTAGGCAGCCTTTCTTCAATTAGTAGGTTAGGGTAGTGTTTTCTACTAATAAGTGATTAAGGCACATTTATTTCAGTTGTTTTCTTTCCCTAAGTATTGTTGCACATGTTTTCTAGCCACCAGGGCCCTTTAGTTTGCTTTCAGTTTGGTTCTGTTTAGTTTTTTGTCATTGTTTGGAGTAGTTTGCAGTTCAGTTTCATGGTTTTCTGAGTTTGAAAAGGGGTAGATTTGACTCTGCACCCATCAGATTGTTTAAGGCAACTGGTCTATATGCTTAGTAGGCAACCATTCAACAGAAATCACCAAAAATGTTACCTATTTTTTTCACCTACAGCTCAAATTGGTAGAGCTAAAACAATTTATTTACATTTAAAGGTAAAGAGTATTCTAACATATTTCTACCATGCTTAATCATTGCATATCAAAGTTCAAAACAGAGAATTTAGTTTTGTGGTGTAATGTTTTACAACATAAAGGAGACTACATTAAATTGCAAGATATTGCTTAATTCATTTTATAGTGCTCATTCCTTTTGCAAAAAGAAGTATACACAGAATTGTACAAGTATTGCATTCATATTCATTGGAAAGAAAGGAGTAATCAAATCTCCCACACAAACTGTGGAAGTAGATGACCCAATGTAACATAAAATATGCTATACACCTGAAGATGAAAGAAATGAAAAGAAGCATAGAAGAAAAGACATATCCATCATTGCCTGGTAGAATCTTGGGTGGATCTTCATTGTCTTTCGCTCCTCCTCATTCTTGATCTTCAAGTGAACCTGCATTATGATAAAGAGTTGGTTAGAGCTCTAGATATGAATCTTCCTATGTGCCCTATCAACAGAAATATAGCACATGTTCATGATGCATTGGATCAATAAATATTAGAAATATGCAAGAGAGCCTAAAAATCAAATGTCACAAGAGCATTAAACTTCATTGTTTTTTATCTAACATGTTTGTTCACTATGTAGGTATAGGTGAAATCTTGTTGCTGATTCATTTCTGATGACATATCATAGCATGTGGAGTAAAATTGGCTCCCATAAGGGTTGAGTTCAGTATGCTGCCCCCAATTCTTAAGAGGAATGTGGAAACAGTCTAAAAGAGCAATAGTATCACATAAAGACCTTGCAAAATAAAGATAGCAGTCACATGTTTTAGTCATATCTCAAACAATATGATCTGGGTTTTTGAGATTATTGGAGAGAAATTAGAAGACAATAAAAAAAACCCTTTAAATTTCTCACCCACCTAGTTTGTAGTTTGTAAGGAATAGTAAGAGACACAATACACAACAAAATAAAGATAGCAATCACGTGTTTCAGCCATATCTCAAAAAATATGATCTGAGTTTTTGAAATTTTTGGACAGAAATTAGAAGACAATAAAACCAAAAAAATGTTTTAAATTTCTCACCAACCCAGTTTGTAGTTTTCAAGGAATTTTCACAATGGCAGCACCCAAACTAGAGTAAAAAATGTTAAGTTCCAAATAAAGAACAAAATGCAAAAAGGGCGTGGGTTTTGCTATAAGACAATTTTTTTTTTGCCTTTGATTTTTGCATAAATCAATACCTTGGTTTATTTTTAGATGCTTATCGATATGTATAAGGTATTTCTAAATACCTTGAAATATATTTTATAAACTTTGCACATATTGGTAAACTTTCCATATATTTAGAATTTTGTAAGTTGTAAAAGCCAAGGTGGACCCTCTTTCTATTTTGCAAATTTGAAACTGCAGACAAATGTAAGGCACTATTAAAATATTTTTTTATAAATTACTTTAATAGATCTCAAATAAATGCAGAAAATAAATAGCAAGTGCAGAACACTCAATAAGGCAAGTTGAGTTCACTTGACCTCTTATTTTGAGTTCCCATTATGCAAAAAGGAAAGGGGTGAACTGAAGCTTCTATTTCTAATTTTTAGTGTCCTTTTGGCTAGGTCCACTTGGTAGGGAAACTTGCCACTTATTTTCACTTAGTTTGGGTCAGTTCTAGGCCTTCTTTTTTGTTTTTTCCCTTTGCTCGAAAATGAGACTTTGGTTTCTTTTTTTGGTGGACAGATGGCTAAGTTTCTTTCCATTTTGACTTTTGGAATATCTTTTGGCTATATATATGGGGGGAAAATTTAGTTTTGGAAAAGATGAGGAAGGATCATGAAGTTCAAATTTGCTTCTTATTTTCTTGCACATTACAGAAAGCTTTGTAAGCTGATATTTGTACTTAGATTTGTATTTGCATACTCCTTTAGTTTTAATAAAATAGCAAAGCACTCCTATCTCATTTCTTGTCTGATATTTGCAGTAGTAATTGATGTTCATTTTGATTCAAAATATTGAATCATTTCTATGTCTTGTTATTGTGAATTTGTGTGCAAGAATTTCATATGATTCAGGTTGTGTGTTGTGTTCAATTCGAGCATTCATGCAAATTACTGTTGAGTTGTATGTTTTAGATGAGATCGTGAGAGTTAATTTTTTTTTAGAAACTATTTGTGAGTAAAATTATTGAAATTAGTTAGAGTTCTGGTGTATCACCCATTTGGAGTTTAGGATTTTCATTTTCATTTATCTTTCTAAAGCCTTTTCCTTAGAAAGTTCTATATTTTAGGTGATTTGCCAGGGGAACTAGCCCACTGTGGAGATTCATTCTTTCCATAGGTCACCCACAACTTGAGAGTGTTTCCATGTTTCAACAGGATAGTTGAGTCAAATCTTAGCTAGGGTGCAATCCTAATTGACAAGAGTATTATATATGTAAAATTAAATATAATATCACGAAGGTATTAGTGAAGACATAAAAAATGAAATCAATGTGACAAAAGATTAGGTTGAATTAGGGCAAAAGAAACCCTTAAGAAAAACCATCGAGCCCTATCTCATTTTGCATCATTTGCACTTTGACTTTTGAGAACTCAGCTCTGCACACTGCCTCCACCATTGCTAGGGTTTGAGCTTGGAAACTTTGATTGACTACTGCTTCTAAAAGATTTCCATGAATATTTACATAGGAAATTGTATGGTGAGTCATTTTTAGTCACAATTATGATATTGTTCTCCATTTTTTAAGCATTCATGGGCTTTCATGGCCATAGTCATGACTAATTTCTGATGTATTTCATTTTTATTTATCTTCTATTGATATCTCCTCTATATTTGAGGCAGCCACAAGTTATATTTCTAATGCTCAATAGTAAGGGTTTGAATGTATCCTTCCACAATGAACAATGGGTAAGCTTTTAACCTTTCAAATTTAGTATTCTCTTTCATTTTTACTAATATAATGCTCAATTCAAGCTCTTGAAACTGCAAAAAGAAGGAACCTTTCATTTTTTCCATGTATGGGTCACGACTTCAATAGACATTTTTGAGTTTTCTTTGTGCCTTAAGAACATTACTAGTCATGACTTTATTGTTTCTGGGTATTTATATTTTGGAGCACATCATATTTTGCGTATTCTAGGTCATGCTAAACTATGGATGTTTGGTTTCTTCCTTTCTCTGATGGCAAAGTGTAATATGTATCCTCCTTTAGCAAAAGCTATAGGAGATACTTACCCTGCATGTTCTATAATAACGAGACACCCCATTTGCTACTCCTCCTCTTCTCTTCTCAAACTATGAAGAGCTCTATCTTCTGTGATAAAGCTTCTCCACTGTGTTTCTCACTATATTTTAGTTTGGCTCAAACCTCTATATTTTGATGTCCATTGGCTGGCTATAACAGACTCATAATGTTTGCAACCTTCACCTTGAATGTAGACTAATCTTTCTACCTTATGACTACCTCCAGGCCCATGGCATTATAATTCTCTCATTTATGAATGTCCTTTGCAAATCCACATTATAACTGTGCTTTCCATCCACTAGGAAAATATGATGAGACAACAGATAAATGATATAAAAAAAAACATGATGCAAAAATAGTGAGAGCATAAAGACATGTATGTAAACATGATTTCATTGGTAAAAAATGATACACTCTTTCTCTCAAATGATCATCACCAGCCCTTGCTTTGGAATGCTCTTTTATCTTTATAAGACTATTTTGACTGGTTCAGAAAACTCACTACATGCCCCTATCACATTTAAGACTGCACCTTTCTCAACATGCTTGATATAATGAATGTTATGCTTTCTATGAAAGAATATGGGAATTTTTGCTTGTTTCCTCCATTAAAGACCGTGGCCTCACTTTGTACTCATCCTCAACATTTAAATTGTCCTCTCACCTAAAACTATGTTCATCTTCATCAATGTCAAGATATTGTAATTATACAATCAAACCATTATATAAGCTTTCAAAACTTTTGTCTATCAGCAATAATGATGATTTCTTCTTTACACATGGTTGTCAAAATGTTCCTATTGTGGCCCAAAGTGCCTGCCAACACAGTCCTCTGCCTGTGAATAAGACTATTCCTTTTACAGTCCACTAGGAACTGTCTTCACTTTTGATGACTGCTATAGTCTTTTTGCTAGGCTTTAGAGATAAAAGACTTCTCCTGTGATAATAACATGTCTCTTTTGATGCTTGTGCTCACTATCTCTAAAACCATGATTGTATGTTGTTCTTTAAAGGACTATTTGCTCTCTATAAGGTATGACAGCCTAGTGATGTTGTCTCTTATCCATATTAACTTATATCACACCCTTATAGTGGTGACACAATTCCAACTTCGTGCTCTTTTATTTTGTTTATGCCTTTTCCAAATGCTCTAAATCTGGTGACCGTTCCTCATTTGGTTGTGATCATATTTTGCATATGCTATCTCTAACAATTCTTCGCATACTATCTTGCAAGATTGTTTAAACTTTTATGAAGTTCATACCCTCCTAACTTTGCCCTCTTATTAGCTGCTTTGAGTCTTCATGCCTTTTCACCATCATTAGGACTGACTACCTTTTGATGCTACAAACCTTCCTCTTGTGTGACAGTCTTTAATAGGACATTGAATGCTATTCTTTGTCAATCATTTATCTTCCTTTCTTATGACTATTGTCTACATATGACTGTGGCTATCTCTTATGGTTCATTTTCTTCAATAAGTTGTCCTCACACCTAAGATGGCTGCCTTCACATTACATGGCTTGGACTGTAGACTACTCTCCATCCTTGTGGCTGCACTTGTAGCCTATGATTTTCTCCTCATATTGCAGAAGTATATGGTGATCATATGATGAATGCACTATCCCTCAGGTGACTGTTCCATTATGTAGATGTATTACAAATTCCTCTATGCCTCCCTCTAATAGTTTGCTACTCCTTTACTTCTTATAACGGTTAGATATTATGATTATTCAATGATTGTTTTATTCTTCTAATTGCAATAAAATGCTCACCATACATGTAGTATAGTTCCATAACACTATGGCTACTGAGAAATAGATTTGCATCTTGATCATTCTAATTCTCCATCATAGACTTGTACCCTGGTATTCGCTTGTATATCAGATAGATGACATGGCATTATACTATAGGTATCATCATGACTCGGCTATTCCAGTCTATGTGGACTATGTATATTGCACTTCACTTTGTGGATATAGATATAGGACTATTTTTCATTATATGATTGTCATCTATCTTCTTCAGTTGATAATATGCTTCTCGGTTGATGGGATAGTCATGATCATGACTTATTTTTTGTCCTTTATGGTTGTTTCATGCATTCAATAGTAATTTTACATTTCATTCACAACAAAAAGTGGTAAATACCTATTCTATTGCTATCCAACTGCTGCTCCATGATGCATCCTTAGCTGTCATGCCCTTGATGTGCTACTAAATGTTGTTCATAATGACAAAGTAGCCATTAGTTGTCAAGATGACTGTATTCGAGATGACTATGGTGTCTATTGTTTATATTCTTGTAGATCATATACATCCATGCACTATGTGTTCACTTGATGGCCTCCGTATGTCTTTGCACGATGTCTAGACAATAAAGAGACTTGCTCTTGTACTTTGTCATTATGAATGATATTTATGACTGCTCCAGTTCATTAGCTATCCATGATGTATTGGTGTTGTCATTGACTTTTAATCAAAATATGCTTTTATTTATTGATCTAAAAGTTTCTTTTCTTATCTTATATTCCCCTTAAGATCAAGGAGTAGCATGTTGGGCTCAACCCTTGTGGGAGCCCATTTTTTACCACATGCTGAAATGTCCTGCATAAATGGACCAACAACATGATTTCTCCTATACCTGCATAGTGAACAAACATTTTAGATAAAACAATAATGAAGTTCAATGCTCTTCCTAATGATGTTTTACTTTTCAGGCCCTCTTGTATATATCTAATGTTTGATTCAGTGCAACATAGGCAATGTATTATACTTTTGTTGATAGGCACATAGGTTCACTCAAAGATCGGGAGCAAGGAGGAGCAAGCTGCCATGAAGACCAACTCAAGACCATTAACAAGCAATAATGGATATGCCTCTTTTTATATGCTTCTTTTCCTTTCTTTATCTTCACATGCATAGTATATTTCTTATGTTGTATTGGTTCAGCTATTCCCACAACTTGTGTGGGACAATTGATCAATTCTTTCTATCCAATGAATACAAATACAACACTTATACAGTCTTGTATATACCTCCTTTGTAAAATGAATGAAGCATTACACTATGAAATGAAACAACTTCTTATAGTCCATGAAATCTTCTTTATGCTATAAAGCATTGAATGACAAGCTGAATGCTTTCCTTTCTGTTACAACATATGGCATCATAAAATTGAACTCTTTCTTTAATCCACTAACTCTAACCCAAGAGCTAGTTTAACCAAACAATCCCCCCTTTAAACTTGGTCTTGGGGTTAGCACCAAACCCCCCTTCCACAAGCACCAAGTGCAATGTCCTCTTGGTCATTTTAGGGATCAAACAAGCCATACCAGGTCTTAAAACCATCAGCCCCTATACATGTATTAAATTTACAAGTCCATTACAAATATTTTTGTTCTTGCTATAGCCAGCCTTGAACCTACAGCACCTTACATGCAGCAACTGGATACAATGACTTTTACCAGGCAACATGCCTATAGCAACAACCATGACCAATCTTACACAGACCTGGTCAACCTTCTTCCGGGAGCCAGAGCACTGAGACACATGCTCAAACCTTCTATTTCAAAAAGAATACCAGATCAAAAAATAAATATTGCCTTATCTCCACATGCTGTAAGCTCTACATTATATACATTAAATTTTTCTAAGCTATGGCATCATCAATTTCCAGCGGCTCTAATACCAGTTGTTGAACAATAAAAAAAATTCACAGCCCAAACACAACCAAGAATGCAGCGGAAACAACAAACATAGGCATGCAACAAGAACACAAACCACTACACATGATTTACCCTGGAAAACCCCAAACCAGGGAAAAACCATCAATGAAGATCTTCATATTAACCCTCAGCCCCAATCGGACTGAGCCTAGAGGCTTCAACCAGCCACACATACAATGGAGTCACCAAGCCATTATATAGACTTCCATACATGCAAAACCATGGGCTCAAAACTATGAGCTCCAAAACCATGGACCAATACAACTAGCACAAAACCATGTGCTCAAGACCACTTATAGTTATTCCACTAACTCTAACCCAAGAGCTAGTTTAACCCAACAATGTTGTCTATCTAAAAATTTGTTGAAACAAGAAAATGAAAAGTTTAGTCAATTCCAATATTCGTCCATTCCAACAAACCCCAACATTAGGCCGTCAATAATCTTCAAATATACAAATTGCATTAATTAAATGAAAGATACAAGGGAGGGAATGGAATTATTTTGTAAGAGTTGTTAATTTATTTATTGAATGAAAAAACCGCCTATAATATAAAATTAACTTCTTTTTTTTTAATTATTGAATTATACAATTAATATTTTAGTAGTATAGATATTTTAAATACATTTATCTTTAAAATGTCAAGAAATATCAATTTAGAACTATTTTACTTAATTAAGGATTATTTTATTTTATTTAAAGAACTATTTTTTTTACTTAAATAATTATTTTATAATTCTAATTTATTTTTTCAAATATAAGTGGGTTGTGTTTTTTCTAATATATGTCAGATGTGTTTTAGCTTTTATATACATTGTTAGTTTGCAACTATTTTATTTAGTTAGAATTATTTTATAGTTATTTTATTTAATTAAATCATTTTATTTTATTTTAAAATTGACTTAGAATAATTTTTTTATATATTAATTTAAAATAATTTTTAAGTTGTATTTTTTAAAAAACTATATATCAACCATATAATTTTAAATAAAAAGAGAAAAAACATAAATTTCTATGTTCATGACATGAGGCTGGACTACAGAATACCTTTAAGCATAATTAAAAACAAAGTTGAACTTTAATAGTATCTACTTTAAATAATTTCAATGGCAATTTTGGAAGAATTTATGATCTTTATGAATGGGGTACTAAAATTAATAACTTAAAATAATATTTTTTGTTTTTTAATAAGTTTATTTTAGAATTTGATTGGTCGTTTTAATATTAAGAATAAAATGGGTTATTACCATGGTTCTGGCCAACATTTTTAATTTACAATTTTTACTCTTTTATTTTTATTTTTAAGGTTATATAGTAAATGAATTTGAAACATATAGATAGAGTACAAGGTATAAATATCTCTTATAAAATTTTATTAGTTTATAGATATTTAAATTGAAATAAAATTATAATTTTTTCAAGGAGTCAATAATTATCAATTCTTTTTATGTTTGAGCTTGTGTAATTATTGCTTATAATAAAATTGATTCCTTAACTAGTGTATTGTCCCTTGAATCACTAATGTAATTTGTATTAATTGTATTCAAACTTATTGTTCTTGCATGTACAATCAAACATGGTATGAATACAAGCGACTTGAGTTGTAAACATGATCTATAGACTTTAATTATAGTTAGACATAAATGATTGTGCAGATAGGAACTAAAGAACAAGTTGGTAATTTGTTGCGTCCATTCAACATGTTTGAGGCAACTCTAGAAAACCAAGGATCACGGATGATGAATTAACTTGCACACATGCTCCAAAATTCCCCACATACAATATGGGACCTACTAGAAAGACCATTTGGAGGTCAAACTCCCTTTAAAGTCTAGGTAAATTTTCACTCACAACATTTGAAGGAAAAATTGATGTGGATACTATTGACGATTTGATTTCTAAGTTCAAAATATAGCATCAATAAGTTGTTTCTAAGTTTAAAGAAAATCACATTTTCCTTTTTGAAAAGATAAACTTTATGCCTAACACTATTAGCATGCCAATAGACTATCTAGGAATTGGAGGAGATCCACTTTAATGAGGTGATGAAGGACACCATGGAAGGAGTTCTCAAGGTATGGGAAGCTCATCATCATGAAGGTAGGGTTAAGACTCATAAATATAACATGGACAACTTCAGACCAATGAATAGAAGTAGATAAACTTCTATGCACTTTGGCTTTGCTAAACCTAGGAATGGATTCCTATAGGTCTTAAGCCATGAAAATCAAATAGAAATACATGATAATAGATCAGGCCCTCAATAACCATAGCCAATGTGCCATGAATCCTTATGGTTTGTCACTAAATTCATGTCAGCATTAGTTGCAAACTAACCTTCAAGATCTTGGAAAGGTAGATATCAGTTGATGTAGTAGCATCCTAGGTCTTGATAGTTACCATAGACCAAAAACATAGAATGGTTCATTTGAAGGAGTTTGTGCACTTGAATCTACTAGCAAGGGAGTTGCCTCAATGTAAAGGCACTTGCAGTAAAGGTGACTACTTGTAGGCATCAAACTTGTAGCAAAAGGGAGTGTGAATATTCTCTTAATTGTATCAAATAGGAGCTAAAGTAGAAGGTGGCTACTTGTAGCCTTAGAACTTGCACCAAAAGGAGAGAGTGAGTATTTTCTCACTTGTAGCAGTTGGAAGTTGTAATGAAGGGGAGGCTAGTCATAGCAACTGGGGGTTTGCCCAAGGAGTGATGGGCACTTGTAGTAAAGGGAAGCGAGGTGTTTGTAGGTGCACACTTGCAATAATAGGGAGGCTACAAGGATAGAAGGAAGCATGGGGATGATGTTGCAAGGTAGCCCAGGGGTCTCAAAGAAGAGTAATGATATTATAGTTGCACATGCAACAAATGGAGTGGGATGGGATTGCTCATGTGGAGATTAAGAAGCTACAAGATTGATAATGAAGAGGTACATACTGTATGGTTGAAGAGTACAAGGTTTCTAGCAGAGTAGAAGTAGATGAATGAGAGGTGGTTGTGAAGGTAAAAAGGTAGTGGTAGAAATGTTGGTTGCTTACATAGATGAAGCAAGAGTCCATAGGTATTGCAGAGGTATATTAGTTGCATGGATGTGTCAGAAAAAGGTATGGAGGTGGATACATAGTCATGGAAGTGCATAGAGGGGATAAAGAAGAATCTATTTAAGGCCACATGTGTTGATAACTGAGAGGGGGGGGTGAATCAGTTATCCTAATTATTTCCCTTATTAAACTTTCCTTTTAATTGAAGCAGCATAAAATCAAACACAAAACATAAACCATGAAATAAGAAACACATGACACAGTATTTTTGACGTGGAAACCCTGTTAAGGGAGAAAACCACGGGGTGATTAACCCAAGAATTATTCTCTGTTAGAAGAATAGGAAATTACAAAAATGGCACTTGCCAATTAGGGCTCACTGCCCGAGCACACTGCTCACAAGAGGCTCACTGCCTACAAGAAGACACACTGTCTTACAAAGTGATAAGAATCACAGTCTTGAACTGATTGGAAGCATCTGCATATGCTGGAGTTCAGTTCCGGTTAGGTTCAGTACACTGATCTGCTGCACTTCATCTTTCCTCTGTTCTTTAGTCTGCTATCCTTTCACATACCGGATCTTTCTTGCTACTTCTGCTCTGCTCTGGACTTGTTCGCATATCCCTTCCCACATTACACACACTTCACAACTAAATCCATCCTCTATATATATCCGCACAAGTAATTTCATCACTTTTCTAGTCGGCATCCGGAACAGTCTAGTTTCTTACAAACTTAGTTCTGTCGGCTGAATCCTTTCTTATCAAGCAATGCGGATCAAGCATATACTTGTAGATATCATCAATTATGTCGGCCAAACATGATTCATGCCTCCGCAACCTTTATCATCATCTGTAACACATCCGGAAAGTAGTCTGATACTCTGTCAGTCAGTTCTTCCTCTGTTTTCACTGTCTCTCAGGAATCCGGTACTCAACTATTCATATCTTTTTCCTTGTCCAACTCCGGAGGCTAAATCCTTGGAATATACCACTCAAGATAGTCCTCTTGACTTCCCCAGATCCGCACTGCACCAAGACACTTCCTCTGAGAGATCCGGACCAATCTGTCGGACCTTGCCACATGCTCTGTTCTTGTTCACCGGACCACAACAATCTTCAATCTGACTTCCGGTAGAGACATATCATGACTTGCGGATATGTGGGATGACCTTTGTTGCCATCAATGACAACAACCATGAATCCATATAGTGTCTCTTGCCAACAATCTCCCCCTTTGGCATTGATGGCAACACTTAGTGAAAAATGACTAAGTGTTTACACTATGCTCCCCCTTTGCTGATGCTCTGTCTTTATATACAATTTCCGGAACTCCCCCTGAGTTGGATTCCTCATTTTTCACTGCTCCTCACTCCCCCTTTGACATCAATGGCAAAGGGTAGGGTCCGCACACCAAAATTTTCAAAAATTTTCTATATATAGCCGCATATTTACATACTCACATATACTGCAGAATGTCTGCAAAGGATGTCTGCAATTGAACCATTTCAGTAGCCCAACTTAGCTTCATTCTATCCAAGATTGAAATGTGACCACTCAACAAAAATGCAAAAGCTTCTGCCCGCCTGAGATCTGTCGGATCTTTTGTATGGGCGGTGGTCTGGGCATCGCTGATGGCCTCATGCATCGTTTCCAACTTAGGGACTATAATCCTTCTAAGTTCTCCCATCCGGTTGGTAATGTTCTTCCTCTCCTTCTCAAGATTCTTTATTTCATTCAAGACTGCAATAGTCTGACATTCTTGATTTATTATAGAGGAAGAGAGAGGATCAAAACTTTGAGATAAGCTTTGAAGCTTGTCCTGTTCTTCTTTTATTTTCTTGTCAATTGCTGTTGTTGCCTTTGACCAAGATATACAAAATTTGTAGATGTCACCGCCATCCTTAAGAGCATTTTCTAAGCTCTTTATTCCAATGCTTACAATCTTCCTATCCTTAGAGATTAATTCTAATATTTCAGAAAATCTCTTATCCAAAAATTCCTTCCGGACCTTGTCTTCAGCTGATTTTTCTAGAGAATTAAAATGTGTATCAATACTGCTGACTAAGGTTTTTAGATTACCGGAAGTGGAGGCAGTCGGATCTATTTGGATTGATGGCATGATCTTTACAAGTACTCCGGAAGCAGCCTCTATCAACTCACAGTCCTCCATATGAGACTTTAGGAGCTTTTCATTTGCCTTGGCATTTGCAAATGAAGCTATCTTCATTGTTTGTACCGGAGAGAGAGAGTCAAAATCAAATGGACCTTTTAGAAGCTCCGGTTCATCAATCTCTAGAGTTTCTTTGCTCAAAAATTGTTGAACAGTTTGTGCAGTGTCTCTTGCCGGAGACAGATGTTTCTTTTCTTCTGCAGTCTTAGAACTGTCAACCTCTTTGTCTGTCACCACTGCTTCCTTCTCCTGCAATTGCTCTTCTTCTTTGGATCCGGAGACTGTAGGGGAAACCGGAGGAGAGATGCTTGCTTGTTCATGGGTCACTTCTTCTGGAGCAGAGGGTCCCAAGTCCTCACTTGTCTGTTCAGGGCTCACTTCTTCCGGAACAGAAGATTCCAAGTCAGCAGCTGTTTCTGCACCTAAGTCCTCTACAACAGGAAGATTGAACCTTTTGAAGGCCTTCCGGAGGATCTCTTCTGTCTCTTGTGCCACTTTGTCAGTCTCACCAAGCATGAGCTGATTCATCCTGGCTTTACTTCTGAACTCATCTCTGCAGTCCTTGAAGATCATGTTCATTGTCTTGGGATCAATTTGAGGATATAGCTGAATAGCTATCTGCTCCCGAATCTCAAGATCTTTGGCATGCGCATTATTCTTTCTTACTTCCATTTCCTTCTCTAGGCTTTTAGGAATGAGAGATATGATCTCAATGAAAGCCTTATTGTATGTGTTCAGATATTTAACTGTGGCTTCCTGCAGAGTCTTTTGGTCTGCCTCACTGAAGTCATCATAGGATTCAGTCATTGGTTGAAGGTTTCCATCCACCGTGACCGACTTGATTATGCTCTCTAGTGACAGAGTGGGCTTTTCAACAGTTACCTCTGCCATTTCCTCCTTGTCTTGGCCTGTGGAGGGCTTACCGGATCCTTTCTTTTTCTGTTTCTTTACTTCTCTTACTCCTTCATCTGATTCTGTCTCCTCTTCATCCTTTTGGCTTTCATAAGCCCTTGATGCTTTTGTCTTGGATCTTTTACCGGATGCCTGGACTTCCGGTTTTGAGCTTTTGGTTGTGGAAGGTGCAGATCTCTTTGATGATCTGGTCCGGGTGGGGGTTTCAACCGGAGCACTTTCTTTGCTTTTCTCTTCTTCCTCAGCCTTTCTCCTCTTTTCCCGGCTGGCATCAAGTGCCTCTTTTGAGATGCCTAGGCCTTGAGCAATGTGCTCTACTTCTTTTCTCACTTTTCTTTTAATCTCAGGTTCCCTGAGTTCTACATGTAATTTCACGCTCAGCTCCTCAAAGGTTCCAAACCTTTCTGCCTTAGGATCTTTGGGCTGACTTAGCATGTGTTGAACATGCAGCTCTACTATCTGTTCATCAACTTCATACCCCATGGGCATGATCCAGACAGTCCTTGGCTCCACTGCCTCCATTAGGCACTGATCAGTGTCAACCATAAAACATACTGAGTCCTTGTATTTCTCAATGAGTGACTGGGGAATTCTCTCTCTTGCTTGCATCATGCTCTGAAAGTTTTTGAAGTATCCCCATAGAGCTGTATTTCTCGCTTTTGCATCCCCAAGTCCATGCAAATAGTCTCTTATCTGGACTGCAACAGGTTTGTCATTCTGCCATACCCATCCACTTGTTCCGGGTAGCTCATTCATGAAGTAAAAGAAGAGACATACAATGAGAGTACCATACTTAAAGGAGTTCTTCTTGTCTTTCTTGATTTTCTATACATTTTCCATCAATTGGCTTAGTAGTAGTTCACAAAGATCATAATCTGCATTCTTTCTTAGCATTTCATATGCTGTGTATATTGCAGTTCCGGATACAGAATTCTCCCTGCTGGAGTGATAGATCTTGTATCCTATTATCATTGATGCATATTTGATATCCGGATCCGAAATATCTTCAATGGTCATTGCTCTCTTATCATATTTTGATCCGGTGGCCTCAGTTACAACGTTGTTCTTGACAGATTTGAGGATAGGTACCCCCCCGGAAGAGTATAGACCAGTTACTGCTCTAATTGCTTCTTTTGTGATCTTGCAGGGTCTATCTAGCCAAAGGAAGTTGTCATGCATCCTGCTCAGTACATACCGGACCCATTCATCTTCTTCAAAGCTAGGGAAATGAATGAATTGCTCAAATTGTTTCTTCTGGATACCCTTATACTCTGGTTTGAGCTCAAAAGCATTGTCTATCAGTTGCTTGTGATAGAGGTCTCTTAATTTGAATTCCCCAAATTCCTCAATGTTTGCGTGTATGTAAACCCTAATATCTTCAGTATGTAAGACTCCGTGGGGAACACTAGAGAAGGCTCCTAGTGGATCTACCTCCAACGATTTGTAGGGATGTTTCTTGAATGAGGGGCGAGGTCTATCAGAGATCTTAACTATGTTTGGAGTAGCCATTCTTCAAAGATTTGCAGTGAGGCAATGAAAAATGAAGAATACCTTATGCGCCTTCGGTTTGCACGGAGTGGTTGGATTGATTTCTTTATGCAATAGCTTCGGCAGGAGATCCTTGGTGTGCTTGATGAACCTTGTTGCAGAGCTCCACTATTCGCTTCTTCTCAAGTGTAGAATGAGCAGATAACTTTTGAGAAATCCCTTATATTGCTCCGCAAACCCTAATATCTGTCTGCAATAAATGCTTCACCTGCATTATTCCGGTTTACCATGTCTGGACAGCTTGGAGTATCCCGGATTAGTCCTGATCACTGAATATCATCCGGATCTTTAAATCATGAATAAATCTAGGTAACATATTACAAGAACATCCCAAACACTCTGTCCAATCCGCAAGACAAGATCGTGCACTTCCGGATCTCTCCGGACCTTTTTGTAATCCTTTATCATACCGGAGCACCTCCCTGAACAGGTCTAACTTAATCGAACACAGCTTCTTCATAACTCCATGCGGACCTCTGAAAACTTGACTGAAGCATCTCAGGACTTATATCTACAAACCCTTTAATCCGCATCTTGTGCCACATCCGGCACAACTTGTTTGGCTGGGGGAACAGAATCTTCTTTGAGTCTCCCCCTGAGCCTGAGCTCACTTTTTAATTTCCGGAAGAAATATCAGCACCAGAATCTGGTGCGGATCCAACCTCTACATTCTCTGAGCTTTTCTTCACCCAAATCTTGCTCATCTGATTCCTAACTTCATCCGCATTCATCTTTTGTTTACCCTTGTCTTGATTCTGATTATACATCGGACCTCTTTTGTCCTGATTCTTGTTTCTGCAGACTTTAGCATTATGACCGGACCTATTGCAGATTTGACAAATAACATTTCTTTGCATATTTAACTGATATCCCCTTGATCTGCATTGATTAGCCATATGACCTACTCTATTGCATGTAAAGCATCTACCTTTGAATGATTTGTTTACTTGCATAATTCTGCATTCATGGGATTTGTGTCCATACCTTTTGCAGTTGAAGCACTGTCCGGAGAAGGATGAATTAATCTGATTCATTCTCATTCTGCACTGATTAGCTTTGTGACCAAAATGGTTGCAGCTGTGGCAGTATCCATTGAAGGATGGATATTTTTGAGCATTTGGTTGTCTTACCGGAGGTCTTCTAGGCCTGCTCCTTGGATTTTCTGATCCAAGATTCTTCTGACCGGATCCGGAGCTTTCTCCTTTCTCATATCCCAAGCCATACTTGTCATCTGTCCTCTTTTGACTTCCAAGAAGAACTTCAAGTTGAGCAGAACTTATCTTGAATTTCTCTTTATATTCATTTGCTGTTTGAAGGTCTCTTTTGAGAGAGGCAATTTGATCCTCAAGTTTTCCTTCATTATCTTTGGAATCTTCAAGATCAGATTCAAGGTGTCTGATAATCCTGTCCATCTGGTGGCATTCTTCTGATTTTTCTTTAAGAGATTGTCTTAGATTGTCTTCAGCCTTTCTTTTTTCTTCAATCTCTTGAGTAAACTTTATAGTTCCTGATTCCATTTCATGTCTTAACATAATGACTTCTTTTGATAACTTTTCACATAACTTGGTTTGCTCAGTCAATTCCTCACTTGTATTGCTTTCTTCACTTTGTCTTGCCAACTGTTGAAGCAGCTCCTTTCTCTTTTTCATAGAGAGACTTAATTTGTCTTTTAATTCTCTCATGAATTCATCAGCCTGTTTGAGTCTTTCCTTTAATTCACTGACTTCAGAATTTGACTGTTCAAGATCCTCAAGGGCAGTCTTGAGTTGCTCCCTTAAACCATATGCATCCATTTGAAATCCCAGATCTTCCTCAAGCTGTTAGGCTCTATTAGGAGGAACTTGGCTCTGATACCAATTGTTGATAACTGAGAGGGGGGGGTGAATCAGTTATCCTAATTATTTCCCTTATTAAACTTTCCTTTTAATTGAAGCAGCATAAAATCAAACACAAAACATAAACCATGAAATAAGAAACACATGACACAGTATTTTTGACGTGGAAACCCTGTTAAGGGAGAAAACCACGGGGTGATTAACCCAAGAATTATTCTCTGTTAGAAGAATAGGAAATTACAAAAATGGCACTTGCCAATTAGGGCTCACTGCCCGAGCACACTGCTCACAAGAGGCTCACTGCCTACAAGAAGACACACTGTCTTACAAAGTGATAAGAATCACAGTCTTGAACTGATTGGAAGCATCTGCATATGCTGGAGTTCAGTTCCGGTTAGGTTCAGTACACTGATCTGCTGCACTTCATCTTTCCTCTGTTCTTTAGTCTGCTATCCTTTCACATACCGGATCTTTCTTGCTACTTCTGCTCTGCTCTGGACTTGTTCGCATATCCCTTCCCACATTACACACACTTCACAACTAAATCCATCCTCTATATATATCTGCACAAGTAATTTCATCACTTTTCTAGTCGGCATCCGGAACAGTCTAGTTTCTTACAAACTTAGTTCTGTCGGCTGAATCCTTTCTTATCAAGCAATGCGGATCAAGCATATACTTGTAGATATCATCAATTATGTCGGCCAAACATGATTCATGCCTCCGCAACCTTTATCATCATCTGTAACACATCCGGAAAGTAGTCTGATACTCTGTCAGTCAGTTCTTCCTCTGTTTTCACTGTCTCTCAGGAATCCGGTACTCAACTATTCATATCTTTTTCCTTGTCCAACTCCGGAGGCTAAATCCTTGGAATATACCACTCAAGATAGTCCTCTTGACTTCCCCAGATCCGCACTGCACCAAGACACTTCCTCTGAGAGATCCGGACCAATCTGTCGGACCTTGCCACATGCTCTGTTCTTGTTCACCGGACCACAACAATCTTCAATCTGACTTGCGGATATGTGGGATGACCTTTGTTGCCATCAATGACAACAACCATGAATCCATATAGTGTCTCTTGCCAACAACATGAACATAATGAAAAATTTTAGAAGTGAAGATAACAAAGAATAGTAGAAGAGGTGGTGATAAGGGGCAACAATGGTCTAGTAATGTCGTGAGTAACACAAGAGGTAGTGAAAATATTTGAGAGGTCATTTCGATGCCATGATTAGGTGTCAAAAAATAATGATAGTGTGTTTCCTCCCATTTAGATCCATGTCATTAGCCTAAATGTAAGAAAAAAATTGAGTTGGAGGGTTTTGCATTCAATTTCTAGTCTTAGGTGGAATTTTTGAACTCCCATGCAAGTGTGCAAGTACTTTGATAAATTCTCATTTGTCTCCAAGCCCTATTGGTCTCTATCCTTTACTTCTTATTAAGTTTTGGGTTTCCCTCGTAAATTTTTACTCCTTGCAAATTATACACATAGTTTCACACTCTGCTTTGCCACTCTCTTTCTCCTTATACACTTTTTTCCTTCCTATGCAAATTTCTCAATGACACCTTTCTCATGCACCTCTAATTCCCACAAACCTTGTACTTTAAAAACTATAGGGTTAACCTTTTACTTTGTAAATATTGCATGTTGGACCCCTACTTCTACATCCCACATGTTTGCATACAATTTCTTTATAGACCTTCCTATCTTGTATACATTCCAATCTCCTTTGAAATTCTTGCAATTTATTTGATTTTACATCTTGTATCTCTACACCTTCATGCCTACTTTTGCATAAATTTTCTCTCTTTTGGCACTTGTGTACTTATCTAGATTACTTCTACATTATGTGATTCATCATTTTTTCTTCTTGTAGAATTTCCTTCACTCCTCAAAAAGTTAAATCTACTTGTCTACTCCTAAGTTCTAAAATTCTATAGCCTTGCCTTATGGACTTCTCTGACTTGTAAAATTGTAAATTTATTACTTGCTCTTTCTCATGACCCCTACCAATATGTCATTCTATAGCCTATGAACTTTTTAATTTCCCATTCACACTTGGAAACCCTTCATGAACTTCAACCTCAAAGTTATCTCTTTCAAACAAAAGGCTTCACCTACCTCCCTGCACAACCCAGAAAGACATAAATGTTCTCAAATGGATGAGATTAGATAAGAGAATACTTTGAAATACTTGTTAGTACTTGTACATAATTAGAGACATGGTTTATGTATGACTAAATATGGTTTTAACATAGGGGACATGGTTTCATATATTTGGCAATGTGAAGATGATGAAAACAAACAAGGGTGACATATAGATTTTTTAGCACTCCTACATTCCTACCAAAGTAGCAAGATTGAATTCAATACTATATTTACATGTTTGTAAGATGTTGTAAAGGTTGGTCCTTAAACAAATTTTCATGGTTCTAATTATCTCAAGTAGGTTCTAGGGTATGGAATGATGAATGTCTATCTCTATAAATGATGAAGCATGTTTGTAAATTATGTGAAGGGTTATTCTAGTAAGGTTTCTCCTACAAGTTAAATCCTCCATGATAGGTTGTAGTATCTTAGGAGAGGCTTGAACCTAGTTACTATCTCTTGCTTGCTACATTTGCTAGCATGACTATAATTAGATTAGATTAATAAACAATAGGAATTCTATGGAATCATAAACTTCTTTGTGATGGTGTCTTATTATTACATGTGGGATGCTATTGATTTTTGATGGATAACCATGTATGTTTACTTGCAGGTTTCCTCATTCTTCAAGGTTATGTATATACACAATCTTTCTTCCATTACTGATTTGTAGGCATGTTTTCATCATCCCTACAATCTATGAATCTATTACCCAATAGAGTAGGCACTAGTTTGGTTCATGAAAGGCTAAACATATTTCATTTTAATCATCTCTTGTTAGATATAAGAGTAGTTGTTAGGTTTCACAATGCTAGTATGACTCAATATTATAATTTCTGTTTCATCTTGAACAACCTAAAAATGAAATATTATATGAGAAGCATGCTTGTATGTATTCCCCTCTTGTACATGTGTAGGAAAGGATATGTGAAATAATTCAACACCTTGAGAAACCTAAAAATGAAATATTCTATCAGAATAGTACTTGTATGTCTTCCCCCTTGTGCATGTGGAGGAAATGATAAGTGCAATCATTCATAGGGAAATGAGACTAATACATTTTTGGATGCATGTGTAGGAGTAGCAACCTAAAAATGAAATATTCTATGAGAATCATACTTGTATGTCTTCCCCCTTGTACATGTGTAGGAAAGGATAAGTGCAATCATTCATAAGAAAATGAGACTAATACATTTTTAGATGCATGTATAGGAGTAATTATCTACTTGCTAAAGGTCTTGTAGGTCTATATGTAGTCAATGTTGACATAAACATAGTGAAACATCTTGGGGTTCATAGCATTTTAGGTATCAATTCTTAAAGGCCTTGTGTCTCATTATTTATTTCTATTTAATTATCTCATTGTAATGTTGGTGTTGGAAATAAGCCACACCTGTACCGACGATGGATTGGTCCAAGAGGGGCCAGTAGCTCAATGGTATAGCACTCCAGCAGCGAATGGAAGGTCCTAGATTTGAGTCCTAGCTAGTCCATGTCTCAACATGGTATCAGAGCTAGGCTCAGGCTAGGAGCCCCAAACACACAAGAGGTCTGGCTTAAGGGTGGTGTTGGTGTTGGAAATAAGCCACACCCAAACCGACGATGGATTGGTCCAAGAGGGGCCAATAGCTCAATGGTAGAGCACTCCAGCAGCGAATGGAAGGTCCTAGATTTGAGTCCTAGCTAGTCCATGTCTCAACATGGTATCAGAGCTAGGCTCAGGCTAGGAGCCCCAAACACACGAGAGGTTTGGCTTAAGGGGGGGTGTTGGTGTTGGAAATAAGCCACACCCAAACCGACGATGGACTAGTCTAAGAGGGGGTAGTAGCTCAATGGTAGACCACTCCAGCAGTGAACGGAAGGTCCTAGGTTTGAGTCCTAATTGGTCAATGTCTCAACATGGTATCAGAGCAAGGCCAAGGATAGGATCCCCAAGTACATGAGAGGTGTGGCTTAAGGGGAGGTGTTGGTGTTGGAAATAAGCCACACCCAGACTGACAATGGACTAGTCCAAGAGGGGCTAGTAGCTCAGTGGTAGAGTACTCCAGCAGTGAATGGAAGGTCCTAGGTTCAAGTCCTAGCTAGTCCATGTCTCAACATGGTATCAGAGCCAAGCCCAGGCTAGGGGCCCCAAGTACACAAGAGGTGTGGCTTAAGGGGGGGTGTTGGTGTTGGAAATAAGCCACACCCCCCCTCCACACCTCTTTCTTTGTGATTTTCAGCATGGTGACAAAGATTTTGAACAGAGATGGTAGAGCTCTCAACATAATTGGGACAAGTAGTTTGTCCTCCACCTTTTCTCCAAGTGCAACAAGCTCAACTCGTAGTTCAGATAGCCATCATAAGAATTCCTCAACTTTTTTTCAAGCTTGTATACAGAGTGTATGTAGCTTGGACTGTAGATGGAGGATCTTCATCTAGTTCTTCACTTGGTAGATTGTGGAGACAGAATCTCATGCTACCTTTGATGTTTCTGCCAATGATGGACTAGTCCAAGAGGGGCTAGTAGCTCAGTGGTAGAGCACTCTAGCAGTGAATGGAAGGTCCTAGGTTCAAGTCCTAGCTGGTCAATGTCTTAACATGGTATCAGAGCCAAGCCCAGGCTAGGAACCCCAAGCACACGAGAGGTGTGGCTTAAGGGGGGGTGTGGCTTATTTCCAACACCAACACCCCCCTTAAGCCACACCTCTCGTGTGCTTGGGGCTCCTAGCCTAGGCCTGGCTCTGATACCATGTTGAGACATGGATCATCTAGGACTCGAACCTAGGACCTTACATTCACTACTGGAGTGCTCTACCACTGAGATACTAGCCCCTCTTGGACCAGTCCATTGTCAGTCTGGGTGATGCTTATTTCCAACACCAACATGTAAAGACCTCAAGGAACACACATCTTGGTCTTTCTAAGCCTAAAGATGAAATTAAGTTTACCCACCCATAAGTAATGGTCCTTTCATGTCACTATCTAGTCATAAGTCATACCCATCACATTTTTTATCATATCCCTAGCCTAGGGTTTTGGTGCTAGTTTATAGAGATTGTAGAGATACATGTTTGGGAGACAAAACTATGGATACAAGTGCAAGAGTAAACATACTAGCATGATTGTCTACCAATTTGTCAATTTGATATTATTGAAGATATGGCATCATTTACATTTTTGAGTCATGAAAGCATGGTAAAACCTAAGTTGCTTCTACCCTATTGAGAATATTTGGGGGAATAAGATTTTTTATTAAAAAATGATCATGGAAGCGACTGAAATTGGTGCCTATCTTATGGGTAGCAAATTCAAGATTCATAAGTATAATGGAAGGATAAGTATAAATTGGAAATGGAAACAATTGTTTACATAGGAATGAAAATCTTAAAGAATCAAGAGTTATAACCATACTAAACATGATTTAAGAATCCATGGTCAATAAAAAGCACTCCAAATATACTTTGGAAGAGATTTATCACAAAATCCTTTGTAACAATTTTATAATCTTGTTTCATTAACTAATACATTGGAATATATAGGCCAGAAAATGTGGCAAGAGATTTCCCATGGCACACTCATTGATTATCCTAAAATACTATTGTCAAACATGGATACATCTTGAAAGGAAGCTAGGTATGTGGAAATCACTTCCTACACTAATCTAATGAGGGGAGAGCTATACAAATTCAATTTAATCCTTATCACTACAGCAACATACAGCATCTAACAAAGTTATTACAATAATACACAAGAACTAGAAAGAAGACAGAAGAAGAGAGACAAAGATATACGGTGGGGAAAACCCTTATTGGGTGAAAAACCCCACACTCAGAAACCTGCATAATGTATTAACAAATCTGAAAGTTACTTACAATATACTTGCAATGCAAGCTTCGATGGTCTTCGACACTCATGTATGGAGTCAATCTAGCAGCATAATAGTACCTGTAAACCTGTGATACAAACTCCATATCCAAGCACCTGTTTATATAGAAAATACAAGGTAATATTGGACCTATCTTGGGATGGGTGTCCAACATGGCTTCATGGACCAAAACCCACACCTAAGGACACTTGGTCAACATTGTAGAATGTTCTTGACACTTGTCCACAACTCCCATCCCAAAGAGCTCACCTATTTCCAAAATGGGCTATGACAGATGCTCTTACAACACTTACGACCATCATAGAATCTATCATAGCAGTTACAACTTACAGCTATAAGAGAATCTATCATACACATGCTATAAATAGCATATTCTCTTACAAAATGTCATAGTCCACCTTGGGGCACCCAAATATACCTTATTCAAAGATGCTTCATCACACATGTCCTTACCTGTCTTACAAACTTCTATTTCTGATGCTTACATGTCATAGATTCTGTCATAGGAATCCATCATAACTGTTTCGGTCAATATTGCCTTACACAACATGGAAGATACCGACACATGGCAAAATGCTCCTACCGCAAAGTGGGATGCCTATCTCCTCATTTGAGGACAAAATTACAAGTTGTCATAGTCCATGTAGGATTGACACATCACCGTGCCACATCCCACAATATGACAATATGGAATTTACAAATATTTATGTACAACATAGGCAATTATTTAATAAATACAAACATAATAAATGCAAGGAATTACCAAGGTTGAGACATCTTAATTCCCAACATTCTCCCTCTTGTCGAACACCTTGTAAGAGATAATAGAAAAATAGGATTTAACTGCTATAGGTCTAGAGGCCTATAAATTCTGAACACCATTTGAAGTTTTCTGTGCCCATTGGTTTCATTAATGCATCTGTAACATTCTTCAAAGTATCTACCTTCTCCAAATTTACCTTTCCATCCTCAACCATGTCTCGCACGAAGTGAAAATGAACATCAATGTGCTTTGTTCTAGCATGGAAAGTTTGATTCTTCACAAGGCAAATGGCATTCTGACTGTCACAACTGATCGTGATCTGACCTGCATCAACACCAATATCTGAACACAATCTCTTAAGCCAAATGGCTTCCTTATAAGCATGAGTTGCTGCCATATACTCAGCTTCTATTGTGGACAAAGCAACAACAGGTTGTCGCTTACTCATCCAACTAATAGCACCACCAAATAGTGTAAACACATAAGCACTAGTGGATCTCCTGCTGTCAATGTCACCTACCCAATCTAAATCCACAAATCCATGAATATCAACAGAATACGAAGGTCTTGAAACATTACCATGAGAGCAAATGGAATACTCAAAAGTACCCCTCAAATATCTAAACACTCACCTAACTGCATCCCAATGAACTCATCTAGGATTAGCCATAAATTGACTAAGGACTCCCACTACTTGGGCAATGTCTGGTCTTGTGCAGACCATAGCATACATCAAACTTCCAATAGCACTAGCATAAGGTACTCTGCTCATGTCCTCCACCTCACTAGGAGATTTTGGACAATCCTCAATAGACAACTTTCTCCCCAAAGAAAAAGGAACACATAATGGTCTACAATCTTCCATGCTGAACCTGTCCAACACGGTCTTCACATACTCTAGCTTAACCAAAGTTTTCTGTTGTCTCTGTCTCTTCTGATTTCCATTCCTAGAATGTACCTGGCTGCCCCTAAATCTTTCATTTCAAACTGTGCTAACAACTGCGATTTAAAATAAGAAATTATATTTTTACCCTTCCCAATGAGCAACATATCATCAACATACAGTACAACAATGAGAATACGATCACCATCAAATTTATAATACACACAGTGATCCAATTTCTATCTCACAAATCTAATTGACAACACAAAGGCATCAAACTTCAAGTACCATCCCCTAGGGGATTGCTTCAAACCATACAAAGACTTCTTAAGTTTGTAAACCAAATTTTCTTTACCTTTCACCATGTAATGCTTTGGCTGTGATATGTAGATTTCTTCCTCCAAGTCACCATAAAGGAAATCTGTCTTCACATCCATCTGTTCTACCTCCAAGTCATAAGCTACTGCGAGAGACAATAGGAATCGAATGGATGTCAGCTTTGCAACAGGAGAGAAGATCTCACCATAATCTATACCCTCCACTTGTGAATAGCCCTTTGCAACCAATCTGGCCTTATACTTCTCAACATTGCCATCTGCACCAAATTTCTTCTTGAACACCCATTTGCATCTAATGAGTTTCCATTCAGGAGGCAAAGGCACCAAGTCCCAAGTTTGATTGTTTTCCAAAGAAGCCATTTCATCCTCCATGGCCTCCTTCTAGGAACCTACATATTCCATGTCCATAGCCTCTAATACAGTTCTAGGTTCATCACTGTTAGTAACCAAAGCATAAGCACAACTAGAACCAACCAATGTAAAACCAAACCTTTCAGGTTGCTTTCTTATCCGTGTAGACCTCCTCAAGAGCTAAGGTTGAGGTTTCGCTTCTTCATCTAAGCTTTCAGATCTGCCAGAGCTCTCCTCATCATTAGGTCCAACATTGTCTTTCTGTTTAGTCTTCTCAGGGGTAGCAGGAAATTGAACAACATCATCTTTCTTTACTATTTCTTCTGGCTGCAAAATAGTGGAAGAAGGTGTAAGTTGTCTGAAGATGACACTTCTGCTATACAACACTTTTTTAGCCACAGGGTCCCAAAGCTTGTATCCTTTCACACTAACACCATATCCAATGAAGATACACTTAACAACGTTGTTCTCCAACTTTGACCACTTCTCCCTAGACACGTGCATATGCCTCACAATGCCTTATTGAAGGCTTTCTACCAGACCACACCTCCATGGGTGTCTTTCCAACAAGAGCTAATGTAGGAGATATGTTTACCAGATAGCAAGAAGTGGCAACAACTTCAACCCAAAACTTTTGTTCTAGGCTAGCTCCACTAAGCATACTCCTAGCCTTCTCCATCAGTGTCTTGTTCATCCTCTCTGCAACTCCATTTTGTTGCGGGGTGTATGGAGTTGTCTTATGTCTTTCAATCCCAAGCTCCTTGCAATATTTATCAAATTCTGTAGAATAGAACTCACCACCATTGTTAGTTCTCAAACATTTAATCTTTTTACCAGTCTGATTTTCAGCAAAGGCCCTAAACTCCTTAAACTTGCTATAGACTTCAAATTTGCTTCTGAGAAAATAAATCCATGTCCTTCTACTGTAATCATCTATAAAAGATACAAAATATACAGACTTTGATAATGAAGGAACATTAACAGGACCAAACACATCAGAATGAATAAGGTCCAACACATCAAAAGACTTATGAGAACTTGAGTAAAACTGAACATGGTTTTGTTTTCCATAAATGCAATGTTTGCAAAAGTTGAACTCAAGATTACAATAATCTAACCCCTCAACGAGGTTCTTATTTTTTAGGGTATGCAGACCCTTCTCACCAATGTGGCCAAATCTCTTATGCCATAACATTATCTTTTCAGTAGGAAGTTTAACTTTGAATGCACGATTACAACCATCAAGATTAGAAACAACAGATTTCTTCACTGCTCGTTCAGATGGTGGGGATGAAGTGACTGCTGCCCTCTTCCTTGAGTCAGAAGAACTATTGCATTGTGAAATGCATGCCTCCAGCTGAAATAGAGTACCTCTCCTAGTACCCTTAGCAAGCACCATAGCTCCTCTAGTCATCTTGCATCCTTCTTTTGAAAAGACAACCTGCACACCTGCATCATTCAAACTACTTATAGAAGCAGGTTCTGTGCTAAGCCTGGGATGTGCATAACCCCAGAGATCCCCTTCACTCAACCATCAAGGAATCGGATAGACTCTTCTACGACCAACAATCTTCAGATGAGAGTTGTCACCTAGATACACCTTTCCACCATCGAACTCCTCATACTTAGTGAACCAGTCTCTATGCGAGGTCATGTGGAATGATGCACCAGAGTCGATTAGCCACACATTGTTAGATGCATGGGTTGCCAGGGCTGCGATGAAAGCATCACTGTCATCTTGTGACTTATCAGAATCTAAATCAGGAGCTTTCTTCTTCTTCTCCTCCTCTTTGCATTCCTTTTGGAAATGCCCAGTTTTGCCATAGTTCCAACAAAGAGCCTTGGACTTTCTAGGAGATTTGGATCTCCCACGGGATTTGGATCTACCCTTCTCAGCTTTCTTGTCCTTCTTCTTCCCTTTCTCCTTGGGTCTTCCATGAACTTCAAGGGCCTCTTTAGCTGCCTCAAAAGACTTTCTCCGCATCTCTTCAAACAACAGTGAATAATCCACTTCTTCCATTTTGAATGTGGATGTGGTGCTTCCAATAGCCATGACAAGATGATCCCATGAGTTCAGCAAAGAACAAAGCAAGGTCATACATCGATCCTCCTCCTCCATCTTTACACCAATAGATGTCAATTGTGCAACCAACATGTTAAAAGCATTCATATGTTCAGCAATGAATCCTTTGTCCTTCATTTGAAGAGAATACAACTTATTTCTCAGAAAAGTTTATTAAAAAGGGATTTTTCTTGATATAGATCTCCCAACGTCTTCCAAAGCAGTTTTGCACTAGTCTCCTCATGGACATTTAACAACACAGAATCAGCAAGACTAAGTCTTTTGAGACCCTTAGCCTTTCGATCCTTGAGGTCCCAGTCATTTGGTGACATTGTATCTAGTTTAGTTCCATTAATAATTTCCCAAAGGTCTCAGTCAACAAGCATGTCTTCCATCTTGAGCTTCCACAGCTTGAAATTACTGCCATTGAACTTCTCCACTTCAAACCTTCCTGATGTTCTTGCCATCTCCTTGTTGCAATAGAAATCAGAATACTCTACACAGACTCTTGCTCAACTTAAGATCGGCTCAAAAAACTCCTACCCAACAACTAAGACCAAAACTAGCCAGGCTCTGATACCAACTGAAAGGAAGCTAGGTGTGCAGAAATCACTTCCTACACTAATCTAATGAGGGGAGAGCTATATAAATTCAATTTAATCCTTATCATTATAGCAACATACAACATCTAACAGAGTTATTATAGAAATACACAAGAACCAGAAAGAAGACAGAAGAAGAGAGACAAAGATATATGGTGGGGAAAACCCTTATCAGGTGAAAAACCCCACATGCAGAAACCTGCACAATGTATTAACAAATCTGAAAGTTGTTTACAATACACTTGCAATGCAATCTTTAATGGTCTTTGACACTCATGTCTGGAGTCAATCCGGTAGCATAACAGTACCTATAAACCTTTGATACAAACTCCATCTCCAAGCACCTATTTATATAGAAAATATAAGGTAATATTGGACCTATCTTGGGATGGGCATCCAACATGGCTTCATGGACCAAAACCCATGCCTAAGGACACTTAGTCAACATTGTAGTATGTGCCTAACACTTATCCATAGCTCCCATCCCAAAGAGGTCACCTATTTCCAAAATGGGCTATGACAGATGCTCTTACAACACTTACGACCATCATAGAATCTGTCATAGCAGTTACAACTTATAGTTGTAAGAGAATCTCTCATACACATGCTATAAATAGCATATCCTCTTACAACATGTCATAGTCCACCTTGGGGCACCCAAATATGCCTTATTCAAAGATGCTTCATCAAACATGTCCTTACCTGTCCTACAAACTTCTATTTCTGACTCTTACATGTCATAGATTTTGTCATAGGAATCCACCATAACTATTTCAGTCAATATTCCCTTACACAACATGGAAGATGCCGACACATGGCAAAATGCTCCCACCACAAACTGGGATGCCTATCTCCTCATGTGAGGACAAAATTACAAGTTGTCATATTCCATGTAGGATTGACACATCACCGTGCCACATCCCACAATATGACAATATGGAATTTACAAATATTTACAACATAGGAATTAATTAATAAATACAAACATAATAAATGCAAGGAATTACCAAGGTTGAGACACCTTAATTCCCAACACATCTATTACATAAAATGAAATATAGGTTACACATTTGTAAGATCCACACAAAAATACATCTAGCACATACAAAGAAAAATATTTAATCATTTGATACCCTAGAAGGTTCCTAGACTACCCCTGTACATGAATTGCTCAAAAATTACCAAAAAGACCTACAATACAAAATAAAGAAAGACTCATATAGAGCTTCACATAGTAGAAATTTTAAGATCATGTCATTTGTCATCATCCTCTTGCTCTTGTCAAAATCAACTTGGTGTTGCATTAGCCATTAGTTTTAGGATAGCCACCTTGTCATGTAAATTAGAAATTGTTTCAAAATATGCATAGAGAATTGCCATGAAATAAATTAGTTGGCCCAAATTTCTTATCTACCATTAGTAATAACCTTATTAGTAGATTTAATCCATTTATATCCATGTTAATAGGTTGTCAAATATTTAAATATCACACCTTCCAATGGTCAAATAGTCATATAGTTATATAGTCAATAGCAATTTTATATTTCATCCTCACCAAAAAGTGGTAAACAATTGTCATGTTTTTATCAACCAAAAATTATCTTTGACCAAGTGATATTTAAAAATAACCATATGAACCTCATATTGGATAGTTTTTGAAATGCTAAATGTCTAATGAAGTCAAACATGATGAGATTCGATTCTAATTTAATACAGATTTGGGTATAAACTGTTAGTGAACATAATAGTCAAACTAGTAATAATTTTTAGCCTCTGAACTAAAGTATTAATATTGTTTCAATTAAACCTAATGTATTGACTTGGTTAAAATAACCTAGTAAAATAACATGGTCATTAGAAGTATTTATGAAAAAATTGTGTAGAATGTGAATGAATTATAGGTAGTATTTATGTGGTTCTCAACATGTCCCTAATTTTTGGTGAAGTTAAGAGGCCCCTTCTATTGTAGCTTAGGTGTTTACCCTCTTTGTTTCCCTAGCCTCTTTGGATGCTCATTAATCATATCAAATCAAAAATTCTATTCAATGTCCCCCCTTGGTGAAGTTAGGCTTGCTAGTGTTCTTTCCTTAACCCTTGGTTAAATTTGATGGCCTAGACTACAAAACAATGATGTCTGAGCACACATCTAGCATATTTTTGCTCATTTATGCCCCTATTAAACCTACCCAAGTGCACAACTTTGATCTACTCGCATGTTTGGCACTTTCTACAACCTAACTACCCCCTATTGAAGCTTGTTAATACTCTACAAACATTTTTTAGTTGATTTGATCGATATCTACACTATTTTGACTCTTAAACCTTTATCTTGAATGGTTCTAATGGTAGATTTGTTTAAAGGCTTGGGACTAAATAGACTAGCCAAAAAAAACTTATTACACGTCTAATTTGGGGTACTAGGAAGGTGAAAAATGGTAGGGAAGGCATGGGAATCACATTCTTTCCTTTGATGCAACCATGCCCTATTGACAACTTACCTCCTCCTCCCTCATATCCTACCTATATTCCCCAAGCTTATTTCCATGAGGTCTAAAGTACTATAAATAGTATGTATGATTATTAAAGGCATTTATTGTAACAAAAATGCAAATTTTCATTTATTAGAGATATAGAATAGCATAGAATATAGAGGTAGATCTTGTAAGAGATAGGTTTAGAAATAATAGGGCATTTTTCTTCCCCACACATGTAAATGGTGCGGCAAAGATTGTAGCATCAATTGGAACCCTATTTTTGTAAGCATAATCATCATATTTGGACTGATATTCTTTGTAAATGCAACTAATTAGAGATTAATGAATTTTTTTGTGAATGTAATGGTCATTGTCTATGTGTGAAATATGGTAATGATTTCCTTTCTTTTATTTTCTTGTAAATTTTTGTAATAAATGTATGTTTCCTTAGAATCTTGTATAGGGTATGTCATTTATTGAAGTGAAACTAGAAATAGTACACATTGTTACTATTATGTTTGTAGAGAATACTCTCATGTGACAATGTTTATTCTTGCTAATCATGGCTTCTCCTTCCCTTATTTCTCTTTTTCTTCTCTATTCCTTCCTTGTCTTCTTTCCTTTCAAAATTTTCCTTTTCTAGTATCTAGCTAGAGTATGCTTAGATTAGGCAACCCCTCAAGTTGAGATCATTAAACTATGCACCTTGTTGCAATTAAAATATCACCAAGCTTCTATTATAACAATATTTCATCTTCCATTAAGTGATCGTTGCAAAGACAAGACCTAGTTGTTGGTTCCCAAAATGACTGTAACTCAAAACTCTAAAACATTCCTAAATCACCTAAGCTAGGGATTGTCATCAGGGTAATAGGAAGAGGCTTATTAACAAGTTAGGGGTGATTTTGGCCAACTACAGGAGTGGGTAGACTCCTCTGCACTTCGAGCTCAACTTAGACTTTGGAGGGATACTCCAAGGGGTATACCTGAATAAGTATTAAGTTCAAATGTGATGAACAACTAAAAATACTTGACAACCAAACCTAACTCATCCTCTTGAGTCCAAAAACTATCAATAAGTCAAGAATGACTAGTTGTCATAAAACCCCCATATAGCTGATTCAACTATGTGAATGTACATGCACAGGCAAGATGGTTTTTTCCCCTAAACCATAGGTGAATGATTTATTTAATTTTAAAGAGTGATTGGTCCCTCTCCAATATGGACTGGTGCCTATTCCATTGGGCAAAAGAGTCCTAGAATGCAAGGAGGAAAGGAAATATGTTGCAAAGGATCAACAGAACTAGACATAGATATGCATATATGACTTTTAAGTAGATCTTCCTATAATGGAAATACTTAATAATCCAAAAGAGAACTGCAATGATTCATATGTAACAAAGAATTGGCAAATACAAAACCTTGTATTGACTTAGATGTTGTTACACATCTCCAAACCTATGTTACAATCATACTAGAAAATGTAGTTCAAGGGAAAATACATAACTGTGATTATATATTTACCAAAATCAATACAAACTCCTATGGAGACATATCATTACAACCAAATCTGCATTACATAACCTTTCTACTCTATACTGAACATGTCCCTTCACTAACAAACTAGACATATCATGTGTTGATGCCATAGAAAATCCTTAGGCTCTCCTAGACCAAGATAATTGGCTCATCGACCAACCCTGAGAATGTCACTCAAACATGTATATATATATATCAATTTTGCTCACCGTGAAGCTTCTAGATGCTAGAAAATTTAGTCAACAGGAAATTACTATATTCAATGTGGTGCATGGCCTTGTCAGAAGAATCGATGGACATCCTAGGCGCCCATGCTCTACAAACTGATCTTGCATCCTTGAGAGGACCTGCATAAAGTATGGATGTTGAAACACACCATCTCCATATTAAATTTTGTACCTGCGTGTTGATGGAAAATGCTATTCTAGTGATCACCTGACATTTACAATTTTGCACTTCATGCTTTACATTTGACACTCAATCTCACTCTGCCTAATAACAAAATATCCCAGTGTGAACTTGCTGCCTCTTTCTCCCTTTTTCTTCTTCTAGTCGGCAAAATTGAACATCTTAGAACTAGGCCATTTTCCCCTTTATTGGCAAATCTTTAATTTGATGAACTCTATCTTTATCTCCTTTATCGGTAACTTTTGACATTTCAGAACTTGCCTTCTTTTTCATTAGTCAGCAAAAGATCACTTTCTCTAAACACTGTACCTTGGTTATTTTCACCCTTATTGGCAAATTTGCCTTTTTTCCAAACTTCTATCTTTTCACCTTCTTTATTTGCCTTATTGGCGAATGTCAACTTTCTTGAACTTGGTTAGCTTTATCGGCAAATTTTCTATTTGCCAAACTCTATAACTAGTTTAGCCCTTAGCCAATTCCTGACTGATCCCTATGTTCCACTTTTTCATTGTTTGCCTTAGCCATATTTTTCTTTTATTTATTTGCCTTATCAATAAATATAACTTTCTGCGAACTTTGCCCTCTTTCACTATTTTTTTCTTATGTCAGTGAATTCTATCTTTACCGAACTAAGCCAATTCGCCACCTTTTCTCTTATGTTGCTCATGTCGGCAAAATGCAACTTCTACGAACTAAGGCCTTTAAGCCCTTAGTAAAAAAAAATCAACATTCCCAAAACAATCCATCTTTATCGGCGATTCCTCATTTTTCCAAACTAATGAAAGCATGTCGGATCTCTGTCTTATCACCTTATCGGCAAATATCAAAATACTTGAACCTCTTGCCAAGTTCCACTTTCTTTGATTCACCAATGGATCTCCCCTTTACTCATTTTTGCTTAGCCAATTTTTCCAAACTCTCTGTTCTTTGCTCTTTTCCTCCCTTGCCATGACCTCTTTGTTGCCCTTTATCAACGAATCCTCCATTGACCAAACCTTCTGTCGGTGAGCTTGGAGATTCACAAACCTCCATTCATGCTGACAAAGCCTTCCTCCATCTTCTTGATTGTGCCTTGAAACTTTTTTGCACTTGCTGCGGTCGCCTCCTCTTCTTCAGTAGATGAAGTTCATCATTAGTGAACCTTCAAGTTCACTAACTCAGAATTTTGCTGACAAAGGTATTTCTAACTTCATCCTACTAATGAACATTTCTGCTGCCTTCCCTTGCTTTATAGCTATCGGTGAATCCTTTTTTTGGTGAACCGGTAAAACCTCAAACTTCTTAACAAGTTTTCAAGTTTGAAATTTTGCTGGTTTGCCAATAAAGGGCAAAAATAAAGGAAATTTTTCTAAGGAAAAAGCCAAAACAAAAGGAGGACTTTTACTTAGTATATTATAGAAGGGAACCCATGTCGAATATCTCAAATTGGGTACAATTGATGTGTTTTGATCCATTTTTGGATAAAGTGGGAAATTAATGGAATTTTCTAGATTTTTTGGGGTAGAATAATGGCATTTTGGAACTGGTAATTTTGGGCTCCAATACTAGCAACCCTAAGACTTTAGGTAGATTAAAAAATCTCCTTACAAAAGAGGAGTCATACTTGCAATTCTTGACTATTGATGCAGAGGGAAACCAGATAACATACAAAACAGGTGGAAGAATCCCTTGAAAAGCCCACAAAATAACCTTTATAGTATGGATCGGCCAGATAAGGTAGAAGTCACACCGAAATATACATAGGCTTGCCTATCGGCATGACATCGCCTGTCGGTGAATCCCTGAAATCTCCGGCCGACGTCGCGGGTTACGCCGATAGGCTTACCATCGGCAAGACCTTAACTATCGGCAACCCTCATACATTTCCCACCAACGTCTCTTTCACTCCGATGAGCTTAACACATAGCTGTCGGCAAGACTTGGACCATCGGCAGAACATTTCCCGCATCCCCCGATCACACACCTTTCACCGATGAGCCATCCATCAGCAAGACTTCTCGCCTCTCACCCCGATCGGCTTGACATAAATCATCGGCCACTTCATAAATTCCTTTGCCGATAAGTCTCCTCTCCCCGATGGTTAGAACCATCGGCTAGATCGATACTGTCGGCCTAACTTTTAGTGAGTCTCCCGATGTGGTCACTCTTGTCGATGCATTAACGAGACTTCATTGTCGATCAGATACATTTCTTCGGTCAGACTTGAGGCTCTTCCACTGACACTCCTTCTCACCCTGATGCCTTAGGTCAAGGCAATCATCGGTGAGACTTTCACCGTCGGGCCAACCGATTTCAGTTCCTCCGATGATGAATCTTTTGCCGATGACTTCGGCCATACAATACATGACCTCCTACCACCGGTAACTCCTTTGTATTTCCTTCCACTGCGACTGCTACTGCCGGTAAACATTTGTATCTACCCCAATGTACATTAACAATGTACATTCGCTCATACATACAATCATGAAATGCAATTGTTGGATACACACATATTGTCTGCGACATACAAATGACAGATACTCACAAATTGTATCTTCATACAAATACAGTATATGCACAAACTGCTCCGACATACAACGAACGTATACACATGAAATGCTAATTCCTTCTCTGCACATTCTTGCAACCGAACGGACAACACACAGAAAACTACAGAAAGCTATAGAACAGAAATAAATCTAACTACATGGAGGTCATTCCACTGATTTCAAAGAAATCCACCAGTGGAATGACTCCAAACCAATGTTCTTGTAATTAGACCAAAACACAAAATTTCTCTATTCCTTCCCAGAAATGATACAAATTGTTCTACTCCGTCTGTCTATCTCTCTCTGTCTTTTAAAGACTCGATTTGGCAGTTACATACGGTGGAAAACGAACCACCACTACTAATCAGTTACACTCCTTTCAGACATTCAGTTCGGTTACAAATGGTAATGACACGTATACAAACTACTCAACATTATGCCGTTACTTGGCCATGTATGACTCCATGGGGCACGAAGGCCTTACAATATTACACTTTGGACATAACATAAAATGTAGGGAATCTTCAGATTCTTAATGTCTTCGAGGTGCTTCTGCACCAACTATCTATCATGCAAGTTTTTCTGATAAATATTTTTGACACTAGAAGGGTCATCTACTATTTTGGAGTGCAAATACACTTAGGATTATGGTTGTTTGCATAGTTTAACTAGTCGGGTGGGGGCTATTCCATTCTCAATGGGTTATCCCTTTGATTTTGAAGGAGAGTTCTTGGACTTCCCAAAGGATATATTAGTTGGAACTCATCCTTTTTCCCTGGCAAGAGAATGCATTTGACCATGTTAAAAAATGTAAGGGCTTATTAATTCAGCATTAGGTGATGAATGAAGGTTGCATGCATTTTATTTTCTTACACCTTTGAGGAGGAGGGGCCTATTAATAGTATAATCTCTTTCCACCATATTCAATTAACTCTTTGTCCTAATTAGAGGCCACATTTTTGAGAGAATTTGGTAAATATCTAGACATTAGAGAGGCACGTAGGCAACTTATATCAATTAGAAGAGAATCCTATGAAACCATTACCATTTTTTCTTCTATGTTTTGTGAGACTGTTGGAATGTTGGAAGCTTGATGGAATTTTACATGCCTGGAGCCAATGAAGTTTTGGAACTATATTTTTAGGCCCTAGTATCTTTTTACAACACTTTCATCAAGCAGTCACTAGGGGTGGACCATCTACAAGAGGCTATGAATAGAGCCCTTACCTTAGAGAAAATCATCAATCACGTCCAAGCAAGTCAAAACTTTGTCTCTCATTACTTGTAGTTGTCATTTCCAGCAACCATGGGACCATCCTAATATAGCTCTTATACAGCGATATGTCCCAAACCAGCATGTTAATACCCATTGGCAACTGCAACTAATTTATTCAGTCCATTCAAAAGCCAAATGCTACGTCAAGAAGGTCAAAATTCTGTCTTTTATGCAAATGACCTACCTCCAAACTTTTCTTGTATAGTAGTACAATCAAATTTCAGTTAAGCTGTAGCAACATATTTTTCAGATGATGATGATTCTTCTGATGAAGAGGATGCAAATCAACCAAAGGAAGTTAGCAATTCACCTAAGGATGAAGAAAAGCAACACGAAATTCAAGGTAAGAGTCTAAATGTGCCCATTCCTACTTGATTGGATAAATGAACAAATGAAGCAAAGCGTGATGAAAATAATGCAAAATTTCAAGGTTTACCAGCACCTGCAGTGCTATCGAAAGACTACTGCCATTAGAAAATTGCAGATAGGTAGTATGATGAAGATATGTCTCTACATCATCGATTTTAAGCTGGATATCACACTTCTGAAGGACAAATAGAACAAAGACTTGTTGGAGACGGGTTTACCACGCACACTATCGGATTTAGCTTCATCAAATGGATGCAGGATATATAGTATAGCGATACATGATGAAGTCGATTGTCTTACTTTCCTCACAAGGGTGGATTTGTACTTCAAAGGTGGGATCAATGCAACGGAGATACTCATTCTCAAAGACGGACAAGAGACTGATCCAGTTTAACGGGATAAAAAGGTACACATGATCAAACCATCTTTCCCAACTCGATGGAGAAGAAGGATACACATGATGATCTTGTTGCGCTTACCTATAGCAAGCTACGTGGAGACACTATTGCACAAGAGAATCATGAAAAGCTTATTGATCGGGATCATCCATTGAAGGTAGTAACTTTCATGATGCAATCAGACTTTGTTGATGCCACTAAAGGTCATCACGATGAGAAAAATAACACTATTTGGATTTCATGATAAGGAATCTAAGGAGGATGCTTGTAGTATGGATGACAAACCACATGATAGCTACTGTGATAAAGTAACTGATTATGTTGCTGTTCAAGACGCTGAATACAATATTTTTTTGTGAGAAAGGAGAATATTTTTTAAGAGGCTGAATACTATTGTGCTCTTATATAAGTTAGATTCTTTCACACTATCTATACAGATGGTCAACAGCCTCAAATTCTAAGGTTGGAATCTGTTAGATTCCTTTAAGCATGAAGTTACAACTTGTCAAAAATAAATTATAGGTATTGACAGCTTTGAAAGAAATTAGCGCCTCAAAACGGTCCTGCAGAAACACAATATCTTTTCAGTTTATGTTTTCGATAACACATGCATTCCCCATTCATTTTTTGTAATTCTAATATACTTTTGAAAAACTAATTATAGTATATATTTTCACAGCTACTTGTTGTTTTATAATTCCCTTGCATGTTCTAACTAGCGGTGTTTTATCACTATAGACAGTGCAAAAGGACAAATGTTTCTGTATATGGCTTTTTCCGTTAATATTGATGTTCCCGAGAAGTCCATTACTGCTCCATACGTTGTACTCTACGAAAAGAATTATAAATCTAAAAACAGATTTGACACAAAAATCTACAAAGTTAGATACTGGAAAATAAAAATAAATAAAAAATAAAATATCCTTCACATAATTTAAAAGCAGCAATTCTAAGAAGTATAAAAGTACGTTCGCAGTCTTCCTTTCAAGAAGTTCCTCATGAGTTATCTTTCTTTAATATAAACTTGACAACATATTGATAACCGTAAATGAATATAAAAGTCACGGAACTTATTTGGTTGGGTTGGATTCCATTTCCCATATGTTATATATTATATTTTTGTACTGACTTGCACAGTTCCAAAGGAAAGCTGAAGAATGTCATCGATCTTATTTTGCTATTAAATTGGTTTCTAATGATTATGTATTCAATGATGCCCATTGCCGACCAGCCTCAGATTCCATGGTTGGAATCCATAGATTCTTAGAATATACTCTTAAGTCCCAACTTGTCAAAATATAATTTATATTTAATGATGGCTATGAAATGAATTTACACAGTTTCCTATTAAAGTTTTCATTTATTTTGAGTAAAGTGAATTATATAGTATCTAGTAGGCATGAGTTTTCCACAGTCCATGAATTAGGCATGAGTTTTCCACAGTCCATGAATCAAGAGATAGTGTTAAACTGTGTATGTTTTTGTATCACTATCCCTTCCATTTGGTATTATATAATCCCTTGCTATCACGAGTTTACTATATTTTGAGATTTTATTTGTGCGAATGGCAAACAACTGCAGCACTGCTGTATACATTGATTACTATATTAAACAAATTTACGTAATTAGGTACTTTTTTGCTCAGAGAGATTCTGACAAGTACTATATAGAAGTACCTTCACATTTTATGGCTAAATCTTTCAACTCGAACTTGAGGACCGTAAATAAAGTTGACTATGCACTAAATGTCTTTTTTAATAAGGTTAATAAATTAAATTTATATGTAAAATCGAAGAGTTTTAGTTTAATTGTGATGGCAAGGCAGCATCAAGATGACACTAATTTAACTGCTGGTAATTTTACTCACATATGGATTGTAGGTAGTTCAAACACCCAGATTTTACTGCAGGTAATTTTCTGCTGTAGGTACTCAATTTCGCAGTTGCTGCAAGTGGCTCCAATCATCTTTCACACAATCCCTCTGGCTGCAGGTTAAAATAACCTATATATATTTCCACAACCTATGAAATCAACAACATACATACAGTTATGCATATATGACTCCCAAAGCATAATATGACACACACATGCTTATCAGTATATCACTCAGAATCACCACACAACATTAGATAGGTTCGCAAGATGACATGAAAATAAAGCGCGTAAGCCCACAAGCACACATCCGTATTAATCACACGAATGGGCTAAACAAAATGGCATCTTCTATTTCCTTTCTTAAAAAATAGAGATATATTCCTTCACAGCCTTCCTCCCTCTGTCTTTCCCCTCTCTATTATTCTCTTTTTTCATTCACTGGTCTCTTTTCTTCCTTTCAATTGCACCCCAAGAATTCTGCTCAAAAACTTCTTCATGAGCACCAAAACAAGTGCATTAATTTCTACAATAGCCAACAACTAATTTAATATCAAATCGGACAACCACATCTTCAATTTGGGAACCAACAATGATCTCACATCTAAAGAAAACGCCCAATAGTGCTTGAAATGTCCATCCGTAAATAGCCGGTGCGTTGTAAACGACTGGCTGTACGGCTGGGTCGACAAGTCTGCCAAAAACATTCGACTAACAACCAAAACCAATCACCGGACCTCAACCTGTTCAATCGTACCATCTGTCGACTGATTTTCAACTGTCTGTTAGGTGCCGTACCGTTTTCGACCAACCGGTTATTTACAACGCACGGGTTGGTTAAGCCCTTCTAGTTTGAAATCAACTACCTTCTATACTCTCTTTGGTCAGGCCTTAAATGTGGTTGGTGGTAGGTAAGGATGGTCCAAAAATAAGTAGCAAAATCAAATTTAAACCATGGGTTGGAAACTTCAATGTCGCATGTTGGTCATCGATGTGATGCCCTTGCATCATATTGATTGAGCACATTTAGAGAAGGTATGCTCCTTGATTACACCATCCACCAAATTTCAAATCCTTTAAAAATGCAATTAGATTAAGTTCAACCACTAACTGATTTTGTAACATCCTGCCCCATGAACCTCGAAGGGTAAAGGCCAAAAGAGAATGAGATAATTTTTTTGACATAAATACATAACCTAACCAGATACGGTTGCCGATTCAATATGTCGACAACATTCATGGCCATGTATGGCCGAATGTACAACCCAAAGGTGGGGACTAATTCACCCTCCAAATGAAAACATTATAAAACTACATTCATTTTAAACACCAACACAAATGTTCCTAAATCCCATCCACTTTTAAACATAAGCCATAATGATCATAGTACAAGCGGATCTGATACCCACACCGGAATCCGTAAGTCAAATAAGAACAACATCATATTTTTTCTCATTAAATTACATGATTACATCTTCTCTCTTAATAGAGTACAAAATTACATAAAAGAATATACAAGAACAAAGGCGTAACCATGAACATGATATAATAACTGAAAGGGTACAACAACTGATAAATAATAAAGAGAAAGAACATCTCCAACTGGTGCTCCAAAATTCTGTTTATCGGTCCCCAATGGCAGTGGCAATGCCTCCCAACCATGTGGACTCAAAGAGACCACCCCACCATGCTCGGAGATAATCACAAGGCCATTAGTCACCGAGCAAGCAAGGGAATAAAGGTACACACTCATGCAAAACACAATGCAAACACAATAATCAAGCTCTCAAGCACAACCCACTAGGAATCACTATCCACACTACAGATATGACACAGATGATCACATGAACACATCATAAGCATGTTGTTCACGGAGAGGATAAATTAGGCACATGGAATCATGCCAACAAAGTACCACACAAGGAGAAGGGGTGAGAAGATGGGGGGGCAGAAGTAAAGAAGTGACTAAACAATGTATCCTCGTCTCACAAACTCATACCATTCATAAAACACATGATTCTTATAACCTCCAATGGGTCGAATTAGTGAGCACTCTTGCTCAACGCCACATTAAGAGCCACATTCCTAGCCCACCATATCACCTACACTCATGACTGAAAAGCTCGACTTGCATTTGTAAGAATTAAGCAAACACGTGAGGGCATAACACATAAAATGTTACTACAGCAATAATAAGGGTATAACATTTGTGAGTAGTGGAATTGTCTAAAAAAAAAGAACTAATAGGTTTGTCTCTATTGAATTTCTCTTAAGGATAAGTGGACAAAGACAATCATCACACCAATACCACCACTGAGACAAAGCATACCTTAAAAGGAATCTTACAAATAGGCCAAAATTTCTATGAATAAGTCAATGGAAGTACATGTAATTGGGTCCCCAAGGGTCTATAAAAGAATCTCGAGGGGAAAACCATATTGTCCTCTTTAAAGTGGAATTTAAAAATCAGCCATTGATACTAATTCCCATGCTGCTATAATCATTGGATCTGCAGTGACTGGATCCTAACAGGTGAAACTACAGATTCAACTGATTTACTTAATGTTGTGGAAGAGGAGGAAAGGGAATTATTTCTCTGCCTTCATAGTGAAAAGTTGGCAATCACATTTGACTTGTTAAACATGCCCCGTAGAGAAACTATTAGAGTTGTTAAGAACCTTTGAGTATGTGTTGATTGCCACACTGCAACAAAACTTATTTCTGAGATTGTTGCAAGACAAAATTGACGTGAGAGATGTGAACCATCTCCATCATTAAAACAAGGACAATTTTCTTGTGGAAATTATTGGTGATGCTAAATGAAGAAAAACTCAAGAATTGGGCTTACACTATAATAATATGCTATGTCAAATCTCTAGTAATGATGAAGTGACATCCATCAAAGCATAACGGAAGAGGAATTTTATCAGATGTTATAGTAGTTGCAAGCACCCTAGTATACATGTATGTAAAAATGGAAGCATAGGCAGGGCACGCAAACTGTTTGACAGAATGCGTGGAGGAGATGTTAACTCATTGACTACAACGATTGCAGGATAAGCACAAAAATGGATTTGTTTAGAGAGGCTTTAAAAACTTTTAAGCAAATGCAACTGGCAGATGTAAATCCAGACTCCACAACCTTACCGCATCCTCATTGCCTATGCCAAAATGGAAGTACAAAGAAGGCACACGAACTATATGGCAAAATGCCTAGAAGAAATGGGGTGTCGTGGACTACAATAGTCGTAGGGTACGCACAAAATGGTTTATTGCAAAGGTCTCAGAAACCATCAAGCAAATGTTATTGGGAGGTGTAAATCCAAACAACACAACCTTTGCCATCATCCATGCTACCTGCCCAGAATGGGAGCTATGGAACAGGGTATGGGCATCCATCAAATCATTGTGTGAGGGGAATTTTTGTGAGATGTTTTAGTCACAAATGCTACAATAGACATATATGCAAAAAGTGAAGCATAGACACGACTAGTGAACTGTTTGACATAATGTCTCAAAGAGATGTAATCTCATGGAATGTAATGGTAGCAGGATATGCACATAATAGATTTGTTGAAAAGGCTAAAACAACTATCAAACAAAAGCTATTGGCAGATGTAAAGAAAATTCCACAACCTTTACACATGGCCTTCCTGCCTGTGCCTAAATGGAGGTTTTCAAAAAGGGTAGGGATGCCCATCAAAGCAAAATAGAAGAGGGATTTTTCCCAGATGTTGTAGTTACATGTGCGTTGGTAGGCATGTATGCATAATGTGGAAAGCATAGACAAGTCACATAATTCGTTTCACAATCTACCAAAAGAAAAGTGATCTCATGTAATACCATGATTGCAGGATAAGCATGATCTGGGTTATTTAGAAAGGCTTTAGAAACTTACATGAAGATTTTGGAGTTGCAGAGGATGGAGGCTTCTCATAGCTGCTCTCTGCTCTCCTTCCTGAATCATTGGTCCTTCCCTTCCGAACAGAGAGTCCCCTATCTTCTGCTCTCTCTCTCCCCTCCAAAACTAAGAGTCTTCCTCCACAAGCCATTGACTTTTAATGTGGGAAACACACAACCCATTTACTCCCATTCACTCTAGAATAAGCTTTGGCATAGCCTTATGTTCCCCTCCCAGACCTTCAATTACAGAGGGAAAAAAAATTAATGAACATCACGAGTCTAGCCCCAAAAACTCACAAATCTCCGAGTGTATGTACTGCCTTCCTCCCTTTCTTCTCTTCTTGACTATTTTTCACCCAACTCCCTAATATTTTCTTCCAGCCTTTAATGACTTCACTTGCTCCTCCCCAAATATTTCTCTCGCAATAACTCTCTCATCTTATTTTGCATCCCCTCTTACTAATAATGCATTGACTCACACTTAACTCCTACGCCCTCTTCCATCTTATCTCTCTCCAGCCAACCGTTCACTCACCTAACTCATAGATATTTTGTTCCTCCAGTTATCATTTACCAACATCTCTTAAGAGCCACGACTTCACTCCTGCTGACATTCATTAAAAATAAACTTGTCATGAATGAATGGAGGGTCATTACAGATTTTGACAGACTAGATTGATAAACCTTACTCTGTGGTCACATTATAAAATCAACCATAAACGAAATAAAGGGAGAACTACATATGGAAGATTTAATACCAAATCTTGACATTTTCCTGCATCACCTTGAAAGCAGTTCATCAATTGAAGACATAGTAAATTTCCTTTTAAAGTTTGTATCATCTACATTCTCGTCCTTAGTAGCTCCTATGGATTTGAATGGAGACGCAAGTGTTAGAACATTCAACAATTGGCAATAAGTGTATGTCTGAAGTGGATATCACAGAAGTAGATGAGTTGCACGTGCTAATGAAATAAAAAGATATGCTATCAAAGGATCATGCTTCCGCTACAGCTTTCATGCAAAAGACTGGTTCTATGAAATCAAAGATGATCAATTTAACTATTTTCTCCTTTTCCTTGATGGATTCTTTGAAGATGTGTCACAACCCACATTTGAATTTTGAATTCAAATTGGAATACTATTGTAATAATATAAAAGCCAATAAAATAAAATAATAAAAACAAAATATAATCCCAATTTAAAATTCTAAAAATGAGGACACTTCTAGAATGGACAATAAATGAGGAACTTTCTCCCTCATTCTCAAGTCAAGGCTCAAATTTATGAAATGGGATTTTTCTCCTAAAAATTTATGACTAGTGGAAAATTGGAGAGTCATTTTTCCATAAGAATTAAATGGCAAATTGAAAAAGAGGGAGAGGGCAATTAATTGGAAGACTTGACTCAAGACTTGGAGTTCCTCCAAAGGGCTCAAGTTTTCTATAAATTAGATGGATTTTTGGAGGAAGACACACTGATCTCTAGTTTGGGAGAGCTAGAGAAACCTGTAAGTTTCCTCTTCATCATTCTGCCTTGTCTCTCTTGACAGTCTAGTTCTTGAAGTTTTGTTAATAAATTTATTCAACTTGGTATGATGAATTATCTGAGGCTAGTTACAAATTTGAAATCATTCAAGAATAAAATTGTGCATGTAGTTTGTTTAAATATTCATAGTCAAATTTGCATACAGCACTTTCAATTATGTTTTGATGGATGTCTATGCTCTGTCCTGATTTGTGCAACCCTGCAAATCAATATTTTTAGGCATTCAAGTAGTTAACATGCCCTGTCTGAGCATCCACATTTTACATTTCTGTCTGCTAGAGCATTCTGGTTATATAATCTGACCAAAAAAAAATTCCTCCTTGCCTTATGCTTGGACGGCTGTCCATACCCTGTTCCTAAGTGTCCATCCCTACCAATTGCATTTGCTCGAAAGTTTAAAAGCCTTTTTAACCCATTTCGTGAAATCCTGCAATCATTTGCATTCCATGAGGTGATAGTTCTTTGAAGGATTTGGACATGCCGGCCAAATCGCCCCTTTTCCGTTATGCTCTAAACCCATACTCTATTCTTAAGCACCCATTGGACACAGGCAAGGAGGATGTTGGCAAAGGTTTCAAATTTGTCTACACACCTACCAATCACATTTGCTAGAATAAATCCACTTTGTGAATAACCTGCGATCATTGTAGTCCTTGAAACCACATTTCATTGGGCTTTATGTCAAACAATCATGAGCTTTGTCTATGCTTCCTCATCTTACATATATGTCTACCAGGTCACTAGCAGTTGTAGCATCTAACATAATTCGCCTTCCAATTGCTTGGGTAGAAGCCCATGCCCTGCTTCAAACACCCCACACTAGCCAAGTGGGAAAGACATTGGCACAGGCTAGAAGGGTACTGACCAAGGTTGTCGAATTTGACTTTACCTCTATCAATTGCATTTACCCCTAAAGTTTCTAGAGCCTTATCAACTAATCCATTTTGTGCACCTCCTGCAATCATTTGAGGCATTCTATTAAATAATCAATGTGCTTGGTCTGGGCTTCCTCATTTCTCATATATATATCTACCAGTGCATTTCCAAATATAATAACTGATGAAAACCCCCTTACCATTATGCTTGACGTAAGTCCATACCCTGTTCATGAGTGCTCTTTTTGGCATAGACAAGAGGATGATGTTAAAGGTTGTGGAATTGGCTTTACCCTGCCATTGCATTTGCTTGTCAGTTTCTAAAGTCTTTTCAACAAACCCATTCTAAACATATCCTGTCATCACGGCATTCTATGAGATCACATTTCATTGAGTCATTTTGTCAAACAGTTCACGTACCTATTCTATGCTTCCACATTAGGCGTATATGTCTACCAGGGCACTTAGAACTACAATATCTTACAAAAATCCCCTTTCTATTCTGTTTTATGGCTGGAAATCTGACATGATGCAAATCATTATAGTGCAAGCCTATTGTATAGATTGATTCATTTAGCTTCACTAATAATTTCCACAAGAAGATTGTCCCCTATTTTAAAACGATGGAAACGGAACTCACTCTCACAACAATATCTCTTGCAACAATATTGGCTATAAATCTTGTTGCAGTGGGGAAATCACCACATACTCAAATGTCCTTAACAACTCTAATAGTTGTTCCATGGGGCATGTTTAACAAACCCAATGCAATTGCCACCATGGTGGCAACGAATTAATTATTTTTCCTATTCTTCCACAGCATGAAGTAAATATCTTGAATCTAGAAAATACCTTGCTACCTTCAACTTCTAAGCCAATTTCTCCAACTTTGCATAAATCTCTTTGTCTACAGATGTGATCTGCCTTCTACACAAAAGCACATGCCATTTTATGCCTTAGATCTAACTGCAGCTAGGGATCTTTTAATTCCTCCATCTTTCTCTAATCTCCTTACATTGAATCTCACAACACCTGCCCACTTCTGCATAGATGTTTGGGAGAAGGACCTAAGTTGGGTAGCTTTTGTACAATCCAAATAAAGAGCGGCTTCACTATAAATATTCATAAGCCTATATTCATATGGTATCTAAAGGCACCAAGAAAACACATACTTACCACTACTACAATGAATGATATCCCACAAGAATGACTTAGCAGCCAAACTCATAAGTCACACTTTTAGTTTTACCGCTGTGTGTTGTGGTTAGTGCCTGCATTATACTGAGTTGCTAACCACCAGTGTACAAAAAAAAATGGCCCGGCAACTAAACTAATATGTCATGCAATTAAAATGAGCATTGTAAGCTATGAATAGGTTTAGGCCCAGTGGTCAGTATATATATTGGAGTGGAGTAGGCAAACCTTAGTAGTAGGTGTTCGAGGCATAATTAGATATGGGGATCAAACTAGGGTGTTACCATGACTTAATTGTAATTGTGAACAACATTGCATTAAATTAAGGAATGATGATACAAGATGAAAATTACTTGGAACACTTGTTTATTTGTATGTGTAATGGTTATGGTTGCACTATAGATGGACTTTGTGATCAACAAATGTACCTACTAGCATTCTAAGTTCCCTCCTTTCAATGCCAACATCCATGGGGAGTCTTATCTCTTAAGCTCTCCTACATATTAGAGTACAATAGTACTCCCTAAATTTGTTGTGTACCTTGTGTGCCTATTTGATCCCTTTACACATGTTTATATACTTACTAAGTATAACACTAATATTTCCAATGGTATTAGAGCACATGGCTCTATATTATCATATTATATGATATCATTGATGTGCCAATAGCAACATCAATGACTATGTTTTATACTCGACAACTTTGAGCTTCATGCATTTTTTATGCACTCATGGAGTTTCTATGCAAGGCTACACGGCAATTTCTTACATACTGGGATTTCTAATCTCTTTAATCTAATAGATCAATGTTGGAAGCATTGTGAAAATAATTATTAGTCATACTGATAGTCATACCTTATGATTTTCTTTCCAAGGGGTTCAACCTTGACCAATTTTATGGGATTAAACTTGGCATATTAAGGATGGTCATTTTCTTTAAAAGATTAGCGAATTGTTTGGTAGGGAGAAAGTTTTTGATCTCTATGTCTATTTAATATAGATAAATCCAAATGATCTTCTCTAATTAGTCCATTTTGCATAAATATTTTAGTTAGTGTACTACTTCAACGACCCTTTAAATTAAGTTGTAAATCATACTTACGACCATGGAATCTATTTGTGTCTTCCATAGTATCTTAGATAATATCAGCTATGGGTTATGCTCTTAAGATAGTGTATTGTAGAACTCAATGTGATTTCTTGTGCATTATGATAGTTCTAGTTATATACATAAATGCATATGACAAATCCAATCAGTGTTGGTTGTGGAGCATTAGAGACCTAGACAGAAACAACTATGTACTCAACTACGGTAAGAGTACCATCCTAGTAACTCATTAAGCGAATAACTTTATATGCACTAACTAAATAGTTTTATGAATAACCTATGTCAGTTCAATGTCATCTTAAGAAAATAGGAGAAACTACCTTGTATATGTGAGTAGCTAAATAGGTGAACGAAGTATGCTTCTTTGATCACTAACAATATAATGGAATTGGGTTACTTATTAGGTAATAATGCATGTTATGAGTAGAATTAAGATTATACATCTTTTAGTGTACTAAGATGGTAAATATAGATGATGATTTAAATAATGATTACCATGATGCTCATTTGGAAAATACTTCAAGCATACTAACAGAAAATGAGGCTTACTAACATGTGAGTATAGATTGGGGAGGACATGTGAAATGTCAGATAGGGCAACTAGGCTGATCTAGAAATGCTATTTATCACATTCTCTCACCTTGCCCTCGCAGATCGTGGTGAAAGTACTAGGGGATCGGGAATGAACTTAGTCACGAAAATTACCTAATTTGGCTTGGGGAAGTAAGCTAGATTTCATGGGTAGACACCTTATAGGGATTCCTCCAGACTAGGACTAATTGAAAAACACCCCTTTAGGTGTTTGTGGCAGTGGATAATTTGTGTCCCTATTTCACCAAGTGGGTGGCAGCCGACAAAGAACTGTCTGGGGCAGGGAATAACCCTAGAAAGGGCTGGGTACCCACTCACAGTTACATCAAATATAGTGCAAAATAGAACTACATGTTCGCATTCCCCGCGTTAGTCACATCTGAAGGAGGGGGCCTTGATCCCGTGGATACAGGGTATGTAGGCAGTCTGGATAGTGAAGGATGCCCCCAGTACTCAGGTCCCCTAGATGTAGGGTGTCCTACAATTAGCATCGTGATCTTAATTTTCTGAGTAGTGATTACTGAGTTGTGTTAACATGAGATTGTTCAGTTAATTTTGTACAGATGATAAGGATACAGTTACTAGAGAAGAAGCAAGCTATCAAAAATGAATGCAGGGTGTAATGCATGACTTAAGGTATGAACTGATCCGTTGTTCTTCTAAGTTATCTTACATAATGTACCTTCTCTCGTAATGTACTCTCTCTTCACTAGATTTAAAATTGGTGATCTTTTAAGAACCTAATGATTCTAGGAAACTAAATTCAAGTTTCTTCGCATTTCTATATCATGCATTAAGCACTTCTTACAAAAATTTCACATTTCCTACATCTACCAAATCAAAAAAAATTATTCATTGGTATTTTCAAATTTGGAGTTTAGTGTTATTTGATTTAGGATGAGTCGGGTCCTTACATGTGGTATCAGATCTTTTGGTTCAGACACTAGGCCTGAAGGTCCACTAACCTAAAGCATGGTAAGCATCAAGACATAAGGCTAATAGTATTCCCCTCTTGTGATCTAATGATTGTCTAGTTAATGATAAACATGGATAGAAACATGAAAAAGAAATGATAAGGTCGTAAGTAAACCCTCCCTGGAGGGTGAAGTGGATAGCTTGATGTCAATAATGGTATGTGTAATGAGACAACAATAGTTGGGTACATGACAACCGTAAGACTTGTGAACTGAATATCATATTCCGTGGCTAATTCCTCTTGTGGTACATTGTAATCTTTTTAGAATGGCATGCCCTGGGTTGTATGGGGTCATATGACTATTCATTTGGATTTTTGATATAGAAGTATGATAAGGTTGCTTCAGGTTGTGTGGGGAATGCTTAACGTGACAAGTCTATTATCATTGTTCTCTATGTGGTTTAAGACCATTGTACAATTTAGTTATTGGAGCGATAGAAGTCCACCCAGTTTTTGTACTCCCCTTAGGTGGTCTTGTTGTAAGGCTACATGTTGATTGTAATGTGCAAATTTTATGAGATTGTTGCATTATTTATTCTTGTGATAAAGATTTTACTTTTGTGTTAAGCCACCGTGTTTTATTTCTTTATTTAAATTTTGAGATGGTCCTTTTGCCTCAAGGACTTGTTCTTTGTTGAACTTGGGATGTTGCAATAGTTTCTATCTTTGATCTTCACTTTTTCTTGGCTTGTTTTATTTTAATTGAGGATTTTACTTATTGACTTGTTTCACTTAATCCTTCTTGATTTGAGGCATTTTTAATTTTACAACTGCTGGCATGTGTGGAGTAATGTGACTTCTGTAAAACTGCCATATATAGTTAGGGCCGTGGCAGGTTGTATGGGGGAGTAGGTGGCCTAGGGAGATTCTATCGCAAGGATGGGGTTGCAGATGGGACTGGTATGGGACAGTCATAATCCATCCATCCCCCTACATCTATGTGTCTATTTCTTGCATACCTCCCTCTTGGAGGATAACACCTTAAACAAACGCAAGAAAGGTATTAGGAAACGTGTGGAGGGGTCCTTGAGAGGGCCTTGAAAACCATCTTTCTTTTTCAGTTACTTGGCACTAAGATATCAATGATATTGGGTTTCCTTGGAGGTGAGACTATATGATGAGTACTAGAGACAACTATTGACTTTTGAGAAACTAATGACATTCATGGACTCCTATTTTGGGAAGCTACTATTAATTTTGGGATGCTAACACTACTTTTAGATAATAAGCCCTAAGGTGGCACTAATTGATGTGACAGTTGCGAAGAGACATGGATGGAAAGTTTGGAAGAGTTTTTAATAAATTAGCATGCATGATCACTAGAATTGTTACCTTTCACTTGAGTGTTGATGTGTATAATGTTTATATGATATCAGAATAATGGAAGTCAGTAGTATTCAGAAGTATCCCCAAGGTGGATTACTTGTACCCGGCTTTGCTGAAACTGAGGTGTGTACAAGTTGATATTGTGCATCCCTAGTTGACATCCTCGGCACAGTTCTTGGGCAGGTACTATGGTCTCTAGGAAGTGACTCATGGACCCATATTGATCCTGAAGGAGTCAAAAGTCTCTGGCCAGAGCATAATGATTCCTATCCTATTTAGCCCCTATGGCTGTTGTGTTTTCCTATTGGATAAAGATTTGATCTGTTTGACCAGTGTAGGCTATTTGGCCATTATTTTGGAGAATTGTGCAAAATCAAAAGGTGTAATTCAAAGTTGTTGGAAACAGAGAGAGGAACAGAAGACGGTTTGAAAGAATTGAAAAGGGAGAACAGTAAGAGGATTCAAAGAACATGTTAATCAGTTGGAGAAGTCACTTGTAGCATGCAGAAAAGAAAATGAAAACTTGAAATCTAAGCTTGAACCTTGTGATGTTTCGTGATGTTGCAGAAGTTTCTTTAGAAGATGAAAGTGAAGATAACAGTGTGACTAAACTGCATTTACCAGTTTGCCCAAAGGACAGAAGAGCCTGGTTGGCTTTATTTTAGTATGCCCCATTTTGGACACTTTAGCCTGGATTGGCTATTTCCTAAGTACATAGATTGACTAAGAGAATATAATTCTTCTAATCTACCGTGGTGCATCATTACTCTTGGATTCTAGCACGTGTTGGAGTAAACTTCAAATGTAACTGAAAGTTTTGATAATGATCTGGATTACCAAGGGAGAATCTATGAACCTAAATTTTTATTTACCACACTTAGAAAGTTGATTTATCTTTGACGATGGAAATTTTATAGTGAATTACAAGTGTTTATTCTAGACACAGGAAAATTCAAATGAACATTCAACATTTCAGACTCGAGGACAAGCTACAAGGATATGCTCAATCAGGTTTGAAAAGTTAAAGATGTTTCTTAAACTCACAATGTCATGATAATACATGGATACTTTATCATTTTCGAACCTAGTAGAATTATGAACTCTAACTTCAATGATGATACAACAATTACAGTTAGATGATACTCTATGATAGACTAGTTTGTTGTGGGATGGACTATGAAGGTAGGCGAGCATACTGATAGTAAACGATGTTTATTTCTATATGTATATGTTTTGACCTTATATGCATCGGGACGATGCATAAATTTAGGGGAGAAGGATGTCACAACCCACATTTGAATTTTGAATTTAAATTGGAATACTATTGTAATAATATAAAAGCTAATAAAATTAAATAATAAAAACAAAATATAGTCCAAATTTAAAATTCTAAAAATGAGGACACTTCTAGAATGGACAATAAATGAGGAACTTTCTCCCTCATTCTCAAGTCAAGGCTCAAATTTATGAAATGGGATTTTTGTCCTAAAAATTTATGACTAGTGGAAAATTGGAGAGTCATTTTTCCACAAGAATTAAATGGCAAATTGAAAAAGAGGGAGAGGGAAATTAATTGGAAGACTTGACTCAAGACTTGGAGTTCCTCCAAAGGGCTCAAGTTTTCTATAAATTAGATGGATTTTTGGAGGAAGACACACTGATATCTAGTTTGGGAGAGCTAGAGAAACCTGTAAGTCTCCTCTTCATCATTCTGCCTTGTCTCTCTTGACAGTCTAGTTCTTGAAGTTTTGTTAATAAATTTATTCAATTTGGTATCATCAATTATCTTAGGCTAGTTATGAATTTGAAATCATTCAAGAATCAACTTATGCATGGAGTTTGTTTAAATATTCATAGTCAAATTTGCATGCAGCACTTTCAATTATGTTTTGATGGATGTCTATGCTCTGTCTTGATTTGTGTAACCCTGCAAATCAATATTTTTAGGCATTCAAGTAGTTAACATGCCCTGTCTGAGATCCACGTTTTGCATTTCTGTCTGCTAGAGCATTCTGGTTATATAATCTGACCATAAAAAAATTCCTCCTTGTTTTATGCTTAGACGGCTATCCATACCCTATTCCTGAGTGTCCATCCCTACCAATTGCATTTGCTCGAAAGTTTAAAAGCCTTTTTCAACCCATTTCATGAAATCCTGCAATCATTTGCATTCCATGAGGTGACAGTTCTTTGAAGGATTTGGACATGCCGACCAAATTGCCCCTTTTCCGTTATGATCTAAACCCATACTCTGTTCTTAAGTGCCCATTGGGCACAGGCAAGGAGGACATTGGCAAAGGTTTTGGATTTGTCTCCACACCTACCAGTCACATTTGCTAGAATAAATCCACTTTGTGAATAACCTGTGATCATTGTAGTCCTTGAAACCACATTTTGTTGGGCATTATGTCAAACAGTCATGAGCTTTGTCTATGCTTCGTTATCTTACATATATGTCTACCAAGTCATTGGCAGTTGCAGCATCTGACATAATTCACCTTCCATTTGCTTGGGTAGAAGCCCAAGCCCTGCTTCAAACACCCCACGCTAGCCAGGGGGGAAAGACATTGGCACAGGCTGGGAGGGTACTGACCAAGGTTGTCGAATTTGACTTTACCTCTATCAATTGCATTTGCCCCTAAAGTTTCTAGAGCCTTATCAACTAATCCATTTTGTGCGCCTCCTATAATCATTTGAGGCATTCTATTAAATAGTTGACGTGCTTGGTCTGGGCTTCCTCATTTCTCATATATATATCTAACAGTGTATTTCCAAATATAATAATTGATGAAAACCCCCTTACCATTATGCTTGATGTAAGTCCATACCCCGTTCATCAGTGCCCTTTTTGGCATAGACAGGAGGATGTTGTTAAAGGTTGTGGAATTTGGCTTTATGCCTGCCACTGCATTTGCTTGTCAGTTTTTAAAGCCTTTTCAACAAACCCATTCTAAACATATCCTGTCATCATGGCGTTCTATGAGATCACTTTTCATCAAGTCATTTTGTCAAACAGTTCACGTGACTATTCTATGCTTCCACAATAGGCATATATGTCTACCAGGGCACTTACAACTACAATATCTTACAAAAATCCCCTTTTTGTTCTGTTTTATGGCTGGAAATCTGACATGATGCACATCATTATAGTGCAAGCCTATTGTATAGATTGATTCATTTAGCTTCACTAATAATTTCCACAAGAAGACTGTCCCCTGTTTTAAAATGATGGAAATAGAACTCACTCTGACAACAATATCTCTTGTGAAAATCTTTGATATAAATCTTGTTGCAGTGGGGAAATCACCACATACTCGAAGGTCCTTAACAACTCTAATAGTTGTTCCATGGGGCATGTTTAACAAACCCAATGCAATTGCCACCATGGTGGCAGTGAATTAATTATTTTTCCTATTCTTCCATAGAATTAAATAAATGTCTTGAATCTAGAAAATACCTTGCTACCTTCATCTTCCAAGCTAATTTCTCCAACTTTGCATAAATCTCTTTGTCTATAGATGTGCTCTGCCTTCTACACAAAAGAACGTGCCATTTTATGCCTTAGATCTAACTGCAGCTAGGGATCTTTTAATTCCTCCATCTTTCTCTAATCTCCTTACATTGAATCTCACAACACCTGCCCACTTTTGCATAGATGTTTGGGAGAAGAACCTAAGTTGGGTAGCTTTTGTAGGATCCAAATAAAGAGTGGCTTCACTATAAATATTCATAAGCCTATATTCATATGTTATCTAAAGGAACCAAGAAAACACATACTTACCACTACTACAATAACTGATATCCCACAAGAATGACTTAGCAGCCAAACTCATAAGTCACATTTTTATTTTACCGTTGTGTGTTGCGGTTAGTGACTGCATTATACTGAGTTACTAACCACTAGTGTACAAAAAAAAATGGCCTGGCAACTAAACTAATATGTCATGCAATTAAAATGAGCATTGTAAGCTGTGAATAGGTTTAGGCCTAGTGGTCAGTATGTATATTGGAGTGGAACAGGCAAACCTTAGTAGTAGGTGTTCGAGGCACAATTAGATATGGGGATCAAACTAGGGTGTTACCATGACTTAACTATAATTGTGAACAACATTGCATTAAATTAAGGAATGATGATACAAGATGAAAATTACTTGGAACACTTTTTGATTTGTATGTGTAATGGTTATGGTTGCACTATAGATGGACTTTGTGATCAACAAATGTACCTACTAGCATTCTGAGTTCCCTCCTTTCAATGCCAACATCCATGGGGAGTCTTATCTCTTGAGCTCTCCTGCATATTAGAGTACAATAGTACCTCCCTAAATTTGTTTTGTACCTTGTGTGCCTATTTGATCCCTTTACACATGTTTATATACTTACTAAGTATAACACTAATATTTCCAATGGTATTAGAGCACATGGCTCTATATTATGGTATTATATGATATCATTGATGTGCCAATAACAACATCGATGACTATGTTTTATACTCGACAGCTTTGAGCTTCATGCATTTTTTATGCACTCATGGAGTTTCTATGCAAGGCTACACAACAATTTCTTACATAGTGGGATTTCTAATCTCTTTAATCTAATAGATCAATGTTGGAAGCATTGTGAAAATAATTATTAGTCATAGTGATAGTCATACCTTATGATTTCCTTTCCAAGGGGTTCAACCTTGACCAAATTTATGGGATTCAATTTGGCATATTAAGGATGGTCATTTTCTTTAAAAGATTAGCAAATTGTTTGGTAGGGAGAAAGTTTTTGCTCTCTATGTCTATTTAATATAGATAAATCCAAATGATCTTCTCTAATTAGTCCATTTTGCATAAACATTTTAGTTAGTGTGCTATTTCAACGACCCTTTAAATTAAGTTGTAAATCATACTTACGACCATGGAATCTATTTGTGTCCTCCATAGTATCTTAGATAATATCAGCTATGGGTTATGCTCTTAAGATAGTGTATTGCAGAACTCAATGTGATTTCTTCTGTATAATGATAGTTCTAGTTATATACATAAATGCATATGACTAATCCAATGAGTGTCAGTTGTGATGCGTTAGAGACCTAGACAGAAACAACTACATACTCAACTACGGTAAGAGTACCATGCTAGTAACTCATTAAGTGAATAACTTTATATGCACTAACTAAATAGTTTTACGAATAACCTATGTGAGCTCAGTGTCATCTTAAGAAAATAGAGGAAACTACCTTGTATATGTGAGTAGCTAAATAGGTGAACGAAGTATGCTTCTTTGATCACTATGAGGGCTTGTAACAATATAATGGAATTGGGTTACTTATTAGGTAATAATGTATGTTATGAGTAGAATTAAGATTATACATCTTTTAGTGTACTAAGATGGTAAATATAGATGATGATTTAAATAATGATTACCATGATGCTCATTTGGAAAATACTTCAAGCATACTAACAGAAAATGAGGCTTACTGACATGTGAGTATAGATCGAGGAGGACATGTGAAATGTCAGATAGGGCAACTAGGCTAATCTAGAAACGCTATCTATCATATGCTCTCACCTCACCCTCGTAGATCATGGTGAAAGTACTACAGGTTCAGGAATTAACTTAGTCACGAACATTACCTAATTTGGCTTGGGGAAGTAAGCTAGATTTCATGGGTAGACACCTTATAGGATTTCCTCCACACTATGACTAACTGACAAACACCCCTTTAGGTGTTTGTGGTAGTGGACTAATTTCCGTGCCTATTTCACTGAGTGGGTGATAGCTGATGAAGAACTGTCTGGGGCAGGGAATAACCATAGAAAGGGCTGGATACCTGTTCACAGTTACATCAAACATAGTGCAAAATAGAACTACATGTTCGCATTCCCCGCATTAGTCACATCCAAAGGAGGGGGCCTTGATCCCGTGGATACAAGTTATGTAGGCAGTCTGGACGATGAAGGATGGCCCCAGTACTCAGGTCCCCTGGATGTAGGGTGTCCAACAATTAGTATCCTGATCTTAATTTTCTGAGTAGTGATTATTGAGTTGTGTTAACATGAGATTGTTTAGTTAATTTTGTGCAGATGATAAGGATACAGTTACTAGAGGAGAAGCAAGCTATCAGAAATGAATGCAGGGTGTAATACATGACTTAAGGTATGAACTGATCCGTTGTTCTTCTAAGTTATCTTACATAATGTACCTTCTCTCATAATGTACTCTCTCTTCACTAGATTTAAAATTGGTGATCTTTGAAGAACCTGATGATTCTAGGAAACTAAATTCAAGTTTCTTCGCATTTCTATATCATGCATTAAGCACTTCTTAGAAGAATTTCACATTTCCTACATCTGCCAAATAAAAAAAAATTATTCATTGGTATTTTCAAATTTAGAGTTTAGTGTTATTTGATTTAGGATGAGTCGGGTCCTTACATGTCATATCAGATCTTTTGGTTCGGACACTAGACCTGAAGGTCCACAAATCTAAAGCATGGTAAGCATCAAGACATAAGGCTAATAGTATTCCCCTCTTGCGATCTAATGATCGTCTAGTTAATGATAAACATGGATAGAAACATGAAAAATAAATGATAAGGTCATAAGTAAACCCTCCCTGGAGGGTGAAGTGGATAGCTTGATGTCAGTAATGGTATGTGTAACCTGACAACAATAGTTGGGTACATGACAACCGTAAGACTTGTGAAGTGAATATCATATTCCATGGCTAATTCCTCTTGTGGCACATTGGAATCTTTTTAGAATGGCATGCCCTGTGTTCTATGCGGTCATATGACTATTCATTTAGATTTTTGATATAGAAGTATGATAAGGTTGCTTCAGGTTGTGTGGGGAATGCTTAATGTGACATGGCGAGTATCATTGTTCTTTGTGGTTTGAGACCATTATACGATTTAGTTATTGGAGCGATAGAAGTCCACCCAGTTTCTGTACTCCCCTTTGGTGGTCTTGTTGTAAGGCTACATGGTGATTGTAATGTGCAAATTTTATGAGATTGTTGCATTATTTATTCTTGTGATAAAGATTTTACTTAAGTGTTAAGCCGCAGTGTTTTATTTCTTTATTTAAATTTTGAGATGGTCCTTTTGCCTCAAGGACTTGTTCTTTGTTGAACTTGGGATGTTGCAATAGTTTCTATCTTTGATCTTCACTTTTTCTTGGCTTGTTTTATTTTAATTGAGGATTTTACTTATTGACTTGTTTCACTTAATCCTTCTTGATTTGAGGCATTTTTAATTTTACAATTGCTGGCATATGTGGAGTAATGTGAGTTCTGTAAAACTACCATAAATAGGTAGGGCCCTGGCAGGTTGTATGGGGGAGTAGGTGGCCTGGGGAGATTCTATTGCAAGGATGGGGTTGTAGATGGGACTGGTATGGGACAGTCATAATCCATCCATCCCCCTAGATCTATGTGTCTGTTTCTTGCATACCTCCCTCTTGGAGGATAACACCTTAAACAAACGCAAGAAAGGTATTAGGAAACATGTGGAGGGCTCCTTGAGAGGGCCCTAAAAACCATCTTTCTTTTTCAGTTACTTGGCACTAAGATATCAATGATATTGGGTTTCCTTGGAGGTGAGACTATATGATGAGTACTAGAGACAGCTATTGACTTTTGAGAAATTGATGACATTCATGGACTCCTATTTTGGAAAGCTACTATTAATTTTGGGATTCTACGAATACTTTTAGATAATAAGCCCTAAGGTGGCACTAATTGATGTGACAGATGCGAAGAGACATGGATGAAAAGTTTGGAAGATTTTTTGATAAATCAGCATGCAGGATCACTAGAATTGTTACCTTTCACTTGAGTGTTGATGTGTATAATGTTTATATGATATCAGAATAATGGAAGTCACTGGTACTCAGAAGAATCCTCGGGGTGGATTACTTGTACCCAGCTTTGCCGAAACTGAGGTGTGTACAAGTTGATATTGTGCATCCCTAGTTGACGTCCTCGGCACAATTCTTGGGCAGGTACTGTGCTCTCTAGGAAGTGACTCATGGACCCGTATTGATCCCAAAGGAGTCAAAAGTCTCTGCCAGAGAATAATGATTCCTATCCTATTTAGCCCGTATGGCTGTTGTGTTTTCCTATTGGATAAAGATTTGATCCCTTTGACCAGTGTAGGCCATTTGGCCATTATTTTGGAGAATTGTGCAAAATCAAAATGTGTAATTCAAAGTTGTTGGAAACAGAGAGAGGAATAGAAGACGGTTTGAAAGAATTGAAAAGGGAGAATAGTAAGAGGATTGAAAGAACATGCTAATCAGTTGGAGAAGTCACTTGTAGCATGCAGAAAAGAAAATGAAAACTTGAAATCTAAGCCTGAACCTTGTGATGTTTCGTGATGTTGCAGAAGTTTTTTTAGAAGATGAAAGTGAAGATAACAGTGTGACTGAACTACATTTACCAGTTTGCCCAACGGACAGAAGAGCCCGGTTGGCTTTATTTCAGTATGCCCCATTTTGTACACTTTAGCCTGGATTGGCTATTTCCTAAGTACATAGATTGACTAAGAGAATATAATTCTTCTAATCTACCGTGGTGCATCATTACTCTTGGATTCTAGCACGTGTTGGAGTAAAATTCAAATGTAACTGAAAGTTTTGATAATGATCTAGATTACCAAGGGAGAATCTATGAACCTAAATTTTTATTTACCACACTTAGAAAGTTGATTTATCTTTGACGATGGAAATTTTATAGTGAATTACAAGTGTTTATTCCAGACACAGGAAAATTCAAATGAACATTCAACATTTCAGACTCGAGGACAAGCTACAAGGATATGCTCAATCAGGTTTGAAAAGTTAAAGATGTTTCTTAAACTCACAATGTCATGATAATACATGGATACTTTATCATTTTCGAACCTAGTAGAATTATGAACTCTAACTTCAATGATGATACAACAATTATAGTTAGATGATACTCTATGATAGACTAGTTTGTTGTGGGATGGACTATGAAGGTAGGCGAGCATACTGATAGTAAATGATGTTTATTTCTATATGTATATGTTTTGACCTTATATGCATCGGGATGATGCATAAATTTATGGGAGAAGGATGTCACAACCCACATTTGAATTTTGAATTCAAATTGGAATACTATTGTAATAATATATATATATATATATTTTAAAATGTGCCTAGTAAACTTTTTACCATGACCGGCGACGCTGGTGCGACACGCCCTTTGGCTCCACGTGAATGCTTTTTCCTAGAGCAATGAACCGGTGAGGCCACAACTAGGGGACCTCATCCCCTAGGAAGAACACTTCAAACCCGCGAGCTCATTGGCCCACTAAAGGCATAAAGCCTTGTGAGCTCGTTGGCCCAGCGGGGGTTTGAACTCTGGTGGCCGCCACTACATCCTGAGCGACTTAACCACCGAACCATGCCATCATCGGAAACTATTGTAATAATACAAAAGCCAATAAAATTAAATAATAAAAACAAAATATAGTCCCAATTTAAAATTCTATAAATGAGGACACTTCTAGAATGGACAATAAATGAGGAACTTTCTCCCTCATTCTCAGGTCAAGGCTCAAATTTATGAAATGGGATTTTTCTCCTAAAAATTTATGACTAGTGGAAAATTGGAGAGTCATTTTTCCACAAGAATTAAATGGCAAATTGAAAAAGAGGGAGAGGGCAATTAATTGGAAGACTTGACTCAAGACTTGGAGTTCCTCCAAAGGGCTCAAGTTTTCTATAAATTAGATGGATTTTTGGAGGAAGACACACTGATCTATAGTTTGGGAGAGTTGGAGAAACCTGTAAGTCTCCTCTTCATCATTCTACCTTGTCTCTCTTAACAATCTAGTTCTTGAAGTTTTGTTAATAAATTTATTCAATTTGGTATGATGAATTATCTTAGGCTAGTTACGAATTTGAGCATGGAGTTTGTTTAAATATTCATAGTCAAATTTGCATGCAGCACTTTCACTTATGTTTTGATGGATGTCTATGCTCTGTCCCAATTTGTGCAACCCTGCAAATCAATATTTTTAGGCATTCAATTAGTTAACATGCCCTGTCTGAGCATCCACATTTTGCATTTCTGTCTGCTAGAGTATTCTGGTTATATAATCTTACCATTAAAAAATTCCTCCTTGCTTTATGCTTGGATGGCTGTCCATACCCTGTTCCTGAGTGTCCATCTCTACCAATTGCATTTGTTCGAAAGTTTAAAAGCCATTTTCAACCCATTTCATGAAATCCTGCAATCATTTGCATTCCATGAAGTGACAGTTCTTTGAAGGATTTGGACATGCCAGCCAAATCGCCCCTTTTCCATTATGCTCTAAACCCATACTCTGTTCTTAAGCACCCATTGGGCACAGGCAAGGAGGACGTTGGCAAAGGTTTCAAATTTGTCTCCACACCTGCCAATCACATTTGCTAGAATAAATCCACTTTGTGAATAACCTGCGATCATTGTAGTCCTTGAAACCACATTTCGTTGGGCATTATGTCAAATAGTCATGAGCTTTGTTTATGCTTCATCATCTTACATAAATGTCTACCAGGTCACTGGCAGTTGCAGCATCTGACATAATTCACCTTCCATTTACTTGGGTAGAAGCCCATGCCCTGCTTCAAACACCCCATGCTAGCCAGGCGGGAAAGACATTGGCACAGTCTGGGAGGGTACTGACCAAGGTTGTCAAATTTGACTTTACCTCTATCAATTGCATTTGCCCCTAAAGTTTCTAGAGCCTTATCAACTAATCCATTTTGTGCACCTCCTACAATCATTTGAGGCATTTTGTTAAGTAGTCGACGTGCTTGGTCTAGGATTCCTCATTTCTCATATATATATATATATATATATATATATATATATATATATATATATATATATATATATATATATCTACCAGTGCATTTCCAAATATAATAACTGATGAAAACCCCCTTACCATTATGCTTGACGTAAGTCCATACCCCATTCATGAGTGCCCTTTTTTGCATAGACAGGAGGATGCTGTTAAAGGTTGTGGAATTTGGCTTTACGCCTGCCACTGTATTTGCTTGTCAGTTTCTTAAGCCTTTTCAATAAACCTATTCTAAACATATCCTATCATCACGGCATTCTATGAGATCACATTTCATCGAGTCATTTTGTCAAACAGTTCACGTGCCTATTCTATGCTTCCATTTAGGCGTATATGTCTACCAGGGCACTTACAACTACAATATCTTACAAAAATCGCCTTTCTGTTCTATTTTCTGGCTAGAAATCTAACATGATGCACATCATTATAGTGCAAGCCTATTGTATAGGTTGATTCATTTAGCTTCACTAATAATTTCCACAAGAAGATTGTCCCCTGTTTTAAAACGATGGAAACGGAACTCACTCTCACAAGAATATCTCTTGCAACAATCTTGGATATAAATCTTGTTACAGTGGGGAAATCACCACATACTCGAAGGTCCTTAACAACTCTAATAGTTGTTCCATGGGGCATGTTTAACAAACCCAATGCAATTGCCACCATGGTGGCAATGAATTAATTATTTTTCCTAGTCTTCCACAACATTAAGTAAATATCTTGAATCTAGAAAGTACATTGCTACCTTCATCTTCCAAGCCAATTTCTCTAACTTTGCATAAATCTCTTTATCTACAAATGTGATCTGCCTTCACACAAAAGCACGTGCCATTTTATGCCTTAGATCTAACTGCAGCTAGGGATCTTTTAATTCCTCCATCTTTCTCTAATCTCCTTACATTGAATCTCACAACACCTGCCCACTTCTGCATAAATGTTTGGGAGAAGAACCTCAGTTGGGTAGCTTTTGTAGGATCCAAATAAAGAGCGGTTTCACTATAAATATTCATAAGCCTATATTCATATGTTATCTAAAGGCACCAAGAAAACACATACTTACCACTACTACAGTGACTGATATCCCACAAGAATGACTTAGCAGCCAAACTCATAAGTCACACTTCTAGTTTTACCGCTGTGTGTTGCAGTTAGTGGCTACATTATACTAAGTTACTAATCACCAGTGTACAAAAAAATGGCCCGGCAACTAAACTAATATGTCATGCAATTAAAATGAGCATTGTAACATGTGAATAGGTTTAGGACCAGTGGTCAGTATATATATTGGAGTGGAGCAGGCAAACCTTAGTAGTAGGTGTTCGAGGCACAATTAGATATGGGGATCAAACTAGGGTGTTACCATGACTTAACTGTAATTGTGAACAACATTGCATTAAATTGAGGAATGATGATACAAGATGAAAATTACTTGGAACACTTGTTTATTTGTATCTGTAATGGTTATGGTTGCACTATGGATGGACTTTGTGATCAACAAATGTACCTACTAGCATTTTGAGTTCCCTCCTTTCAATGCCAACATCCATGGGGAGTCTTATCTCTTGAGCTCTCCTGCATATTAGAGTACAATAGTACCTCCCTAAATTTGTTTTGTACCTTGTGTGCCTATTTGATCCCTTTACACATGCTTATATACTTACTAAGTATAATACTAATATTTCCAATGGTATTAGAGCACATGGCTCTGTATTATGGTATTATATGATATCACTGATGTGCCAATATCAACATCGATGACTATGTTTTATACTCGACAACTTTGAGCTTCATGCATTTTTGATGTACTCATGGAGTTTCTATGCAAGGCTACACAACAATTTCTTACATACTGGGATTTCTAATCTCTTTAATCTAATAGATCAATGTTGGAAGCATTGTGAAAATAATTATTAGTCATAGTGATAGTCATACCTTATGATTTCCTTTCCAAGGGGTTCAACCTTGACCAAATTTACGGGATTAAACTTGGCATATTAAGGATGGTCATTTTCTTTAAAAGATTAGTGAATTGTTTGGTAGGGAGAAAGTTTTTGATCTCTATGTCTATTTAATATAGATAAATCCAAATGATCTTCTCTAATTAGTCCATTTTGCATAAATATTTCAGTTAGTGTGCTACTTCAATGACCCTTTAAATTAAGTTGTAAATCATACTTACAACCATGGAATCTATTTGTGTCCTCCATAGTATCTTAGATAATATCAGCTATGGGTTATGCTCTTAAGAAAGTGTATTGCAAAACTCAATGTGATTTATTGTGCATTATGATAGTTCTAGTTATATACATAAATGCATATGACTAATCCAATGAGTGTCGGTTGTGGAGCATGAGAGACCTAGATAGAAACAACTACATACTCAACTACGGTAAGAGTACCATGCTAGTAACTCATTTAGTGAATAACTTTATATGCACTAACTAAATAGTTTTATGAATAACCTATGTGAGCTCAGTGTCATCTTAAGAAAATAGCGGAAACTACCTTGTATATGTGAGTAGCTAAATAGGTGAACGAAGTATGCTTCTTTGATCACTATGAGGGCTTGTAACAATATAATGGAATTAGGTTACTTATTAGGTAATAATGCATGTTATGAGTAGAATTAAGATTATACATCTTTTAGTGTACTAAGATGGTAAATATAGATGATGATTTAAATAATGATTACCATGATGCTCATTTGGAAAATACTTCAAGCATACTAACAGAAAACGAGGCTTACTGACATGCGAGTATAGATTGGGGAGGACATGTGAAATGTCAGATAGGGCAACTAGGATGATCTAGAAATGCTATCCATCATATGCTCTCACCTCGCCCTCACAAATCATGGTGAAGGTACTAGGGAATTAGGAACAAACTTAATCACGAACATTACCTAATTTGGCTTGGGGAAGTATGCTAGATTTCATGGGTGGACACCTTTTAGGGATTCCTCCACACTAGGACTAACTGACAAACACCCCTTTAGGTGTTTGTGGTAGTGGACTAACTTCTGTCCCTGTTTCACCAAGTGGGTGGCAGCCGACAAAGAACTATCTGGGGCAGAGAATAACCCTAGAAAGGGCTGGGTACCCGCTCACAGTTACATCAAACATAGTGCAAAATAGAACTACATGTTCATATTCCTTGCATTAGTCACATCCAAAGGAGGGGGCCTTGATCCCGTGGATGCAGGGTATGTAGGCAGTTTGGACGGTGAAGGATGCCCCTAGTGCTTAGGTCCCCTGGATGTAGGGTGTCCTACAATTAGCATCGTGATCTTAATTTTCTGAGTAGTGATTACTGAGTGGAGTTAACTTGAGATTGTTCAGTTAATTTTGTGCAGATGATAAGGATACAGTTAATAGAGGAGAAGCAAGCTATCAAAAATGAATGCAGGGTGTAATGCATGACTTAAGGTGTGAACTGATCCGTTGTTCTTCTAAGTTATCTTACATAATGTACCTTCTCTTGTAATGTACTCTCTCTTCACTAGATTTAAAATTGGTGATCTTTTAAGAACCTGATGATTCTAGGAAACTAAATTCAAGTTTCATTGCATTTCTATATCATGTATTAAGCACTTCTTAGAAGAATTTCAGATTTCCTACATCTGCCAAATCAAACAAAATTATTCATTGGTATTTTCAAATTTAGAGTTTAGTGTTATTTGATTGAGGATGAGTCGGGTCCTTACATGTCGTATCAGATCTTTTGGTTCAGACACTAGGCCTGAAGGTCTGCTAACCTAAAGCATGGTAAGCATCAAGACATAAGGCTAATAGTATTCCCCTCTTGCGATCTAATGATCATCTAGTTAATGCTAAACATGGATAGAAACATGAAAAAGAAATGATAAGGTCCTATGTAAACCCTCCCTGGAGGGTGAAGTGGATAGCTTGATGTCAATAATGGTATGTGTAATGAGACAACAATAGTTGGGTACATGACAACCTTAAGACTTGTGAAGTGAATATCATATTCCGGGGCTAATTCCTCTTATGGCACATTGTAATCTTTTTAGAATGGCATGCCCTAGGTTGTATGGGGTCATATGACTATTCATTTGGATTTTTGATATAGAAGTATGATAAGGTTGCTTCAGGTTGTGTGGGGAATGCTTAACGTGACATGGCGATTATCATTGTTCTCTATGTGGTTTGAGACCATTGTACAATTTAGTTATTGGAGCGATAGAAGTCTACCTAGTTTCTATACTTCCCTTAGGTGGTCTTGTTGTAAGGCTACATGGTGATTGTAATGTGCAAATTTTATGAGATTGTTGCATTATTTATTCTTGTGATAAAGATTTTACTTAAGTGTTAAGCCGTAGTGTTTTATTTCTTTATTTAAATTTTGAGATGGTCCTTTTGCCTCAAGGACTTGTTCTTTGTTGAACTTGGGATGTTGCAATAGTTTCTATCTTTGATCTTCACTTTTTCTTGGCTTGTTTTATTTTAATTGAGGATTTTACTTATTGACTTGTTTCACTTAATCCTTCTTGATTTGAGGCATTTTTAATTTTACAACTATTGGCATGTGTGGAGTAATGTGACTTCTGTAAAACTGCCATATATAGGTAGGGCCCTAGCAGGTTGTATGGGGGAGTAGGTGGCATGAGGAGATTCTATTGCAAGGATGGGGTTGCAGATGGGACTGGTATGGGATAGTCATAATCCATCCAGTCCCCTAGATCTATATGTCTATTTCTTGTATACCTCACTCTTGGAGGATAACACCTTAAACAAATGCAAGAAAGGTATTAGGAAATGTGCGGAGGGGTCCTTGAGAGGGCCCTAAAAACCATCTTTCTTTTTCGGTTACTTGTAACTAAGATATCAATGATATTGGGTTTCCTTGGAGGTGAGACTATATGATGAGTACTAGAGACAACTATTGACTTTTGAGAAACTGATGACATTCATGGACTCCTATTTTGGGAAGCTGCTATTAATTTTGGGACGCTAGCACTACTTTTAGATAATAAGCCCTAAGGTGGCACTAATTGATGTGACAGTTGCGAAGAGACATGGATGGAAAGTTTGGAAGAGTTTTTGATAAATCATCTTGCATGATCACTAGAATTGTTACCTTTCACTTGAGTATTGATGTGTATAATGTTTAAATGATATCAGAATAATGGAAGTCACTAGTACTTAGAAGAATCCCTGGGGTGGATTACTTGTACCCAGCTTTGCCGAAAATGAGGTGTGTACATGTTGATATTGTGCATCCATGGTTGACATCCTCAGCACAGTTCTTGGGCAGGTATTGTGGTCTCCAGGAAGTGACTCATGGACCCATATTGATCCCGAAGGAGTCAAAAGTCTCTGGCCAGAGCATAATGATTCCTATCCTATTTGGCCCGTATGGCTATTGTGTTTTCTTATTGGATAAAGATTTGATCCGTTTGACCAGTGTAAGCCATTTGGCCATTATTTTGGAGAATTGTGCAAATTAAAAGGTGTAATTCAAAGTTATTGGAAATAGAGAGAGGAATAGAAGATGGTTTGAAAGAATTGAAAAGGGAGAACAGTAAAAGGATTCAAAGAACATGTTAATCAGTTGGAGAAGTCACTTGTAGCATGCAGAAAAGAAAATGAAAACTTGAAATCTAAGCCTGAACCTTGTGATGTTTCGTGATGTTGCAGAAGTTTCTTTAGAAGATGAAAGTGAAGATAACAGTGTGACTAAACTACATTTACCAGTTTACCCAAAGAACAGAAGAGCTTGGTTGGCTTTATTTTAGTATGTCCCATTTTGGACACTTTAGCCCGGATTGGCTATTTCCTGAGTACATAGATTGACTAAGAGAATATAATTCTTCTAATCTACCGTGGTGCATCATTACTCTTGGATTCTAGAACATGTTGGAGTAAACTTTAAATGTAACTGAAATTTTTTATAATGATCTGGATTACCAATGGATAATCTATGAACCTAAATTTTTATTTACCGCACTTAGAAAGTTGATTTATCTTTGACAATGGAAATTTTAAAGTGAATTACAAGTGTTTATTCTAGACACAGGAAAATTCAAATGAACATTCAATATTTCAGACTTGAGGACAAGCTACAAGGATATGCTCAATCAGGTTCAAAAAGTTAAAGATGTTTCTTAAACTCACAATATCATGATAATACATTGATACTTTATCATTTTGGAACCTAGTAGAATTATGAACTCTAACTTCAATGATGATACAACAATTATAGTTAGATGATACTTTATGATAGATTACTTTGTTGTGGGATGGACTATGGAGGTAGGCGAGCATACTGATAGTAAATGATGTTTATTTTTATATGTATATGTTTTGACCTTATATGCATCGGGACGATGCATAAATTTAGGGGAGAAGGATGTCACAACCCACATTTGAATTTTCAATTCAAATTGGAATACTATTGTAATAATATAAAAGCCAATAAAATTAAATAATAAAAACAAAATATAGTCCCAATTTAAAATTCTAAAAATGAGGACACTTCTAGAATGGACAATAAATGAGGAACTTTCTCCCTCATTCTCAAGTCAAGGCTCAAATTTATGAAATGGGATTTTTCTCCTGAAAATTTATGACTAGTGGAAAATTGGAGTCATTTTTCCACAGGAATTAAATGGAAAATTGAAAAAGAGGGAGAGGGAAATTAATTGGAAGACTTGACTCAAGACTTGGAGTTCCTCCAAAGGGCTCAAGTTTTCTATAAATTAGATGGATTTTTGGAGGAAGACACACTGATCTCTAGTTTGGGAGAGCTGGAGAAACCTGTAAGTCTCCTCTTCATCATTCTGCCTTGTCTCTCTTGACAGTCTAGTTCTTGAAGTTTTGTTAATAAATTTTTTCAATTTGGTATGATGAATTATCTTAGGCTAGTTACGAATTTGAAATCATTCAAGAATGAATTTGTGCATGGAGTTTGTTTAAATATTCATAGTCAATTTTGCATGCAGCACTTTCAATTATGTTTTGATGGATGTCTATGCTCTGTCTCGATTTGTGCAACCCTGCAAATCAATATTTTTAGGCATTTGAGTAGTTAACATGCCCTGTCTGAGCATCCACGTTTTGCATTTTTGTCTACTAGAGCATTCTGGTTATATAATCTGACCATTAAAAAATTCCTCCTTGCTTTATGCTTGGATGGCTGTCCATACCCTGTTCTTGAGTGTCCATCCCTACCAATTGCATTTGCTTGAAAGTTTAAAAGCCATTTTCAACCCACTTCGTGAAATCCTTCAATCATTTGCATTCCATGAAGTGACAGTTCTTTGAAGGATTTGGACATGCTGGCCAAATCACCCCATTTCCATTATGTTCTAAACCCATACTCTGCTCTTAAGTGCCCATTGGGCATAGGCAAGGAGGATGTTGGCAAAGGTTTCAAATTTGTCTCCACACCTGCCAGTCACATTTGCTAGAATAAATCCACTTTGTGAATAACCTACGATCACTGTAGTCCTTGAAACCATATTTTGTTGGTCATTATGTCAAACAGTCATGAGTTTTGTCTATGCTTCCTCATCTTACATATATGTCTACCAGGTCACTAGCAGTTGTAGCATCTGACATAATTCACCTTCCATTTTCTTGGATAGAAGCCCGTGCCCTGCTTCAAACACCCCACGGTAGCCAGGCAGGAAAGACATTGGCATAGGCTGGGAGGGTACTGACCAAGGTTGTTGAATTTGACTTTACCTCTATCAATTGTATTTGCCCCTAAAGTTTCTAGAGCCTTATTAACTAATCCATTTTGTACACCTCCTGCAATCATTTGAGGCATTCTGTTAAATAGTCGACGTGCTTGGTATGGGCTTCCTAATTTCTCATATATATATATATCTACTAGTGCATTTCCAAATATAATAACTGATGAAAACCCCCTTACCATTATGCTTGACGTAAGTCCATACCCCGTTCATGAGTGCCCTTTTTGGCATAGACAGGAGGATGCAGTTAAAGGTTGTCGAATTTGGCTTTACGCCTGCCACTGCAATTGCTTGTCAGTTTCTAAAGCCTTTTCAACAAACCCATTCTGAACATATCTTGTCATCACGGCATTCTGTGAGATCACAATTCATTGAGTCATTTTGTCAAACAGTTCATGTTCCTATTCTATGCTTCCACATTAGGTGTATATGTCTACCAGGGCACTTACGACTACAATATCTTACAAAAATCCCCTTTCTGTTTTGTTTTATGGCTGGAAATCTAACATGATGCACATCATTATAGTGCAAGCCTATTGTATAGATTGATTCATTTAGCTTCACTAATAATTTCCACAAGAAGATTGTCCCCTATTTTAAAATGATGGAAACAGAACTCACTCTCACAACAATATCTCTTGCAAAAATCTTGGATATAAATCTTGTTGCAGTTGGGAAATCACCACATACTCGAAGGTCCTTAACAACTCTAATAGTTGTTCCATGGGGCATGTTTAACAAACCCAATGCAATTGCCACCATGGTGGCAGTGAATTAATTATTTTTCCTATTCTTCCACGGCATTAAGTAAATATCTTGAATCTAGAAAATACCTTGCTACCTTCATCTTCCAACTGAATTTCTCCAACTTTGCATAAATATCTTTGTCTACAGATGTGATCTTCCTTCTACACAAAAGCACGTGCCATTTTATGCCTTAGATCTAACTGCAGCTAGGGATCTTTTAATTCCTCCATCTTTCTCTAATCTCCTTACAATGAATCTCACAACACCTGCCCACTTCTGCATAGACGTTTGGGAGAAGGACCTAAGTTGGGTAGCTTTTGTAGGATCCAAATAAAGAGTGGTTTCACTATAAATATTCATAAGCCTATATTCATATGTTATCTAAAGGCACCAAGAAAACACATACTTACCACTACTACAGTGACTGATATCCCACAAGAATGACTTAGCAGCCAAACTCATAAGTCACACTTTTAGTTTTACCGCTGTGTGTTGTGGTTAGTGGCTGCATTATATTGAGTTACTAACCACCAGTGTACAAAAAAAAAAGGCCCGGCAACTAAACTAATATGTCATGCAATTAAAATGAGCATTGTAAGTTGTGAATAGGTTTAGGCCCAGTGGTCAATATATATATTGGAGTGGAGCAGGCAAACCTTAGTAGTAGGTGTTCGAGGCACAATTAGATATGGGGATCAAACTAGGGTGTTACCATGACTTAACTGTAATTGTGAACAACATTGCATTAAATTAAGGAATGATGATACAAGATGAAAATTACTTGGAACACTTGTTTATTTGTATGTGTAATGGTTATGGTTGCACTATAGATGGACTTTGTGATCAACAAATGTACCTACTAGCATTCTGAGTTCCCTACTTTCAATGCCAACATCCATGGGGAGTCTTATCTCTTGAGCTCTCCTGCATATTAGAGTACAATAGTACCTCCCTAAATTTGTTGTGTACCTTGTGTGCCTATTTGATTCCTTTACACATGTTTATATACTTACTAAATATAACACTAATATTTCCAATGGTATTAGAGCACATGGCTATTTATTATGGTATTCGATGATATCACTGATGTGCCAATATCAACATCGATGACTATGTTTTACACTCGACAACTTTGAGCTTCATACATTTTTGATGCACTCATGGAGTTTCTATGCAAGGCTACACAACAATTTCTTACATAGTAGGATTTCTAATCTATTTAATCTAATAGATCAATGTTGGAAGCATTGTGAAAATAATTATTAGTCATAGTGATAGTCATACCTTATGATTTCCTTTCCAAGGGGTTCAACCTTGACCAATTTTATGGGATTAAACTTGGCATATTAAGGATGGTCATTTTCTTTAAAAGATTAGCGAATTGTTTGGTAGGGAGAAAGTTTTTGATCTCTATGTCTATTTAATATAGATAAATCCAAATGATCTTCTCTAATTAGTCCATTTTGCATAAATATTTCAGTTAGTGTGCTACTTCAACGACCCTTTAAATTAAGTTGTAAATCATACTTATGACCATGGAATCTATTTGTGTCCTCCATAGTATCTTAGATAATATTAGCTATGGGTTATACTCTTAAGATAGTGTATTGTAGAACTCAATGTGATTTCTTGTGCATTATGATAGTTCTAGTTATATACATAAATGCATATGACAAATCCAATGAGTATCAGTTGTGGAGCATTAGAGACCTAGACAGAAACAACTACATACTCAACTACGGTAAGAGTACCATGCTAGTAACTCATTAAGTGAATAAATTTATATGCACTAACTAAATAGTTTTACGAATAACCTATTTGAGCTCAGTGTCATCTTAAGAAAATAGTGGAAACTACCTTGTATATGTGAGTTGCTAAATAGGTGAACGAAGTATGCTTCTTTGATCACTATGAGGGCTTGTAACAATATAATGGAATTGGGTTTCTTATTAGGTAATAATGCATGTTATGAGTAGAATTAAGATTATACATCGTTTAGTGTACTAAGATGGTAAATATAGATGATGATTTAAATAATGATTACCATGATGCTCATTTAGAAAATACTTCAAGCATACTAACAGAAAACGAGGCTTACTAACATGTGAGTATAGATCGGGGAGAACATGTGAAATGTCAGATAGGGCAACTAGGCTTATCTAGAAATGCTATCTATCATATGCTCTCACCTCGCCCTCACAGATCATGGTGAAAGTACTAGGGGATCGGGAATGAACTTAGTCACGAAAATTACCTAATTTGGCTTGGGGAAGTAAGCTAGATTTCATGGGTAGACACCTTATAGGGATTCCTCCACACTAGGACTAACTGACAAACACCCCTTTAGGTGTTTGTGGTAGTGGACTAACTTCCGTCCCTGTTTCACCAAGTGGGTGGTAGCCGACGAAGAACTGTCTGGGGCAGGGAATAACCCTAGAAAGGGCTGGGTACCCGCTCATAGTTACATCAAACATAGTGCAAAATAGAACTACATGTTCACATTCCCCGCGTTAGTCACATCCAAAGGAGGGGGCCTTGATCTCGTGGATACAGGGTATGTAGGTAGTCTGGACGGCAAAGGATGCCCCCAGTACTCAGGTCCCCTAGATGTAGGGTGTCCTACAATTACCATCGTGATCTTAATTTTCTATGTAGTGATTACTGAGTTGTGTTAACATGAGATTGTTCAGTTAATTTTGTGCAGATGATAAGGATACAGTTACTAGAGGAGAAGCAAGCTATCGGAAATGAATGCAGGGTGTAATGCATGACTTCAGGTATGAACTGATCCGTTGTTCTTCTAAGTTATCTTACATAATGTACCTTCTCTCGTAATGTACTCCCTCTTCACTAGATTTAAAATTGGTGATCTTTTAAGAACCTGATGATTCTAGGAAACTAAATTCATGTTTCATCGCATTTCTATATCATGCATTAAGCACTTCTTAGAAGAATTTCACATTTCCTACATCTGCCAAATCAAAAAAAATTATTCATTTGTATTTTCAAATTTAGAGTTTAGTGTTATTTGATTTAGGATGAGTCGGGTCCTTACAAGATGATTCTCATAAGGGGGCTGAAGAAGTTCTATTCACTAAAGGCTCGCAATAATCATCTAAAGAGGATTTGCAGTGTTGGCTGCCCAAGATTGACTTCAACATGATCACTTGGATGATCATTGTATGCTGGATGGATATTCAGATCTTAAAGGTTTATCTGACCAAGTTTTAATAAGTGTAGGTGATGTAACTGAAGAAGTCCAATTCACCTTAAATCCACGAACATCGTAAGTTTTATGCTTGGAAAGTCAAGTGCAGGTGATTGAGGTCTTTCTTCAAACATTCCGGTCACTTCAAGGAGACCGGATAAATGAAAGAGAGCTAGAATTAGAGGTGAACATTATTCTTAGAGACGTTGCAACCACAGGAATTTGCAAGATACATTCAAAATGAAACAAAATATCTCCAGCATATGGAGATGAATTTTAGTATGGAGTAAGACTATTTTGATCTCACCTTAAACAGCTGGCACATTGTGTATCAATTGTTTTTTCAATTTTAGACTGGCAAGATGTTTGACTTCTTCTACCGATTAGTTGAATCGACAGTCCTCCATGTTTTCGACCCTCCTGTTTGTTGATTGAAAATCAGATCAGTCAACAGGATTTCGACAGAATTTCACCACTGGTACGTGGACAACATATGGATTGTTTAAGCTCTTCCATTGATGAGTTTCATGTTTGAGTGTTCCTTGGATGATGGTTCATGCGATCTTAAATCAGGTGTCAACATAAGATACAAGGAAAACATATAAACCTGATTAATGCTCACTTTATTAAGAACGAGGGAGGAGAGATTAACCACATTTTCTGCTTCATTCCAGGTGAGCCATAAATTATTACATTTTCTTGAGCAAATGCTAAGTTTGTAATAGAATCTGCCTTTGGTATTAAGGTCATAAAGAAAAGCAAAATAAGATTCTTTACTTCAGCAAAACAATAACTGTGAACTTAACGTACTTTTGTAACACTAAATAAAAGAACTTGTTGAAGAAAGAACTTGTTGCAGTTTTCAGATCATTAATTTTTTTGTTATAAGAATATTTAACAGTATTCAAATTATAGAGCAGGAATGTTATTTTTGGGCATTCTCAAAAAAAGGTTTGATTGAAAATTTTTATAAGATGAATTGAAAACTCGAAATAAAGATTCCTGCAACAAAATGCGGCTGAATTATATAATACCAAATAGTAGGGATAGTATATACTATATTCACTTTCCAAAAGCAAATTAAAATATTAATAGGAGACTCTGGAATGCATGTGTTGTCGGTAAGAAATCACACAAACAACTAAAAAAGTATTGTAGTTGCAGGACCACATATGTTGGTAAGGCCTTTCATGACCTCTCGCTTATATTTTAATCTGTATATTCTAAGAATCTAAAAATTCCATCCTTGGAATCTGAGGCTGGTGACAATCTTGGAATATATAATTATAGAATTAATTAATTAATATAAATTAATGTTAATTGCATTATTTTATTTTCTCTAAAGCAATGGTTATCAAGTATGGTTGATTTTTTTAAAAACAGTAACATTTTTCAAAATATATAATATTAATTATTTCCTAAAAATTTAAAAATAGATATATGGTTACTAAGTTTAAGAAATATATATTCTAAAAATTTAATAATTAGATTACATATAATTTTGGTTGCTATGATGAGGAGAAATTTGAACTCTAATAAATGGTTTAATAAAAAACATAGTATCATATTCACTTATTAAGTTCCTACAATTAAACTACAATCCATTATCATATATTTCTTATAACTATATTTTAATTTTGTTTTAAAATAATTTATACATTTAATTCTAAACTGTTATTCTTTATATAATTCATATTTATCTTTTTTTAATGAACTATACTTTTTACATATATAAAATTCGAGCTATAAAACACTCAGTAAGAAAATAACTACTTAAATAGGGAATACGTACTATTAAATACTTTCACAATAGAAAATGTCCCTGGCATGTGCTATTGGCGGCGCCATTACAGAGAATCTTGAGCCAAATAAGTCTATATATACTACGCCAGAGTATAGAGAAATACAACTACTTGAGCTATTTCTCTGATCCAGCTGCTGTCCTTGCTATCGTTGCTAATATATCTGATTTGAGCTTCTGCTTTTTTTTTTTTTCAAAATGAAAACTGGTCTTGCTTTCATTGTTTCTGTCTCCTTCCTTTGTTGGTTTATTCTACTTTGTGAAGCTCGAACAATGAAGTTACCCCATACTGCAATCCTAATACCCTCACCAGCTCTCTCCCCAATCATTTCTGCCGTCTCCACCGGTAAGCAGAGAGAGACAGCAAGCTATAAGGATTTCATAGGAAAAGGGTATGCTGGGCCTCTAACAAGTAAGAACAAAAAATATTATGCTTACCAAACCAATGATGATGATGTTGGTGCAGCGCCACCCACGATGAGTCATCAACAAGGTCATAGTCCAGGAGTAGGACACAGTAATCCCTATTCCCTCTGCTGCTGAAAAGCCAAACAGAAGAATGTGATTCCACAAGTTGTTACTTTGGAGTTTCATATATTATGTTTATTGTGGCTTGTCCGTTAGTTAATTGATCTTTATTTATAGTATTTTGTTCAAGCAAAGATCATGGAGGGATGCTGGTTCGCCATGATTTATAGACGTGTGAAATAATAGCATGTAATGTTTGATGGGTTTTATTTGTCAGATTGTGAAGCGTATGACTCGAAATAGGAATGTAATGTTCTTTTTTGTCCTTTCGATGAATTCTTTTATATAGTTTTTATGTTGCCCCATTCATTTTATAGACCGAAGGTATTCATTTCATCTTTTCAGTTAAGAGTTTCTCTTAGTTCAGAAACCATGTATGGTTAAAAAACGACGACCAGACATCAAAATGGTTTACATTAAATCGGCTGCGGCATGTGTAGCAAAGTGGAGTTTATTCTAAAATTTAGAGACCATCATGACTAATCCCATGATTTATATATCATGGGATCATTTTATGTTTTGTTAAATAATTAATTCTCTCTTTTTTTTGTAAGGTGATAAACACCCAGACTATATTCATATATCAAAATATAAATACATATGTTGATACAGATGACAAACGGCAATTAAGTCATCTGGTAATTTTAAAAACATATACAAAATTTGGCAGGCATAACATCCTCTCGCGATCGTAACAAAACAAAAAACACCGAAAAACCAATATTAACACTGTACGGAGATAAACCAGCCGAGACTCGAGAGCACACACCACCAACCCCAGTCACTCCGAATTGGAGTCGTGGTCTTCTTGATTAAGATGTTGTTTGAAAATATTTAAAATAATTCATATTGTTTGAAAATGTTAAAAAAATTTCTAAAGTTTATTTATTTAAAAAAAAAAATTTATGTATAAATATATTAAAAAATAAATACTTTAAATTTTATTTTCCAACGTTTTTATCATATTTTCAGATTTTAATTTTTGAACAATATCAATGGATGATATTTTTTCCTTATTCTTGTAATAACATATGTACTTTACAAAGTAAGTTAAGTAAGAAGTAATCTTTAGTACTAAATTGATTTAATTTCAAAAGGTAAAACTCATTCTCCAACATATTTTCCCTTTCCTTTTCTTCCTTTCCATACTGCAATAAGATGAGAATAATCCATTAATCTAAGTTGATATGAGAAGTAAGAAGTAATCTTTACTACTAAATTGATTTTATTTGAAAGGTAAAACTCATTTCCCAACATATTTTCCCTTTCCTTCTCTACCTTTCCTTATTCCAATAAGATGAGAATAATCTATTAATCTAAGTTGATATGAGAAGACTAAAATGAGCTGAGGATTCATTTCCTAAAATTCCCCCAAATCAAATCCTCCTTATGTGAAAAAGACTATTTTCACAATATTAATTAAAGAGTGTTGATTCAGTTTTACACGGCGAAAAAAGTAATTTGACATTCCTTGATTCGTGACCCTAGTTAATAGATTAGTAATAGTTAAAGGGACAAAAACCATAATATGGGAAAGAATCTATTTCATGGATTTGGTTAATAGATATAATCTAAAAATGCATAAAATATAATATTACAAGATGAAAATTAGAATAAATTAGAATTTTTAGTTAAATTGGGTAAAAAAACATACTAATAGAAGAAATTTAATGGTCAATATGAACACCCAACCAAAAAAATGTACATGATTGTGTTAATCAAAATAATTGTTGTCTATTGGAGAATTTTTAAAAATGGAGCTTATACAAACAATCTACAATTCTTGATTTAGATTGAAGTCTATGTTTAAAAAAGTAAGGTTACTATTACTATTGAGAGAAACTAATGCCTTAAGAAATATGACAATAAATCAACATATAGAGTCACCTACAATACAAATAGGGGATAACCACAGATTTCGAAACATGTGTCGAAGAAAACCATATCAAAGATTGGTCTTTATTTTTCTTTGTATACATATGTTAGATTCTCTATCTTCAAGTACCATTTAAATGATTCTAGTGAAGATATCCTCAATGATTCAATAGATTTTAGTCATGAGAAGAAGTGAACATCAAACCAACTATATACATGCCACTGGTATCTATTGTTTATCTATCTAAAGTGATACCTATGAATTATATATTGTTATAGTCAATGTCATTGTTTTAAGGATATGTGTAGGGTTGTTTTATATAATTGATGGAACATGAATGTAATTTTAGTGATTTATTCACCATTGGGAAATGCATACTCATGATATTGAATAACCACCCACAATGGATATTCAAGTGGTTTAGGTTGTATAAGAAAAATTATATTTTCTATAGTAATAAGTGTGTTGTTCACAAACCCAACCTCATAACATGGATTTCACATCAATATTTGTTGTTTCCTAAAGCAAAGTAGTGCTTCATAGTCCGAATTAATTCAACAAACATAATGTGATTCTATTGGGCTAGTATATGTGGTCAAAATAGCCCTAAATGGGGTTGGAAAAGACTTTAACATTCCCTTTTTCTGATGTATGATGAAATTATTTGTAGCATAGAAATTTATAGATGACATTTTTGTTTTTTTTTTTCCATGAGGATGTACCAATATTCATCTTATAGATTACATATGTATGGAATAAGATTGTAATGCTAAATTTTCTAAGATTGTCTTAGTCTAGGACATAAAACATTTGTAGGGTAACAATTGTCTTAAATATAACCCACAAGCCTCTCCCATGATTTCTACTTAGATACATTTCAGGTATGGAAAAATGATATTATGATTGAATATTGCAGTACCTCATAACCTATGTATTATTTAGCATATGTATAGATATATTTATATAAAACAAATATAACTAACTAAAGTTAACACCATATAGTAGTGTGTCTTGTATATAAGATAGTTGAATTACATCACCAATGAGAATTATCAATCTAGAACATAACTTATTTTTACTTTCCTTTAGAAACCATTATTACATTTATAGGTACTAATATTTGTAAATAAATTTTGCACTATAAAAAAATCATAATTAAAATTGAAGAAAGCATATTTCAATTCTTCATATATAAGATCCAAGGATTGAACTATCAAAGGCCACATGTTCCTATTAAGTAGCATTAAGATTCAAGTGGCTACCATGACAAATGGATGTTTCTTATTCTATTTCCAATCTCTTGAGGAATGTGAAGAAAAATTTCAATAGGGTCTCTATTTGGGTTAGGCTCTTAGGGCTTCCTTCAAAGTACTAATACAAAGTGATAATATAAGGTATAGTGGCTCTTGGTCAATTTTTATCTATTTATAATGTATGAAATTTATGAAATGTTTTGTTTTTGCCAGATTTTGTGTGAGTGTTGATATTGATAAGGTGATTCCAAAAGTCATAAAACTATGTTCCAAACTTGGTTTTTGGGAGAAAAGAATTCATTACAAGTCCTCTTCATAGGTTTCTTTACATTGCTATAAAGATGGGCAATTCTCCTAATCATGCAAATAGACAAAAGGTTGCAAGAATCCTCTCGAGCAAGGGAAAGAGTGTTAGAATGTTGTTAATGAGTGCTATGCTAGAAGGATTGAAGGAAAGGATATGGACACTATCATTGTAGGTCCCATAGGGGACATGCAAGGGTATCCATCAAACGATAAGAGAAAACTTGAAGCAGTGAATAGGTGTCCTTTGGTTGAGCTTGGCTCATCTTCAAGAAAAGGTAGATTGACCCAATTGGGTCAAGCTTTGACTTCACCTCAGAGTTCTTTGGTGAGGTTTGGTTTTAAACCTCCATGATTGTGGTTATTGTTGTTCCTTTGTTGTGGCCTTGTTGTCTTTTATTTTAAGGTCTGTTACTTTGTTGGTTCTAGTCTCATGTTTTTAGTTCTAGTCTTTGTGTTCTAGTCTCTTATGGTTGCTGCCTGTTCTTGTTGTACAAGGTCCTTTCAAAACCCTTTTTGATTCATAACTCCAATCAAAAACACTAACCTTGTAAAAACAAATAGTCATGCATATAATCAAATTGATAAAACCAATTGTGATTGTGATTGTGATTGGGATTGGGATTGGGATTGGGATTGGATTGGTGAGAAGACTTATTATCATCATTTAATAGTCCATCAATATCTAGGAGCTGTCATCTTTTCCTTATGTATTTTTTTAAGAATCACATTGATCTTAAATTTCTTAGCCTTCCTCTAAAAAAATATATTTTCGTATTTGAAAAATTCGTTGTAAAGACCTACACAAGATTCATAAAACTACGACCTTTGATTTATTCTAAGGGATTCACCGCTCGGTTATTTCTTGAATTTTCACAGGGTAATTATAATTCCATCTGTTATAATTGCACGTCATAACTAACATATTTTTCTTAAGAAAATAGATTTGGAAAATTTTCTATCCAATTTATTTCCTCTCAATTTTCTATTCAATTTATTTTCTATCCAGTTTATGAAACTGTACGTCATAAATAACATATTTGTTAAAAGAATACATTTAGAAAAAAAATTATCCAATTTATTTCCTCTCATCTGAGAACACATGTGCAATGCGACCCCAATAATTGGAAAATAAATTGTTGATTATATTCATAAATGTATTGCGGGCATTTGCGAGGCCGAAGAGCATCATAATGGCTTGTCTGAAAGTTGTCTTGGGAATATCTTCTTCTTTGATTAGAAGAAGATGATATCTAATGGTGGAATGAGCATGTCCTCGGATTAAAGGTTAAAGGATAATGATCCTATGTTTTATGATTCTTTTCTTCTTGTCTTTAGAAGAAATCAATCTCCAGAATAAGATCCATTTCCCCAATGGGCTCTAATGTTAACTGATTATTACAATTTCAATGTTTCCTTACAATCATTATCCACATTCACACCCCCTTAAATAATATTGGTTTACCTCTTGCCATATCCTGTCATATCACTCTCGATATTATGGATATAAGTTAATCAACTGTTTCATATCCTGACATTACTATTAATTTATTTTTCAAAATTTTGATTAAGATAAGTTGATTTTGAAGGAACCATAAACTTTAGTTTTCCCAAAGTTAATAATGTTATAACAATTATAGTGTTATAACAATTATGTAACGAACTGTTCATTGTTTTTTTTGTTTATACAATTCTTTTTCACCCAGAAATAGTAAACACACAAGTAGGCACTTTTATGTAGACAATTTTCAGTTTTTAATTTTTTCCCTAAACAGCTGTAGAGATCTTTACCTCTAACCAGGCCTAGAATATGATGGTCTATTACCTTTTACTTTTAGAATCATGTTGGTTCTACTGTGAACAAAAGCTGCCGTTTACCTGATTTTTAGCAGTTAAGTATTAACTAAAGAAAGATGGAATTAAGCTACACCAATAAGTATTATTGTTTTTTTTTTAAATTAAAGTTGCTGCTCTTTGAAACGATAACGACATACCATGTTTGTTTGCAGTTGTAAATCTGCTATTCAGAAGCGAAGCCTGAAGTAAAATCATTAAAAAAAAACTCTATTTTTTAGCTACAAACTTACAGTTGTTTACAACTGTTGTTATATATAAAATTGCCCAGTTGGTTCTAACTTCTTATATTTAAATTGGTCTTGGAATGCAAGATGGTTTTAACTGAGTACTCCAAATTATTATATTGATCCACTGCAACGCATTTGTATGCAAAAGATAGACGACAAACTCTTGTGTTAATTGTATTAAGGAATGTGCATTAACAGAGATGTAATTTGGATAGGGCATGCAACAATTACTAATTGTCTTGAACGCTATGTTCTCTATCTAAAAATTTGTCGAAATAGGAAAATGAAAAGTTTAGTCAATTCCAATATTCGTCCATTCCAACAAACCCCAACATTAGGCCGTCAATAATCTTCAAATGTACAAATTGCATTTCTTAAATGAAAGATACAAGGAAGGGAACATAATTATTTGTAAAAGTAGTTAACATATTTATTGAATGAACAATAGCCTATAATACTAGCAGTTGTACGGAGTTTTCGCACAACCAATTTGTCCATAGGCTATTAGTAATGGAAGCAATAAATTGTGAAATGAAATATAGAAATAAAAATTCATACTTATATTGCAAGATGAGACAATGACAATGGTGTTTTGTTTTGGAATGTATAATAAGCATTTTTAATTTACATTTAAAATATATAGTATTACAGTAAATGTTCCTTGTATGAATATGAGTAATACAAGGTTTATAGAATTTGGGTTTTCATCACTAATATAGGCGTTCTCTTATATTATAGTATTTAGGGTAGTATCAAATGCATGTGTATTGAAGGATAAAACATTACTATGATGTTGTAGATGATTACATAACGTAGAGATATCTTCATATTTTTAATACAGTAAAAAGGCATTTGAAGTTGTGGCCAAGTTCTCAATGGTGGTGTGACAAAGTATGCAGATTATATCAGTAAAAGAAACACAATGCTTGGTGTTAGTAACCACATCAAGTATAGAAGGATGCAACGATTATGGATCATTTAGTTTTTCCATCAAAAAGACATTTTTAATATTACCAATTGCTTAACTACTAATATTACATATTGACCATCTTACAATACTAAATTCTATAGCTAATACAATCTTCTAGAGCTTATCTTAAGCAAAGCAATTATAATTGCATAAATAATAATAAATATAAGATCAACAACATAATCACTCCAAAATATACTATAAAAGAATAAATACAATTATATTAGAGGATATATATTATATATAAATTAAATATAATTATGTTATAAATACTAAATATTAGCAGTATCAATTACGACATAAATTAACCAAATTTCAACATAATTGTTAGTTTTTCACTATGGTTTCTTAGTATTTATGTATTTCTTTTGTTTAATTTTTTGTTACTATTATTCTTTGTACCTATAACATTAAGAGGAGGGCATTTGTACATTTCCTTTGGATTCGTATGTTTTGGAGTAGATTTTGAGCCCCATGTTTGTCAAAGAGTGGAAAGCATTATTGAAACTTTAATTGTATAGTGAAATCATTATTCTTCTCTAAATAGTGTCATTTTGAAAAGTCTCAGGAAGGTGTAGACCACATTGCATTATATGGTTGACCATGCTTGTTTTCTTGTGTATTTGTCTAGTTGCCTTCATCATTTTTAAAGTATCTTAAAATGTAATTGATAGCCTCTAAGCAATTTTAGCATGTAGGAAAAATATTTATGCAAACAATATCAACTCATTTTTATTCTAAATGATGAAATGCATACAATTAGTTAGCATGATTAATCTCTTTATCTATTCCTCTCTACAATCTCCTTCCTATCTCTCTCTCTTCTCCTCTCTCTCTAGCCTATTCTCTATTCCTCTCTCTTTCATTCTCTCTATCTCTCTCCACTTCTCTAATCCTCTCTCTCTATGTATCAATTTATCTCTCTATCTCTCCCCTTCTCTCTTCCATTACCTCTCTTTCTCTCTTCCTCTCTCTTTCATTCTCTCTAGCTCTATCTCTCTTTCTATATCTCTCTTCTACTACCCTCCTCCATGTCTTTATCTCACTTCCTCTCTCCCTCTCTCTTTCTATATATCTCTTTCTTTAGCCTCTTCTATGTCTCTCTATCTCACTTTTACATAATTTACATTATGTAAAATATGCTATATATTAACAAATATAACTATATTAGATATTATATATTATATATAAAATAAATATGATTAAATTATGAATAAATATTTAATATAAATAAACAATTTTATAATATAATAGTACTTTTTAAATATACTAAATAATTTACATTATATAAATATACTATACAATAATAAATACAATTATATTAGAGACTATATATTATATATAAAATAAATATAATTAAGTTATAAATATATATATATATCTGTCTCGTTTATCTCTCTGTATTACGTCTCTCATTGTATTCGTCTATCTCTTTGTCTCTCTCCTTCTCTCTTCCTCTACCTCTCTTTCTATCACCCTCTCTCTTTCATTCTCTCTATCACTCTTCACTTCTCTTTTCCAATCACTTTGTGTATCCCTTTATCTCTCCATCTCTCCCGTTCTCTCTTTCTCTTTTCCTCTCTCTTTCATTCTCTCTCTATCTCCCTTTCTTTCTCTATCCTCCTCTATGTCTATCTCATTTCTAAATAATCTACAGTATATAAAATATGTTAAACAATAACAAATATAACTATATTAAGTATTAAATATTATATTTAAAATAAATATGACTATATTAGAAATAAATATTTAATATAAATAAACAAAATTTATAATATAATATTATTTTTAAAATATATTAAATAATTTACATCGTTGCCGATAAGGGTGTGGTTCAGTGGTTAAGTTGCTTGGTTGTAGTGGCGGCCACCAGAGTTCAGGCCCCCGCTGGGCCAATGAGCTTGCAAGCGTTACGCCTTCGCTAGGCCAATGAGCTCACGGGTTTGAAGTGTTCTTTCTTGGGGATGAGGTCCCCTATGTTGTGGCCTCACCGGTTCATAGCTCAGGGCAAAAGCATTGCGTGGAACCAGAGGGCATGTCACACCAACATCACCGGTCATGTTGAAAAGTTTACTAGGTGCATTTTAAATAATAATAATAATAATAATTTACATCATATAAAATTTACTAAACAAGAATAAATACAAATATATTAGAGACTATATATTATATAAAATAAAAATAATTAATTAATACATATTAAATATGTGTAGTTTATCCTTCTCAAGTTAGAAGACATTTGAGTGATGAAAACATAAAATAAAGGGATATTTAATGTGGAGATGTACTTTTGTGTCTATCAAAGAAAAGTTCACATTACCACTTGAAAAGATGGAACTGAGAATGCCACTATTGTCCAATGAATATCACTTTTCTCAATTATTTCTTTGTTTGGTGCAATTTTCTTTTAGCATAAAGTAGATTGATACAGATTAGTAGTATCGATTATGACACAAATTAACCAAATTTGAGCATAATTGTTGGTTTTTGAGAATGGCTTCTTAATATTTATGTGTTTCTTTTGTACCTATAACTTTAAGAGGAGGGAATTTGTACATTTCCTTTGGATTGATATGTTTTGGAGTAGATTCTTAGCCACATGTTTGTCAAAGAGTGGAAAGTATTATTGAAACTTTAATTGTATAGTGAAATCATTATTCTTCTCTAGATAGTGTCATTTTGAGAAGTTTCAGAAAGGTGGAGACCACATTGCGTTATATATGGTTGACCATGCTTATTTTCTAGTGTATTTGTCTAGTTGCCGCCATTGTTTTGAGTGTCTTAAAATGCAATTGATAGCCTCCAAATAATTTTAGCGTGTAGGAAAAACATCTATGTAAACAATATTGGCTCATTTTTTTCTAAATGATGAAATAAATCCAATTAGTTTGCATGACTAATATCTTTCTCTATTCCTTTCTACAAACTCCTTCCCCTCTCTCTCCCCTCTCTCTCCCCTCTCTCCTACTCCCCTTCTCTCTCTGTCTCTTTCTATATATCAATGTTGCTCTCAATCTCTATCTCTATCTCTATCTATCTCTTTCTCTTCTCTATCTCTGTTCCTCTCTTCCCCTCTCTATATTAATATCCCTCTCTATTATTATTTCTTCCTCTATCACTCTATCTCTCTCGTCTAGCTTTTTCTCTCTCCCTCTCTTTGTCCCTCTCTCTCTATCCATCTCTATCTCTCTCCCTCTCCCTCTCTATCCCTATACCCATCTCTCTCCCTCTCTATCCCTATGTACCCATATCCCTCTCTATCCCTATACTCATTTCTCTCTCTCTGTGTATGTGTGTGTATTTGTCTATCTCTATATCTATCACCTTCTCTCTTCCTCTCTATTTCATTCTCTCAATCTCTATTTCTCTTTCTCTATCCTCTATGTTTTTATCTCACTTCCTCTCTCTCTCCCTCCCTCTTTCTAAATCTCTCTTTCTCTAGCCCCCTCTATGTCTCTCTATCTCACTTTTACATAATTTACATTATATAAAATATGCTATATAATAACAAATATAACTATATTAGATATTAGATATTATATATAAAATAAATATAAATAAATTATAAATAAATGATTTTATAATATAATAGTATTTTCAAAATATATTAAATAATTCACATTATATAAAATATCCAATGCAATAATAAATACAATTATATTACAGACTATATATTATATATAAAATAAATATAATTAAGTTATAAATACTAAATATTAGTGGTATCAATTACAGCACAAATTAACCAAGTTTCAGTATAATTGTTGGCTTTTCACAATGGCTTCTTAGTATTTATGTGTTTATTTTGTTTAATTTTTTGTTACTATTGTTCTTTTGTACTTATAACTTTAAGAGGAGGGAATTTGTACATTTCCATTGGATTCATATGTTTTGGAGTAGATTCTTAGTGTAATGTTTGTCAAAGAGTGGAAAGCATTATTGAAACTTTAATTGCATAGTGAAATCATTATTCTTCTCTAAGTAGTGTCATTTTGAAAATTTTTAGGAAGGTGGAGATCACATTGCATTATATGGTTGACCATGCTTGTTTTATAGTGTATTTTTCTAGTTGCCTCCATTGTTTTGAGAGTGCCTTCAAATTTAAATGATAGCCTCTAAGTAATTTTAGTATGTAGAGAAAATATTTATGCAAACAATATTGACTCATTTTTATTTTAAAAGATGAAATGCACCCAATTAGTTAGCACTACTAATCTCTTTCTCTATTCCTCTCTACAATCTCCTTCCCCTCTATATGTGTGTGTGTGTGTATTCATCTATCTGTCTGTGTATCCCCTTCTCTCTTCCTCTACCTCTCTTTCTCTCTTCCTCTCTTTTAATGTCTCTCTCTCTCTCCACTTCTCTATTCCTCTCTCTATGTATCCCTTTATCTATCTCTCCCCTTCTCTCTTCCTTTACCTCTCTTTCTTTCTTCCTCCCTCTTTCATTCTCTCTATCTTTGTCTTTCTTTCTATATCTCTCTTCCTCTATCCTCCTCCATGTCTTTATCTCACTTCCTCTCTCCGTCCCTCTTTCTATATATCTCTCTTTCTCTAACCTCCTCTATGTCTCTCTATCTCAATTTTACATTATTTACATTATATAAAATCCGCTATATAATAAAAAATATAACTATATTAGATATTATATATAAAATAAATACGATTAAATTATAAATAAAAATTTAATATAAATAAACAATTTTATAATATAATAGTATTTTCAAAATATATTAAATAATTTATATTATATAAATTATACTATAGAATAATAAATACAATTATATTAGAGACTATATATTATATATAAAATAAACATAATTAAGTTATAAATATTAAATATCTCTCTCTATTCGTCTCTCTATAAATTATGTCTCTGTATTCATCTATCTCTTTGTCTCTCCCCTTCTCTCTCTCTCTCTCTCTCTCTCTCTCTCTCTCTCTCTCTCTCTCTCTCTCTCTCTCTCTCTCTCTTTTTCTATCCTCCTCTATGTCTCTCTATCTCATTTCTAAATAATTTACATTATATAAAATATGCTAAATAATAACAAATATAGCTATATTAAATATTATGTATAAAATAAATATGATTAAAGTATAAATAAATATTTAATATAAATAAATGACTTTACAATATAATATTTTTTAAAAATATATTAAATAATTTACATTATATAAAAGTATACTAAACAAAAATAAATATAGTTATATTAGAGATTATATATTATATACTATATATAAAATAAAAATAATTAAATATTAAATATTTTTAGTCTAAATATATCATTTTATATTATATTCTACTTATAAATATATAAATATAATATATTTTATATGTTATATAATATTAATTAAAAATGTATTGAAGTTGTTTTTTAATTATTTTGTGTAAAACAAAAATGAGATTTATGTTTCAAACTACTACTTAAATAAACAAAGCTAGTTAGTTGGGTTATTTGAATTAGAGCTTTAATCATTTGAAATAAAATATCTGAATTCATCTATATCTATTTTGAAATGTGTTTTATTTCTCCACCTCTGTAGTGCAAGTTACCATCATTTCCACCATTATCATTGTTACCTTTCCGTACTTAGTTCAATTCCTTACTCAGATTAATGAAGAAATCTGTGAAGAAGGAAAAGCAAAGAAAGAGATAAAAAAGGTACAACCTTTACTCTCCTCCTCCGTATGCTACCAGATAATGCCTTCAAATTAGTTTCCAGATAAAATCAAATCTTCTTGTTATGATTGTGACAAGCTAGAAATGTCTTACAAGAAGAAAAAGAAAAAGTATAGTAAATATCCTAGAAAGAAAGGATATTTCAGAAATAGGGATAAGAAAAGAAAAGGTTCCAAAAAAATGGAAACCTACCTGCTACATTTGCAAAGGAGAGCAATTTGCAAATAAATCCTCGGACAGACATAAGAAAAAAGGAAAAGGTAAAGTCCGTGACAACAGCTGCAAATGACAAATGATATGCGGATGATCAATGTACTTGACATTCAAATAGATCTTATGAATATTATTATGTTGAACACTCAGGAATAATACATTTATCATATTCAATGCGCGCTAGCAATGATACAAACATATATGCAAAAAGAGGAGCTTAAAAGCTTTTACAACACTTTAAACTTGTTTGCTTCAGATTTTTTGATTCACTAAGATCAACTTAAAGCTGCAAAGTGAAGAGCATACTTTTCTTAATAAAATCCTAACAGACTCGAGACTTAGACTCTTACTTCCTAAGACTTCACTCACCTAGAATTTGTTGTTTTAAATGAAGGAATCCCTCTGCCTTTTATAGCAAAAGGAGGGCAAAGCTTTAACCTTTTTCTTTTAACATAATTTGAAGTCTGTCTATAGAAAGTAGACACGTAGCAACTCCTTTATCATAGATTTACCCAAATGAAGATAAGCATCTTCTGGTGGGTCCCAATAGCTCGTGAATGGAGAAAGGAGGAAATAGACAAGATAGGAAAGCAATAAACTTTTACAAATCTTCTTTTTGATCATGAGAAGGATAACTCGTACTTACTATAAGGCGCGTAAGTTTTTCCCCTTTTACCATGGAAGGGCCCACGTCTATCATTTAACATGAAGAGATAGATATCTTTAGTGGCCAACAAGCCTGGTCCAATAGCTAGTGCTTGGGTCAAAATCACTTGGGATATGTCTGGCATACAATATGCATCCTTCACAGTGTTCACAAGGTAGATGTGTACAATCAGGTGCACGATTATCAACAAGATTGCGAGCCTGGTTTAAATTAGGAACTCTTGGATCATCTCTTAAATCATACTCACAATTAGCACAAGTTTGGGTTGAAGAATCTGGCACACATCCTGCAGGTGCTTGTCGATCAGGTTCATTTTCTTTCCAAATGATACTCATAGTCTTCATTTTATATGGTCCATAGAATCCTTGGGCAATGTTTCTTTGATCCATTCTGTCCATTCTATAAATCTTAGTATGGATTTAGATTGGCATCCTTTTGGAATGGAGGAACCATAGTCTATTAGGAACATTCCAATGTGCAAAGACTGAAGAGGATCCAGTAGGTCTATAGACTTGATAAAGGTGTCTGTTCGATTTTCTTCAGGAGAACTGAATTTGAGTTTGAATGTACATCCTGTGTAGGATGAGGTTCCATTAAACTCCATATTATCTGCAGGTGGATAAGGTCCTTGAAATAGGTCTTTCCCGTGTTCTTCATTCAGCCATCGATCTGGTCTTTCTACTGATGGATTGAGAAAGGAGATAGAAAGAACAAAGTCTCCACACTAGTTCCGAAGTATGTGACCGATATCTGGATCGATGGGTTCTTCTTCAACTGAGAACTGAAAGAATAGTGTACGTGTCCATAAATCGGCATATGTTAGCTGTTGCTTGGCTACTAACATTTTATGACGATCACAAAGGAAATCATTGGCCATTTGGAATTTATGGAGATTTTTTCTTTGGAAAGGATTTGTACTCCATTCACTATAGCTATCTTCCTACCAGTGATGTTCCCTTACTCGGATAATCTGAAGGTGGCCCTTTGCTTCAGAAAGAACGGGTTCTGAAGTGTGCCCTTCTCTAGACATGAAATCTACAAAAATATTTTCAACTCCAGGAAGGTGAATGAACTCAAATTCATAAGTACTTAGCAACTTTGCCCACCTAAGGATCCTTCCTCTGACTACTTTATTTTTTGACTCTTTTCTGAAGAATCCTCGTAGATTTTGAAGGTCACTCTTTAAAAGAAAGCACTTGTCAGCAATGAACATTTGAAATGCTTGGAAAGTATTGACAACAACAAGGATTTCTTTATGCGTACTATGGTAGTCTATTTCAGTATTTTTGAAACTACCAGAGATATATCTAACAATCTCACCTTTGTCTTTGGGATTGTGAGATGTTGTTTTCTGTTCTCTAAGAACACCAGCCTAGGCTCCTTCACTTGCATCGGTTTCTACTATCTTGAAACCATTACTTGGCAATTTGAGAGGTGGACGCTGGGAACATTTCTATTTGATTCTTGAAATCAAACTATCATGCTTGACCGTCCATGGTGGTAGCTTCTTGCCTAGAAGCTTATTAAGCTCAACTCTGTCTTCAGCAAGCTTTTAATAAAATCCTGCAATATAATTAACAAGGCCCAAAAAATGTTGTAATTCTTTTACATTAGTGACTGCAAGATTAGAAATTTTATTCAGGATGTGAGGTTGTGCCTCCATTCTCCCCCCCGGAAGAAGCTTGATGCCAATGAAAACAATATGGTTTTGAGCAAAGAAAGACTTTGCGGGGTTGACAACAAGCCCATGATGTTGGCAAATAGAAAGGAATTGACGGAGATGATTTAGGTGTTGAGGCATATCCTGGCTAAAAACTAGAATATCATCAATATAGGGTTGGATAAATTTGGCATAAGGCTAGAATATTATATCCATTTTTTGCTGAAAAATGGAGGGAGCAGTTTTGATTCAGAATGGAAGAACCATCCATTCATATAGGCCTTACGGAATAGAGAATGTTGTTTTGTAAAAGTCAGCACTTTTGAGACCAATATGCCAAAACCCTTTTGTCATATCAAATTTAGAATATACATGACTACCTTGAATAGTCTGCCAAATATGATCCTTACTAGGTAGAGGATGTCTATTATCAACAAGATAGTCATTTAATGGCTTATAATTTACAACTAGCCATTTCTCAGGTAATTCCTTACCATTCTCATCAATCTTTGGAACATACATCGCATGACATGAGAATGGAGATTCAGAAGTTTAGATTATACCAAGCTTTTCTAGCCCTGCAACTTCTATTTTGCAAGTTAATGCTTCAGATGAACTCATTAAAAAGTAGTTAGCTTTTGCTTTAGGAATAAGTTCATTACCTTGTGGATCTCATTTGAGAGGGAGAGCGCATGTCAAATTCCTTTGTTTCTTCTTCAAATCTTTTGTAAGAACTATGGCAGCAAAGGCAATTTTTATCTCTACAAGAGATTCTTGACCTGCATCCATTTGTTTGGCGAGCCAAACTACATTAACTGGTTTCTTTTTCTTTTCTATTTCTAACTTAGTTGAATAAGTTAGATCCTGATAAAGTCTTGGAAGCTGATATCTGCCTTGAATTATGATGAAGTCAGAATCAATGGTAAATGGTTCCCATTGTTGAATAGCATTACTTCCAATAACTCCATCATAGCCTTCTACCTCATATTGGACAAATGTTAATTTATCCATAAAACCATCAAATCCTATTTGGATAGGGGCTTCACATATTGAAGAACTTTTACCTTTCTCAAAATTTCCAAAGGTGATGGTTGTAGTTCCTTCAATCCAGGCATCTTTAGGAAATGCATTGTACCTAGCAATAATGAGATCTGCACCTGTGTCAATTAGTAATTCTAGTGGATAAGCCATTATACCTAGAAAATGAATCATCAGGATCACTCCTGGACACGAGGTAGTCCTTTTTGTATGCTTGTAGGCTTTTATCTATCGACTGCTAGAACCTTCTTCGAAGATAACACCTGGTTCATCTTCGAGAGCTTGTTAAAACATGACTCTTGGTTCTTCTTCAAGCTGGATGAATGAGGGGACTGTAAGGCTTTTCTTCACAATACAGTTGTTCTTCTCGGAAGAATGCTTGAGCAGGAAACTGTATGGATCCAACTGAATTAAACTGGTTAACAAACTTATCAAGTTCAGGAGCCTTTTCCATTTCTTCTATGAGATAGAAATTCTCTTCATCATTTATTTCTAAGATTTCTGCCTGAGCTTGTGTTATTACTTTCTCAAGAAAGGCTTTTTTGCTTCTTCTCCATATTCTTCTAGCCATGCTTCTTGGAGCAGGAGCATCATTGATAGACCTTTGATCAGGAGGTCCTGAAGGTCTTTGAACAGGAGAACCTGGAGGCCATGGTTCTCTTCTTTGCAATGGTTTATATCCATGTTGTTCTGGAATTTCAGTCTAAGATACTGATAAACCATATTGTAGAATAGGAGATCTCCTAACTGGTAGCTTAGGAGGTCGTTCTTCCTTTTGGAGTAGGAAATACTTTCTTTCTTTAAGTTGTTCCAACTTGTTGGTCAACTTTTTCCATGTTTCTTGTCCCATATCCATTGCTTGGAGTTGGGATTCAGTTTGGACAATTTCTTCAATTACCTTGTCCAACTGTGCACGGGTGTCCCTTCGTAGCATTCTGCAGAAGGAGACTTCTGAATCATCATCAGATGATTGAACTTCTTTTGTCATCAAATTTACCTGAGCTTGCTCTGGGGCTGATGTATATTCTTCAAACTTTGATTCTAATTTTGTATTAGTGCTGGAGAGTATAATATCTTCTGAGTCTGATGGATAATCATTGATGAATTCAAATTCATCATCTTCTACACCTGCTTCTTGGGAAGCGCAGAATTTACCTTTTCCTTTTTTCTTATGTCTGTCCAGGCATTTATTTGTAAAGTGCTCTCCTTTGCAAATGTAGCAGGTAGGTTTCCATTTTTTGGAACCTTTTCTTTTCTTATCCCTATTTTTGAAATATCCTTTCTTTCTAGGATATTTACTATACTTTCTCTTTTTCTTCTTGTAAGATTTTTTCTGACTTGTCACAATCATAACAAGAAGAATTTCTTTTATCTAGAAACTGATTTGAAGGTATTATTTGGTAGCATAAGTAGGAGGAGAGTAAAGGTTGTACCTTTTTTATCTCTTTCTTTGCTTTTCCTTCTTCACAGATTTCTTCATTAATCTGAGTAAGGAATTGAACTAACTACGGAAAGGTTAGCTCTTTCATTTCAATATTTTCTGTTACCAGATTCTCAAGAACTTTCTTGTGATAGAATTATCCTATCACATTTCCAAAACTTTTTAGAAAAGTTGTGAACATAAAATCATGATTTTGTTCATGACCTGACTGATAGAAATTTTGATACTAAACCTCACTATATGCTTTGAAATATTTGAGATCCTTGCATTTACCTTTTATGAATTTGTTGTAGGCCAACTTTTCTCTGGTGTCTAGTCTTCCTACGAACAGACATGTCAACTGAGCAAAGACTTGATCTGTACCTCTGCCTATTAGGCTTTCTCTGGAAGTGGCATCCAATCTATCCCATACACTTTGTGCAACACCTGTCATAGCATTAAGAGCTTGCTTGATTACTTGAGATTCATCAGTATTAGCATTAGTGGATAAATAATTTGTTATCCAGGCTCGCATGGCATCTATTCCTCTTGTATTTTCTATATCTTCAAAATTATCAAAATTGACAAGGGGAGGTGTATCATCTTTCAAAGTTTGGATATTTTTTAATAGATCAACAGGGTTAGATCCATTGGGATTGGAACTATTACCATGAGCCATTTGGAACTTTCCTATTGCTCATTCCTCTGGAGTGGTTTCCCTTAGATTCCCTATGGAGGGATCAAAAATCTTTTCAATTACAGGCTTTCTAACCTCAGTGGACAACTTGGGTCCTTCATACTGGGCTTGTAAATATCCCTTAGCACTGGAAGGGAAATTCATTGTTTTCACAGTCTACTATTGCCTAACTATCTATACAACTGACTGAATAGTTGTAGACTCTTGATGTAATTCAGACTGTATTGTTTGAGATTCTTGGATTATAGAATCTCCTATCAAAAGTTGTGATTGTGCAATAGAATGAACCTCATTGAAAACTTCATCAATTTCTTGTCCATTATGCTTTGCATGGATATTTGTAGTATTCATTTGTACTGCAAGCACATCACAATCTAACTTAACCTCACTTCTCACTTTTTGCAGAAGTTCTCTTTGTTGTTCTAAAGACTGTTGCTAGGAGACCCACCATAGCTCAAAATTAGCTAAGCAAGATGTGACAAATTCATTTCTTGAGCAAGGGTTAACTTTCTTTTGTTATGACTTAGTTGCATATTTATTATGTTTCAGTGTTATATGTAGTTCTGTTATTCAAAAAGGAGGAAAAGATTTTAGATCATTCATTGCAGTGTAGAACATTCAAGAGAGATAAGTATTTCAGTCATTATAATGATTATTCTTTTACAAGTTGAAATACATAAGAGAATAAATATTGCATTGAAAGAAATAATGACATATCAGATATCTCACACAAGTTGTGGGTTATAGCTAAACATATACAGATATAAAGAAAATACTATACATCTAATAATGAGAAAAGGAGAGACATAACCATCATTGCCTTAGGGTTGTCGATCTTCGAAGTTGCCTCCTGTCCTATTCCTGATCTCGACATGTACTTGCAAAAATGTTGGAAGGGTCCCTTTAGAAGCTCTAGTTATGAAAATCCTATATCCATCAAAAGAGGCATATTACTTTGTTTATAGTGCATTGATCAAATGAACATCATCTATATACAGAAGGAACTGAGAAAGAAATAATCATGGAATTTTAGTGTTTTATTCTAATCTGTTTGTTTCATGTGTAGGTATAGGATAGGTCATGTAGCTAATTGAAGATACATCAGCATGTGGTGTAAAATGAGGCTCCCACAAGGGTTGAGCCTAACATGAGCTTCCCCTTAATCTTAGAAGGGATGAATGGAAAAAGAAAGAATCATTATTCACATTTACATGACAAACAGAAGGAATAATAAAAGCAATCATATGCATCAGTTTCTATTCCAGGACATAGTCATGACTACATTTCAAGTAATGAAATGCAACCATGGAAATAAACTGAACTGTATAGGGGACTGCATTTAATACATATGGTAGATGTCATCATTACTTCAGCTGACATTGGAAAAATGACATTCACAGGTATTTCATTTTATATCTTTCATAGTGTGCGTTAGAGAAGTATAGTACACCAAGTACATTTCACCATTTGAATGTTAGAGGGTGCCAATGGACATATCATGTAACAGTGCATAATTGTTTGTTCACAAAGAAATATCAGAAACAAGTATCATTTTTTATACATGATTTAAATAAATTGAAAGTGCAAGTAGACAGCAAATCATGGAACAACATATGCTATCATTTCCCATTCACATTGAAGTAAGTTTGAGCTAAGTAGACAAAGATGCCATGAAAGATTTATGCGTAGTTGTGAGCAGAGAAAAGAATCATTATATGCCATCCGCAGTTCATGAGTATACATGGGAAAGAGAACATGTATATATCATGAGGTATACCTGTGTCTCAAGAAAGAAGAAGCATTGTCATTCATGCGACAGTCATATAAATGCCATGCTACAGCTACAGGAGGTAGCTCATCAAGTACTTGTACCATGTGTGATTAAGATATAAGTTGATTATAGAGAGGTGAGTGTTCATGTTTTTTACACTGCTCAATTGTCATCATGCTTAAGCAAAGGCATTTCATTCAAGCAACATGAAGGAAATATGGCATAAGAAGCTATAACACATATCCTTTATGAGCTAAGTCAAATGTGTACCAAATGAACAGATTAAAATGATACCTTCATCAAGTTTGAAACATGCTAATGTATTGTATATAGTGGAGCAGGAAGATAATAGGATGTTAGAGGTTATCAAACCTTTTCAAGTAAAGTGATCATGCCAGATATATGCAATAACCCAAGAAAATACACTCAGCCAAATACCACTATCATAATATCAAATGTATGCTATAGAAGTGAGGTATATGTATTTGAATGATAGCATGTTGTGCATAGGTAAAGCTCATATTTTCTTCTCAATCATAAGAATCATACAATCTTATACATTGTTAGAGGAGGGTTTTCAAACCCATGTATGCTCAAAGGATACTCAGAAATGGAAATTTTTTTTAAAACTTGTGATACAGGAAGTAATCAAATGAAATATATTTTGTGCCTCATTAAACCTTAGCTAGAGCAAATGGCAAGAATATGCATATGTATACCTTGCTAGCCACAACCTATGACACAGCAACAAATGCATATCAGATGGTAAGGTTCAGAGATATAGCTTGTGTCCAGTGAAAAGGGAGTCCTTTTGTGTTTTGCTCAAACCATTTTTTTACAAGTCCCTTCTCCAAATCAGAGATCATAGAGCAGGAGAAAGAATATTTCAAGCATATCAAATACAAACTTATACAGCCACGATAAATTTGCCATTTTTCTTGAAAACTTCAGAAAGCCCATTTCGAGCTTGATAAAATTATCATATCCATAAATGCAAGTGGGAAGTAAATTTTGTTCAAACCCTCTTAGGGTTTTCAAGGAAATAAGACAATTTACACAAGTTTATGAAGAGCCATGAAAGAGGGTTTTGAGTCATAAAAGATAAAGACTATGCACAAATACATAGTTATAGCCATGGCCAAGAGGTGCACTTTTCCCTCACAAACTCAGAAGCCCATCAAAGATTACAAGCTATAGCAGATGAAAATATGGCTGCATGTTTAGAACATCAAACACAGAATACTTCAAAGACAGCTGCAGCCTATCTCAGGTCAAAGTTTTGATACAGAAAAAGAAACAAGGAGAGAACTTCATATATTACATTTTGTACAGAGAGTGACCTAGAAGAAGGCTAGATAAAGTAATAAAATAAAAACCCTTATCATTTCTTTTACAGAATCTCCGAAAGACCAGTCGTGGCCCAGAAAAGAGGGAAAATACACATGATAGAATGCAACAGTCACCTTCTGGGAGGAGACTTAAACTCTCTTTTGTAAACAAGATCAGAGTGGTCCAGATGTGCCATGGCGGCCTCAACACAGAAGTGCATTAACAAGGAAATGAGAGAGTATCAGAAACCACACTTCCAACCATAGTTGAAAGCTAAAATCACCTTAGAGATGAACAAAAAGTAGATCAAAATAGTAGCAGAAAGATTACCTTTCATTTTTGCTGTCGAAATGGCCTTAGAGAACCAAATGTAGCAACAAAATGATTGAGGATTTGAGCTTCAAACCCTAGGGCTTCATGGCAGCTAGAGTAGAGGGTTTTCACAAAACTTCACAAGTCAAAATAGCCCAAAAAGATAGGGCTCATTTGTTTTGTTATTAGGGTTTCATTTTACCCTAATCTAAATGAGTGATTTTTATCACATTTCATACTCATTTATTTTTCCAAGCTAATACCTGTGGGGGTTATATAATGTTCTCACATTTTTGCCTAAGTCTTTAAAGATTAGAAGAGGTCGATGACCTTAAGACATTAGGGAGTTATTTGCATGTCCTAAGGCTTAATGCCTTTGAAACCATTTTCATCACCTTGTAAACAAATGACACATATGTGACACTTGATACATGCCATATGTCATATGCTCATATAGTGTGAGTCAGGACATGAGTCACTTGCCTAAGGAATTATTTTGCAGGACCATGGAGATTAAGCCTCCAAGGCTTTTATTTATTTTTGCAAAATATATAGTAAATATTTTCATCATTTTTTAATGATTTTTTATAGAAAAATCAATTGTAATGCATTGTAAAATATTTGGGTTTAGATTAAGACTACTAATACATTGTAAAGTTAGTTTTAAAGCAATCAATTAGAAATTGCTTTTAAAACTTTACTATTTTTAGGCAGTTGGAAGCTAATAAAATAAATCAGATATTCTTTTTTCAATTTGTTTTATTTAGAGGCATATAAGACAAAATTTGAGATCTCATGGATAGAAGAAAGCATATTTGTGGTGGCATCACATCAGGAAGTCTTTTGGCATCATGCTTTCACAGTTTGGACTCTTTTGAAGAGCTTTTATTTGTGCTTTTATGAGTAGCTTGAAAATGGACTTGAAGTCAATTTTTAGGAGCTTTTTGTAGCTTTCAGGGGAAGATCTTTCACAGCATATATCTCAGATATCCCTTTCTTTTGAGTGTTCCAATTCCTAGTTCCCGTTAGAGTTTTAGAGATCAGAGTGCAGAGATACTAGAGTCTTCCTCACATATCAAGAGTGTTGTACTCATTTTCATTGTACTCATTATTCCTTTAGTTATTAAGCAGAAACTTTCCTTCAAATTTTGTCTAACTATTTGCAAGTTAATCTGATGTTGCATTGTGATGAATGCTTGTTCTTTGTTTTGTCTTAGCTTGTGGTATTTTTGCAAAATCTTTGCTTAATTCATGTTGCATGTTGTGTCTACCAGACCTTCATGTGAAATATTTATGAGTTAAATGATCAGAGTGTTGTGAAGGCCAAAGCCCAATAATTTTTTTGTGAGTAAGATCTGTTAGGTGATACAATCTTAAAGTTAACTAGAATCCATTTATTTTAGCATATCCTTCTATCCCTTTTCCCTTTCAATTCAATTAGATTAGGAAATTATAAGGTGAGCTAGGTTACTCTGGAGATTCAGTCTTGTTATAGGAAACCCACATCCTAAGAGTGATTCCATGTTTCAACAAGTGGCAAAGATTCTGTGAGCTTAGCAAGGTGCATACTTGATTGACAACAATTTTTGGCATGCCCGGTGGGATTCTGAAAGTGATTTCAGAGAAGTCTTGTACCCTCATAGTTGTTGTTCTGGTATATGTAGTAGTATTCCAACCTTTGGAGGCTTTTACAGTATACCTAGAGACTCATTTTCTTTGGTGTTCCATGTAGATTAGTGTTATCAGCGTATGAAAACTAGATCCAATTCTAATCCTTTTGAATATTTACAACTGTCCCTGCCAAGAAGGAGAGGTAGATCAGCAAGAAGAGCAAATGATTCAACAAGGAGATCAAAATCAACACCTCTAACTTCAACACAAAGAAGCAGAAATTTGATGTTGATAGTTCAAATACCCATAATGGCTAGACAGTATGCATTTTCTGCCTTTAACGGAGGCATCCCACTTCAACTTGCTCAGCATGATGATATTCTAGTTGTAGCCCTTAAAGGACTTCCATATTTCACCAGAGAAGATCATACTACAACTGTTGAGCACATTAAGGATGTAGCAACACTTTGTTCAGTTTACAATGTCACCTAAGAAAATGTGGCAATCAGACTTTTCACTACATCATTAAAAGGGAAAGCCTTATAGTGGTTTAGAGGACTTGCTAAAAATTCAATAACATCGTGGGATCTACTGGGAGACGGATTACACAAGCACTTCGAAGACATATCTGATCATCTCTCATTGCTGGGGCAGTTGAGCACCATCAAAAGGGCACCCCACGAACACATGGCTGATTTCAACTACCAATTTCAGAGAACCTGGGATAAGATTCCCACAATGGTAAAACCCCTACCAAGGCATGCATTTTTGTTTTATCTTAAAGCTTTAAACAGTGAAATTTCTGTAATGATTTAGACTATGGGAGGAACTACCCTCCCAGATTCTTTTGAAGTTGCTATTAGAGCATAAAATTGCCTCATCCAAGCAGGAAAAATAGTCCTGAGGCCCCTCTTACCCATTTTCCTTGAAATCCAGCCATCTATGCCAATGGTGGTACCTCCTCTAGCTGTTGTCCCACCTATTCTAGCAATAGGATACCAAGCAGTGCAAGGAACTGCTATTCCAACTCAAACCCAAAATTCCCCAGATCTTGAAAATACACTGAGGACAATTGCAAATAAGCTGGTAAATATGGAGAGACACTTACCTTACCAAAATTAGTATCAGTCCAATCAATAGAATGCCCAATTTTAGCCTAATCAGCAATATGGGCAACCCTTCCAGGCTGATCCTCAGGGTCAGAGAAGATACTACTACCCTCGACCCTTCCAATATTACAACCCAAATACTACCAACACCTTGAGGGAGCTTGTACCCACACAAAATAATTTAGCTCAATATAGTGACTGGTGTTATCCATGTCACCAATCGTATAATCAAGCTGCATGCATGAATGGAGTAAGAAATTAGGAACTCATGGTTCAGAAAAGCTATGCAAGTTCAGAAGGTGTCTTTGGTGAAGTTTCATCTCAGCAAAATAATGCTGATGTGGCCTTAATGAATTGGCAAGAGTATGATTTCTGTGGTATAAATTATTCACAAGGTCAAAATCAACAAAATACACCTATTTCAACCAACATGAGGTCAAAACTGAGAACTGCAGATATTAACCAGCAAGCTGCTGTGGTACAACAACAGACTGTAGGGGATAAAAATCAAACATATTTGTCACAAACTACCCTTGTATCATAGCAAAAAGTACAAATTTTGCAAAAGGTAAATCCTATTCCTTTCAATATAGTTGACCATCTCAAGAAAACTACAGTAAGTATGTCAGTTATGGATACCTTGCGCATTCCTGGCCAGAAGAATTTGCTGCAAGAAGCATTGGCTAAACTCTCACTTTCTAAATGTTCTAATCAAGAAAAGGCCAAAGTGGTACTTGCCAACAGCCCAGAGATCAAGAGTTCACAGCCAACAAATGAGGTAAAAGCCCCCTTTCTATCTGAGTCTCATTATTGGTGACAAGCTTGTTCATAACTACATGGTAGACTCAGGAGCAAGTAGTTCAATCATGCCCAAAAGTGTCGTTGATTCATTAGGATTGGTTTATGAGCCCCTCGCAAAAGGAGTAGTACAGTTAGACGGGTCTGCACTTAATACTATAGGGATAATAAAAAAATTGCCACTTACATTGCATGCTTGTCCTAATTTTGCCATCTACTAGGACATTTACATAATTGATCTACCACCTAGTTTTGCAATTTGCCTTTCTAGGGAGTTCACAGCCAAATTGAGTGGGTTTCTATCCTCTGATTGGACTCACTTGTTCTTTAGAACAAGGTATGGTATAAAAGTAACCATACAATCTAAACCACTTGCAAAAGACCATATTAAGCCCTATGTTCCCAGTCCAATAAATGCTAATCTATACATCAACCATAGGCAGCATGATGAACCCATGAGCCTAGATCCCAATGAACCTATAGAAGACATAAACTTAGATGATTGGACAGCTGAAGATCATGAAAGTGACCCTTTCCATCACATGGATGAGGTAGGATTAGGCACCTATATGATACAGGAACTTGATACAGTGATTCCTAATTTGATTAAGGACCAAAGTCAGTTAGAATAGCAAGAAGATCAGCTTTGGAAGCCGTACTTTGATAGATCAAGGACCAAGACAGGTGCTGGTGGAGGTAATATGTTGATTTCACCTCAAGGAGACAAATATTATGCATCCTTAAGGTTAACCTTTAACTGCACAAACAATGTGGCTAAATATGATGCCCTGATCCATGGTTTAGAGTGGGCTCGAGAAAAAGGTATCAAATCTACTCAAGTTTATGGAGATTCTAATTTGATCGTTAATTAGGCTAGAAATCTGAATGTTACTAAAAATGATCTGCTTAAAAGGTACAAGCATAGAGTGTGGGATTCAATTGAATATTTTGAGGCTTTTAATCTAATTTCGATTCCCATGAATCGAAATAAAAATGTAGATAAGCTTGTAGCCTTAGGATCTAAAATTGAGATTCCTGATTAGATTCAAAATATTGAGGTATAGTCATATGTTAAGATAGTTGTCAGACCTTCTATACCTGACAACAGTGTTTCATGGCAAGTATTTAACCATGACAAATAGATCTTAAATTTTTTAAGTGTAGAAGTTGAATTTGCAGCTGATAATCAGAATAAATACCAGCAGCAATTTGAAGACTAGATTGTATAGTTGAGGTCCAATAAGTTGCCCAAAGGACTAGGCACATTAGAATCAGTGTTCAACACTGATGATCAGTTCATAAAGGGTAAATGCAGTATGATAGTGAAGTAAGAACACTATGAGACCATATAAATTTTCAAGGACAAACTCCTGAAACTTGGAAAGGTATGTACTAGAGAAGAACAACATTCTTTTGTTCAATTATGTCAAGATTTTTCTGATATTTTGCATGGGAATATAAAGACTTAAGAGGGTTTGATCCTAGTTTGGCCCAGCACACCATAGACTTAGAGCCTAATGCCAAGCCTGTTAGGTAGAAACAAAGACCCCTCAATCCTAAACTTGAGCATTTAATTAAGGCTGAGTTGAATAAACTGATTGAAAACAGTATCATTTTCCCAATAAAACATACTTCCTGGGTTTCCAATTTGGTCCCAGTAAAAAAAAGAATGGTGAAATCTAACTTTGTGTTTATTTCTATGATCTAAATTAGGCCACATTGAAAGACCACTACCCTCTTCCTTCCATGGAACAAATACTGCAAACTATTTCTAGTTCTGATAGGTATTCCTTGTTGGATGGTTACTCTGGGTATAATCAGATTTTGGTCAAAGAAGAGGACCAATATAAAACTACATTCACAACTAAGTGGGGTACTATGGCCTATCAAAAAATGCCATTTGGTTTGTCCAATACAGGGGCAACCTTTCAGAGGGCAATGGATATGGCCTTCCATGGTCTTATCAACAGAATAGTGTTGGTGTATTTAGATGACATAACTATTTTTTCCAAAGATGCTAACGATCACTTTGACCACTTGAAGTAGATTTTTCAGAGGTGCGGGGAGTTTGGAGTCTCATTGAACCCCCAAAAGTGCATATTTTCAGTTCATGAAGGTAAAATTCTCATCCATATTATTTCAAAGCAAGGTATTTCTATTGACCTTGAGAGAGTGTGCAATTTTAGATTTACCGCTACCTACACATAAGAAAGGCTTGCAGAGCTTTCTTGGTAGAATTAACTTCATTCGGAGGTTTATTCCAAACATTGTAGCTTTGTTACAACCTCTCACTACCATGTTGAAGAAGAATGTGCCATTCAATTTGACTAAGGAGGGAAAAGGAACCTTCGAGCAAATTAAGGAAGCCCTTGTTGCTGCCCCTACCCTCATTAATCCTATTTACGAGAGAGATTTTATTTTGTATGCTTTTGGAGGAGCTGACACCATCTCTGCAATGTTATGTCAGCAAAATGATGAAGGTTTAGAGCAGCCAATTACATTTTTTAGCCAGGTACTGCACAACTACGAGGTAAAGTACTCTTTTGTGGAAAAACATGTTTTTGTTGTTGTAAGGAGCCTCAAGAAATTTAGACACATGTTGTCTAATAACAAAATTAACTTAATGGTTGCTCATCCCACTATCAAGAGTTTCTTATTGAACAAAGAGACAAATGATAAGAGGGCTAGTTGGATAACCAGAGTTATGGAATTTGATGTTGAGATCAAGGTGACCAAGCTGATTAGAGGCAAGGGCTTATGCAAGCAGCTTGCTGAAAGTGAAAAGATTAATCAAGAACATGAAAAGGACACTAAAATTGTACTGAACAATAATAAACCAGCCACTATACCAGCTCCTACAAATAGCTGGGTGCAGCAGATGATGCATTATTTATAGTCCAGTCAATGCCCTGAAGCATTGGATAGGGCAGGAAGAAGGTATTTTAGGTTACAAGATACTCCTTATGCTATCATTGATGGTATTTTATATAGGAGAGATTTTAATGGTGTATTTTTAAGATGTGTTGGACCTGATCAAGTTGATAAGTTGTTAGAAGAGTTTTATAATGGACCTTCAGGAGGTCACTTTGCAGCTAGGACATATACTTTGAAGATTATGCAAGCTAGTTATTATTGGCTTGACTTGTTTAAAGATTCTTTTGCTTGGGTGAGAAGATGTGAGAAGTGTTCGTTATTTGTAGGTAAGCAAAGGCTTGCTGCCTTACCTTTACATCCTATTAAAGTTGAACAGCCATTTGCAAAATGGGGGTTGGATTTCATAGGACCAATAAACCCGCCTTTAAGTGCATGCCACAAGTGGATCTTGATTGCCACAGACTATTTCACCAACTGGACCGAGGCTGTTTCCTTAAAAGAGGCAAATAAATATGTTGTCCTAGGATTCTATCAGGACCTAGTATCAAGGTTCAGTACACCAGATTCAATCATCTTAGATAATGGTCTAGCTTTCATAGGATTAAGAATTTCATATTGCTCTGTTAGAAATAATATCTATTTGAATACGTCTTCTAACTATTACCGACAAGGTAATGGGTAGGCTGAATCTACCAACAAAAATCTGATAAGGATCATCAAGAAGACTATTGAAGACAACCAAAGAACATGGCACTAGAAGTTAAAGTTGGCTCTTTGGGCTAACAGAATTACACTGAAGAGAGCTACTGGTTGTTCTCCATATGTGCTTACTTATGGTAAAGTGGCTCAGTTACTTGTTTTAGTTGAATTGCCTACATTAACTTTCATCAAAGAACTTGAGATGCTAGAGGAACAACCTTTAGTAGTCAGGCTAGCCCAGCTCATGGAGCTAGAAGAGACAAATAAAGAGGCCTTAAGAAAGATTGATATGCGTCAAACTCAAATGAAGAATGCATTTGATAAGAGAGCAAGACCAAAGAGCTTTATTGTTGGTGATTTGGTGTTCAAATAGAATGAACTGAGGAGAAGACCTGGAAAGCACTCCAAATTTGATGTAATTTGGGATGGGCCTTATGTTATCATAGAGTGCAAAGAAAATAATGCATTTCAGCTGTCCAAGTTAAGTGGAGAGGTGCTATCTATCCCAGTTAATGGGATCCACCTCAAGCATTGCCTCAGAGGATAAGAACTTCTTTTGTATATAGTAGAGTAGTGTTGCAGTTAATAAGTTCTCATGCACATTTGTTTCCAGCATTTTGTTTTGGCCATCAGGGACTGTTAGTTTGCTTTTAGTTGAGTTTGTTTTTAGGTTTTTTGTTGCTATTTAGACTATTGGAGAGCTAAATTGTAGTGTTTTATGAGTTTGAGAAGGACAGAGTATAACTCAATGCCCAATGGATGTTCAAGGCAACTAATCAAATGCTTAGCAGGAACACATATAGTAGAAGTCACCAAAAATATTACAATTTTTTACTACAAATCAAAATTGGCTGAGCAAGATGTGACAAATTCAGTTTTTGAGCAAGGTTAACTTTCTTCCTTTATGACTTAGTTGCATAGTTATTATGTTTCAGTGTTAGATGCAATTTAGTTATTCAAAATGGAGGAAAAGATTTCAAATCAGTCATTGCATTGTAGAACATTCAAGAGAGATAAGTATTTCAATCATTACAATGATTATTCATTTACAAGTTGAAATACATAAGAGAATAAACATTGCATTGAATGAAATAATGACATATTAGATATCTGACACAAGCCGTGGGTTCTAGCTGAACATATGCAGATATAAAGAAAATACTATGCATCTAATAATGAGAAAAAGAGAGACATAGCCATCATTGCCTTTGGGTTGTCGATCTTCAAAGTTGCCTCATGTCCTACTCCTGATCTCAACATATACCTGCAAAAATGTGGGAAGGATCCTGTTAGAAGCTCCGGTTATGAAAATCCTATATCCATTTGAAGAGGCATAATACTTTGTTTATAGTGCATTGATCAAATGAACATCATCCATATGTAGAAGGAACTGAGAAAGAAACAATCATGGAATTTTAATGTTTTATTCTAATCTGTTTGTTTCATGTGCAGGTATAGGAAAATCATGTAGCTGATTGAAGATAAATCAGCATGTGGTGTAAAATGAGGCTCCCACAAGGGTGAGCCTAACATGCTGCTTCCCCTTAATCTTACAAGGGATGAATGGAAAAAGAAAGAATCATTATTCACATTTACATGACAAACATAAGGAATAATAAAAGCAATCATATGCATCAGTTTCTATTCTAGGACATAGTCATGATTACAATTCAACTAATGAAATGCAACCATGGAAATGAACTGAACTGTATAGGGGACTGCATTTAATAAATATGGCAGCTGTCATCATTACTTCAGCTAACATTGGAAAAATGACATTCACAGGTATTTTATTTTATATCTTTCATAGTGTGCATCAGAGAAGTATAGAACATCAAGTACATTTCATCAGTTGAATGTCAGAGGTTGCTAGTGGACATATCATATAATAGTGCATAATTCTTTGTTTACAAAGAAATATCAGAAACAAGTATCATTTTTATACATAATTTAAATAAACTGAAAGTGCAAGTGGGCAACAAAACATGGAACAACATATGCTGTAATTTCCATTTCATGTTGAAGTAAGTTTGAGCTAAGTAGACAAAGATGCCATGAAAGATTTATTCATAGTTGTGAGCAGAGAAAAGAAACATTATATGCCATCCATAGTTCATGAGTATACAGGAGAAAGAGAACATGTATATATCATGTGGTATACCTGTGTCTTAAGAAAGAAGAAGCACTGTCATTCATGGGATAGTCATATAAATGCCATGCTATAGCTACAGGAGGTAGCTCATCAAGTACTTACCATGTGTGATTAAGATACAAGTGGATTATAGAGAGGTGAGTGTTCATGTTTTTTACACTGCTCAAGTGTCATCATGATTAAGCAAAGGCATTTCATTCAAGCAACATGAAGGCAATATGAAATAAGAAGCTATAGTACATACCCTTTATGTGCTGAGTCAAAAGCATACCATATGAACATATTAAAATGATACCTTCATCAAGTTTGAAACATGCTAATGTATTGTATATAGTGGAGTAGCAAGATAAGAGGATGTTACAGGTCGTCAAATGTTTTCGGGTAAAGTAACCATGCCAAATATATGCAATAACCCAAGACAATGCAGTTGGCCAAATACCACTATCATAATATCAAATGTATGCTACAGATGTGAGGTATATGTATTTGAATGATAGCATGTTGTGCACAGGTAAAGCTCACATTTTCTTCTTGATCATAAGAATCATACAATCTTATACATTGTCAGAGGAGGATTTTTCGAACCCATGTATACTCAAAGGATACTCAAAAATGGAAAGATTTTTTTTAAAACTTGTGATACAGGAAGTGATCGAATGAAAAACATTTTGTGCCTCATTAAAACTTTGCCACAGAAAATGACAAGAATATGCATAGGTATACCTTGCTAGCCGTGACCTATGACACATCAACAAATGCATATCAGATGGTAAGGTTCAGAGATATAGCCCATGGCCAATGAAAAGGGAGTCCTTTTGTGTTTTGTTCAAACCATTTTTTACAAGTCCCTTCTCCAAATCAGAGATCATAGAGTAGGAGGAAGAATATTTCAAGCATATCAAATACAAACATATACAACCATGATAAATTTGCCATTTTTCTTGAAAACTTCAGAAAGCCCATTTCAAGCTTGATAAAATTATCATATACAGAAATGCAAGTGGGATGTAATTTTGTTCAAACCCTCTTAGTGTTTTCAAGAAAATAAGACAATTTACACAAGTTTATGTAGAGCCATGAAAGAGGGTTTTGAGTTATAAAAGATGAAGACTATGCAGCAATACATAGTTATAGTCGTCCCCAAGAGGTGCACTTTTCCCTCAAAAAATTAGAAGCCCATCAAAGATTACAAGCTACAACAGATGAAAATATGGCCACAGGTTTAGAACATCAAACATAGAATACTTCAAAGACAGTTGTAGCCTATCTCAGGTCGAAGATTTGTAAAGAAAAATAAACAAGGAGAGAACTTTATATATTACATTTTGTGCAGAGAGTGACCCAAAAGAAGGCCCGATAAAGTGATAAAACAAAAACCCTTATCATTTCTTTTACAGAATTCTCCATAAGACTAGTCATGACCCAGAAAAGAGGGAAAATACACATGATAGAATGCAAAACTCACCTTCTGGGAAGAAACTAAAACTCTCTTTTGTAAACAAGCTCGGAGTGGTCTAGAAGTGCCATGGCGGCCCGCGACATAGAAGTGAATTAACAGGGAATGAGAGAGTATCAAAAGCCACACTTCCAGCCAGAGTTGAAAGCTAAAATCACGTCAAAGATGAAGGAAAAGTAAATCAAAATAATACCAGAAAGATTACCTTTCATTTTTGTTGTTGAAATGGCCTTAGAGAACTGAATGTAGAAACAAAATGGAGGAGGATTCAAGCTTCAAACCCTAGGGCTTCATGGCGGCCACAACATAGGGTTTTCACAAAACTTCACAAGTCAAAATGGCCTGAAAAGATAGGGCTCATTTGTTTTGTTGTTAGGGTTTCATTTTACCCTAATCCAAATGAGTGATTTTTATCACATTTCAAACTCGTTTATTTGTCCAAGCTAATACCCGTGGGGCTTATATGATGTTCTCACATTTTTACCTAAGTCTTCAAAGATTAGGAGAGGTCAATGACCTTAAGACATTAGGGAGTTATTTGCATGTGCTAAGGATTAATGCCTTTGAAACCATTTTCATCTCCTTGTAAACAAATGACACATATGTGAACCTGGATACATGCCATAAGTCATACGCTCATACAGTGTGAGTTAGGACATGAGTCACTTGCCTTAGGAATTATTTTGCAAGACCATGGCGATTAAGCCTCCAGGGCTTTTATTTATTTTTACAAAATATATAGTGAATATTTTCATCATTTCTTATATTTTTTATAGAAAAATCAATTGTAATGCATTGTAAAATATTTGGCGAAATTATGAGCCAACCATTATTTATTTTTTACAAAAATCAAATCAAATAGGGGTTTAGATTAAAACTACCAATGCATTGTAAAGTTAGTTATAAAGCAATCAATTATAAATTACTTTTAAAACTTAACTATTTTTAGGTAGTTGGAATCTAATAAAATAAATCAGAAATTCTTTTTTCAATTTGTTTTATTTAGAGGCAGATAAGACAAAATTTGAGATCCCATGGGCAGAAGAAAGCATATTTGTGGTGGGGTCACATCAGTATGTCTTTTGGCATCATGCTTTCACATTTTGGACTCTTTTGAGGATCTTTTATTTGTGCTTTTCTGAGTAGCTCGAAAATGGACTTGGAGTCTATTTTTAGGAGCTTTTTCAAGCTTTTAGGGGAAGATCTTTGACAACATATATCATAGATATCCCTTTCTTTTGAGGGTTCCAATTTCCAGTTCCAATTAGAGTTTTAGAGATCAGAGTGCAGAGATACCAGAGTCTTCCTCTCACATCGAGAGTGTTGTACTCATTTTCATTGTACTAATTATTCCTTCAGTTATTGAGCAAAAACTTTCCTTCACATTTTTGTCTAACTATTTGCAAGTTAATCTGATGTTGCATTGTGATGAATGTTTGTCCTTTTCTTTGTCTTAGCTTGTGGTATTTTTGCAAAATCTTTGTTTAATTCAGGTTGCATGTTCTGTATACTAGACCTTCATGTGAAATATTCATGAGTTAAATGATCAAATTGTTGTGAAGGCCAAAGCCCAATAATCTATTTGTGAGTCAGATCTGTTAGGTGATACAATCTTAAAGTTAACTAGAATCCATTTATTTTAGTATATCCGTCTGTCCCTTTTCCCTTGCAAGTCAATTAGATTAGGCAATCATAAGGAGAACCAGCTCACTCTGGAGATCCACTCTCCTTATAGGAAACCCACATCCTAAGAGTGATTCCATGTTTCAACAAGTAGCTAAGTTTCTGTGAGCTTAGAAGGGTGCATACTTGATTGACAACAATCATAAACCCCATGTTCTAAAGCAACAATCCAAGCATTAATATTTTTCATTTTACATATCAATGTTTAAGGACTCTTCCTTCAAATAGATAAATTTTAATAATGTTATAGTACTCAGTCAAGCAAGGTTACATGTGTTTATCTCCATTGACCAGATCAGATTGGCCTTACAAGCTATGTTGGAATGCCTATACCCTCCCAAAAGTTGGTGCATTCTCATGGTTGGTGAATCATAATAGATTTCTTACTAGGAATAGATTACACAAATTTCATATCTCACCCAAGAACATAAGAAGGATATAAACCATTTACTCTTCATTGTCCTTTTATCTTTGAATGTTGGTGCTAGTGCATGAGGACACTTAATTGGAGTGCCCCCTTACCAAATTCCTTATTGGATGTGTTTAAAAGTTGGCCTCTCCTCCATCAAGATTCTGCCTTTTCTTTCCTTTGGGAGTTTTGTCCATTAGTGCTCATTTGGAATATTTGGAAAGAGAAAATTTAGAACATTTAGAAAGACAAAGAGACCTCTGGAAAAGGTGATTGACGACATATCCATGGCAATTTAAGAAATAGTCAATGCAAGAGTTCATGATTGTCTCTCTTTTAAGACTACATTCACCTACTGGGATAACCAAATCTTAAGGAATTGGAATAAGTTAAAATTATTGGGTTCTCAACCTAACCAATTACCTACGACAACAAAGATGATGAGATCTCTACTTGGTTGGCTCCCCAACAATACTTCATAAAACTAAGTTTTGATGGTGCTAGTAGAGGTAATCTTGGCCCATCAGGCATTGTTTGCATCATCAGAGATGCCTAAGCTAATTTAGTTGTAGCACAAGCACTTAAAAATTCCCCCAAGCACCAATAATCAAGCAGAAGCTTTGGCTCTATTAAATGGCATTAAACTAGCTATATCCATCAATGCAACACATGTTTGGATCGAGGGTGACTCATTGATCATTATAGATGCTCTCAAGAAAAGAGAGGTTCTAAATTAAGGGATAGACTATATTTTATAGCAAGATTCAAAACTTCTTAGCAATTTCAAATATTATCAAATAAGCCACTGCTATAGGGAAGGCAACAAGGTGGTAGATCTCCTTGCCAACATGGGAATTGATCAAGAGGCACCCAATTCTACATTTACCCCTCTTCAGGATGAAGGGCTGGTATGTTTGAGAAACTTAATTGCAAATGACTTTCTAGTTTGACTAGTCAAAGATTCTTAATGATACATCCCATTCTATAAATGTAATGCATGGTAGGTATGTGTTGTTCCAACATTTCTCCAAAGATGTTCCTTCATAAGGATTGTATTGTTTAATGTAGTTAGCTGGAAAGTAATGTCTCAAGATGATGATCAAATCTTCACTGAGCTATGCAATCTCTACTCAATTCTTAATTTCATCATAGTACGTGACAAGACATCCTTTGATTTTATGAGATTCATTTGGAGTCCTAAATTGATTTCATATGTGTGCCTTAATTACTATGATCTCACATCGCTAAGCTCCAAATTGGATCATAAATTTCCTTCAAGGTTTTAAATATCAGGATTTACTCCTTCCTCCATGTTGCATCCTGGTACTTGATGTCACAATCCATCTTTAACTCTCTTGTGATGTTGACGTATCACTCTTACTTTCCTCTCCTTTAAATTTAGATAAGATCTTGTTCTCTACATCTCTGCCAAGTTCTTTCTTCTTTGTCAGTCTCCTATTTTTACCTTCTAGTCAAATGGCTCTCTGGGAACTGAATATGTGTATCTTTCTCCCTCCGCTAGTTGGAGAACCCACTTATCATGGAGCTATGAATACAGTGTATTTGAGAGAGGTCTTTGATATTGACATTGACAACGTGGAGTTCACAATACGATGTGTACTAGGCTATTATCTTTTCTACACTAAGGATAGGCTGGTGAAGGGCTCTAAAGTAGCATCAAGCTTCATTTCTAATAGCTTTGATCTTTCCCAAGATCAAGAATGTACTCATGCAATTAACTTTGGTCTAGTTCACTCCTTTTCAATGCAGAAAGATGGTGTACTGCTCTGGCAGTTTATGATTTCCACAAAGGATCAACTCTCATTAGAGTTATATTTGATCAACAACTTCTTTAGTCCTCTCATAATGCTGGTTGTGTATATGTAGGCCTCCAACAAAGACTTAGAGTGGACTATGCAAATGTCTTTAACTGACCCCTCAATGCTCACCATTTTTAGTTACCTAAAGGAATAACTAATAAGGTAGAGAGGTCTTCAAAGTGATCTAATTTTTGTGGCTCCACACACTTGATATGGCACCCAGTCCACCGAGGGCTCTAGGAAACCCACCATTTACCCTCTCCTTTTCCATGCCTCCCCTAGAGGAATATCACGACTCAAATTTTGATTAGATGATTGTTTTTTTTCTTAAATTTTTGAAATATGTATATGTCAAATTTCAAAAATATAAGAAGAAAAAAATAATCCTCTAATTAGAATTTGAGTTGTGGTGTTCCTCTAAGGGAGGCATGGCAAAGGGGTGGGAAAATGGTGGGTTTCCTGGAGCCCTCGGTAGACCAAGTGCCATATCAAGTGTTTGGAGCCACAAAAATTAGATCACTTTGAAGACCTCTCTGCCTTATTCGTTATTCCTTTAGGTAACTAAAAATGGTGAGCATTGAGGGGACAGTTAAGGAGATTTGCACAGTCCACTCTAAGTCTTTGCTAGAGGCCTGCATATACACAACCAATATGATGAGAGGACTAAAGAAGTTGCTGATCAAATATACCTCTAATGAGAGTTGATCCTTTGTGAAAATCATAAACCGCCAGAGTAGTATGCCATCTTTCTGCATTGAAAAGGAGTGAAATAGACCAAAGATAATTACATGAGTACATTATTGATCTTGGGAAAGATCAAAGATATTAGAAATGAAGCTTGATGCTACTTTAGAGCCCTTCACCAGCCTATCCTTAGTCTGGAAAAGATAATAGCCCAGTACACATCGTACTGTGAACTCCACGTTGTCATAGTCAATATCAAAGACCTCCCTCAAATACACTGTATTCATAGCTCCATGATAGGTGGGTTCTCCAACCAGCGGAGGGAGAAAGATACGTATATTCGGTTCCCAAAGAGCCATTTGAGTAGAAAGTAAAAATAGGAGACTGACAAAGTAGACAAGAACTTGGTAGAGATGTGGAGAACAAGAGCTTATCTGAATTTAAAGGAGAGGAAAGTAGGAGTGATGCGTCAACATCACAAGAGAGTTAAAGATGGAATGTGCCATCAAGTACCATGGATGCAACATGGAGGAAGGAGTAAATCCTGAAATTTAAATCCTTGAAGGAAATTTATGATCCAATTTGGATCTTAAAGATGTGAGATCATAGCAATTAAGGCACATGTATGAAGTCGATTTAGGACTCCAAATGAATCTCATAAAATCAAAGGATGTCTTGTTGTGTACTATCATGAAATTAAGAATTGAACAGAGATTACATAGCTTAGTGAAGATTTGATTATCATCTTGAGACATTACTTCCCAGCTAACTACATTAAACAATACAATCCTTATGAAGGGACATCTTTGGAGAAATGTTGGAACAACACGTACCTGCCATGCATTACATTTATAGAATGGGATGTATCATTAAGAAGCTCTGACTAGTCAAACTAGAAAGTCATTTGCAATTAAAGTTCTCAGACATACCAGCCCTTCATCGTGAAGAGGGGTAAATGTGGAATTGGGTGCCTCTTGATCAATTGCCATGTTGGCAAGGAGATCTGCCACCTCGTTGCCTTCCCTGTAGCAGTGGCCTATTTGATAATCTTTGAAATTGCTAAGAAGTTTTAAATCTTGCTATAAAATATAGTCTATCCCCTAGTTTAGAGCCTCACTTTTCTTGAGAGCATCTATAATGATTAATGAGTCACCCTTGATCCAAATGTGTGTTGCATTGATGGATATAGCTAGTTTAATGCCATATAATAGAGCCAAAGATTCTGCCTGATTATTGGTGCTTGGGGGAATTTTTAAGTACTTGTGCTACAAATAAATTAGCTCTGGCATTTCTAATGATGCAACCAATGCCTGATGGGCCTATGTTACCTCTGCTAGCCCCATCAAAATTTAGTTTTAGGAAGGTTTCTTGGGGAGCCAACCAACTAAGTAGAGATCTCATCATCTTTGTTGTTGTAGCTAATTGTTTAGGTTGAGACCCCGATAGTTTTAACTTATTCCATTTCCTTAATATTTGGTTATCCCAGCTAGTGAATGTAGTCTTAAAAGAGAGACAATCACAAACTCTTACATTGACTATTTCTGAAATTGCCATGGATATGTCATCAATCACCTTTTCCAGAGGTCTCTTTGTCTTTCTAAATATTCTAAATTTTCTCTTTCCAAATATTCCAAATGAGCACTGATGGACAAATCTCCCAAAGGAAATAAAAGGTGGAATCTTGATGGAGGAGAGGTCAACTCTTAAACATATCTAATAAGGAAATTGGTAAGGGGGCACTCCAATTAAGTGTCCTCATGCACTAGCACTAACATTCAAAGCTAAAAGGACAATGAAGAGTAAATGGTTTATATCCTTCTTGTGTTCTCCACACAAAACACATGTCAATTTGGGTGAGATATGAAATTTGTGCAATCTATCCCTAGTAAGAATTCTATTATGAATCACCAACCATGAGAATGCACCAATTTTGGGAGGGTATAGGCATTCCAACATAGCTTGTAAGTCCAATCTGATTTGGTCAATGGAGATAAACACATGTAACCTTGCTTGACTGAGTACTATAATATTATTAAAATTTATCTATTTGAAGGAAGAGTCCTTAAACATTGATATGTAAAATCAAAAATATTAATGCTTGGATTGTTGCTTTAGAACATGGGGTTGATGATTGTTGTCAATCAAGTATGCACCCTTCTAAGCTCATAGAAACTTAGCTACTTGTTGAAACATGGAATCACTCTCAGGATGGGGGTTTCCTCTAACGAGAGTGAATCTCCAGAGTGGGCTAGTTCTCCTTATGATTTCCTAATCTAATTGACTTGCAAGGGAAAAGGGATAGAAGGATATGCTGAAATAAATGGATTCTAGTTAACTTTAAGATTGTATCACCTAACAGATCTTACTCACAAACAAATTATTGGGATTTGGCCTTCACAACACTCTGATCATTTAACTCATGAATATTTCACATGAAGGTCTGGTATACACAACATGCAACCTAAATTAAACAAAGATTTTGCAAAAATGCCACAAGCTAAGACAAAGCAAAGGACAAACATTCATCACAATGCAACATCAGATTAACTTGCAAATAGTTAGATAAAATGTGAAGGAAAGTCGCTACTCAATAACTAAAGGAATAATGAGTACAACACTCTCAATGTGAGAGGAAGACTCTGGTATCTCTATACTCTGATCTCTAAAACTCTAACTAGAACTAGGAATTGGAACCCTCAAAAGAAAAGGATATCTGAGATATATGTTGTGAAAGATCTTCCCCTGAAAGCTGGAAAAAGCTCCTAAAAATAGACTCTAAGTCCATTTTTTAGCTACTCAGAAAAGCACAAATAAAAGCTCCTCAAAAGAGTCCAAACTGTGAAAGCATGATGCCAAAGACTTCCTGATGTGACCACACCACAAATCTGCTTTCTTCTGCCCATGAGATCTTAAATTTTGTCTTCTCTGCCTCTAAATAAAACAAATTGAAAAAAGAACATCTGATTTGTTCTATTAGATTCAAACTGCCTAAAAGTAGTTAAGTTTTAAAAGCAATTTATAATTGATTTCTTTAAAACTAACTTTACAATGCATTGGTAGTTTTAATCTAAACCGCAATTTGATTTTATTTTTGCAAAAAATAAATAATATGTCTCATAATTTCACTAAATATTTTACAATAACGAATATTGCAATTTGGCCCCTCAATGCTCACCACTTTTAGTTACCTAAAGGAATAACGAATAAGGCAGAGAGGTCTTCAAAGTGATCCAATTTTTGTGGCTCCACACACTTGATATGGCATCCGGTCCACCGAGGGCTCCAGGAAACCCACCATTTGGCCTCCCCTTTGCCATGCCTCCCCTAGAGAAACACCACGACTCAAATTTTGATTAGAGGATTATTTTTTTTTCTTATATTTTTTAAATTTGGTATATATATATATATATTTGTGTGTGTGTGTGTGTGTTCTCCTTTTTCTTTATGTTTATTATACGTGTGGGTAGTATGTTTTGAATTTTCAAGTCTAACCATATGATACATTCCTAGTCTATCTTTTGTATGAAAACTGTATTTATGTTTATCGAATTTAGTATAGGTGCTCCATCAACATTCTTAAAAAATATATTATAGTAATCACAATTAAAAAACTTATATAACATCCAATTATTTTTAAATATTTCTTTAAAAACTATTAGTGTACACATTTCATTTGGCTTCATTTGGCATTCATTTGGCCACATTTGGAAGCCTCATTTTATGCACATGGCATAAGACACTTTAGTTGGGTGCATGGCAGTTAGGAATAGTCCTTCAAATTCTCTCACTCCATTTATCTTGCCACATCTAGTTGATATCTCCTTAAGTTATGGTGTTGACTGCCATTAACTCAAGGTTACTCAAGGTTATATGTACTCGTCATTTGCTATTGTTTCATGCATTGTGTGACTTCATTCTCTACGTTCTTTTGTGCTTGTTATTATCTCTAATGATTCTTAGTTGCTTTATGGTATTAGAGTAAGTCGAGATAGTTGCAAGCCATACAATGATTGTCCCCAACTGGTGTTAGTATCACATCCAAAGAATTGTATAATCTCAGACATTGAAAGTTGTAGTACACCTTTTTGGTTTGACAAGTGTAGACTCATGAGAAATGAAGGTGATTTGTTTATTTTCTTTATGTGACCAGTATTTTTTCTGGTGATATAACTAGGGCTGCATCAAACGTGGGCGCCCATTCTTGGAAAGACGTGGGAGTATGATGGCTACCTTGCTAGTCACAGAATCAAACAGCTTCACAATGCATTCAATCAAACAGAGATTCAAAAATAATGGCAGGATATTAATAATCTTCTACATAGATTTAACAGACAAATACAAAATGACAGGAAGAAAGTGTATTTGTAGTCTTTATTATCTTTGAAATCAACATAAGACAAAGTTTAGAAAAATGGACTCTCCCTATTCTAAAACCAAGACTTTACACAAAAAATGACCTGCACAATTGGCCTATTCTTTCTCTCAGACAAATTGACTCTAATCTTTTCACATCTCATCTCCCCTCTCTGTCTCTCGATATGTATCCCCCTTTTGTTTGTCTTCTCCCTGTCGCTTCTTTAGCTCATTCAGACTCCTTCTATTCTTCACAACCATCAACCTATTGTCCATTCATCTTCTCATAAGTGTCTTCTCATCTTCCCAATTGATTGTTTGCATGCTTAGATTCTTTACTACTTTTCTCCAACTGTCATCAAACCACCGACCAAGATTCTTCATCTTCCACACGATCCGTCAAATAGTCGATTCAAACAATTAGAAAATTATTTTGTTCGGTCTCACAGTGAAATGGTCTACATAAGATGAAAGGCCCATTACAAATCAAGTCCCTATCATATAGATGACATGAGTTGCATTATTTATTTTGGTGATAGGAAATTCTTTTCCAATTAGCGATAAGACTTCCAAGTTGGACTCTTATTCTAAATTACATATGAGATAGGAACTCCACTTGGCTTTAAATAAATAAGATTTTACAAGATAGTGACAGAAGACAAATAGTCACCTTTATTTAAAAAGAAAAAGCTACAAAAAGAACTAAAACAACAAAAAGAAGAAAAACCAAAATTGTAGGGAAAGATGCCCATGCATCAGAGTCACCTGACATAGAAGGCTGAGGTGGGCTTAGATCATCCTCACACCCCAGCCATGACCCAACACAATGGTGGGAGGTTGGTGTAGGCTGTGAAAGGGGTGTATCACCTTCAATGGCCCCTAATTGCCCTCACTGAACCTTGTAAACAACTAGTCGAAGTGTGGAAAGAGTGAGACGGGGGTTTCAATCAGAACCATGTTTTTTTTTGCCATCGAATGTGCTCTATTTTTTGATAGAGGAAAGGAATCTTACTTGTAAAGGCTCACGACCTCAATATAGGGTTATGGCTTGTGTAAAACATAGGCCCCATGGCTAAATCAATAGTTAAGGCATCAAGTTCACATAGTAGCAAATGATCACCCCTATTCAAAGCACCAGAAACCCACGATTAAGACCACACAAAGGCCAGATTTGCCCCACAAAAGTGTAAATTCACCCCTATAAAGGTTGATGTGCCTTAAGAAGGACATTTTGGTGCTTCTATAAGTCTCTTGCCACTACATGACAATCTTGGCCACCTTTGCTACTCACATTTCTAGCCGCCCCTAAAAGCATATACCCTAATTTTCTTTTTGGGTGTGAGTTTAGTTTGCCCTAATTTATTTGCAAAGTATTTTTCTTATTAAAAATTTGACAAAGAAACATATTTCTCTCCAACAAGTATTTTTTTTACTATTTGAAAATAGACATTTTTCTTTTGTCTAAAAAATACTAAAGAAATTACATGCAAATCTTAGGGGGGCATTTAAATATTTAGGAGAATTTTACAAAAAGGGATGTAATATGATATGTGGCAACTAGAGGTTCTTTTACAAATCTTAGTGTTACAATAGACATTTTAATTGTCTACAAAGCACTAAGAAATTTATAAAGTGCCACAAATTGGGGGGAATGATGCAAAAAGGGGTAGACAAGAACTCAACTTATAAAATGCCACATAGATCTAGGGGTTCTACCTAGCTTTTTTTGTAATCTTTGAACTAACATAAAGTTCAAATAGGGGTCAAATTAGCAATTTGGGGCTCACATAATCTTCAAAGGGGCTAAAAAGCTAAACATGTGGCATCTTCACAAAAATATGAAGTAAACAAATGGATTCTCATCTCCTATGCAATTGAACACATGTCACCTTACTCTGAGGTTTTTGTGTCAATCGATCCTTCCAACACCTTCAAAATCCTAATTGACGATATTTATTATACTCTTTGTGATCAAGGAACCATAAAACTAGGTAATGGATATATACATAATGTTTTATTCATTCCTAAATTGTTAAGGAATTTCCTTTTTGTGTATCAACTCACCTATTCCAATAAAATAGTTGAGTTCACAGCCACTACAACCTTAATTTGAGACTCTCAAAGTTAAGATATTGTTGCAGTAGTGAAGATTTGTCACTTTGACTGCAACTTCATATTTTTTCACTTCACATGAGGTGAGGACAATGCTCCACTTGTGACTTTAGAACCCTCTTTCACTTCTTTTCTCACATCTATTGGTTTTGTAGAGTAGGAATCCTACACTATTTTCCAAATAGTTTGTGACAATAAACTTGTAAGAACTCAAATAACAAATAAGTTTGTAAATGCACTATTATTATAAAGTGCCACAAAACTGAATGTGTGAAGGGAATTTGGGAAATTAATGTACATACACTGAATTACAAAGTGTAATGGGGGCTTGTACCATCACAACAATGGATCCTTGTGATTCTCACCTCATGTGAGTGTGCCTTGGAGCATACCCTTTCTCAGTTTCTTGTACATTTCTACATTCCTTTCACACTCTCGATTTTAGTTGGTCTGCAAATTTCTCTTAGCATTAAGGGGTGAACTATGATGTGTTGTGCTAATGCTTATTTCAATGAAGTAGTGGAGGAATTTTCTTTTCTAAAGGTCTTAAATCCTTCATGTTTATCTCTCATACAGGGGATTATTTCAGTGGATCACATTTGGAGATTCTAGTACTCCTAATCATAGTACTATCTATATTTTTGACTTCAGAAAGTTTGATTAACTTTGTGTACATTGGTTGAGTGGTGTTTGTATTTTTACTCATGCAGTGTTTTGTATCTCTTATATTGATCTACATTTCTTAGAGATTCGTTGATTCCAACATACACTAGTTCATCATTGATAGAGATTACAACTTATACATGCTTTAGGAGTTCTTCATCATCTTGTTCCTATCATCAAGGGACATCTTTTCAGAAGGTCTTAAATCCTTCCCTTTCTCTTTTTTGGAGAGGAGTTTTATTTCCATTGGGATTTCTCCTTTTTCTCCATTTGTGAGAAAATGCTTTGTACATGGGTACCTCATAAGGCCTTGTTGTTAGGACCCATATTTTTCACCCACCTAAGTTGTGCTTAAGGGGGGGTATTAGTGTACACATTGCATTTGGCTTCATTTGGCATTCATTTCGCCACATTTGGAAGCCTCATTTTATACACATGACATAAGACACCTTAATTGGGTGTGTGGCAGTTAGAAAGAGTCCTTCAAACTCTTTCACTCCACTTAGCTACCACATCTACTTGAGATATCCTTAAGTTATTGGATTAACTCCCATTAACTCAAGGTTATTCAAGGTTATATGTACTCATCATTTGCTATTGTTTCATGCATTGTGTGACTTCATTCTCTACGTTCTTTTGTGCTTGTTATTATCTCTAATGATTCTTGGTTTCTTTAAAAAATAAAAGCAATAATTATATATTATTAATGTTTAAAAATACTTATGCTTTAAATAAATTATCTTACCATATAATTATTAATAATTATTTTTTAAATTAATCCATATTATCTTTTTATGTAATTTTAAACTACATTAAAAAATTAATATTATCTTTTAATATATATATTTTCTAACATTTATAAAAGGGTTGCTCCTTTACCCATATTTTTCTCTATAAAGATGTTCTTATTAAAAAAAATCCTTAATTTTACCAAACAAAAGACAATCTAGTTTGGAGGCGACTCTTGTACCAAATTTCCACCAAATTCAATGAGTACTAAAACTATTAAATATATTTCCTAAAAATTATTAAATTGAAAATATGACATGTCACCTTTTTTAAATTATGATTATGATTATTATTATTAATTATTTTTTATTAAAATGAAAAATATATTTTAAAAGATACTTTCCTTTATTACCCCAAGAGGCCTAACCTAACCTATAGTGGCAGCAAGGGTGGAGTGTAATGGCATGAGTTGTTAATAAAAACAAATTTTTTTAAAAATTATATAGCTGACATATTAAAATAATAATCTTATTTTTTATTAAAATGAAAAATACATTTTAAAATTTATTTTCCTTTATGACATCGAGAGGGTAACCTATAATGGCAGCAAGGGTGGAGTATAATGGCATGAACATGTTACTAAAAAAAATTAAAAAATAATTATATAGCTAACATATTATAATAATAATCATAAACATTACAAAAATATAGCCGACAAATGCAAATTAATAATTAAAACATAAATATGTATAACATAAATGTTTGACAACTCTTCATTTAGAGTAGAACAAGGAAGAAGGAAGAAGCACAAAACATAAATCAAGAAGGGGCAAAAAAAAATCAAAATCAAAATAACTATTGATAACAATTTAAATAATCATCTCTCAAAATTATTTTGGCTTTCTATTAATGTGTATGCTTTAGTTTGGTGTTAATGTTATATACATAAATCATTTCATATTGCTATAACATTTAAAAATTAAATTAAATAATTTTTGAGGAACTTATTAATTATGCTATATTTTATTTACTTTTTACAATTTACAAACATCATAATATATATTCCCAAAAAATATGGCACATGACATGGGGTCAATTGAACACCCATAAAATCCCCATTTACTTTTAATATTTTAATCCCTTTCTTGATTCTATCAAGAATAGATATGAATTTTATTTTCTTTTTAAAAATATTTTATGCAAGCCAGCAAAATGTATATTTCGTTTTCTTTCATAAATTTGTTGTGTTATATTAGAAGTTAAAAATAGTATTCATTCTTTATCTTGGAGTTTTTGGTGACAAAGTAAAAAAACTAAATATATAAAACTAATCAATTACATTATTCATGGGCCTTTATAATAACTATTACAACCACTTTTAAAAAAACATATATAAGAAATGTATATATAGTATTATTACTTTTATTAGTAATGTATAACATATATTAGTAATTAGGGTTAGAATTAGGGTTACATTGGGAATTCCATCTTTGGAAGATATTAGATTTGTGATCGTCCAAAAACTAAAATTTTCTAACGACTATATTAATTGTTCTATTTTTATCAACTCTATATAGATATAAAACATTCAGTTGATTTATTTTATCAAACATCATACTACTTAAAAAGAGCTTAAAATCATACAATTCTCCCATATTATAATTATGCCAATTGTTGGCATTCTATCTTTCATGGTTGCATGAAAGATTATCAAGGTGAACAAATATGAAGAATAAACACCATTAAAAAGTGTTTAACAAGATGCATATAGAATTGTTTCAATGTAAGTTCCAAGGTTGCATTGAAAATATAACTATTAAGAAATTGGGTTTTGGTGTGCAATTCAATTGTATTGTGAAAAATTCACACAACACAATATAAAATAGATTACAAATTGGAAATAAATGCACCCAATTTATGCAAATATTTAGACTACAAGCTTATTATTGCAAATATGTCCCTAAATGGTGTTGTCATTGATGTCAACATATCTTTGTTGCCATTGGTGTCAACTATATCCTATTGTTGTCTGCATAGAAGACCAGATTGTTGAGGATATTGAGAAAATTAATAACAATCAATGCATACGGATCATGTGGACATGTAGAGGATTGTCAAAGGTTTCTCCAATCAAGATTTGAGAAGTCCACATGAAGATTTGAAGGAGTTATAGCCATCTGAGTAGAACCGGTTCCTGCAATAATCAAGAAAGATAGAGTGATAGGAAAGAGGCCTGGATTGCTCTAGTAATATAAGATTATGATCTGTAGATCTAAAGGCATGTTTGGGAAGTTAGTGTGTATCATCAACTCTAGTGGTTCATGGTTTGGAGGTCCGCAAGCTATCCTTCCAATCTGACAATCATGAAAGAGTGTGTTCTTGAGGTTCCAGAGGAAGATTCAAATGTTTCTGGTAATATGGTTTAGAGTGAATGTTATTGGTGATTCCAATGTACTTGTGGAGGTCTCTGGATCATGTAGTTACTATGTTGGTGGTCTTCATTGAATTTTGAGCTTGCTGATTGAAGAGTTCTTCTTTGAGGTTGATGTTCTTCCCAGTCTTGGCCAACTTGATGTTCCTAGCCTGTTGTGGATATATTAAGATATCTTCATGAAGTCTGGAGTGGTTGTAGAAGTAGATTCAAGTCTCAGTTGTGTTTGGCTGATAGTGTGATGATCCGCGTGAAGTTTAGCTGACCTTGTTGATCATTCCAAGGTTGATGAAGTATATAAATACTTATTGAAGAAGTATCAAAATTATCCTTGTGCAAAATAGATAAAATTTGAAGGAAAGATCAAGAGCAGAGCAGAGAAGGAAAAGAGCAAGAGTAGTGTAGAGTGTGAAGAAGAGTTTGAGGCAAAGCAAAAGTTCTTGAGCATTCGTTGAAACTAAATCAGGCGTGAAGTAGATGTTAATTCTCAGTTAATTCCTTCTAAATAAATTTTGTAGGCATGAGCCTCTCCTTTTGAGCAATGAGCTTTGGACAGTGTGTCCAAAGGCATGTGCCTTCTATTTTCTAAGTACTTTTAACAGGGTACGTATTTTTGTGGGTTAACCCCCACTATGGTTTTTTCCTTAACCGGGTTTCCACATCAAAATCTTGCTGTCAAATGTGTTGATTATGTTTTTGTTCTTATGTTGTATATTCATGCTTAAATGTTTGCATCACTAATCTGATAGTAAGATAATAAAAAAGGTTAAAGGTAGAAAATTTTTAAGAGACAATTGATTCATCCCCCTCTTAGTTGTCTAGTTCCAACAATTGGTATTAGAGCCAGATCCTCTCATAAAAGCCTAACCGCTTGAGGAGATCCAGGATGTTGACCTATAAGAAGGATAGTCCAAGATTTGATGGAACAAATTATTTTATTTGGAAAGATTGCATGGAGTGCCACTTGCAATGCATGGGTGATGCCTATTGGACAATAACTAGTGTAGAGTATAAACCTCCAAAGAAAAGTCCTTCAACTCCTGATCAAGTCAAAGATGCTAAAAATAATCTTCGAGCTAAAGAAGCCTTGTTGAGTGCCCTGACTAATTCAGAAATTACAAATGTCTTTGGTCTAAAAACTGCTTATCAAATCTAGAAAAAGTTGGAGTATTTGTATGAAGGTGAAAAATATGTCAAATGTGCAAAACTGCAAAGTTTGAGAGGAAAATTTGAAACTATGAGGATGAGTGAAGATGAAAACATCACAATCTACATGCAAAAGATAAATGAACTTGTGTGTGGCATCAGGTGTGCTGGTGGAATTTTGGATGAATCAGAAGTTGTATCAAAAGTACTCAGATCTCTACTAGATTCTTGTAAACATAAGGTTGCAGCTATAGAAGAAATCAGGACAGTCTCAGAGGTTACAAGAGATCATCTGGTTGGCAAAATTTTAGCTTTTGAATTAAGTGAGTTTGGTGATTCTCTTCCCAAGTCTGAATCTGCATTTAAAGCCAGTGTGTATGGAAAACAAAGATATGATCCAGGTGAAATCTCTTTTGCAAGATCAAACAAACTTGTAAAGATAAGAAAGGATCTTGAAGATGTTGAAATAGAAACAATAGACCTTGAAGCTCTTATCTCTAGAAGAATGCCAAGAGGATCCGGTAAGTATGAAGGAAAGTTACCACTCAAATGCTTTGCTTGTAATAAGATTGGTCATTTTGCCTCAAGATGTCCAGAAAAGGTTTTCAAAACCTAACCCTAATAGGTATAAAGGTCAAAAGAAATGTTACTATGTCCAAGAAAATGGAGAAGGGGTAACAGATGATGAATTTGCTCATGGAGGCTCCTCTGAAAATGATTGGGTGTTCATTGCTATTAAAGAAGAAGATCCAGTGTCTACTGAATTTGCTAGTTGTGAAAAAGTGAAAAGTGCCTTGGCTTCTCAGGTTATTGAAAGGGATGAATGGGTGATTGATAGTGGATGTTCTCATCACATTACTGGTGACAAAAGTAAGTTTGTGAACTTTGAAAACTATGAAGGAGGACTTGTAAAATTTGGAGACAACTCAGCTGGTAGAATCTTTGGCAAAGGATCCATCTCTTTTGATGGAAAGAACAATACCAATGATGTTCTGTATGTGGAAGGATTGAAACATAATCTTCTCAGTGTTGGATAGTTGGTTGAAAAGGGTTATGATCTTTGGTTCAAGGATGGAAAATGTAGAATCCTGGAAAGTTCCAGAACTAAAATTGCATCAGGTACTCAAACTAGAGGTAACATCTTTCACTTAAGTAGTTCTAGTAAAAGTTATTTGATTGCTCAGATAGATCAAAGTTGGCTATGGCATAGGAGGATGTGTCATGTGAATTTTGACAACATTGTCAAAATAAGTTCCACTCATGCTGTAACAGATCTTCTAAGACTTGTGAAACCTAATAACATATGTCGAGAACATGTCAATTGGGCAAGTAGAACAAAACTTCTTTTAAGAGTAAGGAACAAGGTTCAAGTGAGAGATTGGAACTGGTACATACTGATCTCTATGGTCCTGCTAGGATTAGGAGTGTGCAAGGAGACATATATTTCAGGTTGCTAATTGATGACTACTCCCAGATGATGTGGATAACTTTTCTAAGAGAAAAATTAGATGCCCTTGACAAGTTTAAGGTGTTCAAGATGATGGTTGAAATGAAATTTGTGGGAAAGTAAAATGTCAAAGATCTGATAGAGGTGGAGAATTTACCTCCGGTGAGTTTGATACTTTCTGTGAAAAGCATGGAATAAAAAGATAGTTATCTGCTCCTAGGACTCCTCAACAAAATGGAGTTGTGGAAAGAAAGAACCGGACCATTCAAGAAGCCGCCAGAACCATGATGATGGAAACAAATGTTCCTCAAGTTTATTGGAGAGAAGCTATGAGTACTATTGTCTACACTCTCAACCGGGTGTAGATCAAAGGAAATTATGGTAAGACTCCTTATGAACTTTGGTTTGGTTATCCTCCTATTGTGAGATATTTCAGAGTCTTTGGTAGTAAATGTTATATCAAAAGAGATGAGGATTTAAGTAAGTTTGAGGCAAGAATTGATGAATGAATATTTTTGGGATACTCAACTCAAAGTAAGGCCTATTGGTGCTTCAATAAAAGATTGAAGAAGATTGTTGAAAGTACAAATGTTAAAGTTGATGAAAGCAAAGAAGGTCATTCTAGGTACTATGGATATGATTCAGATGATGAAGATGAAAGTCAAAATCAAGGAAGGCAAGTTCAAGCTCAAACCCAGATTTAGTTTGAACCAGTAACTCTAAAAGTTAATATAGATGATGAGGAACAAGTTCAAGAAATAGAAGCTTCATCACTCTTCAAAACTCCTAGGTATGTAAGGTTAAATCATCCTGAAGATCAGATCATAGGAGATAAGAGTAAAGGTGTTTGAACTAGGAGAAAAATGTCTAAAGATCAAGAAGAGATTTGTTTGATTTCAAGGATTGAGCCTAAATCAGTAAATGAAGCTTGCAATGATGAAAATTGGTTTAAAGCAATGGAAGATGAATTGATGCAAATTGAAAAGCATCACACATGGGATCTAGTTCCTAGACCTAAGGACAAAAATATGATTGGAATGAAATGGGTCTTCCGGAGTAAACTGAATGAAGATGGTGAAGTTGTAAGGAATAAGGCAAGGTTGGTATGTAAGGGCTACTCTCAAGTGGAAGGAATTGATTTTGAAGAAACTTTTGTTTCGGTAGCAAGGATAGAGGCAGTTAGATTTTTTATTGTATTTACTACCTTCAAAGATTTTAAAGTATATCAAATGGATGTGGAATCAGCATTTCTGAAAGAAGATTTGGAGGAAGAAGTCTACATTGAACAACCAGAAGGATTTCAATTGTTTGATCACGGAGATATGGTGTGTAGATTGAGAAAAGCCTTGTATGGACTCAAACAAGCTCTAAGAGCTTGGTATGCTAGATTCAATAAGTATCTTCTTAAGTTAGGTTTTAGCAAAGGTACTACTGATAGTAATCTCTACTTCAAGATTGATCATGAGGACATTCTAATTGTTGAGGTCTTTGTTGATGCTATCATTTTTGGTGGAAATGAATGCATGTGGAAAGCATTTGCTAATCAGATGAAAAGTGAGTTTGAGATGTCAATGTTTGGTGAAATGAATTTCTTCCTAGGTCTACAAATTGTTCAATCAGATAAAGGTATCTTCATATCTCAATCTAAGTATGTAAAAGAATTGCTAAAGAAATTTGGAATGGAAGACTCAAAGCCAGTGGGTACACCTTTGGTAACTAGATGCAAGCTAAGAAAAGAAGATTTCTATCCCAAGGAAAATAAAAAAAGATATAGATCAATGATTGGAGGACTGCTTTATCTAACTCAGACCAGACCTGACATCATGAATGTAGTTGGACTTGTTGCCAGATTTCAAGCTAATCCAAAAGAATCCCATGTTATGGCAATCAAAAGAATTTTCAGATATCTCAAGGGGACAATTGATTATGGGCTATGGTATCCAAAGGACAATAACTTTACTCTTCATGCATATATAGATGTTGATTGGGCAAGAGATTTGGATGACAAAAAAGTACTAGTGGTGGTTCATTCTTCTTGGGAAGAAGATTGGTCTCTTGGATAAGAAAAAAGCAAGAGGCAATATCTTTGTCTACTGCAAAAGTAGAGTACATAGTAGTAGCAAATAATTGCACTTAGATTTTGTGGATGAAGCAAATATTGGAGGACATCATAATTGTGTTTTTGTAGCCAGTCACAATTTTCTGTGATAATTCTAGTGCAATAAGCATCTCAAAGAATCTGGTATTGCATTCAAAGACAAAGCATATATCTATTAAGTTTCATTTCTTGAGAGAGAAATGAAATGAGAATGAAGTCAAGCTGGAGTTTGTGCCTTCCAAAGATCAGATTGCAGACATCTTCAATAAGCTTCTTCCCAATGATACTTTTGAGTATCTCAGGGAGAAATTAGGTGTTATTACCCCTCCTGAGCAGAACTAAGATGCACTAAGGTGCATCAGTCCAGTGGGATTCACACTCATATCTTGTGATCTGGATTGATGTTAAGGAGGTACTACTCAAAGGGGGAGTAGTCAATATGCAAATTTTAGGATCAGTCTGAAGCAAAAAGGGAGACAAGATAGCAAAAATGTGGCCTTTTCCATTGATGTCAAAGGGGGAGAGAAGTCATGTGAAAAACTAGTTGCTAATGAAAGGGTGAGTAGTAAAGAAAGTAGTTGTAGGTGGTGTAAGAAGAAGGGTGAGAAGTTCGTGTCTTGATGGTTGAATTTAGTTTTTCACATCATATGTTGCCATCAATGACAAAGGGGGAGATTGTTGCTAATATGTGCCTAAATGGTGTTGTCATTGATGTCAACATATCTTTTTTGCCATTGGTGTCAACTGTATCCTATTGCTGTCTGCATAGAAGACTGGTTTGTTGAGGATATTGAGAAAATTAATAACAATCAATGCATGCAGATCATGTGGACATACAAAATATTGTCAGAGGTTGCTCCAGTCAAGATTTGAGAAGTCTACATGAAGATTTGAAGGAGTTATGGCCATCTGAGTAGAACTAGTTCCTGTAATAATTAGGAAAGACAAAGTGACATGAAAGAGGTCTGGATTGCTCCGGTAATATAAGATAATGATCTACGAATCTAAAGGCATGTTTGGGAAGTCAGTGTGTATCATCAACTCCAGTGGTTCATGGTTTGGAAGTCTGCAAGCTATCCTTCCAATTTGACAGTCATGACAGAGTGTGTTCTCGAGGTTCCGGAGGATGATTCAAATGTTATTGGTGATCCTAATGCACTTGTGGAGGTCTTTGGATCATGTAGCTACTATGTTCAAGGTCTGCATTGAAGTTTGAGCTTGCTGATTGAAGAGTTCTTCTTTGAGGTTGATGTTCTTCCTAGTCTTGGCTGACCTAATGTTCCTAGCCTGTTGCGGATGCCTTAAGAGATCTTCATGAAGTGCGGAGTGGTTGTAGAAGCATATTCCAATCTCAATTTTGTTTGGCAAATAGTGTGATGATCCACGTCAGGTTTAGCCGACCTTGTTGATCATTCCAAAGTTGATGAAGTATATAAATACTTGTTGAAGAAGTATAAAAATTATCCTTGTACAAAATAGATAAAATATGAAGGAAGGATCAGGAGCAGAGTAGAGAAGGAAAAGAGTGAGAGTAGTGTAGTGTGTGAAGAAGAGTTTGAGGCAGAACAAAAGTTCTTGAGCATTCATTAAAACTGAATCAGGCATGAAGTAGATGTTAATTCTCAGTTAATTCTTTCTAAATAAATTTTGTATGCAGTGAGCCTCTTCTTTTGAACAGTGAGCTCTGGGCAGTGCACCCAAAGGCATGTGCTTTCTATTTTCTAAGTACTTTTAATAGGGTACACATTTTTGTGGGTTAACCCCCACCTTGGTTTTTCCCTTAACCGGGTTTCCACGTCAAAATCTTGGTGTCAAATGTGTTGATTATGTTTTTGCTCTTATGTTGTTGATTCATGCTTAAATGTTTGCATCACTAATCTAACAGTAATATAATAAAGAAGGTTAAAGGCATAAAAGTTTTAAGAGACAACTGATTCACCCCCCCTCTCAGTTGTCTAGTTTGAACACTTATTATAATAGTTACTAAATTTTTTAATGTATGAATATTTTTTGGCTTTTAAATAAGCAAAGTTTGAAGCAAAAGAGTGTAATTTTGGGATTAAAAAAGTAAGATCCTAAAACAAGGCCAAGAGATCGAAACAAAACATGAGTGACTTATGGAACTCAAATCAACCAATCTTGATATGAATGATTTGTGTAATTTTGAAAGGTAAGAGTATTTGTGCCTTTAAACAATTACTCTTACCTTTCAAAATTAGACAAATCATTCATATCATTATTGTTTGATTTGATTTCCATAAATCATTCATGTTTTGTTTGGATCTCTTAGCCTTGTTTTAGGATCTTACTTTTTAACCCTAAAATGACACTCTTTTGGTTCAAACTTCGCTTATTTAAAAGCCAAAAAAATCATATATTAGAAATTTTAGTAACTATTTTAATAATCTTGTAGTCTAAATATTTTCATAATCTCATAAAATTCTTTCCAATTTGTAATCTATTTTATAATGTGTTGTGTGAATTTTTTGCAATACAATTGAATTACATACCAAAACTCAATTTCTTAATAGTTATATTTTCAATGCAACCTTGGAAATGTTAGTTCTTGTTGAAACAATTTGGTATGTAGCTTGTTAAATACTTTTTAATGGAGTTTATTCTTCATATTTGTTCACCTTGATAATCTTTCATGCAACCATGTGAGATAGAATGCCAACAATTGATATAATTATAATATTGGAGAATTGTATGATTCTAATATCTTTTTAAGTAGTATGATGTTTGATAAAATAATTCAACTGAATGTTTTATATCTATATAGAGTTGATTGAAATAGAACAATTAATATACTAGTTAGAAAATTTTACTTTTTGGGGGATCATGCATTTAATATCTTCCAAAGATGAAATTCCCAATGTAACCCTAGAATTCTAACCCTAATTACTAATATAGATTATATATTACTAATAAAATTAAAAATACTATATATACGTTGCTTATATTTAGTTTTTTTTTCAAAAGTGGTTGTAGTAGTTATTATAAAGGCCCATGAATAATGTAATTAATTAGTTTTATATTTTATTTTTTGATATGTAAGAGATGAGTTATATTATGATGCGAGAAATTGGCCTGGACTGCACTAGGTGAGACCATAAAGAGGGGTCTCATCCCCAAGGATAAAAGATTACAACTGACTTATATATCCCTAATCTAAATGGGTCATTTCAAACACTGATAACTTGCTCCTATGCCATACTTAGAAACAAAGAACTTAAAAATAAATATTAAACTAAAAACCAGATCCAGGTGACTTAATGGCTACTGGCATCTATTTTAGCTCTGACTTTGACATTAGGTTGTAATTTTTTTTTATTTCCACTAGTTTGAGGATGACATTTTCTTTTCTTTGCTCTAAAATCTTTTGTTTCTTAGTACCCATTTTAGAGTAATCATGAAGAAGCTTACTTTCACAAACCTCCAAGATTTGACCAGTGTTTTTTTTTTCTTTTTTATTACTGTTTGCCAATCGCTGCCCACCGTCATGATCATAGAACCAATGCTTTGACTATCTAATGAAGCTGAAGTGACCTTGGGAGGAAGACAATGAGAGGTATCACTGCAATCAACAATACCATCAACCCCATAAGATTCTACCGAAGAGGGTAAATTTTGATCACACTTTATTTTTGACAGGGGCTCATCAATCTTCTCCACCACCTTGTTTCTAGCCAAATTCTTCCCCAAAGACTTGCTGTAGAGATTCTTCTTTGGAGAACCACAACTCTTGGGAGAGATTGAGATAGAGTAATGCTTGGGGGAGGCATCTTTCCACCAAGAAGCCTCCAATTTTGATTGAGATATCACTTTTGGGCATTTTGTTGCAATGTGGCCAATTTCGTAACACCTTCTACACCTGAATAATAACCCTTCATAGTATAGAGGTTGCGACCATCTATTACCATTTACATTCAAAATGATTTCTATCAAGAGGCCTTTGGAGGTGTCCAGCTCAACCAAAATCCTTGCAAAAGTTGTATGAATGAAATCTTTTGAGTTGGCATCTGTGCATATGAAATTACCAAGAGTGTTGCCGATAGCTCCAAAACAAGTTTCAAACCAGTAGTGAAGGGGGAGATTTGGAAGGCGAACCCAAATTGGCATAACCCAAAATGATTCAATAGCTGGATCGAAATTTGGATGCCATGACTTCAGAAGAAGCAAACTCTCTCCCCAGAACCATGTATGATTGAGAATGGCATTCTTGTCTTTCTTACTATCAAAAACCACTATAAAGAAACCTTTTGCACTTGGATAAATTTCCAAATTTTTCTCCATTGAAGGGCCCTAGGATTTTGTAATCCAATCATGCAGTATAGGAACATTGGGCCAACATTGGCTAAACCTACCCATTAACCCATTTTCAGTAAAAAATCTTCATTTTCACGGAGTTCTTTCAATAAATTGTTATCAAAATTTAATTCCATAGGTTTGTCCATACTTTGAGTTAGCCTCCTATTGATTATGCATGGGGTTCTTGATTTTGATGAGGCCCTAGGTGAAAAAAAACTAGATCTAGGGTTTTTTGAAGGGGCACTAGGTTGAGAGGCATTATAAAACTTGCACTGCTTCCCTACCCCTAATTCATTACATCCACAAAAGACTTTAAACCTAATCATGAAGGCACAGATCACTCATCCTTGCCATGCCCGCAGGCAGCCCACTCGCCAATGTTTGCCCTGATCGACTTGAAAGATGCAGAAACTTGGCAAACTGCAGCATACACACAACCGACCCCAGATCTGCCATCATTCAATGAGTCTGCGGTAGGAAAATTACCTTCATGTAGAAACCTAGCATTAGAAATTGCAACCCTAACCTAGCCATGCACAAAAGCTTTCGGCAATGCTACATTTTTTAGTAGTGACGCCATCATAATTTAAAAATGCTTAAATTATAATGTTTTATTATAATAGTCTTAATCTTAATTAGTTTTATATATTTAGTTTTTACTTCATCACCAAAAACTCCAAGATAAAGAATAAATACTATTTTTAACTTTTAATATAACACTTAGCAAAATAATGAAAGAAAATAAAATAAACATTTTGTGAGCTTGCATAAAATATTTTTAAAAAGAAAACAAAATTCATATCTATCCTTGAGAGAAACAAAAAAAGGGATAAAAGAATATTAAAAGTGTTAGAAATAAAAAAACACTACTTCAATGGAAATCTGATTCAATATAAATTTCAACAATCTTTAAATGTGTGTTATTAATGGAGATTGTAACACAGAAACAAAACTATGCTTCACAGAAATGCAAAATCAGAAAATTGAACACATGACACAATGACACAATGTTTAATGAGTTGAAAACACTTGTGGGTAAAATCCTCCACACAGGAAAGAGGCCCAATGTTTGTATTAATATGCAAAAGATTGTACAATACAACAACACCACCAATCTCTCCTTCAGTTTTCAATCCGACAACATTCTGGCAGCACCTGAGTACTTAAAATATGTATTGTAGCAACAAATACATGGAAAATACTTATAGAAATGTTTTCTAACTCATCCTAGGCATTCACCTTCTCTCTCATGAGATTCCACGACATGCAAACATTAAATGCCATCTTACAAGCATCTTCCACTTGTCCAAAAACAGCCATGGAAAGGTTGGATGCCCAAGACTAAATTTGGCCTCTTACAACATCTTATGATGCATCATAACTATCATAGATTCCACAAAAGAGTATCTTTCCAAGATAGGAACCTTGGGTTAAACATAGCAACTTACAATTCATTAATATCTGTCATATGTGTCATAGTGTCATAGAATCTTATGACAACTTGCAATTGTCATAGATTCTTTACATGCACCCACAAAACATTATGATGTGCATCATACATGATAAAAATAGTAGATTCTCCCAAGGTGGCACCTACACTCATTTGCTTTGAGTTTTTACATTTTTCCAACAGTAAATGCCACTCTGTAACTATTGTCAGTAACTCTGGAATTGCCACTATCAGTGAAACTATTACATCTCCTTATGAGTAATTATAAATAACAAATAATAAATGGAATAAATACAATATTGAGATTTACAAGGTTAATGGCACCTTATCGCAACATTCTCCCACTTGAAATTACACATTGTAAATCAACCCATAGGAAAACAAATGAAAATAATCAGGCACTAGAAACAAGGCCCATGGTCTTTCTGCACCATACAAACTTCTCTATGCTCATAGCCTTGGTCAATGAATCTGCAACATTCTCTTGAGTGTCTATCTTCTTCATCTCAATCTCTCCATTTGCAACCAACTCTCAAACAAAGTGATACTGAACATCAACATGCTTAGTCTGAGCATAATACATGGGATTCCTGGCAAAATAGATAGCATTTTGGCTATCATGACCAATCTGAATGATCCTGGAATCAAATCCAATGCCTATACACAGTCTCAACAAAAATTCCTCCTTAGAGACATGAGTAGCAGCCATATACTCTGATTTTGTGGTGGATAAAGTAACTATGGGCTGCCTCTTACTCATCCAACTCACTGCACCTCCAAATAGAGTAAACACATAGCCACTAGTGGACCTTCGACTATCCAAGTCACCTGCCCAATCTACATCAAACCCTGTATGTCCAAAGATTTATCAGTGATATAAGTACCAAAATAAACCAAACAATGATCAGGAGTACCTGTAATATATTAGAACACCCTCTTCCCATAGTTCCAATGCTGTCTACCAGGGTTAGACATAAATCTACTCAAAACTCCCACTACTTGGGTAATATCTGGCCTAGTGCAAACCATTGCATACATCAAACTCCTTATAGCACTAGCATATGGCACATTAGACATATCCTCAAGATCATCCTTAGTCTTTGGAGACATATCTAATGAAAGGTTATTACCAGTAGGTAAAAGAACTCTAACTGGGTTATAGTCCTGCATATTAAACCTATGCAAAATATTATTCACATACTTTGTGACAACCAAAGATTTTTGTTACATCTGTCCCTTCTAATCTCCATTCCTAGAATATACCTAACATCTCCAAGATACTTCATATCAAATGCATCTAGAAGTCTAGCTTTAACCTCATTGATCATACCCTTAGTATTGCTAAAAAATAACATGTCATCAACATACAATGCAATAACCAGTATATAATCACCAACACAATAAATGTAAACACAATGATCCTCCTCGCTTCTAACAAAACCCAATTTCAAAATAAATGAATCAAACTTTTGATACCACATTCTGGGGGACTAATTTAAACCATAGAGAGAACTCTTCAACCTACAAACCCAATGTTCTTTTCCTTTTACCTCAAATCATATAGGTTCTTGCATATATATTTCTTCTTCAAGATATCCATGCAAGAACATAGTCTTAACATCCATTTGCTCAATCTCCCAATCATAAGCTACAACAATGGATAAGAGAAATCTAATAGAATTTAATTTAATAACAGGAGAGAAAATTTGACCAAAATCAAGTCCCTCTCTCTAGGAGTAGCCCTTGGCTACAAGTCTAGCCCTGTACTTCTCCAATGACCCGTCTACTCCAAACTTCTTCTTGAAGACCCACTTACAACCTATGGCCTTTCTTCCTTTGGGCAAATGAACAAGATCCAGGTGTTACAAAAGTCTAAAGCCATCATCTCCTCATGCATGGCTAATTGCCAAGACTCATTATCATCTGCAGAAATAGCTTCCCTATATGATCTAGTTTCATCATTATTGCTCAATAAAGCATCTACACAATAGAAATCTGGTGGGCTATATGTGTTAATTAGATTTTGTTGTCTTGTGGATCTCCTCAAGGGTAGAGTAAGAGACTCTACTCATTCTTTTGTATGATCATCTGCACCAACTTCTTCTGTCACAATAGATTCATCTTCATCAGAACTACTTAAATCTTCTTCTTCTTCACACCCAATCCATCATTCTATTCTTCCCGAGGTGCATCTTACTGTTCTAAATCAAATTGCACCTTCTTTACCTTTTCTTCTTTTTCTTTTAGTTGCTCAGGTTTAGAAATAACTCTAAGTTCCCTGAAAATAACATCTCTAGAAAAGATAATCTTGTGGGTTATTGGATTCCAAAGTTTATAATATTTGACATTATCACCACATCCAATGAATGTACACTTTTTATCCTTTGGATCCAACTTAGATATCTTTTCCATAGGCACATGAACAAAAGCCTCACAGCCAAAAATCCTTAAATGTGAAACAAAAGGTTTCTTACATATCCACACTTCATAAGGTGTCAAATCAAGAGCCTTACAAGGAGATGTGTTTATCAAGTAGCAAGAAGTACACACAGCCTCTGTCCAAAAGCATTTAACCAATTGTGCATCACTAAGCATACTTCTGGCTCTTTCCATAATTGTTTGGTTCACCCCTTCTGCAATACCATTTTGTTGTGATGTATACAGAGTTATCTTTTGTCTGATTATACTTGCATGCTTGCAAAACTCATTGAATTATTTAAAGCGATATTCCCCTCTATTGTCAGATCTTAATATTTTTATCTTCAAACTTGATTGGTTCTCTACTAAGACCTTGAATTTCTTAAACTTAGTGAAAACTTCAAACTTATGTTTCATAAAATAAATCAATGTATATCTGGATACATCATCAATGAAGGTGACAAAATAACGAGATTTTCCAATAGATTCATTATTCACATGTCCAAACACATCCGTATGAATAATTTCTAATTTCTCTTTTTCTCTATTGCTTCCTAAAGGAAATGATTTTCTATTTTGTTTACTAGACACACAATGGTCACAAAAATTAAAGTGCTCATCAGAATAAGAGAAACCATCCAACAATTCTTTATTCTTAATAGTTTTTAATACATTATTGCTTGTGTGGCCCAATCTGCGGTGCCACAACATACAAGTGTTTTCAGAAGTCTCAAAAATATAAGAGGCATTACAAACTATAGTGGCTTCAAGCTTAAACAAGTTCCCGAATCTCTTCCCTTTCACTACCACCAAGTTTTCTCTCACCAATATGCAACCATACTTGTCAAGTGTCACATGCATTCCCAAATCATTTAGCTTCAAAACTAAAATTAGATTTCTAGCTAATTCAAGAACATGCAAAACACTAGGGAGGGTTTTAATCCTCCCATCACTGAAACACAACAATACCTTTCCTTTCTCGATGATTAGATATGAAGAGTTCTCACCAAGGTAGATATTACCTCCTTCATATTCTTCATATGTGGAGAACCATTCCTTATGCAGGGTCATATGAAATGAGTAGCCTAATTCAACCAATCGGCGATCATTAGAAACAACATTAAATGCAAAAAGTAAAACATCTTCACCTGCATTCAAGGACTTATCTGAAGCACTCTCCCACCATTTCTTGGGGTTTCTTCACTTCTTCACATGTCCCTTTTTACCGCAATTCAAAAACTTAACTCTGTTCTTTTTACTAGGAGTCTTAGACCGGCCCTTAGACTTGTCCTTAGCCCCTTTTTGATCTCCCTTTGGTCCTCTTTGCTTAGACCTTCCCCTGACACTTAGAGCATCCCCTAAACTATCTGAACTCTTCCTCAATTCCTATGATAGTAAAATTGTAACAAAGGCATCCAACATCAGATATGTGAGGTTAACAGTGATCATAAGGATGACATTCTCCCAAGACTCAGGTAAAGAACAAAGAGGCAAGATACATTTATCTTCCTCATCAACCTCAACATCTACTGAAGCAAGCTGACTCATCAACAAATTAAATGAATTTAAATTGTCTGCAACTAACTCACCCTCTTTCATTTTCAAGGAAAATAATTTTTTTTAAAAAATAAAGTTTATTTACCATACTCTTGGCTTGATAGATCTCACACAACCATTTCCACAATTTGTGTGCAGTCTCTTCTTTTGTGACATTCAACAAGATAGAATCTAACAGACACAAACAGATGGTTCTCCATTCCTTCTTATCCAAATTTTCTCACTCATCTGGAGAGACATCATCAGGTTTCTTCTCTTTTTGAATAGCCAACCATTGGTTTCTTTCTTCCAACAAATCTTCCATTTTTAGTTTCCACCACTCGTATCCTGTTCTGTTGAACTTATCAATGTCCATTCAAGAGGTTGATGCAATGGTGGACACAACCATAATAACAACACAAGATCTGCAAAACAAACACAACCAAATCTCCCACTACAACTACATCTTCCACACTACCACCTAAGAGTCAAAGCTGGCCAGGCTCTAATAACAAATGTTAGAAATGAAAGCAACACTACTTCAATGGAAATGTGATTCAATATAAATTTCATCAATCTTTAATTGCGTTATTAATGGAGATTGTACCATAGAAATAAAACTATGCTTCACAGAAATGTAAAATCAAAAAATTGAACACATGTAACAATGAGATAGTGTTTAATGTGGAGAAAACCCTTGGAGGTAAAAAAACTCCACATAGGGAAGAGGCCCAATGTTTGTATTAATCTAAAAATGATTTACAATATAACAACACCACCAATCTCTCCTTTAGTCTTCAATCTGACAACATTTTGGCAACACCTAAGTACTTAAAATCTATATTACAACAACAAATACATGGCAAATACTTATAGAAATATTTTCCAACTCATCCTAGGCATTCACCTTCTCTCTCATGAGATTTCCCAACATGCAAACATTAAATGTCATCTTACAAGCACCTTCCACTTGTCCAAAAATAGCCATGGAAAGGTTGGGTGCCCAAGACTAAATCTGGCCTCTTACAGCATCTTATGATGCATCATAACCATCATAGATTCCATAAAAGAGTATCTTTCCAAGATAGGAACCTTTTGCTAAACATAGCAACTTACAACTCATTAATATTTGTCATATGCGTCATAGTGTCATAGAATCTTATAACAACTAGCAACTCTCATAGATTCTTTACATACACCCACCAAACACTATGATGTGTGTCATACATGCTAAACATAGTAGATTCTCCCAAGGTGGCACCTACACTCATTTTCTTTAATTTTTTACATTTTCCAACAGTAAATGTCACTCCGTAACTACCACCGGTAACTCTAAAATTACCACTATCAGTGGAACTATTACATCTCCTTATGGGTAATTACAAATAACAAATAATAAATGGTATACATACAATATTAAGATTTACAAGGTTAATGTCACTTTATCCCAACAAAAAGTAAAGAGGGATTTTACAGGTGTTCAATTGACCCCATGTCATATGCCATTTTTTTCAGGAATATATATTATGATGTTTGTAAATTGTAAAAAGTAAATAAAATAATTTAGGTAATGCTAAGTTCCATATTACGAAAAGTTATTTAATTTATTTTTTATTTAATATTCCAGCAATATGAAATGATTTATGTATACACCATTAACACCAAGCTAAAGCATACTAGTTAACAACAAGCCAAAATAATTTTGAGTGATGATTATTTAAATTTTTATCAATAGTTATTTTTTTATTTTAATTTTTTTCCCTTCTTGATTTTTATTTTGTGATTCTTCCTTTTGTAATTCATGATTCCTTGTTCTACTCTAAATTATCTAATTGTTTTTCGTATTGGAGAGTTGTAAAACACACACACACACACACACACACACACACACACACACACACACACACACACACACACACACACACACACACACACATATTGAGTGGGTGGGGTCTAGTGTTTAAGGCCACTTGGTCATTATTGTGGAGACCAAGGTTCAAATCCCCCCAAAAACATATTGGCTTATAAATGGTTGTGGCTTTATGTAGGTGATTCTTGGCACTCTGTGGTTGGCAGTGGCAGTTCAATGCGAAGGAAGTCCCCCTTGTGACCTCTGTTGGAGTGGGCTAGCCTAAAAATTCCAACTCTTATTGAACAAAAATAAAATAAAAATAAAATAGTGACGTATTCACCGGTGGCGATTCGCGCCACAAGCAGCATGATTACAGTGGGGTGGTGGTGGCAGTTCGATGGGGAGGAGGTCCCCCTTGTGACCTCCACTAGAGTGGGCTATCCTAAAAATTCCCACACTTATCAAACAAAAAGAATTATATATATATATATATATATATATATATATTTGCATTTGTGGGTTATATTTTTGTAATGTTTATAATTATTATTTTAATATGTTGGCTATATAATTATTTTTTAAATTTGTTTTTGTTAACATGCTCATGCCATTACACTCCGCCCTATGCTGAACTATAGTTTACACTTCTCAGTGTAATTAAGAATTAGTTTATTTTATTTATGTTGTTTACTTTAGTTTTTGAAGAACTATTTTTATTTACTTAAAGAGTTATTTATTTTATAATTCTAATTTATCTTATCAAATATAAATGGGTTGTGTTTTTCTAATATATGTTAGATGTGCTTTAGTTTTTATGTACATGGATAGTTTGGAGCTACTTTATCTCCGGAGATCTGGGTCCCCTTGGCTGCCTCCTCAACTTGGAAAACTAGGCTCTGAAAAGCACGAGCAGTTGTATTGATAGGCATTTTCTTGAAGTTTTAGGAGCTTCTAGAACATAGCACTTCATCAAATAGAAGATAAGAGGCAGGATTTGAGGAGATGGCCGAGATACCAACCCCTTCAAACAAGGGGGAGTTTTTTTACTCAAGGAGGCACTGTGGACATAGGGAGGCTCACTCTAAAAGGCCAGATGGGTAGACACTTGGGACTAAAGTAAAAAAGGAGCATCGCATCAAAGGGACCTCTCATAGTATAGAGGAATCATCTCATGAAAGGGAGATTCAAATTCACATCCTAGCGAAGCTTGTGGGAGCCAGATTGAATATCCTTAAAGAAACAGCTTTAAAACATAATTTTTTGAATGATCCCACCTCTAATTTGCATGCTTGGATCAAAATGAACTGGCCTGAGAATGAGGAGGTCACTCTACATAAAGAAATTAGTTTCACTGTCATCTTGCTAAATAGAGAAGATAGGGATTTCAGTTCTGCAAAAGAGAGTTTGGTCCTATGAAGTAGCAAAACTATATTTGCAAGCATGGCAACCAAATTTTAAAACTTCAAGTATCAAGATTTCTCATACACTTTTTTGGGTAAATCTAAAAAATCTACCTCTAGAATACAGAGGGCAAGAAATCTTGAGGCTCATAGATGACTGAATTGGTGTCTTCAAAACCAAGGGAGAATTGTAGCCTCTAGTGATAGATGAAGGCATTAGAATTTGCATGTTTGGAAATAAAGAAGGGATTTCCTAAATTTATCACCTTACAATCCTCTGAAGGAAAATGGACACTAGAAATCTATTTTGAGGGTCATGAAATCAGATGTTCCAACTGTGGGGGTCAAAATCACATCAATTGCAGCTCAGATGTGGTTACTAAGCCCAGAAAATCTCTTAGAGTTGGTAACTCCCTTAGAGAATGAGGGAGGAGGGGGCGAAAGGATTGAACATTGCTCCTCGATAGCCAGTAGAGAGTTGTCGACAAAGGAGAAGGGTTTAGATCAAATCTCTGCCGATGAGGACAGTCCTCGGCCCCAATTATTAAGTTAGTCTCTTTTTCCAGAAGGGTTCTTTCGAAAGGGGCTCTCCTCTGAGTTAGAAAAGGATTCAAATAGATCAATCAACCTACATGTGTTGATTCTATCCTCCTCAAGGGGAGAAATGGACAGAGACTGCCATAGTGACAGAAACGGCAGTAGATGGTTTGATCTTGGATGATGAATGTCACTTAAGGCAATGGCAGTGGTCAGAGGCTAGGGGCAAAGATTCTTTGGAGGAAGAGGGAGACTTTATGTCAAGAGAGGTAGTTTTATCAGAACAGACCATGAGAGCCATGATAGATGATGTTTTTAGTATGTATGAAATGATTTCTATGATGACATGGATGAAGAAATACTTCAAGAGGAATTTAGTCTAACAAGCATGACTAATCTTGTTCTGTTCCAGTCAAATCGGATAAAGAAATCAAAAAACACCCCTCTAAGACACAACAAGAAGAATTGCAGAGCTAAGAGCAAGAGGGAGAGAATAAATAAATTGACTGACCACCAATCCTTATTAGAAAAGATCTTCTGTTCAAACAGAGGGGAGGAGTAGTCTCCTCCGGGAAAAGAATGTTTCTCCCCCAACTATCACGGCCAATAAGCTATTAGTTTTCCCCATAATGAGAGAATGAAGCGGAGATGGATTCTAGTGGCAAGTATTTCTTTCAGCACCATCTTAGTCATGTTCTAGCCTCCACCAAATCATTTTTCTTGTTTTTGCAATAGGTTGTGCATGGACATAGTAATGCAGGATGGGTTTAGTTACATATTTATTGCCCCAGTTGCTCCACTTCTGAGCTTTAATGAGTGGTTGAGAGTGTTCTCTATGTATTAGAAGTCTATTGGCACCAAAATGGATTCCATTGTTTCTTAATTTTAATTGTGTACATCAAGGGTTGTCTTTCCCACTTTGGGGGAGGCGTTGTGTTTTTTTTTTTTAAACCCCATAGAGGACTTGTGGGGTCTTTTTTGTGTGAATGGTAGGGGTGTCTAGTTCTTTTCTTCTTTGTTCTTGTTTTTTCTTAAGGTGCCTAGTGCCAGATGATCTCCACCTCTAGATTATGTTTCATTTTGTTCTTACCTCTTTGGCACTGAGCTAGCCTTTGGACTGGTTTTTTTGGCGATTGGTCCTTCTTTATTGGCAGCCTCTCTCCTTCCTATTCTTTAAGCTTCCCATGGGGAATGCGTAGGCGGACTTCAAACTAGATCAAAAATCTTGGTGGGCATGATGGAGGATTTTTTGAGGACTAGTGGCACGACTTCTAATCTGAGACCTTTAGGGAGTAAGATTGGGAAGATAGATATTCTCTTTGCTTTTTCAAAGAATATGCCGTGTAGAACTCTAGTGATACATGGATGGCACACAGATTCACGGGAGCTGCTAACGGTTATTTTTATCTCTAATGGCCATTTCAAATTTGATAGGGCTCTGGTAGATGCCTCTAGTACTGTTGGGGGACCACTGGTCTCCCTCAAAATGAGACAACCTAAAATTCTATCAGAAAATTCAAATCACCTAAGTTATTTGTGATGACCTAGAAGTTTTGACAATCTCATCTTCAATGGCTTTTTTCTATACCCTATCATAGATTTTCCCATTATAGCAATTGGATCTTACTTTTGAATTGGTGTTGGGAGAAATTCCATATCTTTCCTAGACTGCCTTGCTTATGGAGTTGTTACTTTTATGAGGCTTCCAACACTTATTCCAACTTTATTTATGTCTGACTTGATGTTCCTCTTGCGAGAGGGTTACTACACTTAAGTTGGTTGCTGAATGGGGAATGCTAGCTATAGGACATCCGACAACAGTGTCTTGTTTATGACCATTTTGGGTTTTGATGGTCATGGCTGGATCTTTGTATATGACCTTTTGAGTTTTGGTGGCCATGGTATCCTATATTGCTGGATTTCGGGTCCGCATTTGTACTTTTCTTATGCTTATTTTAATATATTTAGTTTTGGTACTTACACCTTTTTGAAAAAAATAGGAAGATAAAATAGAGAGCCATACCAAAGGGTTGTAGTTCAATTGGTTGAGTACAATTGGTGAGGATGATGGTATGTTTCTTGATTATGATATCCACCAATATTCAGATTCCTCGGAGAAATGATATATAAGGGATAAGGCTGGGATCATACCCTCGATGACTTTGGTATAATGTATACTTCTCAGTCATTGGCTCTCAGCCAAAAGGGTGTCAACATAGACTCATGATCATGTATAAGGTAGAAATAGATCTTGTGGTAGATATAAAACCCTCCAACCAAAAAATAGAGAGCCATAAGTAATAAAAAATAAATCATGTGTGAACATAAAATACATTAAGAAAATATAAACCTGACTAATGATCAATAAAATACATTAAGAAAATATAAACCTGACTAATGATCACTTTATTAAAAATGACGGAGAGGTTAACCACATTTTCTTCTTCATTCCAATGAGCTATAAATCCATTTTGTGAGTCTATTAGATTGTCTTAACCAAATGATAAGTTTGTAATGGAACCTAGCAAAATAAGATCATGTGCTTCAACAAAACAATAACTATGAACAAAACGTAATTTTATAACACTAAATAAAAGAACTTTTTGCATTTTTGTGATTATTAATTCTTTTTGTTATGCAAATTGTAAAATTTGTGAATGAGTTGAGCTGCAAATTACACTTGCAAAAATTATAATGAAGAATAAATAGTAAACAATTGCATTGCTTTCATTGCTTGATTGAATAGCTTAGGAATGAGTATGCAAGATTGCACAACTAAGCAATCATTATCCTATTAGCTAGCAAACTTATCTAGAGGAATATCCTAGATTAGAAATTTTACACTAACACCCCACTTAAATGTAGCTAGGTGAATAAAGAGATATGGGTCCCGAAAACTAAGTCTGATCAGGTACCCAATTACAAAGAGGAAAGGAGAAAACCCAGGTGGAAAAAATCCTAACAATTTATTTAAATTTAGAATGAAGAAAGATGTAACTGGTGATGAAGAACTACAAATAAATCTAGGGACATGATATAGATCAGAGTCATAGAAACCACTACACAAGTACCTCTAGGGTACTCTCGAATGCTCAAAATTGCAGTTTGATATTTTAGTCTACACTTTTCAACTGGATAGTGTTGGATAGACAAACACCTAGTCTTTGGATACAAAAGTTAATCATAGGAAGATTTGATGTTTGCAGAGATGTACTCCAAACGGTACGAAGCTCTGGTAGTTAATTAGCAACTTTTATCCTTTGTTTATTCAGAAGCATAATGAAAGAAACCTATACTAGATACTTTAAGTAGAAACCCCCATATGGAACTTTATATAAGTTCAATTTTTACAATGCCCCAAATTATCCCAGATGTTTATCATATGGTGCTCACAAAGCATGTACAATTTTAAAGATACAAAGGTTTTTACAAAGCCCCAAATTTTTCTAAATCTTTATCATGTGGTGCTTGCAAAGCACACACAATTTTTATAGAATCAAACTAAGAAAAAAAAGCAAGGAGCATGCCAAAAAAAATAGGGGAAGTAACATGCATGCATCTGGTTTACATCTGGCTCCATGGTGGTGAAAACCTTCCCAGAAATCTACATGCACCTAGAAACAAAGGTTTGCATCTGCATCCATGGTAATAATTCACACAATATAAAAAGAATTTGTACTCACTAATCTAGCTCTGATACCATGTAAAATTTGTGAATGATTCGAGTTGCAAATTACACTTGCACAAATTAGAATGAAGAATAAATTGTAAACAATTGCATTGATTGCATTGATTTCATTGCTTGCTTGAATAGCTTAGGAATTAGTACAATATATATAGCAAAAGATGAGCCATCTAGAAAAGCACTACCAACTAGAAAAAAAGGCATGCAACTCCATGCATGATTGCACAACTAAGCAACAACTTTATGCAAGATTGCACAACTAAACAATCATTATCCTAATAGTTAGCAAACTTATCTAGAAGAATATCCTAGAATAGAAATTCTACACTAAAACAAATATGCTATCACTGTATTCAAAGTATAGAGCAAGAATGTTATTTTTTGGCATTCAAGAAAATGGTTAGGTTGAAAATTTTGATAAGATGAATTGAAAACTAGAAATAAGGATTCCTGCAACCAGGTAGTTCGAACATGCAGCTAAATTATATAATAGCAAATAGTAGGGTTCGTATATACTACATTCACTTTCCCAAAAGCAAATTAAAATTTTAATAGGAGAGTGTGGTATGCATGTGTTGTCGGCAAGAAAAAACATAAAGAGGATAACGAAGTATTTGTAGTTGCAGGACCACTTATGTTCGTGAGGCCCTTATTCATTTCATGCCTGTCATGACCTCTAACTTATATTTTAAAAAGTTGGAACTTTGTCTATATATTCTAAGAATCTAAGGATTCCATCCTTCCAATTTGAGGCTGTTGAGCATCTTGGAATATATAATTGTAGAATAAATAAATTAATAGGAAAATTGTGTTAGTTGCTTCTTTAAGGAAATGTACAATTTAAATGGAATCTCAATTCAAAATTCTTACTGGTAAAGAATATGATTATATCAAGTATGGTTGATTTTATGTTTTTTATAGGAAGATTTTTTAAAATATATAATATCTAAAATTTTATAAAAATTTAAAACAATATATAATTATTAAGTCTAAGAAATATATCTCTTAAAAATTTAGTATTTAGATTACATATAATTTTTTTGGGTTATGAGTAAGGAGAAATTTAGACTGGTGAATGGCTTACTTGAAAAAACTAACATTTTATTATATTCACTAATTAAATTCACACAACTAGACTGCAATCCTTTATTATATATTTTAATAAAAAAATCAAAGTTATTTATACATTTAATTCTAAATTATTACTCTTTATATAATTCAGCTTCTTTCATATTTATCATTTTTAATAAAAATATATTTTTTACTTAAATAAAATTCCAGCTATGAAACGCAGTAAGAAATGACTACTTAAATGGGGAGTACATACTATTCAATTCTTTGACAACAGAAAATGTCGCTAGCATGTGCTAATGGCGGCGCCCTTACAGAGAATCTTGAGCCAAATAAATCTATATATACTCCGCCGGAGTATAGAGAAATACAACTACTTGAGCTATTTCTCTGATCCAACTTCTGTCTTTGCTATTGTTGCTAATATATCGGATTTGAGTTTCCGCTTTTAATTTTTAAAATGAAAACTGGTCTTGCTATCCTTGTTTCTGTTTCTTTCCATTGTTGGGTTATTCTACTTTGTGAAGCTCGGCCAATTAAAGTACCCAATACAGCAATTTTAATACCCTCACCAGCTCTCGCTCCGATCATTTCTGTGGTCTCCACTGGTAATCAGAGAGAGACAGCAAACTATAAGGATTTCAGAGGAAATGGGCCTCCAAGAAGTCAGACCAAAGAACATGATGGTTACATAACAAATGAGGATGATGTTGCTGCAGCACCACCCAGGATGAGTCATCAACAAGGTCATAGTCCTGGAGTAGGACACAGTAATCCCTATTCCCTCTGCTGTTGAAAAGCCAAATAGAAGAATTTGATTGCACATATTCCTATTTAAGAGTTCCATATATTATGTTTATTGTGGCTTGTCCGTTAGTTAAGTGGTCTTTATTTATAGTATTTTGTACAAGCAAAGATCATGGATGGATGCTGGTTTCGCCATGATTTATGGACGTCCGGAGTGATAGCATGTATTGTTTGATGGGTTTTATTCGTTAGATTGTGAAGCGTATGACTCGAAATAGGAATGTAATGTGTTTCTTCTTGTCCTTCCGATGAATGATATTTCGGTCTTTTATACAGTTTTTATATTGCCCCCCCTTTTTTTTAATGTGAAGTACGACTGTTGGTTATTATTTACCATGTATTGCTAATAACAAACATTAAACATCATGTAAACAAGGATCATCATCTCCAAAGAACCATAATACATACTTAAATGAATAAGAACCATAATACAAATGAATAACAACCATAATACATGAAGAAAGTTATTTCATGGATTTGGTTAATAAATAATCTAAAAATGCACAAAATATAATAGAGTATGATGAAAACTAAAATAAATTAGGATGTTTAGTTAGGTTGGGTAGAAATCATACTAATAAAAGAAATTTAATGGCCAATATAGACATCAAACAAAAAAAATGTGCATGATTGTGTTCATCAAAATATTTTTTTTATTCATTAGAGAGCTTAAAAAGAAGGTTAAAAAAACAATCTACAATTTTTTATTTAGATTGAAGTCTATGTTTAAAAGAATAAAGTAACTAACACATTAAGCAAAAGAAACTAACACCTTATCCAATATGATCATAAATCAATATATGGAATCATCTACAATACAAATAGAGGATAATGGTAGATTTCAAAACATGTACCAAAGAAAATGATATTAAAAATGATCTTTTTTTTTTATACATATGTTAGATTCTCTATCTTCAAGTGCATATGTTAGATTCGCTATTTTCAAGTACTATTTAAATAAATGAGACTAGTGGAAACATCCTCAATGATTTAAAAAAAAATTAGTCATGAGAAAAAAGTGAATGTCAAACTAGCTATCTCCACAGTGCTGATAGCTATTAGTTATCTATCAAAAGTGAGACCTATGAATTATATATTGTTATGATCAATTCCATTGTCTATGGGATACGTGTATGGTTTCTTTATGTAATTGATGGAGCATGAATGTGATTTTGGTTGTTTTTTCCCTATTGGGACATGCATACTATTGATATTAAAGGATCACCCACAAGGGTTATTCAAGTGATTTAGGTTCGATAAGATCAATTGTATTCTCTATAGTTAACAAGTGTGTTAGTGACGAACCCAACCTCATAACATGGATTTCACATCAACATCTATCATTTCCTAGAGTAAAGTAGTTTTTCATAGTCAATTCTTTTCACCAATGTAATATGATCCTATCGGCCTAGTATATTTGATCGAAATAGCCCTAAATAGGGATGGAAATGAATTTAGCATTCTCTTTCAAATGGAGATGATTGATGAAATTATTTGTAGCATGAAAATTTGTAGGTGTGTCATGGACACTGAGACTAAATGAGATGTTTGTCTCTTGCATGAAGATGTGCTAATATTGATCTTATATTTAAATTAAATATGGTTGTAATGAGATTGTAATGCTAATGATCTTAGTCTAGGAGATAAAACATTTGTAGTAACAACACTCACAAATTTCAATTTGAATTGCATTGGCAATAAGGATAATCAAACTATGATATAAATTGTTTAACGTTCCTCTATAAATGATTACTACATTTTCCTCATAATAGTTGTGAGAAAATTAAATGCCATAAAAATATTTTATAAATAAAATTGAATAAAGCATACTTTAGTTCTTCATGAATAAGTGCCAAACGATTAAATTCTCAAAGGCCACATACTCCTACTGAGTATCATTAAGGATGAGGAATAAATTATAATAATGTATGATAGAAGTAGAAAATATCAATATACAACAAGCAACAATTGCTTTTGCCATCATCATCTTTTGTATCCATTGCATACTTAATAAAAACTATTATAATATTTGTTGGTATACTATTTCAATTAAATTTTAAATAATGGTTAAATATATCAGACATAAAATGGTAATTTTTACAAAAAATAATTAGAGAAATTGGAAGATAAAAGGATCCACTAAAAACTAGAGCTTCTAAATTAGTGGAATCAAATAATAGTCTAGTTTTTCATACAAAACCTTGGTAGTGAATTTTGGTTCTAGTCACACAAGTTTTAATATCTCGTCTACTAAGGTTATTGATGTCAAAGAATCCTTGATTTTGTGGTGGAATTAACCTAAAAAAATATGCTAGTCCTAAAGACAAACATTGTGGCTATTATCTTGATGTTGAAAATCATCTCCAGCACTATAAAAATTTCCTAATAAAAAATTTATATGGTCCACATGGCATGAATGGTTAATTACTTTAATAATTTACCACTCTCCAACAATGATTTCTCTTGTTATTCAAACTTCAAATTTTGTATTTTCAAATTGCTTAAATATTACTATTTAATTCCAAGAAAGGTCCTCAAACTAGTTTGGCTCACCATTGAAAATTACATTATGCATTAGACAAACCTAGACAATAGCTACATCAAGACACTTACATTTTCCATCTCTTACTCCATTCCTTCATTTCTTTTCTCTTCTCTTTGTCTTTCTCTTTGTCTCATCATTCTTTATGTTTCTTCCACCTTGTTCCATTTGTTGGAGCCTACGCCAACCTTTGGAACCTTAGAACTTGATTAGAGGTTCCAATGGTTCTGAGAACCACTTGAACCTTTGAAACCCGTCTTACATTCTTTTCTCTCCCTTCCTTTTCATCTTTCCCCCTTTCAATTTCTTTGTCTATAATTTAGTGGTGAAGGGGAACTAAGAAACTAGGTCAAAGGTTCTAGTGGTTTTAAGAACCATTGAAAGATCTGACCACTTAATTTATTAATTGTTTTATCCTCACTTCATACTTTGTCAGGGGTTCTAGGTCGATAGGAAACCAAGGAACCTGTCAGAGGTTTTGGTGGTTCTAGGAACCATCAGAACAACCAAAACGTTCTATGTGCGTATAAAGGCATCGACAAGGCAGAAACTTACCTAATTTTAAGGTTTTTTGAGGATCTTCAAGGATTTTTAAAGGTATTGAAGAAAGACAAGATACCAAGAATGGCCATGTACTCAATTTTGATGCAAATTATAGGCAAGAAAAAACATGGGAACTAATAAACACTTTGAAGAGGATGAATGAAATACTTTAGAAACACTGTTAAGGGAGCATTCCAAAGAGTGAATGAATGGTTCTAGACACATTATTGAATAGATGTTTTGATTAGTGAATAGGATCACTCTAGACACATTACTGTGGAGATGTTCTAGAGGGTGAATTAGAACAACTCTAGACACATCGCTGAGGAAATGTTATAGAGGATGAACATAAAAATCTCTAGAAACATCTCTAAGGAGATGTTTTGAAGGATGAACTAAAATGGATCTAGAATTATCACTGAGAAGATGTTCTAAAGGGTGAACATGAATGGATCTAGACACATCACTAAGGAGATGTTTTAGAGGGTGAACAAGTTCATAACTCTGGACACATCGCTAAGGAGATAATCCAGAGGGTTAATAGGAATGGCTATGGACACATCATTAAGGAGATAGTCTAGAGGGTGGACATGAATGGCTCTAGACACATCACTGAGGAGATGTTCGAGAGGATGAAGTGGAGAAATTCTAAACATGACATGAAGGTGATGCTTTGAAAAATAATAACATAAAAGATTCTAGAGTCATTATTGAAAGGATGCTCCAAAGAGATTGAATAACTCTAAAAACACTATTTAAAATTATTTTGGAGTGATTATTGTTGGACCATTCCAAAGATTTTTAAAGATAGCTATGGAATATTATTTTTTATAAATAACTTAAACCTACTCATTAATTTCCACAATGAAAGGCTTCTTGCCACAACAAAGATCCAACTAAGAGTTTATTATTTTAGTAAATTCCTCAATGTTGAGTGGTTTTTGATATAGATATAATTTGTGTCCATTCACCATGAGATTTATGTGATCTCCACTAATAGGTGCCAATCTTACTACTACATTGTTGAAGATTTCTTTTGCTATATAAGTTCCTAACCATTTGGTATGAAATTTCCCTTGTAAATCTTTGTATCTGCTATCAAACAATAATGCTCAATCTCCAGTTTGGAACTCCTTCCTTTTGATGTGTTAATCATGACATGTCTTTCCTTGTTTCTACACCAAATAAGTCTAGTGAATGGCTTCTATCCTAAATTCATCCATTTCATTGAGCTGCAATACCCTTTCTTATTGTGCATGATCTAGATCAAGGCCCACATCTATGGCTATTTGAAGTGTCTATAGTGTGAACTCAATCAATAAAATTTATCTTTTATTAAATACAAACTGATAAGGTGTGAACCGTGTGGTTGATTTCTAGGAAGTATTATAAGCTAAAACTACTTCATGTAACTTCCTTTCACAATCTTTTTTGCTAGATGAAATTGTTTTTGTCAAGATATTTTCTAATTCGTAATGAGTAACTTCCACTTGACTTTTTTCTTGAGGTTTATATGATGAAGATTTATAATGGATGATCTGGTCGTAATCTGTGAAATTTAACAATACCTTTGACATAAATTGAGGTCCTTGATCTATAAAAATGGATCTTGGGAGTCTCAACCTTAGGAAGATTTTGTTGTAAATAAAGTCATCAACTTGTTCTTCTCTTGCAACTTTTCCCATTTTGTGACATAATCTATGCATATCAAAATTTATTCTTTTCCTTAGGATGGTAGGTCAATAGGTCCAATGAAATCTAGTCCCCATTTCTCAAATAGTTCTAGCACCATTTGAGGATGAAGAGGCATTTCAACGGATATTGATGGTCATCCCATCCTTTGGCATTCGTCACATTGTCAGGCCAATAATATCTAGCCCCAAGTATTTTGTGCATTTTTCTCTTGGATGAATAATATCCTCCTGTGGGTCCATCATGGAAATCTTTTAGAATGGTGTATTCAATGTATGTAGCACACTATAGATAAACCTACATAGTGCACAACTAGGTCCACACTTGAATAATATGTCATTGAACCACTCAAAAGTTACACTATTTTAATGGTTTTTTTCTTTCCTTAACAAAGAAATGAGGTGAAAACTCCCTTGTAGTAGTGTAATTGGCTATGTTAATGAACCACAATGTGTGAGAAGAGATGGTTAAGATATGTTCATCTCAAAAAATTATACCTTACTAGTTTCAGCTCATCATCTATGTGGTGGATCCTAGACTAGAAATCAACTACTACATTAAGTTTCCCCAGCTTAATCTACTATAATTACATTAAATTCCTGTACAAATAGTAACCATCTAATGATTCTACAACTAACTACTAGTTTATGTTAGCATTATTACATTGTTTAATAAACAATATAAGTTAGTTATTTTTTAGTGGTAGAGTATTTATTCCTGTAAGTAGTTATATGTAGGAATATATGGCTTTATAAAGTCGTGTTGAGATGTAATCAATCATCAAGTCATATACATTTATATTTTATCTCTTTTATTTACTATGCAATCATGTAATGTATACTTCATTCTGGTATTAGAACAATTTTTGATGATGTGATGTGAAAAGAAGCCATGATTCTATGATTGGTTTTGTGTCAAGAGGAATGTTTTTGTAGACTAAGAGATTTGGAAGAAAATGAACTAGATCTTCCACACTTTCTATGGGGTGTCTATGCCCTATGGAAAGGAGAATGAGATGTTGATCTAGATCAGAGGGGTCTCCATGGAGGAGAATGACTTAGTCAATGAACAGGAGATGACCTATGAGGTGGCATCTGACCACGTCTAGGAGGAGATCTATGTCTATGAGTGTTCACCTATCAATATATGAAGTTACTCATTTCATACTATGCAAGAATGACAAAAGTCTATGCAAGAGGTAAGAAATTAGTGAATTAAATGTTTGAAATTCATATCACTTTTTGGGGATTCTATAAGAAAGAGAAGTATATATATAAAGGTTTAGATTGTGTATGGACGGAGAGGCAAATTTGATAGCTATTTGTCAAGAATTTACAATTAAAATTACAAGGATATTGTTTCTTTTCTAAGTATTTGTTTGAGACAAAAATTCTTGTGGACAAATATTCTAGCTTTAATTTTCATACGAAAAATGAAAAATCAAATGCAACTAATGAATAAAAATTTATGGGGAATAGTAAGTAGAAAGAAACACCACCTACAGATGCAATTAAGTTATTGGAATGACATACTAGAGATGATAAAGCAAAGGCTATTATTGGTCTCGCTCTTTCTAACTCTAGACTACATCATATAGATTTAGATAAGTCATCAATAGAAATTTGGGATAATCTGAATAAAATGTTTGGAGAAAAAGTAGTTAATGCAAAGGTTTCCTTAAACTTTAACTACTTAGGTTCAAAATGGAAGATAGAATCACTATGTCAAATCAAATAATTAATTTGAGGTCTCCCATTAGGAAACTAGCAGAAGTCAAGGCTCCAGTAGATGATGATGATGCTAAATCTATTTTGTTAAATAGTTTACCTTCAAAATACAATAATGTTATATTTACACTCAATTAAATAACTTCTCAAACCTTAGAAGATTTGATTTAAGCCCTTTTAGCAGAAGAAAAGAGAACAAATGTAGAAGATACAAAAGTTGATTCTCCACATGAGATTGCACTATATTCTCGAAGGAATAATAAAAGGTCAGGTACACACAAAGGGGAAATTGAATGTTTTTACTATAAGAAAAAGGGCCACATAGCTTGGACTTGTAGAATTTGAGCTAGTGATATTCTTAAAGGAAAATTCAAAGACAAATCAAATGAAGTTAACTTAGCCTGTGTTGAGGATGAGGGTCCACCAAGTATTGAGGATGAGGATCTACTAGATGGTTCTATTAATTATTATGGATACATACTTTAAGCCTCCACTATTGGAGGTTAGAGGCACTAGAGGCTAGAGGAGTTTTCACCATCTCAAGTTAGCTTCTTACTCAGAAATTATGCTTTGTAAAAGAAGCATGTGTTTTTATGTTTTGTTTTGTACTTTCTTTTGGATGCTGATAGAATTAAAGAATGCATGTATTGTGAAGTTTCATTTTTGAAGATAGGAAAGGGATTTGGTGAAATCAATATGTATTGTTACCTAGATAGTTTGAATGTTTGTGATCTGGGGAATTATACCCTTCCGAGGGTCATGAGACAACTTGATGGAGCCTTGTGGAGCTCAGCATAGATTGTTGTCCAATAATTAGGGGATTTGTGATTTAAGAGTTTGGGGAGGTGGTAATCTAGGAACTCATAAATTCAGGCTTGGCTACACCTTTATGAGGGTTTAGAGGCATATTGATAGAGTTCCACCTAATTCATAATTGGTTTCTTCAAAGGAAAATCTTCTCAAGAATGTGTATTTGTAATCAACATGTTTGTTCTAGTTGTGTATTGTAAACCTTAAGGGGGATACATTTACACAAACAATGTAATAAGAGGGGAATATTAGCATTATTACATTTTTTTAATAAACAATATAGATTATTTATTTGTTAGTGGTAGAATAGTTAATCATGTAAGTAGTTATATGTAGGAATATATGGCTTTATAAAGCCATGTTGAGATGTAATCAATAATCAAGTCATACACATTTATATTTCATCTCTTTTATTTACCATGCAATTATGTAATGTATACATCAGTTTATTCATCAGATACTTTATGGAAGATTGGTTAGTGTACACAATCACCTTATACCCTATAATATAATGTCAAATTTTGTTAATTGTGTGAATTAGCACTAGGAATTCTCATTTTGTGGTTATATAGTTCCATCCCATGGGGGTTAGGTTTTTAATGATAAGATAAATGACATATTTTCCTCCTATCATCATCCTCCTGACCCAAGACTACTCCAATTGCATCATTAGAGGCATTCGTATAGATATAACATGGTATTTTTCCAATTAAGTCTTCTCAAGACTGGTGTAGTTTTAAGATTGTCTTTGACTAATTCAAAATATTCTTGACACATGTACGTCTAGGAAAACTCAAAATCTTTATGGAAGAGGAAAAACAATGGGGCTTAAATTTTACTAAAGCCTTCTATGAATCTTTGGTAATATCTTGCATGACCTAGGAAACTCTAAATATTTGTTTGACTATTGGGAGACTCCAACTATTTAATTAACTTGGATTTTCTTAGGGTCTTCTAAAATTTTGTTTAGTAGAAATGTGGTGTCTAAGACAATCCCTTGTTCCATCATGATGATGTATTATTTGTGACTCAAATATAGCTAATGTTCCTCACACCATTGTGAAGAGTTGTCCAGCTTATTGAGTGCCTCTTCAAAGGTACTTCCATGAACATAAAATTCAATCATATATACTTCTATGTAGTTATTACCATTTTTCACTTATAGCTCAAACTGGTGGAGCTAGTTCAACAAGTTCATTTTAAAAGTGAAGGTTTTAACGTTTTCTATTGTAAGTTATTTGCATAGTTGGATAATTTAGTAACATTACAGTTTAGTTGTTCAACAAAGGAAGAAATTTCAGATCATCATTCAATTGCAGAAACTTGCAGAAAGAGATAAGTTGTTTCATTACACTACAATGTTTATTTGTTTTACAAATGAAGTACATAAAAGAAATAAACATTGCATTGAATGAAAAGATTGATAGATCAAATGCCCCACACAATCCGTTTGAATAGCTAAACAAATGCAAAATAGAAAAAATGCTATGCATCTGAAGATAGGGAGAGAAGGTCATAGCCATCATTTCCTTGTTGTAGTCTTCAATCTCCAAGGTTGCCATCCTGATCCTGCTCCTAATCCCTAATGAGAACCTACAAAAATGTGGGATGGTCCTGTTAGAGCTCCGGTTATGAGATCTAAATAGGTCCTATTAGAAGAGGCCTAATACTTTGCCTATAATTCATTGATCAAATGAACATCACACACATGCAGAAGGAATTGAAGAGAAACAACCATTGAACTTCATTAATTTTTCTAATTTGTTTGTTTCATGTGCAGGTATAGGATAAGTCATGTAGCTGATTGAAGATGTATAACAACATGTGGTGTAAAATGAGGCTCCCACGAGGGTTGATTCTAGCATGCTCCTTCCCCTAAATCTCAAAAAGGATGGAATGTTAAAAGAAAGATCATCACTCATATTGTTTAATTGCATGACAAACTGAAGCAGTATCAAAGCAATCAGATGCATTGGTTTCTAGTTTAGAACACACTCATGATTGCAGTTCAAGAAGTGAACTGAAACAATCAGGATGAATTGAACTCATTTTATCACAACATTTAATGCATAAAACAACTATCATCATTGCTTCAACTGCCATTGCAAAAAATGAAATTTACAGGTAGTTCATCTATATATCTTTTATGGTATTTGTATGCAGTAGAGAAATTAACAACATCAATTACCTTTCCAACATTTGTATGCTAAATAGTTTCCAATGGATAATATCATGCAATAGTACATGACTGTTTTGGTCATAACATTATATCAAAAACAAATACATTGTATGCATGATTTGAGTAAACTAAAGAGTGCAAATGGACAGCCACCAAGGAACCACATATGCTGCCATGTCACTTTTATGTTGAAGTAAGGTGCATTCATCATATGGATCAATCACTTATTAAGCATGAGATGGTCTTATATCATAAAGAGCCCAAGATGAATAAATAGTAGATACATCGAACGGACTAAAAAGTGCATAATGGAGCAGTCAAAGAATCAAAGTATCATATGTTTTAGTTCATTTATGCATGGTCACAACAATATATCAAGTAAGCAAGGAACAAAGAGTTACATGACATATGTAACTATGTAGTTGTCTGTGTATCTTGCCATTTTGATGTTACAATAGATGTAACTATAGCAGATAGTGCTACAGGAAAGGGACAAATAGAGCAACCAAGAGTATGAAACAAAAAATATTTTATGATCATCCACAAGGGACGTTGTCTCAAATAGTAAATGTCAAATGCAGTCCAATCATGAGTTCTCTTCTACAAGGTGTTGCTACAGAATAAATGTTGATCAGGAGTTGTTGGCAAGAGACATAGTGTGGCTTCAAGAGTGTTGTCATTGATGGCAACAAAGTCTATCCCACACATCTGCAGCACATAGTATAGCTATACCGGAAGTCAGATTGAAGATTGTTTTGGTCTGGTGAACAAGAACAGTGCATGTAGCAAGGTTCGACAAACAAGTCTGGATCTCTCAGATGGTGTAACTCAGCAAGTTGCAGACTTGGACAATTCAAGAGGAGCACCATGACTATTATATTCCAGAGATTGAGCATCCAGTGACAAAACATGGAAAAGATATGAGCATCTAAGTATTGGGTTGCAAACAGGCAGAGCAGACTGAGGAAAAACTGACCGGCAGAGTATCAAACTTTAATCTAGATGAGTAATTGATGTTGATCAAGCTAATTGAGGGATCATACAATATTGGCCGACATGATTGATGACTTCAATGTCTATGATTTTGATACGCATCACATATCAAGCATGGATTCAGCTAACAGATCAGTATTTTGTAAATATCTTGAGTATTCTTGTTGCCGACTAGAAATTTGTTGAAATCCTTGGTGTAGATATATATACCAGATGGATTCTAGTATGAAGGTGTGTGTGTGTGTAGATGTGATGAAATAAGGTGCAAAGAAAGGTAGAGATAAGTGTGGAAGCAACAATACAAGTCTGGTATGTGACAGAGCAGCAGGACTAGAGCAGAGGAAGAATGAAGTGCATTAGATTAGTATATTGAGCCTAACCAGAACTGAACTTCAATATTTGTGGATGCCTCTCATCAGTTCAAACACCTGGTTACCTTCTATAAACTTTGTAGACAGTGAGTCTCTTATAGGCAGTGTGCCTCTTGTGAGCAGTGTGCTTGGGCAGTGAGCCCTAATTGCAAGTGTCATTATTGTACTTCTTATTCTTTTAACAGAGAATAAAATCTTGGGTTAGTCACCCTAAGGTTTTTCCCTTAACAGGGTTTTCCTTGTAAAAATCCTTGTGTTATGTGTGTTGATTTTATTTCTGCTCTCATGTTTATGTATGTTTATATGTTTTGATGCTGCAGTAATTATTAAATGATAAAAGAAAGTTAAGATATTTGAGATAACTGATTCACCCCCCCCTCTCAGTTATTTGCTTGTTTCCAGCAATTGGTATCAGAGCTAAGTTCCTCTAAACAGAGCCTAACAACTTGAGGAAGATTTGGGAACCTCAATGGATATGTATTGTATGAAGGAACAACTTCAGTCTTCCCTAGATGATCTTGAGCAATCTCACTCTAAAGTCAATAACTTGAGAGAAAGACTCAAACAAGCTGATGATTTCATAAATGACCTAAAAGAAAAACTAAGTATCTTTGTGAAAAAGAGAAAGAAATTACTTCAAAAATTAGCAAGTCAGAGTGAAGCCAATGATACTAATGAAGATCTGAATGAGAAAAACAAGCTATGTGAGAAGCTATCAAAAGAGGTCATTATGGTAAGGCATGAGATGGAATCAGGGATTATGAGATTCACCCAAGAAATTGAAAAGAAAAGGAAAACTGAAGATAATCTAAAACAATCCCTCAAGGAGAAAATAGAGGACTGCCACAAAATGGATAGAATAATCAGGCATCTTGAATCTAATCTTGAAGAAGCTAGAGATAATACAGAACAACTTGAGAATCAGATAGACACTCTTAAACAAGATCTTCAAACAACAAATGAATACAGAGAGAAATTCAAGATAAGCTTAGGTCAACTTGAAGTTCTTCTTGAAAGCCGAAAGAGGGTAGATGACAAGTGTGGCTTGGGATATGAGAAAGGTGAAAGCTCTGGATCCAGTCAGAAGAACTTTAGATTAGGAAATCAAAGAAATAGGCCTAGAAGACCTCCATTAAGGCAACCTAATGCTCAAAGATATCCATCCTTTAATAGATACTGCTACAATTTCAACAACTTTGGTCATAAAGCAACTTAGTGCAGAAGGAGAATGAATCAGACTAATCCATCCTTCTCCAGACAATGTTTCAACTACAAAAGGTATGGTCACAAATCTCATGAATGCAGAAATATGCAAATAAATAATTAATTCAATGGTAGATGCTTTGCATGCAATAGAATGAGACATATGGATAATCAATGCAGATCAAGATGATATCAGTCAAATATGCAAAGAAATGTTGTTTGTTACAATTGCAATAGATCTGGTCATATTGCCAAATTTTGTAGAAGTAAAAACTAGGATAAAAAGGGTCTGGTACATCATAATCAGAAACAAGATAAGGGAAAAGGCAAAGTGAATGCAGATGAAGTTCAAAGGGAGATGAGCAAGATTTGGGTGAAGAAGAGTACAGAAAATGTTGGGGATGGATCCACACCAGAATCTGGTGCTGATACTCCTAGAAACTAAATAGATGAGCTCTGGCTCAGGGGGAGTCACAAAGAAAAATAAATTCCCCTAGCCAATCAATTGGTGCCTAAATTTGGCACATGGAATGTTGTGGATTAAATGGTTCTCATAAAAATATCTAAATAACCCTTGGTAAAGATATGAAAGATCCGCATGGAGTTTTGCAAGAATTTAATCATCCAGGATTGATCCGGTTTGATAGCTATCCGGTAAAGTAGGTTCTTCATAGATAGATCTAGTATGATTCAAATTTGAGATATCTTGATCTGCGGATCCATGGTATGATTGGAGGAAAGAAGATACATTGTCAATTATCACTGAAAATGATTCTAAGTGCAACACAATGATTCAAAAAGATCTCTCTCAGAACAAGGCAACTGGATAACTTAAGTTGTGCATTTATTGCAAAAAGAAACTAGGGTTTTCTAAACAATAAAAGGGTTCTTTCACTCATCATTTGTACATTTGCATTCAAGAAAAAGAAAAGAAGAGATTTGCATCAAGTTTCTACAACTCTTTCAAAGATCAACCGCAAAATCTAATTCAACCAATGATTTATTCCAGCTCTTATTTTGAACCCTAAAAGCATGAAAAGGTACTTCCTTTCTGAATATCTCTCTCTGAATCTTTTCCAAAAATGGCTACTCCAATGGTTGTTAAGATCACTGATAGGCCACGCCCAAAGTTTAAGAAACACCCCTACAAATCCCTAGAAGTTGATCCTTTAGGTGATTTTTCTAGCATTCTGCATGGGGTATTGCACGTAGAAGATGTTAGGGTTTACATCCACGCCAATATTGAGGAATTTGGAGAATATAAGTTGATGGACATCTACCATAAGCAATTAATAGATGAAAGTTTTGAACTCAAACCTCAATACAAGGCCCTCTGGGATAAGCACTTTGGACATTGCATCCACTTTCCCTGTTTTGTTGAAGATGATTGGGTTTGGTATGTTCTTAGCAGAATACATGACAATTTCATGTGGTTAATGAAGTCCTTCAAGCTAACAAAAGATGCCATTAGGGCAGTAACTGGACTATACTCATTCGGTGGGTTACCTACACTCAAGTCTGTCAAGAACCAGACAGTTACTGAAGTTACCAGATCTAAGTTTGACAAAAGAGCAATGAAAATTGATGACATCATAGATCCGGATGTCAAATTTTCCTCTATGATAATTGGATATAAGATCTATCATTCCAGCAGGGAGAATTCTGTGTTTGGGACTGCAATATATACAACATATCAAATGTTAAAGGAAAATACAGATTATGACCTATGTGATCTTCTTTTAAACCAACTGTTAGAAAACTTGTAGAAGATCAAGAAGGATAAGAAGAACTCATTCAAGTATGGTTGTTTAATACTATGGCTATTCTTCTACTTCATGAATGAGCTGCCCAGATCAAGTGGTTGGGCTTGGCAAAATGACAAACCGGTTGCAATACAAATCAGAGACTATATGTATGGACTTGGTGATGCTAAGGCTCAAAGCACAGCACTCTGGGGATGCTTTAAGAACTTCCAAAGTATGATGCAAGCCAAAGAAAGGATACCTCAATCCATAGTAGAAAAATACAAGGATACAGTGTGTTTTATGGCAAATATTGATCAGTGCCTAATGGAGGCAGTTGAGCCCAGAACAGTTTGGATTATGCCAATGAGATATGAGGTCGATGAGAAAATCTTGGAGCTGTATATCTAACACTTGCTAAGTCAGCCTAAGGACCCTGAGGCAAAAATATTTGGAACCTTTCAAGAACTGAGTGTAAAAGTACATGTTGAGCTGAGACAACTGGAGATAAAAAGGAAAGTTAGAAGGGAAGTAGAAGAAATTGCCAAAAGATATGGCATTTCAAAAGAGGTAGTTGATGCAAATAGAGAGAAAATAGAAAGAGCTGAGAAAGAGAAACAAGAAGTAGAGAAAGGAAGTGTTCTGGTACAAGCCTCCTCCCTGACTAGATCCTCCAAGAGCTCTGCACCTGCCACTCCTAAGAGCTCAAGAGCCACCAAACTAGAAGCGAAGACATCCAAAAAGGGAGAAAAGAGAATGAAAACAAAAGCCACAAGGTCTTACATAAGTCAAAAGGATGATGAAGAAATAGAGTCTGATGAGGAAGTTAAGAAAATGAAGAAGAAGAAGAAGAAAACATTTGGGGAATCCTCTGTCAGTAAAAACAAAGAAGAAAAGGAAGAAGAATTTGTTGAAAAGCCCACTCTTTCTATTGATGATATCATCAAGGCAATCACTGTGGATGGGAATCTACAACCAGTAACAGAATTTTATGAAGAATATAGTGATACTGACAAGAGGATCTTGGAAGATGCTACAGTTAGGTACTTGAATATCTATAATAAAGCATTCATTGAAATCATTTCATTAATTCCCAAAAGTCTAGAGAAGGTATTTGAACTTAGAAAAGAGAATGCCAAGGCAAAGGACTTAGAGATCCGAGAATAGATTGCAATTCATCTCTATCCTTCCATTACTCTAAAGAAAATGAACATGATCTTTAAGGACTACAAGGATGAGTTTCGAAGCAAAGCAAGAGTGAACAAACTTATGCTTGGAGAAACTAATCAAGTAGCAAGAGAAATAGAAGACAGCCTTTGGAATGCCTTCAAAAGATTCAATCTGTCTGTTATAGAGGAAATAGATGAAGAAGCTTCTACCATGGATGTTAAAGGATTAAATACATCAAATGAAGAATCTTTTGACAAAAATGTAGAAGGGTCAAAAGAGGTAGATGAAGAGAAGTCTAAGGACTTGGATTCCTCTATTCTGGAAGAGGAAGTAAATCAAGCTGTTAACATCTCTCCTCCGGATCCTACTGTAGACATTCCAGATCCAAGAACTAAAGGAGAAGGAAGAAAAGAGGACAAAGTGAGTCAAGAAGAGGAGGCAAAGGGAAGAGAATAAGAACAAATAGAGAAGATCTCTGATGATAGTTCTGAGATCTCAAAAGAAAAGAAGACTCAGTCTCTGGTAAGAGAGACTGTAGAAGCAATGAAGAATTTATTGAAAAATGAAATGATGGAGATAGATGAACCGGAACTATTCCAAGGACCACTAAATTTTGATCCCCTCTCTTTGGTCCAGACAATGAAAATAGCATCTTTTGCCCAAGCTAAAGCAAAAGAAAAACTTCTAAAATCCCATATGGAAGACTGTGAATTGTTAGAGATTGCATCCGAGATGCTGGAAAAGATCATGCCATCCTTTCAAAAGGATCCTTTGGCCTCTCCATTCGGTAATTTGAAATCTCTGGTAAACTCTGTTAGCACTCATTTTGATTCTTTAGAGAATTCGGTAGAAGAAAAGGTCCAGAAAGAGTTTTTGGGAAAAAGGTTCACTGAAGTACATGGACTCATTACTAATGATAGGAGGACCCTAGATATTGGGATAAAGAGCCTAGAAAATACCCTTAAATATGGTGGGGACATGTAAAAATTTTGTCTATCTTTGTCTAAAGTGACATAGGATATTGAAAAGAAGGTGAAAGAACAAGAAGGTAAACTGTCAAGTTTATCTCAGAATTTTGATCCCCTCACTACATCCATAATGAATCAAGAATGTCAGGCCATTTCCATTATAAATAAAATAAAGAGGCTGGATAAAGAGAAGAAGAATATAATAAGCAGGATGACTGAACTTAGAGGGATAATTATCCCTAAGTTAGAGGCACTGCATGAGGCCTTAACAGATGCTCAGACCACAGCCCGGACCAGTGATCTAGCAGATCTAAGAAGGGTAGAAGGATATGCATTTTTGTTGAGTGGTCACATCTCCATTTTGGATAGGATGAAGCAGAGCTCGACCATAGAGTATATATAGTTGAAGGCCACTTTTGTGGATATACTCGAGTATATGTAAGTATAACATGTATGTACATACTTATGCGGCTATGTATAGGTCAATTTTTGCAAATTTTGGGGTGTGGATTCCACCCTTTGCCATTGATGTCAAAGGGGGAGTGAGGAGTAGTGAAAAATGTGGAATCCATCTAAGGGGGAGCTCCGGTAAAATAGTGGATAAGACAGAGCATCAACCTAGGGGGAGTTTGTTGCGACACTTAGTCATTTTTCACTAAGTGTTGCCATCAATTCCAAAGGGGGAGATTGTTGGCAAGAGACACTGTGTGGCTTCATGAGTGTTGTCATTGATGGAAGAAAAGTCTATCCCACACATCCGCAGCACATAGTATGCCTATAGTAGAAGTCAAATTGAAGATTGTTTTGGTCCGGTGAACAAGAACAGAGCATGTAGCAAGGTCTGACAAACAGGCCCAGATCTCTCAGATGGTGTAACTCAGCAAGTTGTGGACTTGGACAAGCAAGAGGAGAATCATGACTACTATATTCTAGAGATTGAGCCTCCGGTGACAAAACATGGAAAAGATATCAGCATCTGAGTATTGGGTTGCAGACAGGTAGAGCAAACCGAGGAAGAACTGACTGGTAGAGTATCAGACTTCAATCCAGATGAGTAATTGATGTTGATCAAGCTAATTGAGGGATCATACAATATTGGCCGACATGATTGATGACTTCAATGTCTATGATTTTGATACGCATCACATATCAAGCATGGATTCAGCTAATAGATCAGTAATTTGTAAATATCTTGAGTATTCTGGTTGCCGACTAGAAAGTTGTTGAAATCCTTGGTGTAGATATATATACCAGATGGATTACAATATGAAGGTGTGTGTGTGTGTGTGTAGATGTGATGAAATAAGGTGTGAAGAAAGGTAGAAATAAGTGTGGAAGCGTCAATACAAGTCTGGTATGTGACAGAGCAGTAACACTAGAGCAGAGGAAGAATGAAGTGCATTAGATCAGTATATTGAGCCTAACTAAAACTGAACTTCAGCATTTGTGGATGCCTCTCATCAGTTCAAACAACTAGTTACCTTCTATAAACTTTCTAGACAGTGAGTCTCTTATAGGCAGTGTGCCTCTTGTGAGCAGTGTGCTTGGGTAGTGAGCCCTAATTGGCAAGTGCCATTATTGTACTTCTTATTCTTTTAATAGAGAATACAATCTTGGGTTAGTCACCCCATGGTTTTTCCCTTAACAGGGTTTTCCTTGTAAAAATCCTTGTGTTATGTGTGTTGATTTTATTTTTACTCTCATGTTTATGTATGCTTATATGTTTTGATGTTGTACTAATTATTAAAGGAGAAAAGAAAGTTGAGATATTTGAGATAACTGATTCACCCCACCCTCTCAGTTATCTGCCTTGTTTCCGATATGAGTGTCATCATTCAATAGTGTTGTTATGCTTTTATCTTAGTGTCATATGATGCTACAGGAACATTTATATGCTATCAGCAGTGTAGGAATAAAATAGGATCATCATAGCATGTGTGTATGTCATGGTAGACATCAAATACAATGAGCACATCAAAATGGAGATCACAAATGCATTACCCAGTTGTTTGAGCATATATCATCAATAAGAAATGAGCATCATTGTCAAAGAAAGAAAGATGCAGAAAAGAAGTGAAAGCTTTTGAACTCAGAGATAAATCTACAGGCCGCTACCTTCTGAAAGATAGATACAGAAATAGAAGTGCATTTTCCATAGAGAGTTACTGCCTAGAAGTCGTTGGTACAAAACCCTCTTAGAATTTTGAGCCCAAAGCTACACACATAGGCCATTCTTCATTCACAAATGCAAACAAGTGCTTAGAAATGATAACACAGTCGTGGCCTCTAAGAAGCATTACATATAGAAAATAATGACATGATAAAGTAAGCTTTTGCTCGAGCCCACTTAGGGTTTTAATAGAAAACACAGATATACAAAAAGTTATTACATAGGTTTCATTTATGTTGAAGGCTCAAATCATGTGAAGAGAAAGAGTGCACAAAAATTCATAGCTAGAGCCATGCTTAAATATACATTTTTCTCAAAAGATTCAAGAAAACCATTTTATTTTCATTGAGTAAATATAGCTACAACAAAATGGTGTCTTGGAGCCACGGATTTTTGTTTCTACAGGCTCTCAAAAGTAGCTCATATTCAGATTATTGATGACATGGTTATAGCACAAAGAAATAATAGAAAAATACAAGTAAAAAGGCATAAGAAACTAGTAATACCTACTTGGGGTTCAAAGTTTGTCATGGATATAAAGTGGCTATGGGGTTTCATGTTTTGACAAGAATGAATAGAAAATGCACTTTTTTTTGTAGTTCATAAGATACATTTAACTAATATCGATAAAGAGGTGAGAAATGGTATAAGACAATACTTGAGAGGTAAATTCTTACCTTATTGCTCTTTTTCTAAATGAAGAAGCATGTGCAATTTGGCTGAGAGTTTTTGCTTCTTTAGAGATGCAGGACCGAACCTCATCACATCGCAGCATGAGCACAAGGAATAAATGACAAAGAAACAAAGATAAAGTAAAATGAGATTGTATCAAAAAACCTGATTATAGAGCCGAGTTTTGCCTCAGAAGTAAAGGAAAATGGACCATTTTTATGCTGAGAATATTGACCTCTATATTCCTGTGTGATATGCATGAGAAAATCCACCGAGATAGTAAGAAACTGAGGAGTTGCAGAGCCAAACCCTATCTCTCATGTTGGCAGATGCAGATCAATCTCTCCAAACTTGCAAATGTGAAATGGCCCTAGAAATTAGGGCCGGGATTTTTTGTGGGTTAGGGTTTTTCAATGAAGCCCTAATCAAAATGGTATTTTTGTCACATTTATTTCCTTTTTGTGAGGCACAAACTAATGCCATCATGGTGTTAAGAGTTCATAGTGTGATGCCTAAGTCCATGACTTAGAGTGAGGTCAATCCTCAAGGGTTCCCTCAAATATTTGATGCCTCAAAATATGCCTAGTCACCTTGAGATTACCATGTGCCTTAGTTCCTTGGAGTTGGAGATGGAGCTTATGTCCTTGATATAATATGCAAACCTTTCACTTGAAATATGAGACAATTCTACATACCCCGTGTGCCTTAGAATCTGGTAGAACCTTTTGGAGGGTAGGCGTAGAGGCCTTTTCATTTTATTTTTGCTAATAATATGTAATGCCTTGATATTTCTTTTTATGATTTTTTTAGAAAATAAAATATTGCAATTAAGTTGGCAAAATTATAAGCCATGAGTATTTTTTCAAAATCAAATCGAATAGGGGGATAGGACAAAACTGCCAGTGTTGTAAAGTTGTTTTAAATCAATAATCTATGAATTGCTTTAAAATCAAACTATTTTAGGCAGTTAAAACTAATAAAGTAAATCAAAATATTCCTTCCCTGATTTGTTTATTTTGAGCCAGATATGGATGAAAATTGAGATTTCATGAGCAGATAAAAGCAAATTTTTGGTGGGGCCACATTAGGGAGTCTTTTGGCACTTTTCTTTCATAGTTTGGACACATCTTGAGAGATTTTATTTTGGCTTTTCTAAGGAGATTGAAAATGGACTTGGAGGTCTATTTTTAGGAGCTTTTTCCATCTTTCTTTTGGGGAGAGATCTTTTACATGATATATGACAAAGTTATACTTTCTTTTCACCAGTTCCAGTTGCAGTTTTACAACAAAGAGTAGAGATCAGAGTGCAGGATATCAGAGTCTTCCTCTCACACTGAGAGTGTTGTATTCAGTCTTTGTACTTATTACTCCTTCACTTATATAGAATAACATAATTTTCCTTCCTTATTTGTCTCATGATTGCAGTTTTAATTTGATGTTGCATTATGATAGATTGCATGTCCTTGTTATGTCTTGAAAATGCGAGAATGATGCAAATTTCCATATAGTTTAGGTTGCATGTTATTGTTCTGTTTGAACCTTAATGCAAAGTACTAATGAATTATATGTCATTGATATGGTTGTGAAAATTATTGTTCAGGAAACTATTTGTGAGTAAGACCCTTAGGAGTTTTAGGTCTGGTGTATCACCTTATTGTTAGGATTTCATTTTAAGTTATCCCTCTGTCTCTTTTCCTCTGCAAGTTAGTAGTTTAGGAAATCATAAGGAGAACCAGCTCACTTTGGAGATTCCCTCTCGACATAGATCACCCACAATCTAGGATGGTTTCCATGTTTGAACAAGATAGTAAAGTTTGACTTCACTAGTGGAGCAATATGATTGATAATAGTTTTTGGCATGCATGGTGGGACTCTGAAAGTGTTTTCAGAGAAGTTTTTCAAGTTGTTCTAGTATATGCAGTAGTGTTCTAGCCTTTGGAGGCTTTTTACAAGTATACATGGCAACTCAATCTTCTAGTCTTGCATGCAAAACTAGTACATTCATCTTGTGAAAATATGATCGGGACAGATTGGACTATTTTAGGCTAATAGCATGTTAATCTATCACTGATATTTGGTGTGTCTATCAGTGATCTCATCCTTTGGAGGTAGAAAATCAAACACATCTGGTGACTCTGAATCATGATCTACAGGTTTCAGTATGATCAAGTGTTGGTATGTTATAAAAATCATGTTTTCATTCCATTTTCTAGCCTACATATGAGTAGAAATGTCAGATTTTTATATGTAGTATGAATATCCACCACCATACTATGAAATTGATGTCGATAAGGCCCCTTATGAACCATATCAGACTAATCAAGTTGTTGTTTTCAATCTCATGGCTTCTAAAAACCATCATGAATAGTATAATTACCACCCACCCACCCCTGCTTAGCTTTCTTACCAACCGTATACAAGCAGTTATAATGCTAGTTTTAGTCCAAATACTCAGGATGCTTACCGCATGCCCATTCCTGACCAGTCTCCTAGTCAGCCTTCTTACCAAATAAAACAGTCTAAAATCAAAGAACTTAATGACATGATGAAGGACATTCTGTCAAACTTTAATAATCAGATGGAGGAGATTAAGAGGGAACAAGAGTATAAATAGCACTAGGAGGAACTGGCTTACTAAGCCTATCTGCATGAGTAGGAGTTGGAGACACAAAGAACACAATATGAACAGGAATATGAAAGCATAAAGGGTTATCCATATCAATAAGGAGAGGGATTTCAACCAAGGCATTATGAAAATTTTGATTTGCAACAGCAAGAGTTGAATCACCAAGTTTACCTTCAACAGCCAGAGTAGCCACCCTGTGAGACCTTTGTCTCTGATTAGGAGTGGGAGACACAAAAAAGATAGTTTGAAGAGAATCTTGAGATGGAAGCAGTTGTATAAACAAATCTCTTGCTTTCTTGAGCCCAAGCAGCTCCTGTTGTTCCAGAACAACTTGCTCAAGAAGAGGTACGTAAGTATAAATTTCTAATTTTCAGATAGAATGACCCTCTTAAATCTCCTAAAGTTAAAATCTTGAGTTTTAGGTAGAATGAAATTCTTGATCCCTCAAGGCAGCCTAATAAGTCTAAAATACCCACTTTCAGAAGCCCTCACTCCTTGCAAGTTGAGGAAAATAACCATGGTCAGCCTAGTACAGCTACAGATCAACCACTTGAAGAGCCTCTTTTCCTCCAAGAAATCCAAGAAACTCCCTAAGTTTCCCAGCCAAACAAATCTAATTGTCCTATCACTATTCACCTTTGTAAGGATGGACTTATTATCTTACAAAATGATTCATTCACCATGAAGGAAGCTAGGCAAGTAAATTTACTGCATATAGCTATGGAGTAGTATCGATTAGAGTAGCACAAGATCAAACTAGAAAAGACTCCTCTTGATGAACCTTCCGATGTTTGCATTAATGATCCTCCTTGTTTTGTAAAAGATGATAAATTTTTTTCAAAAAGTCATGTACTAAATTTTGATTCGTTTGAATTTTTTTTTATGTTATTCATAAGATGAATGAAAGCAGGGTGCAGAAGTCACAAGGTGAAGGCCTTCAATTGAAAAGACTGAAAGCCCAAGACTCATTCGAGATGACACTAGATAATGAGGAAGAATCTGTAACCTTGTTCTATCAGTTACCTAGTTTTGTATAATCAAATGAAGAGAACATGCTCATACCAAAGGTAGTAGTTTAAAAGAAGCATGAGGATCCTCAACCATCTGATGAGATACTCATTAAAGCTGAACAATCTGACAAAGAGGCCTTGGATCAAATGGAAAAGTGTGAAGATAAGTCTACCATGGAGGTTACACAATTGACTAAAGACTATCATGAGGTAAAATACAACCCTCTTTTATCAGAAAATCAAGAGGATCGTGACAAAATTGCGTTTTGGGATGACCTTGATGATTTTGTTGCAAATTTAGATAATGTGGAAAAGGTTTCAGTTAGTCTTCTTGATAAGCTTCCTAAATCTGATGTTGAGGATGAAAACAACATGTCTATGCCAAGTTTTGACCATCAAAGTATTGCAAAATATCTGGACAATGTGTTGATTCATCAACATGTATATGAAAGCAGCCCTATTTTGACTGATGATGATCTATTTCAATCTGAAATTGAGCTTTTCTGCTCATGCTTGGATGTTATGCCGACATCTTTTGAGGTGGAATGTGTAGAACAACAGGATAAAGAGGTAAATGAGAGTGATGGAACTCAGGTTTTAACTATTTTAGTTGCCGAATTTCCTTTGATTGTTGGTATTGATGAAGAAGATACATACGAACTAACAAGGTTATCAAGTTTTGAGCAACAGAATAATGAAGGCCATTCAGACAAAGGACTGATTCATGAGCTCAAGGTTGAAGTCATGATTCAGCTAAAGCAAGAAACAACTTTGGTTGAGGAGACAGCTAATAAGAGTGAAACCAATAATAAGAGTTTTGGTTACATCCTTACAAGAGGATGCCCCATTAGGGACTTAGCCAATGAAGTGGCCAACAAGCTTCAAGGGATTTCCAGTGCCCCTAAGAAAGAGATTGCAGTCAAGGAGCAACAGATCCAACTTGCCCATTTGTGGCCAATCAGAGGTATGTCTTAACATAATCAAGGGATTCAAACCTTTGGTTGTACTCTTCAGATTACATTATAGCAATTTATAAGGTGTGTTCTCATTTTTTACTCCTTGTCAGTTGATAAGCATGAGAAGCATCCTCAATTGGTTAGGAGGTGGAGTTATTTAACTCAATCAGTGAATGGTTTTGTTTGACCAGATTCCTTGGCTGGTTAGAGTAGGTTATCTAGATTTAGTGTTTTCAGTCAATAATTTCTTTTTGCACATTTAATTTTAGTTAGTTTTGTTTCCCTTAGTGCTACTTCATAGGTTTTCTATCCACCAGGGCCTGTTAGTTTATTTTTTTAGTTTGGTTTGTTTTTGTTTCTTGTTGCTATTTGGACTAGTTGCAGTGTCAAATTTGAGTGTTTTCTAATTTTGAGAAGAGTAGAGTATGACTCAATGCCCAATGGATATTCAAGGCAATTGATCTAATGCTTAGCAGGTAAGCATATAGCAGAAGTCACCAGAAATGTTACCATTTTTCACTTACAGCTCAAACTGGTGGAGTTGGTTCAGCAAGTTCATTTTAAAAGTGAAGGTTTTAACATTTTTTGTTGTAAGTTATTTGCATAGTTGGATAATTCAATAATATTGCCGTTCAGTTGTTCAACAAAGGAATAAATTTCAGATCACCATTCAATTAGAGAAAGTTGTAGAAAGAGATAAGTTGTTTCATTTCACTACCATGTTTATTTGTTTTACAAATGAAGTACATAAAAGAAATAAACATTGCATTGAATGAAAAGATTGATAGATCAAATGTCCCACACAAGCCATGGGAATAGCTAAACAAATACAAAATAGGAAAAATGTTATGCACCTAAAGATAGGGAGAGAAGGTCATAGCCATCATTGCCTTGTTGCAGTCTTCAATACCTGAGGTTGCCATCTTGTTCTTGCTCCCAATCTCTGATGAGAACTGGCAAAAATGTGGGAAGGTCATGTTAGAGCTCCAATTATGAGATCTCAATAGGTCCTATTAGAAGAGGGATAACACTTTGCCTATAATGCATTGATAAAATGAACATCATGCACATGCAAAAGGAATTGAAGAGAAACAACCATTGAACTTCATTGTTTTTTCTAATCTATTTATTTCATTTGTAGGTATAGGATAAGTCATGTAGCTGATTGAAGACATAACAACATGTGGTGTAAAATGAGGCTCCCACAAGGGTTGAGCCCAGTATGTTGCTTCCCCTAAATCTCAAAAGGGATGGAATGGCAAAAGAAAGATCATCACTCATATTGTTTAATTGCATGACAAACTGAAGGAGTATCAAAGCAATCAGATGCATTTGTTTCTAGTTCAGAACACCCTCATGATTGCAATTCAAGAAGTGAAATGAAACCATTAGGATGAATTGAACTCATTCTATCACAGCATTTAATGAATAAAACAATTGTCATCATTGCTTCAACTGCCATTGGGAAAAATGGAATTCACAAGTAGTTCATCTATATATCTTTTATGATATTTGTATGCAAAAAAGACATTAAGAACATCAAGTACCTTTCCAACATTTGTATCCTAGATAGTTGCGAATGGACAATATCATGCAATTGTACATGATTATTTTGGTCATAACATAATATCAGAAACAAATATCATTTTATGCATGATTTGAGTAAACTGAAGAGTGCAAATGGACAACCACCAAGGAACAACATATGCTGCCATGTCACTTTTATGCTAAAGTAAGGCACATTCATCATATAGAGCAATCACTTATTAAGCATGAGATGGTCTTATATCATAAAGAAACCAAGATGAATAAATAGAAAATACATGGAACATACAGAAAAGTGTATAATGGAGAAGCCAAAGAATCAAACTATATATGTTCTAGTTCATTTATGCATGGTCACAACAATATATCAAGTAAGCAAGGAACAAAGAGTTACATGACATATGTAACTATGTAGTTGTCTGTGTATCTTTCCATTTTGATGTTATAATAGCTATAACTATAGTAGACAGTGCTGCAGGAAAGAGACAAATAGAGCAGCCAAGAATATTAAACAATAGATATTTCATGATCATCCACAGAGGATGTTGTCTCAAATAATAAATTCTAAATGCAGTCCAATCATGAGTTCTCTTCTACAAGGTGTTGCTACAGAATAAATGTTGATTAGGAGTGTCATCATTCAATAGTGTTGTTATGCTTTTATCTCAGTGCCATATGATGGTACAGGAACATTTATATGCTATCAGCAATGCATGAATAAAATAGGACAGTCATAGCATGTGTGTATGTCATGGTGGACATCAAATACAATGAACACATCAAAATGGAGATCTCAAGTGCGTTACCCAGTTGTTTGAACATAGAAAATTAGTAAGAAATCAGCATCATTGTTAAAGAAAGAAGGATACAGAAAAGAAGTGAAAGATTTTGAACTCATAGATAAACCTATAGGACGTGGCCTTATAAAAGATAGATATAGAAATAAAAGTGCATTTTCCACAGAGAGTTCCTACCTAGAATTCATTGGTACAAAACTCTCTTAGAATTTTGAGCCCAAAGCTACACACAGAGGCCATTCTTCATTCACAAATGCAAACAAGTGCTCAAAAATGATAACACAATCATGGCCTCTCAGAAGCATTACATACATAAAATAAAGAGATGATAAAGTAAGCTTTTGCTCGAACCCACTTAGGGTTTTAAGAGAAAACACAAATATACAGAAAGTTATTACATAGGTTTCATTCATGTTGAAGGCTCAAATCATGTCAAGACAAAGAGTGCACAGAAATGCATAGCTACAACCATGCTTAAATATACATTTTTCTCAAAAGATTCAAGAAAACCATTCTAATTTCATTGAGTAAACATAGCTATAGTGAAATGTTTTTTCGGGCCGTTGATTTTTGTTTCTATAGGCTCTCAAAAGTAGCTCATATTCAGATTATTGATGCCATGGTGATAGCACAAAGAAATAATAGAAAAATAGAAGTAAAAAGGTGTAAGAAACTAGTAATACCCGCTTGGGGTTCAAAGTTTGTCATGGATATAAAGTGGCCGCGGGGTTTCATGTTTTGACAGGAATGAATAGAAAATGGACTATGTTTTTTTTGCAGTTCATAAGGTACATTTAACTAATATCGATGAAAAGGTGAGAAATGGTACAAAGACAATACACGAGAGGTAAATTCTTACCTTTTTGCTCTTTTTCTAAATGAAGAAGCATGTGTAGTTTGTCCAAGAGTTTTTTCTTCTTCAGAGATGCAGGGTCGAACCTCATCACATGGCAGCATGAGCACAAGGAATAAATGACAAAGAAACAAAGATAAAGCAAAATGAGATTGTATCAGAAAACATGGTTATAAAGCTGAGTTTTTCCTCAGAAGTAAAGGGAAATGGACCATTTTTATGCTGAGAACATTTACCTGTATATTCCTATGTGATATACGTGAGAAAATCCACCGAGATAGTAAGAAACTGAGGAGTTGCAGAGCCAAACCCTAGCTCTCATGTCAAAGGATGCAGATCAATCTCTCCAAACTTGCAAATGTGAAATGGCCCGAGAAATTAGGGCTAGGACTTTTTGTGGGTTAGGGTTTTTCAATGAAGCCCTAATCAAAATGGTATTTTTGTCACATTTATTTCCTTTATGTGATGTTTTCAAGGGTTCCCTCAAATATTTGATGCCTCAAAACATGCCTAGTAACCTTGAGATTACCATGTTCCTTAGTCCCTTGGAGATGGAGATGGAGCTTATGTCCTTGATATAATATACAAACCTTTCACTTGAAATATGAGACAAGTCCACATACCCCATGTGCCTTAGAATTTGGCAAAACCTTTTGGAGGGTAGGCTTAGAGGTCTTTTCATTTTATTTTTGCCAATAATATGTAATGCCTTGATATTTCTTTTTATGATTTTTTTTAGAAAAATCAAATATTGTAATTAAGTTGGCGAAATTATAAGCCATGAGTAATTATTTTTTGCAAAATCAAATCAAATAGGGGGATAGGACAAAACTACCAGTGTTGTAAAGTTGGTTTAAAGTAATAATCTATGAATTGCTTTAAAATCAAACTATTTTAGGCAGTTCAAACTAGTAAAGAAAATCAAAATATTCCTTCCTTGATTTGTTTATTTTCACCTAGATATGGATGAAAATTGAGATTTCATGGGAAGATAAAAGTAGATTTTTGGTGGGGCCACATCAGGGAGTCTCTTGGCACTTTGCTTTCACAATTCAGACACATCTTGAGAGCTTTTATTTTGGCTTTTCTAAGGAGCTCAAAAATGGACTTGGAGGTCTATTTTTAGGAGCTTTTTCAACTTTCTTTTGGGGAGAGATCTTTTACAAGATATATGACAAAGTTATACTTTCTTTTCACCAATTATAGTTACAATTTTACAGTAAAGAGTAGAGATTAGAGTGCAGGATATCAAAGTTTTCCTCTCACACTAGGAGTGTTGTATTCAGTCTTTGTACTCATTACTCCTTGAATTACATAAAACAAAAGAATTTTCCTTCCTTATTTGTCTCATGATTGCAGTTTTAATTTGATATTGCATTGTGACAAATTGCATGTCCTTGTTATGTCTTGAAATTGCAAGAATGATGTAAATTCCCATATAGTTTAGGTTGCATGTTTATGTTTTGTTTGAACCTTAATGCAAAGTACTGATGAATTGTATGTCATTGATATGGTTGTGATAATTATTGTTCAGGAAACTGTTTGTAAGATTCTTAGGAGTTTTAGGTCCGGTGTATCACCTTATTGTTAGGATTTCATTTTAAGTTATCCCTCTATCCCTTTTCCTCCGCAAGTCAGTAGTTTATGAAATCATATGGAGAACCATCTCACTCTAGAGATTCCCTCTCGACATAGATCACCCACAATCTAGGATGGTTTCCATTTTTCAATAGGATAGTCAAGTTTGACTTGGCTAGTGGTGCAATCTAATTGATAATAGTAGTCATTCATGAGCTCTACAAAGATAAACAAAACAACCCTTTGAAATATAGCAGTGGAATTGCATAGTATGAAAGGAAGGACTCTATAAGAAAAGGTTCCCCAAGGATAGGTAAAAGTGGTTTTGTCTTGATCTTTCAAAGCTATTTATATTTGATTATAACCACTAAATCCATCTAAGAAGGAGAAGTAATTTTTTTTCCAAGTTATCAAGAAGTTGATTGATAAATGGTAGGGAAAAAAATTTCTTATAAGTTGATTTATTAAGTTCTATATAATCTACACAAACTCTTCATTTTATTCCCTTTTAGGGACAAAAAAAGTGGAGAGACTAATTTTCTATCCAAATTTGGGTATTTAAATCCCACTTGCAAAATCTTTTCAATCTCAATCTTGATTATTTCTCTTAATGCTAGATTGAGCCTCTATTGTGGCTACCACATAGGTCTCACCTCTTCAGTATAAATGTGGTGAGTAAAAATGCTTGGATATATTCCTTTCATATCCTTATAGTGCTAGGAAAAACCTTTAGAACAATTGATAATAACATCAAATAATTTTTTCTCTTGTTGGTTAGTGTTGACCTATTTTCCTCTGCCCAGAGTCAGATAGCCCAACTCAAAAATATTGTTAAAATCCATTGAGAACTTAGCTCTTTAAGCCTAAAAACCTTCAAATTCTAGTGTTGTTCCTTGTAAAAACCCATTATAATTCATTAGAAGAATCCTTACAAAAAACCTAGACAAACCCAAAAAATTTGAAGCTTTTATTTAAGTTTATGCCCTCCTTTTGGCCTTTATCGATAAATTTTTAGTTTCCTAAACTAACCAAAAAATGGCTAAGGCATGAAGGACTCTTTCTCCCTTTGCCAAAAAAATTTAGGTTTTATGAACTTTGAGGGAAGTTCACTTTTTCTCAAGGTTCGTTGATTCGACAATTTGCCGATAAAGCGGCAAGTTAACAAGATGTTTTCAAATTTTTGTCTAAGGCATAAAGAAGAAAAGGATGCCTTTATCAATGATTTTTCCCTAGTCGTGAACTTTCATAAAGTTCAAAAATTCTTTGGTTCACCGACTGGGCAATTTCTTGATAAAGGGAAAGCAATGGGGAAGATTTGCAAAAATTAGCTAAGTCAAGAGAAAGCAAGGAAAAGCCTTTATTGGCAGAGTTCACAAGATGTGAACTTCCCTCAAAGTTTAAAAACTCTATGGTTCGCTGATGGATTATTTTTTCTAAAAAGGAAAAGAAGTAGAAAGTAGCCAAATACACGGTTCAGTGAAAGAACATTTTGCCGATAAAGGGAAATTGGCTAAGGCATCCAAGGTTCAAGATTTCCAGATTTTGTTGATCGACATTTTTCCAATAGGACAAAAAGAATAGTGATGAAGTGGCTAAGGAAAATGGTCTGACAAAGATAAGTTTTTGCGACAAGTGCACGAGGTTTGAAAAGGTAACATTTTATCCATAAGGCAAAATTGGAAACAAGAAAAGAAATGTAATGCCCCTTCTATTGGCAAATCGGGCAAAGGTTGAACTTTGCAAAAGTTTAGAATGCATAAAGTTCACCGATATAAGGATTTTCTGATAAGGCAAGAAGACACAAAGCCAGTGGTTTAAAAAGTTGGAACTTCACCAACAACAAAGCTTGGTTCAGAAAAATTGGATTTTGTCAATAAGGAGAAAAATAAAGGCCAAAAGGCATAGTTTGCGAAAGCAAACTATTGAAAATAAAGGTAAAAGTTGGCCCAAGGCCAAGGTTTAAAATTATTCTGTTTTGCTGACAAAGGAGGCAAAATTCAGAAAAGGGCCACTTTTGCTGATAAGGTAAAAGTGGTAGAAAAGAGAGATTCAACAAGATGGGTTTTGCCGACAAAGAAGGGAGCCTAAACCAAAGTTCAAAAAAAAGAAGATTTTTCCAACAAGGAAAAATAAAGAAGAAAGTGCTGCCATTTTTTACCACAACTCAAAAATTGGCTGAGTAGATATGACATTATCATTTTTAAGTGAGGTTTGATTTACTTTTGTTATGAGTTGGTTGCATAGTTATTATGTTTCAGTGTTAAATGCAGTTCAGTTGTTCAAGAAAGGAGGAAAGATTTGAGATCATTCATTGCATTACAAAACAATCAAGAGAGATAATTATTTAATTCATCACAATGATTATTCATTTACAAGTTGAAATACATAAAGGAATAAGCATTGCATTAAAAGAAATGATGACATAGCAGATGTTCCACACAAGACGTGGGTTATAGCTGAACATATGTAGATATAAAAAAAATACTATGCATTTAATGAATGAAAAAGGAAAGACATAGCCATCATTGCCTTGGGGTTGTCGATCTTTGAAGTTGCCTCCTGTCGTACTCCTGATCTTGACATGTAGCTACAAAAATGTGGGAAGGGTCCCGTTAGAAGCTTCAGTTATGAAAATCCTTTATCCATCAGAAGAAGCATAATACTTTGATTATAGTACATTGATCAAATGAACAACATCCATATGTAGAAGGAACTGAAAAAGAAGCAATCATGGAGCACCATTGTTTTATTCTAATCTGTTTATTTCATGTGCATGAATAGGTGAAAGTATATTGTTGTTTAGAAGGCAAATCAGCATGTGGTGTAAAATGGGCTCCCACAAGGGTTGAGCCCAGCATGCTTACTCTTAGATCTCAAGGGGATACTTTAAGACATTTTGATTAAAGAAGAATTTATAAAGGAGCTTAAGATTATTGTCCTTCCATGATCACCAGCTAAAAGCATGAGGTGATAACCGTACAAGAACAGTGAATAACTCATTCAAGAAAGATCAATGAAACTAAAACTAAGTGCATTATCAAGTTCAATGAATGCCATATTCAGGGCAGCTCAATGAAGTACTTAGGGACAGTTCATATTAAGTTGAGTTCATAATCACATGCTTATAAAGACAAAAGCACATAAACAGTATAGGTACATCATAAGAGGATAACAATATGTTGCTGATCAGGTAATATTTAGTGTCAATATAAGAGATGTATTACATAGTGCTTGCATACAAGAGACAGAAGGAGGTGCCTTCTTCATAGGAGTTCATCTTTCAATACTTTAAGTTCCAATCAAACTTTTGGTAATCATCAGTTTATAGCTAGAAGGTATAGAAATAAATGATGTAGTACAAAAGAGAACACCATAAATGATATCATCACACATCAGATGGGATAGTAGGGAGGTAAATCATATTCCTTTCTCTCATTGATTTCATTAAATCAAAGATATAAACAATTATAAATGGGAAAGAATACAATACTGAAACAGTGAGTATACAAGAGCCATTAAGACTGTTCAAGAGAAGTATATAAGTTGTTGGCAATAAAAAATGGTGTCATTCCCCAAGCAATGTAGGTCACTAAAACAATTGGCCAGAGGACACCTACTTCTTCAAAAGTGAAGGTGGTGACTAGAATTCACCTTATGGATGGTTCTTTCCTTAAATGGTATTCTATGGAACAATATCCCATGCACAAGAACTAACTGCAGGATATTACAATGCTATATTTAAAAATGGTTATCTTCCCATAGCTCATATGTTTTCTAAGCATGGGGTATTCTTTCATTTTACTTGCCTTGAAATGAGATAAACAGTTATGGTCATGTATTAAAGAATAGTGCAAAATGTCATGTCAAAGTTCAACATGATCTCACTAGGAAGTAACATATGGAAGATGCTAAGCACAAAGGCATGCCATCTTAAAGCAATGAATAAGGAGAAATAATCACTTGCATAGCATCATTGAAAGAAGATATAGAAAGTACAATAAGCTATTGTCAAATGATCTACCTCAGCCTTCAATACAATACAAATGGAAGAACACATCAAGTGTGTAGAAAAGATATATGAACTACAACAACTATACATAAGAAGCTTCCATTCTGTGAATTCAGAAATGAATGGATATAATTGTTTTTGTGCCAACAAAGTCTACCAAGAGATATAGAAATCATAAGATCCAGTTTATATTGTGTAGAGTTAAAACAAATACAGAAAATCATAGGGAAGCAACTACAACACCTCAATGGTAAGAGAGAAGTGGTAATGAAGATAGAAAATGAAGAAAACCTAGTACAGTGCTGTCATAGCCATGACTACAGAGTATTTTTCCTCATGACCAGAGAAAACCCATTTGGGGTTTCAAGTTCAAGCTATAGTATACAAAAGGTTGCATTCTAAAGTTCCAAAGGGGTATGTATCTTCATAGGTTCGAATCAAGCTTTTCTTGTGAAGGAAGAATGAAGTCATACTAAGTTTGAAGCCATGACATGAAGATAGAGTTTGGTGATATAGGAAACATTCTCATAAAATCAAAAGAATGCATTAGAAATCGATGGCCATAATGGAATTTTTCCTCGTAATATGTTGGACCCACCTAAGGTTTTATGGAAACAAGAACAATGTGTAGTGGGCTTTGCAGATATGAAGTTATGATGAATGGTTTTGAGCTGAGAGAAGTGTAAAGACTACACAACTATTATATGCCAACTGAAACCAAATATGCCATGTTTCCTAAAATTTCAGTGAACCAATTTTGAGTTTATTGAGAGTATCTTATACATAATACAAAGTGAAATGAAAATTTTGCTCAAATCCTCTTAGGGTTTTAAGAAACAAGTGTAATATCAGATACAGAGTTATGGAGGGTTTCAAACCACCAAGAAAGTTTAGAGACCGTACTAAATAAAAACTACAGCCATGGCCGAACGTGCTTCTAAAAACCCATTTCTTTTTTATAAAGTAAATGTTGCTACAGGATAATGTTATGGCTGTGAGTTTTTAATACATAGAAGCTACAAAGCCATGAAGAAATGAAAGATATGATGATAAATGAAGTTACCTATATATGAAGAATAGAGCTGAAAAGCTTCTATCTTTTTCTTCATTTTTAGATCCCTCAAAATGCAGTAATGGCGGCCACGGGCTCAGTGACAGTGGAGCAAATTAAACAAATGCATCAGTATTAGGAGTTGAGCCGCGGTTTAAAAAACCCAAGTAATTCCTTGAAACATACAGAAAGAGGTCATATTCAGTGACAAAGGTTTTTTACCTTCCATGTTCGGTGATAGGTTATCAAAAAACCTTCAGAAATATGTTCAAACAGTAGGAGAAATTGAGGATTTTTAGGCCTAAACCCTAGCATTGGTAGCTGGTGTGCAGAGCATAATTTCCAAGTTTGAGAATGAGAATAGGCCAAAAAATTAGGGCTTCAAAATGATTTTATTTTAGGGTTTCAAGAAGCCCTAAGGAGGAATGTGGTATTCATCACATGAATTTTTCATTTTAAGTGCCAAACTAATGCCATCGTGGGGGTATTACACCCTCACTTGTTTGCCTACGCATTTGTCTTGCTTTAGTGCCATAAAGCCCTTTTGGATCACCTTGAAAAAAGGCCATTTGCCTTAGCATTTTATGAAGATCATATGGAAGGCAGTGAGCCTTAAAACCCCTTAGTCACTTGGGGTGAGTCATAGATGGAGTACCCATGATCACCTAGTGTTCATTATGCTTTAGACCCCTTTTGAGATTAAGATGGGACCACATACCCTTAGCACAATTTGCAAAATATTTGAAGTGTGTGCATGCCTTTAGAGCCTAGGCCATTTTCTGAAAGACAAGTCAACATCCAATATGCCCTAATATGTTTTGTAGGCAAATAAGAAAAATAAAAGCCTCGTATTATTTTTGTAAAAGAAAATCAAATCAGGACTAGATTGGGTAAATCATAGAGATAAAGCAGCAAGATCTTTGTAAAGCATTAATTTAAAGCAATAATTTATAAATTGCTTTAAATAATTGCTATTTTAAGTGCAGATAAAGCTAGAAAATGGACAAAAATCTTTCTTGATTTCCTTTGGGTGAAATTAGGTAGAAGAAGACAAATTTGTGCTTTTATGGAGCAGTGAAGGCATGTTTTAAAGCAGTTTTTTGTGGGGACCCCTTTGGGGATGAGTTTGGGAATGTTTTCTTCTATTTTGGAATAGATATCTAAGATTTTTGACATCTTTTTAGGAGTATCTTAGATTTGGAGATGGAGCTTTTTCCCTATGTAGATTTGAGGAGATCTCTTGGAGGCATTTATAGGAGAAAATCTTAGTTTTTCCTCAATTGGTTGATACCAGTTTCTTCTCTCTTCTTCACAGGAAAAGTTGTTTATAGGCAGTTGGCTCAGTTATTTCATATTGCATTGTACTCCTTCCAGTTTAATACAACAAATTTTTCTATCCCATCAATTTGTCTTCTCTTTACAGTTTGATATGATATTTCATTGTGACAGTTTTATGTCCTTTGTTGTGTGTCTTGCTGTAAGATTTGTCTTTGGTCCTGGTTGTAATCTATGTTTAATTTGAACCTCTTTACAAATCACTTTAGGATCAAGTCTCAAAGGTGGGGTTGTGAAAGTTTAGGTGTAAAGGGTTGTTTGTGAGTAAAGAAATTCATTTAGATTAAATCTTAGAGTTAGTTTTGTATTTCAGTTATTTTCTCATCCCTTTTCTCAGACAAGTTATTAGATTAGGAAATCATTAGGAGAACCAACTCACTCTGGAGATTCCTTCTCGACATAGATCACCCACAATCTAGGAGGGTTTCCATGTTTCAATAAGACAATCAGGCTTGACTTGGCTAGTGAAACAATCCTGATTTACAACAGAAAGGATGAAGCAAGAATAGTTCAGAAGGAGGCCCTTTTGCCAATAAGGCAAAAGTGTGCAGAAATAAAATAATAGGCAACGGTTCTAAAATTTTATAGTTACCGACTGAAAATAAGAAAATGTAGAGAGTAGAACTTGATAGGTAATAGTAAGCAGATTTGGCCAATAGGGCAAAATTTAGGCTAGATTTTCTAGAAAATTTAGAAAAAAACAGAGTGTGTGAAGAATTGTAAACTTTAAATATCTCATTGTAGATATTTCAAGTGTTGTAAAAGCTCTATAAAAAAGGGGTTTTTGGAGGGAAAATTCATTTGATTTTCTTCATTTACCATTAATGCAGATCTAATCTGCTCGGCTACCCCATTTTAGATATTTTGCATTTAATGTTGCAAGTGATGAATCAGCTGGTGCATTGAAGAGGCAAAATATATCCCAGCTACTCCATGATCCAAGATATTTTCTACATTGAATTCTTGTAGACAGACATCCCTTTTGCAAGGATATTTTTTGATAGGCCCATGGGGGCAAATTTATTGATGAAATGACTAAGGTCAATGTAAATCAAATGCTATATATGCATATTTGTAAGATGTGTTAAGGGTTGGCTACAGAGACATTTTTGTACTCCAAACAAAGCCCTCCTCTACTATAGCCTTGCCTTTTGATGAAATACACACTGTATTTTACCTTTTCTATTGTCATAACTCTGTGTAATTTAGAACTAATTGTCTGTGAATGTTTATTTCCTCTCGATCTTGTTGATTTCTTAACATCTGCTAAGAATTTGTTAGATTTGTGTAAATGGTCATGTGTATTTCTTTGTTTTGTGAGTTCTATGGGAGCTTTCGAATTCAAACTTGGTGTATCGGCCCTTTAATTTATAGTTTTATCCCACTTCATCTCTTCCTCAATGGTGGATAGATTAGGTTTAGTCTTAAGAATACTTGGATCCCTTATTCAGCGAAGGAACCAACCTCTCTTTGGTGATTTGGCCTCCTTGTAGGGTTCCACACTTGAAGGTCCTCTAATTGTTTCACTGGATTGTTGAAGACCATTAAACCTCTCAAACACAAGGTGCAAATCTATGTGAAAATAGTTTTTGGCATGCCTGGTGGGACTATCTGATGATCTTTATCATCCATTGAAGAGTTCTGGTGTGCTCTTGATTACATCTTGTCATTTAGGGTAATCTTTCTAACACCATGGTGACTCTACTGATCAAATCTACTGGTGTATCGAGTTAAAGCACTTAAAGAAGTCCAAGGATTAGGATTTTGGTTGTTCTCCTGGTCTATCTTGCTTTCAAAAGCATCTCAAATAACCTGGTGACTCTTCTTGGTATGTGTCATGTTTTCTATGGTTGCAGACCTGTTTTGTTCTATTTAGATATTTTCTATGATTATTTGTCATTTTGATGTTTTAAAATGTCAAGCTTTTATGGGAGTTATGGTTACTCCCCTCCACACAACCAAAATGCAAATTGTATACCTCCATACCAACAATTTTAGGTCCCAAATACCTCTAGTTTTGTGTCGTATGGCTCTACTTCAGCAGAATATCAACATCCTTATAGTGCTTACCTCCTACCCACCCTCACTATGTCTTCTTGGTAGCCTAACAATGTTTATTATTAACCCCAAGGACAGTATTTTGACCCTAGCTAGTGCAAACCCTTCTAATCACCTCCAAGATGTTGACCATGTGAACATTGATGCATTCAAAGAGCTCATGGGCATGTTCCTAGAGCTTGAAATACTTTTAGATGATAAAAAAGGAGTAAGATGGTAAAATTAGCCTCATCAAGACTATGGTCTTAACATCAAAAACATTGGCGATCTGAGAGAGACATTCCTAGACTTGCAGAGGGAGTGTGAAGAGTATAAAGAAATGAAGGAGTATGATCAACAGCAAGAGGCACAAGAAAGGGTTTTTCAAGAAAACCTTGCTATGAGGAGTGGCTCAAGGGCAAGGGATGAGGCAAGTAGCACAATCGGTTCCACCCTCTCCCAGCGTTAGGCTACTACTTTCTTCCACCCAAATTCAACCTATAGTAGAGCAGCCTCGACTTCACAAGTTCCAAGATTTCAAAGTCTCTCTTCCTCCACAAACCCATATTCCTGTGTAAACTCAACTTATCACTCCCCAGGAACAAATTTGCCTAGAACCCTCTCACTCCCAACAAATTCAAGAAAATATTCAGGACTCTTGCCCTAATGCTATTTCAATTTTCAAGGGTGGACCTGTTGTCTACCGAGCTAATTGGAAAGATGAGTTGAGGAGGGAGATACCTACAACTAAGGAGGAGCCACTTGCAAATGATGAACCCTTATAGATGATTAAAACTAAAAATTCAAACCTACTGCAAGATTAAGTTAAGCCTAGTCTAATGGAGTTGTAGTGCATTAAGCATATTAGGGTTATTCATGATCCTGAGGTAGAGTTGAGTCCTCTGGAATTTGGCTCATTCCAAGAGTTGTCCCATGCTTTGAACAAGAGGAATGAAAGCAAAATACAAAGGTAGCATGGTGAAAAGCACCAGTTGCAGAGACAGCCCAAACAATAAAATCTTGTGGGATTATAGTAAAATGTTGAGGGCCATGATAAGTTGTCGAAACATGTAGACAAATGCGAGAATGAGAGCCAAGCTCATGAAAAGGAGCATGTAAGTAGCCCCATTCTAGAAAATGCAAAAAATAATGAAGCCATGGTGGATCTTCTCATACCTGCATGTTTCAAGGAGTTTGAAGACCCCTTTTAGGATGAGATAGATCTTTTCTACTCAAGATATGACATCGAACTAGCATCCCCCGAGGAGGAATTTTATGAGGTACAGTCAAAGGATAGAGCCATAAGGGAGGTGATTGCTCCAATAACTCTAGAGGTTGATGATGCCACTCTGTTTCATGAATTGCCCAATTGCATTGATGACAAAGATGGCATGAAAATGTCAACATTAGTTGCAGTTCTGGAACAACATGGAGATAGTGAACATGATGGTGAGTTGCTGGCATGTAAAGAGGTACAAGTAGGTAGCCCTATAATGAAAAGTATAGAGGCTGATAATTCAAACCTATTTGGTGAGCTCTCGTATTTTATTGAAAACAATGATGTGGAGATTGAACATGGGTAGGAATAAATTAAAGACTTGTTCTTGATTATCCAGCAGGGATATCAGCTTCATGGTGGGGAAGATTTCTCTATTGAGCATGTGCATGGCTCATTTTTTGAGCCTAATTAAGAAAATCATGAGCATCATGATCGAAAGGTGGAGGTAGCGAAATCTCCAATTGAACCACAAGAGCCAGAACATTCAGACTAGCAGCCGAACATTGCAAAATCAGAGAATAAACATAAACACAGTAGAAATGCCTTGTATACCACTTTAGTGGGATGCCCTATTAGGAATTTGGCCCAACTAGAGATATATCAGAAGGAGTCCCTACCTGTCATGCTTGCTTCAGTATGAGGTTGAGCATCAAAGAGAGCTAGATCACTCCACTTATCCACTTCTAGGCAGCTACATTTCTGATCAATACAAGTGGATAGGTGAGTTTTTCTTTATCCTTGGGGAAGTATTTCATTACCTTGTTATATGCCCATCCCTTCCCCACCTCTTTTTAACTTCCCATATGTATGATAAACATTGTAAATTGTTAATAAAGGGTAGTTACTTTCAGGAACCTATTAATGGCTTTGTTTGAAGTCATTTCCTTGTTCTTAGCTTAGGATTAGAGTAGGTTTTATTTCAATTTTAGGCTTACTTTCGCTAAGAGCTCTTGCACAAGCTGCATTGTCATTAGGAAAATGCACTCCTTGTTCTCCTTTTTATGGTGTTGTTGTGAAGGCAGGGTTTCAGTTGTTTTGACCTATTATAGTCCCTTTTAGACTCCATGCCCAAAGAGTACTTAAGGCCACTGGTCTATTTGTTTAGCAAGAAAACATTCCTAAGAGGTCACAAAAATGTTGACCTATTTTCCTCTACCCATAGTTAGATAGCCCAACTCAAAAATCTTGTTAAAATCCCTTCAGAACGTAGCTCTATAAGCCTAAACAACCTTCAACTTCTAGTGTTTTTCATTGTAAAAACCCCCTAAAATTCATTAGGGGAATCCTTAAAAAATACCCAGAAAAACACAGAAAATTAGAATCTTTTATCTTAGTTTTTGCCCCCCTTTTGGCCTTTATCAAAAATGTTTCAGTTTCATGAACTAACCAAAAAATGGCTAAGGCATGAAAGACTCTTTCTCCCTTTATTGGAAAAATTCAGGTTTTATGAACTTTAAGGGAAGTTCACTTTATCTCAACATTTGATGATTCGATGATTTGCCAATAAAGTGGCAGGTGAGCGAGATGTTTTTAAATTTTTGTCTAATGCATTAAGAAGAAAAGGGCGCCTTCATCAGTAATTTTCCCCAATCATGAACTTTAATTAAAGTTTGAAAATTCTTCAGTTCATCGAATGGGCTATTTGTTGATAAAGGGAAAGCAATGGGAGAGATTTGCACGAATCTAGTAAATCAAGAGAAAGCAAAGAAAAGCCTTTATTGGAAAATTTCACAGGATGTGAACTTCTCTCAAAGTTCAAAAACTCTGTAGTTCATCGACAGAGTATTTTTCTGACAAGGCAAAGAAGTAGAAAGTAGCCAAACACATGGTTCAGCGAAAGAACATTTTGTTGGTAAAGGAAATCGGCTAAGGCATCCAAAGTTCAAGATTTCAAGGTTTTTCCAATAGGGAAAAAAGAAGAGTGAAGAATCGGCTAAGGAAAATGGTCTGGCAAAGACTAGTTTTGCCGACAAATGGGCCAGGTTTGAAAAGGTAACATTTTTCTAATAAGGAAAAATTGGAAACAAGAAAATTGGCTATGTAAAGAAATGTAAGGCCCCTTTTATTGGTAAATCGGGTAAAGGCCGAACTTTGCAAAAGTTCAGAATTCATAAAGTTCACTGATATAAGGATTTGCCGATAAGGTAAGAAGACACAAAGCCAATGGTTCAAAAGTTTGGAACTTGGTTGACAACAAATCTTGATTTGGCAAAATTGGATTTTGTCGATAAGGAGAAAAACAAAGGCCAAAAAGCATAGTTCACGAAAGTGAACTTTTGCCGATAAAGGTAAAAGCTAGCCCCAAGATTAGTTCAAAAGGGATGACTTTTGCCAATAAGGCAAGAGTAAAGGTAAAAGTTGGCCCAAGCCAAGGTTTGAAGTTCTTCAGCTTTGCCGAAAAAGGAGGCAAAGTTTACAAAAGGGCCACTTTTGCTGATAAGGCAAAAGTGGTAGAAAAGAGAAAGATTTGGCAAGATGGGTTTTGCTGACAAAGAAGCGAGCCTAAACCAAAGTTCAAAAAAAGAAGATTTTGCCAATAAGGTAAAATAAAGAAGAAAGGATGAAGCAAGAACAGTTCAGAAAGATGACCTTTTTTCGATAAGGTAAAAGTATGTAGAAATAAAATAACATGCCACAGTTCTGAAATTTCAGAGTTACCGACTAAAAATAAGAAAATACAGAGAGTAGAATTGGATAGTTAATAGTAAGTAGATTTGACCAATAGGGAACAATTGAGAAAGAACAGAGTTTGTGAAGAATTGTATAATGTAAATATCTAAATGTAGATATTATAAGTTTGGTAAAAGCTCTATAAAAAAGGGATTTTTGGAGGGAAAATTCATTTGATTTTCTTCATCTGCCATTAATGTAGATCTGATCTACTTAGCTACCCTATTTTAGATATTTTTGCATTTAATGTTGCAAGTGATGAATAAGCTGGTGCATTGAAGAGGCAAAATATCTCCCAGCTACTCCATGATCCAAGATATTTTATGCATTGAATTCTTGCAGACATACATCCCTTTTGCAGGAATATTTTCTGGCAGGCCCAGGGGGCAAATATATTGATGAAATGACTGAGATCAATTTCAATCAAATGCTATATATGCATATTTGTAAGATATATTGAGGGTTGGATACAGAGACATTTTTGTACTCCAACTAGAGCCCTCCTCTACTATAGCCTTGCCTTTTGATGAAATACACACTGTGTTTTACCTTTTCTATTGTCTTAACTTTGTGTAATTCAAAACTAGTTTTCTACGAATGTTTATTTCCTCTCAATCTTGTTCATTTCTTTACCTCTACTAAGAATTTGTTAAATTTATGAAATGATCAACTGTATTTCTCTACTTTGTGCATTTTATCAGTTCTGTGAGAGCTTTCACATTCATACCTGGTATATCACCCCTTTAATTTATAGTTTTATCCCTCTTCCTCTTTTTCTCAATGGTGGATGGATTAGGTTTTGTCTTGGAATAGATGAATCTCTTATTCAACCAAGGAACCAGCCTCTCTCTAGAGATTTGGCCTCCTTGCAGGGTCCCACACATGGACGTCATCTCAATGTTTCATTGGATTGTTGAAGAGTTGAAGACCTTTAAACCTCTCCAACACATGGTGCACATCCAAGTGACAATGATTAGTTAACTAGTTATTAATATTTAGATTTTTTCCTGGTAATACCATAATTTATTTTTTACAAGGGTGACTAGAGGAGATGGTATTAGTTTCACTAATTAATGTATTGAGAGGATAAAACTGGGGCTACAACATACTGAAGGTGGTTATATCTCTTAAAAAATTGTCTCCACTTTGAATTATGTCGGCTAAGGGATATTTAAAATAATTTAAAAGGTCCTTATCATCATGTTGGACAATTTGCAATGTATTTGTTTGTAGTGGAAATTGAGGGTTATCTTATTCATCAAGACTCACTTCATTGTTTGATTCTAATGAATCATAAAAAGTAGGATCATCTTCAATTTCTTCTATGTATGTTTTGTATTGTGACCATGAATAGAGAAGTTATTTAAACTTTCGTGCTTACCAATTACATTAAGTTTGTCTATCTAAACACAAGTATGTTTTATGGGAGAAGGTTTAGCTACTGGGTATACAGATAAATGTTTGACATTAATACCATTGGAGATTATCATTTCCCTAGACCTACAATCAATCAAGGCTACTACTATTTCTAACCAAGGCCTCCCTAAAATCAATAGGTAGCTTTCCTTGGGTGTTTATGATTGAAGTATCAAGAAATCAAAAAGGTATTCCCAAGATTCTATCATTACAAGGATGTTTTATAACACCCCTTTTGAAATGGAAACTAGTTGATTGTCCATCTGTAGGATAGTTCTAGTAGGTCATAATTCTATGAAAGATAGAGTCTTCATGAATTCACAATCTTGACGTTGATAGATGCTCCCAAGTCAACTAGAGCATTCAGAATGTTGATCCATCCTATTGATTTAGTGATTAGAAGGCTACCCAAATCACCATATTTAGGTGGAATGAGTTTTTGTGAGGGGAGGTCTACCAAATACCCTTCTACATGGATGAGATTAGTTTGCTTCTTTTTCTTTCTAGAGTTTTAATGCAGAGTTGCTTGATCAACTAGTTTAACTCAGAAATTTCCTTGATGGCTTAAAGTAACAAAACCACTATATATTCAACCTTTTTCATTTTCTAAATTATATCTATTTCAAGTGATGGTGTTGGATCAGCTAAGGTTTTTAGAATCATCATGAACCTCTCTAGATAAGGAACATTCTCTTAAATAGATTTGAGTAGGGGCTATTGAATGGAAGATATCTTTATGTCATTTGTTATTCTCAATCTTGGCTTTGGAGGTTGGTCCAAAGGGATGGCAAATAATGTTAGAGTTTCTCTAGAATAATATTGTGATAGTCTATCCATAGCTAGTTGTGATAGTTCTCCAGAGGAAGACTCTAAGAACATTCCAAAAGGAATCCCTATTGCTTCTCTAGAAGGATGTTTAAGGGAAACTCTAGAGGGTTTTGGTTGGCTTTTAGAGGATTGTCCTAAGGTTAGATTTGGAAGGCTATTGACGTTTAAGATCGCCAAACTCCCTTATATTCTTAGTAAATAGTGCTTTTTCATTATCAACTATTTCTATAATAGAGGGTTGTGACAGGCTAGGAAACTTCCTTCCTAACCTAAGTTGAGTACTTACACAATGTATGGTGTTAATTCCAACCATATTTTTAGATTTTGTTGAATAGACAAGAGTGGAAGGGTGATTCTTTTTGGAGTTTGCAATTGGTTAACAAGAAGTTGTGGCTGTGTAGTTGCATCCACTTGAGATTGAGTTTGTGTATTTCACAGAGGAGGAAGCAAAGGTTATTGTTGATTTTTCATTTTTTAAGGTCCTTGATAATATTGATTATAAGATAGGTTCCAATTCAACATTAGATTTGGAGGGTACCATGGTCTTTATGGCTAATTAGGCCATTGAGAATTCAACCATGATTTATTAGGCCACTCCTGGGGTCCCCATGAATAAGGTCCCTATTTTTGTAGTATTTAATGTCCAGCCCAAGGTGTTGTCCTAGGCTTACTATTCTAATTTGGTGTTGGGTTCCAAGTGGGATGCTTTGAAAACTGATTATATGCAAAATTCCCACCTTGACATTGTCGCATATAATTTAGCTCTTTTTCGACTACTGGAGCCTTTTTATTTGAATTCTTTATGACTTGAAAGATTTCACAACTAACCTATAGAGGGGTATTTATCACATATTTGGAAGATGGTTATTTTATTCAGAGGGCATTCTCTTATAAGGTGCTTTCTCTGGCATCTTGGGTAGTAGATAGACAAGGTTTCTATGTTTTTTCTCGTATCTTGTATCCCATCTAACATGGTGTTGAGTTGGACTGTGATATCTATTTTCAAATTAGAAAGTTCTTCCATTATTTGTCCCATCTCACTTTTCCCTTTCACTACATTAGATTTCCTAATCCATCTCTGAGTATGAGAGTAGTTTCTACATTACTCTATGATATCTAGGAGGCTCAACTTTGTGATGTCCCCTATTCTCATTAGGTTCAAGGCCCCTCGTGGTTCATTATCCAATCCTCTCAAAAATACTATTTTTACCAAATCAAGGTTTAATATATCACCACAACACTTTAAGACAAAGAGGAATTAGTCTAAATAATCTTCTAGGCTCTTGTCTTCCTTTTTCTTCAAGCAGAAGAATTCCTTGCTTCTATCTCATACCTAACAGTAATCTAAGTATTTATCCAAAAAATAATATCTCCATTTATTCTTAGGAGTTAATGGATCATGTGGAGAGTCCCATGGAGAAATCATCATTGAGTCCTTCATGACTTAAGGAAATAAATTCAATGTTTGATTATTAGTTTTGTAATTGTAGGTTTGAAAAATGAAATTAAACTCGAATAAAATATGATCTAGGTCCTTAACGATAATTCCCTAAAAAGTGGGTAAAATTGATGGGGAGATGTTTTTCATAGGGGCATCTTCATTAGGATTTAAGCTGATGGAGTAAGTAAATGTACCCTCTGCCCATCTTTCTCCATTAAAGTTTTCCATGTTTCTTAGTAGAATTTATTCATATTCATTATGGTTCTCCATGTTCCTCATGGGAGATTCTTCTCTCAAATATTCATTTTATGGGGCTTGCAAAGATGTTTCACACTAGTTTTTCTGATAAAGATGTATCCAAAGTTCTTCATATGAAACTCCCTTCCCTTGATTGTCAAATGGTATTTCCTAATTGTGGGGGTTTTTAGGTTTAAGCATACCATGCAAGTCTCATCTCCTGACCATGCAAGAAGAGGTCTTCCTATGTTCTAATCTACTAGCTACAATTACCTAATTTGACCCTAGTGACACCTATGTGAAGTCCTTGACAATGGTGCCAAAAAGTGACAAGGCATTGTTAAACCTTGTACTTTAGTAGAATAAATTCTTGTCAAACTAGGGAGTGTCTAAAGGCTATCTACAAAAGAGTGATAAGTAGTCTGTCTAGTATCTATCTAATCCTATCAAAAATAAAATACACACTTCTTAATCTATTGAATAAAAATTCAAATGCTAACTATAGAAGAGAAATATGTCTAACTACCAAAAAAAATGTTGTTTAACTATGGAATGAAATTATTGGAACTAAATTAAAAGATTTAACTACAAAATAGAAGTAAACATGTTGGGATTAACTTTAGTACATAAAATGATAGTAGAATGTCCTTCATAACATGCATAATGAAAAAAATTGTTTTTAAACACACGAACCTTTGAAATTCCATACAATAATGACTGCAACAAAATGTTTAAATTGATAGCACACACATTCACACATACATATAACCTACATGTCAAAAACATTTAACTATCATAGAAGTAATATCGCATATGAAAAAAACACATAGAATACTTATCTACTAATACTGCTCTATTTTCTTTATTGAGTGATTAGCTCTTCAAAGGAAGTGGCATGATTCAACTCGAAATTCACAACTTAAAACAATAGAACTTAGCATCCATGCATTCATAATGGAAAAATATATTAAAGTCTCATAATTTCATCTTTTTTTTTTTGAATTTTAGATAAAACCAACAGATAATTGCAAATACATCTTCTGGAAACTAAAAGATGCATGACCTTTCCATGACCATATCTCAACTAATTAATATCAATTTTAAAACTAAATTCCTAAATATATATATACATGCTACATATGCACAAGCTATTTAAGTTTCATTGAATTTATAATAGAAATAATAAAAACAATTTATATGCATAAATGATATAAAAAGAGTTTCACAAAATTTTAGGAAACAATTCTGGAAACCTCAGACTGGAGTGGCTTCATTAAGGCACTTGAATCAGTGGCAACTAGATTGGCTACATCTCTTTTGAATCCTCTATTTTAGTGTGGGATCTTTTATTTTTTTCATTATGTCTCTTTCAGAGTTCTTCCACCTTCTTTGGAGCCTGATGTTTCCTGAATTGGTAAGAAAGTCTTTAGAGTACCCCCTTGATTCAATTTGAGTCCTTTAGAGATGTCCTTTATTTTGTAAAGTTGTCTTCAACATGAACTATAAAGGAAAAAAATATTTTCATGGATTTTTGTTAGTTCTTCATCAAAGTTAATCAATAATAAATATATCAAATAATGCAATCTTTTGTTGTTCATATGACAATTAAATTTTTTTAAACATAATTTTACATTAATATTGATCGAGAAAAAGAAGGAAAATTAGGTACTTGGCCAAAATGGAGGAGGCTATATTTCTACCTCATTAATATTCAATCCTGGGCCAAATAAACACACCAATCTCCTTAAAAGTGGTTAGAAACATTTAAACTTCCTATGAAACAAAAATAACAATATTATTGTCTTTAATATAGTTGCTCAACAAAAGATATTTGTTTGGGCTATTGAGAGCCTTAATATTCCAATATACAACCTTCATCTATAATTCTTTCTAGAGGTAGACAACTCTAATTTCTTTTGCCTCTTGATGGCCACTTCTATATATTTTTCTCGATCTAGTCTCCTTGTTAGATGGTTGACCTCTACTATCCATCCCTATATTTGTTATTTGTCTCATCTCTCTTTTGAGTTTTGTGTTGTGATTCAGGTGTTTCCTTCTTCGGGATCCTTGGTGTAGGGGCACCTAAGTACATATTGTAAATAGGGTAAAATATTAAGTTTTATGTTGTTAAACCTAATTTTGGTGTAATAAGGTTGAATAATACTGTGTCATATGTGATGAGTCTCATGGGGTCAGTTTTTGTAGGAAAACAAGCTACAAAAGTGACATTTTTGGGTGTTTTAGGGAAGTTGAAGTGACAAAGACTTGAAAAGTCATTGGAATCATTAATTTTTTGATATCTAATGCATGTAAATATGGCTAGAGATGTTTGAATAGAGGTTCTGAAGACATTTTTGAGGAAAATAAATAAACTTATACTGTTGTTCCTGCAAATTTCCATTGTTTTATGCTTTTCCCGTGACTTGTACGGCCTGGTACAGTATGGTCAAGGCTTGAAACTAGATGCATGTTGTAGGGCTATGAAATACCATCCATTTAAGCCTAGTTTAGTTGATTTTCATTGAAGTGTGAGTGATTTATAGCCATTTTTGTGAAATCTACCTGTTAAACCTAGTTAGCTAGGGTTTGAGAGGGAAAAAATGTAATTTTCAGCCATTCCATCGGTGAAAAATTATGAAAATCGGTGGAATGGAGGGATTTAGTGTGTTCTTGAATATTTTGAAATTGGGTATTGCAGGAAATAAAGTTTTGGGCGAATTTCAAGCAGCCCTAGTCTAATTTTCCTATGTATTTGGCTTGTTTATGTAGCTAGATATAGGGTTTTGAAAAAGGGTGATCTGGGTATTGTCCCAATTGACAAAATTGATCGATTTAGACCCCATGAAATGTGTGGAACCATAGAGTTGAGTTTTTGGTTGTGTTTTTTGAGTTTCATAGACTTGCTTTGCAAAATAAGGTTAATTAGGCCTAGTTGCTGCATTACCGGCAAATTATTGAGGATATCGTTCCAAAAAAACCCTATCCCAAATGGATATATGTTATGAAACAGCCAAATGGGTATCTTAAATGGTAAATGGTTTGTGGTTTTGAGGCCTTCTCCAAAAGATATGATGAAAAAACTAGGTTTTGAGGGCTACTAGGAAAAGGGGACAGTTATGAATGAAAGACTATTGTTTGATGGTTCTAGACTTGAAAGGTGATAAGTTGAGTTTGTTTAAGTGTTCTAAGCTCCTCTGCATCATAGTGGTATTAGAGCTATAGGTTTGTATCTATAGGTGAAGGAAAAGTTGAAGTTTGAATAAGCAAAATGCCTCCTAAAAGCAATGCAACGGCCAAGGAAGTGAGAGAGCTGAAGGAAAAGCATGCCAGAAAGTTGAGACAAGTAAAAGAGTCTCAAGAATTTGTTCTATCTAGACTTTTGCAGCATTGGAATCAAACTAAAGGAGAGGTGTGGTCACTGGAGACCAAAGTGACATAGAGGAAGAGGAAGAGGGTGAGAATGAGAACCCTCAAGAAGGAGTCCAAGAGGTAGAGGACCCTGATGAAGTGAGAATGATGAAGATGCTAAAGGCTATGAAGGGTGATACTCCTAAGGTGAAGATAAAATTGCCAATGTATGGTGGGAAGTTGGATGGTGAAGAAGTTCTAGGTTGGATTGATGCACTTGACAGCTATTTTGAGTATGAAAATGTAGTAGATGATCAAAAGGTAAAATTTGCTAAAACCAAATTGAAAGGTCCAGCCTTAACTTGGTGGAATTATGTGAAGGAAGAGAGGTTGAAGAGGGACAAGACAAAAATCCATTCATGGGACAAAATGGTGGTTAAAATCAAGAGCCAATTTCTACCAGGTGATTATGCAATACGAACATTCAGGAAGCTACAAAACCTCAAGCAAAAAGAAATGGATGTCATAGCTTATACTAAGTAATTTCACAAGTATAAGGATAGGTCATAGTGAAGATGAGGTAGAAAAAGTAGCAAGGTACATAAATGGGCATAGGTTCTCCATACAAGATGAGTTAAGTCTTAATCCTCCAAAGATAGTGGAAGAGCACGTTTTTAGATGGCAATCAGGGTAGAAGAAAGATTGAATAGAAGGCAAGAAAAATAAAGTAGAGGCAGAGGAAGGAACTTCAAAGGTAGAGGCAACTTTGGAGGGAGAGGACAATCCCAAAAAGCACAAGGAGAGTCAAGTGGGCAGAAAGAACACAGCTCAGATTTCAGAGGCAATTTCGAAGGTAGCATACCTAATGGCAGAGGTAGATTTGAAGGACAAGGTAGAGGTTCAAACACCTTTTCAGGGAGATGTTATCATTGCAATCAATTTGGTCATAAAGCATGGAAGTGCCCGGAGAAACAACCTTCTACTTCACATGGAGGTGAAAGGAGAACAGAGTTAGTGCAAGAGGAAGATAGTAAGACTGTCAAACCTCCATCTCAGCCTACTGTTCCAGAGATAGATGAAACTTTGATGATGAGAAGGACACTCATTAAGGTACCAATAGCCAAAGAGCCTCCACAAAGGAAATCCTTCTTTTGAACCACTTGCAAATCTCAAGGCAAGGTATGTAAAGTAATTGTTGATTCAAGTTCAACTGATAATTTAGTTTCTTTGGAGATGGTTGAAAAACTAAAGATGAAAAGAATCCCATACCGCACTCCCTACAAAGTATCCTGGTTGAATAAGGGTCAACAAATCTTGGTCAATGAATAAACATGGGTTGAGTTTAACATTGGGGGGTACAAAGACAAGATCTTGTGTGAAATCATCCCAATGGATGTTTGTCACTTGCTGCTAAGAAAACCCTGGCAGTATGACAGAAAAGTTTAGTATGATGGGTAGAAAAACATTTATGTGATTGACAAGGATGGGGTATCATTCACCCTTATTCCATTGCAATATGAAGGGGTAAATGAACAAGATGGGTCTAGTGTAGTGTTGGTTGAGGGAAAAGAGTTTTTGAAAACAATTAAATAAGAGGGAGGTGAAGGATATGTCATTGTAATCAGACCTAAACCTATCATGACAGCAGCAACAACAAAATTTGAGGATGTGCCCAAATAAGTGTAAACTTTGTTGAATAAGTATCAAGACATAGTTGTTAATGAGTTCCCTAGTTCTTTGCCACCTATAAGGGATGTGAGCCACCACATAGTCTTTATACCATGTGCAAATTTACCCAATAAGGCTACATACAAGATGACTCCTCAACAAAATGATGAGATAAGGAAACAAATACAAGAATTCCTAGATAAGGGTCTCATAAGAGAAAGTTTAAGTCCATGTGTTGTCCCTACTATTTTGGCACCTAAAAAAGGTGGAGACTGGAGAATGTGCACCAATTCAAGGGCAATCAAAAAAATAACTATAAGGTATAGGTTTCCAATACCTAGAATGGAGGATTTGATGGACTGTTTAGGAGGAGCTTGTTATTTTTCAAATATTAACCTTAAAAGTGGCTATCATCAGATTAGGATAAGAGAAGGGGATGAGTGGAAAACTGCCTTTAAAACCAATGAGGGGTTATATGAATGGCTTGTCATGCCATTTGGACATTAAAATGCCCCAAGTACCTTTATGAGACTAATGAATGAAGTCTTGAAACCCTTAATAAGCAAATTTGTAGTTGTCTACTTGGATGACATCCTTGTTTTCAGCAAGAGCAAAGAGGAGCACTTGCAGCATTTGGACATTGTGTTGAAGAGGCTAAATGAAGAGAAGTTGATGATCAATCTAAAGAAATGTGAGTTCATGAAGGAGGAGTTAGTTTACCTTGGTTTTGTGATTTCCAAAGGTTCATTGAAGATGGATCCCACCAAAGTAGAAGCAATTCTCAGTTGGCCAACTCCTACATCAGCATATGAGTTAAAAAAATTTCATGGTGTAGATACTTTTATAGAAAATTTATAAAGAATATCAGTCATATCTACTCTCTAATTATTGACACCAGCAAATGGGATAAAAGGAAGAGGTTTCAATGGAATAATGAGGTAGAGAGAAGCTTCCAATATCTGAAAAACATAGTGGCACAACAACCCATCCTAGCATTGGCTAATTTCAACAAGATCTTCAATATAGAATGTGATGAAAGAGGGTATGCAATTGGGGTTGTTTTGAGCCAAGAAGGTAGACCTGTGGCTTTCTTTAGTGAGAAGCTAAATGAAGCAAAAAGAAAATACTCTTCTTATGACTTGGAGCTATATGCAATGGTGCAATCACTAAAGAAGTGGAGACACTATCTTTTACCTAAGGAGTTCATTGTTTTTACTGATAACCATGCTTTCTAGTTTCTTAATAGTCAAGACAAGTTGAGCCATAGACATATGAAGTGGGTGGAGTACCTACAAAGTTATACCTTCACAATTAAACACAAAAAGGGGTAGTCAAACAAGGTAGCAGATGCCTTAAGCTGAAGGTCAATGTTGGTGCAAGAAATTCAACTCCAAAGTGTGGGAATAGATGCCTTAAAAGGTATGTATGAGAAAGATGATGACTTCAAAGAGGTATATGCTATTTGTGATTAGTTTAAGGGTACTTTTCATGATGAATATTCTGATTTTCTATTACAAGATGGATTGTTGTTTAAAGGTGCTCAGTTGTGTATTCCAAAGTGCTCTATGAGAGCTAATTTGATAAAGAGAAATATTGTGGTAGCTTGGGAGGTCATTTTGGGGTGGATAAAATATTGGAGTAGGTAAGGAGGTTTTATTTTTGGCCAAAGATGCAAGTGGATGTCAGAAAATTTGTTGAAAATTGTGTAATTTGTCAAAGAGCCAAGGGTTCAAGCACTAATGTAGGGCTTTATCAGCCTTTGCCAATTCCTAACAGGCCATGGGAATCCATCAGTATGGATTTTGTCTTGGGTTTGCCTAAGACTCAAAGGGGATTTGACAGTGTGTTTGTTGTTGTTGATAGATTTAGCAAAATAGCTCATTTCATACCATGCAAATCTACAAATGATTCTTCATATATTGTTGGGTTATTTTTCAAAGAAGTGGTGAGAGTTCATGGATTACCATTGACAATTATTTTTGATAGAGATAGCAAGTTTGTAGGTCACTTTTGGAGGACTCTTTGGAAGAAATTGGGAACCAATTTGACATTTATCTCTGCCTATCACCCACAAACAAATGGGCAGACTAAAGTGGTCAATAGGTCACTTGGAGATTTTTTGAGATGACTCACAAAAGAGCATGGACAACAATGGGACTTGGTTCTTCCACAGGCTAAATATGCTTGCAATGATTCCATCAATAGAAGCATTGGGAAAAGTCCATTTGAAGTGGTGTATGGTCTCAAACCAAGAGGTGTATTTGAGCTTAGGGACTTGAAAGGAATGGAGAAGAGGATTGCTGAGGGAGGAACATTTGCAGAAGCCATGAGGGAGATACGCTAGCAAGTTAGAGACAATCTGCAAAAAAGTGTTGAAAAGTATAAGAAGCATGTTGATTTGAAAAGAAGGGATGTTCAGTTCAAGGTGGGAGACTTGGTCCTTGCACATTTGAAGAAGGAAAGATTGCCAAAGGGAAAGTATACCAAGTTGTTGATGAAGAAAATTGGGCCTTGTAGAGTGGTCCATAAGTTTGGGGCTAATACATATGAGATAGAACTCCCTCCTGGAGTTGGTATCTCTCCAATCTTTAATTTTGCTGATCTATATCCTTTCAATGGATTTGTGGATGTACGTACAGGTGCTGATGTAGATGTTGTTGATGAAAAGTGGGTCAAAGATCTACCACCTACCAAACTATTAAAGCTTGAAACCATTCTGGACACTAAGGAGGTGAAGAGAACAAGGCACAAAGTCTATAATAAATATCTTGTGAAGTGGCAATGCCTACCTCCTGAAGATGCAACATGGATGACAAAAGATGATATTAAAAAGCATGGCAAAATAGTTCAAGAGTTGATCTCAAGTGGAGCTTGAGATTCTTTTCTCCCCGGGTGTATGGTGTAGGGGCACCTAAGTACATATTGTAAATAGGGTCAAATATTAAGTTTTATGTTGTTAAACCTAATTTTGGTGTAATAAGGTCGAATAAGACCATGTCATATGTGATAAGTCTCATGGGGTCAGTTTTTGTAGGAAAACAAGCTACAAAATTGGCATTTTTGGGTGTTTTATGGAAGTTGAAGAGACAAAGACTTGAAAAGTCACTGGAATCATTTTTTTTTAATAGAATGCATGTAAATATGGCTGGAGATATTTGAATAGATGTTCTAAAGAAATTTTTGAGGAAAATAAATAAACTTATATTGTTGTTCCTGCAATTTTCCATTTATTTTTTGTTGTTCCCGTGACTTGTACGGCTTGGTATAGTACGGTTAAGGATTGAAACCAGTTGTATGTTGTAGGAATATGAAATACATTTCATTTAAGACTATTTTGGTCAATTTTCATTGGAGTGTGAGTGAGTTATAGGCATTTTTGTGAAATATGCTTGTTAAACCTAGTTACCTAGGGTTTGAGAGGGAAAAAATGGAATTTTGAGCCATTCCAATGGTGGAAAATTATGAAAATTGCTGGAATGGAGGGCTTTAGTGTGTTCTTTAAGATTTTGAAATTGGGTATTGGAGGAAATGGAGTTTTGGGTGAATTTGAAGAAGCCCTAGTCTGATTTTCCTATGTATTTGGCCTGTTTGTGTAACTAGAGATAGGGTTTTGAAAAAGGGTGATCTGGGTATTGTCCCAATTGACAAAATTGATGGATTTAGACCCCATTCAATTTGTGGAGCACCCTAGAGTTGAGTTTTTGGTTGTGGATTTGGATTTTCAAAGAATCACTTTGCAAAATAGGGCTAATTAGGCCTAGTTGCAGCATTACCAGCAAATTATTGAGGGTGTCATTCCAAAACAACCCTATCCCAAATGGAGATATGTTATCAAATAGACAAATGGGTATCTAAAATAGTAAATGGTTTTTGGGTTTGAGGCCTTCTCCAAAATATATGATAAAAAAATAGGTTTTGAGGCCTACTAGGGAAAGGGGACAGTCATGAATCAAAGACTATTGTTTGATGATTCCATACTTGAAAGGTGAATAAGTTGAGTTTGTTTAAGTGTTCTAAGCTCCTCTGCATCAATCCTCTAGTAGACCCTCAAGATTTAGAGAAACCTGCTACCCTGAGAACTCCCCTAACTCCAAAGACAACTTCACATTAATTTTGGCTCCTCCTTGATTATCTAAGAAGTTATCCACACAAACACCCTATTCTACTTCTTTAGATCTAGTGGTCACTATATCAGCTATCTCAAGAAATTTTGTGACAATAGGGGCATTGGATTTAGGGTCGAACCCCACATGCCCACTCATAGAACTATACACTTTTTCTTTTTCCTTTGAATCAAATCCTCTCACATTAACCATGAGAATTGCAAACAATAAGGTAACAACTAGTTTGAAAGTCTTAAGGCTTAAGGATGAACCCAGTACTTATAAACCCTTCTTCTTATCATGGTCCTTCTCACAACCATTTCCTTCCTCCTTACCTTTTCAAACTTTTGCACTAATCTCTTGTGTTATCGCTGAATCCTCTAATCCTTCCTTCCCTATAAATGTCTTTAATAGCTCATCTTCCAAGGGCAGAGTCTAGATTATCCTTATAGGAGAACTTATCCCCTTTCTCTTGGATTTGTTGGGATTGTTGCTCTTTTCTTACGCTTCTTTTAGGCATTCTAAGATAAGGTGTCTTGGCCTTGCACTGTTCTATAAATAAAATCTAGAGTTCTCATATAGGATATCCTGGGTCCACTTCCCACATTTGGATTCTAGGGTAATAAAGTTAGAGAGGGCTTTCAAAATTTCCACATTAACACAAAACCTAGGAAATTCCAGTCTACTCTTGCTTTTAGTCACATTGTCTAAGGTTAGGAAATGGATGAACAAGTTCACTATTTTTTAATCATCTCCTCATATCAAAACAAAAGAGCTAGTCCTAGGAGGAAAACCCAAGTCGATGCAATCGAGAACATCTTTGTTAAGGGGTCAAAACCATGTCACATTTTTCTCAAGGGCCTTCAACAAGGGTATTCAAGAGGTCCTCTTTTAAGGAAAACCAAAAAAGGATCAATCCACCGACAAGAGTGTAGACTTGGGCATTACCTTTTAGATTCCAAAGGATGGCTATCCACTTTCTGAATAAATATATGCTAGGTCTAAAGGAAAAGAACCTACAGACAAGGGTGTTCTCCATTCCAAACACCACTCAGTCCACTATCAAATCAAGGAATTTTAAAACAATTCCCTTAGCTGATTCATCTCACACAACTACTTCATGTGACTTGAAGTGTCCACAATTCCCTTAGCTGATTCATCTCACACAACTTCTTCATGTGACTTGTAAGTGTCCACTTCCATGTGAGAAGGGGTAGGACTTGAAGCCAAGAGTATTGTTTTAAATGTATTGCTTTCTTTTTCTCTAGAAAACCCACCAGCGGATACAACTCAACTATCCACAACCCAATTGGGTGGGGAGGTACCAAAAGGTCCCCCAAACTAGCAATCTTCATTCCTTCTTAGAAAAATTCAAATTCAAAATCTAGGTGAAACTAGTGTGCTTGCTTATCCCCAAATATAAAAGTTAACCATGAAGTTCTATAACAATTATGTAATGAAGTGCTCATTGAATTTTCGTAAATAAAAAAAGTTTTCACTTGGAAATAATAAACACACTAGCATGCACATTTTGTTTAGAAAACTTTATTTCTTTATTTTTTGTTTAATAGTTGTAGAAAATTTTACCTCTATTATTTTCAAAGTAGCTGACTTAAATTTTTACCTTTTAATTTTAGAATCATGTTGTTTCAACTGTGAAAATTTGCCATTTACTTAATTTTTTTGACAAAAAGATAAATATATTAACTCAGAAACAAAAAAAAAAAAACATTACAAAGGACATTCAAACAAAAATAACTATTACTAAAGTTTAATGGACAAAAATCCATGGAGGTTTACAACAATCCCACCACCTCCAAGAATAAAAGCAAACTATGAAACCAACAAAGCAGAAAATACAAAGGAAAACTAGAGAAAAACTATCAAACCAAGTCATTATCGAGGAGCTCTAGAAATCGTGAAGAATGAGCAGAAGACAATGATCAACATTTTGTAATTTAGAGTTCGTTGAAATGAAGTTGGAATGCTACAGAGTTGGATTCAGAAGTGATTTTGCAATAATTTAGAATACTCTAAAGTTGGCTGAAATAAAGTGGAACACTTCAAGGCTGATTCTACATCATTTTTTAAACATATTGCATTCTATTTTTCAAGAAATATTAAAAAATTCTAACAATTATATTGCAAGGATTTTAAGAAATAAACTAATATATATTCTATATTCTATTTTAAATAAGACATTAGTTCTTAAAACTACATTTAAATCCACTTTTGATGTTAATTTTTAGGATAGAACAAAGATTATTTTATGAATTTAGATGAGACATTTCTAGTCTCATCATCTCCCCCACACCTAAATTCTTGTAGGTCCTCCTACAGGTTACTATTCTCCTTGTATCATTACTACTCTATCCATAATTGATGTCCCTTGTATCTTTCAATTCTTTTCCATTTTTTCTTCATCCTTGAAGTATTCATTGACTATTATATGGTGCTAGTTCATAATAAGACTCACTGAGTCTTATCAATTAAATGTACTTAAAATTCTTACCTCATGTCCATAATTGTCTTTCTCTAGATGAATTTTATGAAGAACCTGCCAGTCATAAGTGGCCATAGCTTTCACATTTTCTAATCAAATTTTAAAATTTACTATGTTCTAAAAAGCTAAGACAAAGGAGAACACATCCTAGAAACCATTTGATAAGATTGTTTAAAAAACCATTTTGCTGGTTTTTAAGTACTTTTTTTTTTTTCAGAAAAGGTGACGCATACCATTAATAAATAAAAAGTTTTACAAAGAGGAACGAGCAAGGTCGGCCATGCAAGGCCCAAAAAACTAACTCCATGATGAGTAGCTCAACAAGAAGGGCAAAAAAAAAAACAAATAATGAAAATGAAGCGGCCAGGAAAATAGAGAGTCCCAATAATATATAGAGAGGGTTAGAAGATAGATTTAATTTTTTAGGGGGCGCATCAGTGGGAGAAAGTATCATGGGAAGTTCCATGGAAGGGTGTTTTGGCACTCTATCTGGGTAGTGGAGACGAATGAAGAGGATGGCCCCGGATACCTCTTAAATAACTTTAGCATCCAACTCAGGAGGCAATTGGATGCTCTTCCAAGGGACAATTTAGAGTATCAAAACATCGTGAGCGTATGCATTTTTTAAGGAATTGTAAATAGAGGCCATCTATGGAGAGGATCAGAGCTGGTGCAAAGGAAAAATTCCACCTAGTGGAGCATCACCTGAGGAGAACCTATAACTGTCGAGGGCAACCTTCCAATGATCAACATTGAAGATGTGACTGTGAAGCAATGAGAAAGCAATGGAGACAACATAATCCTAGTTTTGTATTAGGTCCATGATGTTTGATAGAATAATGAATGCCACATTTGAATATTTGAGCGCTTTTGGAGAAGCACTCAGGAGGGGGTTCCCAATGACTATTCTAACTGCAAACTTTAGGTAAGCGTAGTCGATATCAAACACCATTTGCAATTTTAGTATCATGTACTCCCCTTCCATCTCTGGTTCCCATCCCTAGGGAGGAAAATTAATCTAAAAATTCAAGGGATATCTCGCCATGCAACTAGAGTTCCAGAAAACCTGCACAGACACAATGAAAATGAGATGGAATGGTAAGGAGAGCATGCAAAAAGTGGTTGGGAAGCTAAGTTTCCGTGAGAGGAAGGAGATGTATAGAAACAGTACAAGTTACCCAACCAGAGAGGGGGGATGAGTGTGAGAAAATACTAATGATAAAACAATAAAGGAGAGCTGCCATCTGATGGGAAATAAACTTAGCACACGTTGAGAGGATAGCTGCAATTAAACAAGTTAATGAAAGCATAAATGCCATGGGAAACAAGAGATAATTTTCCCAAGCTTCGTACCAAAAAACCCACTAAATTTGAAGTCGTAGATGTCCATATAGATCATGAAGCAAATACATAGATCCAATCAATAAGAATGGCTCCTTTGAACCATCAAAAATAATTAATCTGAAAATGATAGGAGACGTGAGAGGACAACATTCTCGATAGCCAAGTCAGATTTGGAGGATTAATTTTGTACGCCAACCAAATACAAGATATCTTCATGCCAATCATTAAATGGTCATAAATATGATAGGGGAATAACAAGAAAATCACTTGTTATCCATATCTCGTCTCCATTCAAATTGAATCTGTGGTACCTTGTAGAGGAATCATCTTTAAGGTAGCATTAAGGTATATTAAGTTTGTCTTATTCGTTCAATTTGATTAGACCATCTGGCAAGCTTCATTTTCGTGGATTGAAAGTATCACTTTGAGAGTCTTGGTCAATAGCCAAGTTCACTAACTAATCTACTGCCACAATCGCTTCTTTGTAGCAACGTCAAATTTAAAAAGAGTCCAGTAGCTCCCAAATGGTCTACAAAATATATTTCAATTTCTAATTTATAACTGACTTAGGTTTCACAACATTTATAATAATTAAAGAATCCCCTTCAATCCTAACATGTTTCACATTGTATTCTTTTGCCATCTAAAGACCATGGAAGATGGTGTAGTCTTCAACCTCACTATTTGTTCCTTGTGATATTTTGGATGACCTTGCCACTATGACTTTACTATTAGATTCACGAAGAATGCTACCCATCTTTGATCTACCTAGATTTTCCTTGCAAGCTCCATCAAAATTGAGTTTAGCATAAGGTAGGATTGGAAGCTTCAATTCAACTTTACTTCTACCAACCTTGCTAATTTTGCTTTCGTTTGTTCCATAAATGGGAGATGGCATAAGGAGCTTCCATCTTTTGAGCATAGAACTATCCGAATCAGTAAATTTATCATTTAGATAGGATCTATTTCTAACTTTTGAAAGAACAACCTCAAAGATAGTGTTTTCAATGTTGTCAATGACCTTATCTCTAGATGAAGGAAGCTTCATGAAAATATAGTAATTTCTCTCCTTCTGAATATTCCAAATCATGATTGAAGAACTCACATCCCATAAATAGTGAAAGTTGATTTTGTATAGAGAGTAGGTCAACTTCTGAAGAGGTTGAGCAATGAATTTGGAAAAGGAGAGAGCCAATTAAGATGACCAAATAACCAATTACCAGCAGCTAGCATTGAAAGAACAATGAAGCAGGAGATTATCAACATTCTCTTGACTATTTCCACATAGTACACACTTAAAATTTTGGCAAATATTCAACTTTTGTAATCTTTCCCCTATGAGAATCCTAATATGTAAGGCCAACCAAGAGAATGTTCCTACTTTTGGCAAAATAGAATCATTCTAGACAACATAACTTGTGCAACCAATCTAACTTTGAATTTACTAATAGAATTTTTTAACCTTGCTTTTATAGTTTAAATGCCTAACTTGTCAACTGCCCAAATAATTTCATCTTCTTGTCCTAAGAAGAAGATCACTCTTTTTGCAAGAATGTTTTGAAGCATTTTTTTCAAACACAAATAGAAATTGCAATCCTTAAAGCTTTTCCATTTTATTTTTCCACATATATTACCTTGGTCAAACTCCTAGTTGTTCTGAATTTTGTCCCCCCATAGATGTTTAAGACACAATTGATCTTTCTTTAAATCCTCTCTTAAAGATAATGTTGGACAACCATTCCATTAATTATTCCAAAAATTTTCCTTGGCACCATTGTGAACTATCCAAGTTAGATGAGGGCTTGACACCTTTCTCCCATAGAGAAGAAAATTTCACATATTATAGCCAGCTGACAGATTTTTAACTATTTTTATATCACCTTTGCACACATGCATTTTGTTTCTTTCCATGTTGTCATATTCTCACATTAATTTTCTATCCATCTATAATCATTTTTTCCATAAAACACCATCATTATAATCTCTCATATGTAACAAGTGAAGTGGTGCAAGCATTTTCTATTTTTAATTACTTTTCCTAAGAGTGGACTTATCTATAACTAACAAAATAGTACCTATTGTTACCATTTTTTCATCTAAAGCTCAAATTGGCCGAGTTGAAACATTTGTTCATTTTAAGGTGAAAGATTCCAATTCATTTCTCCTTTGCTTAAACCTTTGCACATATTGAATTTTATGAGAAAAGTTTAGTTGTTTTAGTACAATGTGTTTCATGAAGGAAAGTATTCAGTTTGCAGTTCAGTTGTTTAATAGAGGATAGAGATTCAGTTCATCATTCATTGCATTGTAGAGCATTCATTAGTGATATAGGTTATTTCATTTCATTAGAATGATCATTCAATTTTACAAATGAGATACAAATGCAATAAACATTGCATTGAATGAAAGCAAGAAAGATCAAATGTCCCACACAAGCCATGGGAATGGCTGAACTAGCACAAACACAGGAAATACACTATGCATCTGAAGATAAGAAGGGAAAAAGCATATCCATCATTGCCTGTTTAGGGGTCTTTGTTGATCTTCATTGCAGCTAGATCCTCCTCACTCCCGATCTTTGAGAGAATCTGCAAGATTTGAAAAAGTTTTGTTAGAGCTCCAGATATGGTTTCATGTGTACCTATCAATAGGGACATAATATATTGCCTATGATGTACTATATTAGATATCAAATCATCCATATGCAAGAGAGACTAAAAATGAAACAATCATTGAGCTTCACTATTTTAAACTAACATGTTTGTTTCCTATGCAGGTATAGAAGGAGTTATGTTGTTGTTTGAAGACATTTCAGCATATGGTGCAAAGTGGGCTCCCACAAGGGTTGACCCAAGCATGCTGCCTCTGAACCTCAAGAGGGGATGGAAAAGGAGTACATATTCTTGTTGCTCAAATCAAAACATATCCAGCTAAGGAGTATTGCATTCATTGAGTGCATGAGCTATAAGCTCATCGCCCATCTATAACTGTCAGTTCAAGTGAGATGAAATGAAAGCTATAAAAGAGTAGTGAACTCATGCAAGACAACTTAACAATCATTACATAAGAAGAAGAATACAATTGTAAGCAATGATAGGACAATAGTCCTATGTAGGTCAAGACATATGACATCCAATGGCAATATAAAAGATGCATTGTAAACATATTTATAAAATCATCTTTTCATAATACTTGCATACAAGAGGTAGAAGAAAGTGACTGTGTCATCATAAGTTGATGAAAAAAGAGCTATCATATGCATGGTAATCAATCAAGGATTTAGTCCTTCATCAGAGAATATCATTTGGACAGCAATAGAACAACAGGTATTTATCTTTTGTTAATTAAGTATGCCATTATCATTCAAAGCATGAATCAACCATAGAGTTTCAAAGTCAGCCATGACTCATCAGTCATTATAATCACATCTGCCCTGATACAATAAATGCCATCATAACATTTTGTAATGAAATGACAAATCATAAGCTAAAAGTGTTGTTACAGGAGCTTTGAAAGCAAAGATACAGCATTTGAAACATACAGTGAGCTCGAGAGCATATGAGAGGTGTTGTCTCAAGAGGTAATGTTTAAGTACAATCATAAGAAAATGTTTCTGTCAAGTTTTCCATACATTCTTATACCAAACCATAGTCATCAAGTGGTGGGAGATACATGCATGTATGATTGTATAATCATAGAATATTAGGACACATCTCATCATGGCAAATGGTGTAGTTTGAATGTTCATGTACAACTCAGAATGAATCAAGAGAAGAACATTTATATGTTATCCCATTTTATGTTTTTCAAGAGCCAAATGCAGTAAGTTATGTGTGTGAACATCATAAGTGTATATATGCTACAACAGAGGAGATTTGAAAATACATTTTGTTGCCTTTGAAAAAGTGAGCATCATATGACAGATTGTATCTGAGGTGGTTTTGGAGCCCTCGTTTTTCATTCAAGAGCAGAGCAAAGATAAAATGTAGGAAAAATTGTATTTTGGGTTCTCAGGGTACAACTATAAATGTGTGTTTTCTTTAAAATGTCAAAACCCTAAGCATGTTTCATAGAAAGATCACATATACAAAAGGGATAAAGAAACTTGGAACCTTTTCAATAGAAAGTGGCATTCAGAAATAATGGAATAACCCAGAAATAACCACGGGCCTATAATGGGTTCTTCTTATGGCAGAGTAAACCCCACTCTGGGTTTCGAGTATTGACCTCATGTATAGAAGAAATGGAAGATTTTGAGCCTATACAAGTGAGAATATTCAGGAAATAAAGGAAAATGAGTACATATACATCCATAGCCTCCAGTATATAAGTTACACATGGAAATATCAAATAAATCTTCTTTATAATTGAAGCCATAGAAATGTCGACTATCATCATTAAGAAGCCCATTCGAGCAAGACTATCATATTCAGACAAAAAAAGGGTTTTGATTTATGTTGACCAGAGTAATCACCCAGAAATGAGGAAAAATGCTTGAAGGCAAATATAGGCCGTGGCCTGTAAAACACAGTGATCTCATAATGTTTCAGATAGAGGATTATATATTGTTTTTGTAGCTTAAAGGAAAACAATGCATTTTTAGTTTCATGGGCTCAGAGCCTTGTTTTAATAAATAAATCAATGAGATGATGCAAACTTCAAAAGAAGAACTTACCTTTTTGAAGATGTATATGCAGATTTGTTGCAGATTTTTGCCCTTTTTAGGGTCTGAAAAAAAACAAAGTTCAGTTTGATAGCGGCCTCAAAGTCACAAAGGAGGAATGAATATCAAATAAAGTAACACAAATGTATCAAAATATTATCATATCCGCAGCTTAAAAGCCAAAGAAACAAGTGATAACTGAAGGAAATTGCTCAATTTGTAACACATAATTGTTTACCTTTCATTTTCTGTTGAAAATCCTCAGAAAAATGCATGTGAACAGCAAGAAATTGAAATATTTTAGCTTCAAACCCTAGCCTTCCATGGCGGCCACAGGCAGAGCTCTTTCATCCAAAAATTCAAACACCAAATGATACAAAAATTTAGGGCTTCGAAGGGTTTTGTGTCTTAAGGTTTTCCTCTTTTTCCCTTAGTTCGATGTCATTTTATCACATTGATTTCAAAATCAAATGCTTCAACTAATGCCCATGGGATAAAGTCCCTTACATATCCAATGCCTAGGTTATGTACTTTAAGACCTCGATGGCCCCTTTTCCATTTGGATGTAAGTCCATAAAATGATAGCCATATCTTATAATTTTTTGCAAATCAAATAGGGCAGACCCTTAGGCATTTTCATTTTTCCAAGATACCTTCATAATTTTATGATTTTTATAGAAAATCAAAAGCCTTGTAATAGTATTTTTTGCAAAAATCAAGTTGAGGCAAATTAGCAAATAAAAGTACAAGATCATTGTAAAGCATTATTTAAAGCAATGTTTAATAAATTGCTATTTTAATGCAGTTAAATCTAGTAAAGCAAACAAAATCTTGTTTTTCCAGATTTATTTTCTTTGGGCAAAATTGAGAAGATATGGACAAAATAGAGCACCTATGGAGCAGATAAAGCATGTCTTTTAGGAGTTTTTTGGTGGGACCACATTGGAGAGCATTTTGGCAGCCTTTACACTCAGTTTGGGCCTGTTTTAGTATCTTTTTTGGTGGCTTTTTCTGGGAGCTCAAAAATGGATCAACAAGACTATTTTTAGGAGTTTTTTTTTTAGCTTTTTTCCTTGGAGATCATTTTGTAGGCATATATTGGAGAGAAGCTTAGTTTTTCGTAGGAGTTCTAATCAATTGTTTCTTTCTCTTTGGCTCACTAGCAAAGAGCATTGTAAACTTTTGTACTCAGTCTCAGTTTGCTTACTCCTTTCAAATAAATAAGACAATAGGGTTCCTTTCCCATTTGGTTTTGTTTCATGTTTGCAGTGTCGATTTGATGTTTCATTGTGATCATTGAAAATAGATCCTTTGTTATGTCTCTTTATTGCAAGCTTGTATGCAGAAGTTCTATGTGAGGTAGGTTGTGTGTTGTACTTTAAACCTTCATACAAATTACTTATGTGTTGCATGTGTCTAGTGGGATTGTGAAGGTAGGTGTCTTAAGAGTTTGATTGTGAGTGGAAGTATTAAATAAATTACAATTCTATTTAATCATCCTTAGAAGTTAGTTTTGTATTTCAGTTATCCTCTATCCCTTTTCCTTAGCAAATCTTTTAGACTAGAAAATTCATTAAGAGAACTAGCTCATTCTGGAGGTCCACTCCAAGTTTAGGCAACCCACAGGCCTAGGAGTGTTCCCATGTGTCAATAGATAGATAAGTTGATAGATTAGTCTAGGTACATATCTGATTGATAACAGTTTTTGGCACCCCTGTGGGACAAAGTTGCATTTTTTTTAGTCTAAAATTTGATCATTCATCACTGATATTTGGTGTGTACGTTAGTGATCTCTACCTTTGGAGGCAAGAAAACAACAACACATGTAGTGACTCTGAGCTCAAATTTATAGGTTTCTGTATGATCAAGTACTGATATGTTACAAAAAACATCTATTCATTCCATTTTCTAGCTTTTATATGAGTAGAAATGTCAAATTTTCATAGTCAGTATGAATATCCATCACCATACTATGAAAATGCTACTTATCCATTTCCTTGTCAACCATATCAGACCAATCATGTTGTTGTTTTCAATTCCATGACTCTTCAAAACCAACATGCCCAAGATGTTTACTACCCACCCACCCCTGTCCAGTCTTCCAACCAGCCTAAAATTTTTGAAATTAGGGATCTTAGAGAAATTTTGTTAGACTACAACAAGCAAATGGATGAGATTAAGAGGCAACTTGAGTATAATTAGCAATAGGAAGATATGGCTTATCAAGCCTATCTTCATGAGCAGCAGCTCGAGGCTCAAAATAGATAATTTGAGGAGAATCTTGCTCAATAGCTAGCTACAAAAGTTGAGCAGATCAAGCTTTTGATTGCTCAATCACAAAGGCACAATGTCCAAATAGCTCCATTCATCCCATATCAGCTTGTTCGAGAGAAGATTTAAAAGCATAAATATCCATGTTTCAAGCAAAGTGAGCCTCTTAACCATCCTAAGGTCAAGATTCTTAGTTTTAGAGATCCTTTGTAAGAGCCTAGGTTGGCAGCATCTGAATTTGTTATGCTTCAAAACCAGGCACTTGAAGAACCCTTTTTCCTCCAAGGAACTCAAGAAGCTCCCCAGAGAGTCAAAATTCCAAGTTTCAGAAGTTTTGATTTTTCTTAGGAGCCTATTTGCATTCAGAACCAGTCCATCATCCCTTAGTTTCAATCATATCAAGAGCCTAAACCAAGTCATCAAAGTCTTGAACAAATTGTAGCCTTCTTGGACTAAGTACCCTAGTTATAAAATGCCAAACCTAGTTAAAGCTACCCCTCCCATACCAATCCAAAATCAAGAAGAGGAAGAGGTAGTAAAGTCTGAACCAATCAAGATTCCAAGTTGGTGTGGTAAACAGGAACAAAAGGTTGTAGAGCCCAAACCAATCAGAAATTTAGGTTTCAAGCTAGTGGTTGAAGGTTCTTGCAATCCCTTATATGCCATTGAATCAGACAAACCAGATGTGAAGAAAGAGGCTGCTACTGTTTGGGCTACATCCCCAGCTGAATATGAGTATAATACATGTGTAGAGGAGGTTGGTTTAGGCTTGACACTGAATCCTTTTCCTTTTGATTCATTTGAAAAGTTTTCTAATGTTGTTTATAAGATGAATGAAAGTAGAGTACAAAGGTTGCAAGGTGAAAGAATTCAGTTGCAAAAATAGATGTTCACCCAAGTTTTATTGGAGAAAGCACCACATGAGGAGGAAGAATCGACTTCTTTGTTTGATTAGTTACCTAGTTTGTTGAGCCAATGTGGAAAGCATGCTCATACCAAGGACAACAGTTTTAGAATAGCAGGAGTATCCTCAACAATATGGTGAGTTGTTGAATGAAGATCACCAATGTGATAATAGAACCTTGGATCAAGAGGGAGGGCATAAACATGAGCCTATTTTGTAGCCCTATAGACTTAATGAAATTTGTTATGAGGTAAAGGACATCCCCTTTTCATAAAAAAACTAGGAAAATTGTGAAGAGAATTTGCTTTGGAATGATCTTAAGGTCTCTATTACAAATTTAGATAATGTGCAAGAAATGGGTGTGGAACGTCAGTTTATGGTTAATCTATTTTATGATCTTCCTAACTTTGAGTGTGAGAGTGAAAATGGCATGGTTATATCAAGTTTTGACCACCACAGTAATGAGGATCATTCAAATAATGTTTTGATCCAAGAGCATATATGTGAAAGTAGCCCAAATTTGAATGATCGAGAGCCTGAGGAGGATCTATTTCATGTTGAAATTGAGCTTTTCTGCTCACACTTAAATGTTATGCCAGCATCTTTGGAGGAGGGTTATCTAGAACAGAAAAGGCAAGAGGTAGAATTTGTTGTTTTCCTGAATGAGTTACTAGTTATGGAGCATCTTAGCTAGCAGCCTGATCTTGACTAGTTGGAAGAGCTACCTTTCTATTGCACAGAGGAACTTGAAGCTGATGTGCCAATGAATGTTGTGTTGAAGGAGGCTAGTTCATTATTTGAACACTTGCCTTCATTCATTGAAGAAGAGACTCATGTTTCAGATTTTACCTCCTTGAGAAAAAATGAGTATTTTGAGCCTAGTCTGACTCTTACTAGTAACCTTCCAAGAGTTGATAGCTTTGATAAGCTATTAATAACCCTAATAGAGGAGGATGGCCCATTGACTATGAAGGAAGAAGCAACATGGCAAGCTATCATGCAAAGAGAAGGAGATGTTGTTTCCAAGCATTCAAATTACTTTCTCTCTGGTCTAACACTTTCAAGGGGGTGTCCTATTAGATATTTGGCTAGATTGGAAGCCAACAAAAGGGGACAGCCTCATAGTGACACTGATCCAGATCATCAAGGAGGGTATCAAGTTGAGCACTATCAGTCTACTTGTTCATTTGATCACTTCACCAATCAATTTAGGTGGGTCAGTGACTACATTTTACTTCTCGAAGAGGTGTTGCAACAATTTGCTAGATATTAGTTTTTACTCCACCTTTTTTGGTCAACTCACAAACTTATGGAGTATTACAGATTGCAAAGGAGGGGAAGTTATTTTCTAGAACTAATAAATAGGTTTGTTTGACCAACCTATTTTTCCAGTTAGAGTAGATTAGGATAGTGTTGATGTTAATAAGTGTTGTGTGTACATTTCCTTTCAGTTATTTTTCTTTCTATAAGTGCTACTGCACATGTTTTTTGACCACCAGGGCCTTTTACTTTGCTTTCAGTTTGGTTTAGTTTAGTTTTTTGCTGCTGTTTGGAGTAGTTTGAAGTGTTGAGTTTTAGTTTTCTAGGTTTGAGATGAGTAGAGTATGACTCAATGCCCAATGGAAAGTTAAGGCAATTGGTCTTGATACTTAGCAGGCAATCATGTAGCAGAAGTCACCAAAAATGTTACCATTTTTTCACGTACAACTCAAACTGGCCGAGTTGAAACATTTGTTCATTTTAAGGTGAAAGATTCCAATTCTTTTTTGTGTTTCTTAAACTTTTGCACATATTGAATTTTATAAGAAAAGTTCAGTTGTTTTAGTACAATGTGTTTCATAAAGGAAAGTATTCAGTTTGCAGTTCAGCTGTTTAATAGAGGAAAGAGATTTAGTTCATCATTCATTGCATTGCAAAGTATTCATCAGTGATATAAGTTATTTCATTTCATTACAATAATCATTCAATTTTACAAATGACATACAAATGGAATAAACATTGCATTGAATGAAAGCAAGACAAATCAAATGTCCAACGTAATCCATGGGAATAGCTGAACTAGCACAAACATAGGAAATACATTATGCATCTAAAGATAAGAAAGGAAAAAGCATATCCATCATTGCCTGTTTAGGGGTCTGGTTGATCTTCCTTGCAGCCGGTTCCTCATCGCTCCCAATCTTTGAGAGAATCTGCAGGATTGGAAAAAGTTTTGTTAGAGTTCTAGATATGGTTTCATGTGCTCCTATCAATAGGGACATAATATATTGCCTATGGTGTACTATATCAGATATAAAATCATCCATATGCAAGAGAGACTGAAAATGAAACAATAATTGACCTTCACTATTTTAAACTAACATGTTTGTTTCTTGTGCAGGTATAGAAGGAGTTATGTTGCTGTTTGAACACATTGTAGTATGTGGTGCAAAGTGGGCTCCCGCAAGGGTTGCCTAGCATGATGCCCCTGAATCTCAAGAGGTGATGGAAAAGGAGTACATATTCTTGTTGCTCAAATCAAAACATATCTAGCTAAGGAGTATTACATTCACTAAGTGGATAAGATATAAGCTCATTGCCCATCTATAATTGTCAGTTCAAGTGAGATGAAGTGAAAGTTATAAAAGAGCAGTGAACTCATACAAGGTAGCTCAACAATCATTACATAAGAAGAAGAATACAATTGTAAGCAATGACAGGACAATAGTCTTATGTTGGTCAAGACATATGACATCCAATGCCAACATAAAAGATGCATTGTAAACATATTTATCAAATCATCTTTTCATAATGCTTACATACAAGAGGCAGAAGAAAGTAACAATTTCATCATAAGTTGATGAAAAAGAGCTATCATATGCATGGTAATCAATCAAGGATTCAGTCCTTCATCAAAGAAAATCATTTGGACAGCAATAGAACAATAGGTATTTATCTTTTCTTAATGAAGTATGCCATTATCATTCAAAGCATGAAGCAACCATAGAGTTTCAAAGTTAGCCATGACTCTTCAGTCATTATAATCACATCTGCCCTGATACAATAAATGCCATCATAACCTTTTGTAATGAAATGAAAAATCATAAGCTAAAAGTGTTGTTACAGGAGCTTTGAAAGCAAAGGTACATCATTTGAAACATACAATGAGCTCGAGAGCATATGAGATGTGTTGTCTCAAGAGGTAATGTTTAAGTACAGTCGTAAGAAATGTTTCTGTCAAGTTTTCCATACATTCTTATGCCAAACTATTGTCATCAAGTGGTGGGAGATACATGGATGTATGATTGTATAAGAATAGAACATTAGGACACATCTCATCATGGCAAATGGTGTAGTTTCAATGTTCATGTATAACTCAGAATGAATCAAGAGAAGAACATTTATATGTTATCCCATTTTATGTTTTTCAAGAGCCAAATGCAGTAAGCTATGTGTGTGAAAATCATAAGTGTATATATGCTACAATAGAGGAGATTTGAAAATGCATTTTGTTGCCTTTGAAAAAGGGAGCATCATATGAAAGAGTGTATCTAAGGTAGTGTATGGAGCCCTTGTTTTCATTCAAGATTAGATCAAAGATAAAATGCAGGAAAAAAATGTATTTTGGGTTGTCAGGCTACAGCTATAAATATGTGTTTTCTTTATAATGTCAAAACCCTAAGCATGTTGCATAGAAAGATCACATATACAGAAGAGATAAAGAAACTTGGAGCCTTTTCAATAGAAACTGACATTCAAAAATAATGGGGTAAGCCAAAAATAGCCCCAGTCCTATAATGGGTTCTTCTCATGGCATAGTAAACCTAACTCTGGATTTCAAGTATGGACATCATGTATAGAAGAAATGGAAGATTTTGAGCCTATACAAGTGAGAATATTTAGGAAATAAATGAAAATGAGTACATATACAACCATAGCCTCTAGTATACAAGTTACACATGGAAATATCAAATAAATCTTCTTTATAATTGCAGCCATAAAAATGTCAACTATCATCATTAAGAAGCCCATTTCGAGAAAGACAATCATATTTAGAAAAAGAGGGTTTTGAGTTATGTCGACTAGAGCAATCACTTGGAAATGAGAAAAAATGCTTGAAGACAAATATAGGCCACGACCTATCAAATGCAGTGATCTCATAATGTTTCGGACAGAGGATTATATATTGTTTTTCTAGCTTAAAGAAAAACAATGTATTTTTAGTTTCATGGGCTCACAGCCTCATTTTAATAAAAAAATCAAAGAGATGATGCAGAGTTCAAAAGAAGAATTTACCTTTTTGGAGATGTATATATAGATTGGTTGTAGATTTTTGCCCTTTTTAGGGTCTCAAAACAAACAAAGTTCAATTTGATGGTGGCCTCAAAGTCACAGAGGAGGAATGAATATCAGAGAAAGAAACCCAAATGTATCAAAATATTATCATAGCCGCAGCTTGAAAGCCAAAGAAACCAGTGATAATTGAAGCCAATGGATCAATCTATAACACAGAAGTGTTTACCTTTCATTTTCTGTTGAAAATCCTCAAAAAAATGCATGCAGATAACAAGAAATTGAAATGTTTTAGCTTCAATCCCTAGCCTTCCATGGCGGCCATAGGTAGAGCTCTTTCATCCAAAAAGTCATACACCAAATGATGCGAAAAGTTAGGGCTTCGAAGAGTTTTGTGTCTTAGGGTTTTCCTCTTTTTTCCCTAGTTCGATGTCATTTTATCACATTGATTTCAAAATCAAATGCTTTGACTAATGCCCATGGCATTAAGTCCCTTACATATCCAATGCCTAGGTTATGTACTTTAATACCTCGATGGCCCCTTTTCCATTTGGATGTAAGTCCATAAAATGATAGCTATACCTTATAATTTTTTGCAAATCAAATACGGCAGACCCTTAGGCATTTTCATTTTTCCAAGATACCTTCATAATTTTATGACCTTTATAGAAAATCAAAAGCCTTGTAATAGTATTTTTTCCAAAAATCAAGTTGAGGAAAATTAGCGAATAAAACTGAAAGATCATTGTAAAACATTATGTAAACCAATGTTTTATAAATTACTTTTCAATAATTTCTATTTTAATGCAGTTAAAGCAAGTAAAGTAGACAAAATCTTGCTTTTCTAGATTTATTTTCTTTTGGCAAAATTGAGAAGATATGGAGAAAAAAGAGCATCTATGGAGCCAATAAAGCATGTTTTTTAGGAGTTTTTTTGTGGGACCACTTTGGAGAGCATTTTGGCATCCTTTACACTTAGTTTGGGCCTGTTTTAGTATCTTTTTTGGTGGCTTTTTCTAGGAGCTCGAAAATGGATCAACAGGACTATTTTTAGGAGTTTTTTTTAGCTTTTTTCCTTGGAGATCATTTTGTAGGCATATATTGGAGAAAAACTTAGTTTTTCTAAGGAGTTCTGATCAGTTGTTTCTTTCTCTTTAGCTCACTAGAAGAGAGCTTTGTAAACTTTTGTACTCAGTCTTAGTTTGCTTACTCCTTTCAGATAAATAAGACAACATAGTTCCTTTCCCATTTGGTTTTGTCTCATGTTTGCAGTGTCAATTTGATGTTTCATTGTGATCATTGAAAACAGATCCTTTGTTATGTCTCTTGATTGCAAGCTTGTATGCAGAAGTTCTGTGTGATGCAAGTTGTGTGTTGTGTTTTAATCCTTCATACAAATTACTTATGTGTTGCATGTGTCTAGTGGGATTGTGAAGGTAGATGTCTTAAGAGTTCAATTATGAGTGGAAGCATTAAATAAGTTAGAATCCCATTTAATCATCCTTACAAGTTAGTTTTGCATTTTAGTTATCCTCTATCCCTTTTCTTCAGCAAATCTTTTAGATTAGAAAATTGATTAGGAGAACCAGCTCACTCTGGAGGTTCCTTCCAAGTTTAGGCAACTCACAGGCCTAGGAGTGTTCCCATGTGTCAACAGATAGCTAAGTTCATAGCTTGGTCTAGGTGCATATCTGATTGATAACACCTATATTTAAGAATAAATTAATAGAATATACATTGGCCATATTTCAATGTTACCTTTGCTTTCTACATGCCACATGATTCTAATTCCTTCAATATTGTTGGTACTTGTAGTGGCTATATTTATTAAAGAATGTGGTGGAATGGATCCTGTAGTGAATGTTGGTTGGAGCTCTAAAACAAGAACCACATTTTTTCTTGACAAAAAAAATCTAGAATGAGAATAAAGAAGATATCTCCAAAAGTATTATTGAAAACATACTTCAGAGAACTTGAGTAAAGAGGTTTGGAAACGTCATTGTAAGTATGCTCTAGAGAGATAGAACATGAACATCTCTTGAAGAAATGGGACATGAACAAAATGAATAAGATAGTTCTAGCTCAGTTGGATTGAAAGGACACCTAGAGTTAAATTGAATAATACTCCTAGTCATTGTTAAAAGGATGCTTTGGAGGATGAAGTTAAAAAGATAAGGAGCTCTCGAAGCTAGCTACAAAAAGTAGCTGAAGATCCAAAGAGAAACTTTTATTTATTTATTTATTTTTAAGAATTTATTTTAGAAAGGACCTACCATCATTAGTTTCCAAATCTTCTCTCTCTTTTTCTTATCTTTTTGGAAAAGAGTGACCATCACTGGTTTTCAATTTTTTCAACTCCTTTTTCCTCTTTTTGTGAAAAGAGATAGAATCACTAGTTTTCAACTCTCTCTCTCTCTCTCTCTCTCTCTCTCTCTCTCTCTCTCTCTCTCTCTCTCTCTCTCTCTCTCTCTCTCTCTCTCTCTCTCTCTCTCTCTCTCTCTCTCTCTCTTAGAAAAGAGTTTTCATCATTGGTTTTCAATTCTTTTCTGTCTCTTCCTTAAAAATATGCTTTGGAGGTAGCTCCATAAATTAGCTTTAGAAGAGCTCTGGAAAGTAGCTAGGAAAAGGCATCTCTAAAAAATAACTATGAAAAGTAGATTCAAAAATCAACTGTAGAAAGTCAACTTTGGAAATCAACTATAGAAAGTAGCTCTAGGAATAAACTTTGAAAGGTGGACCTAGGAGGTAACTATAGAGAGAATCTTTATAAATCAACTACGGAAAGACAAGTCTAGAAAGTGTTGGAGTAAATAGGATTTTACTTATTTACTTGCTTAAGTTTACTTAGGCATATAATAATTTATAGATAGGTTTGGGAAGTTATTCCCACAACAAGTTAGAGTAGTTTATTTAAATTTGAAATGTAAGGCTATATAATACATCTGTAAAATATCAATAAAAAAAGTACATTTTTTCTGGATCATATTACAAATTATTATACAGCTGATTGCTCCTTCTTAGATCAAGGAAGCCTACAACTTCTAATGGGCCTCTGATTTCTCTCCCTACATGGTATCAGAGCTTGAACCAAGGAGTTTTCTACCTATACCAGAGAATTGGTGGCCCGCATATTCATTAGATCATCGCCATTTGCAAGTGACTTGTATTGGAAAGGCAGCGACTTCATTCTCCATGACATGCATATATAGAGGTGGCTCAGGCCACATAAAGACATTGGAGGCATGGAAGGCACATACTCTTTGTGGATAGCGAGTGTGTAGGGTGAACTGGCGACTACTCTCAGAAAAAATCCATATTCTGTGAATTTACTTTTGGTTAGATTTGATAAGAACATTGGCCCTTCATTGTACTACATTGCAAAAACTACAAGGCAAAGTGAGTGGGAGTGGTGTTTGAATCTTCCACGCATACTTCTCACACTCAAGCAATGGCGTTCAATCTGCCAATCATTTTCTTCATGCATAAGTGTTCATAGTTTCATTGCAATATATTTAGCATTATACACTTTATAAGCATTATAAAGTATCAACTACAATTAGGGTTTTCATCAGAGAGCTGGTGGTGGTGGGCCTATCCATAGTTCATTTTGGGCATGGTATAAGGGACTTTAGTTCCACATTAGCTAGGTAGTGGTGTTATTTGGGCATTATATATCCCAGTGCTTCTCTTCTTTATTGTGAGCACTTGTAAAGGCTCACACTTTCACAAGGATTAGTGGTGATTCCTGCCTTGTGGCATGGATTGGTGACTTTGGAGATTGGTTGACATGGCTAATCTGCCAAAACATAGGCTATCACCTAGCCAGATTAGTGGGCCCTACATCTTTTGTAAAAAATCAAATTGCTTCATTTTTTCTCATTGGGTGCAGGTGGTCACATGGGTGACCACCCTAGGGATCAATCCAACTCCCTCTTTTATTCATTGGGTTCCATATAGGCATTTTTCTATGGAGGATATCTTGGGCATATGAAGTCAGAATTTGAGTTCCATATATCATTGCAAATCTAATTTTGCCAACCTCGCAGTAGTGCAGGTCAATCTACCTTATTTCATTGTTTATCAATAATTCTTGTAGCTTGAAGTCAACCCTTGTTTTGGACTCTTGACCTCGTAACTTGGTGCCTCACATGGTTAAACCAAGATTTGAGGTTCTTACTTCTCATAATTGTCATACATGGAAGGTGAGAATGCAACAATTACTTTGGTCCAAGGGATTATGGTCTACCTTGAATAAAGAACAACCAAATCTCACTAGGGAGTTTGAGAAGTTTACACATTAGAATAAGTTTGATGACGCGATGACCTCGATTGTACTACATATTTCAGATTCCTTGTTCTTCCACATTGAGGGGTAAAATACACCATGAGAGGTATGGAATAAGTTTAAGGGTCTTTTTAGTTCGTTTAGTGATATTAGAGCTATACAGTTAGAAGAAGAAATTACATTTCTTTCTGTTGATATATTTCCTTCTATTGAGGATTGTTTGGTTAACTTCAAGTCTTTACATTCTTAGTTGATGGGTTGTGGGAAAGAGAAAACTGATAAGGAATGTATATTCTTGATTTTATCTAAATTGATGAGTGTCTTTTCATATTTTTCCACTTCCTTTTATTCCACTATGGACAGGTTGGGTGACAAATTTGATATGCCATCTTTTGATACATTTTGTAAGAGATTGACTAAGGAAGAATCAAAACTTCATCAAAATGATATCACTAAGTCTCATGCATTGGTTGCCAGTTCACCCAAATGGAAAGGGAAGAAAAAGAACAAGCCTAAGACAAAATCTAGTGAGTCTTCCACCACCTCTTCTAAAGAGGTTAATCATAAGAAGGAGAGACCCAAATGTACCATTTGTAAGAAACATGGGCATAGTGAACAAAATTGCTACAAGAAGTAAATTCCTGAGTTGAAACAATTACTCAAGGAACATCATATTGTCATTCCTTCTTCATCTAGTTCATCTTCTTCTCCTTCTACCAAACATGAGCATACTTTCCCTAGTTACAAAGGAAAGGGTCATGCATTGATTACTACTCATACACCTAGAGATGTCGGATAGATTATTGATTTAGGAGCTACAGTTCATATTACTCGTTCACCTAATCTTATGGTTCCAGGTACTCTTAGAGAGCCATATTATGATAGACTCTTGATTACAAATAACCAGGTCATTCATGTTGCTGCAATAGGTAATATTGATTTGGGTGATGGTTTGGTGGCTAATGTTTATTGCATTCCTAAGATTGCCCATAATTTAAACTTCCAATATATCAAATTACACAGGTAAGCAACATAGTTGAGTTTACTTCAGATTCATTGTTCATTTGTCGTGCTAAAGGAGAGATATTTGCAGTGGGTAGGGCTGATCATCAGTCAGAGGTATTTGCATTTGATCACTTCATTGATGATGATGATCCTTATGTTCCTTTGACTCCTCCATCTCATTTGTGGAGTAATTCAATTTTATCAAATGGGTTTGTGGATCTAATCATGATTCCCCCATTATGTGCTACATCAAAGTTGACAACCGACATGGATTCCAAGACTTCAACACAATAGGACTTCATTGGTTCTTTAGATTTGTGGTTCCCAAATGGTTTCATTTCAAGCCTATTTGACTTGGCTTCTCATTCTACTACTTAATATCTAGAGGACATGCTTGAGGTGGTAGCACTTCTCTTTGCAAATTTTACAATGGAAGATGTTCTTGAGTCTTCTTCATCCATTGTTTCTTCTTTGATTAAGGATCTTCCTAGTCTTGATGAAACATTTTTGGAGGCACTTGAATTTTCTTCCAAGCTTTCATTTGTGAAACTTCTTCCTTCTCATTTCATCATGGATATGGATTTTCTTCTACATGCACTAGTGGATTTCTTTCTTCCCAAATGGAGACATGTTGTTTGTCATCATTGGATTCTCTTTTGGCTCCAAAAATACTTTAGTGGTTTTGAGGATACTTCATTATGGGTGAGCAATGTTGCCTCTATCTTTACCTTCATTGGAGGGGTAATTATATTATATTCTTATGATAGATGTAGTTCTTGGGGAGTATTGTGGAGACCTCCATACATCACATGATCTATCACTTGCATTATCTCTATTTTGAAGAGGAGTTTTGTCCCAAAGGGTTTTCTCTTTTTCTCTATTTACAAGAGATTTAGTTACATGATGAGTTATGCATGGATACCTAACATGGCCTAATTGCTAGGATCCATATATTGCATTCTGCATATTAGTCTTGCATAATAATTCTTCTCTCTAAGTTGCACTTAAGGGGGGTGTTAGAGTAAATAGGATTTTATTTATTTACTTTATTAGGTTTACTTAAGAACATAATAATTTATACTTAGCTTTGGGAAGTTATTCCCATAACAAGTTAGAGTAGTTTATTTATGGGAAATGTAAGGCTATATAATACATTTGTAAAATATTAATAAAAAAAACACATTTTTTTTGGATCATATTACAAATTCTTCTATGATTGATTTCTCCGGTTAGATCATGGAAAACTGCAACTTCTAATGGGCCTCTGATTTCTCTCCCTATAGAAAGAAATTATGAAAAATAACTCCATAAATCCACTTTGAAAGGTAGATATGGAAGGTAAATATGGATTTAGAAAGTATACTACTTAAATACATAAAGGTAGCTTCATAAATGAACTATGCAAAATAACTCCAAAAAATAACTTTGGAAAGGTAGCTCTGAAAGCTAACTATAGAAAGCATCTCTAGAAATCTACTACAAAAAGGAAGCTCTAGAAATCAACTAAGAAAAGGTAGCTATGAAAGGTATCTCCGGAAACATAGAACAAAACTTGAGTTCTAAAGGTGTAAAATAGAATGTGAGATCTAGAGGTGTTCAACAAAATGTCAGCTCCAAAGATGTAGAAAAAAATGTGAGCTCTAAAATACTAGAAGTTAGTTCTGAGATGCTAAATGTAGCTATAGAGTGTTGGAAATGGGATTTGAAATGTTGGAAATGGGCTTTGAAATGTTGCAAATGAGCTAAAAATGGACTTCAAAGTGTTGGAATTGGGATACAGAGTGTTGGAAATGGGCTCTTAAGTGTTGGAAGTGGGCTCTAAAGTGATGGAAATGTGTTGAAAGTGGACTTTAATGTTCTATATAGAATGTTGAAAGTGGGCTCGAGAGTGCTACAAGTGGGCTTTAGATTGTTGGAAGTGGGCCTTAGAGTGCTGGATGTGGGTTTAAAGTGGACTCTAAAGTGCTAGAAGCAGGCTCTAGAATGTTGGAAGTGGGCTCTAGAGTGCTAGAAGTTGGTTGAAAGCAAATTCCAGAGTACTAGAAGTGGACTAAAAGTAAACTATAGAGTGCTAGAAGAGAGTTGAAGAGCGTTGATTACATCTCTATTAGTATGCATGAATCTGAATTTGATTCCCTTTTGTTGATCCTCCAAGAATATTAGTAATTTTGCACCATTTAATATCATAATAGTAATATGTCCAATGAATAAATATATGGATGGAAATTGGAACCAATGCCACACATGCAAGCAAGAGATGTATTTATTTAATTGATCCATCATTCTTCATAGACCAACCTTAGGTAAATAAATTAAAATATTTATCTATCTAAGTTCTCCATTCCAATCCCAAAAATAAATAAATTTAAATATTTATTTACTTCCCTATTTTATCCAATTTTCATTAGTTGTAAAAATAAAATCATTACCCTTCCATAATCATTTAAACATTAAAACACATGATTAACCAAGGTAAATCTTGCATAAGATCCTAAAGTGTACATGGGGTCAAAGGTATGGCCTTGATTTGTATATAATTGGTACTTTGGAAGTGGGAAAGATCTTCGCATCCCTCAAAAATTTTACGTTTCAATCTCCCACCATCGACTTTATCCAAGACAAATATCAACCCTTGATTCCTCTTGAATCTTGGAACCCACTTTTACCACCATTAACATGGTTCTTCTTAGAGGAATCTATAAATAACACAATCTACAAGTCATTTTCATAACAAGTTTGAATGCAGTGTTATGCTACTAAGTAAAGAACTAACATACCAATCCTCTATCATCAATCTTGGAGCATAACCACCATGGCTTGCTGTAATAAGGAGACATGTGGGTGAGAATTTTGTTTTTTTATCTATTTTACTTAGTTTTATTAGGCATAATCTTGAGGTTTCTTATAGTTGTGGATAAAATAGGTTAGTCTTAGTTTAATTTGTTCTTGTATTCTCACTTTTACATGTACACATTTCTAGAATTCCCAGTCAAAACCACATCCCTTTTATTAATTTCATATTTTGAGTTTCTATGTGGCTTTTGTCATGTAGTTCATAGTTTAGCATATGTAGACCTAGTTTTAGTGTATCTATGCAAAATCAGTGCATCCATCTTTGTGTTCTATAGCCCATCATTGTTAGTTTCTAATTTAATTTTTGGTGATTTTATAAGGATTTGGGGCTAATCATTTGGTGGAGTTTGTAAGGTTTGATATTAATATTGAATTTCATCCATCTTAACTTTTTGTTTTGTAGAATTAACCCTTTTTTTGTAGATTTTTGTCACATTTCCTAACCCTAATTACACATTAGTACACTAAAACCTACTTTCACTACATCTATAGGTTCTAATTGCTAACCGCTGGCAATGACTCCACAAACTACCAATGGTCACTTAAACTGTCACTCCTCTTCCACTAGTTTGCTACCCCTATGGCCACCTCAACTGGTAGTGCCACCCAATGGCAACTAGGGCCTGATTTGTAAGCCAAATTAGGAATTTTTTTCAAACTCACATAAATTTTTCTCACAAAGGCAAACTTTTACAAAAAAAATAGGCAACAAAAAGATGGATATGTTCTCTTTCTATCCAAGGTATTTTTGATGAGATGTTTTGTTGAATTTCTCCAAAATATTGTAGGTTGAAACTGGTTGCTACATTTTTATTTGACAATTCATATCTTGTGCCTTGGATCTCCATTTTTTTGTAAATGAATAGGTGTTAAAAAGGTGGAGAGAACTACATAGCCATGTAGTTTATTTTTCTAGATTGCATAATAGGTTCAATTTGGATCAAAAGTCATATTTTAGACATTTTGGGCACTGTGACTACTGTAATTTGGGAAAAGCATTGCAATTGCACTAAACTATAAAGTGCCAAACTTATAATCTCTGGGGTGTAATTTATGATACTAGTGAAAAGGGGGGGTGTACTTGTGTTCTCTTCTTTTTAGCACTTCATTTTTTATATTTTCTAAATTTTATGTATCATGGATCAAAGTACAGTTCATATTATAACACCATACAACTAGATTTTGACTAGAAATAATGAATGGTAATCTACTTAAGAATTGTTAGTTTACATAGAATAACTATGGGATTGGAAATTGAACCCACTTTGCTTGCAGAAAAACCTAAGTGGTATAACAAATGTGATGAAGCCTATGAAACATTGTGTTTGTCTATTTCTCTCGATTTAATTCTTCATATTGAATATGTGAATTCTCCCAATGAAATCTAGACTAAGATAGAAACATTATTTGGGACACAAGATTCTATGAGAGGCCATTAGTTGGAAAATGAACTCATAAATTTACGTCTAGGAAATTTTAACACTATTTAGGATTTCTTCAAAAAATTGAAATTACTAAGGTTGTAATTGAAATGATGTGGAATTGAAAACAAATATGAACAACTGATTCTTAGAATTCTCTCCAACTTTAATTATAAAGATTTAGTGTTTGATTATACCTTTTATGGTACTAAGAGTGCACTTGGAACTCAGTTCACCATGCCATCTTTAGATGATTTATCTATCTCTCTCACAAGGGAGTAGGATAAGCTAATTCAAATGGGCACTTTAAAATCCTCTAAGTCACACGCTCCAACTGCCAACCAAGGCACATAAGAATAGAAAGGACAATGTAGTAAGAATAAAAAATAGAAAAATGGCAAGGAAAAGAAGGATAGAAAACTAGCTACCTTAAAAACAACTAATGAGACCACATCTTCAAATGATGAGAAGCCTAAGAAGGAGAAGGTAAAATGTGCCTACTCTAAAAGGGCTATTCATGATGAACACAAACGTTTGAAGAAATAGATTGATCACTTGATACACATTCTTGAGAAGAATAATATCAGTGTTCTTGAGTCAATAAATCAGAGTTCACAAGAGGGTTCTAATAAGGGAAAAATAATAGCAAGGGGAAAGGGAAGGAAAAAGCCCTATTAGCAATTGCTTCATGACCATCCACTTGGGTTCTTAATTCGAGTGCTTCACATCACATGGCTTCATATAAGGAGTAACTTGCATCTTCAGAGCCTTGTTCTATGCCTTCTATTTTGATGGGTGATGACAGTCCTATTGAGGTGTGTGAGAGAGGGTCTATTGATGTGGTGGATGAAACATTTCACAATGTTGTTTATGTATTATTATTATCAATCAATCTCCTATTCATAATTTATCAATTCACTCATATAGGTTCAAGTAATTTAGTGAGATGTGTTGTGGTACTATAGTTGTATTTGGGAGAGCATATCATTAGTCTAGGCTCTATCTATTTTCTTACTTTGTTCCTAATCCTCCTCCATCTATTTTTCTCACTCATTCCGATGAGGTGAGTAAGTTATGGCATGAGTGGTTTGGCCATCTTAACTTCCACTACATGTAGTAGCTCAACTCGTAGAGCATGGTCATAGGGTTACCTTCAATTCAATTCTTGTGGGGTGTTTGACAGGGCTGCATCCTTGGTAAGCATCCTAAAGAGAAATTTGACAAAGGTAGGGTATGAAGAGATTCACAAATACTAGAGTTAGTTTACAATGATTTGACTAGTCAATTTCCTCATCCAACCTTCAACAAGGCCAAATATCTCCTAATATTCATTGATGAATTTCCTAGATATACTTGGTTATACTTTCTCAAACAGAAGTCTGAGGTATTTGATCATTTTTAAAGACTTCAAAACTTTTGTAGAGAAGCAATTAGGGAAAGCCATCATGGTTTTGCACACTGAAAACAATGGCGAGTGTGTCAACCATCATTTTGAGTAGTTTTACACTTTAGAGGGTATTGATTTGCAACATTTAATTCAACACACTCATTAGTAAAATGGTGTTACACAATGTAAGAATAGGTCCTCAAAGGAAATGGTGAACTACATGATTCACTCTAAATCTCCTCCACTATAGTATTGGGCATAGGCCATTAACTATGCTTGTTATATCCGAAACCGAGTTCCTCATCGAGCCTTGATGAGAGTCACTCTTTCTAAATCTTAGAGCAATCAAAAACCATTAGTTAAGAACTTCTAAGTTTTTGGTTCTCCTACATAGGCCCACATTCCTATAGATACATATAAGAGCATGAATCTAGAGAGTAGACCTTGAATATTTGTAGGTTATCCTTATAGTGTGAAGGGTTATCAACTGCTCCACCTTACTACATATGAGTTGATCATTAGGAGGATTTTTCATTTTGAGGAGGGCTCTTCAAGCTCCACTCTTGTCACTTCTCTACCTCCTTCTACATTGACATTGTATTCACTTGGGCTACATTAAAGATCTTTTAAGGATTCAGATCCACCTGAGCAGATTCTTGATGATGAGGAATCTTCTTCCTCCACTTCTAATACTAAGAGCAATTATGAAGATTCACCTCCTTCCTCTCCTAGTCATCATTCAAAGGTTGATGATTCTCCTCCAAACTCTCTGACTTTAGGTCCACTTTTGGCTCAACAGACATTGCAATTTCCTGGCGATTGAGTTGGGGATCTATTAGACGCTAGGAATACTCATTCATAGTTCTAGGGTTCTCCACATGTCTTAATTTCGACTACCTCTTATCCATAGACATTTTGAGAGGCTTCTAGTATTCCTGAGTTGGATATAGCCATGTAGGAGGAGTATAGTTCCTTGATGAGGAATCACACTTGGGATCTAGCCCCTCTTACTAAGGAAAGAAAACTTATTCGATGCAAGTGGATCTATCAGACAAAATTCACAATAGATGGCTCAGTGGATAAACCTAAGGAATGGTTAGTTACAAAGGGTTTTTCCCAAGTTCCTGGTGTTAATTACTCTGATACCTTTGCACCTATAGAAAATATGAATTCCATCATACTCACTCTTGTTTTTGATGCAGCACACCAATGAAGGTTCACCAAATGGATGTGAATAGTGCTTTTCTTCTTGAAGACCTTAAGGAGGAGATATAAATGGAGTAGCCATATGGTTTTATACAAGACTCTTATTTAGTAGACTCTAGAAATGTATATATGGCTTGAAACAGTCCCCTCAAGCTTGGTATGCCATGATGGACTCCTTCCTTCTCACACTTGGGTTCTTTTGATGCCATTTTGATTGAAACGTCTGCATTTTTTAACAGGATGATTCACTCCTCTTTTTGGTTCTTTATGTTGATCACTTATTGATCATAGGGAGTTCTTTATCCACCATTGCAATAGTAAAAATTGCCCTTCATGATAGTTTTTTATAACATACTTGGTCATGTTGCATTATTTTTTTAGGATCAAGATCTTCCAGTCTAGTTCTGGGATCACCATCACACAGTCCAAATATGCTCTAGATTTGGTCTCAAGGTTTCATATGGCTGAATGTAAGCCTCCTCTGACTCCCTTTCTTTCTAGAGTCAAACTTGAGACTCAATGTTCTTCACATTTTGTTGATGACACTTTCTACCGACAACTTGTTAGGAGTCTCATCTATCTGACTCATACAAAACCTAACATTTCATATATTGTAGGTATGGCCTCTTGATTCATGCAAGAGCCACATAAGATACACTAGAAAGCACCCAAGTGGATTCTTCACTATATTTAGGGTACTCACAATTTTAGGATTCACTATTGAATGGGCATTGATATCAACTCAATGGGCTTCACAGATTCAGATTTGGCAGGTGATTCTTACGATCATAAATCTACTTGAAGTTACAACTTCTCACTTGGTTTAGGTTTTATTTTTTGGCTGAGCAAGAAGTATTCTGTTATTTCTTTATCTTCTACTAAGACTAAGTATCGTGGAGATATGAATACTGCCACTGAGGCTATTTGGCTTTAGAATCTTCTCACTAAAATTGCTATTTAGTTTAGAAAATCATTAATCATATTTTGTGACAACTAGAGTGCTATTTAGATCTTGTGGACCCTAGTCCATCATCAATGGAACACATTGAGGTCCATATGCACTATATTTAGGAGCTTATTCATGGGCGTGTCATCAATCTTTGTTATTTCCTAACTTCTGAGCAAGTTGTCGATATCTTCACCAAACCCTTCACAGAGAGCAATCATCATCATCTATGAGCTTTGATTGGGGTGTGGGAGGCTTTGTCTTCTAGGGGGTTTCATAGTCCTTCCACTTGGAGTCCTAACTTTCTCTACTCTGGGGATTTTTTCTCTCTCTATTTGGAGGAGAGGGGATATTCTCTCTTTCTTGGAGGACTTCTTCTCTTTGGAAGGGATTTTTATGTACATGGGTGCCTCATCAAGTTTCATTTGTCGGGACCCATCTTTTCACCCACCTAAGTTGCACTTAAGGGAGGGTGTTAGTGTAGGTTTTCATTTTCCTGGTGTATTATTTATTTAACTTTTTATAGGTTTTGCTACACTTCTAATTAAACTTGTTTAGGATTAATAATCTAATTGTTAGTGTGAGTAGGTGCAATGTGTCAGCATCTTCCTTGGGAGTTACACTTTCCTATTTTAGGCTATTATGGTGGACTCTTCCCATTGGTCGTATTTGCCACCTCTCCCCTCTCTAATTTTCTATATATATACTCACCTCCTAGCTAGTCTTGTGTATTTATTCATGTAGCTATTTTCTTTTGCATTCTACTAATTCTATTTTGTTTTATGAGCATTTGCATTTCTCTCTTGGAGACTAACTCTATTTTGTTATTTTGATCTCTGTATCATTTACATATGCAGTTTATTATCTATTCGTTTCACTACATTTTTTAGGTTATTCATCTTTTCAAATTCTAACACACAATAGTAGAGAAGACTCACTAATTGCTTCCCTTGATCTATCCTTGAAAAATAACTTGTCACAATCTTCATACAAAATCTTAATCAAGAGATGACATTTCACCTTTAAGTGCATTGCCTCTCTTAAAGCCCTTATTTCTAAATGTTTGTTTAAAATATACAACAAAGGCAACAATGACAAATAATCTAACAAATCAAAATTTTGGGATAAAAAAAGAATGTTTTCAGCGGTCACTAACTCAAAATAGATGAAAAAATGATGACATCTATTGAAAATCAAACCATCCAGAATATCCAGAAGCCTTCCAACGTATTTTTCCAGATTATATTTTCGATTACACGTGCATTTCCACATTAATCTTGTCAAATTCTAATATACTTTTGAAAAGCTGATTATAGTATAGACTTTTTTTTTAAAATAAAAATTAAAAATTCAACAAAGTATTGTATATAGCTTCACAAGTAGTTGTTGTTTAATAATTCACTTGAGTGCTCAGGGTAGCCGTGTCTTATCACTACAGACTGTGGAATAGAACAAATATTTTTGTACTGGTTTTCTTTCATTAATATTAGTGTTCCCAGGAAGTGCATTAGTGCTCTATACTATATTTACGAAAAGATATATAAATCTCAAAACAGCAACTGGGCACTCTTTGCTGGGGAAAATTATAACAATTCGTTTTTCTCAGGGAGTATAAACGTATGGTTTACATGAAATTCTATATGGTGTGTCTTTATGATTTTATTATACAGTCTTGGAGCTTAAAAGCTTGCGACGATGCTAAAGAATAAGATATTTCAATTAGATGTTTCATGCATTACAGGAGGACCGGAATTAAATAAGACTCTTTGTTGATTTAGTACCGTAAACAAATATTTTCAACACGCCTTTCTATTCATGCTAAAGCCATTTTAAACTAAATGTTTATTCGTGCTTACTTATTCGTTCATACTCAATGACCTAACGACGAAACAATAGAATGGATAATTTATTGCTTTATAGTCAACTATCTGCCAATGGGACAAATGCATGGTTTACTTCTGCGGGCATTTAGATATTCTTTTTTCTGAAAAAAATGAATATTCCAGATTCCCGGCCAGTGGGAACTTCGGGTTCATATTGCATTTCCCATACATAATGTACTATATTTTTGTATCAAATTAGACAGTTCCTTGAGAAAAGAGAAGAATGTCATTGATGCTAGTTTTCTATTAAAGTGGCTTCTTATGGTTACATATATTCAATGATGCCGACCAGCCTCAAATTCCATAGTTGGAATTCTTAGATTCTTAAAATATACAGTTCTTTCGAAACTTGTCATACTATAATTTGCATAGCTATAAAGTTAATAAGGGCCTCACAAACAGTGCTGCAACTACAAATAGTTTGTTACTCTATATGTTATATAATACCGACAACACATGCATCCCACATTACCTTCGGAAAAGTGAATATAGTATTTACTATCCCTCCCATTTGGTATTATATAATCCCCTGCATATTGGAACTACCTGCTTGCTATCACTAGTTACGACTCTTGAAAAGCAGTTTTGTTTACCCATCTAGATTTTATATCATTAATGGCACACTCTAGTTTCCCTTTATCTTAATAAAAAAATGCAGTTTCGCATTTTTTTAAAGAATGGCGAACAATTGCATTACTGCTGTATACTTTGAATACTATGCTAGATGTACATCACATCTCTAATGGCGAAAGGTGAAATGACTTCTTTATATCTAAAACATGAGCAATATATTTAGTAATGATGGATATTTGTTTAAAGAGAGAAATAGTTTTGAATGTCACATGGCTAGAATTATAGTTCGATTATTACTTTAGTCCACTAGCTTAATCATGACAAACAACATTGGTCAAACGATTATATTCTACAATTCTTGAACATATTTTAAGAGTAGAAGCAATTATAGGGGAGAACTTGAATGACTTTATTTTGTAAGGATCAACGATCACGACAATCACATCCAATATGTGGTCCACATGTTTTATTATCTTAACAATCACATCCAATATGTGGTCCACATGTTTTATTATCTTATTGTATCTAATTCTTTTATCATCACACATAGAGCGAAAGAAAAGTTTTTACCTCCTAGAGGATGTGTTTGAAAGCATAAAAGAAAAGACTTTCCCAACTCAACCATTCCCTTAGCCTGCTAGATTGATTCTAAAACAAATTGAAGAAAAAAGGACAAAAGGGTTGTGTTTTAGTTGTGATAGCAAATTCAGTCAAGGACATAAATGTATTGAAAAGAAGTTATTATAGATTGAAGTGGCTAGTGAGGAAGAAGAAGATGAAGAAAAAGCATCAAAGTTCATCAATGAGCTAGATGAGAAATTAGGAGATACTCAACAAACTATTTTCTGTCATGCACTTTGTAGAATTAAAACCTCAGAAACTCTCAAGGTAGTGGGTTTCATGAAAAAAGAGAGCAATAGTGTCGATAGACTTAAGAAGCACTCACAACTTCCTCAATAAGAAGTTAGCTTCTCATCTTTTTTTAAAAAATCTATTTGACACTAGATTTTTAGGCCATGATTATAGATGAGAGTACAATAAACTGCTTAGGGAAATGTTGGAGCAGTAAGCTTTCTATGAGAGAGTACCAACCAGATTGCACAATGTTTGTTATCTCCATAGATGCAACATACATTATTTTTGTATTCTAGTGGCTTACTACATTGGAAACAATAGAGACAAACTTTTAGGAGTTAGGGTAAGATAGTCAAAGTAAGAGGGATGTGTGTAAAGTCTTAAAAATTTGTAAACTCGCACCAAATGTAAAATATGCTTAACAAGGGGGAAGACGGGTTTGTAGCCGAATTATTTTTATTAGAATCACATCAATTAAAGGCTCCCATATTACCATATCTACAAGAAATTGTAGATAGGTACTTAGTAATTTTTGTAGATATGCCGAAAAGATTGCCTCCCAAAAGAATATGGTTTTAAACATTCTTAGGAGGAACACTTGCAACATGCGAATAGGGTTTTAGACATTCTTGAAGAGCATCATCTTTATGCTAAGCCATAAATGTGTGTTTTTGTAGTTAGAGAGGTGAAGAACAACTAGGTTATATTGTTCCACCTGAGGGAGTCAGGATGGACCCTCACAATATCAAGGCTATAGTAGGATGGAAGATTTCTAGAATCCTCAAGAACCTATGGTATTTTGTTAAGGATTATTGGTTATTATTATTGATTTGTAAAACAAATGGTAGCATAACTTAGCACCAATCATAACTTTATTGAAGAAGGAATCCTTCTAGTGGAATGAGGTAACCACTAAGGCATTTACAAAGCTAAAGGATGCCATATTCACAATTTTAGTTATAGCTATCCTATAATTTTCTAAAACCTTCATTGTGGAATGTGATTCTTCTAGATATAGCATAGGAGCAATACTCATGCAAGAGGGAATACCCCTAACATTTGAGTCACCAACTCAAAGGAAAGAATGTTTTAAATCTTATGTGAGAAGGAAATGAGAGCTATACAACATGTAATCATTTATTTTTACAATTGAAACCTTTTCTAATGGGAAGATAATTAAAGGTAAAGGTAGATCATGATGGTCTCAAATATTTCTTGGAATAGAGATTATCATCTAAAGAATAATAAAAATGAGCCATGAAGATGTTTGGATATGACTTTGAGATCATATACAAGAAATGAAAAAGGAATGTTGTGGTTAATGCTCTATCTAGGAGGGATGAATTTGTAGAGTCACTATTGTATGTAATTTCCATATTGTAGCTAAATTGAGTGGATGATACATGAGAATAATGATAGGACATGGATACTCAAACTCTCAGTCAGAAACTCCAACAAGATTCAAGTGTTTTAGATAAAATTTCATGAAAAGTATATGGTAAGTGGTACAAGGAAATGTTGTAGCTATATAAGAAGTTGAGCATTAATTTTAAGGCTTCAACATAGCTCCATTTTTCTCCAATAGGCATGCATTTTGTCTTCTTAAAAATGTATCAAAGAATCAAGCATGATTTGTTCTGTGATGGGCTCAAGTAGGATATCTAAAAATTTGTGTAAAAATGCATAATATGTCAACAAAATAATTGCAGAAAGTTAAGGCTACAAGTCTTTGTAACCCTTAACTATACAAAGCTAGAGGCTAGAAGAGGTATCCATTGATCACTAGTCTCCACATGCATGCAGGAAAAATATCATCATGGTCATTGTAGAATCACTCACTAAATATGTACTTTTTTATGTTTTGTCAAACCCACTTGTAAAAAATAATATTGTAACAACATTTATGGACACCATTATGAAGTTGCATGGGACTTGAAGCATCATAGTAAGTGATTTTGATAGTAAATTTACAAGTAATTTTTAAAGTGGCTTAATCTCATATTTAGGCACTTAGCTTCCTCGTATCTTGCTATAACATCCCATTTCATATGGACAAATCAAGGAGGTCATCAAATGTTTGGAGAGCTATATCCAATGTGTTTCTTTATAGAATCAAAAGAGATGGGTGTAATGGCTACTACATTCCAAATGGTTTTATAACAAGTTTCCACACTTCATTTAAAATGTCTTCATTTTTTACACTATATGGTTACCTCCAACGCCATTTCATTACAAACACACTTAAAGGTTGGAGTAGTTGATTGACATATTGAATTATAGTGAGAGGTACTATTTAGTGTTAGAAATAATTTGACAATGACAAAATTAAATGAAGAAATAAATTGATCATCACAATAGTGAAAGAAATTTTGAAGTAGGAGATTGCATCTTTGTGTGATTATAGCCATATATGTAGATTCCATTGAAACAATAAAATAAATATGACAATCTTGCACCCAAGTATTATGTTAGTTATAAAGTATTGTATAAACTCTGTATTATAGCATACATATTGGAGTTACCTAGACGTAAGAAAAAATATATCTAGTCTTCCAAGTTTCCTACATTAAGATTATTGGACAAAGTGTTTCAACCCAATTAGAGCCACCAGAGTTTTATGAGGGAAAAATATTTTTGAAACATGAAGGGATCCTTCAAGGATGCACAAATAGGTTGTTTATAAAGGATATTACAAAGTTTTTGATCAAGTGGAAAAATATTCCTATCAAATATGCTACATGGGAAATGAAGATTTTGTTGGCATAATAGTCATATAGTATTACATTGTTAAATTTGGATTTATAGGTTAGTTTATGCATATTAAATAAATGTTAGTTTGTGGGAGTTACATTCCCGTATGGAGGTTATGTAGGTAGTTATCAAATAGTTAAAGGGAAGAGACTTTTATAAAGCTGATGTAATGCAATGTAAAATTCATTCAAACACAATAATATATTATTCTATATTTTTATTTCTGTGCAATGGTTTAATATATTCTTTTGGTCTACCATTTTCAATATGGTATCAGAGCAAATCCGTGATCCTGAGAAATGTGATAAAATAGAAGGCTATATATTTGTGAGATTTTAATTGATGCTATTAATGTTTTTCCAGATGATGGGAAGTTGAGAATCATGGAAGATATTCCTGCATAGTGCATTACATACCTTCACAATGCATTTTTGGAAGATGTTCCTCAGCCTGGAGAAAGTGGTGTTCTCGTGGTGCTTGTAGAGCAAGCGGACATGCTAGTGAATGATCTCATCCTCCTTGATATCATGTGAGAGGATTTTCTCTATTGCATAGAGGCTGTAAATTGACAGTTTTCCCAACGCCAAATGTAGAGAATGTGATCAAAGTTTTCCTATTGTGAAGACTATAGATGGTAAATGAGATGCAAGTCAAGTTAATACTATCAACATTCCTTTGGTGTTTTTCATACTTTTAGTGAATGGAGTTTTTTGAACATATATAAATATGTATAAGTTTGAAAAATACAATGCGTTGGACTACACTTATGCATTGGAGAATACAATAGTTGTGACCACTTCATCTGCTGTGTAAAAATATTGTGAGATAGGCACATGCAGTTATTTTGAGAGAAACTTCTTGTTGTTCATTGCTTGATTTTTTGCAAGTTTAAACTGGCTTCTTATTACATTTTGTGGGAGTATGAACTAAAGCTGCCCCTTTCGAATAGAATTTGGAGAGATAAAATAGAGATTATTTTGGTCAAGCATAAAGGAAGGCAAAAAAAGGTGTTGTTGCAGAAATAGTATGAGTTCCAGTGTGATCTTGGACATATTGAAATTGATTTATTTTAGAAGAGAACTGTGAACTTATTGTATACAGGAAGAGATTTGTAAGTAAAACCTAAATTTCACTCAAGTTGATGCATATGGAACTATTCAACAAACCTCACATATCAATGTGTGTAGTGGAGTTGGTATATGATTTTGATTTTATTGTAAGTGGTCATAGGATCAAAACTATCTAAGGTGTGAAATGAGAAGTTGTTAGTTGATTTAACTTATTAAATTTTTGGAGTAATAAGGTGGAAAACATTGGAGTTATAAGGATATATTTGTGTTTACACTATATTGTAAAAGGTACACTTTTGGTGGAATCTGACACCTTGTTCATTTTATTTTATCATGGCTACATCAAACATTGCTTGTGCTCTCAGGGCCATTTATACTACATCTGATGAGGCCTCCAAATACTTATCTAAGATATCAGTTGTTTAAAGTGCATATTGGAGGCAGGCGGCATCAGAGTATGGAGGATTTTCCATCATCTCAAGTTAGCTTCTCGCTTTGAGATGATGCTTTGCATGAGAAGCATTTTTGGTTTTGGTTGTTTTGCTTTTCATTGTTGATGCTGATGGATTTGAAGAATATATGTTTTATGAAGATTTTATTTTGGAGATAGGTTTGGGATTTGGTGTTGAGCTCAATATGGATTGTTGTCCATTGAGATTTAGAGTATATGATCAAGAATTATACCCTTTCACGGTCACTAGACAATGGTAGAGATCTATCATATCTCTTAGGGATTGTTGTCTAATAATTCAACTCTGTGATTTGAGAGTTTGGGACTAAAGAGCTCAAGAACACAGCTCGAAGCTACACCTTTCTGAGGGTAGACGAGATAGAATGATGGAGCCCCACTCGGTTCAAGATTTTTTCTTTGGGAGAAGATCTTCTATAAAATATGTATTCATATTATGTAATCAACTTTGTTGAGTATATTAGCATTCAGGGGGGTTCCCTTGGTACTATTGCAGGAACAATGTAATAAGGGGGAATGTTGGCATAATAGTCATATAGTATTACATTGTTAAATTTACATTTATAGGTTAGTTTATGCATACTAAATAAATGTTAGTTTGTGGGAGTTACATTCCCGTATGGAGGTTATGTAGGTAGTTATCAAATAGTTAAAGGGAAGAGGCTTTTATAAAGCCAATGTAATGCAATGTAAAATTCATTCAAACACAATAATATATTATTCTATATTTTTATTTTTGTGCAATGGTTTAATATATTCTTTTGTTCTACCATTTTCAATAGATTTAATGCAAATACATTCATATTTGATTTACACTAAAGACAATACGTTTATAAAGAGGGGGGCATGGTACAATCTTAATCCATTGATTGTATCAGGATATATGTGCTTGACTTATGGCTAACATAATCCCTAATTAAGTCATTTATGAGGTAAAAAGTGTATTTTTTGTATGCTAAGTTGACAACTTTGGGGTTAGGACACTAGATTATTTGAATGATTCCTATATATAAGAGGTAGTGAGTAGTAACTTTAATTATCATATTATGAATTATCTTCTTACTAGAGACTTTTGGAGTTTTTCCCCTTCATAGTGGCTTTTATTATTATGTATATGAAACTTTATTTATATTATATTCTTCTCTTGTGTATGTAATTTTATTATATTATCCATCAATGGTTCTTACATACTTTAAGAGAGAGTGTTATGGACTGAGATGACCTAGGTTTTCTAAAGTGGTGGAACTAGGAATGAATGATAAGGTCAATATATAAAATATGAGGAAAGAAATTATTACTATGCTTATAGGTCATGGAGTTTTGTCACCACTCTTCCACGAGATTACAAATTTTCTCTAGGAAATATTATTTTATGTAGTGCTTTTTTATACTTCATTATAACAGAGCCGATCTAGATAGAGGGTTATAATTTGTAGTCTCAATGATGTGTCAATGAGTTTTGTCTAGTATCCCATGGGTTTTCACCATCACCAACTATTTTTAAATAGGTTTTCTTTTTACTTATAATGTGCTTTACTAAAAGTGCCCTTTATGTGTGGTAATTATATCTAGATATAGAGAATCCTCTTCATTCATTTTTTAATTGTAGAGATCTAAACTCTCAATTGATCCTAATAAATATTAACATTTGTCATAGTTTTAACCTATTTTAGTTTTATATAAGACTAAAAGGAAATAACAATTATATCTCTATTATTGTAAATATGGATGCTTGCTAGTCTTTGTAAAGTTAATTCTTAGAGAGAATTCCTAATAAAAATCTCCAAAAGCTTGAGCAAACACCCACATTGGATTTGTAATTATATTTTTCTGCAACAAACTATTGTCAAACCAACTATTGTAGATTCAAGAACATGTAGAATATGTTTTTTTCAATACATTTATGTGCAAGAAATTTAAAGTAGATGCTATAATAGAAAATAAAGTGTAAGAAACAACTTTGTATATGTATGTATATTAATAAAAATCTAAATTATTATACTCATAAGATTGTTATAAACTAGGAAAAGCACCTAAAAGTGTATATTAAATATATATACAATTATATATTTAAGAACATGTAGAATATGTATTTTTTCAATGCATTTATGTGGGAATACATTAAAAGTTGATGACTTGGACCACTATGATATCAACAACAAAAAAAATTGTAAGAAATTTAACTTTTTATATTTATCAAAGTCTCTTAAATTATTTTTATTAATGAGATTGTTATAAACTAGTAAAAGTGCATGCACTCACATACACATACACGCATCCTCATGCACATGTGCATCCACATACACACACATAGGCTATGACTGATTTTGAAAAAATACATAAATGTGTAGTGTTTCGACAACATAATTATTTATATATGTTCCTACTAACCATTCAACAATACCTTGAGGTGCTTGGACTAGTTGCTTAGCTTTCTTTCTTTATCTTACAAAAACATTTAGTTTTCTCTATGTTACATTTTATTTTCTTCTTTCATCCCTTTGACTATTGTACTCTTCCCACTTCAATGATAACACAAACGTGCTTGTAAAGCTAATTCATATAATTTTCTAATAATTAGCACAATCATTTACCTTCATAAATTTGGGATAGGTAAATAGTGTTGGGTTCAACAACATATATAATTGGATATGGTTTCAAAACATCCAAAACATCTATTAGTGACAGTAATGTCACTGATACAATGCTACATAAAAATAGACAATCTTTAATTAAAAATGGATCTAGCCACAAATCATGCAATGCTATAGCAATCTCATTTCCTATTTTATTTACAAACTTATTTTATTCAATCAAGATCTTCAATAGTTGGTGTTTATTTTCACATGAAGCACCCTAACCTTGCAAGTGGATGACATTTTCACATCTAGGTATACAACAATGCAATTGGTGTTGCCTCTTTGAAATCACTGAAAGTTAACATACCCACTCAAAAATGATGTTAAAATATGGTAAACATTAGTATTCTATTAATCAGTGAAAAGATTAATGCATAAAATATGCCTATAGTTATTTATAATTATATAATATTTCCATAAAGAATAAACCAACATACTTAACATATAATATATAATAATCATAACAAATATAACTTAAATTTGAATATTTTAGATGCTTAACCATTGCATATTAGTAGAGCTCGATGCATAGAAAGGCTAGATCTCTTTTTTCTCTGTGTAATAAACAAGATATTATGGTTCAACTATAATAGCAAGGTCCAAAATGTATATAAAGAACTCAATGTTTACTACAAACGCAATATGATGATCGTATGCCAGATCATTTTTAGATGATAAGGCCTAAATTTTAATTTTATGGCCTCTATGAGTACCTATTCTTCTTGCTAATTCAATGAAAATAGATGAACAAAATTCAATAACTTTTCTTGGACTTGCTTAAATGTAACCTCAAAATATAATGTATGTGCATTACAAAAATTACATTATTCACATAGTTCTTATTGTTTATGTTATGAAATTTGTTTCTCATTTTGATAATGTTCTCCTCCACCTCTTAATGTGATTGAAATTTTAATCTCATTCATATAAAGTCTTTGAGTTGAGTAAGACCATTCTTGAACACTAAAAATATTTTGTTAAAATGAGAGAAATAATCATGCATTTACATAAATAGTTTTTTCCTTAAGAAAATAAGTTTAGTATTCCCTATTTACATTTCTAAAAATAGCTTTTAGAAAAAATAGTAGAAAATGAAACTAATTTTTAACATAACTCTCAAGACATTCCATTTTATAATTCTTTAGGAAATGAAGAAGTTGTATAGAACATTTGGGAAAACTATGTGTAGCTCATTTAGGATCGACGTTTCGGATCACACTCCATGATCCATCATCATGGACTGTGGAAATATCATGTCTACAATGAAGAAGTTGTGCAATACCCATTAAAATACCATGGTTGAAGCATTCTAGGTATTTAACCCTTTGTCCTACTACATTATGCACTCACTCAATGGAATTTTTTTATGAATATTACTACTTTACTATATATTAAAAATAGAAATAGTACAATATTCACAAAAGTGTTTAAGGTGGTAAAAGAGCACGCCACAATGTCTATCAAGATCAACTCCAAAACACATATGAAAAACAAATACAAGGGTCCATCCAAAGGAAAAGATAAGTAACTAATGTAACACCAGTAGTAGGTAGATTATTATCATCAACATTATGTTCCCATACATCAATGGGGTAGTGTCATCAATTGGCTCCCAACCATCAAGAGTGCTTTCATCCTTATGAGTGTGCTCGATAGGTTGCTAGTTGCGAAGTAGAGAGATGGAAAGTTGTAGATGAGGAAACTTTTTAGAATGAGGCCAACCATCTCCCCTGTGTGCCTGAGAAGAGGTAGAGGGTTTCCTAGAAAGCTAGGACCAACCATGAGCAGCAATGTCTTAAGAATTCAGAGGTTTAGGCCCATGGGAGTCAGAGCCATGGTCTCACCCTATAGACTGACTATTCCCATGTAGATTACCACTCATAGGAGAGGAAGAGTCCAGTGGAACCTTGTAAACAATGTAGTTGCATTTCCCTAGTGATCTAACAAATCCTAAAGATGGGAAACCACAAGAGTAACTTTGATAGCTTGCACTTGAATCGACATGAAAACATTAGAGCAAATCATAGCTTTGGTGTAGAGAGAAAAATGAGCATCTGCATTACAATTGGAAAATAAAGAAAAATTTATATCTTTCCAAATACTAAAGAGAATCTCCACCCTAAAGCATGCCAAATATAAGCGTATTTGTGCAGGAGACAAGCCCCATTCCGCAGCAAGAACATATGCCAATAGAGTGGGGTAGAATGAAATGGCTTGAAGAAGTCATGAATCTATTTTGAGGATTCTTGAGCCCAATGACAGAACTAAAACAAATGATCGAGTCTCTCGAAGTGTCCACACAATGGATAACAAGGGCAAGGGATGTCCATATGCTAAAGTCAATCTCCCATTCAGAGGTCTTGGTAGAGAATGCACTAGGCAAGATGGGCCAATTTAGGTTCCAAAATAACATAACAAATGCATTGGAACTGGTGATGCCATGTTCCAAGAGAAGACTGAACCTTCTAGTGATGGTTAAGCTGCTCCACCATAGGCAAGTGTGGAATTCTAAAAAGGGGTATCCAGGCACCATTTCTAACTCTTCCACTAGGGTTTGGGACACTAAACCTCAATCTTATGGAACATACGAGGGGGAGTAGTATCAATACCCACTCGAAAGGTCTCCTAGTCTTGATTGTCAAGCTTGAATTTAAGTTTGAATTCAGGCCACGACCACAAATTCTTGGTGGCCCTATGAATGAGGTTGGGCAAAACTCACACTCCACATTTAAAAAATCCAAGAGCATGAATATGAGGTATTTTGACCAGGGTCCATCCTTGAGAGTTGAGGATGAGAGACCACCAAATAGAATATCTATTAATGGATAACCAATTGTGGAAATTATCTCTTGCCTAACAAAGGTAGGATTTGATAGCTTCCCAGGCTTTCCAAATACCTTTGATGAAAAAAGTGCCTTACTATAATGACAGGCTTGTGCATTGTAAGAAGGGTGCCCAAATCCAAACTTTCCAAGCAAGGCATCTTGAAGGGACTCAATTGGTAATGCAATGGAAGCCTTCAAGGGCCTTGATAATCCATTTGGTACAAAGGGAAATACCATACTAGAGGATGGAGATTATAATGATTCCCCTAGCTTCAAGGAGTAAGGAATAGAAATCCTAGGCCACACAATGGAAGCCTCAATGCCCATCACTAGAAGCCCAGAGGAAATCACACAAGAGCTTCTGAATCTTTATGTAAGAAGCCTTAGAAGGACCCAATAAGAGGAATAGTAAACATGAGTGCTTGCAAGAATTTTAGTGCAAATCTTAAACTTACTTGACAATGAAAGAGGCTTGGTTATCTAATACTTGATCATTTTTCAATTCTAGTCACCACATCCTGCCAAAGCTTGGCAAGATATTCCTTGAATGCAAAAGGAATCCCCAAGAATCTAAAAACTTCCCCATGGTGATCCATTCTTACCTAAAAGAATCTCTCCATCTATGTTTGGGAAGGAAGGATTGTCATGCTAATGCAATGTTGAACAAGAATATTGTAAGCTTCATTGCCTTCAAGGGCCTTGATAATCCATTTGGCACAAAGGGAAATGCCGTATTAGAGGATGGAGATTATAATGATTGCCCTAGCTTCAAGGGGTAAGCAATAGAAATCCTAGGCCACACAATGGAAGCTTTGATGCCCATCACTAAAATCCCAGAGGAAATCACACAAGAGTTTCTGAATCTTTATGTAAGAAGCCTTAGAAGGACCCAATAAGAGGAATAGTAAGCATGAGTGCTTGCAAGAATTTTATTGCAAATCTTAAACTTACTAGACAATGAAAGAGGCTTGGTTATCTAATACTAGATCTTTTTTCAATTCTAGTCACCACATCCTGCCAAAGCTTGGCAAGATATGCCTTGAATGCAAAAGGAATCCCCAAGAATCTAAAAAATTCCTCATGGTAATCCATTTTTACCTAAAAGAATCTCACCATCTATGTTTGGGAAGGAAGGATTGTCGATAACATTGGGTCTTTTGCTATTGAATGTTGGAGCCTAAGGCTTGGCAAAAAATATCCAAGCAATACAGAGCTTATGTGACATTTTCTCCAACTCGAGAAGAGTGAGGAATGAGTCATCAACAAAGTGACCATTAACCAGCTGTTGGGAAGAATTGAGGAGAGAAATCCCTTTGACAACTACCTAAGAAAGCAAGTAGCCAAATCCTTTAGCTTCCAAAACATAAAGAGTCAGGGAAAGAAGAAATCCTTTATGGATGAACCTATAGAGCCCAAAAGAACTAGATTGTTGACCAGCAATGGTGATACAAGTAGAAACATCAACAAATAGAATCCAAACAATTTGGATAAAGCATGGGCCAAACTTGAGAGCCTACAACATGGATAGAATGAAAGGACATTCAATGTGATCATATGCTTTGGAAAAATCAATTTTAATGAAGAAGATAGGTTGTTGAGAATGTCGAGCCCACTCCATCTCTTCCTAGATAGCAATATTATGTAGGATGAATTTGGATTTGATGATCCTTGTTTGTTTAGGCCAAACAATCAGAGGAAGCATGGAGTACAAATTAATGGCCAAATCCTTGGTGATAATTTTGTAGGAGACATTGAGCAGTGTGATAGGCCTCTAATTACATATCTCTTCAGGATTTCTAGACTTAGGTATGAATTTGATATTTCCTTTGATAATTAAATTGCCAAATGATCTAGTTTGCTTGCTTCAAGATAGACGTTAGGTAGGTCACAACCCACCGCATCCAAAAATGTTTTATAAAACTCATAGGGGAAGCCATCCAATCTATGGGATTTGTCTTTGGCCATAGGAAAAATATCCTCCTTCAAATCATCTTGAGTGGGAAGTTGGTTGCACATAGTGCATTGAGCATTGGAAACTTGGTAAGGGACCATAGCTAGACATTCTTGAGAAGCATGATGGACTCATAAATCTTGAAAATTTTTTGTTGACAATTTGTTACCAATCTTAAGCTAGTGGAGTTGAGATTTTATTTGAGCCCCATGAGCTATATGAGAATCTATGATATGCTTCTACTACCAAAGCTACGGCACCCAGAACTAGGTAGTTGGGTCAAACAATTGAGCCTCCAAAGCAGTGGTGGAAAGACAGTGCTCTTGGGTGGTGGACTCATTGGAGTAGTAGCAAAAATGGGCAAGTTGCCACCCATAAATGTGGAAGAATTGTGAACTATGGGTGATAACATCATTCCACCAAGTTATCTAGCTAGTCCCATGCATGGGACGAGGCTCTAAATTCTAGACATGTTGAATATGAGCTAATGTGACCTTGTGGTGGAGAAATGACATGTTAAGAAAGAACTAAGTATTCATAGATTTAAGATTGGAGGTTCTCCATTCAATGTGAAACCGTATTGGGAAATGATCAAATAGGACAAGATCAGTTAACAGTTCCATTGGAAAGGAATAACAACTAGCAAATGACAAGAAAGATTGGATAGAAATCGTGGCCCAATGGAGCTACTTTAAGACCCTATCAAGGCCACTCTTAAATTACTCCATGTATAGCAAAGCAAATGACCTTGGCAGTGGCCAACATTGGGATCCAAAAGACCCAATTTATTATGCATAATAAACCAAGCCTCTCTTTCACCAGTTGTCCACCACATATGCAAGGCTCCATATTTAACATATGTGCACTAAACCATATTAAAATCCTCGCATAGAACCCATGTAGTGGCTAGCAATGAATGAGTGATCCATCTCCAAAGAGAAGATCTCTCCATGACATCATTGTGAGCATAAACATTAATAACACCAAAGGAATAATTATTAATTTTGAAAAGAGCCCATAGTGCAGGTTTGTGGAGTCACATCCATGATTGATGAATAACTAATGCCATGTAGGAGAGAGAGGTGAAAACCCCTCAATGGCTAGCCTCATGGTCACTGCAAAGAAATTGGCTGGAGGTCCAAATAACATGACACATTGATTAAAGAAATAAACTAGAAACTTTGACATCCTAAAGGCAAAGAAAGCCTAAATCCAAAAATTTAAAATGAGCATCATGAATGGAGTATTTCCATGGGAGGTCTATTAGACCTTGAAAATTTCATGAAATATATTTCATAAATAGGGGTTGAGAGTCATCTCCTCATTATCCATCTTATCAATAGAAAATAACTATTTTGAAGTAAAGGATCATTTGCCACAAATCTTCCAATTTAGAAGCTAAGCTAAATAGGATAGCATTTCGATAGCATCAATTCTCCTTCATCCAAGTGCCCAAGTGGGCTACAAGACCTCCTCTATCCAAGAGGAGGAGGGGAAGGGTGGTGGGCTATGATGGCTAGCGGCTATGCAACAATTGAGGCCATTGGAAAGGATTTGAAAACTTTCACCTCTCTAGACAACTCCCTAGGAGGGGAGATGAAAGATTTCCCTACGTCAGGGATTTTGAAACAATCTTCAATGCCACAACTTTGAACTAGATATTTTGGGGACTGGATTGGAGGTGCTCAAATTCTTATTTTGTTGATTGATCAGTGTGGACCATCCTTCCTCTTCTTTTGTAGGAGGCATTGGCCCTAAAAAGGACTGTGCCAAAAGCTTAGGACATGGAGATGCCAAAGGGCAATCTTGAATCTTATGCTTGGAGGACAGACAATGATAGCATGTGTTGGTTAAATTAATATATTGAACCCACTAAGAGTAACAAGTTTGGCCATCATGTATATCCACAGTGTCTTTGAGGTTCTTAGAGAGGTCTACCTCCACATAGACATGTTAGTGGGGATGAGCTAAATAGAACAGTTCAGGTTCTATGCATACCATAATGCCTAGCGAGGAGGCTATTTGATGCAAGAAATTCCAGCAAGGCAGGGGAAGACCAGGAAACTTGACCCAAACAGGAACTCAAAAGGACTCGTCATCTGAGATTACAAAGTCATGATTCTAACGTTTGAAAATGAGAAGGGAAGAGTAGACAAGCTAGGAGCCTCGAGTAAGAACAACCACAATGTAGTTGGCCTTGGTGAAGCGAAAAAGGAAAAACCCTTTGGTAAGGCTTTACATGGCATCAAGCCGAATCCCATGCGGGGTGTAGGCTTTGCCAACCCATTCTTAGAGATTGCTTTTAGGGGGGACTCTACCCACACAAATACCTAATTAAAGTGAAATTCTCTAGCCATTTGCAAGCAATATCAAAATTAGGAATGGGAAGAACAAGATTCGGTGGTGTTTGAGGGGACGTACCTCGTGGAACACCTTGGGGACAAACTTCTGAGGGCGTTTGAATGGGGGAGCCATTGGATGCTGTCATCAAGCCTTCAACTCCAGTAGTAGCAGCTATGGAGGAATGAAAAGCTGAAGCCATATAAAGTGGATAGAAAATGCCTATAAGCTATGTGACGTTACATGCATCGCAATAAATGCAGGCAAACACAATATCATGTGGAAGTGCAGTATGATGCAAAAACATAGCAGAGCAAAAAAAACCTAGTAGATCCATCCCTCCTAGAGAATAAAAGGAACACATTATATCTTTTCAGGTTATAGGTATGACATTTCATATAATGTGAGTGTCTGTCAATTCAAATTGATGTGAACTCTTCATTGTATAAATGAAGGGCTTTAAAATTTATAGTGGGACTAGGTCCCACAATTTCGTAATCCGTTGTTTAAAGTGGGTGGTATAAAACCATACTTGAGTATAGTAAGAAATAATATTCATAATCTTATATGATATTTTATCCATTTACATTTTTTTTTGTGGAAACTTGGTTTCTTTATATTTGACTCATGAAGATTAACAGTGGATAAGTAGGCAAGAAAGACAAGCATATATTTTTCATATAGACAACTCTTTTTTTTTTTTTAAAAAAGAGGTGATGAACACCAGACTATATTAATATATCAAAGCATAGATACATAAGTTCATGTCAAAACTAACCAGGAATATATACATCTGGTAGTTAAGAAAATATACAAAAGATGCCAGACATAATATCCTCTGGCTATAAGAGCGAAACAAAAACAACCAACCAACAGTGGTGTACGCTAAGCGGAGAGAACACAAACATCAACAAAAAAACACACCAACCCCACATCTATCACTTTGAATTGGAGTCGTGATGCTCTTCTGGTGGAGGCAGAGGGAATGGTAATGCAAATGGAAGAGAACCCAGTGCTCGAGGAGGGCCTAGGGCGAGATCCGGCGCATGATGCCTTAAGAACCTGATGGCATTGAAAATTTCTTTCGCTCTAGACTCCAGGCCCAGCGGCAATTGAAATCTGTGAGTGGTATGTGGGCAATTGAGCTCATTGAAGCATTCCAGCCTGAGTCCCCACTGGATACATGTATAAACACACGCCACGCGATGAGAGCTCTGCAGAATATCCCTTTCGAACACCCCTCTTATCAATGCTACCCCTTCCTGGTAATCATAGATTGATAAAGCCGCTCACCAATTCCCCGCTCACCAATTCCCCAAGTTGAAGAAAGATTTATTGATGAGCCCAAACCCGATTAAGTGGGTATACTCTTAATCTTGTGTCAGATCCAAGATATTGGAAATGAAGGTTGCGGCTATTTCAGATCTTTTGATATTCCTATTCCTAGGCTGAAACAAATAATAACCTAGGACACACCTTACTGCAAACTCAATGATGTCCCACTCCACATCAAAGATTTGACGGATGGAAACAATATTCATGGCGTCATGATAGACTGGCTCCCCATCGACTGGTGGCAGGTCGACGTGGAGATTCGGAACCTACAACGCCATTATTTGTTTTAAATAGAAGCTGACGCTCCTCTCTTTCCACCATAAATGCACTCATTGCAAGCAGAGCTCTAACTGGCCAAGAACTCCAGGACAAAACACCTAACGTACCAACTTGATGGCTCCGCAAGACAAGTAAAAACATCCACTCCAATAGCAGCCCAAACCGAAAACTAGCCCTAGAAAAAATTCTCAAGGCTCCATTGCATCCCATCCAATCAAAACTCACTCCACCCTACTTCTTTGGCCAGCTGTCCGCCCAAGGCTAGCCTGGGGGAGCCCGCCCCGGATATATAGACAACTTTTTCAATGATGAACGCTACTCAAAACCAAGAAGAATGTGCGCCTACCATACTGCGTAGTTAAGTTATTTTTTAGGATATCATAAACTAATTTATCTCCAGCCCTCAACAGCAGATGTTCTCAACTGTTAATGTTTTTGGTATTTTCGCTCGATGCTTAATAACAGGTAGCCAGCAAGGGAAGATAATATGTGTTTGTATAGTTAGTAAAAGCATACTGCATCATCTTGTGCTTAGAATGCAAATAATGGACTTGTATATCTGCTATTACTCATTCAGTACGGGGACTTTGCTTCACATTCCTCTTGTGATGATGGGATTTTAGAACTATATCTATCTGAGATTAAAAAATAGCTTACCTCGGAAATTCAACAATATAAACCAAGGACATAAGATATAGCTTAGATTAAATTTCTATTTCTTGTCATACACTTTAGAATCCAAGAAACAAATAAAATCCATAGAATATTACATGCTATGACTCTTGATATCCATAATTCAAGGTGAAACTGGCATCCTTCCATCATCTATGCATGTACAAAATAGCGCAAGAGAACATCAATGTAATTAATCAACAGATAACAATATACATAACTGGTAATATTCTTAATGTCCAATCCCTGGACTATGGCCTTGAGGACCGTTCATGATGGGTGTTCCTCCATTAACATCATCTTTACTTGTTAGATAACCGCCATATTTTGTCTTCTTAGGTGTTACAACCACAAAGCTTTCATCTGCTACCAAGTAGCTTGCTCTCTCTTTCTGATAAACGACTGAGAGCGCACTAAAGATGGGGGCAGGAGCAAGTGCATAGGTTATGACTGGAGTATTGGCTACCTTCATTGGCCGAGATTCACATACTAGAATAGCTGAAGCAAACCAAGACACAGAAAGAATGAAAGCAAGACAAGTTTTCATTTTGTCTATAAATAGAAGCTACTCAGTGCGGGTATAATATGAATGGTAACAGGGCAGCACTTGAGTGACACAAAGAGCTTAAGGACGTCACAGACTAGTGGTTGTTGAATTTCTGTATACTCCAACAGGGTATATATAGACTTATTTGGCTTAAGATTCTTCAAGAAGATTTTATAATTTTCTTTAGAAAAGTCTCTCAAAATTTCCCTCTAGTAGGAACTTCGGTGTTGTAATGCATTAAATATTTTTTATATCTAATTTGTTAAAATGATATTGTTACCATTTTGCTCTTAGATAAGATAGATTGTTTCACACTATATGCACATATGGTCAACAGCCTCAAATTCCAAGGTTGGAATCTGTTAGATTCCTTTAAGCATAAGGTCACAACTTGTCAAGTATAATTTATACGTATTTACAGCTTTGAAATGAATAAGGGCCTCACAACAGCCCTGCAACAACAAGGTATCTTTTCAGTTTTTGCTTTCGACAACACATGCATTCCACACTCATCTTTTAGAATTCTAGTGTCCTTTTCAAAAACTGATTATAGTATATACTTTCACAGCTATTTGCTGTTTTATAATTCTCTTGCTTGTTCCAACTAGCTGTGTTTAATCACCATGAACAGTGGAAAAGGACAAATGTTTCTGTACATGTTTTTTCTCGTTAAAAAAGTAGTACTTGATAAAATGAATTATAAATCTCAAAACAGCAAGTACCTATGAAATATGAGTATTTTAGAAAATAATGATAAATCTAAAACCGGTAATTATATTTGATAAAAATTGACTAAAAATCTATACAATTAAATATTAGGAAAAAAAACACAACATAATTTAAAAGAAACAATTCTAACAAGTTCCTTTTTCTGAGTATAAATGTACGTTCGCAGTCTTTCTTTCAAGAAGTTCCTCGTGATTTATCTTTCTTTAATATAAACTTGACAACATATTGATAACCGTAAATGAATATAACATGACTTTTATCATTTTATTATACAGTCTCGGAACTTAAAAGGCTGCAACGATTCTCAGTTCAACAGTAAGATATTTCAACTAGATCTTTTATGCATTACAAGATGCTTAGATTGCAACACCTCTGAATTATAGTAAATGTTTATGTGGAATTTAAGTTTTCTCACTGTTCTTCCAACATTAGAAGGGAAGAACACAGAAATACTTTTAACACGTCTTTCTTTTCAGGCTGAAGCCAACAACCTGCCAACGAAACAACAGAATGCAGAGTTTACTTCTGCGGGCATTTTGACATTCTCTTTTTCTGAAAAAGTTGAAGAATCCAGATTCCCGACCAGTCGGAACGTTAGGATGGATTCCATTTCCTATGCCATATGTAATGTATTATATTTTTTTTAGTAAATTACACAGTTCCTTAGGAAACCAGAGAAATTTCATCGATGTTATTGGTTTCTAATGATTACATCTATTCAATGATGCTGACCAGCTTCAAATTCCATGGTTGGAATCCATAGATTCTTAGAATATACACTTAATGTCAAAACTTGTCACAATATAATTTATATTTCGTGACGGCTACGAAATGAATAAGGGCCTCACAAACATAAACAAAGAATTTGCCTAAAGGGACGGTGTGTATGCACTCCAAGCTCTCTGTATTGAATATGCAGCTTTTACGTTTGGAATATGTTATTTATTACCGACAACACATGCATCTTACAGCCTGCTATTAGAATTTTTATTTACTTTTAGAGAAGTGAACATAAAATCCCTTGCATGTTCCAACTAGAAGAGGCTAGAGGTATCCATCGATTTCATCACTTCTAGGCTAGATGCTAGAAGAGGTTCATCTTAGAAGTCTTTGGAGCTCTTAACTATACTAAGTTAGAGGTTAGAAGAGGTATCTATCGATTTCATCACTTGTTTCCCAATTGATGAAGGAAAAATATCATCATGGTCATTGTAGATTCACTGATTAGATATGCACTTTTTTAATGCTTGTTCAAACCCATTTATAAAAAACAACATAGAAACAACATTTATGGACACTATTATGAAGTTGAATGGGACTTGAAGCATCATAGTAATTGATTGTGATATTATATTTACAAGTAATTTTTAAAGTGACATAATCTCATGTTTGGGCACTTATCTTGCTTGTATCTTGTCATAACATCCTTATTCAGATGGATAAATTGAGGTGGTCAACAAATGCTTAGAGGGCTATCTCCAATGTTTTTCTTTATAGAAGCAAGAGAGATGGGTGCAATGACTACTATATGCAAAATGGTTGTATAACACTTCTTTCCACACTTCATCGAAAATGTTTTCATTTTTGGCACTATATGGTTACCTCCATCGCCATTTCATGACAAGCACTTAAAGGTTAGAGTAGTTGATTAATAGATTGAATGGTAGTATGAGGTACTCTTTAGTGTTAGAAAGAATTTGACAATGACACAAAATAAAATGAAGAAACAAATTGATCATCACAACATCAAAAGAAATCTTAAAGTAGGAGATTGTGTCTTTGTGTGATTATACCCATATTTAAGTAGATTCCCTTAAAACAATAAAAGAAAGTTGACAAATTTGCATCCAAGTATTACGGCTCTTATAAAGTATTGTATAAGCTTGGTAGCGTAGCATACAAATTTGAGTTACCTAGATGTAAGAAAAAATCTATCTAGTCTTCCATGTTTCCTACTTAAAGATTATTGGACAAAGTGTTTCAACCTAGTTAGAGCTATTAGAGTTTTATAAGTGAAAAATAATTTTGAATCATGAAGGGATCCTTCAAGGATGCATAAAGAGGTTGTTGATAAAACCTATTATAGAGTATTTGATCAAGTGGACAAATAACCCTATCAAAGATGCTATGTGGGAAATGAAGATTTAATGTAAAAGCATCCATATTTGATTTACAGTAAGGACAATACTTCTATAAAGAGGGGGGCATGCTATACTCTTAACCCATTTATTGTATTAGCATATATGTGGTTGACTTATGGCTAACATAATCCCTAATTAAGTCATTTACAAGGTCAAAAGTATACTTTTTGTATGCTAAGTTGACCACTTTGGGGCCAGGACACTAGATTATTTGAATGATTCCTATATATATGAGGTAGTGAGTAGTAGTTAATTATCATATTATGAATTGTTCTTACTAGAGACTTTTGGAGAATTTTCCCCTCGAAGTTGCTTATTATTATTATTATTATTATTATTATTATTATTATTATGTATTTGAAACTTATTTATACTATATTCTTCTCTTGTGCATGTAATTTCATTATATTATCCATCAATTGCTCTTGTACTTTAAGATAGAGAGTTGTGGATTGAGATGACCTAGTGCTTTTTAAAGTGGTGGTACTAGGATTGAATGATAAGGGAAATATAGATAATATGAGGAAAAAAATTATTGCTATGCTCACAATTCATGGAGTTTGTCACCATGCTTCCATTAGATTACAACGTTTCTCTAGGAACTGTTATTTTGTGTAATATTTTTTAATTTTTCATTGTAACAAAGCTAGTCCAAAGGATTAGAATTTGTTATCTCAATGATGGGTCAATGAATTTTGTGTAGTATCCCATGGGTTCTCACAATCACTAATTATTTTTAAATAGGCCTTTTTTTTTAACTTACAATGTGCTTTACTAAAATGCCCTTTGTGTGTGGGAATTATATCTAGATATAGAGACTCCTCCTCATTATAGTTTTAATTCTAAAGATCTAAACTGTCAATTGAGCTTAATAAATATTAAAATCTATCATAATTTTAACCTACACATGGCTATATTGAGTTACTGTAGTTCTATATTGAATTATTATTTATCTCTGATGAGGAAAAACAACAAAGGGGTCTATTATAGAATAAAATCACCACCATAGACTTTTGTAACAAAATCATAAAGATCTGTATACAAAACAGACCAGACCAAACTGCATAATAACATAGCATATTTTTCTCCTTGTATAGTCAACCCTTATCAACAACCAAAAGGGCCCTAATAAATATTAAAATCTATCGTAATTTTAACCTACACATGGCTATATTGAGTTATTGTAGTTCTATATAAGCCTAAAAGGAAATAATAAATATATCTCCATTATTGTAAATATGGATACTTTCTAGTCTCTCTAAACTCAATTCTTAGAGAGAATTCAATGAGAATTCCTACTAAAAATCACTAAAATCTTAAGCAAACACTCACATTAGATTTGTAATTATATTTTTCTAGAACAAACTATTGTAAAACCAATTATTGTGGGTTCAAGAACATATAGAATATGTCTATTTTCAATAGATTTATGTGGAAGAAATTCAATGTAGATGATATGGAAGTTACTGTAATAGAAAAAAATGTAAGAAACGATTTTGTATATATATGTATATTCATCAGAATCTAAATTATTGTACTCATAAGTTTGTTAAAAATTAGGAAAAGTACCTAAAAGTGTTTATTAAATATATATACTATTATATATTTAATAAGATGTAGAATATGTCTTTATTCAATGCATTTAAGTGGGAAGACATTAAAAGTAGATGACTTCGACTAAAAAAAAATTGTAAGAAACAACTATGTATATTTATCAAAATCTCTTAAGTTATTTTACTAATGAGATTGTTATAAACTAGTAAAAGTGCATGCGCGCGCGCGCGCACACACACACACACGTGTACACACACACATGCATGCTCACGCATATATGCATGCACATACTAATATGCATGTGTATGTACACACATAGGCTACAACTGATTTTGAAAAGAAAATGCATAAATATGTAGTGTTTTGTCAATAGAATTATTTATATATATGCCTACTGACCATTCAATAACACCTTGAGGTGCTTGGACTAGTTATTTAGTGTTCTTTCTTTATCTTAAGAAAGCATTTAGTTTTCTCTATGTTACATTTTATTTTCTTCTTTCACCCCTTCAATTGTTGTACTCTTCCCACATCAATGATAGCACAAGCTTGCTTGTAAAGCTAATTCTTATAATTTTCTAATAACTAGCACAAACATTTACCTTTGTATTTTGAGGTAGGTAAATGGTGTTGGGTTCAACACCATATATAATTGCATGTGGTTTCAATACATTAAAAAAATCTATAGAGAGAATGATGTCACTGATAAATGCTACATAAATATAGAAAAGATTGTAGCTCTAATTAAAAGAGGATCTAGCCACAAATAATGCAATACTCTAGCAATTTCAATTTCCAATTTTATTTGTACTTTTTTTCTTCAAGCATGATCTTCAATAGTTGGTGTTTATTTTCACTTGCAACACCCTATCCTTGCAAGAGGAGGACATCTTCACATTTAGCTAGATAGCCATGCAATTGGTGCTACCTCTTAGCAATCAATAAAAGTTACCATACCCACTCCAAAAGGATATTGAAATATGGTAAACATTGGAATTCTATTAATCAATCAAAAGGTTAATACATAAAATATTCCTATCGTTATTTGTAATTATATAATATTACCATAAAAAATAAACCAACATACTTAACATATAATATTTATAGTAGTGATGATATTTCCACAATCCATGCTGATAGAATTGTAGTGCTTCTGGTAAAACTGTGGGTTTCTTTTTTGCTTGACATAATATTTAATAATTGTAACAAATGTAACCCAAATTTGAATAGTTTAGATGCTTGACCATTGAATATTAGTAGAGCTAATATTAGTAGAGCTAGATGCATGCAAAGGCTATATGTCTTTTTTATTTGTGTAATAAACAAGGTATTATGGTTCAACTACAATAGTAAGGTCAAGCATGTATGCGAAGAACTCAATGTTACTACAAATATAATATGATGATCGTATGTCAGACCATTTTAGTGATGGTAGGCAGAAGAAAGATATTATTTATTCGATGATGTTGGAGAATACATCAAGTGTATATATAATAGTAATTGACAGTTACGCACAGGTGTAACTATAGATATAACCAATACAACTATGCAATGCAGTTACTAAACAAGTTAACAATGTAATAATTACATTGTTTTTACAAATGTACCCCCTAAACAATTCAAATTTGATCCTACCAAGAGATTTGGTGAACATATCTGCGATCTGAGAGTCTGTAGGGCAGTACTGGAGCTAGATGTGGTGGTTCAAAACTTGGTCCCGAATGTAATGACATTCGACCTCAATATGCTTAGTGCGCTCATGGAAAACTGGATTCTTCACAAGTTTTAACACACCCTGATTGTTGCAATGAAGAACTGGTGACTTTTCTTCAGGAATGTCCATATCTGCCAAAATGTGACGTAACCAAATCACTGCACACATAGCTCCTCGTGCGGCGTGATATTCAGCCTCAATGGATGAAAGAGCAACAACAGTTTGCTTCTTACTAACCCACGAAATTGGCCCAGATCCAAGATGAAAAACATAACCTGAGGTGGATTTCCTGTCATCTATAGATCCTGCATAATCTAAGTCTGTATATCCCTATAAGAAGAACTGAGTGTTCTTCTTATATTCCAGACCATAATCAACTGTGCCTCGGATATATCTCAACACATGCTTTGCTGCAACCCAATGACACTTCTTTGGTTCCTGCATGAATCTGGCAAGATAGCTTACAGCAAAACACAAGTCTGGTCTGGTGTAGGTCAAGTAGATAAGGCTCCCAACCAGCTGCCTGTAGAGAGTGACATCTACTTGAGGTGAATCCTAGAAACGAGATAGTTGCAAACCTTTCTCCATTGGAGTGGACATAGGCTTACAGTTGACCATTCCATACTTTTCTAGGAGTGTCTTGGCATATTTCATTTGGGAGATGAATATGTGGTTCTTCTTCTACCATATCTCCAAGCCAAGACAATAATGAAGTAGCCCCAAATCTATCATGTCGAAGGAGTTCTTTAGATCATTCTTGACATCATCAACAAGATTGTCTGAGCTGCCAGTGAGAATAAGAACGTCCACATACAAAACTAGGATGACAATCTCTGTGCCTACCTTCTTAATATACAAATTAGGATATGAGGGGCTACGAGTGAATCCATGCTGCAATAGGTGACCATCAATCTTGATGTACCATGCCCTAGGAGCTTGCTTAAGGCCATAAAGAGATTTGATAAGATGACATACCTTGTGTGGATGATGTTCATCAACAAATCCTTCTGGCTGGGTCATGTACACTTCTTCTTTGAGATCACCATTTAAGAAAGCACTCTTGATATCCATCTACTGAAGCTTCCATCCCTTCTGCGCTGCCAATGCATAGACCATTCTGATGGTTTTGATCTTCACAGTGGGTGCAAAGGTCTCTTCATAATCAATGCCTTCCTGTTGAGCATATCCCTTTGCTACAAGTCGTGCTTTGTACTTGTCAATAGATCCATCTGCCTTGTACTTTATTTTGAAAATCTATTTGCAGCCAATGAGTTTCTTCCCTTTAGGCAGATCGACAAGTTCCCAAGTATGATTTTGCATCAGAGAATCATACTCTGCATCCATAGCCTTCTTCCACTGAGGTTGGCTTAAGGCCTCTCGAACTGTGTCAGGTTCAGTGCTGTCAACAACAGTACTCATGAGCGCAAGATTCACTTCATTTCTTGTCTGACTCTTGGTTCTGACTCCTGACGAAGTGTTTGGAAGAGTGTGCAGGTTAGAGTCCCTGATTGTACTTTGGACCCACTTTGGAGGTTGACTGTGCTGCTGCTGGTGTGGAATGTTTTCTAGAGGGCCCAGATCAACATACAACTCTCCTTGTAGTTCACTGTCTTTGTGAGAGTCTTCCATATGCTCATCATCTGATTGTGAAAGCAATTTATGAGAAGTAGGAGGTTGTTGCGCTTCTTTCTGTGATAAGGAATCGAATGACGATTCATCACATACCACATCTCGACTCTCATGTATCTTCATTGTCTCAGGATCTATGAGACGATAAGCTTTTGATGTAATACTATATCCCAACAATATACACTGAAGTGTCTTAGGATCAGTCTTCTTTCTCCTATTGGCAGGGACATGCATGTATGCAGTGCAACCAAACACCCTTAGATGAGAAATTGAAGGCTTTGTCCAGTCCATACCTCTTCCGGTGTCTTGTGTTGCAGAATCTTTATTGGTGCCCTATTGATGAGGTATACAGCTGTTCGTACTACTTCTGCCCAAAATCTTTCCTCCAACTTGGCTGTGGAGAGCATGCATCGAGCCATCTCCATGACAGTCTGATTGCGATGTTCTACAACTCCATTCTGTTGGGGTGTATAGGGAGTAGTGAGGTGCTGCTTGATGCCATGATGTTTCAGGTATGCCACGAACTCCTTGGAGGTGAGTTCCCCCCTCGATCTAACCAGAGGACAAGAAGAGACTGGCTGGCTTCTTTGACAACTTGCTTGTGAAAGTCCTGAAAGTTGGCAAAGGCTTCATCTTTCTTCTTGAGAAAATACACCCAGGTCTTTCGGGAGAAGTCATCCACGAACAACTGGAAGTACTTATGGCCTGAAAATGAAGCAGGCATGGGTCCGCACAAATCGGTATGTACCAACTCAAGGCGATGTGTAGCATGGAAGCTACTAGCCTCGAACGGATCCCGGTGTTGTTTACCTATAAGGCATCCAGGACATATAGGTAATGAATTTGAAATTGGAGGAAGACCTATTACCATTTGTTTGGAGCTGAGCTGATGCAAGGAGCTGACTGAAAGGTGCCCATAGTGATAGTGCCAGAGTCCTGTAGATTCTATTGTGGAGGCTGATAGAGCTACTGTAGGGGAGGAGACAGCATCTAATGCAAACAGTCTATCCTTCATAAATGCTCTAGCAAGTATCATACCTTCTCTTGAGATTAGACAGGTCTTGATCCCATCCTTCACCTAGAACTCAACTTTCAGTTTGTGGTTCAGAAGCTGACTGACAGAGAGCAGGTTTGTTGTCAAACCAGGAACATACAGCACCTTGATGAGGATACAACGGCTTGTCCCAAGAGGAATGATGACCTTGCCTATACCCTCTGCAACATACTCCTTATTGTCAGCAATTCAAACTCTATCTCCAGTAGGTTGTTCTGTCAGTGCATCGAACAGCTCACGATTGCCTGTCATATGCTTGCTGGCACCCGAGTCTATCAACCAAATATCTCTCGTGGGCTGCGAGGTTTGGGAGACAAGGACTAGATTGTGATGAGTGCCACAGTTGGCTGTTTCTGGTTCATCTTCTTCTGATGCATCATCTTGTTGGGCTGCTACATTTCCTTTGTGCCTTCTGCGATGATGACGGCGTTTGGATGGCTGAGTATCACTGCAACCAGAAAAGCCTTCTTTGCTTGAATTGCCTTTTGTTAAGGCATTGTACCAACAGTTGATAGTGTCATGATTGTTCTTGTTGCATATATGACACCATCGGTTTGCCTTTGGAGGCTTCAACTGTTGATGTTCTTGTTGTTTCTGTGGTTGCTTTCCATGAAACTTCTGACCTTTTGATTGTCTGGAGATCAGGGCCTTATCTTCCAGTTCACCTTGAATAGATTGAATGGCTTCTTGCTGCAACAAACTCACCAATTCATCATATGAAACATCTTTCTTGGTGATGTTCAACGTGGTGACAAAGATTTTGAACTGAGATGGCAGTGCTCGCAGCGTAATTGGGACAAGTAGTTTGTCCTCCACCTTTTCTCCAAGTGCAACAAGCTCAGCTCACAGTTCAGATACCCGCCGTAAGAATTCCTCAACTTTCTCGCCAGCATGCATACTGAGTGTATGTAGCTTGGACTGTAGATGGAGGATCTTCATCTGGTTCTTCGTTTGGTAGATTGTGGAGAGAGAATCACATGCCGCCTTTGATGTTGTTGCATCCTGAATGTGAGGTTGAACTTCATCGGTGATGCCGAGTGTTATCAACATCAATGCTTTGGCATCGGCCTTGTCAAACTTCTGCCTTTCATCTGGGTCTGTTGGTCTGGTTATGTCACCCTTGACAATTCCCCATAGCTCCTAAAAAATGAGAATAGTCCACATCTTTGTCTTCCATGCGGTATAATTTGGCCCTTTCAAAAGTTGAGCATCGGAAAGAAGCAATTTCGGGGCAGACATTTTTTAAAAAAAAACAAAATAATCCAAACAACAAATTTATTATTATTTTATTTGACGGTACATTCACTTTGAAGAGGAAATAGTGGCACGGAGATGAGCACGATAGGCTTGTGCTGTGAGACGGGGACGCTTTGGTGTGCATTCTACCTCATCTTCGTCATCAGCATCATAACCCTCGTCTAGTTTTGCTCTAATCTTCCTTGCTTGACATTGTACATCAAATAGAAAGTAATCTAGCAATCCTTGCCTAAACAATTCATCGAATTGGAGATTACCGGTGTTTTGCAGGGCATCTAGAAGTGCAAAGTAGAAGCCTGAGCTTTCTGAAACAGTACGTCCGCCTCGCGGTGGCTCATTTGTATGATTACTAGCCACACTACTGGCATCTGCTGCGGTGGACATCCACTTCTGATTGAGCAACTTAGTCTTCAAGTGTCTTCTGAAGGGAGTTTGAAATGGTGTTGATGGAGAAGTATCAATTTAGGCAACGACCTCTTCAATTTACCTGCACCAACCTCTTCAGTCTTCTAACGCTGTTTCCCAGCGCATTACAACCTTCTAATGTTTGCTCCTTGCAATTTCTGCTAGCATTTGTTAGTCCTTCCTCCAAGTCGTTGCCAGAGAACTTCAGACCATCACTTTGGCAGAGAAACTAAGGCGTCTTCTTGCCTCTGGTCTGCACCAGGCACTTCCCTTACTCCTGCACATTCGTTAGTCTATGATCCTACTCTTGCTTCTCAACAGGACTCCATGCCCACGCTAGCCAAGGCTCTGATACCATTTGATGGTAGGCAGAAGAAAGATATTATTTATTCGATGATGTTGGAGAATACATCAAGTGTATATATAACAGTAATTGACAGTTACGCATAGGTGTAACTGCAGATATAACCGATACAACTATGCAATGCAGTTAGTAAACAAGTTAACAATGTAATAATTACGCTAACATTTAGATGAGAAGGTGGTACATTTTAACTGAAGTTTGATTTTATGGCTTCTATGATTACCTATTCTTCTTGCTAATTTATTGGCAATAGATGAACATAATTCAATAAATTTTCTTCAACTTGCTTAAATGCAACCTCGAAATATAATATACATGCATTAAAAAAATTACATTACTCATACAATTCTTATTGTTTTAATTTATTTTTCATTTGGATAATGTTCTCCTCCACCTCTTAACGTGATTGAACTTTTTATCTCGTTCATAAAAAGTCTTTGAGTTAAGTAAGACCATTTTTTAAGACTAAAAAAATTTGGTTAAAATGAGAGAAATAGTCCTTATTTACATAAATAGTTTTTTCCTTAAGCAAATAATAATTTTTTCCTTTAAGTAAATAAATTTAGTATTCCCTATTTGCATTTCAAAAAATAGCTACTAGCAAAACTAGTAGCAAACAAAACTAATTTTGTAACGTAACTCTCAGGACGTTCATTTCACATTCTTTAGGAAACGAAAAAGTTAGTGCAATACCCATTAAAAGACCATGGTCGAAGCGTTCTAGGTAATTAGCCCTTTGGTCTATTAGGTTATGCGCTGGCTCGACCGAAAAAAATTTAGAGAATAAAAGGAATACATTATATCTTTTCAGGTTATAGGCACGGCATTTCATATAACGTTAGTGGCGGTCAATTCAAATTGATGTGATCTTTTCATTGTATAAAATGAAGGGCTTCAAATTTTGTAGTGGGACTCGGTCCCACAATTTCACAATCCGTGGTTTAAACTGGGTGGTATAAAACCATGCTTGAGTACAGTCAGAAACAAGAACAAAGGTTCTACTCAATATTCATAATCTTATTTGATATTTTATTCATTTACATATTTGTATGTGGAAACTTGGTTTCTTTATATTTCAATACTGAGGATCAACAGTGGATAAGTAGGATGAAAGACAAATGCATATATTTTCCATACAGTCAACTTTTTCAATGATGAACGCTACTCAGAACCCCGTAGAATGTGCGCCTACCGTTCTGCGTGATTAAGTTATTTTTAAGGATATCCCAAACTAATTTCCCTCCAGCGCTCAACAGCAGATGTTCTAAACTTTTAATGTTTTGGGTATTTTCGCTCGATGCTTAATACCAGGTAGTCAGCAAGGGAAGAGAATATGTGTTTGTATAGCTAGTAGAAATCTTGTGCTTAGAATGCAAATACTGGACATATATATGTGTTAAAACTCATTCAGTACATGGCCTTTGCTTCACGTTCCTCTTGTGATGATGGGATTTTAGAACTATATCTATCTGAGATTAAAAAATAGCTTACCTGGGCCTTTCAACAATATAAACCAAGGACATAAGATATAACTTAGATAAAATTCCTATTTCGTGTCATACACTTTAGAATCCAAGAAACGAATAAAATCTAAAGAGCATTACATGCTATGACTCTTGATATCCATATTTCAAGGTGATAACTGGCATCCTTCCATCATCTATACTTGTACAAAATAGTGCAAGAGAACATAAGTAATTAATCAACAGATAACAATATACATAACTGGTAATATTCTTAATGTCCAATCCCTGGACTATGGCCTTGAGGACCGTTCATGATGGGTGTTCCTCCACTAACATCATCTTTACTAGCTAGATAACCACCATAATTTCTCTTCTTAAGTTTTACACCCACAGAGCTTTCATCTGCTATCAAGTAGCTTGCTCTCTCTTTCTGATAAACAACGGAGGCCCCAATAAAGGTGGGGACAGGAGCAAGTGCAGAGGTTGTGACTGTAGTATTCGCTACCTTCATTGGGCGAGATTCACATACTAAAATAGCCGAAGCAAACAATGACACAGAAGGAATTAAAGCAAGACAAGTTTTCATTTTGTCTGTAAAGAGAAGCTACTCAGTCCGGGTATAATATGAATGGTAACAAGGCAGCACTTGAGTGACAGAAAGAGCTTAAGGAGGTCTCAGACTAGTGGTTGTTGAATTTATGTATACTTCAACAGGGTATATATAGACTTATATGGCTTAAGATTCTTCAAGAAGATTTTATAATTTTCTTTAGAAAAGTCTGTCAAAATTCCCGACTAGTGGGAACTGCGGTTGTGCAATGCATCAAATATTTTTTATTTCTAATTTCTTATAATGACATTGTTACCATTTTGCTCTTAGATAAGATAGATTGTTTCACACTATATGCACAAATGCTCAACAGCCTCAAATTCCAAGGTTGGAATCTGTCCCAACTTGTCAAATATAATTTATAGTTATTGACAGTTTTGAGATGAATAAGGGCCTCACAACAGCCCTGCAACAAAAAAGTATTTTTTCAGTTTTTGCTTTCGACAACACATGCATTCGACACTCATCTTTTAGAATTCTAATGTACTTTTCAAAAACTGGTTATAGTATGTACTTTTACAGCTATTTGCTGTTTTATAATTCACCATAGACAGTGGAAAAGGACAAATGTTTCATTTTTTTTCTCGTTAAAAAGTTGTACTTTCACAGCTTGTTGCTGTTTTATAATTCCATTGCATGTTCCAACTAGCTGTGTTTAATCACCATGGACAGTGGAAAAGAACAAATGTTTCTGTACATGTTTTTTTCTCCTTAAAAAAGTAGTACTGAATAAAATGAATTATAAATAGTAGACAGCAAATTTCTACAGTCCATAATATTGAGATTCTGTGTTTCAGGATTTAACTGTGTGATGGATATTTTTGCCTCAACGTTTCTATTCTCTTGCTCTCTACTCTCCTGATGATGGATCATGTAGTGTGATCCGAAATGTTGAGGCAAAAAAATCCACCACACAGTTAAATCCTGAAACACAAAATCTCAATGAATTATAAATCTTAAAACCACAAGTACCTATGAAATATGAGTATTTTAAAAAATAATTATAAGTCTAAAAACCGGTAATTATATTTGATAAAAATTGACTATAACATCTATACAATTAAATAATAGGGAAAAAAAACCAAACATAATTTAAAAGCAGCAACTCTAACAAGTTCCTTTTTCTAAGGAGTATAAAAGTACGTTCGCAGCCTTCCTTCCAAGAAGTTCCTCGTGATTTATCTTTCTTTAATATAAACTTGACAACGTATTGATAACCGTAAATGAATATAACATGTCTCGGAACTTAAAATGCTGCAACTATCCTCAGTTCAAGAGTAAGATATTTCATTTAGATCCTTTATGCATTACAAGATGCTTAGATTGCCACACCTCTGAATTATAGTAAATGTCTATGTGGAATTTAAGTTTTCCCACTGTTCTTCGAACATTAGGAGGGAAGAACACTGAAATACTTTTAACACACCCTTTTTTTCATGCTGAAGCCAACAACCTGCCAAAGAAACAACAGAATGCACGGTTTACTTCTGCCGGCATTTAGACATTCTCTTTTCTGAAATATGGAATAATCTAGATTCCCGACAAGTGGGAACGTTGGGATGGATTCCATTTCCCATATCGAATGTATTATATTGTTGTAGTAAATTTCACATTTCCTTAGAAAACCAGAAGAATCTCATCGATGTTATTGGTTTCTAATGATTATATCTATTCAATGATGCTGACCATCTTCAAATTCCATGGTTGGAATCCATAGATTCTTAGAATATAGACTTAAAGTCCAAACTTGTTAAAATATAATTTATATTTCGTGACGGCTATGAAATGAATAAGGGCCTCACAAACATAAACAACGCTGCAACTACAAATAGTTTCCTATTCTGTATGGTATATGCAGCTTTTACGTTGGAATATGTTATTTATTACTGACAACACATGCATCTTACATTCTCCTATTAGATTTTTAATTTACTTTTACAATCCCTTGCATGTTCGAACTACATGCTTGCTATCATGAGTTACGACTCTCTAAAACCAGAATTGTTTATTTAGAGATTGTCTATACAAAATTCAGTTTCTCGTTGTTTGTGCGAATGCCGAACAACTGCATTACTGTTGTATACATCGAATGCTGTGTAAAAAATTCAGTTTCACTTTGATTGCGAATGCCGAACAACTGCACTGGTGCTGAATACTTTTTAATCTCGAAACTCTCTTGCTCGGAGAGATTCTAACAAGCTCTTTTATTTAAAATTAAAAATGTACTTTCGCATTTGATAGGTAAATATTTCAACTCGAACCTTTAGTCTTATATTGAGGACCCTAAACAAAGTAGGCTCTTACTACTAATTTTATTAACGTGATTTTTTATAATGTTAATAAATTAAATTTGCATTTAAAAGTGAAGGATTGTAGTTTTATTGGCTGAGTAGAATCTATGAGGGTAATGGTATGTTCATCGATTATACTATCTATAAAGTTTTAAATCTTACCAATGTGTGAGTGAGTGAGGTTCAACCCATTGGTGACCTTCACTTAATAGATCTCCCTTCTCATGGTAGCTTAGTCAAATGATGACTTTTGGTCTAGATGTATGCTCTCCCATAATGTTATAGTCCTCTATATGAAGGTAGAGACATTGATACTTGTATAATCTAGTTGTTTCTGAAGATAGGAAAAAAATTAACATGTAAAGTTTTGAGATTAAAATAAAATATTTAGTCTTTTGATTAACTTAGGCTAAGAAATGCATTAATGCAAAAAATTTAGGAAGTTTCTCTATTTTTGGTGTGATGTCAATTTTAACATTTTCATAGAGTAAGATGATATGTGATAAGACTAGAAATCAAGATCTAATAACAGAAAAAGACTCTAATAGAGATACTCTTAGGTTTATGTGGCCTCAGAGAGAACTACAACACAACTTATTCTTATGACACACAACTAAGTATAACTAGTGTGATTTTGTCTTTTTCGCATATGGACATGTGAGATTCATTTGTCTTAGGTATACTTTTGTCTAAAATATTGATCTTGTCGAGAACCACACTTGGAGATAGTCGACTTCTATGATAGTAGTCAAGTCTCACTGTCAATATACAAAGATTGTAAACACACCAAGAAAATATGCAAATGCTGATGCAACTAGGATTGAATTGAGATTGAGATTGATATAACTAGTTGTAAAACACTCGAAATACATATGTAAAATTCCAACAATTAATAATCCTTAGTGATTTAGGATGATGTCATTAAATGCAAATCTTAGATAGATAACTTAAAATTTTGGCACATAGTTTGATAGAGTAACACTTAAATTTGAAGAGAAATAAGGTAACAATGGTGATCTACTATGTTACATCCCTCTTTTTGGAATTGATTATGCTATTTACTTTTCTTGCAAATTTCAGTTATATAATGTGTTGTGGATGACAAGGAAACTAGTGATGTAAATAGACAAGTTAGTTCTATGAAATTTTGGAATCTATTGATTATGATCAATGTGATATTGTAAACTAAAATGTCTTTTTGTTAAGAGAAATGATGTTTGGATATATTATGCTTTGATTTGGAACATAGGTGCTTTGACCACAAAATTGTATGTGAGACTGTTGTTGCAGAAATAGGTGGACCATGTTCGACATGAAGAGAAAGTATCTTTGAGAGAGAGTATAGACTCTAGAAATTAACCATGGGTGTTTGTTATTGAAAACGCCAAATAGGTAGATAAACCTTGAAGCCATCAATTTAGTCATGTTTTCGACTAGGATAGTTTAAGACTAGATGTCGACATCTGAAGATGAGGTTTAACACCTTTTTGTAAGTCGTCATATAGAATTTTGGAATCGACGTTGTTGTCGCAAGTCCACCAAAACGAGTCGTCCTATATGGATGATTATTATTTCATTTTTAGGTAAATAGATGAACCTTTTTGTGGCAGAATTGTGGATCACATCTCATAGTTGAAAGATGTGAGAAGTCATTTTGTGCGTCAAACAATTTAGAAAACTTGTGTTGCATTACGCCCAATCCGTCGTGATTGCCGTCAAAACACGTTAATCATGTGTTGTGAATTTATTCCCTTTTGTAAATCGATGGAAGTCGAATGTGAAGTCAATTTATGCTATAACTATTTTTGTCATTATTTGGAAGGATATTCCAAAATTGTTTTAGTCTTAACTTGGTTAACGGGAGGTAGTTTCATCAGTTTGCTTGATGTTGGTTTTCTTGTCAAGTCAAGTTGGTCTTCACCCAAGCTTTGTCCTTACGGACGTCATCCTTTGCAAATACGTCTTTTCCTTTCAAGTTTACGACTTGACTTGTCTTAAATCAAACCCATACTCTCTTACTTTAGTTGGGTTTTGATTCTTTATCTCTTTTTCGACCTTGGAGTCACCTTGTGCATTTATTAGTTATCACCTTGTAAGAGTTTTAATCCTCTAGCGGTGTTAGGTTGCATTTTTCGAAGGTTAGAAGTCTTCTTGTGGAAGAAATGATGAGTTTGTTATGCCACGTCACTATAAAGAAGCCCTCATTCTGTAGTGGTCACTGCAAGTGAGGAAGACGGCTGTTATGTAGTTATGTCGAACTCCTTTTACGAAGGCATGTCACGGCAGTGGTGTAAAGGCCCTATCTTCCATCACCGTGGGTGGTCGGGTAGGAAGTTATGCTGTAGAGATTAAAATGTAATAGTGAGTTCAATGCAGAGATTCTCCATCACTGTGGGCATGAGAGGGAGGAAGTTATGCTGTTGAGATAAAAGTGGAACGGGGAGTTCATTGCAGATATTCTCCATCATCGTGGGTGCGGGAGGTAGTAGACAAGTTCAGTTGTTGTTGAAAAATAGAGGAAACCGCAAAGAGGCACCATTCATTTTTGCTTCGTTGTGCACGACTAGAAGAATAGAGAGGGTTTTAGAATTTGAAAACCGCAAAAAAAGAGGATTGGATCTTCTTCGCTGTGGAGGGTAGGAGGAGTAGTGAGTGTTTTGAAAACTAGAGGAAGCACGTCTTATCTGAAGAGGACGTGGATAGGGTGTGCAGAGAGTCGAGAGTCTATGAAGGAAGTCTGCGAAGGTCACCGAGAGCCTGGTGAGAACAAGCTTGCCACAGTAGTCTTCAAACTCTGTCGATAGGTTCCATTCTCCCTTTTTCTCAGTCTATGTGAGTATTTGTGTCTCTTCTATGTAATGATAGTGTAATGAGCTTACAACGAGTAGAATGTGATATTAATGTCTTCTTACTGCAAGTTCTGTGTGAGGATATTTGCAATGATTACGTATCAATGTTGCCTTCTTAGGAGTTTGAACTCATGACTGTCTTCACAAAAACCATAACACTATATCTCATGAAAGAAACCATAATGATAGTAGAACACAGTCTTCAAATGTATACACGTGTATATTGATCAATGTATGATGCAAAAGGTGAACTATATTCTGCAAGAGGTCGGCAATGATGTATGTTTAGAGAGGTTCCTTTATGACTGTATTATCAGCTTAAAACTATCTTTTGTACACTTGAAATGATAGTTTCATAGAGAGAAGCCACATTGCACCATGTGCATGCTGTGTAGGACTTTAAAACCTCATATTTAATGCATATTTTGATGTAGACTTTAGTTTGTTTGATAGCTAGAGATGTAGTTGTAACTGGCTGTGGTGTCAGGAGTTAAAAACCAGAGGAAGACGAGGATTTAAAACATCTCTCGGTTCTAATAGATAAAGATTCTGAAAACAAGACATGGAACATAGACAAATGTAACTAGCTAGTGTCTTATTCATTTTATACCTTTAGTTAGAGGTCAACAATGTGTTTGGTCATCTCTAGTGTCGTAAGATAGATTCCAAATCCTTTAGTATCTTATTTTATGACTCTTATCTCATTGAACCATGTGAAACCATTTGACTTGGAAGGAGGAGTAGAGTTAAAGTTTTAGTGTTGGTCAGAAAACTGTCATTATTTTGTAAATGAAAAGATAAGGGTGGGAAACCCGTATTTGAGTCTAAATTAAGTTGCATGCGATGATTTCTTGTGTCGCTATTACCTTGTAGACCCTTATGAGTCTAAAACTTTAAATTCTGGGCTTACGGGAAATTGTTTTATATACTTGAGTATGTTGTATAAACATATGGGAACCGAATAGCCAAGTTTAAAACCACTTAGGAGTGGGTGCTATTAAACAATGTTTTATATGAATATGGGATTATGAAACCATAAACTCAGGAATAGAGTAAACATTTGTGCCATGCACTATTACATGAGAAAATCCAAATACCTTGAGGTCATCGAGGTCAACATTTGTTTAAACCTTACAAATAGGAAACTGTAGGATTGCGATCAGTTCAAGTTGAGTAGGGTGGGTGAACTAAGTTCATGCATTCATACAACACTATTTAAAAACAAATCCTTCGGCCAAGGTGATGCACGATCCTCAAGTGCATTGAATGTTCACTGTGACTGGAGGCGTTTCTTGTGGAGAGTCGTGCATGACTAGAGGGTATCTAGGGATTTGCATGATAACAAGACACGTAAGTTACAACACTAGAGCTCAGATGGCAAACACTGATGGTTATCCTAAGTCTATCCTCTTGAGCAGGGTAGTGCCACTTCCGGTTAGGAAGGAGTGCGGGAGACTGACGGTCTGTGGTTGGAGGTTAAGCTCCTTGAAGATACTTTCTCTTCCAAATACTGAGGATTGCTGAGTCTTGAATGTGATGGGTCAAGAATCGAGATGCATGATAATGGTATGTTTCCAATATTATATTTGTTTCAAGAAAATTTCAAATTGTTAGAAAACAAAATGTCTATTGTATATTATTTCTTTCAGCTTTGTGAAAAATGAAATCATGTTTATTCTTTAAGTGAAAAATGTTATACTTGATAGTAGATAAGTTCTTTTCTATTTGATTACCTAGAAAGAAAAAAAAATTACCTTTGTTAAAACCTAGTTTTTCTAGTTAAATTGGATATGGATGTTACATACTGATTATAAAGAAAACCAATATGGAAAAGCCTCAAATTTTCTTTTTAAAAAATAGGCAAGGCATCTATTATATAGAGGTTCAAAGTATAGTTGACCATTATGGAACACAACCATATTCACCAATAACCCAACTACAATACTAGTTGCATACAACAAAGTGAAGAAAGGAAACCGCAACGTTAATAGTCCCAATGGGAATTAATGCTATCAATAATTATTTCTATCATTCTCCCCCATACTATTGGGAAGAACTTGAAATAGATCCTTGAGCATCTAGAACCTTTCATGAGCTAGAGGCTTCGTGAAGATATTTTCTATCTGATCCTTTGTATTCTACTACATAATCTTGATCAATCCCTACTGAACCAACTCTTTAATGAAGTTACATTGAATCTCAATATGTTTGGTGTTTCTATGAAACACTTGATTCTTTGTCATTTATATAAAAGTCTTGTTTTCACAGTACAACAAGGTAGGTCTATTATGTATCTAGTGCAAATTCTCTAATAGTCATCACAATCACACTCTATTGAAAGTTATTGATGTTGCACCTCTGTATTTTGACTCTACTATAGAATGTGATAGATACTACTAGTTGTTTCTTATATTTCCAAGAGAAAACTATAGAACCAAGGCTAAAAGTGTAACCAGAAGTAGACCTTTAATCATCTATTAAACTTTCCCAATGTGAATCTATATATCCAATCAATTTACTATCCCTTGAATGCTAAAATTTGAGATCATAGCTTAATGTCCCTCTGACATATCTAAGAATCCTCTTCGCTACACTACAATGACTATTGTTTGGTTTTGACATGGACCTAGATACCAAGCTCACTACATATGTAATATCTGATCTAGTATTTATGTAGAACAAACTATCAATCAACTAACTAAATAGAGTGGGGTTCACTAGATCTATCACATCCACATTAGACAACCTATCTCTAAGTTCAATGGGTGTTGCAATTGGTTTGCAACTCTTCATCTAAATTTTTAATAAGATATCTAAAGCATTTTTTTGAGACATGAATATTCCATCTTTGTTTTTCCACATTTCTATACCAATAAAATAATAGATTTGCTCCAAATTTGTCACCACAAACTCAATAATCATAGGTCCTCTAAAGTCTGCAAATAAAATTGAATTGTTCCCAATGTACATATAAAACCATCAACATAGATATCTAAGATAAAAAATATCCTTAGCTGAGATCCTAATAGAAAGATTTGGATTGGACTAACTTTTCAATAAACCTTTTTGTTGGAGGTATGAGTCTTCCTTGAATACCATGCTCTTCTTGCATGTTTAAGACCACACAAGGCCTTCTTTAATCTATAAACATAATGTTCTTTAGAATGTATTTCAAAACCTCTAGGTTGTGAAACATACACTTCCTCCTAAATATATCCATCAGTGATCCCGCAATATTGAGTCCCAAACATGGGACATCTTGATTTTTTTCTTCTGAAATCACATTTTTTTAGGAAGAATAATTATTTAAGCCTTGAGGGGTTCCATCTAAAGGGGTTTAATTGAAGGGGGTTACATAAAATGACCTTAGATAAAACTCCCTTGGAAAGAAACCACATAGTCTTCAGAAAAACTTTGATGGAGTCTCCTATGCACCTATCAAAATGCTAACAAAAACCAATTGTACTTCACCTTTTGGGGGATCAAATGAAGTCATTTAGAAATTCTATTTTATAAGTATGTAGGCCTTAGTATAAGCTTTCGAAAATGTATCATTTTGAATATAATTCATTTGATAATTATATTTACTTTATATTTTCTAGTGAACATAGGTTTTTCACCAGACATCAAGGTCTTTATTCGACATACATAGAAAAATAAAAAAGTGGAGAAAAAAATTATGAAAAATATCTACACACTAAGAATTGATGTCCTTGTTTCAAAAATAAATAAATTTGGATACATACAAAAGAATTTATGATGTATGGTATAAAACTACGTCTGAATTATAATTAATCTCACTCTAAAACTTAATAAAAAAATATATGTAACAAAAAATTTTGAAAAAATATCTATGCACTAGATATTGGTGTTACAAATATATGTTTAAAATTTTATAATTTGATCCCTTCTATTAAAAAAGTTATGCTGTAGGGTATAAGCATCACTTTTAAAAAATGTTAACTATAGAAAATAAGTTATGAAAAGTTACATAAAAATATTCACAAATCATTTCTTAATATTAAAAAAAAATACATTTAGAATCTACACACAAAATCTCAAAAATCACCAGTTCACATCACCTTCAAATTTTTAATGGTTTAGTTGCTATAGGTGTCATAAAGTGAAAATTTGGTTTAAAATGTTGATTTCAATGTCCTACTTTGGCCAAAAAGTGGGACATAGTATTGTGGGATCACCCCCATTCAAAAAAACACTCTTTACATCTATTTGATAAAATCTCTAACTCTAGGTGAGTGCAAGAAGTTGGGTCCACTTTTTGGCCAAAAAGTGGAAGTGTTTTTCCTGTTTTCCAAAATTTGTTATAGTTACATAAAAATTTGATGTAATTACACAAAGAATATTAATATGATATAAAAATATTAAATGTAGGATTTTGTTTCTAGTATTAAAGTATATAATTTATTCTAATACCTAGACATTAAAAGCTGTTATGTATAGGATGTACAAAAAGTGTCTTTTTAAAAGTCCCTTGTTTTGGGCCAAAGCATGCACGTGTACAACCAACATAACTTGACCTAAATGAAAGTATTTTTCTAATTCCTTTTGTGAAAAGATGCATATGATGCTAAAGTTTGGTCAAGATAATTTTTGTAATTTTTTAATAAATATTTTTTATTAATTTTTTCTAGTCCTAATTTATGCTTTTTAAAACCACTTATGTATGACCAACATAATTTAAGCTAAAATAGTCATAACATTATTCTTTTCATCATTTAGAGAATGATACCTATATTGGTTAGACATAAAATAATTTGAAAAGACTTTCAAAATAATAAGTTATTAATGAAGAGAAGCAAAGATGTTTATGATTTATTAGATGATGAAATGCAGATACAAGATGTCTATAAATACTGTGTGGCAGTTGATGAAACTGACACAATAGTTGGCAGTTATACCATAACTACAGAAACTAACATAAACATGAAATGCAGTTACATAGTAAACAATGTAATAACATATATTATGCTAACATTCCCCCGTTATTACATTATTTTTACAAATGTACCCCCTAAATAGTTCAAATTCGATCTTACCAAGAGACTTGGTGAACATATCTGCTATCTGAGAGTCTGTAGGGCAGTACTGGAGTTGGATGTGGTGGTACAAAACTTGGTCTCGAATCTAATGACACTCAACCTTAATATGCTTGGTGCGCTCATGGAAAACTAGATTCTTCACAAGTTTTAACACACCCTAATTGTCGCAATAAAGAATGGGTGACTTCTCTTCATAAATGTCCACGTCTACCAGAATGTGATGTAACCAAATTGCTTCGCACACAACTCCTCGTGCAGTGTAATATTCAGCCTCAATGGATGAAAGAGCAACAACAGTTTGCTTCTTAGTAACCCATGAAATAGGCCCAGATCTGAGATGAAAAACATAACCTGAGGTTGATTTCCTATCATATACAGATCCTACATAATTTGAGTCTGTGTATCCCTGTAAGAAGAACTAGTTGTTCTTCTGATATTCTAGACCATAATCAATTGTGCCTCGAATATATCTCAACACATGTTTTGCTGCAACCCAATGAAACTTCTTTGACTCTTGTATGAATTTAGAAAGATAGTTGATAGCAAAACATAGGTCTATTCTAGTGTAGGTCAAGTCGATGAGGCTCCCAACTAGCTGCCTATAGAGAGTGGCATCTACTTGAGGTGAATCCTAGAAGTGGGATAGTTGCAAACCTTTCTCCATTGGCATGGAAACAAGCTTACAGTTGACCATTCTATACTTTTCTAGGAGAGTCTTGGCATATTTCATTTGGGAGATGACTATGTGGTTCTTCTTCTGCCATATCTCCAAGCCAAGACAATAATGAAATAGCCCCAAATTTGTCATGTCGAAGGAGTTCTTGAGATCATTCTTTACATCATCAATGAGACTGTCTAAGCTACCAGTGAGAATAAGATCATCCACATACAAAACTAGAATGACAATCTTTGTACCTACCTTCTTAATATTCAAATTAGGATCTGAGGGCCTATGGGTGAATCCATGCTACAATAGGTGACCATCAATCTTAATGTATCATGCCCTAGGAGCTTGCTTGAGGGCATAAAGTGATTTGATGAGATGACATACCTTGTGTGGATGTTGTTCATCAACAAACCCTTCTGGCTGGGTCATGTACACTTCTTCTTTGAGATCACCATTTAAGAAAGCACTCTTGACATCCATCTGTTGAAGCTTCCATCCCTTTTGTGCTACCAATGCACATACCATTATGATAGTTTTGATCTTCGCAGTGGGTGCAAAGGTCTCTTCATAATCAATGCCCTCCTATTGAGCATATCTCTTTACTACAAGTCATGCTTTGTACTTGTTGATAGATCCATCTACCTTGTACTTTGTTTTGAAGATTTATTTGAAGCTAATGAGTTTCTTCCCTTTAGGCAGATCGACAAGTTCCCATGTATGATTTTGCATCACAGAATTATACTCTACATCCATAGCCTTCTTCCACTGAGGTTCGCTTAATGCCTCTTGAGCTGTGTCAGGTTCTGTGTTGTCAACAACAGTACTCATGAGCACAAGATTCAATTCATTTCTTGTCTGTCTCCTGGTTTTGATTCTTGACGAAGTGTCTAGAAGAGTGTGCAAGTTAGAGTCCCTGATTATACTTTGGACCCACTTCGGAGGTTGACTGTGTTGTTTCTGGTGTGTAATGTTTTCTAGAGGGCCCAAATCAACATACAACTCTCCTTGCAGTTCACTTTCTCCGTGAGAGTCTTCCATGTGCTCATCATCTGATTGTGAGAGCAATTTATGAGAAGTAGGAGGTTGTTGGTCTTCTTTTTGTGACAATGAATCAAATGATGATTCATCACACACCACATCTCGACTCTCATATATCTTCTTTATCTCAAGATGTAAGAGATAATATATTTTTGATGTAATACTGTATCCCAACAATATACACTAGAGCATCTTAGGATCAATCTTCTTTCTCTTATTGCCAGGGACATGCATGTATGCTGTGCAACCAAACACCCTTAGATGAGAAATTGAAGGCTTTTGTCCAATCCATACCTCTTCAGGTGTCTTGTTTTGCCGGATTTTTGTTGGTGCCCTGTTGATGAGGTATATAGCTGTCCGCATTACTTCTACCTAAAATCTTTCCTCCAACTTGGTTGTGGAGAGCATGCATCAGCCATCTCCATGGTAGTCCAATTGCGACATTCTATAACTCCATTCTGTTGGGGTGTATAGGGAGCACTTAGGTGCTTCTTGATGCCATGATGCTTCAGGTATGCCACAAACTCCTTGGAGGTGAATTCCTCCCCTCGATCTAAGCGGAGGACAAGAAGAGACTATCCTGTTTCTTTAACAATCTACTTGTGAAAGTCCTAAAAGTTGGCAAAGGCTTCATGCTTCTTCTTGAGGAAGTACACCCAGGTCTTTCATGAGAAGTCATCCACAAACAATTGGAAGTACTTATGTCCTAAAAATGAAGTAGGCATGGGTTCGTACTGATCGGTATGTACCAACTCAAGGCGATGTTTAGCATGGAAGCTACTAGCCTCGAACGGATCCCGGTGTTGTTTACCTACAAGGCATCTAGGACATATAGGAAATGAATTTGAAATTGGGGGAAGTCCTCTTACCATTTGTTTGGAGCCGAGCTGATGCAAGGAGCTGATTGAAAGGTGCCCATAGCGATAGTACCAGAGTGTAGTAGATTCTATTGTTGAAGCTGATAGAGCTACTGTAGGGGAGAAGACATCATCTAATGCAAACAATCTATCCTTCATAAATTCTCTAGAAAGTATCATACCTTCTCTTGAGATTAAACAGGTTTGACCCCATCCTTTACCTGGAACTTGACTTTCAGTTTGTGTTGTCAAACCAAGAACATACAGCACCTTGGTGAGGGTACAACGGCTTGTCCCAAGAGGAATGCTGACCTTGCCTATTCCCTCTCCAACATACTCCTTGTTGTCAGCAATTTGAACTCTATCTCTAGTAGGTTGTTCTATTAGTGCATCGAACAACTCACGATTGCCTGTCATATGCTTGCTGGCACCCGAGTTTATCAACTAAATATCCCTCATGGGCTATGAGGTTTGGGAGACTAGGACTAGATTATGATGAGTGCCGCAGTTGGTTATTTCTTGTTCATCTTACAGGAATGGGGGAGTGAAAAGGAGGAAGGAACTTTGGACTATGTTCAAAAGTACATAGAATTCTTGCAAAGTAGAAGGAAAATTTTGAGTAAGCCCATGAAGATGCAGATGGGTGAAGGATGTAGATAACTGGAGGATGTTTGGACATCCTTGTCAACGGCATAAATTTGGAAGGATGTGTATATACGAGGTAGTAAAAAATATATGGACTTTGTACAAAGTCACAAAGGGTCCAAAAAGTCTAGAAATGGAGATCTATGAAAGTGAAAGGAGGAATGCAAAAATCAAAGAGATGAATGGACCTCAAACCAAAATGGTAGAAGTATGTGAAGGACTCGCAAGTACACAAATGAATATTTTTGGAAGAAAGTGATACAAAATAAAGCAAAGGGAAGAATGAGCATGTAGGAAAGTAGGGAAGAGGAGGAATTTGTACAAAAGTAAAAAATCTCAAAGTCCCTAGGAATTTCACATTTCTCATTTGTGGAGGAAAGTGATACCAAAAAAAGTAAAGGGAAGAATGAGCATCTAGGAAAGTAGGGAAGAGAAGGACCTTGTACAAAAGTAAAAAATCTCAAAGTTCCTAGGAATTTCACATTTCTACATGAGGATAACTTAATGCATTATAACTTTGAATTTCTTTATTTTCTTAAAGTGTGGGCTTAGACCAAGACCGCCAAAGAGTTGAAAAAGAGAATTTTGACTCTTCAACTCAAATTTTTAGTTTGACCAAATTTGACTTAGCATTTCAAATGAGCAACACTAAAATAATGAAGGCAAAGCAATCAAAGTCCATGAAAGAGGCAAGGCAAAGACATCATAAAATAATTATAGGGGAAAAACATAGTCTTTAAGTGGATATCAATTGAGGACCTTATAGGAAATAAGATCAAACAAATAATACTAAAAGCAAATTAGTGTCCTCTTTAGAATGATATGCAAAGTGAAGGCACATAAGGACCAAAAAAGGGGCCCCTAGTTTCACAATTAGGGACATGTTGCAAATAGCATTAACACATAGCTAGGCTTGAAGGGGTTCATCACACACCTTGTTTTTTATTTCAATTTATAATTGGGTGATCTTTTAGACTATGTGACATTGAAATCATTATTTTTAACCAAATTTTTACTTCTATCACTTATAACAAGAAAATCTTTAATAATTTGAAGATGATTAATTTTTATAATTTTATGTTTAGATTCGAAATATACATTTTTTACTCAATTTTTTAAACATTTCTTAATAACTTATCCACTTAGACACTTGGAACATTTTAGACTTCAGATATCAAATTTACGAGCCATAATAAACCGAAAACAAAAATAAGATAAAATTCTATAGGAAAAAGAAAGGGAAAAACGAAGATTTCAGACAGTGCGGACAAGGACTTAAGCCAAAAATATAACATAGCAACATTCTAACTCAGTAGAATTAAAGCATGAAGCCCAATTTATAAATGTCTTGAATTGATCACCAACAAGAATGGCAACAAACAAAACAGAGAAACATAAAAAATAGTCTCAATTCCAGTCTCGACACCTTATACATAAACCTGACTAATTGCCACTTTATTAAGATTGACAGAAGAGATGTTAACTGCATTTTCTGCTTGATTCCAAGTGAATCATATGTATATATCAGTAAGTCTAGTACATTTTGTTGACCGAATGATATGTTTGTATTGGAATCTACCTTTGGTATTAAGGTAATAAAGAATAAGTAAACAAAGATTCTGTAGTGCAGCAAAACACTAACTGTGAACTTAACGTACTTTCATAACACTAAACAAAATAACCGTTAAAATCACTCCTGCCAAAAGAGTGTCTAGTTGCAGTTTTGAGATTATTAATTCCTTTTGTTATCTAAAAATGCTAATATAGTATTCAAAGTATACAGCAGCAATGTAGTTTTTTTTGGGCATTCCCAGTAAAATGTTACATTGAAAATTTAGACAAGATGGATTGAAAATTGGAAATAAAGTTTTCCGCTTTTCCAGAGGTGTGAGTGTGGGATGCATGTGCCGTCGGTAAGAAATAACACAAACAGAATAACAAACTATTTGTAGTTGCATGACAGCATATTCACTTATTGCTGTCATGACTTAAACCGTATATTCTAAGAATATGACGATTCCAGCCTTGAATTTGAAGTTGGTGAGCATCTTCGAATATATAATCAGATAATAAATTAACTAAGTGTAAAATTGTGTTGATTGCTTTCTTTTTTTAATTTAATTTAGGAAATATATAATTCTATATAAAATGATCAATATGTGAGAAATGAAATCTCAATTCAATGTTTTCATCAGTAGTATGGTTTTCAATAATGGCTGATTTCTCAGAGTATGGTTATCAATAATGGCTGATTTTTTTAAAAAGAAACTAAGATATTTTGTTTTTGTTGGAGTAATTTGGGATTTTACTCTGGTCCGAGTTTAGAGAGTCCCATGGGTTTATCGTGGAGAGAACACTACGACAGCCCAATGAAGGCACAAGGTTTACGAGCTCTTTGGCCCAACGATTTAAAATATATAATATTTATTACATTATAAAATATTGTATATAATTATAAAGACTTAGAAATATAAATTTTAAGAATTTAATATTTTTAAATGTTTTAAATTTATTTTAAGATATTGTAAAGAAATTAGTGGATCAAAATTATTAAAGAAACAAAATTAATTTAATGGATGACTTAAACAGAGAGCATACCACGATCCTTATTGATTGAGTTCAAGTAATTAAATTACAATCTTTTTTTTTTAAATAATAATATTTTAATTTTATTTTTAAAAATTATACTAAAAATTTAATTAATTCTAAATAATTTTTCATTATATAATTCAACGTCTTATATATATATATATATGTGATAAAATATAATTTTTACATATAGTTTTGTTTTCTATATTAGCTAGCTTTTCAGTTTTGACTATAGGTTCGTACTGTATTTGCTGTTATAAGCAATGTATAGTGTTGCAATTATGCTTTTTACCATTCAAGTTGATATCGTAAGGAGACAAAAAGCTTTCTTGGGCCCCAAAAGAATTCCATCTGAAAAAGAAAATGACTACTTAAACGGGCAGCACATATTATTCAATTCTTTCAAAATGGAAAATATCCCGGGCATGTGTTATTGTCGGCGCCTCTATAAAGAATCTTGAGCCAAAAAAGTCTATATATACGACGCCGGAGTATAGAGAAATACAACTACTCAAGCTATTTCTCTCATCCAGCTGCTGTCTTTGTTATCGTTGCTAATATATCTGATTTGCGTTTCTTCTTTTAATTATTAAAATGAAAACTGGTCTTGCTTTCATTGTTTCTCTCTCCTTCCTTTGTTGGGTTAATCTACTTTGTGAAGCTAGACCGATGAAGGTAACCCATACTGCAATCCTAATACCCTCACCAGCTCTCGCCCCCATCATTTCTGCGGTCTCCACTGGTAATCAGAAAGAGACAACAAGCTATAAGGATTTCAGAGGAAATGGGTACGCTGGGCCTCTAAGAAGTAAGAACAAAAAATATGATGCTTACCTAACAAAGGAGGATGATTTTGCTGCAGCACCACCTAGGATGAGTCATCAAGAAGGTCATAGTCCTGGAGTAGGACACGGTGATCCCTATTTTCCTTGCTGTTGAAAACCCAAACAGAAGAATGTGATTGCAAATTTGCACACGTTGCTATTTAAGAGTTTCATATATTATGTTTATTGTGGCTTCTCCATTAGTCGTATTAAAAGAATTTCATGTATGATGTTTATTGTGGCTTGTCCCTTGGTTAACTGGCTTTTATTTAGAGTGGCTTGTCCCTTAGTTAACTGGCTTTTATTTAGAGTATAGTATTTTGTACAAGGAAAGATCATGGACGGATGCTGTTTTCGCCATGATTAATCCACGCGAAGAGTCATAACATGTAATGTTTGATGGATTTGTTAGATTGTGAAGCGTATGACTGAAATACGAATGTAACGTTCTTTTCGTTCTTTCGATGAATGATGTTTGCTTCTTTTATAGTCTTATAGTGCCTTTTTCTTTTCGAAATATAGAAGGTATTCATTTTCTCTACTTTTTTTTAGTTCAGTTTTTTTCTGTTCAGAAAGTACGTATCCTGAAAAATGAGGACGAAACATCAAAGTGGTTTAGAAGAAATCGGCTGCGGCATTTGTAGCAAAATGAAGTTTATCTTCAAATCTGGAAGCCATCATGAATAATACCACGATTTGTATATCTCATAATTATTGTATTTCATAAGAGAGTGATATGTTTTGTGCAATCGAGTTTCTGGATTTAACTGTGTAAGTATTTTGTTAGCATCAACTTTTTGCCTACAGCTCTCTACATCCTGATGATGGATCACAGAGTGTGATTAGAAAAGTTGATGCTAACAAAATGCTTACGCAGTTAAATCCAAAAATCTGATTGCACAATAGTATGGACGGTGGAAATAATTTACATCCATTCAGAATGTTTATAAATTTTATATTGTATATAAAATTTATAATTGTTAAATAATTAACCAAAAATAAATATTCATTTTTGAACAATTTAAGTGGATGTTAGAATAAACATTAATTTTTTCTTATATATATATTTTTTAATTTTTTTTTAAATTATATTTTAAATGATTTCCTTATTCTTTTAGTAGTGTAACGTTAACCAAGAAGTAATCTTTACTGTTGAATTGATTTAATTGAAAAGATGAAAATCAATCTTTAGCAATTTCTTCCTTTTTCCTCCTCTAGATTGCTTTACTCCAATAAAATGAGAATAATCTATTAATCTAGGATGATACAACAAGACAAAAAAAAAAAAAACATAAGATTCATTTCTTAAGATTTCATGAAATGAAACCCTCTACATTTGATAAGAACTATTTCAGAACATGAAACAAATAAATTGGCATCTCATAAGCATGAATGGAGTAACTTGTTTGATAAGAACTGTTTCAGTGTTTATGTATTAATCAAAAGAATGTTGATTCAGTCTTACATTACATAAAACAAATAAATTGGCATCCCAAAAGTATGAATGGAGTAACTTCTTGCCATCACTTGAGAGAGTCGAGTATTTTGAAGCAATGACAAAAGAAGAATAAAAGGATATTCATGACTCTAGTTAATATATTACTAATGATAAGAACCAATAATATGAGGATGGAAATATGTCAAGATTTGGTTAATAGATATAAAATATAATAGTACAAGAAGACTAAATTAGTTTTTCTTTTTAGTTAAATTGGTTAAAAAATGTAACCATAGATGAAATTCAATGTCTAATACCAACACTTGGGGTGGAGGCCCTAGCTCGATTGGCTAAAAAATTTCGTTGCGGTAAAGAAGGTCACGAGGTCCAGTCTCCCCCCATCCCCATGGTACTAGAGGGCATGTCGTGCCAGCGTCACCGGTCACGTGAAAAAAGTTTACCAGGCACACTGCAGTTTATAGGGGGGATGCCTTAAGTCATATGATAGTAAATGAGCATATGAAACAATCTACCATACAAATGGAGGATAATAATATCTAATATTAGTCTTTATTTTTTTATATATGTATGTTGGATTATGTATCTCCAATAACATTAAAATGAGATTGATCAAGATATCCTCAATGATTTAAGAGATTTTAGTCATTAGGTAGAAGTGAACATAACACCAACTGTCCCCATATTTTTTTATATCTATTGTTTATCTATTTCAAGTAAGTCCCTATAACGTATGTGTTTTTAGAGTCAGTACCAATTCTTAGGGATATGTCTAGGGTTTCTTTGTGTAACTAGTGGAACATGAATGCAATTTGGGTTATTTATTCTCTATTTAGATATGCATACTTACAATATCAAATGATCACCCAAAATGGCTATTCAAGTGGTTCAAGTTTTATAAGATACATTAGGTTTTCTATACAACCAAGTGAGTTATTGATGAACCCAACCTCATAACATAGATTTCCCATCAAAACTTGTCATTTTCTAAAATAAAGTAGTACTTCATAGTCCAAATTCATTTCACCAATATTATGTGATTTGATATCACTAGTATATGTGGTAAAAATAGCCCAAAATGGAGTTTAAAATGGCCTTAATATTCTTTTGTTGTGACATCACAGAAATCATTTGTAGCACACAAATTCATAGATGTATCATATAATCAATGGAAATCAAGACTCAATAAGATGCTTATTTCTTGCATGAGGATGTGCCAATATTCACATTAGACATTTAAAACACTTAATGTTAGTAATAAAATTATAAGGCTAACTTTTCTTAGATCATCTCAATCTAGGGGATAAAACATGTGTTGGGCAACAACTATGACAAATGTAGACTACAATCCTTTGCCATATTTTTTGCCTAGATATATTGCAAGTATGGATAAATGATATTATGATTGAATATTCCTACCTCAATGTAATAACCTCCTTGGTTACTACTAAATTTTTTACACCAAGTACTAACTTAAGTGTTGAAGAATCTTCTATCCAATTTAGAAGTGCCAACTATATAGACTTACCAACCATAGTCATGACATCAACTCTACGCTACAATTCATTTACTCATGCCAGAGTACGGTAAGTTCCTAGGATCAGGATCATCCCTAGACTGAGACCTAAACCTCGAGGGTTCATTCATAATGGCCCTACCTATGTATCCCTTCTTGGGAATCAGAGGCGACATAGTTCATACATCAATAATAGAGAGGCTTCATTCTCTCCTTTGATATGAGATATCTTATCTCACTCTTAAATCATAACTTTTAACTATATCCTATGCTTCTAATTCAATTCATATGTAGTGTAATGATAGCAATGCAATCCAGTCAAATGTTAGTTCAATACCATAATCAATGTATGAAAACACATAAAACCATATAGTGACTAGCTCATATAAACATTACTTGTTCAAATATAGTGTGTGGCTCAATCATACGTTCTTTTTTACTCAATGTGACTATCTCTCACATTGGTCACACATACACAGTGTGACTAGCTCATGGGTACAACCCATATACATAAAGGGAATAAGTCATGTCTCATATATACATAATGTTACTATCTCAAGTGTACCACATATACATAGAGTGAATAACATATGCATGCGTCACATACAACCAAAGTAACTATCTCAGGCATACATCACATATACATATGGATAATAATTGAAGTATGCATCATATACATAGAGTGACTATCTCATACTTACAACACATATAAACAATGTGATTAATTCATGCCTATATCACATGTACAAAATGTGAATATCTCATGTAGGCATCACATATACACAATGTGACTAATTCACATATACACAATGTGACTAATTCACATATACATAATGTGATTAGCTCAAGAAGGCAACATATATACACAAGGTGACAAGATTATATGCACATAATGGGTTCCATCATTTTCCCAATTTATGTCCAATTATGATTACAAGCAAGCATCCTATATTACTTGTGGTCATCACTGGCAAGGACTCAAGTCCAAAAATGTACAACACATAACATCTTTAATATAGATGCACATAGTGATTAACTCACACATGTATAGTGACCAACTAGTAAGCGGATACATGCAACCTACTACATGCATCTTCCCATTACCTAGTGCACTAACACATAAGCTCATGAATACCTTCTATCGAGAAAAAAGGAATGTCAGTGCATCTCATGCTACACTATGAATCCCATCCTTTTCTTGATTCATAGCCAACTATGATGATAAGAAAGCATCCCATACTATATGTTGTCAACACTGGCTAAGGAGTAGGTGTAACAAAATAAATATTCACAACCAACTATGATGACAAGCAGGTATCCCAGTACTTGTTGTCATCATTAACTAAGGAGTAGGTGTAATAACATACATCACATGTGGCCATAATAAGATTTCCATAGCTTGTTGTACCTATCAAATAAGTGGATCCTAACATCTTCACCTCCATGCCACTGGTGAAAGTCGGTCCAACTTGGTATGGGGTAGCTCCTGGCATCTATCACCTACATGCTACTAGTAAAAGATAGCTAAGCCCTATCATACCAAAGGGTAGCTCCTGGCATTCATCACCTCTGTGCTACTAGTAACAGCTAGCTAACCCTAAGATATAGTGGATAACAACTAATATTTGTCACTTGCATATTACTAGTGACAATTGACTAAAATGCACTTGTATCATAACCTAGATGGCTCATGGTATCTATCACCTCCATGCTACTAGTGACAACATACTCATCCTAAGATATAGTGAATAGCACCTGGCATCCATCACTTGCATGGAACTAGTGATTATTGGCTATCCACATCTGTATCAGACTCATGTTGGGTCATCTTATAGCCAAGGGAAACACAATCAAGATATCACAAGGATTCACCAACATTACTTAGCTTGACTTGGTTACATGCCATATAGACATCCATAAATTAATACACAAAGTATTATATATCTAGAGGTCTAAATTATGAGTCAAAACTTAATACACATATTGGACCTACAGGAGATGGATTCTATCTAGTCACATATGTATAAACATATACAAACACAAAGTAATATCAATGGCCACTCCATACTTTTAGTTGTTACTTGGATACACAGTATGCGTTATACAAAAATCAAATTTACAATGGTAATATTAGACAATCTTGTATTTCTTAGTCCCTAACATTTGCATAACATCACTAACAATCTTAGCATACTAATATCCACCAACTAGGTGTTAAGGCATAACATCATAAATAGTTGGTAATTCTCACCATTATTTTCCCATAGTGTTCAATACACAAAACATTGATAATTTTAGTCTAGACAACTCCACAGTCACATTTGTGCATTGCTGTTAGAGATAAACAATGAAGATGATAATTCTAAAAGTTCATCCAAGATTGGGAAAGATTCAAAGAACTAACCCATCAACCTGATAGTAGGTGAGCTTAGTGCTGATAGAGAGATTTTTACTAGCTCAAGCCTATATAGTGGGGACTTACTAATTGGAAGCTGAGATCATAGCCATCTAATGTAGTTTCAACCTTGAGCTGAAACATACCAAAGAGGGAAGGTTTGTCATGTTTAGGAACACTCTGTACCTTGGAGCCATTCTCTAAACCCATCCCTTAGGGACTTGATGTCCAAGGGCATCCTTCACGTAAGAACTACCTACATACCCGCTTCCAAACGGGATCAAAGTCACATGTAGTTCTCCTTGCTTAACCTCTCAAGGGTTATAAACATAGGTGTTGAAATTAGGGGCAGACAACTGAGAGGGGGGGGTTGAATCAGTTGTCTCAAAACTTTATATTTTGCTACATTTAATCTTCTTTGTCACTTATTAATAGATTAATGATATAATCATGAAAGCATGAATCAACAACACAAGAGTAGAAACACAATCAACACACATAACACCAGGATTTTTATGTGGAAACCTGATTAAGGGAAAAACCATGGTGGGGGTTAACCCACAAGATTTATTCTCTATTAAAAGAATAGAAAAATGGTAAGGCACCTTCTTTAGGCACACTTCCTAGAGTTTACTGCTCCAAGAGACTCACTGTCTACAAAAACATTCACATGGTTAAAACTAAAAGGTTGAACTAAGAAACAACATCTTCTCCATGCCAAGGTTCAGTTCCATTGAAGCTCACAACACTTCTATTGTGCCCCCAAATACTTCTTCACTACCTCCGCATCTTCACACACATATTCACACTTTCATACCTCAAAATGCTTAAACCCATCAATCATATATATCCGCAACATGAAATTTCATCAACTGCAATTGGCCTCAAGAAAACTTAGAAACTTTTTAAAGATCACTATTCTATCGGTTGAATCCATGCACAAACATCAATGCAGACCAAAACCTATGTATTCAAGTCACCACACATGTTGGTCAATACCACTAGATCTCATAAATTAGTCAACCAACCACTTATCTTAATCCACACAAGGATCAAACACCAAGTCAGCCTGTTCTTCACCAGACTGAACTGTCTAACCAAAACTTGATACTCAGATGCTTGTAACTTTTGATCCCTTCATCACCAGAGGGTAAAAATTTGAATTTAGGTATCCCTAACATTCCTTAACATTCCCTCAAATCTGTAGCACAATATGATTACCTATGGAAAAATGCAGACCAAAATGTGAACCCTATCATACGCTCTATTCCTGTCTATCCAAACTTAGACAAATCTGCAATCTGACTTCCAGTATGGTAAAATGATATAATGCAGATGTGTAAGATAGATTTAGTTGCCATTAATGACAACAGCTGGCATGCCTAATAGTGTCTCTTGCCAACAATCTTCCCCTTTGGCATTGATGGCAACACTTACTGAAAAATGACTAAGTGTTAGAACAACTCCACCTTACTATTTACACTTGTGATTTCCAATACTCCCCCTTAGATAAATTCCTCATTTTTCATTGTTTTCCACTCCCCCTTTGACATCAATGGAAGAGGTCAAGGTCTGGATCAAAAATTCACACAAAAACTCCATATACATACTTCCACATATGAACACACAGTCCTCAAGCCTTGTTCATCAGCAAAAGGATGTCACCAAAAATATTTTTCAATAGTGAAAATTCACTGTCCCAGTTCTTCTTCATGCTGTCCAAAATGGATATATGCCCACTAAACAAAAATGGATTTGATTCTACCTTTTGAAGATCAATAGGATCACAAGTAGTAGTAGCAGCTTGGGTTTTTGCCAATGTATCATACATAGTCTTTAACTTAGGGGAAATTAGTCTGTAGAGCTCATCCATTCTACCCAATAATTTAACCTTTTCCTTTTCCAAATTACTCAATTCATCAAGCAAGCTCACTACTTAACATTCTTTAGTTATTACAGACTCGGTTAAAGGACTATAAGACTGAAAGATGTTAGACAATTTAAGCTCTAAGTCCTTAATCTTGTTTTCAATATCCTCAACAACTCTAGACTGGGCTAGGAAAACTTATAATTTTTTCCACCTTTAGAGAGAGCATTTTGAACGCTCTTTACACTATCATCAAGAACTGATCTATCATAACTAATCATTCTGTTAATTCATCAAATCTCTTCACATTAAATTCATTCCAGACTTTAACTTCTGCTAACTTCTCAAAATATTCAAAATGAGTACTTATAGAGTTTATTAGACTCTTCAACTAACCGGAGGGGGATGCTGATAAATCCTTTTGAAATGTAGGCATGATTTTCTCCAAAATGTTGGATGCAAGACCAAGCAACTCACTATCTTCTATATGGGACTTCAATATTTCCTCTCTGGCCTTAGCTTTTCCAAAAAAGGCCAACTTCAACTTTTGTATCGGTGATAGAGTATCCAAATTGATTGAACCTTGTATTATATCTAGATCTTTTGCAACTTGTTTATCTTTCTCAAAAATTTCTTTCACTACTTCTGTAGTGTCTCTTGCTCAATATGATGTTTTAGTTTTATGCTCTTTAGGGCTTGCATCTTCTTCCTTTCCAGAGTCAACCACATTATCTTGCTTACTATTTTCATTCTTTTTCTCTGCTTCTGCTTTCTCTGCATCATCAGCAGAGGCATCCTTCTTTTTGTCTTTATCAGAAATGTCTTCTGCATTCTTTTCTGGATGATTTTGTGTATCCCCAGTAGCAGAATTATCATCATTTTTATCAAATTTCTCAACATCTAGAATCAAGGAATCAATTCCATACTTTTCACAAAATGCATTAAACTCACTGGAGGTAAACTTTCCACCTCTGTTAGATCTCAAACACTTTATCCTCACACTAATCTCAATTTTCACCATAGCCTTGAACACCTTGAATCTGTCAAGAGCCTCTGATTTCTCTTTCAAGAAAGTTACCCACATCATCTGGGAGTAATCATTAATCAACAACATAAAGTATCTTTCTCCTTACAAACTCCTAACTCTAGAAGGACCACACAAATTAGTGTGCACAAGTTCCAACAATCCACTTGAAAATTGTTCTTTACTTTTGAATGTAGCTCTATTTTGTTTGCGCAATTGACATTCCTTACACATGCTATTAGCAGGTTTCACAAGCTTTGGAAGATTTCTCACAGCCTAAGTAGTACTTATCTTGACAATGTTATCAAAGTTTACATGACACATTCTCCTATACCATAACCAACTTTGATCAATCTGAGCAATCAAACAACTTTTACCAGTACCATTTAAATGAAAGATATTACCTCTAGTTTGTGTACCAGATGCAATCTCAGTTCCAGAGCTTCCTAAAAATCTACATTTTCCATCCTCGAATTAGAGATCATACCCTTTGTCAACCAACTGTCCAACACTGAGAAGATTATGCTTCAACCCTTCTACATACAGAACATTATTAGTGTTATTCTTACCATCAAGAGAGATGGATCCTCTACCATGGATTCTACCAACTGAATTGTCTCCAAACTTCACAATTTCACCTTCATATCTTTCCAAACTTACAAACTTTTATCACTAGTCATATGATGAGAAGATCCACTATCAATCACCCATTCATCCTTTTCTTCAACCTGAGTAGCTAAGGTACTTTCCACATTCACACAGCTAGCAAATTCAGTAGGTATTAGATCTTCTTCTTTGATAGCAACAAACACCCATTCATTTCCAGAGGTACTTCCCATATCATATTAATAATCTATGGCTTCTTCATCAACAACTTCTTGGACATAGTAGAATTTCTTCTAAACCCTAGGTCTATTAGGGTTTGGCTTTGAAACCCTCTTCAAACATCTTGAAGGAAAATGAATAGTCTTATTACAAGAAAAACACTTGAAAGGAAACTTTCTATCATACTTACTGGATCCTCTTGGCAATCTTTTGGCAACAAGGGCTTCAAGTTCTTCAAGCTTAGATTTATCTTCTTCAAGTTCCTTCCTTGCTTTCTCATATCTGGTTAGTCTTCTTGAAGAGCTTTCACCTAGATTAAATCTTTTCTTTCTGAAAACACTAGCCTTAAATGCAGATTCTGATTTAGGAAGAGAATCATCAATCTCACTCATTTCAAATACTAAAAGCTTTCCAACCAACTGATCCCTTGTAACATCTATCATAGTCCTGATCTCCTCAATAGCAACAGCTCTATGCTTGTATGAAGCAAGTAAGGATTTGAGCACCTTGACAACAATCTCTAATTCTTCTATTTTCCCACCAGCACACCTAATACTGTACACAAGTTCATTCACCTTCTGCATGTAGGAAGTGATGTTTTCATCTTCATTCATCATGCCAGATTCAGGCATCCACTTACTAGTAGGGAGAATTAGATTTTCAATGTAGCTCCCTCTGAGCCTGAGCTCCTATTTCAATTCCTAGAGGAATTAGTAGCATCATATTCCGATACAGACCCATCACCATCATTCATTACACCTTTTTTCACCCATGTTTTATTCATTTTATTCTAGATCTCATTTACATCTACTTTGCCCTTGCCTTTATGTTGTCTCTACACATTCTAGTTTCTATTTATTGGACATTTTCTATCATCATTCCTTCTTTTGCAAAATCTTGCAATATGACTAGATCTGCTACAATTAAAACATGCAACATTTTTTTACTCATTTATATGATTTCCTCTTGATCAGCACTGATTAGCCATGTGTCCAAATCTATTACATGCAAAACATTTTCCATTGAAAGAATTGACATTTTCTCTATTGTTAGAGTTATTCATTATCATACTTCTACATTCATTAGATCTATAACCATACCTTTTACAATTGAAGCATTGACTAGAGAAGGATGGACCGCTTTGATTCACTCCATTTCTACACTAAGTAGCTCTATGACCAACTTTATTGCAATTAAAACAATTTCCATTGAAGGATGGATACCTTTGAGCATTACGTTGTCTAACCAGAGGTCTTCTAGGTCTATTTCTCTAATTTCTTGATTCAAATTTTTTTTGATTGGATCTAGAGCTTTCACCTTTCTCATATCCCAGACCATGCTTTCATCTACCTTGTTCTGACTATCAAGCAACACCTTAAGTTTAGCTGAACTTATCTTGAACTTCTCTTTGTATTCATTTGCAACTTCTAGGTCATGTTTGAGAATGATAATTTGCCTTTCAAGTTGTTCCTCATTATACCTAGTTTCTTGTAGATTAGACTCTAGATGGCTAATTCTTTTGTCCAATCTACATTACTCTTCTATTCTTTCTTTCAGAGACTGATTCAGGTTTTCATTAGTCTTCTTTCTTTCCTCGATTTCCTTGGTTAAGCTCATCAGCCCAGATTCTATCTTATGTTTGAGGACAACAACTTCTTTTGCCATCTTCTCACATTCATTTGTCTTCTCCTTCAGAGCCTCATCCATGTCATTGTCTTCCTTCTAATTTGCTAACTGCTGAAGTAGCTCCTTCCTCTTTTTCCATAGATTTGCTTAGTTGCCCTTTTAAAGTTTGAATGAAATCATTAGCATCTTTAAGGTTCTCTTGTAGTTCTTTGACTTCTGCTCTAGACTGATCAAGATCTTCTGAAGTTGTTCATTGATGCCATCAGAATACCTAAATGAACCCATTGAAACACCTTCCTAGATCTTCCTCAAGTTATTAAACTTCTTCCAAGGAACCTCGCTCTGATACCAATTGTTGAAATTAGGGCAGACAACTGAGGGGGGTGAATCAGTTGTCTCAGAACTTTATCTTTTGCTACATTTAATCTTCTTTATCACTTATTAATTGTTTAATGATATAATCATGAAAGCATGAATCAACAATACATGATAATAAACACAATCAACACACATAACACCAGGATTTTTACGTGGTAACCCGGTTAAGGGAAAAACCACGGTGGGGGTTAACCCACAAGATTATTCTTTCTTAAAAGAATAGAAAAATGGGAAGGCACCTACCTTTAGGCACACTACCTAGAGCTCACTACTCTAAGAGACTCACTATCTACAAAAACATTCACATGGTTAATAGTGAAAGGTTGAACTGAGAAACATCTTCTCCATGCCACGGTTCAGTTACATTAAAGCTCACAACACTTCTGCTCTGCCCCCAAACACTTCTTCTCTACCTTTGCATCTTCACACACATATTCATACCTTCATACCTCAAAATGATCTAAGCCATCGATCATATATATCCACAACATGAAATTTTATCAACTGCAGTCAGCCTCAAGAAAACTTAGAAACTTTTTCAAGATCACTATTCTATTAGCTGAATCCAAGCACGAACATCAATGCAGACCAAAAACTATGTATTCAAGTCACCACACATGTTGACCAATACAACTGGATCTCATAAATTACTCAACCAACCACTTCTCTTAATCTACACAAGGATCAAACACCAAGTTAGCCTATCCTTCAGTAGACTGAACTGTCTAACCAAAACCTAATACTCAGATGCTTGTAACTTTCAATCCCTTTATCACCAGAGGCTAAAAATTTGGATTTAGATATCCCTGGTATCCCTTAGCATTCCCTCAGATCCATAGCACAATATGATTACTTGTGGAGAAATATGGACCAAAATGCTTAACCCTATCATATGCTCTGTTCCTGTCTATCTAGACTTAGACAAATCTACAATTTGACTTCCAGTATGATCATATGATACAATACAGATGTGTAAGATAGATTGAGTTGCCATCAATGACAATACCTGACATGCCTAGTAGTGTCTCTTTCCAACAATAGGTTCCTACCCTCAAGATTTCATTATCATCCAAATTTTATACCCACTTACCAATATTCCCCTAATCCAATCTATACATAGAATATGCATAACAACAATTATCATGACATGATGTAATAAGGTAATTAGATTACTGTCAAACAAGAACTCACACATAGGGTTTTAAAATACCCCCCAACCATTATCATAATACTTGTTTACATTATAACCAAGTGATATTTTGTGGTTTAACAGGTTACAATAGTAACCATCATAATATAGTCAACATATAAATAACTCAAAGGATGGTTCTCATCATAGGGTAATATAGTGATACCAAGCCTAGATACCAATATCTAATTTCTATTATTGAATAGTAATTATGAGTATAATAGTCTAAAAGACAAATTTCAAGATCCTTGTGTTTTGTGTACTAACAATAACATGTTGAATAAATTCCCCAACTTGAAAGGTTTACTAGTCACATGCACCCTATATAGATATCCATTGCCATTTAGTTGTTCTTGAGGTTAGGGCAATAATATTAAAATATGTGTATCACTACTAGGTTAAATTACATGTAACTATCAAGCTTCTTTTTAATAACAATCAATTGGCATTCCAACATCAAGGTTTACATTGCCAACGTTCAATCAATTGTCCTCAATATGTCCACTTATATTTCCCCTTCATTCAAGTTAGAGTTATAAATATTGTTAGTGTATACCTTAATCACTAGGTGTACATATTTGTAGTTAAGCCTACTTAGGTGTATTGGCACATGTTCATTTGAACTTGTCAAAGTAGTTGGAGCTGTTTGGAGAGGTGTCAACTTGCATTGACACCTTGCGCTATGTTTGTGGGAGGTTACTTCCCACAACTCAATGATAGAGGAGTCCTATCCTCTTTTCATGGGGATTCGGGTACCTAAGACAACTCTATTTATACTCTCCTTATTAGCTAATACATTTGGTTGATTCCATTGCAATTAGTGTGATTGTTATTCTATTCCATGATCTTGGTTTTCTAAAAATATCATAGTTCCATTCACACCATCAATGTGAAATATACTCCTACTAGTAGAGGTTTGCCATGTGATAGCAAGATTTGGTGATATTAGCTATCATAGCTGCAATATGTTATGGTCTATCATTTGTGGAATACCAAGTAACATCATGAGTGGAGAACCCAAGCCAATAAACTATGAACAAGTTTTAATATGAGAACATCATACAAGATAGTGACCACATCGATTATTTATTTTTACAAAATAGCTATACCTTTCTAACCATTAGCAAATCCTTCTACCTTAAAATAAGAGTAGAAAGATAAATCCTTGGTATCTAAACGTCCCAATATTTTTAGATGACCAATCTCATCAACCTATACCCACTATAAATAGATGGAGAGTATACCTAGGTATTTAATAAAATAATATAGTCCACATGCAAGTGAGTTGATAGAGATAAAGGAAAATACAATTGTATATAGATAGATAGAAAATGTTTAATAATAGTAGAAATTTTAAACATAGAATATGAACAATATGATCAACCAACTACTACCATTTTTTAAAAAGGTTACTTTGCACTCTATATACAAATTTAGCATGAAAGACTTGAATGCTAACACACTCCCTACAATTCATCTAAGGTTCACCTTGCACTAACCCACAAGGAATTATACTCATACCAGAATCGCATAGAAGAAAATTCTTGACATAAATAATACCCAATGTGCCAAACATAATTCACCAATGATAAACTTTTATTATAGACTCCAAATTTCACAAACAATTTTGAATGCCAGAAAATGAACCATGCTTTAACTAAACTCAATCTAGGAAAACATTCGATATACTATATATTGCTCATATTTTTTTAATCTAGTCTAGCTTCAACTCAAATGTATATGTAAATGGAGTTAACAGGATAACACATTTGATCTATGACTGGACACAAATAGCTATAGTCCTTGAGAAATGTATCAATATTCTAAACCTGAACAATGAAGGTTTCTTAAGGCACAACTCCTACTTTTGAGGGTAGATCTTTTTAAATTTCTCTATGTTTCCTTAATCTCCTTACCACTTAAGTCTCATCCCACATGCCCAATTATGCATAGCCTTGTCAATGAAGTATTTACATCCCTCATCTAGTAAACATCCATGGCTACTTGTAAATGAAGCACATGCAAAGCTTACATGAGCAGGATATGCTCCTAAATGCTTCATTAGTTCAAGGAGTTTGAAAGCATCCTTGTGAAATCCATTTTGTGCACATCCTAAAACCATGACATTCCGTGAGATGACATCTCTATGAGGTTTTTTGTCAAACAACTTGTGTTCCTTGTGTTGGTGTAAAGTCTATTGTGAAGTCCAATCAACCATCTAACACCCCTGAGACCTACTATGTAATGTCCCTGAGACTCCTAATACTTCTGATACTTCTGATATGTAACATATTCTTGGATATTCTCTGGTTGGAGTATTTTAGAGGTAAATGATACAAGTGAGAGTAAGCTATTGAAGGTGAACATATACATAGATGTAGATATATTGTATGAATTATTATTTTGGATTCAATAGAAACAAAGTGATCCCCTACTCTATGTGGACATAGCCATTTGGTGAACCACGTTAAAGAACTTGGTTCTTCTTTCTTGTTTTTATCTGTGTCTATGTGTGTTGTTTGCTTTTAGTTTTATCTACTATTCTTCACTAAAAATTGGTAACAGAGCTCAGTGTCGAGCTGCTTAGAAATCTGTGATGAATTTCTAGAAGAATGGAGGAAGCAGATAAATGGAAGATCAAAAAGTTTTTAGGAAAGAACATTGATTTGTGGAAGCTTCATATTTGTACTTTGTGGATTTAGAAGGATCTTGCTATTGCACTACTAGGGAAGTCTAAACTTAAGACAGAGAAGATGTCGGATGATGGCTGGAATGTCTTAGACAAAAAAATAGCTACAACTATTATTTTATCACTGTCCAATAATGTTCTTTTGAATGTTGCCATGAAGACAATAGTTAAATAGATTTGGGACAAGCTGTGTGATCTGTATGAAGGAGCTTTAGCAACAAATGGAGTTTTCTTGTTGAAGAAACTAGTAAGCTTAAAGATGAAAGAATGTAATAGCATATCAAATTATTTAAATGAATTTAATAGTGTTATCAGTCAATTACTTTCTATCGATATAAACTTTGAAGAAGAAATGAGAGCCATGTTGCTTTTGTACTCTCTTCCAGATAGCTGGGATAATGTGAAAATGTCCATAAGTAATTCAGTATCTAGAAAAAGTTGATCCCAAGAAGGGAAGGATAAGAAAAAAAGAAATAATGTTGAGGTATGATGATGTTATAGCCACACTTCTCAATGAAGATATGAGAAGAGGGCAAAATAGAACAAATGGTGATGCCTTGACTGCTGTTAGTAGGGGAAGACCTCAAGTTAAAGGAAGGAATAACAATAGAAGAAGGTCCAAATCTACAAGAAGATCTAAGTCCAGGAGCAAAAATGGAGAATGTTGGTTTTATGGCCAAGTGGGTCACACAAAAAAGAATTGTTGGAATTAGAAAAAGATACAAGAAAAGGTAAATGATGACAAAGCCAACACTGCATATAACAAAGATGTAGGTGTTTTGGTTTTATCAGCAAGTGATACTTCTACAGATTCATGGGTGTTAGATTCTAGTGCATCTTTCCATTCTACTTCATGCTAGGAGGTTTTCAAAAACTATCAATAAGGTCAATTTGGTAGATTTTTTCTTGGTGATAATAAAGCATGTGAAATAATAGGCAAAGGTGATGTAATGCTACAATAGAAAAATGGAAACCAATGGACTTTGCAGGATGTAACACATGTTCCCATGCTGAAATGAAATTTGATATCCATAAGTCAACTTTATGCTCAAGGGTATAATATCAATTTCTCATTAGATTCTTCTAAGGTAACCAAGGGAGCCTTTGTGATTGCAAAAGGACACAAACCAGACAGTCTATATATGCTAGAGAATATGGCTGAAGTGGGAGATCCAATGGCGGTTGTGGAGAATGGTTCTAAACTATGACATAAAAGGCTTGGACACATGAGGAAAAAAAGACTTGAAGTTATCTTAATGAGGGATCAACTTCTTAGTTTGAAGTCTATTGATTTGAAGTTATTGAGCATTATCTCCATGAAAAATTAAGGTGAATCAACTTCTTGAAGATTGGTCATGACAAGCAGATAGCACATTTAGAGCTCATCCATTCTGATTTGTTTGGACCTATGAAGGTAACCTCTTTTCAACAAGCAAATTACTGTCTCTTTTATTGATTATTAAACACGTAAAGTGTGGGTCTACATGATGAATAGAAAATATAAAGTTTTTACAAAATTTAAAATTTTCAAAGCCTTGGTAAAAAATCAAACTAGGTATAAAATCAGATGTTTACAAACTGATAATTGGGGAGTTTTGTTACTTGGAATTTGATATCTTATATGTAAATAATGGAATTAGATAGATCAAAATAGTCCCATTCACTCCTCAAGAAAAAATTATAGAGGAGAGGATGAATAGAATGATTTTAGAGAGGGCTCGATGTATGTTATCTAATGTAGGCCTAAGCAATGAATTTTGGGCAAAATCTGTTAATACAACTATATATCTAATTAACATAAGCCCCTCATCCAGATTAGATTTTGATATTATGGAAGAAGTATGGCCGGGCAAATGGATCTCTTATTCTCATCTACGTGTTTTTGGTTGTGAAACATTCACCCATGTCCCCAAGGAAAAGTGAACGAAGTTGGATTCTAAGTCGAAGTGATACATATTTATTAGTGAAGAATAGAAGATAAAACTAAAAGAAAACAAACTAAACACACACAGACACAGACAATGGTAAGAAAGAAGAACCATGTTTTTTAACATGGTTCACCAAATGTTCACATAGTTATTTGAAGATGCCTCTCAGCTTGTGGTTCCAACACAACATAATCAATCATTACCTGGTATATGTAAATGATTCCATCTTCATAATCAAATGCATCATTTTAATGTTTAGCCCTACCTATTGGGAATAGTCAGTAATTCTTGGAAAATCCCACGCTGCCTCGAACAAATTCATCACAACCAATTTCTAATCAATTGGAGCTAGTGATAGACATGAGAATTCTCCCAAGCTTGGCATAGAGAAATCAAGAATAGGGCACTATACAGAGCACCATGCCTGAATAGAGTATTTTTGCAGAAGAGGGTAACTTGAGGGAACAAGCACCTCAACTGCGAAGGTCTACCTGGGAACACTGAAAACCCCCAAAATTTGAAGATTATGAATTATTATTTTCTAATCATCCTACGTTATTTCTCTTTGATCAAGCATGGCCAACAAGTTTTTAGGATGCTTGCAATGATAGCTAGTGTGACAAATGGATGGAGGCTATGTGAGATGAAATGGCCTCTTTGCAAGACAATAATGCCTAGGATTCAGTGAAGCTCCCACCTAATCAAAAACCATTAAAGAATAAGTGGGTATAGCAACTGAAAGAGGAAGATGGAGGCAAACAATGCTACCCAGCTAGATTGGTAGTGAAAGGTTTTGATCAAAAAAAGGGGATTGATTTTAATGAAATCTTCTCATCTGTTGTCGAAATGACAACAATTCGTGCAGTCTTGGGTATGGCAGCTATGTGGGATCTTGAGCTTGAACAAATTGATGTCAAGAATGCCTTTCTACATAGATATGTTGAAGAAGATTTGTATATGGAGCACCCTGAAGGTTTTATAAAATAGGGGCAAGAGCATTTATCATGCAAATTGAAGCGTAGTTTATATGGGCTCAAGCAAGCCCCAAGGCAATGGTATCACAAGTTTGATATGTTCATGGCTGAGCATCAATTCACTCACTGTGAATCTGACCCATGTGTTTACTACAAGAAGCTTGCAAATGGTGAGTTTGTTATACTTTTGCTTTATGTTGATGACATGTTGGTAACCGGTAGTAGCCTGAGGATAGTTCATGAAATGAAGCAACATTTAGCTCAACATTTTGAAAAGAAAGGTTTTGGGGAAGCCAAGAGGATTCTTAGAATGATAATCATACAAGATAGACATAAGAGAGAAATCAAATTGTCTCAAGAGAAGTATATTGATAAAATCCTGGAGAGGTTCAACATGAACGCTGCCAAGCCTATTAGTACTCCATTGGCTGATCACTTTCATTTGTCATCAGCCATGTGTCCAAAAGCTCAAGAAGATCAAGAACACATGAAGGGTGTTCCTTATTCATCTACAATTGGTAGTCTCATGTATGCCATGGTTTGTACTCATCCAGATATTACCCATGTAGTGGGAGTTGTGAGCAGATTTACGAGCAATCCAGGTAAACCTCATTGGTAGGTGGTATAGTGGATATTCTGAGATCTCAAAGGTACTTGAGATCATCTTTTATGTTTTGGAGCATAGAATACTTAATGGCAAGGGTATGTTGACTCTAACATGGTCAGAGACTTGGACAAATGGAGGTCTACAATAGGGTATGTGTTTACATTTGTTAGGGCTGCAATAAGTTGGGTTTCACATTTGCAATAGTTAGTTGCACTCTCTTCAACTGAGGTTGAATACATTGCTCTCACTAGAGGAGGAAAAGAAATGATATGGTTATAGCAGTTATCGGGAGAATTGTGGTGTAAGCAATCTATTTTTACTTTGTTTTGTGATAGCAACATTGCTATTCACTTGGCAAAGAACACCACTTTTCATAATCAAACCAAACATCTAGAGTTGCCATATCATTTTATTCAACATATACTTGAAGAGGGTAAGTTGCAGGTAAAGAAGATTGACACAAAAGTGAATTCGGTAGATGCTTTGACGAAGATTCTTCCAAGGGAGAAGTTTGAGTTCTATAGGACTTTTCTTGGCATTGTCAAGTTGTGACAATAAGCCTAAAGTGGGAGATAACTTTGCGTAGCTCTCTTACAACCATGATTGGACTTCAAGTGGGAGATTGTTGGTGTAACGTCTATTGTGAAGCCCAATCAATCATCGAACGTCCCTGACACCTTCTACTATGTAATGCCCATGATACTCTTGATACTTTTGATACTTCTGATACTTCTGATATGTAACATATTCTTTGATATTCTTTGGTTGGAGTTTAAACGTAGAGGAATCTTTTGGAGGTAAATGATACAAGTGAGAGTAAGCTGTTGAAGGTGAACATATACCTAGTTGCAGATATATTGTATGAATTACTATTCTGGATTCAATAGAAATGGAGTGATCCCTTTCTTTATGTGGACATAGCCGTTTGGTGAACCACATTAAAAAACTTGGTTCTTCTTTCTTGCTAGTATCTGTGTCTGTGTGTGTTTGGTTTTTTTGCTTTTAGTTTTATCTGCTATTCTTCACTAACACCTTGCGTATCCTTTCACATTTTGCATACATGTCTATCAGGGAATTCACAACTACAACATATGACAAAAATCCACTTTCAACTACACTTTGATGGATGTCTAAGTCCTGTTCCAAAACTCCCATCTTGGCACAGTTTGGGAGGGTGCTTGCAAAAGTTGTGGATCTAGAGTTACACCTACAAATTGCATTTGCTTGAATGTTTTTAAGGCCTTTACAACAATCCTATTTTGTGCATAGCCTATAATAAGAGGATTCCACAACATCACATTTCTTTGAGGCGTGCTAAGAAACAATTCACATTCCTGCAAGTTTCCACACTCTGTATACCATGTTAAACCATTTTTGTGCTTGGTCTATTCCCTCCTTTGGCCATCCTCACCTCCCAAAATACCTCTATCCTTTATGCTTTCATGGGTGCCCTGATCCTGATAAGTCCCCACAAATTCCTCTATCCTCCTTTTTTTTGATGGGCGTCCATCACATGTTTTTCCTTTCCTTATCGGCCTCCTACTGTGCGTCCTTCCTTTTGTCTAGTATTGAGAGTCTCATAATGAGGAATGTGAGATAGTCTCATGCCTCAGTAATGGTGTGGAAAAATGGGGATTTCCTCCTGTCCTATGCCCATACTCAGTGCCATTACTTTGTCACCCCTCTCATCGCAAATGGTCTTTGTCTTTATTTCTGCCTTTAACCACATTAATGAAATGTCTTTTAAATTTTATTTTGTTTTGATTGGCCATGTAAGAGCTTTCAATGGGATGTGACACTCACAACATGTCTACTATTTTTGCATGTATGTAGATAATTTTGTATAAAATAAAGAAAAATAACTAAAGTTAACAACATATAGTGGCTTCTCTTATATATAGGAGATAACTAAATAACTAGAAAATATGTTTCAATTCTAAAAGGAAGAAAGTTACATAAAAAAACTTCCTATACTAATTTTAGAGGAGAGTGTCATTTGAATTTTTAATCTTTTAACAAATATAGAAAGTAGAAAAACATATAAACATAAAATGATTAATATCATACAATAGATGTATGTGGAGGTAACCCTTTTGGGAGAAAAAACCCATGCTCCAAAGAAGCCCAATGTATTATTTAGTAATTTAAACAATCTTGTAATAGACTTGTAGATAAAGCCTTCACAAATGACCAAAATACAAATTTGTAGTGATTCCAATAGCATAACAATACTTGCAAATTAACCCATACAAACTACAACTCCAAGCAAAAATTTATAGGAAAGAGTTCAAAATGGAAACCATGAATGGTTTAGAAAGATGATTTAGAAAACCATAAAAGGTATGGTTACCAAACATTGGGTGCAAATTCCATTGCCCCTTCTTAGTCTTGGTCCTCCCTTATTAATCATTTAATTCAACTCTTCTTTGACAAGTGCTGTTTCTTTTTAAAAATTGAATGGCTTGAATATGTTAACCCTAGTTTGTGGAATGATTTTTATAACATGCTTAGAAAATGTTTATCTTGTCTAGAGAGCATTCCTTAAGGAGATGCTAATTCTGGCACCTAGGGTAATAGATAGATATAGTTTCAATGTTTTTGTTCTTATCTTGCATTCCATCCAATACAGTGTTTAGTTGGACTAAGATAATAGTTTTAAAATGAGCAAGGTCTTCCATGAGATAACCTATCTCATTTTTTCCTTTTTCTAGGTTGGACTTCATAATTTCTCCTCATGTGCATGAACGGTTTCACCACAATTCTAAAATATTTGGGAGCCTTAGCTTTGTGTTGTCCCCCTTTCCCATAAGGTCTAGGGTAACCCATGATTCATCCTCTATTCCACACAAAAATACTATTTTCACTTACCTGGTTTAATACCTTACCACATCACTTTAGAATCAAGAGGATCAATCTAAATAATCTTCGATGGTTTCACCATCTTTCTATTTTAAATTATGTAAGGGTTCTTGACTCCTATCCATTACGTGATAATAATCTTAATATTTTTCCAAAAATACTATCTCCATTTTTTCCTATGAATTATGGACCTAGCACACAGTCCCATGAACCACTGCATTGCTAAGTCCTTCAAGGTTGAAGGGAATAAATTTAGTTTTTGGTTATCAAACCTATAGTTGAAGGTATAAGAATGAGTTTGATTTCAAACAAGAACTACTATGGGTTCTCCACGACCATACCTCAAAAGGTGGGTAGGATAGATAGGAAGATGTTTTCATAGGGGTATCTTTTTAGGGTTTAGGTTGATTGCATAAGTGAATGTCCTTTCTTCTCTTCTCTCTTCATGTTCATCATGGTTCTTAATGTTTCTTATTGGAGCACCTTCTCTTGGTTGTTATATTTTCTCTTCACATCCATTATAGTTATTCATGTTTCTTATTGAAACACCTTCTCTTTGTATTTCATTTTTTGTGGCTTGACCAAGGATTTTATGTTCAAAAATTTGTATCCAAGGCTCTTCATCTTAAACTCCCTTCCCTTCATTTTTATTTGATATTTCCTCATTTTTAGGGGTTTTAGGTATAAATCTACCATATAGACCTCTTTTTTTTACCATGTCGATATGAGAACTTCTCTATACCTAAGACTACTAGCTAGGACTACTTAGTCTTGTCCTTAGTGACACTTATGTAAAGTTCCCTGACACGAACATCAAAAGGTGACAAGGCATCATTGGACCTCATAATTTAGTAGATGAACTCTTGTTAAATTGGGGGTTGTCTCAAGGTTATCTAAAGATTGGTGAAAAGAAGTCTCTTGCTAGGAGTTGAGCTATTATATTCAAAAAGAAATGCACATACTTTGAATTATTTGACTAGAATTTAAATTGTTAACTAAGAAATTGAATTGCCAAAATTGAATAAAAGACTACTAACTATAGAATTAAAATGTTGAGCAAACTGAAAAGACTAATCTATGACTTTAATAATTACTTATGCTTTCAAAATAAAAATTAACTATCAAACAACAAAATACAAATTTCTATAAACTAAGTCTTTTCTTAGTATTTACGTAATTAAAAGTTGAATCATTGAATAGTTTTCTTTTATTTTTTAAAATTATTTTTTTAATATTATTGGACATACATAGACTTCATAAGTGACATAACAATGTTATAACAATTCACTTGGACTAGTAATAGCAAACCAAGCAATTATGATGACTAAACACATTAAACCTACAATTATCTACATGCAATCATAATTAAGCTGACATCATAGATTCATCTGAAACAAAACCATGAAATACTTAGCTATAATGTAGTGGTTCACCTTCTCCAATGAGTGGAAAACTCTCTAAAGGAAGTGGGTTGTTCTCAATTTAACATTCTCAACTTAAAAAGAAAAAAAATCATTTAACTACATTCACTTATAATAGATATACTTTTATTCTACAAGTTATGAATCTACTCAAAGATAAAAGATAACTGAACTTATGTCTCTACCTACATAAAATCTAAATGATAATGAAACCAACAATAGTAACTACTATACTTAACTATAGGTCTAAAGTAAATTCCTAAAATTTAGCTATGTGATATGCATGCACGAGCTATCCAAGTCTTATAAAATTCTTAACAAAAAGGGAATAAATGAGTCTATTAAAATATTAATAGAAAGTATATCTTTAGCATGCATTAATGAAATGTTCTTAGATATGACTCCTAACAATAGTCTTCAATCTTCAACTATGCTTAATGAACTAGATTTGTTTACTATAAAACTGGTGTGGTAATTGTATTAGAGGCAAATTAGGCCATGAGCCTCCAAAATCCTTAATCAACTTAGCAATTATCTATATTGTAGTATATTGTCCCAATCCTTCTATAGTGCCTCCAATTTCTCCAAAGTCTAAAGTATTTGAAGTTCATGAGAAGGTCTCTAGAGTAATCCCTTGCATTAGTTGAGTTCTTCGAAAGTTCCAACCTACTTCCTCAAAGAGTGTCCAAGGCATCTTGCAGAAGCAAAAATAGGTCTTCAGCATACAATTTATTAGTATTTCATCATGGTTAGTATATAATAAATAAACCATATGAATGCAATCATTTTCTACTCCCAATAATAAATAATTCCTTTAATCAAACACAATTACATGAATAACTAGTTGGAAAAGGAAAAGGATGTGTATTTGACAAAAATATGATGAGGCTATATTTTGCCTCACCATGCCCTACTAAAAGTACCCTTTATGTGTGGCAATTTTATCTAGATATATATACTCCTCATTTAATTTTGCATTGGAAACTAATTGTAGAGATCTAAACTCGCAATTGAGTGAAAGAATTTTAATAAGTTTGTTGTTGTTGAGAATTATTTATGCTTTGTAAATTGTAGAGATCTAAACTTGCAATTGAGTGAAAGAATTTTAATAAGTTTGTTGTTGTTGGGAATTATTTATGCTTTGTAAATATTATAATGGTTAGATAAGAGTATAGTCTTCGGCATAGGTCTCATCGTGCCCTCCCCAAATGCCTAGCCCTGAATTTTTTGCCTAATAAATATTATTATATGGGAAGTCCTTATGCTAGTGTGTAATGCCCAAGTGAAAATAGTTGCAAAAACCAATACCTTGAACAATATGTATTTATAAAGTTCTAATGTTTGAGCATCTTTATTAGCCCAATGATGTAACATGTAAATACAATATTTTTTGGTTACCCATCCCTACGAGTCTCTACAAAATCAATACATATTCAAAAAAATATTGTGATAATGAGAAAACTTTTAATCTTAATTTTTTAGAGACGATGAATACATTTCTGTAATAAGAAACATTACATGGTATACAACGCAACAAAACGAGAGAGTGAGAGATGTAATTCAACTTTAATCTATGCCAAAGACTATAGGGTGGTTTACAGGAAATGTGATATTTGATATTTTATACATTGTGAATATAGTGTACATATGATTTCAAATGAACATGCCTATTGATATGTAGAACAATATTGCAATACTACAAGCATATGTGTTATTTATCAAGAAGATTTATTGTTGAAAAGGATTGTTATTACAATGTACAACTATCTAGTGTAGTTAGTTGTAAATGTTCTAAGTGCCATGTCTTCCTTTACACTAGTTATCATAAACTAGATTAAAGACTTGTAGGTGAAACATCTATCATAGTTTTAGACTCCACATGGATATATTGACTTGTTGTATTCACATGAGATTGTTATAAACTAGTAAAAGAGGGTACACACATAAATATTGGCTATGAATTGACTTTGACAAAAAAATACATAAATGTGTACTATTTAGTCAACACAATTATTTATATATGTGCATATTGTTCATTCAATAATACCTTGAGGTGCTCTGACTAGTTATTTATCTTGCTTTCTATATCTTTAGAAAAACATTTAATTTTCTGTATGTTACATTTATTTCCTTCTTTTGTCCCTTGACTATGGTACTCTTCCCACTTGAATGATGTCACAAACCTGCTTGTAAAGATAATTCTTATAACTTGAACTAATAATTGGTGCACACATTTACCTTTATAAATTTGATTTTAGGTAAATGGTGTTGGTTCCAATAGCCTATATAATAGGATGGTACTTCAAAACATTTCAAGGATCACACCACTAAATACAATGTTACATGAAAATAGAAATGTTCATAGCTTTGATTAAAATGGGGTCTAGCAACAAATCATATAGTGCTTGGGCAATCTCATTTTCAAATTCTATTTGTAAACTTCTATTCTTCAAGCAATATCTTGAATGGTTGGTGCTTAGTTTTACTTGAAACTTCCTAACGTTGCAAGAGGAGGACATCTTCACATTCAAAGGCAACCGTATAATTGGTACTACATCTTGGCAATCACCAAGAGTTCACATACCTTCTCCAATAAGGTGTTTTTCTTTTATAATTAAAGATGAAACCATGCCTATACTAATATTAATTGCCAAAAAGATATTACATTTTGCATGCAATATAACTTGTATTAGATAAAATTGCCCCAATGACTCAACATATAGTAGAGAATCAAACCAAAAGCTGGACGCAATATCAAAAAAACAACCCAAAAAAAAAACTATTAGACGAGAAACCATTAGTAAGGGAAGGAGTCACAAATTTCTACTAATGGAGGTAGGGTAGTGAGAGGAGGAGAAACCAAAGGAGGTGACATAGGTATCTTGGGAGGTCGATTAGGGGTGTGCATCTTAAGGAATCTTATGGTGCTTTATATCTTTTTAGCCCTGGCATCCAATCTAAATTGAAGCTGAAAATAGTGCACATCCAGCATGGTGTTGAGAGTATTTACATACCTGCTATGCAAACCCTTCTGAATTGCATGAAAGACAAAAGTTGTCATAGAGGAAGAATGGAGCATCTCAAGAGTGAACAGATCAGCAACCAGTGCATCTCCCAACTGCATATCATACTCACTTGAGTCATTCTCCAGTCTCTCTGTAGAGATGAGATACTCATGCACAAACCTGAAACCAACCGATTCAGTAAACTCTTGATCTTGAACCAGGTCCCTAATGTTAGATAGTAACATTGAGGCCACTTCTAAGGACATCAACACCCTGGAGCTAGCTCTTAGCAAGGATTCACCAATGATTATTTTGATGGCAAATTCGATGTGAGGATAGTCGATGTCAAATATGTTAGCCATCTTCCCAGAGTCATAGATATCATACTGTATAGGATCCCATTTGTGAGGAAGAAGATGCAAATAGAGATTTCTAATCTAGTTTGCCATGGTAGTCGCAGAGGAGCTGAATCTGTTGTAATGGAAAGAAAAGTGAAAAGAGAGAGGAGGTGGCGAGGTTAAAATAGGATGGGAAGCAGAGTAGTTAATGCGTGGAGTTGGGATCCAGCTTGATGAGCACTATAGGAAGGGCAGTGAGAAATAAATACTTCATGAACTCCCAATGTTGGAGCTGATCTATCTCATAAATCCACCTCTGATCGGCCAAAAGATCAATAATGGAGGGAAGGGATAGATAGATGAGTCAGACGTCCTCCCGATACAATCTGCTAATGTCAATCTATGCCTATATGGGGTTGAGCCTTCTTTGAAGTGTGCATACTATGTTCAAAGTTTGAGGTGATCATGGTACCTTCTTATCCCTTGCCAATAATCAGAACGTTGGAGATGACATGTTATGAATGACATGGAATTTGGAGGGAGCTCTAGCAAATGGGCCACGGAGGATGATGTGTACATCCATGTAGGCACGTGTGCTAGAGACAAGTAACTTTCTATGTTATTGAGTGGTCGATAGTCTACTCTTAGTGATATGGTTCACAAGTGGAGCCAATGGGGCCTTCTACAAACTCAGTGCATATTTCTTACTTGACTATTTATGGACAGTTTTTCTAATTCAATTATGCTGAGAAGATATGGTGGATAAGTTTTGATAAAAAAAAATTATGTATAGGAATCATTATGATCAGTTGTCATGTTTGCTAGAAGATCCGTTGTTTTGTTCGCCTCACTATAGCAATCAGAGCATTGATATTGTTCAAATTTGTCTAAAATGTTCCATATAGGTTGGAATATATAATTCAGTTTCTAATTGTGAATTATTCTACTTCTCAGGGCATTTAAAATTAGCATGGAGTCTCCTTCTATGCATATCTTCATATGTGAGCCTTCCGTGGCCATTTCCAGGCCTTGCGACAGTGCATGTGCTTCATCTTCATTGTTTGAGCCCTATGGCAGTTTAATTGCCCTTGTATCTGGTCTCCTCAGGGAGTTCTATTAAAATTCAACTTGAGAAATGGGGTCCAACGGAAGCCATTTGACTTTTCTTATGTCAACTTTATTGATGCCATTTTGAATTGTTCTATGTGATAGAGGAGGACGAAGTAGTGGCCACTGTTCGAGAAATTTGTTGTCCCAATTTGTGAATTTTCAGTCATGAACTGTGCGTTTAGAAAGATTTGACATTACAACTTTGGCTATAGTTCTTTCCATCTTGTCAATTACCTTGACTACCATTAAATGGGATTTTTTGAAAATTCTGGAATTGCATTCCAGCCATATATGCCAAATAATTATGGAGGGAAGTACCTCCCATATTCTTACAAACATAGATTCAGGATAGAGGCTTGGCCAACTAATGAAGTGTTTATACAAGGTCTTTAGAAAAGCTCCTATCCGATAAAGTTTATTATAGAACCATTTCAAACATTGATTGTTGAAAGGGCAATTCAGGAGGAGGTAATCTACATCTTCTTCGTCCTCTCTGCATAGAACACATTTGAAAGTCAAAGAGATGCCTAATTTACCCAACCTTTTACCTATTAGGATTTTATTGTGTAAAGCTAGCCATGAGAATGCTCCTTCTTTGGGGGACAAGCATCACCCCAACAAAGCTTTTATAAGGTCATTCCTTCGAATTGAATTAAAAAAAAAAGTCCGTATCCTTGGCTAACTGAGTATTGCCCTGATTTTGGGGCTGCCCAAATAATATCATCCTCCCTTTGGGACATTCCCAATATTTGTTTAAGTTGAACCTCCAGGATTGCTTTAGATATGCAATAGCCTCCTTTAAATGACTTCTGTGTGCTAACGGTTGGAATCCATTCAAAAAGTCCTCCCAAAAAAGTGCCTTCTCACCACTATGGACAATTCGGGTTAAATGTGGAAGAATGACTTCTCTTCCTTCTATAAAAAAGTTCCAGAATTTTTATCCCCTCGGTGGGTTAGCCACCATAAAAATTCAATCCTTATTGGTGTTGTCTAAGTATTTGGCCTACTGCTCCAATAAGATGTATGGTAAACATTACTATTCTATTAATTAGCCAAAAAGTAAGATGTTAAAGTACCGTAAACATTAGTATTCTATTAATCAACCAAAAAGTTGATATATGAAATATACATTATAGTTATTTGTAACTATATATTAAAAAATTAAGCCAACATACTAAAAATACAATATTTAAAAATTGTAATATAACATAAATTTGAATATTTTAGATGTTTGATTAGATGAATACAAAGGTTAGATCTCCCTTTTCATTCTATAATAGACAAGATCTTATGGTTTAACTATAATAGTGTAACATCAGAAAATGTCCCTTTGGGGGCTTTTCCCTCATAAGGTTTAATTCCCGAGTCTTTAACTTGAATTTAGGACATTTTAGTTCATATATTAGCATCTTGATGGAATGAGACTTGAGTTTCATGGAAAATGGGACCTAGGAGGTCCCCTTGAGCTGTACCCTGCCCAAAATAGGGGGGGAGGACTTGGGTGCCGGCGCCCTAGTCCTGCCCTATTTTGGGGCAGCCCTAATTTTTGCATGTCGGTTTATGACCATTAGTTGGTTCTTTTCCTGACATGGTAAAGTTTATTTTTAAAATCTTGGTAGGAATGCTTGTAGTTGCATATATAAGCATGTGTAGGCATTCATTTGTAAACTAGATGATTACTAGCAAGCTATTGTGTTCTCAAGGTGATTCAAGGCTTTCTATTTTGTTGCAAGAGTAGACTTGTATGTTTTATGTGTTGATATTTGTAGATTTGAGCATCAATCTCATGGCATGAAGAATATCTTCCTCCATGAGAGTTTCACTACAAGGTGACATATCATTGTATTTTTATCATTGATTCCTTTAGTTTTTGACTTTACCTCACAAGGGCACTCACTCTTTGTCTGACAACGGTGTTCAAAGACTTAAGTGTCCTTTAGGGCTTGACTACTCAACAAGCCTCTAAACACCACAACCCCAAACTAAGGCTTGGTAGGCATCATAGATTCAGGATCTGAAGAAAAGTCAGACAAAGGAGCACTTCCAGGATTAGGGTGTCTACAACAGTATCCTCCATAGACAGATCTCAGGAAACATAAGTTATAAGGCTGATCAGTGTCAGAAGGAGGTCCAGATTCCCTGAAAAAGTAGATACCTTAGACTTGGGTGCCTGCACCTTAGTCCCTAACTGTTCTGCTTCAGAACCCTAAAAATAGGTATTCTATGATTTGTTATTTTACTCCCGTTTGTAAGAGCTTTTTCCGTTATTCATCAATTTGTTGTCGTATTTACATAATTAGGGTTTTAAAGGTAAATTGGACATAAGAGAAGGAAAAATTAATAATTTATTCCCTAATCCAAGTTTCCCTACATTTGCAAGTGATCAAGGGTATGATAGTGCTCACCACTCAACCCTAGATCCTTCAATGTTAGGGTGAAAGGAGGATTTTAACATATAAACAACAAAAGATTAACAAAATTTAATTTTACCCTAAACATTTTCATGAACTTGTGTTTTTAGACTTAAATTGCAACTTGTTGAGTGTTTGTCTTTAGATTTAGATTAATTTCATTCATTCATTTGGTCATTCATTTTATTGCATTGAGAAAAATAAAAAAATTGGAAAAATACAAAAAAATTGCATTGTTTGGCTTACTAAATTGTATCAATTCTTCCTAAATTTTTTAATTTATGATTTTTGCATTAGATCTAATATAAATTCCAGAAAAATCTAAAAAATCAGAAATTTACATTGCATTTTCATCATTTAATTGCTAGGGTTTTGTGGAAATTTTGATAATTTTATATAACCTAGTAATTCCAAAATCTAGGGTTTGTAGGCAAAATCTTTTATTAGATTTTTCTACTAATTTTAGAGGCTCATTCAAATTAACAGTTGGCTATAGTCTTGCATTTTAGTGTAAATTTGCATTTAGATTTAAATTATTTGTATTTTTGCATAGAAAATTTCAACAAAAACTAGTAATTTTGATGCATTTTCATTAAATTTGCATGGGTATTTTGCATGTTCAAATTTGAAAATCTTTTTTAGATCTGAGAGTAAGTCAATTTCATCATAAATCATACTTCAAAACATTTTCATAGCATTTTTTCCCAAGATCTTAAACCTAGGGCTTCAAAAATAATAATTTTCACTAAAATTGGCCTTATCGACTTTATAAACTTGCACCATAGGTGTGTTGTGAAAGGTATTTTTGCATTATTTTTCTATTATTAGGGAAATCATTTGTTGTCTTTCATAAAAATCTTCACAACACCCTTTTATTGGGCTCTTGTAGTGAAAATTTGGCAAAAAACTACACATTTTGACCATTTTTGCCCTAAGGTTTGACCTAGTTTGCACTCCAAGTGTGTTGTGATCAATTTTATGGATTGAGGTGACTGATATTATTAATATTATTTGTTGTACCTCCTAAAATTCATTACAACATGATGGGGAGTGCGTAGTGAAAATGCAGGACAAAATCAAATTTATTTTTCTTTCGACAAGACTCATCTTTCAGGCCACCGATACACCTTGATCGGTTAGAGAACCATCAGTTGGAATGAATTTTTCAAGTCTTACCATTGATCTACCTTATACCAATAGCTCAAATTAATATATCTTTGGGGAGATACAGCTGGACTCACACTGAATCGATCAACTCTTCATCATCGGCGAGGCTTACTTCTATCAGCGAAGTCTTCTAACCTCCAACTGATGCCCCGATGATGGTTAAGTCCTCCTCCTCTTAACCATAATGGCTTCAATGCTAGTTAGACACAACTGTATTGGTATGACTCACCCTATTGGTGGAACTTTGAACTTGTCTCCCAACATGCCGATGGCATTATCTTCGGTGAGACTATTCTCATCGGTGAATGCTTACAAACTCTGGTCGATGCGCCGATAGACCAACTCCCTCGGCACGACTTGTCCTATTAGTGGGACTTACTCCGGAGTTGCCGATATACTGATAGATTTCCCACGCTTGTCTTCAGCAAGACTGCTCAACTTCAGTAGACTTGCTTTGAGTCCCAGTGACATGCTGATGCACAGTTTACTTTGCCCCTCTTCAACCGAACCCTAGCACATGGAGATGCTAGATAAACCTATTGTGTAAAATACTCTATCTGGATCCTCTACACCATTGAACACCAAAAATAAAAAAAGAAACAAAGAAAATAAATACTATACAATGAAGCCATTCCACTAATTTTGACAAAAATCGTACCAATAGAATGCTTCACATCAACATGCTGCAACAATGGAATGTATAGAAGGAACTACACTTTGAACATAAATCTATAGTTATGCAATATACAATTACAGGGAATGGAAATCAATTTAATAGAATAGAATAGTTTTATTTCTCCTTAGAACAATACACACTCGCCTTCACATTTTTCTCCTTCCTCCTTCCAGTTATTATCAACTCATCCTGCCAGTGGTTGGAAAACCAACCGATGCAAATAGTTGGGAGACCAACCAATCCAAAACTACTTCAAACTGTCCTACTACCCTATTTTGGCACTATGTGATTATAATATGACAAAAATGTGTTCTAAGTCACTTTGGACTTACAAAATGGGGTTCTAGGTCTTGAAAGACCTAGAGACAAATTGAAATGAAAATGCATTGGTCAAATAGACCTTATTACAAAAGAAAACAAGATTTTCTAGGCACTCCTGCACCATACTCCCTGGGTGAAAGTTGTCTCAAGTCCTCTTAGAGACTAATTGATGCAAATCACCACCCTGCTTTTTGATGTCTTCTTCCAGCACCCATGTGGCTTCTGAGTTTGGAAGTCCTTGCCATTTGACTAAGTGCTCAAAATAGGTCTAATTTCTTATCCTCTTGGCTATCCTGCGATCCAAGATGCACTCCATCTTAGGTGGTTCCTTAGATGGTAAATGCTGCACCCACTCTACATTGTCTTGGACAGAATCTACTGTACCTTCTCCTATATCAGGACTCCTATATAATGTTAAATCAGCAACATTGAATATAGGGGAAATAGCAATATCATTAGGGAGTTCAATTTTGTAAGCATTAGGACCATATTTCTGTAAAATCTTACAAGGTCCAATTTTTTTCATCATCAACTTGTTGTGGCTTCCCTTGGGTAGTCTGTTCTTGTTGAGATGAACCATGACCATATCTCCTATTTGGTACTGCACATCCCTTCTTGTTTGATCCACTCTAGCCTCGATCTTTTGACTATTCTTGTGGAGAGTGTCTCTGACTTGTTGATGGATCTCTTTCATAGCCTCTGCAAATGTATCAACATGTTCACTCCTTTTGTCCAACCCTTGAGCATCTCACAATTCAAAAATTCCTCTAGGATGACTACCATAGACAACTTCAAAAAGACTTAGACCTGTACTTCTGTTTGTGGAATCATTATAGGTATATTCTTCTCGTGGGAGTACCACATCCCAACTACCTCCATGTTCTCTTGTCAAACATCTCAGTAGATTTCCTAATGACCTATTCACAACCTCAATTCAGCCATCAGTCTAAGGATGATAGGTTGAACTAAAGGACAAATTTGTAACCAATCTTTTCCACAAGGTTCTCTAAAAATGTCCCACAAATTTATTGTCTCTATCAGATACAATACTCAAAGGCAATCCATGAATCTTGACAATTTCTTTAAAGAACAAGCTTGCAATGTAACTAGCATCATTGGTGGTTTTACAAGGAATAAAGTGATCCATCTTGTTGAACCTATCTACCACAACAAACACACTATCATAACCTATCCTTGTCTTTGGTAAACCCATCACAAAATCCATACTCAAACTTTCCCAAGGTCTATTTGGTATGAGCAAAGGTTGGTACAATCCTGCATTGGTTGAGACCCCTTTGCTCTCTGGTAAATCGTACAACTCTCAACAAACCTTCTGATATCAGATTGCATCCTTGGCCAAAAGTAAAATCTTCCTACTATATCTAAGGTCTTATTGAGCCAAAAATGTCCTCCTAAACCACCACTATGTTTCTCCTTCACTATATTATCCTTCATTGAACACTTAGGGATACATAGTTGACTCCATTTAAAAAAAAATCCATCCTGCAATGTATAATCTAAAAATTCACTGTGGAAAGCATTGGCAAACTCATTGCATACCTTGTAAATATCCTTGAAATCTTAGTCTTCTTCATACAATCCTTTGAGTGCCTCAACACCCATGCTTTGTAGCTGCACTTCTTGCATTGTCAACACCCTTTTGCTTAAAGCATCAGCAACCTTATTGGTTATCCCCTTCTTTTGTTTGATGATGAAGGTGTATGCTTGAATACTTTCCACCCACTTCATGTGTCTATGACTAAGTTTTTCATGTCCATTCAAAAAACTGAGAGAATGATTGTCAGTGTATACAATAAATTCTTTAGGAAGCAAGTAGTGCCTCCATTTTTTAGAGCTTGTACCATGTCATACAACTCTAAATCATAAGATGAGTACTTCCTCTTAGCTTCATCCAGTTTTTCACTGAAAAAGGCTATTGGTCTGCCTTCTTGGCTCAACACTGCCCCTATGGGCAGCCCACTTGCATCACATTCAATGGTGAAGACTTTATTGAAATCAGGAAGTACTAAGACAAGATACTCAGCAACTTTCTACTTAAGACTTTCAAAACTTTGGTCTACCTCTTTTGTCCACACAAACTTCACCTTACCTCCACCCTTGATGGTGTCTAACATAGGTGCACAAATATCATTGTAGTTCCTAATGAATTTTCTATAAAATGTGGCAAAACCATGAAAACTTCTGACCTCTCCTGCTATCCTAGATGTAGGCCAATTCAAAATAGCTTCTACCTTGGAAGAATCCATTTTCAAATCACCCTTAGAGATGACAAAGCCTAGGTAAACCAATTCTTGTTTCATGAAGTCACACTTTTCCAAGTTTATCGTTAACTTTTGATCTTGCAGCCTCTTCAAGACTATCTCCAAATGTTTCAGGTGTTCTTCCTTGGTCTTACTAAACACCAAGATATCATCAAGGCAGACTACCACAAATTTCCCTATGAATTCCTGCAACACCTCATTCATTAGTCTCATAAAGGTGCTAGGGGCATTTGAAAGACCAAAAGACACCACAAGCCATTGATACAACCCTTCATTGGTTTTGAATGCTGTCTTCCACTCATCCCCTTCTCTTATTCATATTTAGTGATCTACCCATTATTTAAGTCTATCTTGGAGAAATAAGTAGCCCCTCCCAAACAATCCATTAGATTCTATTCTAGGAATAAGAAACCTATACCTGATGGTTATCTGATTTATGGCTCTAGAATCGATACAAAGCCTCCATTTCCTATCCTTCTTTGGGGCTAAAATAGTAGGTACTGCACATGGGCTAAGGCTCTTCTTTATCAACCCTTTGTTTTGGAGTTCTTGAATCTGATTGACTATCTCTTCATTCTGATGAGGGGTCATTTTATATGCTGCCTTATTAGGAAGTACTTCTCCTAGTATGAGGTCTATCTAGTGGCTAATATCTCTAATAGGTGGTAAGGAATCAGGTATGTTTGTTGCAATCACTCCTTTGTAACTTTCAAGTAGATCCCTGACCTCTTTAGGTCCTACTTCTCTCACATTTTCCTTCTTTTCCCCCTTAGGCTTCACAATCAAAGCAAAACCTACTCCACCACCTTCCTTTAATGTGTCCATGAATTCCTTTTCTCCTACCATCATTACACTAGACCCTACATGCTATGGATCCTCTTCTACCAATGACTATATCCTATAAGTCACACCATCCTTTTGGAATGAGTAAGCATTTTTTTCTCCATCATGATGAGCCTTTCTATCAAACTGCCATGGTCTACCTAACAAAAGATGGCAAGCATCCATTGGAAGGATGTCACACAAGATTCCCTTCTTTGAGATGGTTCAGTTTGCATTGGTTCCTTGAGCAGTGTCCTCTTGATCATCATATTTTCTCCCATTTCTGATGCTAGATTCACTTCAGGAGATGTCATGCTCCTTGCATCTTCTTGAATCAAAGTGGTTCTCTTCTCACCACCATGAGAAGTTGAGGCCTTCTCTTGACACTTGTATGCTAGGTGCCCTATTTGATTGTAGTTATAACATCTCATATTGGAGAACATGGATCCTCTACTTGATCCATTTGTCCCACCTCTTCCATTAGGCCTTCTTCCTTGGTAGCATCCTCTGCGACTTGAGTCTCCAACTTGCTCTTCTTGGCTAGACTCACCACTAGGCCTCTAGTTAGGACTTCTTCCTCCAAAACTACCTCTATTATTCTACTCACTCTTTCTCTTTATCTTCTCTTCAGCCCTTAAGGCCATTTAGAAACACTTGTTCACTATTTCTGGTGCTAAGATGCTAATCTCATCTTGGATGTTCATCCTTAGGCCATTCAGATACCTTGCCACTTTCTCTGATTCTTCTTCTTATCTCTTTGATCTGAAACTAAGTTTATGAAACTCTTGTGTGTATGCATTCACATCAAGATCTCTGTATCTGAGGTTCTACAATTTCCTATACATCTACACGTTATAGTCCAGGGGTAAGAATTGTGCCTTGATTTTGGTCTTCATCCTTTCCCAAGAGGTTATCATATTCTTCCCCTCCTTGACTCTCTCTCCTTGCTCATAATTCCACCATGCAAGAGTAAACCCCTTCAGTCTTGCCTTTGCCAACTTAACCCTCTTATCATTAGGGCCTTCTTTGTATTCGAAATGATTGTTGAATGCCTCAATCTAGTCAATCACCTCTTCAACTTCCATACTTCCACTATACATAGGTAACCCATCTATGGTGTCCCTATTGACTAACTTCAAAGCATTTACAAATGCTCTCTGGTCTATTGGTATCTCCTCTACCCTCTTATTGGTTTCATCAATTTCTGTATCTCCTTCATCGTTGTCACTTTCTTCTTCCCTATCCTTACCCTGGGTTCTTTTCAACTCCTCAAGCTTGGACTTAAACATCGCTTCAATTAGTTTCTTCACTGCATCTTGTGACATGCTTTTAGGAGGCATCATGTCAGCCTCTGCTTCACTTTCATTGTCTGACATACACCAAGACCACACCACCCGAGTGATCTTCAAAACTTGCTCTGATACCAATATGATGGGGAGCGTGCATTGAAAATGTAGAACAAAATCAAATTTGTTTTTCTGTCGGCAAGAATCCTCTTTCAGGCCACCAATACACCTTGATTAGTCAGACAATCATCAGTTGGAATGACTTTCTCAAGTCTTACCATTGATCTACCTTATACCGATAACTCAATTGAATTTATCTTCGGTGAGATACAACTGGACTCACACTGAATTGATCAACTCTTCATCGTCAACTAGACTTACTTCTATTGGTGAAGTCTTCTAACCTCCAACCGATGCCCCAATGATGGTAAAGTCCTCCTCGTCTTAACCATAATAGATTCAATGCCGGTTAGACACAACTGTATCAGTATGACTCACCCTATCGGTGAAACTTTGAACTTGTCTCCTGACACGCTAATGACATTATCTTCGGTGAGACTATTCTCATCGGTAAATGCTTACAAACTTTGGCTGATATGCCAATAGACTAACTCCCTCAGCGAGACTTGTCCTGTCAGTGGGACTTACTCTAGAGTTGCCAATGCACTGATAGATTTCCTGCGCTCGTCTTCGGCAAGATTGCTCAACTTCGGCAGACTTGCTTTGAGTCCCAGCAACACGCCAATGCATAGTTTACTTTCCCCCTCTTCAACTAAACCCTAGCACATGGAGATGATAGGTCAACCTATTGTGTAAAACACTCTATCTAGATCCTCTGCGCCATTGAACACCAAAAACAAAACAAGAAACAAAAAAAAAAAAAAACTGTACAACGAAGCCATTCCACTGATTTCGATAGAAATCGTACTAGTGGAATGCTTCACATCAACATGCTACAACAATGGAATGTACAAAAAGAACTACACTTTGAAGAGAAATCTACAGTTATGCAATATACAGTTAGAGGGAATAGAAATCAATTTGACATAACAGAATAGTTTTATTTCTCCTTACAATAATACACACTTGCCTTCACATTTTTCTCCTTCCTCCTTCTGGTTATTATCAACTCATCTTGCCAGTGGCTAGAAAACTAACCAATGTAAATAGTTGGGAGACCAACTGATCCAAAACTACTTGAAACTGTCCTACTGCCCTGTTTTGGCACTATGTGATTACAATATGACAAAAGTGTGTTCTAAGTCACTTTGGACTTACAAAATGGGGTTCTATGTCCTTAAAGACCTAGAGACAAACTGAAATAAAAATACATTGGCCAAATAGACCTCATTACAAAAGAAAACAAGATTTTCTCGGTGCTTCTACACCACAACACCACTTTTGCTAGGTCTTGGAATTGAAAAACCATGAAAAATAGCCTATTTTGCTATATTTTCACTAGGATTTGACTTTAAGTGGCATTAAAATCATGTTGTGTTAGGTATCTTGGCACCAAGTGGCTATTATTACTAATATTATTAGTTGTCCATCATTATTTTCCTCACAAAATGCTTTGTTATGCTCTTTTGCATTAAGTTTTGGTGAAGAAAGTGCCTATTTTGACATATTTTCACTATATTTTGACTTGGCATTATCTTGGATTTGCATCAAGAGTATGTTGAGAGTGATTATACTATTGTTTTGGACTAATATCAGACATATAAATTTCTACCTTTGACTAAAATGCTTACAACACCCTTTGGTTCATTCATTTGCATTCAAAAAGTACAAAAAACCAAGCATCTTTAGGTCACTTTTTGCATATAGTCTTGCACTTGACTTTTGCATAAAGTTGGACAAGATTTTCAAAATCTGATCTTACATTGAAATGGAACCTTCATGTCATTTGTCAATGGTAACTCTGCATGCATTCATCAAAGATCTTGGTTTTGACAAGTTCCTAATCCTCATGAGTGAGCATCCTTTGTTATTAGAAGACTTAACCAAATTCATCTCTAAGAACACTCATGAGAAAGATAAGAGTAAAAATCATTTTTCCACTATAGAGAATAATGATGATGATGTACCTACCTATCATCCCAATGCTCTCCATGGCCACGATGTAGTATTAGTGGATGAGAAAAGGTCTCTCACATTAAATCCTATAGGGATGGATGTTGGGTACAATAAAGAGGGAAACAATGTTAATTCTATAATCATTAATAGAATTTGTAGCAATATTCCTAAGATGATTATTCAAGGGGCAAATAGTGTACCCTTTCTTAAAGCCAGTGATTATGGTTCAAGGTGTTCAAAATGTGTTACAACAATCACAGCACAATGTGATTTCTCACACATACAACACCTGTAATAACAAGAAAACTAAACAAGCATTGCATGTTCATATCTCTCTTCCATCTTCTCAACCTATGCTCCCTCAAACACCTCATCTTACTCATAAAAGTTGTCAAGAGTATGATCTTGTCAAAGAGCTTCATGCTACCCTAGCTAAGATCTCTCTTTGGGATTTAATACAAACATCGCCTACATACCATGGAATGCTCCAAGAAGCTTTGAAAAAGGTGATTGTCCCACCTACTGCTAAGCCTAATGATGGAGTAGCCATATTGGATAGTATGCATGTGACAAAAATAGATATTCTCTTTCAACCATAGGAGTTACCATCAATTGGAGTTCAAAACCAATATGATCTTCTTATAATCTTTGTCACAATAAATAGAACATTGGTAAAATGGGTTATGATTGATAATGAATCAACTCTTAATGTTTGTGGCATTGACTTACTACATAAGATTAAAGTTGATACATCTACCATCAAGCTAGAACCATTAAGTATCCATGATTTTGACAATGTTGGACAACAATCTATAGGTACTATAACTTTACCTATATAGGTGGGACCTATGATTGTGCCTACTCTAATTCATGTCATGCGTAGTTATTTATCTTATAACATGATTCTCGGTAGACCTTGGATTCATGCATTGGGGGCAACACCTTCCAATCTACATTGTTCAATCAAATTTATATTCAAAGATAAACTTCATACTATTCATGCTGATCCTGAACTAGATAACTATTTACACATTGAAATGCAAAAAATAGTTTACAATCATATGAGCTTAAACAATTTGCGAGGTGATCCATCAATGGCTAATGTTGTGCAAAACTCTCAACCATCAAATGCACTTATTGATGATGATTGGGTTCATTAAATTTTAATCCTTGTGATGTAGGGGAATATAAACTTAATAACCTCAACACATCAAAAGTCACATCAATCTCGTCAAGGCAGTCTTTTAAAACATCTGAGAAAAATAAAGTCTCCTTGGTTGAGAATAAAGACAATACCCTCACTTATACTACAAATTATGACACCTATGAGGCTTCACCTTCTTTTAAGGAAATGACATCCCTTTATGGTCAAGGATTTAAAATCCTTTATAACAATTGTGAACATGAAGGTAAGGGATGTGGTATAAATCAACAAGGGATTCAAGTACCTATAGAATATGCTTCAACATATTATTCAAGTGGCATTGGATATAATCCTTTTAAAGAAAATAAAGCCTCTCATCATCCTACACTTAATATTAATTTAATAAGATCAAAACAACATGATAGATATTCTAGATATGCAGGTTCTTAATGATGATACCATAATAGGTAAGTATCTCTAACCATTTATCTCTCTTGTGATGTGTTATATCTTGCTTAGGCCTCCTGGGATGACCTCAGACTCTCCCATAAGGTTCGGGATACCAGGAGAGCACCTCTGTTATGGCCTTCTATTTGTATCATCATTCTTCTAAAATTGCCTCTCATATTTCATTGTTGTGTGTTGTGCCTTACAGACATAGTGTCGTGGTTGGTGACCTAGGGGCACCCTCCTACATGACTGTCCCTAAGACATTTGTTTCCCTTCCTCTAGTGTTTCCATCTAGCAGTTGGATGACGACAAATATTTATATTGATGTGGACCTAGTGTCCCTTTCGAGAGCAATCAACAAATGGACTTAGTTCCTAATATGACGATGGCGTTGTATATCTTATAGGACGCTTAGCTAGTGGAAGCACTTGTGCTTTCTGCGTAGTGAATTTTATGATGTTTCTATTGCATTTACAAACTTTAACAATACTACTGCTTTGTGCACCTTTGTTTGCCTTTGAATCTGGCCTTAGTTGTATTCAATTTAGAGAGCTTTGTGATATAGCCCTATAGTTATCTTTAAACTCTAAATTCATTATATAACCTTGGCTCTTTGTGTGGTTAATCATATGCATTGATGTTTTTGTATATCATAATATTGTAGACACTAACATATTTCTTACAAGGATGTGTTTATGGGAAGATTTGGCGATCGTAAAGTACATGTCACCTTTGGGGGGCATGGGCTTTACGAAACCCAGTCTTCCCTTGCATGTCTTCTTCCTACCTTAATGTGCTTGATATCGATAACTGATATCAACCACCTTAAGTGGGGGCATATATAAGGTAAGCTGTCTGTTATAGATGTTAGCAATGTGTTTGACCTCAGATGCAAAGACTTGCAACCCAAGGTAGTGCATCGTGCATCCTAAGTTTGTTTGCAATTAGTCAATCAATCATGTAATCCTTCTATGGAGGTAGGATATCAAGCATATCCTTTTTATTAAGCCCTCTATAGAGGTGATGATGGTGTATTTCTTAGAGCAAATTACATCATCCTGTCATTTTCAAAAGTCCTCTATGGAGGCGGGGAGCAGTTTTGTGACTAACTCAACCCTTAAGCATGTCTTCGACAATTTTTGTGGTGAAGCCCAATCATTGGTGTGTGCCTGTAATGTGCTTGAGATGGTGTTGGACTTAGAAATAGGTACACTCTATCACTTGTCTGTTATGTTTTCTCCATGTCTTCAAGTGTGTGTGTTTTGGCATGCTTGTTATGTGTGGTGTGTTTATTGCCCCATATGTAGAGAACAACTCCCTCAGGTACTGCTTCCTACATTTTGGGAGGTTTTGCATGTCTTGCGTGTGTGTTGCCCCATATATATAGAGACCTGCACCCTAGAGTAGTGCATCCTATATTATGGGAGGTTTGTTTACTTTCCAGTATTTGCATTTGCATTTCATATATATGAGAAAAAGAAAAGAAAATTTATCATTTATGTTTTCCATGCATTAATGTGTCTTCTATGCATTGATTGTCTTCTCTATGTTCTGTGTGACTGTAATTGCCTTCTCCATGTTTTGTGTGCTTGTTACTATTTTCTATGTGATTGACATGTCTCCTCTATGCTTGGCATGTTTTTAGTGTTTGTGACCTTACTTTAATGCATGTATTGGCCTCACATTTATACATATATTAAAGTGGGGGCTAAATGTAACATCAGAAAATGTCCCCTTGGGGTCTTTTCCCTCATAAGGTTTAGCTCCCAGATCTTTAACTTGCATTTATGACATTTTAGTTCATATTTTAGCATCCTGATGGAATGAGACCTGGGTTTCATGGAAAATGGGACCTAGGTGGACCCCTTGAGTTGTACCCTACCCAAAATAGGGGGGAGTACTTGGGCACCCGCACCCTAGTCTTGCCCTATTTTGGGGTAGCCCTAATTTTTGGGTGTCATTTATGACCGTTAGTTGGTTCTTTTGTTGACACGGTAAAATTTGATTTTTAAAATCTTGGTAGGACTGCTTGTAGTTGCATATATAAGCATGTGTAGGCATTCATTTGTAAACTAGATGATTACTAGAAAGCTCTTGTGTTCTCAAGGTGATTCATGGCTTTCTATTGTGTTGCAAGAGCAGACTTTTATGTTTTATGTGTTGATATTTGTAGATTTGAGCATCAATCTCCTCATGGCATGAAGAGCATCTTCCTCCATGAGAGCTTCACTACAAGGTGCCATATCATTGTGTTTTTATCATTGATTCCTTTGGTTTTTGCCTCTACCTCACAAGGGCATGCACTCTTTGTCTGACAAAGGTGTTCAGAGACTTAAGTGTCCTCTAGGGCTTGACTGTGGCGAGCATCTAAACACCACAACCCTGAAACTAAGTCTTGTGATTACAGGTTACAGGTGTCGCATCTAGAAAAGTGGAGTTGCAGGAAGGCTTGGATGGCATCAGGGATTTAGGATCTAAAGAAAAGTTGGACAAAGGAGCACTTCCAGGACTAGGGTGCTCACAACAGTGTCCTCTTCAAACAGATCTCAGGAAACAAAATTTATAGGGCTGATCAATGTGAGAAGGAGGTCTAGATTCCCTAAAAAAGTAGGTACCTTGGACTTGGGTGGCCGCACCTTAGTCCCCGACTATTCCACTTCAGAATGTTGAAAACAAGTATTATGTGATTTGTTATTTTACTCCTGTCTGTAAGAGTTTTTTCCTTTATTTGTCAATTTGTTGTCATATTTGCATGATTAGGGTTTTAATGGTTAATTAGACATAAGAGAAGAAAAAATTGATAATTAATTTCCTAATCCAAGTTTTCCCTACATTTCCAAGTGATCTAGGGTATGATAGTGCTTGCCACTCGATCCTAGATCCTTCAATGTTTAGTGGAGAGGTAGATTTTAACATCTAAACAACAAAAGATTAACAAAATCTAAATTTACCCTAAACAAATAGTAAGGTCAAACATGGTTTTGCAACAATACTAAGATCAAGCATGAACTCAATGTCTTTTTTTTAACGAAAAAGGTGAGATACCACCCATAGGATTACATAATAATAAGTTTTTACAAATATAGGTCCATGTTTAGTAGAAATAAATTTTACAGACAAAAAGGCCCAAACTAGCCTGAGATAGGTCATTAAAGCACAGAGACACAAACGTAAATGATCTCCCTCCCAAAAAGAAAACCCTAAACTTGGAAAGCCCAAAGGAACCTGAGAAAGCTAAGACCCAACGTCGACTAGCTAAACACCCGCCACCTTCTAATAGCATCTGCTACCCTTTCCATGCATCATGTCCATTCACATTCTCCACCACCTCCAATTCATTGGCATTAGCTAGAATGACTCCTACCAGTGGGACGTTAGGGTAAAAGCACAAACTTGTGTCACAGTTTATAAAGGAATCGGCCAACATAAAAAAAAAACTCAACTTCGACGACATAAAAGTGGTCTTTATGTTTTGAATTTTAAAATGATGTAAACTAAGAAAATGTAGATCTCTTGTTGAAGTTTATTAGTCTAATTTTTTAGATTTTTTTAAAAATTGTTTTGATTTTCTTTTTATCAATTTAAGAGCAGATTTTGAAATACTAAAAATTTGAAGAAAAAGTGATGTTCAGTTCACGTCGATAAACAAATAGAAAAAAAAATGAATTTTCCCTTGATTTTTTTTCCCCAAATAGGTGACTTCATTATCTAGGGCATGGAAAAAAAAAAGAATTTTTGATCTATATTTTCCTCGTAATAACGTTTTAAAGTCAAACTTACCTGATTTTGATAGTTTTCAGTTAACGTTAACTATTGTTTAATTTTTTTTCATTTCCAAAAAAAAAATTATACCCTTTTAAAGAGGATTGTCTCCTCTAAGGCATGATATATTTGTCAAATTTTAAAATGATGTTTTACTATTTTTTTGTTAGTTTCAAATTAGCCCCTTTTTGAACTTGAACAACCTACTTGCATTATTTTCAAATATTTATATCGTAAAATTACTCAAAATATAAAAATATATATATTTTCACATTCAGCACTCCGATCTCTACAAAAGGGTATTTTTCTTTTTTTTAAAAAATTAATTTTGATTGTAAAAATATTGAGCAAAAGTTGGAAGTTTTAGAAAGTATGAGAAAATGGTGACTTTGTTGTCTAGTAGGATGCCACATAGATGTATTTGACCAAATGGGATTCAATCTAATGGTATTCGGCTGAATCCAGTTTGGTCTAATCTATTTGTTTTTTTTTTTGAAAAAATTTTTGGCTTTTTTATTATTTTTTAATTAATGAATTACAATAAAATTAAAAAAAAGGATTTCGAAGGAAAGAGTCATCTTGAAAAACACAATGATGTGAAAGCGTTTGTTTAATGCCTTTTTTAAATTTTTTTAGGTTTTATTTTTTTTAGCTTTTTTAAATGAAAAATTATAAAAATTTGGACAAAAAAGAACCACTAATTTGAACAAGGGCAAATTCATATTCAAAAACACAATGATCTGAAAGTGTTTTTTTTAATGCCTTTTTTGGCTTTTTTAACTCTTTGGTGGTTTTTTTAAATTATTAAATTATAGAAATTTGGAGAAAAAAGAACCACTAATTTCAACAAGGGCAGAGTTGTATTCTTAGGTACCATGCTCTAAAACATGTAATTGATTAAAACCATTGATTTATTGAATGTAGACCTAGATCTTCAAAAAATAGAGGTTAAAGTGTTTGTACATGTGTTATTTTTGCATGCAGGTGAATTCAAATTTGATCAATTTGTGATGGGCAATAAAAAGACAAGAAAACATTTGTATGATCGAAGAAGAGATACTAAAAATGTCAATGAAGGAACATCTACTCAAGAACAATCCATGGAAATTGTTGATGACCAAGGAGTACAGGTACGAGAACAAATTGAAGGTGGTGATAGAAATTTTTTCCTTGGTATAGAAAATCTGATGGAGATGGATGAGGATTCTCTTTTAAAAAATATTTCATCTGAAGATATGGTACCTGAAAGCACAGTAAAATTACATTCTAAAAAAATATGGGATGAATTTTTTGAAAATAAGTCTATAATTGGAAGAGCACAGTTATTTGCAAAGCTATTTAGGAAGAAAGAGATGACCCCTGTTTTGGAGTTGTTAGGGGTTGATAATAAGAAATAGTCATCAGGTTCATTAAAGCAAACAATAGTTGAAAACCTACAAGAAGCATTGAATTCTATTGAAAGCAAGAGTCGAGCTATTGATTTAAGTGCTACACGTAGAGCATTAATGACTGTAATTTCTAGTAAGAAATTATCACATAGAAGACAAGTTCAAGTAATTTCCCAATTACTCAATGTTTCTAGGAGAACTGTTCAAAGATATATTGCAAAGAGAAATAGATTGGATGGAAATGTTGAGAAAAATTGGGTAAATATTTGTAGGGTTCCCCGAAAAGATAGAATCTCAGAAGATGTAAAGGAGCAGGTGATCAAATATTGGACCAGCCACTCTCATGTTTCTTCCAATAGAAGGGACACTATACAGATAAAAGGTGAAGATGGTACAAAAATTTCACATCCCAAACATTTTATAGATACAACACAAAGTGAACTTTTTGAAGCATTCAAGCAAGAATTTTTAGATGTAAAAATTTGTTAAAAGATGTTTCAGAGTCTACGACCAAGTTTTGTACATATAAATAAGGTACATGAGACTTGTTGTCAAAATCATGTTGAATTTCATCTACACCTATAGTCATATAAAAAGCTATGGCAGTAATTAATCCAAATATAGTCATCCCTGGAAGTACAACACAATTTGTGAAAACCCTTCTATGTGAAAAATCAGAAGACTCAGATGAATTCAAAGTGTAGTGTATAAAAAATATATGTAATGATTGTGGAAATTTAAAGAATCTTGTACAGGTTGACAATATTGATCATTTGATGCAAGTTATGTGGAAGAGATTTGAATATGAGAAGTACTCAACAAAGTCAGGAGTTGAGAGCAGAAAAATTGTTCTCAAAGGGAGTGAATTGTCAAGCAATGATTTTATGAAAAAAATTTGCAATATCATATATCCACATATTGAACATTGTCATGGTGCTAGATGGCAAGCTAAGGAATTTTGTGACTCAAAGAATTGCTTACCACTAGGTTGTATTCTATCTATTGTTGATTTCTCTGAGAACTATACATTTAGTCCTGAAAGTGAGATTCAAAGTCAATATTATCATTCAGAACAAGTTGCAATATTTGTACAAGTTTGTTATAGGCATGCTGAAGAACATGTGGATGGTGTACAAAGTAGCAAAGATGAACGAATTATCATCAAAGAGGTGCACTTTTATATCAGTGATGATATAGGTCATGATAGAAGCTATGTAGCCCATTGTTTTGCAATATTTTTTGAAGACCTAAGATGACGTCAAATAGATGCTTCAGAACATTGGATATGGTTTGATGGATGTGCTGGTAAGTGTTGATTTAATTATTTTTTAAAATAATATTATATTTATTTGTGTAATTAACTTGTAGACTTGAATTATTCAGTTACTTAAATATGTTGTACCTCGATGTATATAGTTTTTTTTTTAATTTTACTTTTAAATTTGAAATTATTTGTAACTTCACAAGACAATTTAAGTCTGTAAAAGCTTTTAATTGGTTAATCCAACAACATATTGAATGTAACATTCAATTTTTGTAAAATTTCTATGAGAGTGGACATGGAAAAGGAGAGCATGATGGAGCTAGAGCATATGTGAAACGTGCACTTCGACAACATGAACTTGTAGGTAATACAATATGGAATACAAATTTAAATTCTTAAATATATTTTAAATAAATTTAAACCTGTTAGGAAAAAAGTGTAGATCTCAATATATTGCATGTGTTCAAAAGTGGAAGCTTAAACCATTATGCAATTTAATGGTTTTGATATATATCCAATGTTGCAAATTTTCAATATTTCTTTTGTTAGATTTTTACAAAAATCTAATTATATTTTTTGAGATTGTCTTTTCCTCTCAACTAGAAAACCAAGCTTAACCTGGCATTTCACCAACATGAACTTGTAGGTAATGCCATAAGGAATGCAAATGAAATTGTTGAATGGTGCAAAAGTTATTTTATCGTCTGTGACTCAATATACAACACACGCTATTTTTGGGAAGTTAAAGTACATAAATATTTTGTTTTGAATTTCAATGTGTGTACATGAATTAAATTTTCAATTTTATACACTTTTTAATTGGATGATTAAAATTTAAACAGATATTGATCGATCAACTCTTACTAATTGTCAAACAATTAGTGGTATTAGAAGTTTGCATCAAATCATGACAATAGGACATAGCAGGCCTCCTGTAATTCAAGTGAGAGAAAAATTATATTTTTGTGCTGATTGCATTAAGAACAATGCAAATACTCTACAATGTGAGAATATTAGACATGGGTATGTTTCAGAATGGGAAATAAAACAATTAGTGGCCACGCCAGACCCTTTTGAAGATAATGACATTGTAGATGTCTATAATCCTTTGTATTCAGCTGATTACAAACGTGTATCAGATTTAGTTGTTATAGGTAACTTTTTAAAATTTTTAAATTGAATTTTAACTTGTACTACATAGTGTGTACAAGAGATATTTTTGTTGTTCTTATAGATCCTGACAATATAGAAGGTGTAGATTACTATCTACTAAGATGTACGCAACCAAAATGCAAATTGTCAGAATCAATGACAGATGGTGATGGACAAGAGTATCCAACTAGATCAGTGGTTGTTGAAGGCACATACTATCAACAAACAAAGATAGATACAAATGGTATTATATTTATTGATTATATGCCAAGTCAAAAGGTTTTGCATTATAGTCACTTAGTTATAGCAACACAAATAAATCTTGAAACTTTACCAAAAAGAGGACGTGCCAAACAAAGGTGGAGGTTGCCTATTAAAGATCAAGAAAGGATTTTAGAGATTATAAAAGATAGAGAGGATCTAGATTATATGTACCAAGAACTTTAAGCTATTTTTGTATATGTATATATTTTCTATGACAATTTATTTTATGTTGAATTCAAATAATTTCATTCAATCTCAAAACCAATTTAGTTAAGCTTAGTTCTTGAGGGTAGGGAATGTCAATCTCAAGACCAATTTAGTTAAATAGCTTGTACAATTAGCTAAAGGATAGTTCAATCTTCAAATTTGTGTAATTTAGCATCTTACTAAAATTCTCTTTCGTTTTAATCCAAGTATAATTTCACTTTTACTTCACAAATTTAATCAAGTAGAAATAAATCTTAGGTAATAATATTTTAGAAGTAATAATTTTTGAGTGATAATAAATTAAATTTACTCTTTTTTTATTCATGCATTTTAGTTAGAAAACATCTATTAATGAAATATTAGCTTTTCTAACTTATTATTTAATTCATACATAACTCAAGCAAGGAAATCATCTAACCTTTAATTTTAGTCTTTAATAAATTAATGTTAGTGATATATTTATTGTTATACTTAGATAGATATTTCTTTTATCTAAATATCCAAATTCAATGTAATTGTGTCTATACAAGTGAATGAAATTTTATTGAGTTTGTTATGGATGGCATGGAGTTGGCCTTTGCTTCACATTTTCTTTCTTTTGGAGTAGTACATTGCACATGATTCAATTGTTATCATGTACTTATTATCATTTTAGATATAATTTAGACATGTAAAAAATGAAAAATAGGAATTTGTAATATGGTAAATGCACTATAATAGTTATTACAAATAAGTACATTACAAGGCTAAGTAAATGCATACATCTACTCTAATTAGTAGCATGGGATTAAGTTCCAATTTATATCTCACTAGAAAACCAGTATACCAAACTAGTCATGTAACTTTCAAACAAGAGATAAACTCATTGAATACAAAAATAACTCATGTTCTAGAAATTTAAAAAGTAAAAATAGACCCTAAAATTTCCATTCCCAACCCAACTATGAAAATATATGTACAATAAAAAATCCAAGAAAACAAGAATACTAGACATAGCTAGAAGGAAACAAATATTGTAAGGGAAAATCCACTAGAGGATAACTTGGAAGCAAGTGAACATAAATAACCCACCACTTATTATTATTTATGATCCCACATAGCTCAATGTGCACACTTTTAATGGATATGAGAATCTAATGCACCTTTGGCAAGCATGTGAAATCATATGGAGAGCCACAATGTTACTTACCTAATGCACTAGATTTGATTGTTTGTAATAATATTTGGAGGATATGTGAAAGAGTGGTACCTAAAATTTGATCCTATAGGTCTGAAGGATGTAGTAGAAGTTAGAAATCTATTCCTTCAAGAATTTAATTATCTTGAATTTGCACATCAAAATATAGCTACACTAAAGACTATCTGAGAAATTCCTATGGAATGTCTAAAACTATTATCAATGTTTCAATAATTTGATTGCCAAAATACCACACCCAATTGATGTGTCACTATAGAGGGAATGGATTATTGGGGTCCTTATTCTCCATATTAGGTGTAAACTAGTGCAATGACCAATCCCCAATTAGAAGAATTCCCTTGAGACAACCTTATTCTTAGAACTTATCAGTGAGCCTAACCCATATCAATTGTTCATTAGTTGATCACTTTGAAGATCTAAAGATGGGAGTAATAGTTGTAGAAATGGAGTAACTTCCTAGTGCATTAAACAAAAAAGGAGTTGTAATGTATGGATTGGTAGAGTAAGAACCACATTGCTACTAATTGTTGATCACTATTAGAAATGACAATGGCTAATCACTACCTAGCACTTGTTGTTGATCATTTTATTTTTCTATAAATTTGATAATGTGCAGTTCAAGAATTGAAATATGAGTTTTTAAAATGGTGAAAAACAAGTATGTTGGCTCTTAGAGCTACTACTCCATTCTTCTAGAGTTGGCACTCAACACCAAGATAATGGGAACAATATTAAGGGACTTGACTCATCAACAAAATCCATATGGAAAGTATGTGTAACTATTACTTGTATCTATAACATAAGAGGGTAGGCACTAACCAACTTAATGAAGGATATAAAAGATAAGACACAATGAAACACAAAATCCATAGAAAACACATGCATATGAAAATCCATAGAAAACACATGCATATGCCTAACATAGAAGGTCACAAGTATATCGAGAATAGATCTATATTAATGGGGTGAAGGGATAAAGAGGTATATCACTATGTATACGAAAACTATGTATATCACTATGTGTTCTATTAATTTCTTATCTTTTATAAAATATCTCTTTCTAGAAAGCTCCCAAAACCATGATTTCAAGCCCTACTTAAAGATAATCATAAATCTATTCTCATACTTAAGAATCCACATTTTAGGGTTTCAAAATAGATGTAAATAGTGTTTCAAACAGATTTTTTAGGGTTTTAAAATTCATGTATTAGAGTTTCAAATTTATATATTAGGACCTTTCAATTTGACATTTTATGGTTTCATATTAACATTTTATGGTTTAATCTACATCCAAAATTTGTTTATAAAACATTAAAATATAGTGCATTTACCATATTAAAAAAATTCCTATTTGTAATATCTATTATAAAACATTGGCCTCTATTATATTACAAATAAGTAAATGAATATCTGCTCTAATTTGGAAGCATATATCATCCATTTTACATTTTTTATCATTTTAGATATTACAAATTCCTATTTCTAGTGATATTTAATCCCTATGATCAAGAATACAATGAATGTCTTACAAGGCTAGCTATGAGCCACAAACATGAACCAAATTTGCAAAAGACATGAATTGGAATCACAAAGCACATAACAATTATTGAGAAAGAGATTTGTTAACTACTTTTAGAACAATAATTTTATCTTTTCCAATTATTTATTTAAATCTAATGTATTTCTTGGCATGCAAGGATTAAACAAGAATCATTTATGATTTGCTCATGAAACAAATTTATTATTTATTCAAATCCTAGTGTAGTGATGTCTAATTAGAGTATATAATGTTCAAACCATAATATAAAATGTCAAACCATAATGTCTAATGTCAAACCATAATGTCAAACCACAAAGGCAAATGTCAAATCATAATATAAAATGTCAAACCATAATGTCAAATGTCAAACTAGATAATGTCAAACATAATAAGATCTAGATCAATCTGCCGATCCATGTGTGGATCTACATCTCAATCTCTCTCTGGATCCTAATCCATGTGTGGATCCATGCCTCGATCTCTCTCTGGAAGTCGATCCATGACCTGATGCACCTCCCTACACAAGGAAGTACATAATTTAATTTAATATACATGTGTAAATATGTAAAACCATCTTAAGGTTTTGTACTTTCAACATGTGTAAATTTATCATGTAATATATATATATATATATTATAAATGTACCTCAAATGTATCGTGCACGAGATCCTCTGCATGCTCTAGATCTCCGAAGCATGACAAATTATTCCCATGTTGCTATAAATTTTCAAATACAAGATTTCAATGAATAGTGAGAGCTACTTTTAAGTCAAGTTTATTTAATATATACACATGTGAATTTGTAGAATGCAAAATATAGAAATTATTCAAGTACCTATACATCTTGGAGCACTCTACCAATCCCACTAATCTCAGATGAATGAATGGTAAAATTAGGAACACCTATATCTGAAGGTAAAGGACTAGTGCCAAAAAGAAGTGTGCTATATGTGCTACGTACATTAGGTGCACCCTGATGCCGTGTGGGGACTGTACACTGATTTGGAATATTCTGGTCCTCTTAAGCTACCTCACCCTGACCCAACTGTCTATGTCATCTAATATGAGTCAATACAACATCCAAAGGAATACCATACTCATCACTGATAAACAGGTATGCTGATAGTAAATCAAGAATGGACGCTGAAGCAACATTACATACAATGGTGTCACTCATATGGGTCACATCTGATGGGGATGGCAGATCGACACGAATGTAGGGGTCATAATTCACAGATGTAGCCTCAGTGGGAGGAAGGCCAATCCATGGACGTAGTAAGTATCTACCTACATGATCAGATGACATCTGATCAACTTGAGTAGCAATGGTGGTCATCCTGTCAAAAATCCTGGATCTAGTAGGTGCAATTGCTACATCTCCTACTGCTGCTAATTCCAAACATTTTGGAAGAACCAAAAGGTTTGGACCAACTAATTCCCTCTTATTTTGAGGCAGTGGCAAATCTTGATGTCTAAACTGAGGTTTATCAGCAAACCTCCCCTTGCCCTATCCAGCATGTGTAGGCATAGCTGTGTAATCCACAAATAATCGTAAATGAAACTCAGCATATAATTGTTTGCAAAAAATATAGTGGCAACTCGTCATTATGAGGCCATCTATGATTAGCTGCCAAAAATCTAGGATATATAAATGGACCAACTAGTGGATCTGTACACCTAGTAATAGTATAACCCCTAACTTTGTCTTTCCCATGTAATGAAACTCTATTAGAAATAGTTTTGATATTCTCAGTGCCAGTAACAATCCTAGCAAGGGACCTATAAAACTCCTTAGTGCTAATATCATCATATGGATTGTATGATTTTATTGTCTCAATCATATGTCTAACCTCGCACTGAATATTAACTAATCTATCTCTATTAGCCAAATTTTGGGGGTTCTATATAGTTTGATCCAAACATTTCAAAGCATTATCTAATCTAGAAATGATGTCATTGTAAAAATTATTCCTAGCCTTAGCTTCACATTGAGACTGCATGAAATGATGAGATCCTTGATCATCAGCCATATCTCTAGATAAAACTATGTAAAGAGATCTGCATTTAATTAAAACAAAAAAATTAAATATGTACAAGAATTTTTCTTTTAAGCATACAAAAATATAAAAATACAACATGTAGATCATCTAAATAAACACAAAGTTTAGATTTGCATGCAAAGGAAACAGATTCAAAGATAAGCTTGGACAATTTACAAGATTCAACTTTTCATAAGTATATAATGGTTGATAAATACTGGAAGCGTGCAAGATAATATTGCTTCATGAAAGTGGCAGCTTATGGCAACCCAAGGTGAAAGTTTAGATATGAAGCACAAAACATAAATATCTAGCAAATTTGATAAAATTGAAAATGTCTCGCAAAACCTGGAAAGCAAAAAGGACAAACATAGAAGCTCTCAAAGGGATATTAAGAAAAGTATAAGAGTTGTTGATACAGATAGAAACTAAATACCAAACTGGGCATCTCATTCATTTAAATAAAGAATTTCTTATATAGTCATTCATCAGCATCCCTGACAGTTATTTAAAGGTTCTTTTGTTTATGGACATTTCGAGGCATTTTCAAATAGGAATATATACAGCTATTAGCATGTATTGAATAGGGCTATTAGTATCATCCATGAAAACACTAACTATTACAGCCAACATGAAGAGCTCTAGGAAATTACTACCCATCACAGATCTGCAAAAGTTCACATCTCGATGTAAAAAATAACAGTACTTTCAATCAAGGCAGAAGACTTCACTATTCTTCATGCATAGATAAGATTCAACAACAGCAGAGCAAGGCAAAAAAAATTAAACAAGGCCTATATATAGAGAGATCTAGTTGTTACATATGGTTTCCCATCTTGGCTAACTATTTACATTCTTTAAACAAGGCTATTTACATGGAAAATAGTTGTAGAATTCATCATTAATCTGAGCATTGAGCAACTTGTCCAATATAACATTATTGCTCGAAGACTCAACATGATATTCAATACATCAAAAAGCACATATTGGAATGCATTCTGATAAAACCCTACAAGAATCGACTCAAATATGCCATTATTACAGGACTACAGATATATACCCTAGTCTTCATAGATTTTACTGATTGATGCCTTTCATTCATATGCACAAACAAATAATTCATGTAGGACATATAGACCCCCAAGTTTGTAAGAACAATAATTACCATTTTACAACTTTTCTCAATAAAAAAATACAAAAATTAATAAATGAAAGCTGCAAAATTCTTCCAAGTTGTAAGTGAGACCTCCATAGCTCTAATGAGATCCTCAAGCTCCACAATTAATCGTCATGACTCCATTCCATAAACCAACAATGGTGAGTTTGCCACTCAACATGTTGAACCCAAAGGCCCACCCCTCTTGACTATGGGAATGAGCTATGAATAGCTTACACAAAATACAATCACTCAAGTGGAAATGAAGAAACACACTTGGTCATGGTTTTATTAACACATGATGAATCATATATGATTCCAAAAGGAAGGATTACAATGGTAGTCTAAGGCTTGCATGGCGTGGTTATCCACCTTATATCTCCAATATCGAAAGGTGAATCTTGGAGACATACTACACCTAGATCTTTCATATATCCAAGGTGAGTAAGAAGATACACTACACCTAGATCTCTAATATCCAAGTTGGGTAAGAATATGCACTACATGATTGGTCTAAGAAACCTATTCCACGTGGAAAATAATTAGCACAAAGAAAATGAAATCGTTGAGTACATGAAAGAGATACTCCTAACACATTGAGAAAGGATGATATCAATATGTAAAAAGAGGTGAATTAGTGTGAGCTTTTTCATATGCTACATTACTCCACTAAATGTGCAATAACCACAATAATTTTAGAGAAGGAAGAAGCAAGGGATTAAGAACTTTATGAATAAGAGTATGAACCTAAAAATTATGAGGAGGCATATACGTGTGATTATGTTGAAAAGTTTGACCAAAGTGAATATGATTCTTGTTTTGCTAATGAAGAAATCAATGAGTATGATCATATCAGTTATTACGACCAATATAAAATACCTAGACATGACAATCTCCATCTCAAGGATCTCATGAAATAGGGATGCAAAAGGGCATGACCTTTATCTAAAGATATTATGTAGGCTTTAGCACAAGTCATGGTTGTCTCATGAAATAGAGATGCAAAAGGGCATGACCTTTATCTAAAGATATTATGTAGGCTTTAGCACAAGTCATGGTTGTACAAGTTTGAAGTGACTATTATTTTAGAAATAGGCAAATAGGCATTTCTCCCAACTCAAAGGTTGTTGTTAAATCATATACTTGTAATCCTAATGATGATAAAGGAAAAAATAAAGCTAATGAAGAGGTTGAAATAAATATTGCACAAATAAAGACTTAAGAAAATAAAAGAACCCTTAATCAAAAAATCATTTAATGCAAAAGATACATGTGGAAATACTATGAGAGAACAAGTCCCTTCAACTAATGTTGATCCTTCAAAACATAATAGTGCAAATGCAAATGTCTATGAGTGAAGAAACAAGTTCAACAAGAGAAAATGGGTATGAGTAAATATGAACTCCTTATGCAAACAAAAGGAAATTAGGGAAAAAAATCAAGTGTTGCAATATGTACTAGATGCACACTCTATCATAATATCTAAATCAAGTCTATTTCCTACTTACATGTTCTGATTGATATAACGTATCCTCTACTCTATTTCCTACATACATGTCCTGATTGATATAATGTATCCTCTACATCAAATAATGATAGAATTTCCACTAATTGAGTTGTTTAGGATTTGTAAACATAAAATTAGAGCATTAGTGTACTTGACCATTCCCTCACTGCAAGAAAATTTATCCCCATATGTTTAGAAATTGCAATCAATTTTTCCAATTCTGTGTAGGAAAAACTATAAAAAGACTAAGCTAAAGTGACTCAAATGACTCATCTTACATTTAAGCAATTGAAAGGTCAACTCTTTAAAATCATTAGTCCTATTATTATTAGCAAGTTAAATACTAAAATTTGTTTACGTAGTTCAAAAATAGTATAAAAATATTTAATAAAGGTTGAAGTCAAGAACAAATTAATTTAAAATAAAGTTATTATTTATCATTCTTATGTGAAATGAATGGATAGATAGATTGGCGTCTAAGTAAATTATTTGAGATCAAAACAAAAATTTAATCATTAATAGTTTTCTCAAAGTCAAAGGATGTTTGGTAAGAGATCCTTGAATCACAGGTCATGGAAGTTTAGAAATCTATACAAACTTACAAAACACGCAGGATTGCATTTTCAATGGTTGATGTTCCATTGGGTCCATTCTAACATCTGTATTGCAATTTCTTTCTAGTCAGACAAGAAATTTTGACAATGTCCATGATGCATTGCAAATAAATGCTATAAGTTTCTTTTAACATTCATGTTGAAGTTACATTTCCTAGGATTCCTAAATCAAATAGCTATTCTAGTGACTGGGCTAGTTAATGTAAATGCACAAGAAAACATTGAGATTACCTAAGCACATCATTTGTGGAGGTTCAAATAAACATAGACCCTTTCTTTACTTCTTTTCTAACTAGTGAATGACTAGTACACTATTGCATGTTTCACTATGGTGCTTCTAGTAATGTGAAATGTGTCTTGAAATTGTAAATGAACTATGCCTCAAGATCTCTAAGTCTTATGGGAAATTGTTTGCAATGGTTTCAAGAGATGTACATGTTATTGGCATTATCAATAGTGTTGAGCTTCAATCAATTGGCTACATATCCATGCGAATCCATTCTAATGGGATCCATTATAGTTCATTTCCCTATGGGTAATGTTTTTGTCACAAAATTGGGTTGCATCTATTGCAAGCAAAATATAGATGGATTTATCATTTGCCACCATCTCATTGCATGGTGAGAATGTCAACATATGTAGAGAGAAGGAAATTACTATAGGTTGTAAGCAGGCCTAAAATCCCTCTAATCTCTCTATGGTTTGCATTGACATGTCCAACATAGGCCCAATGGCCAGAACAGGTGTGTACTTACAGTGAACAGTGAAGAAAATTGAATCTTTATTACTTGGACTAAAATTAGTCCTAAATGATCTACTGAATACCCATAAATTGTAAGCAGCTTTGTTATATATATATTGAGATCAACTGGTATGATCTTGATTCATAATTGATTCACTCATTGACCTGAAGTGGACTAATAGGTAAATTAAAACATGTTCTCTATTCCAGAGTTGAAGAAGTCAATAATATTTTCTTATTGAAAATGTTTCATCATATCATATTAGTGAACAAAATAAAATAAAATAAGTCATTAATATTGAATAAGGATGGACTGGAAAATACCAATCACTTCAAACAAATTTTTTCCTTACAGCCCTCACAATCCATTACAGACATGATCAAACAGTACATCATAAAAATTTCAACAGAGTAAATATAAGATTACTTCTCATAGTCTAGAAAAAAAAGAACTATGCCTAATGGTTTGCATTGACATGTCCAACACAGGCCCCATGGCCAGAACAGGTGTGTACTTACAGTGAATAGTGAAGAAAATTGAATCTTTATTACTTGGACTAAAATTAGTCCTAAATGATCTACTGAATACCCATAAATAGTAAGCAACTCTGTTATATATATATATATATATATATATATATTGAGATCAACTGGTATGATCTTGATTCATAATTGATTCACTCATTGACCTAAAGTGGACTAATAGGTAAATTAAAACATGTTCTCTATTCCAGAGTTGAAGGAGTCAATAAATTATTGTGGATCCTAAGAAATATAAGAATGGAGTTCTATATTCTAAAACTCAACTTGAATGCAGAGCACATTAAAATGTTGAAAGGAAAAACAAGGTTCTAACTTGAAGAAAACTCTACCCTAATCATGGCCCAGCTAGGGTTTTAAAAAAAATTCCATTCAAATATAAATTGTGTTTTACTCTACCCTAATTATGGACTGTGGAAATTAGATGTCTATCAGTGTTTACTTTTTTACTGTGAAAAAATGTACCATCATCATGGCCCAACTAGGGTTTTAAATAAACTTAATTAAAATAGAAAAATCTGTTCACAAGCACATAGATAGTGGTGCTTCACAAAAACAATAAAAACCCTAACATGTAAATATCATTCGAATTTACAAAATAAACAAATGTAACCATGATAATAACTGAAATAAACGCAACGTAGAACAAAGAAAAAAAAGTCGTAAACTAAGAATGCAACATATACAGTTATGAGAACAAAAAGAGTCTTATGCAGGCTTTGTAGGTTCCAGGTAATCGGTAGAATCGCATCCACTCGCAACCCACTCGACCGAAAATGCAACATGTATAGTTATGAGAACAAAAAGAGTCTTATGTAGGCTTTGTAGGTTCCAGGTATTCAGTAGAATCGCATCCACTCACAACCCACTCGACCGAAAATGCAACAAATGACCAACACAACTTTGGTTTTTGCTTTTTTATGGTTGATGGATTCGATCGAATGGTACTTGGCTGAATACCACTCAACCGAATAAATGCAGCCACATCGGTGCCAAATACACGCCATGTTGGTGCTGAGTTGATTCAATCGAATCCTACTTAGTCGAATACTACTAGACCTAAACCCACTTGATCAAAATTAGTCTATTAGCTCAAAGTGTGACACTACTTTGTGCTTTTACCCATCATCATCCCATTCATCATCCAAGTCCACATCTTCATCATCATCCTGGTTGTCGAAGACTTCCCTGGACATATGTAGTGACTAGTCCGGTGCATGGACTCTTAAAAATTGTATTATCATGAAAACTTATCTGATACGCAAAGCCTTGTTCTTGGAGAAGAAGAATCTATATGCATTCAACTCTCTATCAAGTTCATCCATACACACCATCTTAAGACTGATTAGCATTGCCCTATATACAACCTAGATTTCTGAAGAGCTTCTTAAATTTTGAATATTAAAAAGCCCTCCAATAAGAGCATTAGGTCTAGAAGCATGTCATATCCATTCAGCGCCAGAATCCATCTTTCCATCATATAGATGTGGTTATAAAAGAGACCAGTTGCTAAGTCATGAACATATTCACCATCCTAGACCAGGTCCATGATATTGGACAAGATGTGTGAAATGGTGTCAGAGTAATTGAGGATTCGGCCTTGATAACATTTTATCCATCTGCGCCCAACTATATTTCTCACCAAAAACTACACCAGAGTGCAATCGCTATCTATTAGCATCATCAAATCTGTAACCTTGATTTTCCCCCATACCTTGGGCTCTAAGTCAAGTAGAGGGAAAAGAGCCTTTGGTTCAGTCATGTGTCTTCCATGAAACCTGCAGGAAAGACAAGAAAATCTCCAAAACAAAATACTAGTTCAAAATGAAGCTTAGGTCAATGGGAGAGAGATGGAAATATCGGTAGTCGTACAAACTGCATAAATTCTTCCACATGACAGGGGATGGGACTAAAGTCCTTGCTCTATCCTAATGCAATCTTGATTAGGCAAGAAAGGCATTTGTCATACTGATCTTCTTGAAAGCCTTAGGATCTAGCAATAAACTACCTCCTTCACCCACTTTCCATAAATTTATGAAGTACTTTTTTGATGATGTGGCCTTCTTAATGGCTCCCAAATTAAGTTAAAAATCCCACCAACTCATCATTCATTCCTTCTAGATTTGAAAAAAATAATTGCTTCAATTCGAAGAGATCCTGAGGTGAAAGCAAATTAATGAAGAGTTGTTCAAAAGAGGAACCCAATCATTGTAGATTTGACAGGAAGGATGTTGAGTCCCACCACCTTACTATATTAAATGAAATAGCCCACTCCTAACATGTCAAAAGATGAGTTCTATCTTCCCCATCACGCTATGTACATATGTCCCATACCTAGAATGTTGGAGATACAATAACTATGAAGGACTTAAGCATGTCAAGCCATGTGGAATTCCACCTAGACTTTAATATTGTCTATAGCACTTTGTAGTTGTTGTCAATTCAAGTATGGACCCTTGTTAATTTCACAAAAAACTTAGCTACCTATTGAAACATGGAATCATTCTCAGATGTGGGTCTCCTTTTATGATGATGAATCTCCAGAGTGAGCTGGTTCTCATATAATTCCTAAACTAATGACTTGTGGGGAAAAAGGATAGAAGGATGTGATTGAAATTTAAAACTGAGCATTTATAACTAATCTAGATGAATCTCTATCACTCACAAAATAGATCCTCAAACTTGAATCTTCACAGTTCCACTGATAGTTTATCCCTTAAGTGATTGGCAACAAGGTTTAGGTCAAACACAAACTGCAACAAGGAAAAACTAAGTTTTAACAGTATTGAGACATAATAAAGGATAGAAAATTCACAATACAACATCAGATCAAGACCGTAAAATATGTGAAAAAGGATGATTTTCTATTAGAACTGGAAGGAGTACAATGCATAAAATGGAATATGAGCTAACTGCTTGTATACAACTCTGCCTCTAGACAAGAGAGAAGAAACTAATGCTAACTGACTAAGAAAAACTAAGACTTTTCTCCTATAAATGCCTCCAAAAGATCTCTCCAAAAGAAAGCTGAAAAAGCTCCTAAAAATAGACCCTAAGTCCATTTTTGAGCTACTCATGAAAGCCAAAAATAAAGCTCTAGATCTGCCACCAATCTGGAAAATAAAGCTGCAAAACTACCCTCTCATGTGGTCCCACCATAAAACTACTTTTCTCTGCTTGTGAAAGCTCCAAAATTTGTCGTATGTGACTCTAAATAAAACAAATTGAAATGGGATATTTGATTTGTTTTATTAGTCTATAAATTGCCTAAAAATAGTTAAGTTTTAAAAGCAATTTGTCAATGATTGTTTTAAAACTAACTTTACAATGCTATGGTAATTTTATTCTATATCTCTATTTGATATGATTTTTGCACAAAATAAAACAATATCTAGCTCATAATTTTGCCAAGATATTTTACAAAACATTACCATTGATTTTCTATAAAAATCATAAAAAGATGATGAAAATATTACATATATTTGCAAAAAATATGAAAGCCTTAAAGGCCACAAATGCATATCCATGTGTCAATTCTGCCACCTAACTACCCATATAGTGCCACCATGTCAAATTTGACCCTCTCCACCATGTCATCACCTTGCATGCTTTTCACATCTCGATTCATTCTCTACTTTGACCTTGTGCACTTGAAATATATGAAGGAAATAAAATAATGCATAAGTGGGAGGTCAATGACTCTCAACAACATGCAAGACACTTTGACTACACTAGGTGTCAGCCATACTAAAGGTTTGAAAGTTTATCAAAAGCATAAACTTCATCCACTAATGATATCCACCTTTGAATTGCAAAGATCAAACAAAAAGAGGGAATGATGTCCCCTTCAAATCATGATTGCTAGGCACCATCGATTGTAAGGTTTTGACCATGATGCTATTTGGATAAAATACTTATGTTTGTTTGCAAAGTCAAAATGAGAAAAGAACATCGAACAAAACAACAACACAAACCCTAAAAGTTAGTCATTTCATTTGTTGTTTGCTATTGAGTTTGCTTTGCAACTCTTTGCCGCCAACTTGGGGTTTCATAGCTCTGCATTCTCTCCTCCATATCTAGTCTTCTATGGTAAAAAAATGTTGCACTTCTTGAGTCAAGATGATAGGCTGAACTTGGTGATTATGAATCTGAAGCTTAAAATGGCATTTTGACTTTACCTTAGTGGCATTTCTTTCTTAAATGGCTGCGGTCATAGTCACATTTTCTTTAGTTTCTTAGCTTGATATGTATTTGCTTGGCTCCTTCTGTGTTGAACTCCATAAATGTGACAAAATGACAAAGACTTCAAGATGGGCCACGAACATATTAGCTTTTCTCCTCTACAACACTATACTGTGAGTTCTCACTATCTGTTTCCACTTTGGCTATTTTTCATTTATGTATGTGTAAACTGTAATGAGGGTTTCATTTTACATTAGCTAGGTATCTCAAAATAACTTCATATATAGCATGGCCATGGCATAGAATGCATTCTGTAGCTTGTTCTTTGTCATTAGATACAAAAATTTGAAGTTTCCTATCTTTGAAATGAAGGTTTCATTTTACATTACATAGGAACTGTTTTTCCTCCACGGCTATGTCTACAGAAACTCCATACTTGCTTTGTTGGACTGTATCTTGCAAGAAGAAATAATAGTCTTAGAAACTCAACAAGGGTTTCATTTTTTCAACTCTATCCATAGTCATATCTTCTACAGGCTTGACACAAATAGTTTGCTTTACCATTCCTCCTCTCCAACACTACAAAAATGTTAGGGTTTTGAAAACTTGACATGGGTATTTTCAAAAATGAACATGAATGGCATTATATGTTATGACCTTACTTAGATATATCTCTGCATTTTTTCATTTCATTGTATGAACCAAGATTTTCAAAACTAAGACAAGGGTTTTCTCTTTTGAGTGCAAAATACTTCTTGTAGCATACACTGCACATGATATTCTTTTCTCTTTCCTTATGTCATCCTAACTGAGTCATATTCATTCTCATTTCTTAAAAAAATTGATGATTTCATATGTCGTTCTATATTTCTGTAGCTCTATTTGCTCCTTCATCGTCTTTGCATGTTAAGTGTATGCTATTGGCTTTGAATTTGAAACCCCTCTCCTCTTTGTAGTAGCATGTGTCTTTCATTTCTATCTCTCTATTTTCCAATCTAATGGACTGTAGTGAATACATATCTCTAACATGACTGATGACTTCACTATGTCCTGACATTCTGGCACTATAATAAATGAAGAAGCCACTTAACTCATCTCTCCTGTAAACACTGTGGCAACATGATGACTTTCTGTTGTTCTTCTCTGTAGGACATCAATCCGATCCACTATATCCTAGGTCACTAGTTTGACAAATCATTTCTTATGATGAAGGTTTTGATTGAACTCATTCATAACCAAATGTAGCTATGAACGTATACACTTCACTCGATACACAATGACATTTTGGCATGAAAGATGATGACCACATTTTACTATTTTGGATTGATCCATACCATACGCCTGTTTAATTATTCCCTTGCCACATGATAATGATGTTCTATTGCAACACATATAATGAAGTGTCCTTTTGATCCTTATAAAATTATCAAAGACAAAATGAGCCATCTGATCTGGCTATCTTGCACTTTTCTACTATAGATCTGTAATAGTAGCATGTTTCTTTCATAGATATACATTGAATGTAGCATGTGATACAGACTATTTTGATGCTTAACTTGTCAGTAGCAAAATGTGAAGCATAATTGGATATATTTCATCATTTTAAAGGCAGCTTATGTAACTTAATTTTGAATTTGATTTTGCCACTCCATAAAATGAGAAAGTATAATACTTGGTACTCACCTGTTCTTGCAAACTTGCTTACTAGTATATAATGGATACTCCTACTAGAATATTGATCATGGATGAGTAAGCAATCCTCAAATAGGCATGCCTTATAAACACTTATTCTTTTATCAATTTGATGATCATACATTCTTTATGTCCTCCTAATCATTATCATACCTAAGAATGTCATTTTCATTACAGTTGGACTAATGACATCAACTGTTATATGCATTAAGTGTTATCCTTCATCAATTTAGATCATGTTCTCGGTTGCATTTCATACCCTGAAGTCAAATCATGGTCTTGTTTTGAAATGGGACTGATGCATATGATTGTCTTTGGTATTCCTTCATCTTGTCATGTGAATATTACTATTGTTTTTCTTTTTCCAGTTCATCCCTCCTGAGATCAAGGTGAAGCAGCATGTTGGGCTCAACCCTTGTGGGAGCCCATTTTGATACCACATACTGAATGTCTTTAATTAGCTTAATGAATTGTCCTATACCTGTACATGAAACAAATGGATTAGAATAAAACAATGATGCTCTATGTTTTCTTCTCTTGAGTTCCTTGTGCATATGGGTGTTCCTAATTTAATCAAATCATTATAACTAAAGTATTACGCCTCTTCTAATAGATGAAGGATTTTCATAACTGAATCTTCTAATGGGACCCTTCCCACAATTTTTCAGGTACATGCCGAGATTAGTAGCAAGACTGGAGGCTACTATGAAGATCAACCAAAACAAGGCAATGATGGCTATGTCTTTCCCTCCTCCTTCATTAGATGCATAATATTTTTTTAATATTTACATGAGTTTAGCTATAACCCACGGCTTGTCTGGGACATCTGATATGTCATGGTTTCCTTCAATGTAATGTTTATTCCTTTATGTATTCAAACTTGTAAATGAATAACCATTGTGATGAATGAATATTTATCTCATTTTACTGCTCTGCAATGCAATGAATGATTTGAAACCTTTCTTTCTTTCCTGAACAACTGAACTGCATTTGAAGATAATAACTATGCAACTATCACATAATAGAAGTAAATCAAACCTCACTCAAAAATGATAAATGTTAAATCTGCTCAGCTAATTTTTGAGCTGTGGTAAGAAAATGGTAACATTTCTGGTGACTTCTACTATATGCTTACCTACTAAGCATCTGACTAGTTGCCTTGTCATCCATTGGGCATTGAGTCATATTTTGTCCTTCTTAGAAACTTAGAAAACACTATAATTCAGCTCTCCAATAGTCAAAACAATATTAGAAAACTAAAAGCAAACTCTACTGAAAGGAAACTAACATGCCCTAATGGCGAAAACAAAATGTGGAAAAGAAATGTGCATGAGCACTTATTCACTGCAAAACTACTCTACTATATACAAAAGAAGTCTCTTATCCTCAGAGGCAATGCTTGAAGTGGATCCCATTAACTGGGATAGACAACACCTCTCCACTAAACTTGGATAGCTGAAATGCATTATTTTCTTTGCACTTCATGATAACATTAGGCCCATCCCAAATGGCATCAAATTTAGAATGCTTTCTTAGCCTGCTCCTCAGTTCATTCCACTTGAACACCAAATCTCTAACAATAAAGTTCATTGGTCTTGCTCTCTTATCAAATGCATTCTTCATTTGGGTTTGATGCATATCAATCTTTCTTAAAGCCTTTTTCCTTGTCTCCTCTAGATCCATGAGCTGAGCTAGCCTGATTACTAAAGGTTGTTCCTCTAGTAGCTCAAGTTTTTTGATAAAGGCCAATGTAGGAAATTCAACTGAAATAGCTAACCGAGCCTCTTTTACATAAGTGAGCACATATGGAGAATAACTAGTAGCCCTCTTAGGTGTAATTCTGTCAACCTAAAGAGCTAAATTTAACTTTTCATGCCAAGTTTTCTGATTGTCCTCAATAGTCTTCTCGATGATCCTTATCAGATTTTTGTTGGTAGATTCAGCCTGCCCATTACCCTGTGGGTAAATGTTAGATGAAGTATTCAAATAGATATTATTTCTAACAAACCAATATGAAATTCTCAATCCTAAAAAGGCTAGGCCATTATTAGAGATGATTGAATCTGGTGTACTAAATCTTGACACTAGATCTTGATAAAAACTTAGGACATCAGATTCATTTGCCTTTATTAAGGCAATAGCCTTGGTCCACTTGGTAAAATAATCTGTGGCAGTCAAAATCCACTTGAAGCCTACACTTGAAGGCAGGTTGATCGGTCCTATGAAATCCAGCCCCCATTTTGCAAATGGTTGTTCAACTTTAACAGGATGTAGGGGTAAGGCTAGAAGTCTTTTCTTACCTACAAATAAGGAACACTTTTCACATCTTCTAACCCAAACAAAAGAATCTTTAAACAAGTTAGGACAGTAATAACCAGCCTACATAATCTTCAAGGTAGTTGTTCTAGCTGCAAAGTGACCTCCTGAAGGTCCATTGTGAAACTCTTCTAATAGTCTATCAACTTGATCAGGTCCAACACACCTAAAAAATATACCATTGAAGTCTCTCCTATATAAAATACCATTAATAATAGCATAAGGAGTAATTTGCAATCGAAAATACCTTCTACTTGCCCTGTCTCAACCAATTGGGCACTCACTAGTCTGTAAATAATGCATCATCTCATGCATCCAGCTATTTGTTTGAGCTGCTATATTGGCTGGTTCATTATTGTTCAGCACTATCTCGATGTCCTCTTGATGTTCTTTCTCAAACTCTTCATTTTCAGAAAGCTGCTCATATAAGCCCTTTCCTCTAATCACCTTGGTTACTTTGATGTCAACATCAAATTCCATAACCTTGGTTATCCAAGCTCCCTTGTCATTTATATCTCTGTTTAATAAGAAACTCTTAACAGTGGGATGAGGAACCATTAAGTGAATTTTGTTATTAGATAACATGTGCCTAATTTCTTGAAGCTCCTTACAATAGCAAAAACATGTTTTTTCCACAAAAAAAGTACTTTACAATTAGCTGCTCTAAACTTTCATCATTTTAATGACATAACATTGCAAAAATGGTGTCAACTCCTCCAAAAGCATATAAAATGAAATCCTTCTCATAATTAGGATTGATGAGGGTAGGGACAGCAGTGAGGGCTTCCTTTATCTGCTTGAAGCTTCCTTTTCCCTCCTTAGTCTAACCAAATGGCACATTCTTTTTCAACATGGTAGTAAGTAGTTAAAGCTACAATATTCAGAATAAACCTCCTAACAAAGTTAATTTTGCCAAGAAAGCTCTGTAAGTCTTTCTTATGTGCTTATAGAGGTAAATCTACAATAGCTAAAACTGTCTCAGGGTCAATAGTAATACCTTCATTTGAAACAATATGATCGAGGAGTTTACCTTCAGAAACTAAGAATATACATTTTTTGGGGTTCAATGAAACTCCAAACTCCCTGCACCTCTGAAAAATCTGCTTCAAGTGGTCAAAATGATCATTAGAATCTTTGGAAAAATAGTTATATCATCTAGATAGACCAGCACTGTTATGTTCATAAGACCATGGAAGGCCATATCCATTTCCCTCTGAAAGGTTACCCATGCATTGGACAAACCAAATGGCATTTTCTGATAGGCCATGGTAGCCCACTTAGTTGTGAATGCAGTTTTGTATTTGTCCTCTTCTTTTACCAGAATTTGATTATATCTAGAGTACCCATCTAACAAAGAATACCTATAAGAACCCGAAACAGCTTGCAGTATTTGTTCCATGGAAGGTAGAGGGTAATGGTCTTTCAATGAGGCCTAATTCAAATCACAGAAATCAACACAAAGTCAGATTTCACCATTCTTCTTCCTGACTGGGACCAAATTGGAAACCCAAGATGTATGTTTTATTAGGAAAATGATATTACTTTCAATCAATTTATTCGACTCAGCCATTATTAAGTGTTCAAGTTTGGGCTTGAGGGGTCTTTGCTTTTGCCAAATAGGCTTGGCATTAGGCTCTACTTCTATGGTGTGTTGGGCCAAACCGGGATCAAAACCTCTCAAGTCTTTATACTCCCATGCAAAAACATCAAAAAAATATTGACATAATTGAATAAAAGATTGTTGTTCTTCTCTAGTACATACCTTTCCAAGTTTTAGTAGTTTGTCTTTGAAAATTTCTATGGTATGATAGTGTTCTTGCTTCACTATCATGCTGCACTTGTCTTTTCTGAACTGATTATCAGTGTTAAACACTAATTCTAATGTGACTAATCCCTTCAACAACTTATTGGTCTTCAACTAAATAATCTGATCTTCAAATTTCTACTAATATTTATGCTAATTATTAGCTGCAAATTTAGCCTCTACACTTAAAAAATTCATGATTTGTTTGTCACTGTTAAAAACTTGCCATGAAACACTATTGTCAGGTATAGGAGGTCTGACAACTATCTTAACATATGACTGTACCTTGACATTCTAAATCTGATTAGGAATCTTAAATTGAGATCCCAAGGTTGTAAGCCTATCTGTATACTTATTTTAATCCCTAGGAACTGAAATCAGATTAAAAGTATCAAAAAAATCAATTTAATCCCACACTCTATTCTTGTATTTTTTGAGCAGATCATTTTTAGCAATATTCAGATTCCTAACCTAGTTAGCGATCAACTCAGAATCTCCATAAACTTGAATAGATTTGATACCTTTTTTCTAAGCCCATTTTAAACCATGGATTAGGGCCCCATACTTAGCCACATTATTTTTGAGTTGAAGGTAAACCTTAAGGCAACATAATATTTGTCTCCTTGAGGTGAAATTAACATATTACCTCCACCAACACCCATCTTGGTCCTTGATCCGTCAAAGTATAGCTTCCAAAGCTGATCTTCTTGTTGTTCTAACTGATTTTGATCCTTAATCAGATTAGGAATCACTGCATCAAATTCCTGTATCATATAGATGCCTAATCCTACCTCATCCATGTGACCGAAAGGGTCACTTTCATGATCTTCAGTTGTCCAATCATCTACATTTATGTCTTCTATAGGTGCATTGGAATCTAGGATCATGGGTTCATCCTATTGCTCATGGGTGCTTGGGCTAGGAACATAGGGCTCAATATGGTCTTTTGAAAGTGGTTCAGACTGTATTGTTACTTTTGTACCATATCTCGTTCTAAAGAACAAGTAAGTCTAGTTAGATTAAAGAAACCTAGCCAATTTGGCTGTGAACTCCCTAAAAAGGCAGATTGCAAAACTAGGTGGAAGGTCAATGATGTAAATGTCTTGATGAATGGAAAAATTAGGACAAGCTGTAATGTGAGTGGCAGATTTTTTATTATCCCCACAGTACTAAGTGCAGACCCATCTAATTGAACTACTCCTTTTGCAAGTGGCTCATAAAACAATCTTAATGAGTCAGCTACACTTTTGGGCATAACTAAACTACTTGCCCCTGAGTCTACCATACAATTATGAACAAGTTTATCACCAATAATAAGACTTAGATAGAAAGGGGGTGGTGTTACCTCATCTGATGGCTGCCCACTCTTGACCTCTGAGCTGTTGGCAAGGACAACCTTGGCCTTCTGTTGATTTGAATGCTTAGAAAGTGATAGTTCAGCCAATGCCTCTTGCAACAAACTCTTTTGGCCAGGGATGCATAAAGCATCTATAACTGACATGCTCATTGTATCTTTCTTAAGATGATCAACTATATTAAAAGAAACATGCATTACCTTATGATGTCCTCTTGCTGCAACTATATCAATCTGTCCTTGTGAAGACTGTTGTGGCATTTTGGGTTGTTCTTTCACTGGTATTATTTGGTCTCTTTACAGAATTTCTACTTTCTGCTATAGTACGGGGGCATTTTGTGATAGATAAACTTGATTTTTATCCCTTACAACCTATTGTACTACAATAGCTTGCTGGTTAACATCTGTAACTCTCAGTTTTGACCTCGTGTTCGCTAAAACAGGTGTACTTTGCTAATTTTGACCTTGTCAATAATTTATACCACAAAAATTAGATTCTTCCCAATTCATTAAGACTACACCAGCCTTATTCTACTAAATTGAAACTTCACCATTAACCCCCTCTGAACTTACATAGTTATTTTGAACCATAAGTACCTAGTTTCTCATTCCATTCATGCAGGCAGCTTGATTATGTGGCTGGTGACATGGGTAACACTAGTCACTGTCTTGAACCAAATTATTCTGTGTGGGCACAAGCTCTTTTGAGGTACTAGCAGTATTTAGATTATAAGCCTAAAAAGGTTAAGGGTTATAGTTCCTTTTCTATTCCTAAGGATTAGCCTGAAAAGGTTGCCTATATTGCTGATTGGGCATTTTATTGATTAGGTTGATACTAATTTTGGTAAGGCAAGCATTTCTCCATATTTATCAGCTTATTTGCAATTGTCCTCAATATATTTTCAAGCTCTAAGGTACTTTGGTTTTGGACCGGGACAGCAATTCCTTGGGCTATTTGATATCCTATTGCTAGAACAGGTGGGACAACAGCTAGAGGAGGTACTGCCATAGGCACTGATGGCTAAATTTTAGGGAAAATGGGTAAAGGAGGCCTAGGGGCTATCTTTCCCACCTGAATAAGGTAGGTTTCTACTCTAACAGTGATCTTAAAAGAATCTAAAAGGGTTGTCCCTCCCATAGACTGAATCATTACAAAAAATTTATTGTTTAAAGTTTTAAGAGAAAACAAAAAAGCATGCCTTGGAAAGGGTTTTACCAATGTGGGAATCCTATCCTAGGTTCTCTACAATTAGTAGTTGAAATCAACCATGTGTTCATGGGGTACCCTTTTGATGGTGCTTAATTGCTCCAACAATGAGAGATGATCAGACTTGTCCTCAAAGTGTTTGTGTAATCCACCTCCCAGTAAGTCCTAGGATGTTATCAAATTTTCAGCAAGTCCCCTAAACCACTGTAAGGCTTTTCCTTTTAACAAAGCAACCAAAAGTCTGAGTGCCACATTTTCTTGAGTGACATTGTGCATGGAACAAAGGGTTGCTACACCTTGAATATGTTCAGTAGCAGTAATATGATCTTCTCCAGTTAAATAAGGCAATCCTTTCAGGTCTACCATTGGAATATCATCTCTTTGGGCTAGTTGTAATGGGCTTCCTATATTGAAAGTAACAAATGCATACGGCCTATCCATTATAGGTATCTGGACTATTAGCATTGGACTTGTACTTCTTTTAAATGGACTTGTAGATCTGAATTGTGAAGGTGTAGAATTTGATCTTCTTCATGACTCAACTATTTTGCTTGTTGATCTGCCTCTCCATTTAGGTGTAGACAACTATAATTAGTTAAATGGGTCTAGATTAGACCTGGTTTTCATAAGCTACAAGCAATAATATGCATACCAAACTAGAGGGAATGAGTCGTCGGGTATATTGAAAGCTTCCAAAGGCTGGTAAAACTGCTGTATATACTAGAATAGTAGCTATGAGGGTACAAATCTCTCCAAAATTGCTTCTAGTGTCCCACCAGGTGTACCAAACACTATTGTCAATTAAGGTATGCACCCTTGCTAAGTTCATGGAAACTTAGCTACCTATTGAAACATGGAATCATTCTCGGATGTGGGTCTCCTTTTATAAGAATAAATCTCCACAGTGAGCTAGTTCTCTTATAATTCCTAAACTAATGACTTGTGGGGAAAAAAGATAGAAGGATGTGATTGAAATGTAAAACTGAGCATTTATAACTAATCTAGATGAATCTCTATCACTCAAAAAATAGATCCTCAAACTTGAATCTTCATAGTTCCATTGATTTGCAACAAGGTTTAGATCAAACACAAACTACAACTAGGAAAAACTAAGTTTTAATAATATTGAGACATAATAAAGGAGAGAAAAGTCACAATACAACATCAGATGAAGACCATAAAATATGTGAAAAAGGATGATTTTCTATTAGAACTGGAAGGAGTACAGTGCATAAAATGAAATATGAGCCAACTGCCTATATACAACTCTGCCTGTAGACAAGAGAGAAGAAACTGATGCTAACTGACTAAGAAAAACTAAGACTTTTCTCCTATAAATGCCTCCAAAATATCTCTCCAAAAGAAAGCTGAAAAAGATCCTAAAAAAAGACCCTAAGTCCATTTTTGAGCTACTCATGAAAGCCAAAAATAAAGCTCTGGATCTGCCACCAATCTGGAAAATAAAGCTGCAAAACTGCCCTGTCATGTAGTCCCACCATAAAATTGCTTTTCTCTACACATGAAAGCTCCAAAATTTGTCCTAGATGACTCTAAATAAAACAAATTGAAATGGGATATTTGATTTGTTTTATTAGTCTATAAATTGACTAAAAATAGTTAAGTTTTAAAAGTAATTTGTCAATGATTGCTTTAAAACTAACTTTACAATGCTATGGCAATTTTATTCTATATCTCTATTTGATATGATTTTTGCAAAATATAAAACAATATCTGGCTCATAATTTTGCCAAGATATTTTAGAAAACATTACCATTGATTTTCTATAAAAATCATAAAAAGATGATGAAAATATTACATATATTTGCAAAAAAATATGAAAGCCTTAAAGGCCACAAATGCATATCCATGTGTCAATTCTACCACCTGACTACCCATATAGTGTCACCATGTCATCACCTTGCATGCTATTCACATCTCCATTCATTCTCTACTTTGACCTTGTGCATTTGAAATATATGAAGGAAATAAAATAATGCATAAGTGGGAGGTCAATGACTCTCAACCACATGTAGGACACTTTGACTACACTAGGTGTCAGCCATACTAAAGGCTTGAAAGTTTATCAAAAGCATAAACTTCATCCACTAATGATATCCACCTTTGAATTGTAAAGATCAAACAAAAAGAGGGAATCTTGGACCCTTCAAATCATGATTGCTAGGCACCATCGATTGCAAGGTTTTCACCACGATGCTATTTGGATAAAATACTTATGTTTGTTTGCAAAGTCAAAATGAGAAAAGAACATCGAACAAAACAACAACATGAACCCTAAAAGTTAGTCATTTCATTTGTTGTTTGCTATTGAGTTTGCTATTGAGTTTGCTCTACAGCTCTTTGTCGTTGACTTGGGGTTTCATAGCTCTACATTCTCTCCTCCATATCTAGTCTTCTATGGTCAAAAATATTGCACTTCTTGAGTCAAGATGGCAGGATGAACTTGGTGAGTATGAATCTGAAGCTTAAAATGGCATTTTAACTTTACCTTAGTGGCATTTCTTCCTTAAATGGCCATGACCATAGTTGCATTTTCTTCAGTTTCTTAGCTTGATATCTATTTGCTTGCCTCCTTTTGTGTTGAATTCTATAAATGTGGCAAAATGACAAAGGCTTCAAGATGGGCCGCGGCCATATTGGCTTTTCTCCTTTGCAACACTATACTGTGAGTTGTCACTGTCTCTTTCCATTGTGGCTTCTCTTCATTTCTATATGTGTAAACTATAATGAGGGTTTCATTTTACATTAGCTGGGTATCTCAAAATACCTTCATATATAGCACGACCATGGCATAGAATAGATTCTATAGTTTGTTCTTTATCATTTGATATGAAAATTTAAAGTTTCCTATCTTTGAAATGAAGGTTTCATTTTACATTACATAGGAACTCTTTTTCTTCCACGGCTATGTCTATAGACACTCCATACTTGCTTTATTTGACTGTATCTTGCAAGAAGAAAGAAGACTCTTAAAAGCTCGACAAGGGTTTCATTTTCTCCACTATATACATAGTCATATCTACTATGGCCTTGACATAAATAGTTTTCTTTACCATTCGTCCTCTCCAACACTACAAAAATGTTAGGGTTTTGAAAACTCGACATGGGTATTTTGAAAAATGAACATGAATGGCATTATATGTTATGGCCTTAATTAGATATATCTCTGCATTTTTTCATTTCATTGTATGAACCAAGATTTTCAAAACTGAGACAAGGGTTTTCTCTTTTGAGCACAAAATACTTCCTATAGCATACACTACACATGATATTCTTTTCTCTTTCCTTACACTGTTCTAGCTGAATCATATTCACTATCATTGATTTTAAAAAGTGATGATTTCATATGTTGTTCTCTACTTCTGTAGCTCTTTTTGCTCTTTCATGGTCTTTGTATATAAAGTGTATATTGTTGGCTTTGAATTTGAAACCCCTCTCCTCTCTGTACCAACATATGCGTCTTTCATTTCTGTAGCTCTATTTTCCAATCTAATGGACTGTAGGAAATACATATCTCAAACATGACTAATGACTTCACTATGTCATTACATTCTGGCACTGTAATAAATGAAGAAGCCACTTAATTCATCTATCCTGTAAATACTGTGGCAACATGATGACTTTCTATTGTTCTTCTCTATACTTTATCATTATCCAATGATTTATATATGATCCTCTGTAGGACATCAAATAGGTCCACTGTATCCTATGTCACTAGTTTGACAAATCATTTCTTATGATGAAGATTTTGTTTGAACACATTCATAACTAGATGCGGCTATGCACTTATACACTTCACTTGATACACAATGACATTTTTGGTATGAAAGATGATGACCACACCTATTTAATTATTCCCTTACCACATGATAATGATGTTCTATTGCAACACATGTAATGAAGTGTCCTTCTGATCCTTTTGAAATTGTCAAAGACAAGCTGAGCCATCTAATCTAGCTATCTTGCACTCTTCTACTATATATCTACAATACTAGCATGTTTCTTTCATAGATATACATTGAATGTAGCATGTGGTACACACTGTTCTGATGCTCAACTTGTTAGTAGTAAAATGTGAAGCATAATTGGATATTTCTCATCATTTTAAAGGCAGCTTATGTAACTTAATTCTGAATTTAATTTTGCCACTCCATAAAATGAGAAAGTATAATTGTTGGTACTCACCTATTCTTGCAAACTTGCTTACTAGTTCATAATGGATACTCCTACTGGATTATTGATCATGCATGAGTAAGAAATCCTCAAATAGGCATGCCTTATGAACACTTATTCTTTTATCAATCTTATAATCATACGTGCTTTATGTCCTCCTAATCATTATCATGCCGGATAATGTCATTTTCATGATAGTTAGAGTAATGACATCAGCTATTATATGCATTAAGTGTTGTCCTTCATCAGTTCAGGTCATGTTCTCAGTTGCATTTCATACTTTGAAGTGAAATCATGGTCATGTTTTGAAATGGGACTAATGCATATGATTTTCTTTGCTATTCCTTCATCTTGTCGTGTGAATGTGATTAATGATTTTCTTTTTCCAATTCATCCCTCCGGAGATCAAGGGGAAGTAGCATGTTGGGCTCAACCCTTATGGGAGCCAATTTGATACCACATGCTGAATGTCTTCAATCAGCTTCATGATTTGTCCTATACCTGCACATGAAACAAATAGATTAGAATAAAACAATGATGCTCTATGTTTTCTTGTCTTTAGTTCCTTCTACATGTGGATATTACTCATTTAATCAATGCATTATAACTAAAGTATTACGCCTCTTCTGATAAATGAAGGATTTTCATAATTGGAGCTTCTAACGGGACCCTTCCCACAATTTTTGAGGTACATGCCGAGGTCCAGAGCAGGACTGGAGGCTACTATGAAGATTAACCAAAACAAGGCAATGATGGCTATGTCTTTCTCTCATCCTTCATTAGATGCATAGTATTTTGTTTATATTTGCATGAGTTCAGCTATAACCCATGGCTTGTGTGGGACATCTGATATGTCATGGTTTCCTTCAATGCAATGTTTATTCCTTTATGTATTCAAACTTGTAAGTGAATAACCATTGTGATGAATGAATACTTATCTCATTTTACTGCTCTGCAATACAATGAATGATTTGAAACCTTTCTTTCTCTCCTGAACAACTGAACTACATTTGAAGATAATAATGATGCAACTATCACATAATAGAAGTAAATCAAACCTCACTCAAAAATAATAAATGTTAAATCTGCTCAGCCAATTTTTAAGTTGTGGTAAAAAAATGGTAATAGTAGCCACATCATCAGCTGACAAGGAAAATTTGTTTTCCCTTATTAAAACACTTCCACATCCTTGTCTTGGTCTATCACCATATTAGCTAACTCATCCACCACCTTCTTGCCCTCTCAATGGGCATGTGAGATAATGAAGTTGTTGAAATTGTCTATCGCCATAGTAGCTAACTCATCCACCACCTTCTTGCCCTCTCTATGGGCATGTGAGATAATGAAGTTGTTGAAATCATTGAGCAGGGTGACCCCCTATTGGAGGATATAGTTAATTTTCTATTTGTCTGAGCCCTTTTCTTTCAAAGCATTCACAATTATTTCAGAGTCACCTTCTATCCAAATCTCTTTGATGCCAAAATTAATTTCCAATTGTAGTCCATCAACCAGAGTCCAAGCTTTGACTTTATTGTTGGTCATCTTTGGAATCTTTGTTGCTTTTGCAACCACCAGTGATCCATCCCCTCTCCCAATGACACAACCTATACCAGATAGACTCAAATTCCCACTACATGCACCATCAAAGTTTAGCTTATAGAAACGTTAGGTGAGAGGAATGCATTTCACCTAATCTCTAAAAGGAGGAGACCCAATAACCAGACCATTCCTTCCTATCCTAAATCTACTAGGGGACCTCCAATTCCTAACCAGCTCAACATCCCATTTTGACCAACCTGTCGATTTGGATTCCATGCTGCTACCCTTTTCCACAACCAATTCTATAATGGTCTCCTCTAACATGTTGCATAAGTTGCACTGCAAGAGAGAGCTTCATTCCTAAAAATTCTAAAATTTCTCTCCCACCATAGATGCCAAATAATCAACGAAGGGCCCACCTCCCAAATACAAGCAAAGAATGACTCTAAAAACAGACTAGGCCAATTCATGAACATGGAGGCCAACATTTCTAACACCGGAGTAATCCAATTCAGTTTCCTCTTAAGCCAAAGCTAGAATTTTCTATTAAACGGATAGTGAAGGAGTAGGTGATCCATAGATTCTTCTTCCTCTCTACATAGAACGTAATCAAAATTTGAACCCAAGCCTATTCTCTTTATCCTATCCCCCATTAGGATTTTCTTATGAAGCTCCAACCATGCAAATTCCCCAGCTTTAGGTAGGATGGCATCATGCCATCAAAGATTAACCAGCGAATCTAACTTAACCTTAACCATGACACACTTATAGCCATCCTTGACTAAGTAAGACCCTGTCTTAGCTTCCATCCAAATAAGTTTGTCCTCAACATTGGAGAAGATGATCACTTTGTTAGACAATAATTTCTCTAGAAAGACTTTCTAATCAAGAGGAATATCTTAGTCCCATGTACTTTTCCAAGATATTATCTTGGCACACTATCCTTGTTTAAAACACTAATAGTCCTTCACTTTTCTTCCCCAATTATTAGTCAAATAAATCCTGGCTTCTTTAAGTTCCTCCCACCCTGATAACTTGGGCTGCCCACTCCATGAGTCATCCCAAAAATTTATCTTTTTCCCATTATGGACTACCCATGACAGTTTTGGTAGAATAATCTCTCTACCTTTCAAAATAAAATTCCAAATTGCTGACCCCCAAAGAGGATTTTTAGCAGTAAAAATTATTTCACAATCATTTGAATCCAAATATTTGGATCTCATCAGTCGATCCCACTTTGAATCAAACTTTTTGTACAAAGCCCATGCCAATTTAGCACCCAACACTTGATTTTTAACACTTATATCTAGAATACATGCTCCTCCTACTACTTTTGTTTTACAAATTTTGTTCCATTCCATAAGATGAATTTTCTTCCCCATTGATGGGCCTTGGTAGAGAAATTGCTTACAAATTTTCTCAATCTTCATATTCACTCCTTTAAGAATTTGAACAATTGACATCATGTATACCAAAACTACATCTAATACAGCCTTTATCATTGTAATTCTACCTGCTAATGAAAGCCACCATCCCTTCCATGTAGCAATCTTTTTATGCATATTATTAATAACATTCTTCCAATGGTTATTCTTGTGTCTTCCATTGAAAAGGGGTATTCCTAAATATCTCCCAGGCAGGGATTCAATATTGAAGTTAAATATTTTACCTATCTCATCTTGATCATCCAGTTGGATGTTGAAGAAGTAAACCATGGACTTACGGCTATTGATCTACTGACCTAAAACCTTACAATAATCTTCAACTGTATTCTTAATCACCCATGCTTCCCTCACTAGGGCTTGGTTGAAAAGAATTGTGTCATCTACAAATAGGGCATGTGTGAAAGAATCTTGCAAACCTTGACAGGCAGTCCTTCTATTTGCGTCTCTAATAGCCCAAGTGAGTGCTTTTGTCATTAGAATAAAAAGATATGGAGATATGGGGTCCCCTTGTAGTAGACCTCGAGATGATTCAAAAGTGTCTAATTCCATTCCATTAACCTAAACTAGAATCCTGAATCCTAATATACAAGAAGAAATCCATTTACAAATATCCTTAGAGAAACCCAATTTATCTAGAACTGCCATAAGGAACTTCCAGTCCACCCTATCATAAGCTTTTGACATATCTAGTTTAATGATCATTGTTGGGTCTCTTCTTTTATTACTCCCTAAGGAGTTTCTTTGCCTGGAACAAAGCCCCCTTGCTCCTCCGAGATGATTTCTGGAAAGAACCATGCAATTCTCATCGCCATCGCTTTAGAGAATATTTGGTAAATAATATTGCATAAGGAGACAGGCCTATCATCTTCAAAGCTTTGGGGGGTCTTTGTTTTAGGGATGAGCATAAGACATGTAGTTTTCATTTCTTTGAGCACATTCTTATACTTCTTAGACTCCTCAACAATGAAAAAAATGTCTTTACTTACAATGTTGCAGCATTTTTGAAAGAAGAGGTCAATCCATCCATCCAGGCTCGGTGCTTTCTCCCCTAGCATTGAGAATACTGCCACCTTCACTTCCTCCATGGAAAATTCTTTCATCATCTCTCTATTGTGGCACTTAGTGACTAAATTTGGAATAAAGGAAAGGTCTACCACCCCATCACTTGTAGCTTCGATTTTGGATAACAGACCTTTGTAGAACTTCCTTTCTTCTCTTCTAATATCCTTTGGGTCAATGAGTAGTGTCCCATTAGAGGATTCAATATATCTTATTTACTTTTTAGATTTCCTCATCTTATCTGCTAAGTGAAAGAAAGAAGTGTTTTTATCACCTTCTTTTAACCAAGATTCTCTCGATCTTCGTCCCCAAAAAAATGCTTCTCTCTTTAGGACCTCCTCCAAGTCCCTTCTAAGTATTTTTTCTAGTTGGAACAATGAAGAATCCATACCTTCTCTTATTACCTTCTCTTTGAGCATTCATAGATCTTGTTGAATTCTATATTTCTCAACAAATATATTTTTGAAATGAGATGAGTTCCAAACCATTACTTTTACTCTTATAAACTTGTGCTTGGAGGTCAGCTGAAACATATGGGATCCTCTAACAAAAGGTTCATGTTTCCACCATTCATCAATCTTTTGAAGGAAGGAAGGATTCTTGAGCCACATTGTCTGAAACCGAAACTTTCTTCTTCCAAGATTTTTGTCTAGTCCAAATCTAAGCTTGACTGGAAAATGATTAGATCTAGCTAATGGTAGAATGTCTGATTCAAAATTGATGTCGTCATTAAAACACTTAGGAGGAAGAAGAAATATGTCTAGCCTTTATGTAATCTTACAAAAATCCTTTCTTCTATTTGTCTAGGTGTATTTACGATTTCTTGCAATGTAGTCTATCAAATTATTAAGATCTACTTGAAGTCTTTGAAATCTTGTTGTGGTCTGGACAGGTGTGAAATCCCTCCCATTTTTTCTGAAACATCCAAGATTGTATTGAAATCTCCACTTAGTAGAATTCTCTCCCTTTTTAATAGGATTAAGTAAGAAGATAAATCTATCTGTACTAGTTGTTTCTACAAAACATTTGAGGGGCCATACACATAGACAACACAACTATCAGTTCCTGCTATAAATTTTGGTAATCTGTCAATCAGCCAAAAATTACTCTTCTCAAGCAGTTCCATTTTTGGGAGATGAGATCTTCATAAAATTCCTAAGCCCCTTGAGGCTCCACTAGATGCTACTATGACAAAGTCCTATCCTGACTGTTCCTTGAAGACCAAATCACATAGTTCTGAAGAAAGATTAGTCTCTTGAAAGAATATGATATTGCTTTTCTCCTCGTTAATTTGGTATTGATGAGGTGTCTCTTGTTAGGGTTATTAAGCCCCTAACATTCCATGAAAGGATTCTCATGGCTCTCGAGGAGAGATTTCCACTCTCCTCTTGTCTGAGTTTGGTTCAGAGTTCTTTGGGTGCTCATCCTCCTCCCCTTTAAACTTTCTCAATTTCCTCTGTCGAGCGCTCTTTCTTAGTGAAGTTGGCATAACCTTTCTCTGGGAGCTCTTCATCTCTGTCTGGGAGATACCTAGAGGTATTTTCTCAACTTTATCATTTTCTTATTTTAGAACCTCATCCACCATTTCTTCACAGATATTTCTCACCACTTTCACTAATACTTTTTAAAAAATCCTTTAGGGTCTCATTGTCCTTAATCAATTCTTTTGAGAATTTGGGAGATCTATCTACTTTACTCTCCTTATTCACCTTAGCCCCAGTGGAATCTTGGTTCATCCACTCATCCACATGAATCTGCTTTTTGTTTTCCTTATCCATATCCAAATCTTCATTAAGCTCCCTCTGGTCGTCTCCATCCATCTGAACCAAGAGTTCTTGAGTCTACCATTGTTTTTCTACATCCTCCCGAGGCTGTGGGCTGGTGAAACTTTTCTTCACACCTTGTCCATATTCAGCTTCCCCACAATGAATTATTTTAGGATGAAACTAGATACCTGGTTCTTCAGGTACCCCTACTCCTTTTGTTTCTTCTTGGGAGAAGCCATTTTCCTGAAATACTTCATTTTCCCTATTTTTAGCCTTTAAAGGTGATGAGATAACCACTTGTAGAGTAATGGATTCATAATCCATTCTACCAATAGCAGTTGTATGAACCCCTTGGTCTATCCTGAGGCTTTGTTCTAGAGTCCCATATGCTTGCTAGGATGAGTTAATACTAATTCCTCTAGTGGTTGAAATAGAGTTTGAGAAGTCTACCTCTTTGTTCTGGTATAGAAAATCATTTATCCTCAAAAGGTCTTTTGGTTGAACCCCATCTTCTAATAAAATTTCCTGTAACTAGACACCTTGAGAGGTTATCAGTTTTAACCTTTATGGCAAGAGCTCTCTTGTCTCTAAAAGGATAGGTATCTTTACTGTTGATGATTTGAAAGAATCTAGCTCAACATCAACTTCGTGACAAACTCCTATGGAATTCCCTATATGAGAAAGAATCTCTATATCTCTATATTCCATTGATAGGTAAGGGAGTTGGATCTAGAAGGGAAGAATAGGAATTGGTTCTCTTCCAACATGAAAATTGGCTTTCCATTCCTGGAAATAAAAAACCGTTTGGTTGAACTTCCATAATTTATTTTCTAGGACTTTGTCCCTATCCTACTTCACCAAAAAGGAAAAAAAGAAAAACCCATTACCTAGCATCCCAAACTCCTTAACCTCTGGCCAAGCCTTTAAATACCATTCCTTGAACTCATCTTCAAAAGAATGGGGGTATAAGACCTTACCAATAAGTGCAGTTTACTGAAGACTGGTAGATTTCTTTAGCACACAAGTGTCATCTAGAGACAACCTCACTTCCTAAAATTCCTTCCTCATATTACCACTTTAATGGTAGGCTTAAGGGTCCACACTTTCTTGCGTTCCTATCTCCTCCCTGACTTTTGTTCCACAGTCAGTCGTGGTTGATTCATCCATTATTCCCCATTTTGTGTTTCAAGAGATCTCTTGTTGAAACTATGATTGTAAGAGGGCCTTCCCTTGTTTGGCCGAGATCTCCATTGACTTGTAGATGACTCTTAGTAGTTAATTAGAATCTTGGTCCATCAACTCACACTTTCTTGTCTTCCTGTCTCCTCCCCAACTTTTTTTTCACATTTAGTCATGGTTGATCCATCCATCATTCCCCATTTCTTGTTTCAAGAGACCTCCTGTTGAAACTATGATTGTAGGAGGGCCTTCCCTTGTCTTGTTGGGATTTCCATTGACCTGTAGATGACTCTTGGTAGTTAATTGGAATCTCAGTCATCCATTGACTTGCTTTACTCTCCTTATATAGCGTAGCCCCATCAAAATCTTGGTCCATCCACTCATCTGCATGAATCTACTCCTCATTTTCCTTATCCATATTCAAATCTTCATTAACCTCCCTCTGGTCTTCTTCATCCATCTGAACCAAGTGTTCTTGAGTCTCCCATTATTTTTCTACATCCTCTTGAGGTTATGGGCTAGTGAAACATTTCTTCACACATTGTACATCTTCTGCCTCCCCAAAATGTGTCATTTTAAGCTGAAACTAGATATCCACTTTCTTGTGTTCATGTCTCCTCCTTGGTTTTTGTTTCATAGTCAGTCGTAGTTGATACATCTATCGTTCCCCATTTCTTTTTTCAAGAGACCTCATGTTGAAACTATGATTGTAATAGGGCCTTCCCTTGTCTCGCTGGGATTTACATGAACTTGTAGATGACTCTTGGTAGTTAATTAGAATCTTCATCCATCCATTGACCTGCTTTACTCTCCTTATTCAGCTTAGCCCCATTGGAATCTTGGTCTATCTACTCATTTGCATGAATCTTCTCCTTGTTTCCTTATCCATATCCAAATCTTCATTAAGCTCCCTCTGGTCTTCTTCATCCATCTAAACCAAGAGTTCATGAGTCTCCCATTGTTTTTCTACATCCTACCGAGGTTGTGGGCTAGTCTAACCTTTCTTCACACCCTGTCCATCTTCCACTTTCCCACGATGTGTCATTTTAGGCTGAAACTAGGTCCACATTTTCTCTCATTCATGTCTCCTCCTCGACTTTTGTTTCATAGTTGGTCATGGTTGATCCATCTGTCATTCCCCATTTCTTGTTTCATGAGACCTCCTATTGAAACTATGATTGTAAGAGGGCCTTGCCTTGTCTCGCTGGGATTTCCATTGAACTGGAGATGACTCTTGGTAGTTAATTAAAATCTTGGTCCATCCATTGACCTGCTTTAATCTAATTATTTAGCTTAGCCCCACATGGAATTTGGTCCATCCACTCATCCGCATGAATCTCCTCCACATTTTCCTTATCCATATCCAAAACTTCATTATGCTCCCTCTAGTCTTCTTTATCCATCTGAATGAAGAGTTCTTGAGTCTCCCAAGAAGAAAAGTTTCAACAATAAGGATATGTATCTTTTCTGAGACAAGAGAGCTCTTTCCAAAAAGGTTAAAACTGATAACCTCTCCAGGGGTCTAGTTACATTAAATTTTATTAGAAGATGGGCTTCAACCAGTAGATCTTTCAAGGCTAAATGATTTTCTATACCAAAACAAGGAGCTAGACTTCTCAAACTCTATTTCAACCACTAGATGAATGGTTATTAACTCATCCCAACAAGCATATGGGACTCCAAAACAAAGCCTTAGGATAGACCAAGGGGTTTATAGAATTGTTAATGGTAGAAAGGATGATATATTTGTTACTCTACAAGTGGTTATCTCATCATCTTTGGAGGCTAAAATGAGGGAAAATAAAGTATTTCAAGAAAATGGCTTCTCCCAAGAAGAAACTAAAGGAGTGGGGGTAACCGAAGAACTAATTATCCAGTTTCAGCCTAAAATGACACATTGTGGGGAAGTGGAAGATGGATAGGGTGTGAAGAAAAGTTTCACTAGGCCTATCTCATCCTAAGATTTTGTTTCATAGTCAGTCATGGTTGACCCATCTGTCATTCCCCATTTCTTATTTAAAGAGTCCTCTTGTTGAAACTATGATTGTAAGAGGGCCTTCCCTTGTCTGGCTAGGATTTCCATTGACCTGTAGATGACTCTTGACAGTTAATTGGAATCTTGGTCCATACATTGAGCTGCTTTACTCTCCTTATTTATCTTAGCCGCACATGGATCTTGGTCCATCCACTCATCCGCATGAATCTGCTCCTTGTTTTCCTTTTACATATCAAAATATTCATTAAGCTCACTCTAGTCTTCTTCATCCATCTAAACCAAGAGTTCTTGAGTCTCCCAAGAGAAAAAGTTTCAATAGTAAGGATATGTATCTTTTCAGAGACAAGAGAGCTCTTTCCAAAAGGTTAAAACTGATAACCTCTCCAGGGGTCTGGTTACAAGAAATTTTATTAGAAGATGGGCTTAAACCAGAAGATTTTTTGAGGCTAAGTGATTTTCTATACCAGAAAAAGGAGGTAGACTTGCCAAACTCTATTTCAACTGCTAGAGGATACATAAGAGAGCCTTGACTTGTTTGGATGGGATTTCCATTAACATGTAGATGACTCTTGGTAGTTCATTGGAATCTTGGTCCATCCATTGACTTTCTTTACTCTCCTTATTTATATTAGCTCCATTGAAATCTTGATCCATCCACTCATCCACATGAATTTGGTCCTTGTTCTCCTTATCCATAACCAAATCTTCATTAATCTCCCTCTGGTCTTCTTCATCCATCTGAACCAAGAGTTCTTGAGTCTCCCATTGTTTTTCTACATCCTCCCAAGGCTGTGGGCTCATAAATTTTTTCTTCACACCCTATCCATCTTTTCCTTCCCCACAATGTGTCATTTTAGGCTACAACTAGGTCCACACTTTCTTGCATTCTTTTCTCCTCCCAGACTTTTGTTTCATAGTTAGTCATGGTTGATCCATCTGTCATTCCCCATTTCTTGTTTCAAGAGACTCCTATTGAAACTATGATTGTAAGAGGACCTTCCCTTGTCTGGATAGGATTTTCATTGACTTGTAGATGACTCTTGGTAGTTAATTGGAATCTTGGTCCATCCATTGACCTTCTTTACTCTCCTTATTGACCTTAGGCCCATCAAAATCTTGGTCCATCAACTCATCCACATGAATCTACTCCTTGTTTTCCTTATCCATATTCAAATAATCATTAGGCTTCCTTTGGTCTTCTTCATCCATCTAAACCAAGAGTTATTGAGTCTCCCATTGTTTTTCTACATCCTCCTGAGGCTTTGGACAGGTGAAACTTTTCTTCACACCCTGTCCATCTTCTGCTTCCCCACAATGTGTCATTGCAGGCAGAAACTAGAAACTTGATTCTTCGGTTACCCCCACACCTTTTGTTTCTTCCAGGGAGAAGCCATTTTCCTAAAATACTTCATTTTCCCTCATTTTAGCCTCCAATGGTTATGAGATAACCACTTGTAGAGTAATGGATTCATCATCCTTTCTACCATTAGTAGTTGTATGAACCCCTTGGTCTATCTTGAGACTTTGTTGTGGAGTACCATATGCTTGTTGGGATAAGTTAATACCCATTCCTCTAGCGGTTGAAATAGAGTTTGAGAAGTCTACCTCCTTCTTCTGGTATTGAAAATCATTTAGCCTCAAAAGGTCTTCTGTTTGAAACCCATTTTCTAATAAAATTTATTGTAACCAGACCCCTTGAGAGGTTACCAGTTTTAACCTTTTTGGAAAGAGCTCTCTTGTCTTTGAAAGGATACATATCCTTATTGTTGATGATTTGAAAGAATCCAAGTCCACATCAACTTCCTGACAAACTCCTATAGAATTTCCTATATATGAGAAAGAAGCTCTATATCTCTATATTCCATTGGTAGGTAAGAGAGTTAGATCCAGAAGGGAAGAATAGGTCTCCATTCCTGGCAAAAAACAACCATTTGGTTGAACTTCCATAATTTCTTTTCCAGGACTTTATCCCTATCCTCATTCACCAAGAAGGAAAAAAAGAAAAATTCATTCCCTAGTATCCTGAATTCCTTAACCTCTAGCCAAGCCTTTAAATACCATTCCTTGAACACATATTTAGAAAAATGAGGGGATAAGACCTTACCAATAAGTGCAATTTCCCAATGAGTGGTGGATTTCTTTAGCACAAAAGTGTCATCTGGAGACAACCTCACTTCTTGAAATTTCTTCCTCCTAATTACCTCTTTAATGGTAGGATTAAGGGTCCACACTTTTTTGTGTTCCTGTCTCCTCCTTGGCTTTTGTTTCACAGTCGGTCATGGTTGATCCATCCATCGTTCCCCATTTCTTGTTTCAAGAGACCTCCTGTTGAAACTATGATTGTAAGAGGGCCTTCCCTTATCTAGCTGGGATTTCCATTAACCTATAAATGCTTGGTGTCCCCTTCTAAACTCAAGAAAAGCCTCTTGTTATGATTTTAGTGGCTTTTTGTAACCCATGTACCCTTTTCTAGAGGATGTTCTTCCCTCGAAATTGGGTTTATAGATCTCTTTTTTCAAGTTATCTCCCAAAAATTTTATACATTCTACGAATCTGACCTTCCTCCCAATTTTAGATTGGTAATTCTTTTTGAGATCCCTTGATCCATTCAGGGTCAGGGCATGTCTACCATTTGAACCATAAGATAAAAGAGTCATTGTGTAAGCCATTTCCCATTCCGTACGAACCATCCAAAAAAAAATTGGTTGACAGGCTTCTTTGACTTCACGAGGTGTCCCCTTTTAAACTCAAGAAAAGCCTCTTGATGTGATTTTAGTGGCTTCCTATAACCCAAGTACCCTTTTCTAGAGGATGTTCTTCCCCCGAAATTGGGTTCATAGATCTCTTTTTCTGAGTTATCTCCTAGATTTTTTATACTTTTAGAGAATCTGTCCTTCCTCCCAATTTTAGATTGGTAATTGTTTTTGAGAGCCCTTGATCCATTCAGGCTCAGGGCATGTATACCATTTGAACCATAATATAAAAGTGCCATTCTGTAAGCCATTTCCCATTCTGTAAGAACCATCCAAACAAAATTGTTGACAAGCTGCTTGAACTCAATGTTTTTTATAGATATATTATGATTCATTCTATGCCATATCATTTTACATGATAAGTGTAGTATATCTTTTACTATAATTTGATTTTATGGCTTCTACGAGTACTTATTCTTCTTGTTAATTTATTGGAAATAAATGAAGATAATTCAATATCATGGATTTGTGTAAATACAACCTCAAAATATAATATACATGCACTAAAAGAAAATTGCACCATTCACACAGTTCTTATTATCTATGTTACTATTTTTTTTTAATTTGGAAAATGCTCTCTTCTACCTTTTAACGTCATTGAACATTTTATCTCATTCATATGAAATCTTTAGGTAAGACTGTTCTCGAAAACTAAAAAAATTTCGTTTAAATGAGAGAAATAGTCATGTATGCACATAAATAGTTTTTTTCTTAATTCCCTATGCAAATAAATTTAGACTCCCTCTTTGCATTTCATAAACAACTTTTAGCAAAAATAGTAGTAAATGAAACTAATTCTTTTGCATAACTCTCAACACGTTCTCGTTCACATTTCTTAAGGAAAACGAAAAAGTTTAGTGCAATAGCCATGAAAACACCAAGGTCGAAGCATTCTAGGTATTTAAGTTGGGAAGAGACAAAAATTATATTTATTTTTCTCATCTAAAAATGATTACATTGTGCTTCCTATGCAGAAATTCAAAAAACTAATCTTTTACCTACTAAAATCATGCAATCCACTAGAAATATCTATTCATGCAAAAGATGCAAATTATAAAATTCTAACTTTAAAAATAACTGTCATGCAAATTTTTTTAATTCTCTTCTTTCTACATACTAAACTAAAATTAAACTAAATTGTATGTTTTATTTTTGGGAGAAATTACTCCACATTCTAACGCTTGCCCTTAATTTCTACCACTAAGTACTTCAGCATTTACAATGCCCAAATTCTATCTTAGATGCTCAAAATTCTCCTTTGTTAATCTCTTTGTGAATATATCTGCCAATTGGTCTTTAGATCTGTAAAAATCCAAATGGATTTCTGCATTGTTTACTAACAATCTGATGAAATGAAATATCATATCAATGTGCTTGCTCCTCTTGTGAAAAACATGATTTTTTGACAATGCAATTGTTGATTTGTTGTCACAAGAGATTGGTGTTGACTCCTCTCATGCTTGCAATAAATTTTTCAATACTCTCCTTATCCAAATTGCTTGACATGCTGCTGATGTGGCTTCTACATACTCTGCTTCAGCTGATGAAAGTGTCACGATGGGTTGTTTTTTCTATGCCAATGAGACCACACCTGTTCCAAAATTAAAGACATGCAAAAGTACTCTTCCTATCATCAATGCTACCTAGAAAATCACTGTTAGTATAACCATTCAAACCAAAATCATTAGTTGTGGAATATAAAATTCCATATTTTGTTGTTCCCGCGACATATGTCAATATCCTCATTCCAACTTGCCAATGTGAGTATTTTGATGACTCCATGAATCTTGAGATTAAACTAACCCTATACATGATATCTGGTCTTGTAGCTATAAGATACATAAAACTTCCAATTAGTCTTTTGAATGTTGTAGAATCAAAATTAGACCCTTTGTCCTCTTTACTAATTTTAGTCCCTGTAACAACTAGTGTAGGTGCTGAATTACAATTCAAGATCTTAAACCTCTTTAACACATCATTTGCATATTTACTTTGACAAATAACTACTTCCTTATCTAATTGTACAACTTCAATACCCAAAAAATACTTCATTAATTCCAATTTTATCATCAAAAATTCTTTCTTCATTGCTGATTTATATGTGTCTACAGACAAATTCCTAGTGAAAATCAAATCATCAACCTACAAACACACAATCAAAATCGGACCTTCTTTGTTGATCTTTGTGTACAATGTGGGCTCACTACTGCTTCTATTGAATCCATTGTTTATCATGTATGAATCAATATTTCTATATCATGTTGTTAGTGCTTGCCTGAGACCATAGAGAGCTTTCTTCAATCTATAGACTTTGTCTTCATGTCCATGTAGTTCATAACCTAGTGGTTGTTTCAAATACACTTCTTCATCTAGAAAACTATTCAACAAAGTTAACTTGACATTGATTTGATACACTTTCCAATTATCTTGAGCATCTATTGCTAAAACCATTCTAATAGTATCAAGTTTAGCAACTAGAGCTAATGTTTCATTATGATCAATTCCATGTTGTTGTGCAAAACCTTTTGCTACTAACGTTGCCTTATGCCTTTCAATCTTACCTTCTACATTAAATTTAGTCTTATAAACCCATTTGAATCCTATACAATTTTTACCTTAAGGTAGGTCAATTAGATCCCATGTTTGATTTCTCTCAATATAATTCATCTCTTCATCCATAGCTTTTATCCAATGTTCCTCTTGAACCGCTTCTTCAAAATATGTAGGATCATGAGAGAATACAGAAAAATTTGAACACAAATCTAAATTTTCTTCTCCTTGATGATAAATCTCCTTCAATCTTCTTATTTTCTTGCCTTTATACTTTGAGCTTAAGGAGGCAAGTGTAGGATCCGATTCTTCACTTACTTGTGAATTGGGAGTAGGATGATATGCATGACCAAGTGATTCACCTTGTGCTAAGTTCCTTGGTGTTCTTATTGGAGTGATTGTTCTTGCTTGTGGAGTTGATTGATCACCTTTCAAATTTTGTTCTTCAAATTCTTCTTTATTTTGGGGAATTCATGCTCCAATTGTGATTGTTCTATCAATGCATCCATCCCATGCTTCTTCTTCCTTAAATTCCACATCTCTGCTAATAATCACTTTCTTTGAAATGGGGTTATACAACTTACAGGCTTTTGATTCTTCACTCTACCCAATAAAAATACATTTCTCACCTCTATCATCATGTTTTCATCTCATTTCAGATGGTATAAGAGAATATGCAATACTAACAAAAATTTTGAAATGATGTACACTATGTTTCTTACCACTCCAAGCTACTTGTGGAATTGGATCCTTGACACTCTTTGTTGGACTTCTACTCAGAATATAGACTGCACATGCTACTACTTCAATCGAATATTCATTTGACAAATGTTTGGCCTTCAACATGTTTCTAGCCATCTCCATAATCATTTTATTCTTCCTTTTTGCTACACCATTTTATTGTGATGTGTACCTTGTAGTAAATTGCCTTTTAATGCCATGATATCTGCATAAACCTAGAAATTCATTAGACATATATTCACCTCCTCTATATTATTTAAGTACCTTGATGTAATGGTCACTTTTCTTTTCCACCATAGCTTTGAATTCTTTGAATTTTCCAAATTCTTTAGACTTCTCCTTGAGAAAATATATCCAAGTCTTCCTACTAAAATCATCAATGAAGGTTAGAAAATAAGTACTACCTCCAAATCATGGAGTTTGCATTGGTCCACATAAATCACTATGAACTAGCTCCAATAATACCCTTCCTCTATATAAAACTCCCACTGGAAAACTCTCTCTATATTGTTTTGCCAAAATACAACTCTCACATGAACTACTTGGCTATTCTATCGATGGCAATCCCTTCACTATATTTTTCTTCTATAATAAACTCAAACCTCCAACATGTAAATATCCATACCTCAAATCCCATAGCCATAATTGGTCTAAATACATAGTTTTGAAATGGGCTTCCTCTTCTCCTTGGATGCACTAAATTCAAAGGGGGAACATCTGATTCTTGGTCATCTCAACTCTTGCAATCAACCTGTCATTTGGAAATCTATCTAGTATTGTGTAAACATTATCCTTAAAAGATACCATGTAACCTTTATGCACTAACTATCCAACACTAATAAGATTATGCTTTAATGTAGGTACAAAATGAACATCAGGAATAAATCTTCTTTCAACATTTTTTACCAAAATATTTATTACTTCTTTACCCATTATAGCCACTTCATATCATTTGTCAATTTCACTTCTGATTTTATAGAATCATCAAGACTAGCAAACAATTCTTTATTCCCTGTAATATGGTTACTACATCCACTATCTAAAAACTAAATATCCCTAACACTTCCTTGAGTAACATGACATGTGATGAGTAAACTTTCAAAATTAGATTCATTTGTGTAATTAACATTATGTTTGTCCCCATCTCCTTGTTTCTTTCTACATTCATTTGCATAACGGCTAATTTTTTGCAATAATAACACTAAATGCTAGATTTATCAAACCTTTGTGAATTTTTCTGGAAGTGGTTATTTCCATGTCCAATTATTGTTGTAATTTTGATTGTAGTTTTTACCTTAATCTAGTTTGTTCCTTCCATCTCTACCTCTGCCTCAGCCTCTTCCTTTTCCAGATGATAATTGAGATTTGAAAGCATACTCAAGAGAAGTATGGTTATTTCTTCTCATTCTGGATTCACATGTCATTAATGATCCCATTAGTTCATCTACAGATAATTTTGCCAAATCTTGGATTCCTCAATTGCTACAACTATTGCATCAAATTTACTAGGTAAACTCCTAAGAATTTTTTCTATAATCTTCATGATGTATTATTTATTCTTCATTACATCTAATTTGATTCACAATATTTATGAATTGACTCATAAATTGATCTACTAATTTAGAATCATTCATTAGCAAATTTTCAAAATTTCTCCTAAGAGATTGTAGTTTAACTACTTTCACCTTTATATTTCTTTGATAGGTTGTCTCCAAATTTCCCATGCCATCTTTGGCCTCATTGCAACTGCGACACTAGGAAAGATGAAATCATCCATTGCATGTTGGATTAGGAATAGAGCTTTTGTATCCTTTTCCTTGAAATATTTAAGTTGATCTTTTTCTGCTTGTGCTAATGCTTGATAGGTAGCCTCATCATGTGGTTCTTAAAAACCATTTTCTACCAAATCCCAAGAATCTTGTGAAAAAAATAGTGTTCTCATTTTAATTGCCCAAAAATCATAATTATTACCATTAAAAATAGGAATTTAGGGCTGAGTGATGTTGTTGCTTGTTGCCATGATATGATATAATCAGCTACAACAATCCAAAAGCTTTAACTCCTTGGTATCTTCAACATATTTTATCTAGCAACTTCTCCTCTTGATCTTCCATAGCTCCAGCTACTTACAAATAACCTGTAAATACTCTCACATGGCTTTGATACCACTTTGTTATGCAGAGACAAAAAAAATACAAAAAAATATATGCATAGCTACAACAACAAAAAAAATTGTGTTTATTTTTCTCATCTTAAAATGATTGCATTGTGCCTCCATAAATAGAAGAATTTTGACCATGCAGAAATTTAGAAAACTAATCCTTTACCTACATTCTACTAGGTTATGATCTCGCCGAATGAAAGTGATTTTAGAGAATAAAAAGAATACATTACATCATTTTAGGTTATAGGTACAATATTTCATGTAACGATAGTCTCTTCAATTTGAATTGATATTGATCATTTCATTGTATAAAATGAAATACTTTAACATTTGGAGTTGGACTTGGTCCTAGATATTCACAAATGGTGGATTGTGTATGACTGTTTAAACTGAGTGGTATATAATTATGCTTGAATACAGTCAAAATAAGAACAAATCTTCTACTTAATATTAATAATTTTATTTGTTATTTTAGTGACTTACATATTTCTTTGTAGAAACCTGGTTTCATTATATTTCAATCATAGGGATTAATAGTGGATAAATATTGATAAGTGATGCTTGCATGCATGTAGGAGTGCAAGAGTTTTTTGAAGACTTATTTAAGAAGACTTTTATATTTTTAGGAATGCATGTTCAATGCATGATAAGTTGTATTTTTAGCACAATTGTTTTTAGAGTTTATAGTGATCTTAAATCATCAACTTACTTTTAGACTAGTAGTTTATTTTATTGATGGTCTATTTTTGGGGGCTGCAAAGTTTTTATAAAGGACTACCCTATGCTTTTGTAACAAGCCAAAAAAAATATGAGAAAAGTGTGTTGGTTGCTCAATTTGAGTAGAGATGTAAGGTGGAGAATAATATAAATTTTTTTTTTGTGTTTATACTGTTGTGTATGGAGTTTTTTCTTCATGGCTATATGTTGTGATTTATGGATGAGTATTCATTGTAAGTGTTGTTTCCACTGTTATAATTTTCTAGTTTAAAGAACAAAGTTGTGCTTAAAAATTTACATTTGGTATCAGAGCAGGTTATTGGTTATTGATTTTGTCTTTGAAATCTCTCTAACAATTGATTTCTTGAGGAGCATGTTGTTGCTATGGTAGTGTAATCTTGAATGGATTCTTTGGGATGTTATGGTAAAAGATTTTATAGCATCTATAGCAAGTACTGAAATTTAGGCAACGCTTGGCAAGTGTGAACCCATGGGAAGATATTAGTTGAGGTAAGGTTTCTCAAAACACAGTCTTTGAATGATTTTTGAAGGTATAATTTAAATGGTTCTTCTATGCGGTTAAAATCAATGGGAAAGATTGGTAAAAGAGCAAAGAAAGAAAATACAAATTTAATTTATGTGAAAAGGATATATTGAAACATGAACTTAAGAAAGATAAAAACAAAAGTGAAGAATTGGAAGAAAAGTTGAAGAGGTTAGGAAAGCAAAATTGTTCTCAAAAGGATGAGTTATCTAAATTGTAGGAATAAAATAATTAGGTAGACCAATTACTTGCAGCATATCGGAAAGAAAATGAGTGTCTAAGGTCTAGGCCTTCACTATATAATGCCTCATGTGATACAAATAATTTTTGTTCTCTATTTGATGGATCATTTGATACATGTGATATAGCTAGAGCTTCTTCAAACAAAGAGTGTAAGGTTAAAGATGTGTTTGAATCTACAAATTTTGTTTATGGTTATGATGATAATAACAAAGGATGTTTTGTGAAGAATGTTGGTTTTCAGATTATGAAAACAATGGGTTATGAAGGAAAAGGTTTGGGAAGGCATGGGCAAGGAATTAGAGAGCCCATTGAACCAAGCACGAGGTCAAAGAATAAAGGCCTTGGATATGTTAGAGGTAAATGCAAAGAAGATAATTTTATAGATACAAGAACAAACAAATTAGTTCAAGAAAAGTAGAATTTGTAGTGTTCTCATTGTAATAGACAAGGACATAAAAAAGAAACTTGTTGGGATCTTCATCCTTGTAGTATTGTGGATTGAAGAATCATTCTGAAAAGATGTGTTGGAATAAAGAGTGGATGAAGAAATCTATGACAGATTGTATGCCGATGAATTATGAATGATGGATGGATCAGAATGGAAAAAGGTCACGAGTATGTTTACGACGTTGTATTGGTATAAATATTCACATGTCGAATGGAAAAAGAATCATGCAAAGATTGAATGTTTGAGTTGGGTGACTGGTGATTGTTTGTTATGAATCAAAGGAAGTCATTGTCTTTTGAAGATGCATGTTTTGATAGCATTTCATTGCAAGCAATGAAAGAAGAAACGGATTACATTGATAAGAATGATATTTGGGAGTTTACAAAGCTTCCATGTGAAAAGAAATGAATAAGTACTAAGTGGGTCTACAAGACTAGACAATGAAAATCCATGATCAGCTAGTTGACTTTGCATCAAGGGGGAGTATGTTGATAAGTGATGCTTGCGCGCATGCAAGAGTGCAAGAGTTTTTTGTGTTTATGCTGCTGTGTATGGGGTTTTTCCTTCATGGTTGTAAGTTGTGATCTATGGATGAGTATTCATTGTAAATGTTGTTTCCACTGTTATAATATTCTGGTTTAAAGAACAAAGTTGGGATTCAAAATCTACAATAAGTAGGGAAGAAAGACAACTACATATATTTTCTGTATAAACTACTACGTCAATCCTCCAATTAATGGTGGAAAGTAATTCTTTAAGTAGAGTGAGTGAAAAGTAGAAAAGAAAGACAACTACATATGTTTTAGATAAGAGAACTTTTTCAATGATGAATGCTACTGAAAACTGTGATTACTGTATGATTAATTTTTGATATAAAGTTAAATAGGAAATATTCATTAAAAAAACCATTTATCATTCTACATAACTAATTTTTTTTTTTGAAATATCATAGAGGAATTTTCCTCCAGCCCTCAACAGCAGATGGTGTAAATTTTTAATGTTTTGGGAAGTTTTCGCTCGAAGCTTAATAACAGGCACTCATCAAGCGAAGAGAATATGTGTTTGTATAGCCAGTAAAGTCATATTGCATCATCCTGTGCTTAGAATGCAAATTGGACTTCTCTATGTGTTAAAACTCATTCAAAAAATTTGTACGTAGACTTTCTTCCACATTCCTGTTGTGATAACGGGATTTTTGAACTGTATCTATCTGAGATACAAAAATAGCATACTTCGGCCTTACCAAAAACATACAATATAAACACAATATAAACCAAGGAAATAAGATTAACTTATATTAAATTGCTATTCGTGTCATACACTTTAGAATCCAACAAAGAACTAAAATCCATAAAACATTACATGCTATTGATCTTGATACCTATAATTCAAGTTGAAACTGGCATCCTTCCATGATCTATCCTTGTACAAAATAGTGCAAGAGAACATCAGCTAATTAATCAACAGATAACAACATACATAATAACTAGCATATTCTTTGCATAAATGTGTTCAATGTCCAATCCCTGGACTATGGCCTTGTGGATGGTTCATGATGGGTGTTCCTTCGCTGACATCATCTTTACTTGTTAGATATCCACTATATTTTCTCTCCTTATATGTTACATCCTCAAAGCTTTCATCTGCTACCAAATATCTTGCCCTCTCTTTCTCATAAACAACCGAGACCGTAATAAAGATGGGGGCAGGAGCAAGTGCAGAGGTTATGACTGGAGTATTGGCTACCTTCATTGGCCGAGATTCACAAACTAAAATAACCGAAGCAAAGCAAGACACAGAAAGAATGAAAGCAAGACAAGTTTTCATTTTGTCTGTCAACAGAAGCTACTCAGTCTACGTATGTTACTAATGGTAATAGGGCAGCACTTGAGTAACACAAAGAGCTTAAGGATGTCACCAACTAGTGGTTGTTCCATTTCTGTATACTCCAACAGGGTATATATAGACTATTTGGCTTAAGATTCTTCAAGAAAAAATTATACTTTTCATTAGAAAAGTCTCTGTCAAATTGCCCACTAGTGGGAACTGTGGTTGTGTAAAGCATTGGGTATTTTTTATATGTAATTCGTTATAACAATGGTATTGTTACTGTTTTACTCTTAGATTAGATAGATTCCTTCACACTATATACACAGACGGTCAACAGGATCAAATTCCAAGGTTTGAATCTGTTAGATTCCTTTACACGTGAAGTTACAACTTGTTAAATATAATTTATAGGTATCGACAGCCTTGAAATGAATAAGGACCTCACAACGGCCCTGCAACAACGAAGTGTTTTTTCAGGTTTTGTTTCCGACAACACATGTATTCCACATCATCTTTTAGAATTACAATATACTTTTCGAAAACTCATTATATTATATAGTTTCACAGCTATTTGCTGTTTAATAATTTCATTGCATGTTCGATCTAGCTCTGTTTTATCACTGTAGACATTGGAAAAGAAAAAATGTTTCTGTACATGTTTTTTCTGGTTAATATTGATGTTCCCAAGAAGTGAACTATTGCATGATACTAGGTTAGTTTTGCTTTAAAAAAAACTATAATTTTTTAGTAAATAAGTGTCTGTATTACTTGTAAAAAAGATAATATTACAAATATTTATCAAAAATGGGTGGAAGAAGTGACATTCTTAAGTCCTCGTGGGTCAACTTATAACTACAAAAAAAAAATGATACAAAACCATTAAGCAGTAAGAACTATACCACTAGAGGGAGGGCAGTCATGGTTATCTAGTTTGCCCCATTTATTAGTTGGGTCTAGGTCATCAGGAACAAGCTCTTAGCTGGTGATCATTCCCTCTTCATTTTCTTCCTCAGTAGGCAAAGTGTCACAAGCAGGCAAGATGGCTAATGCAAGGCAAGGAAATTTATTAGAATCTAGTTAGCCAGCCACCCCTTATCATTTGGCTGAGAGGAGGCTGAAGGTGGGTGGGATAGTTGAGACCAATTGTGAGTAGGTTGCCCCCTAGTTCTTCATGGAGGGGGTTTGGAAGTACGTGTCTAAAAATCATGACCTCCTTGAGTAGATTGACTATGTCCACATTGACTCCCATGGGACAAAGAGTGATCCATGGTGGAGGCCTAACAATGATTGGAAAAGCCATCTACAATTCAATTTAGGCACCATGTGAAGATGTGGAGATAGCTAGGCATATCCGTTGCAAGGTCTATAATTCTAAAATGATGTGTCTAGATACCATTTCCAATCTTTCTTTCAAGGTTTGATACACTAGATCCCTATTTTTTGAAACATATTGGGAGGAACTGAATCAATAGCAATCAGGTAAGACTGAAAATCTTTGTTAGAGAGTTTCTATTTTAATTTTGCTTCAAGCAGGGGAGAAAAATCCTAGTACTTTTGGAAAAAAAATTAGGTAGAGTCTTGATACTCTTGTTGTTAGTGCAAAACATTGATATTACTTACTTAGCCTATGTAATATATTTGCACATGGCCCTTTAAGCCACCTTAGGTGGTTATGTGTCGACTTCGAGAGTCCATCAAACTCATCGAAGATACATGTTGATACTCCTTCACCACTTGGTGGAGAAGGATTGCCACCACTACTGGAGTGTTGGAGTCAACTCCTAATTCGACCCAACCTCCTCACCTATATGTACATACTTACTTCATAATCTAATTCACTCTAGATTTTGATACTAGCATTCTGCTTATAGATTCTATGAATTCTAATATGATATCAGAGCCGATCTGAGATCATTATCTGGTTTGTTGAATTCAGTGGTCAAGGCATTCTATTTTGTGTTTCCTATTCTGGTGTGTAAGAGGGAGTAGCTAGTTTTTCCAGTGAGGGTATTCATAAAGAGTTTTACCTAGGTCAAATTAGTTATGTTATGCGATGAGGCATCCACAAGGCACTCAAATTCCCAATTCTAGCTTGGCATAAGTGGAAGGTGAGGGCTTGGCAAGAAGCAGCCATATCCCTACATTTTGGCATGGGGAACTCATGACTTGACAAGAAGGTGTGGGCCTGACTAAAGGTGCCCATACCCATGTGTTTTTGGCACGGAGTTTTGGTGTTTGAACAACCTTTTATCTTGTAGCACTTTGGTGTTTGAAAAGGCCTATATCTCCTCTGTTTGGAGGCATTAAAAGCTGCTTGAAGATCACTCTAGTTTCACCTAAAATTGACCTGAGATCGGCTTGTGTAAAGGTATTTCGACATGATTTGAAGGGAAATAGAAAGGGTGACAATGTGGGCATAGAAGTTGACTTCATTGTTATTTTAGTGTCCTGTGCGTGCCATTCCTAAATAGTGGGCATCCAGTCTTCATCTGCCATACCCTATTCTGAGTGTGCCATTCATGAATAATGGGTGTCCAGTCTTCATCTGCCATACCGTGTTTCGAGTGTGCCATTCCCTGAATTAGGTGCATGAAGGCATGGATCCCTGATCAATCTAGACGATCCAGAGGCATTTTATTCTCCCTATTTCTCCAAATACCCTTGTTTGTTCCTAGACTCCCAGCTCTTTATAGACGAGATTTCTACCCAGAAAGAGGTGTCAATGAAGGCCAGACTCCCACGGGCTTAGATCAGAAGCGTCAGAGAAGGGTGAAGGAGAAGTGGCTCGTGAACAAGAGGAGGAGGCATTGTTGTTGCCATTACAAGCTGCCATTTGAAGAGCCTATTTGCTGCAATCCTAGCCGCCATTTTTTTAGGGCCTCTCCTGCTGCATATTTTGGGCATTTTTGCCTTAATTTTGTTTTGAAAGGCATTTAAAATTATGCTTGTGTCAAGTATTAACAAATAGTCATTTATTTTTCAAAAAGGCATTTAAAATTATGTTTTATGGGGTAATTTAAAATTTGGGAAAATTGTTAGTACTAAATCAAGCAATTTCTTGTAAAAGGCAACTTTTAAAGTGCTAAAATTAGAATTTGTGAAAAGCTAAGTATTAGGGCTCGATTTTAATCGACCTACTTAGACCTATATTACTACATGATAATCTGCCAATTTTTTTTTTTTTTTTTTTAAAGGGAGGGGGTGGGGGGTGTATTTAATTTTTCTTGTTTTAACTCTTATATTTTCACCTATCGAAGATGAAGGATTATTCACGCACTCATCTTATAAAGTGCTTCTTTTATGTATTAATTTTGGGGGCCCATACAAGCATTTGTAAATCACTAAACTAACATTAAGTTCAAAAGGAGGTAAATTACCCAAGTCACTAATGGTGATAACAAATCATCCATCTATCACTACTTTAGAAAACATAAACTACAAGTCCTAGCGCGATGGTATCCTAACACATGCTAATGGATTCATCTATTGCCACATTTGTATGTGCACATTCCTGAACCAAGTACATATTGGCAAAAAATTGTATGGGAAACTAAAAATAATCATGTCTTAGGATTAATTGGTTGAAGTGTTATGAACCACACTCAATGGGTTCCTCTATCACATATTGATTGACCTAGATATTTATGGACCAAACCATGGGAAATGTATGGAGATCCCAATGAACCACCATTTCCAAATAATCCTGTTATAGACATACTCCTTTCCCTTGATGATGTTGATGATCCTTTCTATGACAATGATACTGAAGGGGAAGTTGCTTATTGGGAAAGTCTTGAATGTACCGATGACACAAAGTCATACTTGATTTCTTCTCATCTTACTACACCTCCTGCATTGGTAGATATTCTACTACCTCCTCATGTTGTTTCATCAGATTTCTAGAGTCACTTCTTTGAGAGTTTCCAACACTTCCTTGCAGAAGGATAAATATATCATTCTTCCTAGCATTGTTGATTGGGACACACTTCTACCTGACATTACTTATCTATTTGTAGAGTCCTGCATTGTTGACTTGGAAGCACACATTGAGGACATTAGTCTTCCCTTTGATGAAAATTTTGATGAAGCTACATCACCATTATCCTCTTGATATATTCATGCTATGCATCGATCTACACATGGTTTTGGATTGTCATCATGTTCATCTATTAGGCATGCTCCTGATATAATTACGACATCCTTCAACATCAACATGGGGACATATGATCAATCTTTGAAGACATCAAAATGGGAATCATTATCCTTGGATCAATATTAGCATGATGTAGGAACATAAATACATCTTCGACCTTAAACCCACATTTGCAGATGCACAATTTCTCCTAAGATGAAGATAGGCCTAAGATGGGTCATGAGACATATCAAGCACTGAAATGTATCAAGGATTTTGACTAAGTGGTATAGGAATACAAGAGTTGACTTGGCATCATAAAATATGAGTAGAGACCACCTATACCACTTACAAATGGATAGAAATAATTCATGAGTCAAGATAGATATCTCAAATTGATTATTTTTGTTGGTGTTCAAAATTACCAATTCCAAAATGTCATTATTCTACTCCAAAAACCTAGAAAATTCCATCGATTTTCTCACATTCCCTTACCATCAAACCCATCAGTTATACCCAATTTAAGATATTCTACATGGGTTCCCTTATAAGATTTTCTAAGTAAAACTCCCTTTTTCCTTGTATTTCCTTGAGGTTCTTTCCCTTAAAAAATTTGGCCTTTTCTACCCTTTATCGACAAATCAACGACTTCCCTAACTTCTGAACTAGTTCTGAAGTTATCTTCTTTTTTTTATTTGCCAAAATAGTTGCTGGCATGTAGTGCAAGATGTCTAAGGCAGAAGAAAAGATGCAACATAGATTTTCTTGTTGACTAAGTTTTCTAATGCCCTATGCTATACATTATGAACTAATCGCTATATATACATGAAAATATGGCATTCTCATGGTTGGTTGCTGAGCCAACTATCTAGTCTGGGAGTCCCTAAGGAATATTCTCTAGTACCAAAACACATTTTATCTAGTTTGTTAGTAAAGTGATGTATTCAGTATAGTGTAGGAAGGATGTGTAATGCAAATTTGAATATAATGGTATGTCTCCATGGGAGTTTGTAGTTATTTTGGTAAATATATAATCGTAGTTGTATGTTTTCCCTTGCCACATTTGTTAGTATGATTATAACAGACGTTTGGAGATGTGTGACAACATCCAAGTTAATACAAAGCTTTATATTTTCCATTCTTTTGTTGCATATGAATCATTGTAGTTCTCTTTCAAATTGTTAAGTGTGTCCATTATATGAAGATCTATTAGTGTCATATATGTGAATGTATGTGTAGCTCTATTGATCATATGCTATATATTTTCTTTCCTCCTTGCATTCTATGACTCTATTGCCCAATGGAATAGGCACCGATCCATATTGGAGAGGGACCAATCATGCTTTAGAATCAAAGAAATCATTCACCTATGGTTTAAGGGAAGAACATATTTCATGTGCATGTACATTCACATAGTTGAATCAGCTATATAAGGGTTTTCTGATAGCCAGTCATTCTTGACTTAATGATAGGTTTTGGAGTCAAGATGATGAGTTGGGTTTGGTCATTTATTTATTTTTAGTTGTTCATCTTATTTGAACTTAATACCTATTCAGGTATACCCCTTTAGAATATCCTTCCAGAGTCTAAGCTGAGCTTGAAGTTTAGAGTCTACCACTCCTGTCAATTGGCCAAAATCCCCCTTAACTAGTTGATAAGCCTCTTCCTATCACCCTGATGGCAATACCTAGCCTAGGTGATTTAGGAATCCTTTAGAGTTTTGGGTTGTAGCTATTTTAGGTCCCAACAATTTCTATGACTCATAGTTTGACATCATAATCAACAAGGAGGATTCTCATTAAATCACAAAGTGAAAGAATGACCATGGACAATGTATATGGAGAAATATGAGTGCATAGTACATAGAGCTTGAAGTAGAATAGATCATACAGTAGAGTGCAAACCATAGAGAGAGCCAAAAAAAAAATACATGATGCACCAAATGCAAACCCAAAATCTAAAAGAGAAACACATGGAAAACAAAGAAAATGATGCAAAATAAGCATACAAGTCCACGGGTTCCATGATTTCTCATGCAATTAGGGGGACGTTGCACAAGAGGCAATAGGTATGCATTTTTTAACATTAGATTTATCCCAAACTTTAGCAAGCTTATGACACTACGTGAATATGCTAAAGGAGAAAAAAAATTATCACAAATGTTACCTTGAAAATGAAACTATAGATGCCATAGAGAGTTCTTCAAGTGGACAAGTGAAGGTCCCAGGATGAGAACATACAAAACCACAGTAGTAGACAATAAAACATTCATAAGAGGCAATTTCAGTACCACATATAAAAGATCTATGCTAAAAGGATTAGATCAAATGTGGTTTGCCCAAACACCAAGGTTAGCAAACCTCATAATATAATGCAAATTCTACTAAAATCTAATAACAAGATAACACTAACCACACACAAGAAAGAAAAGAAATAAATACAAAGAGAAATTTATAGTACACTATGAGAGCTAGAAGGACAACAAGTATGGTTCTAAGGATAGCACACTATGAAACCTAGGAACCATACCAAACTCTTGTGGGCTACTAGGACTAACAAATGACATTGTTAGGTGACTCACCAAGAGTGCCAAAATGTAGCTGAAAAGGGTGGTTAGGCTAAGCAAGTGCCTCTTCTTAGGACCACAAGATACAAATGCTGCCAAGAGTGAATACTATAGAGAGCATACTATCAATGTGGTGTGTGTGAACATGGAAAAGTGTAAAGCTATGCCCCCACCTTAAAATAATTGTATAAAGCAATAGTATGAAATTAATTTTAATGTAGAATAAGGGGAAGAGAAATTTAGGAAATAAATCTATATAGAAATATATGTTCTAAAACATGCATCAAGAGAAAGATGGTTCCCCCTAAGAGAGGCAACAGGACTGATGTTGTGGACATGATACACAAAATCTTGTGTAACCATGGTATGACACTAAGCAACATAAACAAATATCATATAAAAAGACATTACCAAGAACACAAAAGGATCTATGTGCTTTGGGGTCAGTATGCATTTGAGAGGGGTATCATTAAGGGACAACTAAAAATAATTGTTATCATTGCCTAAGAATGTAGAACTACGAGAACAAAGGAAGAATATCATTGGAAAGTAAAAGAAAATAAATATTTCAGGTCAACATGGAAGGAATGTAAATCTTCCAATGCTTTGCATTATCCCCAAAATATCAAAATAAGAAACTAGATGACATATAGAAGAATATAGAAATAGATAGAAGAATGTCACAACATTTTAATTTCACCTGTATCCATGTGTCAACAAGGGCATCATGGATCCAAGAAGAACTAACAAACATATAAAACACATTCATGGGGGATAAACATGACAAGCAAGCATGCAAACACATATACATGCATGAGACTAAGGTACAACCCTCATGGGTTGGGCATAATTAGATCATCCATGTCCCAATCTTGAGTATCATAGGGGGATGAATGAAGAGCTAAAAATTAGACCAAATCAAGAGAAGTACAAGTAGGCTCCTGTAGAGACAAGTATAGAGGATCAAAAGAAAGAGCAGGATCCCTTCGAGTAGTGGTAGCTACAATTGTCAATGATCTTGTGAATATTGTGGACAATGAGGGGACATTTGGTATGGACTCAAAGATTCACTTTGTAGGTGAGGAATCAATAGATTCACTATCAGAGTAGTGAAGCAAACTTCGCTCATCAGTGTTATTGAAATAAATGAGAAGACTAAGTGTCATGAGTGGAGGAACATGCTCCATAACTAGAAGAATTGATGTAAAAGGGATAAGATGTGGTAGAGATGGTGGCGTAAGCTTTTGCTTGTAGAATGGAGGGCTCAGGTAAAGCTCTAGCTTTTGCTTAGGTGGTGGCTAGGGAATATTGATATCTATGGTAGTAGGGCTGAGGATATCAGCAAAGAATGCATGGTAGGTATACTAGAATGGGACAAGAGCAAAGAGGGAGGTGCTAGAAATAACATTGATGTTAGGAAGGTCTAAGTGTTTGGTGAAATGTGGCATGTTAGGAATGGAAGAAAGGATAGGGTCCTCCATAGAAGAATCTAAGAGTACTTGCACTCTTCGAGAGTGGCATTCATCTATATCTAATAGGGGATAAGTGAGAGTCAGGGATGAAAAAAATGGAGGCTCAAAAAGAGAAAGTTGAGGCACCAAAAGAGAGGCAAGATCAGGTGGCTTTTGCATGGAAGGAGAGTACTTAGGGAGAGACTATGCTTTAGAAAAACATTCTCAAGCTACAACATGGTGGTGATTCTTGTGATCTCTCAAAAGTTAATTACACCTAGTGCAATCCAAGACTTTTCTTGATGGAACTGAGGGGGTCTTCCAGCATGGCTTCCATTCCATGCCCTACCGCAAGTGTAGGAAGAGGAACATATAGAACCATCAAAGGTTGGGAAACCATAAGAGTAGGATAAATATCCCACAACACTAGCTACTTTCCTCATGCCTCTAAAGAGATAGGAGGAATAAGAGTAGTAATTGAAAGTCAAGGAACTTAAGCAAAAGGACGAGAAGGATTGCTTCACATAGGTCAATTTCCTCACTCTTCCAAAGAGGTAGGAGGAACAAAAGTAACCATAAAAGGTTGAGAAATTCTAGGAGCATGTGGTACATGATTTTTTACTTGTGGTGGAGCTTTGGGTCTTGACTATGAGAATGGAGGTGGGATTGTTGAGCACAAACTAGGAGCAAGATAATGGGGAGGTGCACTCTACACAAGATACTTTCCTTGAACTATCAAGGGGGAAGTAGAAGGAATACGAGCATCCATTTGAAGTGGACTTACCAAGGGAGAAACAACCACAGAAGATGAAGAGCAATGACCACTAGATAACTATGTGATATGGACTTACAAGAACAAGAAGTCATTACACGGTCAAAGTAGCTCGGTCAAGGCTGGCCAAAAGTCCTCAAAGGAAACATTTTCATGCATGTCAAGAGGCTTAAATCTACTATGGAATATTGTATGCACAAGACCATCATGAAGAAAATTTAGACACTACGGACTACAGATGAGATTATTGTCAGAGAAGTGAGCTATGGATGGCCTAGCTTCAAACAAAAATGATCCGAGCTAGGAATAATGGAGAAGGAGATGTCCAGGGTTTTGGGTCCAACCTAGACAAGGGTAAATTAGCCTAGAGTGGGGTGGGATATCCCATCATGACACCATATATAGACCTTTGATTTCTCATACACATCCTTATACAACTCATGAATATATATAAATTCCTTCATAATAATATTTACTAGGAAAGCAAGGTTAATTAGGACACCTTGACAGGTTTTCCATTGACCTTAGTGGCAGTGTATAGAGGACCCTCATATATTTTCATAGGGATATTAGAGGGGGAGAAGGAAATGATAGGTTCAAGAATGAGATTGTTCTTGAGTGGGACAAGAGTGAACATTCACCATCCCTATCATCTTAACAAAAGAAGAGGAAGAGGGAATGATAAAAGTTGTGTCTAGCACCAAGAATGTAGATGCAGTGTCAATAAAATTAGAGGAATGGCATAGCATGAGACTAGTATAGAATTGTAGATGTTGGTTGAGTGAAGTGAAAAGATTATTTGATTTATCGTTCATGGTAGATACCTAGATGACATTCTATTCGATAAGGTCTTGCACTATGTGCTTCGAACACAAACATATTTTGGTGTCATGGACAGGGACTTTATAGAACTAAAAAAAGCCTTCACATAATAAGAAGGTGGCAAGGGTTTGAGGGTATCAAGAGGGAAGATGGGCAGAAGCTAGAATATTGAATAAAGAGACTATGTATAGATTTGTAGATGTTGGTTGGGTGGAGCAACAAACTTATTTCATTTATCATTCATGCTAGATACTTGGATGACATTCTATTTGATAAGGACTCACACTATGTGATTCAAACACAAGCATATTTTGGTGTCATGGTTGGAGACTTTGTGGGACTAACAAAAGGCCTTCATGTCATAAGAAGGTGGCACTTGGGTTTGTGGGTATCAAGATGACGGATGGGCAAAAGCTACAATATTGAATAAAGAGACTCTGTTAGAGGAGTAGATTTTCTATTACTCTATATTTTTATAGAAAAGAGGGCTAAAACATCCTGAGAAGGTGTTGTAGCTGCTACATTGTTAATGATTGTTGATGAATTGTTTTTGAATTTTTTTTTGGTTATTTTGTTAGTTAGTGAAAGAAGAAGAAGCACTGGAAAATTTGACCAACAAGAGCTGATGAGGTGGATACCTCAAACTAGCTAACTGATTGCTAGTATCCATAGAGTGTTGGGCATAAGTGTGTGAAGGATTCATACTTCATCAACATAATCTTATCCCTAATCTACAACTACAAGTTTCCAGTGAAAACCTGCTACACATCAAAATCTAGTCGGGCATAAGGGATTTGTGAGAAGAGAACTTGGTAGTGATAGATGAAATTACTAAAGTTTTGCATTGGCTCCCTGGAGAAAATGGATGAGATCAGTAAATATAACTTGTGGCCTAATGTTTCCCTAGAAGTGTTGTAAGAATTGACTTCCCATTTGCTCAAATGAAATGATAGAATGGTCAAGAAGTGAGTACAAACAATCCAACGTCGTGTTTTTCAATGACCGTATGAATAGTTCTTCTAGAAAAGCATCTTAAAAAATAAAATAACTATAGAAGGTGGTGAAGGTAGATACATTTGTCTAGGGGTATCCTTTTATAGAATACTTTCCAAACCTAGGTGCCTCAAAGCCTTGCGAAAGGGGGGTAGCAATAATAGTAAATGAAAGAAAATTGCAACAACAATAGGTAAGAACAAGTGGCTGCATGGATGATGTGGAGAGTGAAGCAAGTTGCTACTGAAGGGAACCAACATTTATAAGAAGTTGGTTGATAACAAGGTTGTTAGTATGTGGGTGTGTAGGAAGAGGAGTGGAAGAAAGTTGAAGGGACAACTATTGAAAGGTTCTGAGGATACCAATAGGAAAGTTAAACAACAAGGGATGTAAGGGAACAACAAACCCATATTGGTTAATGGGGTTCACTATTCCTCTAGACAAGGTATACTAGAATGAGAGTCGTGAAGTCCTAAGTAGTAGCTTAACAATGGTGGAGTAATTCTATGAATTACATGTGAAATACCACATGGCAAGTCAAGACCATGAAGATGACTAGTTAACATCACATAGAGAGCACCAACTAGAGGAATAAAAGTATTAGGTAAGTCCTCATGGCATAGATTATCCTAGAAATCTACTAAATGATAGTCTATCTCATGAATGTACTTAGGTGAGACACTACTTAATGCACCCTTGTGATGAAAAGTTGCCTCGCCATCAATGTAATTAGTCATGGGAATAGTTTTGAAAGAAGAAGGGGAAGGAAGAGTTGTGATAGATAGCTCATAAGAAAAGTTTACAAAATTTAGTGTTAAGTGAATAGGAGTACTAGGAGTACTAGATTGAGCCATTATATTGGCATTCCATAAACTTCTATGAACTATATATAGTGAATTAGAGGACTAGGTTGTGAAGCTCCTAAATAATGCTTTGAATTTGCAACACACAGTGTGATGTGATGAAAGAATAGATTTTATTTTTGATTAAGTGTTTGAGAAAATATTTAAAACTGTGAATGCAATAGGTTCACCAAAATGTAGAGGAGGAAAAATTACACCTTAATTAACATGTTAATCAAGGAAAATTTTTACTACAACTACAATAGGGTCCTGTCTAGATTTCTACTATCTAATGCTTTAGAAATACTAATGTTAATAGACCCACTTTTCACTAAGAAAAATGAAAATAATCTAATCTAAATTCTTGGAATGTGAAGGAAAAATTGATTGAATGCAGAAAATAACATACTGCATATAGAATTATAAAATTTTAAGTACAAAATGGAAAATAGGAGTCACAGAGGAACCTAGTACGAGAGAATGGAGCTCATTGTCCAAGATGATAGTAGACCATGAGGACATCTACACTTAGAACTGGAGTCCTCAAAGTACACAAAATAAAAAGTATTAATTTTGCTAGATTTTAAGTTACCTACACAACACAACAATAAACAAGAAAGTGACCCAATAATCTCTAGGTGATAAAAAATATGAAAATAATGTAAATATTCAATTAAAATCATATGAAATAAGAAATTGACAAGAGAAATGAAGAAATATTCACAAAATCTTTGTGTGGATAAATATTATTCCTCAAATTCCCTATTGCTAAGGACAATGAAAAATGTTTGGGCTGCTTAGGAGCATTCCTTATGATCAAGCCCCTATTTTGGTCTTTCAACCTCCATGGGCAGCGAAGATAGATATAAATATGACAAAGTGTGTGTGCTCTTACTTCTTAAGTGTGTCTAAGAAATAACCAGCAATAACAAACAAATAAAAATTAAAGTGTCTTCCTTGGTCTATGAGGAAGAATACCTTAGTGCATACAAGAGAAATAGAGTGGTAGTCTATACCAGAAATTTGCAAATGAATAAGAAAAATAATGTATCTATGAAAATCTATAAACAAAACTTATTCTCAAGCTTGAAACAATGTTATTACCAATTAAAACAACAACGGAGGAGGTTGTAAGCATCTTGAGTGAAATATTTGTGCCAAGATAACTCAAAATCTTGAAAGAGAACCTCCTACAATGCTCAATCTATGAATATGAACCTCATAGAGCTGACAAAGATGGTGCTTCAACTTAAGAAAGAATTAAAGTCTTCGATAGTTTCTATGGTGAGAACCACAAGAGAGTATTCTTAAAAAATACTTTTCAAAAATCAATAGAGAACCAAAGGGGAGAGAGAGAGAGAGAAAGAGATACATTCAAAAAGTAAAGATTGAGAGGGGAAAGATTTTTCATGAAAGATAGGAAAAGAGTTTCTTGAACTCAGAACAACATGAGATGAGAATCTCTTCCACTACAAAAGATGTTCAACACATCCCAAAAATAGATCAGTTGACATTATATGTTCATAGGATGCTAGCGCGACACAAAGATGTTCAAACTATGTTCTAGCATCCAAGTGATTTTACTTCTTGGTCTTACAAAACATTTTCAGGCTAAGAGAAGTACAACTTGTATCAAAACAAACTTTTATAAATATAAGCATAAAGGATAAAATGTGATAAAAATGAATATAAAAATACGCAAAGGTTCAACATACACCAAAGTAAGTGTCAAACATAACATGAAATTGCAAGGGTATGTGATGTTCAACATTACACATTCAAACAAAATTATGCTTGTATGAGAGTTGTAGTTGAACTCTACATGGTATTAACTTGTAGTCATGGCATTTGGGTTTGAGTATGATAACTCTAGGGCTTCTCCTTCCTATATTTCCCCACATGCTTCAAGCCCTATATACTATCTTTTAAAAAAAAAAGAAAGGTGGAGATCATTGGACATATATTAAACATAAAATATCATAGTTACATAAGGAGCCCATGAATACGCATGGCCAAAATTACAAAAACTCCCATCGGGCCCAAAAGTAGAAAGTCTACAGGAGACCCATCCTCATCTACCTAAGATAGAGACCAAATAGTCAGAACCAACATACACAGACCAGAGAAAAATGAAAAACATTACAAGGCAGATGAAGTGGAACTTGTCAACCACCCTCGACTCCTCACCATTAGTTGAATCACCAATCACCCTCGAGTTCCCACCATGTCCTCTAGCAACGATTGATTGGACTTGATCAAAATACAAGTCCTCTGTATCCTCTATAGTGCCATCCACATTAGCAATCGCCTTCAGCAGGTGCAGAGCCCAATTAGGGGTGTGAAACTGTAAGAACTGAATAACAATGAAAACCTCCCAGCACCTTGTCCCCAATTGATTGGGAAAATTATGAGTATGGCTTTTCACGACCCTATCTAATCCCCCCATACACCCACAAATCAAACCTTGTTGCATAGCTTTGTAAACACACTCAGCAACCTGAGAAGTCCTCAACATGTCTATTGGAAACAAAATGCCAACCGGAGCATCACCATTCTTGATATCATATCCACACTGGGCCTCATTCCACCTATCTAGGTTATACAGTTGATCAGAAACCAACCCTGTGGCAATTGCATGGACATAGTGTCCATTTTGCACTATGTCCAAAATATTAGAGAGTATATTAGACACCAAGTCTGACTAGTACAACACTCTATCCTCTAACCCTTGAATCCATCTATTCCCGTACATGTTCCTTACTGCGAACTATGCCAATGTGCAATCACTCTGAAACACAAGACACAAATCACTGATTTTTATATGCCCTTTGATTTGAGAGGCTCCCAATGCAAGGGAAGGAAGAAAAGATGCATGTTAGTGATGACAAGCTCCATTTGTATACCTGCAATCAGGGACACACCAAGAAATAAAAAAGGAGAGTTCTGTAGAAAATGGCAAGTCATAATTTAAAAGTTGATAGCATATTTAGGCAATACAGTGCATCGCCGCAGCGAATATGTCAGGCTAAGTTGACAAGCCTCATCAAAGCCACTTGCTAGCCATTAAATCTAAGCCATTCCATCTAATTTGGTTGATCTTCTACCATCATTAAAAGAAAATATTTGGGACCTTCCTAAGATTGGGCCTGTCCTTGTTTTTACTGCAAAGAAAGAATAAAATCTTTCCCGATTTGAAAAAAAAATTTCTAATGTGTATGGAATTAACTTCTCCCCACACGACTTCCTAAAAAGCCATATGTTCTCATGATAGATACTTAATATGCGTACAAATGGCTCAGTACTATAAATGAGGCTGATCCTTCAAACCACAAAAAGATTACCATGCAGCCCGAAGACTATAAATGGCATGGGATCCATAAACTTCTAACATCTCCAAGTCATTAACAACCATCTTCCCCTGGAAGAAACATCCATTCATGAGAGGACAAGCATCCCATCCTTATTTTCTAGACAAGACAGGTATTAATCGACGATAGGTTTATAGCAGTCCTTTAGTGCTTACAATGTCCTGGTGCCACCTCCAACAAGTGGATGTGGCAACACACTTCCGCCAGATTAGAAATAAGCCTAATTGATGCACACTAAGCCAGCAATCTTACCACACCTCACATTAGACTCCGCCTCCCATTAACACTAAACAAGATACAAACGAAATCTTAATCTCAGTCAGCAGGAAGAAAAACTCCTATGTGCCAATAAAACCATAGTCATAACTTATGTAGTTCAATAGATTTGTAGGAATATTTCCTTGACATACTATCTTGATGAATATGATTCAGATTACTATATAGTGATGTTTTCTTATTGTGAGAGTGATTATGAACCATCTTCTTACTTTCTAACCAGCCATAATCATTCTGCAAATTTATCCCAATGCTTAGACATATCCAAGAAAGTATGATGTGAACTTAATATGGAAGGCAATGAGGTTATAAGGAAGCAAAAGAAACTTGAAAATTAGATTAGGATGATTGACCTCAAGTTATAACTAAAACCCTATCCTACTATTATAAGAAATCAAATTGTCTAATCTCCCATGATTCCTCTAGATGTACTACTTGCAAGCAACAAGGCCTCTCTTGGGTTAACTATGAGATTAAAGCCATGACATTAAAATTTTTTATGGATGCAATCATCTTGATGCAAGAGCATCCAGGTTCACTGACAATCCTGTGTCACCAAATTTTTTTTTATTTTATAAGTGTTTGAATTTGTTTTCTTTGCAATGTTGGTTTTTGTATTTTATGAGTAAATTCTGATTTGTTGGGCCAAACTAAGGGCATCCTCTTGTTAAAGACCCAATTGGGTATCTCGAGTTCAAATTTGGTGAAGATTGGGCTAAAATTGGCTATGTTAAAGCCAGTCAGAGAATTTTTTGGTTTGCAAATTGTTTAGTTCGTCGATGGTGTAGTTGATCGACAAATTAGTTCACCAATGGCTTAGTTCACCGATGACTTAGTTTGCCGATGGACGATTTGCTTGACTAAGCCTAAACACAAGTTCTTTTTATTGATTACATTTTAATCAAATTGAATGAACTCTATTTGTTGTTGGCAAAGTTGCATGATTGTGAACTTAGATTTGCTGAGAATTCATTTTTCTGAAAAGCCTTAGAAAGTTGAAGTCAAAGTCCATTGGTTCGTAGAGAGGAGAAATTACCAATATAAGAAAGGTTTACAACTCTGGTTAGTTCACAGGTTTTGAAAATTTTTGATAAGCTGACAAAGGGATGGAAGAAGTCACTTTCACTGATAGAAGAAGTGGATCACTTAATCAGAAGATCTTATTGTTTGCAACTATTTCATGGTTTCCAAAAGTTGTCAATTTTCTGACATGCTTCAAGAAAAACAAGTTTTGCCAATAAAAGGAAATTGGGGAATTAAGGGTATGTATTGGCAAGTCATTTAGTTTGTGACTTGGCCCATTCATCGATAGCATGTCACGATGAATTTAAGTTCATAAAGTGAACTTTTTTCCAATAACCTTTATGTCAGGAAAAGTTTAGGTTTCAAAACTTGAGGTAACATTGATAAAGGACTTTGCAGTTTGTGAAAAGCACATTTTGTTGATAACTATCTCAGCATTGAAGTTTGTATCATTTGTCAGATGTACACAATGTCAACTATTTTACATATTGTGGAGGTTAAGACAACGGTTCATTCTACAATCATTGAACTATTTGGTGATAGTTAACTATTTGGAAACTATTATGTAGTGGTTTTACAACTGTCGACTTGGCAATTTTTTTTCTAAGGGATGTATAAATATAAATCTGTGTAGTGGCAAGGAGATTTATACTGGTTTGATTCTCCTGGTGAATGTAGATGTTGTTGAACACTCTATAAAGAAGATATTTGATTTTGAAGCATGATTATAAAACTGATATTTGTACTCATGCAATTCATTATTACTTCTCAATAATTAATACAAGTTGTTGTGGGCATGGTGTTGTCTTTGTGTTGATATCATTTTGTTGCTTAATTCAGTAGTCTAATAAGACCCCTAAATTTGGACCTACACCAAATAGTATTAGAGCAAGTTTCCTGACGGCATTGTGGATGTATCAAAGAAGAGATTCTAATATTTTTTGTGGGTAAAGCAGAGCGAGTGTAGACCTGTAACTATAGAGAATCTAAAGAGGACATGTAACAACGAGGATGTGGTAGAAGAGGACCATGAGGAGATATGGCAATTACAGAAATGTAGAGGAATAACCACATGATTAGATGTTATAGAGATGGTACAATGCAAAGGAGTACATGTTGAAGATGTGAGTGAGGATGAAGAAGAAGTTGAAGTGAGAGAAGATGATGTAAATGAAGGAGATGAACTAGAAAAATGTTTTTTGAGAGAAATGTCCAAAATAAGTATTAAGCCTTGTTTAGACCCTCCTAATTATAATGGTAGTTCAAATCAAGAAGAATTGGATGATTGGATATCAAAGATGAAGAAATATTTTGATTTTGAATCAATTGAAGACCACAAGAAAGTGATGTTTTCCTGCACAAAATTGAAGGGTCATACCTCCCTATGGTGGGATCATGTTTAGACTAAAAGACAAACAAAGGGAAAAGAGAAAATTCAAACCTAGGAAAGAATGTTAACTAAGTTGAAGGCCAAGTTTATGCTTATAGACTATCAAATTAGTTTGTTCAAGAAATTGTAGAATATGAAGCAAAAGGAGAAGAATGTATAAGAATATACTAAAGAATTCTATAGACTAAATATTCAAGTTGGTCATGTTGATGATGATGCCAAGAAAGTTTATAGATATATGAATGCATTGTACTACTCCATTCAAAATGGATTAAGCATGGTGTGACACACAAGTGTTGAGGAAGCCTACCAATATGCCTTGAAGGCTAAAGGCAAGCTTTTCAAAAAGAAAAATAATTCTAGAGGTAGGGGTAAATTTCACATGGAAGAGGCTAGTCTAGTGGTGGAAGAGGATACCAAAATAAATGAGGAGAGGCCAATTCATCACAAACAAATACCCAGGAAAATAAATGCAGAGGAGATTCCTCAAGAGGAAGAGGAGATTATTTCTGAGGTAGAGGATCTTTTGGAAGAGGCAGAGGAAAAAGATTATGTTGTACTTGTTTTCAGTGTGGAGAGATTGGACATAGGGTGTTTGAGTGTCCTTAGATCCAAGAGAGTACTGGAAAAGGAAAAGATGCAAAAGTGAATGTCATGCAAGAAGAATGTGAAAGTGTGGCTTCACCAAAGTGTGGAGAAGATCTTGAGGATGGAGAGTGGTGGATGTGTATAGATTCAAGGGCCATTAACAAAATAACAATCAAATATAGATTCCCATTGCCACAGATGGATGATATGATGGATTGCCTAAGTGGAGAAAAATAATTCACAAAGATTGATTTGAAGAGAGGGTACCATAAAATTCAAATCAGAGAAGGGGATGAGTGGAAGACACCCTTCAAGACAAAAGATGGATTGTATGAATGGTTGGTAATGTCTTTTGGGTTGACAAATGCTCCCAATGCTTTTATGAGGTTGATGAACGAAGTGTTGAAGCCATTTCTTGGTAAGTTTGTTATTGTATATCTTGATGATATTTTGATTTTTAGTAAGACAAATGAAAGACATTTGCTACATGTTAGGGCAGTATTATAGAGTTTGGGATAAGAGAAACTATTAGTTAATTTGATGAAGTGTAGTTTCATGAAGTAAAATTTAGTTTATTTGGGATTTGTAGTTTCTGGTTATAGTCTTATAATGGACCCAGAAAATGTCAAGGTGATTGTTGATTGACCTCCACCTCATAGTATGTTTGAAGCCAAAAGTTTTCATGTCTTGGTGAGCTTCTATAGGAAGTTCATTCAAAATTTCAATGGGATTTGTGCACCTATTACTGAGACAATGAAAGGTAATAGGAAGGAGTTTTTCATGACAGCAACAGCTGAGAAGCGTTTTAGAATTTTAAAGAGTAAAGTGACTGAATAGCTACTTTTGACACTCCCTAATTTTGGGAAAGGCTTTCAAGTGGATTGTGATTCATGTGGGACAAGGATTGAAGGTGTCCTTAGTCAAGAAGGGAAACCAATTGCATACTTCAATGAGAAGTTGAATGAAGCAAAGAAGAAGTATTCTATGTATGATCAAGAATTATATGCAATTGTATAGGCACTAAACGAGTGGAGACATTATTTGGTTGGTGGAATTTGTGTTGTATACTAATCATTATGCTCTGCAGTACATTATTTATCTAAGGTAAGTTGAATTAGAGGCATATAAAATGGGTTGAATTTCTACAAAGTTATTCTTTTGTTTTGAAACATAGGATTGGAAAGTCTAATAACGTAGCAGATACATTAAGTAGGAGATGTATGTTGTTGAATGAATTGAGGCTAAATGTGGTTGGTTTTTATTCTATGAGAGAATTGTATAAGGATGATGTTGATTTCAAGGGAGGACAAGTTGTTTGTATGAATCTAGTAGAGAAGGATAGAACACCATGGATGGAGTAGTTTATTCAGGAAGGTTCGTTGTTCAAAGAGAAGAAATTGTGTATACCTCAAGGGTCAATAAGGGGTAATTTGCTGAGATAAAAGCACATTGGTTGTTTAGGTGGACACTTTGGTGTTGATAAAATGTTGGACTATTGAATAAAGGTTTTTTCTGGCCTGGTATGGATGCAGATGTGAAGAAATTGGTAGAAGGTTGTAGAGTTTGTTAATATCCTAAGGGAGTCAGGTAGAATACTAGCTTATATCAACCATTGCCTATATCAGAGAGACTATGGGAATACATAATTATATATTTCGGTTTGGGATTGCCTCACACAGATAGGCAATGAATCTATTTTTGTTGTTGATAGATTTTAAAAAATGGTTCATTTTATTCCATGTCAAAAGAGTAATGATGCTTCTCACATTGCTACATTATTTTTCAATGAGGTAGTTAGATTAAATGGATTGCCTAAGAGCATAGTTTTAGACTGATATGTGAAATTTGTTGGTCATTTTTGGTGTACCTTGTGGATGAAAATGGGTACATAGTTGGGTTTTAGTTCAGGGTACCATCCTTAGAGTTATAGTCAAATTGAAGTTGTGAATAGAAGTTTAGGTAATTTATTTAGATGTTTGGTAGGGAATAAGCTATACCAATTGGACATGGTTTTGGCTCAGGTAGAGTTTGCCTAAAATAACTCAGTTAATAAGAGTGTAGGGAAAAGTCATTTTCACATTGTGTATGGTTACAATCCAAGAGGGGTAGATGAATTGGGGGATAGTGCTAATTTGACTCAAAAGAGTTCTATATGAAGATTTTGCAAAGCATATCGATGATTTGCATAAATAGGTGAAAGAAGGTTTGGAAAAATGTGTTGCCAAATGCAAGAAGCATTATGATATTCATAAGAGAGAACAAGAGTTTCATCTTGCAGATTTGGTTTTGGCACACTTGCAGAAGGAGAGGTTCCCACAAGGAACATACAATAAATTAAAATGGAAGATGATTGGACCTTGTAAGGTCTTACATATATTTTCATCCAATGCTTATGAAATAGAACTTCCACCAGGTGTAGACGTTTCACCCATTTTTAATGTGGTAGATTCATATCAATATTATGAAGGGGATTCAATCACACAAGAGAGATTCAGTTTAGATGTTTAGGATAAATGTGAATGGATAGATTAGTTTCCTGAAAAGTAGTTTGAAGGTTTGATCAAATGATTAATTCTTGTGTGGCTAAATAAACTGTTACATCAAAAATTGTCCTCCTATATGGAATGGTACATTTGCCCTTAGTTTATCTCCTTGCCTTTGATGACCTCTTAACCTCTTTGTTTATGGCCTTCCTGAAACCCTTATTGGCTAGTGTCTAGTTGCAAAATGTTCATTTTCTAAGATAACTATTGATGGAAGGTGGAAAGAGAATTTGGATTATAGGTCCCTAGGGGCCCCTAGACATAGATCCAATTAGAAAATGGGGCATCGGACTTAGGTGCTCGCACCCTAGTCTTGCCCTATTTTTTAGGATTTTGAATCTTGGCAAGTTGTTGGTTCCCACTGTGCACCTTGGGATTGTATTTTCAAATTTTTGTTTTCACACAATATCAAGGTGTTATTTTGAAATTTGAATTCCCTAAGATTAGATTAAAAAAAAAAACATTTGAAAATCATTTCATCACATATAATCTTTATGCAAGCTTGATGCCAAAAATCTTCTACAATTGCCATTGAAGATCAGTTACTTGTTGAAGCCTTTTGAAGTTGTTTGAATTTTCTACCATGGAGATAATGGATGGAGATTGGGAATCAAGATCTTGAGACTATCTTTCTCTTCTTATGGTTTTTACACCTTTTGCATGATTGGGAGAAGGACTAAAGCCTCCAACATCGAGCTTGGAGATCCTTCGTGGACATTGTTGATTGGCCTTCTTTTGCATGCAGGTCTTCATTTATTTTCATCTCCTTGAGGTGAAGTTATATATGTTTATTGAATTGAAGCAAGTTATTGATCTTCCCTTGATTGAGACATCTAGGGCTTGATATTTTTGCATACACTTTGTTAGGTTTGGACACACTTCTGTAAATCTTTATCTCTAGCTATTGTTGAGGTAGGAATACCAAAAATGGGGCTTGACTAAGGCAAGCTCCTATATAGCCACAAAATATTTCTCCTCCAATTTGTAGGTGCAGATCATGTTTTATAGTATATAGTGAAAAGGAGTAGTAAAAAGACAGATATCGTGAATATAGTCATCATTGACTTCTAAAATTTTAGATCCCAACACTTTCGAGACTAATGAGTGGGCACCCTAGTCCAACTGGGGAGATTCTCTGAGATCTAGAAACCATTGGAGGTCACCAGACAACTAATGTGGAAGATTTTCACAAACAGAAAGTTGCAAGACTAATGAGTAGGTGCCCTAGTCCAGTTGGCCCTTAGTTTCTAGGTGCATGATCCCTAAACTCTATTCTTTGCATTTCTATGATCTGTTTTGTCTACTTTAACTCTGAATTCAGTCAATTTTTGTTACAAGGTGTAATTAGGGTTTACTTGACTAGTGAATAAATAAACTTGATAAAACCTTATTTAAACACCTAAATTAGACCGAATTAGCATTAGGGAATGTGCAAGAAATTAATAGCTTGATCCAAAGCTTAGTTCTTGTCTTCCCAATGTTTAGTTAGTGGAGAAATAAGACATAACCTTGTTTAAGAAAACCTACTTTTTAACCCTAAACATTTTGGTGAACCCGTACTCTAAAGAATTTGCATCCTTTTAAACATCAAATCTAAATTAGTTTGCTATCCTAAAGCACATTTAGATTGCAAACCCTCTTTAGTGAAATTGCATGCATTGGACTTTGAATGATATTCTTTATCCTTTCTCTAAAAGAGTTAGAAATTATCACTTGGTGTTTTGCATTGTGTTTCATTTTCATAAAAATAATTTTACATTTAAATATTGGGTTAATTAGAGCATGTTAAAATGTCAGATTATTTTGTACAATATTTTCATGTATATGATGAGTAGTTTAGTTGTGATGACTTCGATATGTTAGATGAAGCCCTTGAGGACTTTATTTCAAAGAGTTGTAAATGTAATTTGTGTTACTAAAACTAAGGAAGATTTTGGAAAACCAAAAATTGTGGTCATCTTATGTCCAGATGTGGCTAAACCACCATCTAAACTAGTGCTCATTGTTAGAGGTCTTCCACCTTCTTCTCGACCTCTTGATCACATTTACAACTTTGGTAAACAAATAACACATCAAAATTCACAACAACCTAGCCATAATGTGGTTGCTCATGCATATAACACTCAGAATAATAAACAAAGAAAACAACAACTAAACATTCCAATATCTTTACTAGCTTCTCAACCTATGCTTCCTCAAGCACCTCGTTTAACATATAAGGTTGGTCAAGACTATGATCTTGTATAGCAGCTTTGTGCTACTCCTGCAAAGATATCTCTTGGGAACTTAATCAAACTTTGCCTACTTACCATGGAATGCTCCAAAAAGATTTAAAAAAGATGATTGTCCCACCTACTATCAAGCCAAATGATGTAGCAGCTCTATTAGATTGTATTGATGTGGCAAAAATAAACATTTTGTTTCAACAACATGAGTTTCCATCTCTTGAAGTTCAAAATCAATATGATCCTTTGATTATCTTCATTATAATAAATATGAGACTAGTTAAGAGAGTTTTGATTGATAATGGATCATCTATTAATATTTGTGGCCTTAACTTATTGCATAATATTAAAGTTGATACATCCCTGATTAAACCAAAAATGATAAGTATTTGTGGCTTTGACAATGTTGGATGACAATTTGTGGGCACTATAACTCTACCTATATAGGTAGGACCTATGATTGTGGCTACCCTAATTCATGTCATGCCATGTTCTCTATCTTACAACATGATTCTTAGTAGACCTTGGATCCATGCAATGGCAGCAGTCCCTTCTACTTTACATTATTCAATCAAATTTATATTCAAGGATAAACTGCACACTATTCATGTTGATCATGAACCTAATAATTGTTTACAAATTGAATCACACAAACAAGTTATTTGTCATAAGATTTTAAACAATTTGAAAGTTGATTCGTCAACTTCTCTTTTCTCAGATAATGTTGTGCAAGAGTCTAAATCATCGAATGCATTTCTTGGTGATGATTGGGGTTCATTAGATTTTTCATCTTCTTCCATGGGAGAATATAAAGTTAATAACACTGTCCCTGAAATATCAAATATTGCATCAATATCATCTTATGATTTCAATGTGAAACATAGAGCCTCTTTGGTAACAAATTCAGATAATACTTTTACTTACACTATAGATTATGAAAATTATGAAGCTCTGCCTTCTTCCAAATAAATGGCTTCTCTTTATGGTCAAGGATTTTAGATCTTTTATAAGAACTATGATTATGTAGGTAATGGCTATGGTGTTAATCAACAAGGAATCAAAGTCCCTAGAGAATCTGCTTCGCGACATTACTCAAGTAGCATTGGATATAATCCTTTTAAAGAATCTAAATCTCATATATGTCCTACTCTTAATGTCAACACAATATCAACACTTAACTTGATATTTCCTGAGATGATTAACACTAGTTATCCTCTAGGAGAATTTCCTTTGGATGTCTTTTCAACTAATGAAGCGATAATGGAATTCTTGGGTGCTTATGACAATATTCCTCGCTACCATCATAAATGTGGCTTACCTTATTGTTTGAACAATAGTGTATATTTTGGAAAATCTACTAGCACAATAAATGCCACTCTAAAGACTGATGAAAAATTTGAAAACCTACCATAATCACCTGATGTCCTAGACAACAGTTGTCTACATAATGGAAAGACTGTTGATGTTTTCATGTAGAAAGACAACATTGAAAAAGTTATTCCTATTGGTGATTGCTTACATACAAAAAAAAAGAAGAAATTACTAAGTTATTACATAAGTTTTTTGAACTATTTTCTTTGAACTATTTAGATATGCCTAGTATTGATCCTCATATTGTAACACATAATATCATCTTGAAACCAGATGCCAAGCCATTTAAAGAAAAGATTCATAAAATGAATCCTAAGGTAGCATTACTTGTCAAAGCTAAGATAGAAAAGCTTCTACAAGCTAGCTTTATCAATCCTATAGACTATTCACCTTGGATCTTGAACATCGTCACTATCACTAAACCCGATGGTCATACAAGAATGTGTATATATTTTTGGGATTTGAATCTTGCATCTTTGAAAAATGATTTTCCACTTCCTAACATTGATATGATTGTTGATTCTATAGTTGTCCATGAATTACTCTCTTTCATGGATGGTTTTTCAGTATATAATCAAAATTTAATTAACCCTCAATATCAATATAAAACAACTTTTATAACACCTTGGGTTACATTTTGTTGGGTAGTCATTCCATTCAGACTTAAGAATGCAGGAGCTAGTTACCAATGCACCATGATCCTTATATTTCATGATCACATGCTCAATATTTTAGAAGATTATGTCAATGACATCTTGGTGAAATCCATCTGTTGCCAAGATCACACTATGAATCTTCAATAGATTTTTGATCATATAAAGAAATACATGTGATTAAATCCTCATAAGTGTGTTTTCGGTGTAGATAGTTGAAAACTGTTAGGATTTATCCTTTCAAATCATGGTATCGAAGTGGATACGAAAAAGATAGATGCAATAGTTAATATGCAACCACCTAGGAACATATCCCAACTTCATAGTTTGCAAGGGAAGATACAGGCCATCCACTAATTTGTTTCACAACTCACGGACATGACACACCCTTTTACACAATTACTAAAGAAGGATTCAAATTTTCAATGGAATTTTGAATGTCAAAAAGCTTTTGAAATTTAAAGGTTTATTTAGCTAATCCTCCTTTTCTACAACCCATTGTCCCTAATAAACCTTTTCTATTGTATATCTCAGCATCTAATTGTTGATAACTGAGAGGGGGGGGTGAATCAGTTATCCTAATTGTTTCTTCTTTTGAACTTTCTTATTAATCAAAGCAGCATTGAATTAAACAAACAAACATTATCATGAAATGAGAAACACATGACACAGTATTTTTGACATGGAAACCCAGTTAAGGGAGAAAACCACGGGGTGATTAACCCAAAGATTATTCTCTGTTAGAAGAATAAGGAATTACAAAATGGCACTTGCCAATTAGGGCTCACTGCCCGAGCACACTGCTCACAAAGAGGCCCACTACCTACAAGGAGACACACTGTCTACAAAGTGATAAGAATCACAGTCTTGAACTAGAGAATGACATCTTTACCATGTCTGGATCAGTTCCATTAAGCCCAGAAACATCTGCTCTGCCTTCTGCACTCCTCTTCGCTACTTCACCTTTTTCCACATAAGCAACACTTCAAAATGAACTCACAAATCTTTATTTATACAAGACATCAACTTAGGAACAATCATCTAAGTCGGCAATCAATCATAAGAATATCCGCAAGATGAATGACACATCCGGTTGGCCACCATAAGAACATTCGCAGGATGAACAACTCATCCGGTCGGCTAAACAGAGCAAAAACTTCATCCGGAAGAATATCTTCAATTCCAGGCTCTACTATCAATGCGGACCAGCAACACAACCTCAACATGATCCAGGAACCTTCACAAGCCTGCCTAAATGACCAGGTACATCCGCATTTCCTTTACTTACTGAAATCTCTTATCCTCCTTATCCGGAACTTCAAGAACACTGTCTGTCGCTACTGTCATAGTGCAAGAGGTACTTCCGGACCTCCAAATCATACACAACTCGAGATGGCACATCACAAGGACATCCCAAAGACTCCTTCCAATCCACAGATTAGGATTATACAGTTTCGGACCTCTCCGGACCTTTTGTGATCCTCTGTCACCTCTGAATACTTGCCGGAACTGGTTCTACACCGACAGCCACAACTCCTTCAGATCTTCATGCGGACCTCTGAAATATTAACTAAAGCATCTCAAGACCCATATCTACAAACCCTTTAATCTGCATCCTCCGGTTCGCATCCTATACAGTACATTTGCCTTCTTCTCATCACTGTTCCTTACTGTTCCTGACTGAGGCTAATTTTCTCAATATCCTCAGCACACTGCTCATTGAATCCTTCTTGTCAAAGCAATATGAGTATATTGACATCAATGACAACACTGGTTTACCTCATACTTGCAACAATCTCCCCCTTTGTCATTGATGGCAACATATGATGTGAAAAACCATCAAGACAGGAAACTTCTCCTTTCTGTCACTTCTCCCCCTATCAGCAACATGTCTTCTCCTCATTTGTTGCTCCCCTTTTGATCATCAGCTACTTGTTTTTCACATGTCTTCTCTCCCCCTTTGACATCAATGGCAAAGGGCTCATACTTGCAATTTTGACACATCAGAATCATACCAGCTACTCCCCCTTAGTAGCAGCTCCCAATCATCAATCTGGATCACAAGATATGACTGTGATATCCACCAGATTGATGCACATCAGTGCATCCTAGTTTATCACCGGAGGGGCCATGACCCCTAACTTCTCCCGGAGATATTCAAAAGAGTCCTTGGGAAGAGGTTTAGTAAAAATATCTGCAATCTGATCCTTGGAGGGAACATACTCCAACCTGACTTCTTCCTTGTTCACTTGTTCTCTCAAGAAATGAAACTTGATAGATATGTGCTTAGTCTTAGAGTGTAATATCGGATTCTTGGAAATATTAATTGCACTTGAATTATCACAGAAAATTGTGATAGGCTCCGCATATTCAATTTTAATATCTCTTAGCATCTACTTCATCCATAGGATTTGAGTGCAACTACTTGCTGCTGCAATGTATTCTGCTTCAGTTGTAGACAGAGATATTGCATCTTGTTTATTGCTTAGCCAAGAAACCAATCTCTTCCCCAAAAAGAATGCTCCACCACTGGTGCTCTTTCGATCATCTACATCTCCTACCCAATCTGCATCTGTGTAAGCATGAAGAGAGAAATCTGGATCTCTAGGGTACCATAGACCATACTCAACTGTTCCTTTCAAGTACCTAAAATTTTTTTTGATTGCCATAACATGAGATTCTCTAGGATCAGCCTGGAATCTTGCCACAAGACCAACAGCCTGCATTATATCTGGTCTGGTCTGAGTGAGATACAACAATCCACCAATCATTGATCTATACATTGTTTGATCTGCCTTTGGAGAGTCATCATCTTTGCTCAACTTACATCTGGTTGCCATGGGAGTGTTCATTGGTTTTGAATCTTCCATACCAAATTTCCTTAACAATTCTTTCACATATTTGGTCTGAGAAATGAAGATTCCTTTCTTTTTTTGAGTAATTTGCAGACCCAAAAAGAAATTCATTTCACCAAGCATAGACATTTCAAACTCACATTTCATCTGATTTGCAAAAGTTTTGCACATACTATCTCTTCCTCCAAAAATGATATCATCTACAAACACTTCAACAATCAAAATGTTTTCATGATCAATTTTGAAATATAAGTTGCTGTCAGCAGTACCTTTGCTGAATCCAATCTGCACAAGATGCTTATCCAACCTTTCATACCATGCTCTTGGAGCTTGTTTTAATCCATACAATGCTTTCTTTAACTTACAGACCATATCATCATTGTCAAATAATTGAAATCCATCTGGTTGTTCAATGTAAACTTCTTCTTCCAGATCACCATTTAGGAAGGTAGACTTGACATCCATCTTATATACCTTGAAGTCTTTGAAGGCAGCAAATGCAAGAAATAATCTGACTGCTTCAATTCTTGCCACGGGAGCAAAGGTCTCTTCATAATCAATTCCTTCTATTTGGGAGTAGCCTTTGTAGACCAATCTAGCTTTGTTTCTGATTACTTTACCAACTTCATTTAATTTGTTCCGGAAGACCCATTTGGTTCCAATCACATTCCTGTCTCTAGGTCTGGAAACAAGATCCCAAGTATGATTTTTCTCAATTTGCATTAATTCATCTTTCATTGCTTTAGTCCAGTTTTCATCATTGCAGGCTTCATTTACTGTTTTAGGTTCAATCTTTGAAATCAAACAACATTCATCCTGATTTTGAGCAATATTCCTTCTAGTTTGCACACCTTTGCTTCTGTCACCTATGATCTAATCTTCAGAGTGGTTTAGTGTCACATACCTTAGAATTTTGGGAGTATCCTGCACTGCTGCTTCTTGATCAGGCTCATTCAAACCTATCTCTTCTTCCTGATTTACCGGATCAGGCTGACTCTGTCTTACCGGAGAGGATTGAGTTCCTTGAACACTGTCTTGGTCATCTTCATTAGATTCATAAAATCTTGAGGGCTTCTCAATTCCTTCATCAACTTTCACATTAGTGCTTTCTATCATCTTCCTCAGTCTCTTATTGTAACACCGGTATGCTTTGCTTTGAGTGGAGTAGCCCAAGAAAATTCCTTCATCACTTCTAGCATCAAACTTTCCTAGATCTTCATCTCTTTTGATATAACACTTGCTACCAAATACTCTGAAATATTTCACAGTGGGAGTGATGCCAAACCAGAGTTCGTAGGGGGTCTTACCGGTATTGTTTCTTATTTGAACTCGATTTAGAGTGTAGACTGCAGTGCTGATAGCTTCCTTCTAGAACATCTGAGGAACATTTGCTTCCAACATCATTGTCCTGGCAGCTTCCTGGATGGTCCGGTTCTTTCTTTCAACTACTCCATTCTGCTGTGGAGTCCTAGGAGCAGATAATTGTCTCCTTATACCCTGCTTCTCACAATAATCAATGAACTCTCCAGATGTAAATTCACCACCTCTATCAGACCTTAGACACTTTAGTTTCAATCTGGTTTGATTCTCCACCAAAGCTTTGAAGATTTTGAACTCTCAAATGCTTCTGATTTTTCTTTTAGAAAGGTAACCCACATCATCCGGGAATGATCATCAATTAACAACATAAAATATCTATCACCTTGCAGACTCTTGATTCTTGTCGGACCACAGAGATCAGTATGTACTAATTCCAACAATCCGGTAGAAGACTGATCTTTGCTTTTGAAAGAGACTCTGCTTTGTTTACCTAGCTGACATTCTTTGCACAAACTATTTGTAGGTTTCATCAATTTTGGAAGATCTCTTACAACCTGAGTATTGCTTATCTTGATGATGTTATCAAAATTTACATGACACATTCTTCTATGCCATAACCAACTCTGATCAATTTGAAGAAACAAACAACTTTTATTTGAACCAACCAGATGAAAGATATTACCTTTTGTCTGAGTACCGGATGCAATTTCAATTCCGGAGCTTGTAAAGATTCTGCATTTTCCATTCTTAAACCGAAGATCATAGCCTTTGTCTACTAACTGACCAACACTAAGAAGATTGTGCTTCAATCCTTCAACATATAGTACATTACCTGTTTTGCTCTTTCCATCAAAGGAAATAGTTCCCCTGCCTCTGATTCTGCCAGCAGAATTGTCACCAAACTTTACCATTCCTCCTTCATACCTTTCTAAATTCAAGAACTTATTCTTGTCACCATTCATATGGTGAGAACATCCACTGTCAATAACCCAATCATCCTTTTCTTCCACTTGAGCAGCCAAAGCTTTTTCAACAACTTTGTGATTGACAGATTCAGAGAGTATTGAATCTTCTTCCTTGATGGCAATAAACACCCACTCATTTCCGGATTTGCTTCCTAGTTCTGATTCATCATCTGTTACTCCTTCATTGTCATCTTCTTCATGAACATAATAGCAATTCTTTTGAAACCTTTGTCTGTTAGTATTAGACCTTGCAGATCTTTTCAGACATCTTGAAGCAAAATGACCAATCTTATTGCAGTTGAAGCACTTAAAGGGTAGTTTTCCTTCATACTTACCGGATCCTCTTGGTAGTCTTTTTGCAATGAGGGCTTCAAGTTGAGCTGTTTCTGCTTCTTCTTCTTCCATGTCTCTTCTTGCTTGATCATACCATGTCATCTTCCTTGAAGAGTTTTCTCCCGGATCAATTCTCTGTTTGCCTTTCACATAGGCACTGGCTTTGAAAGCAGATTCAGTCTTGGGAAGATCATCTCCAAACTCGGTCATTTCAAATGCAGCTAGCTTGCCAGCCAATTGTTCTCTTGTGACAGTTGTGTGGGCTCTGAATTCATCAATTGCAGCAACCTTGATTTTGTAGGTAGCAGGAAGGGATCTAAGGATTTTGCAAACGATCTCATTTTCATCCAGAGTTCCACCAGCATTTCTAATTCCACACACTAGTTCATTCACTCTTGGCATAAAAGTAGTGATATTTTCATCATCTCTCATCTTCAATCTTTCGAATTTCCCTTTCAGACTTTGCAACCTTGCACTTTTGACAAACTCATCTCCTTCATACAGAAGTTCCAGTTTAGTCAGGATCTCATATGCAGTTGGTAGGTCAATAACATTTGAGAGATCTGAGTCATTCAATGCGCTTAGAAGAGCTTCCTTGGTCCGCAGATTGTTTTCAGCTTCTGTGATTTCATTCAGAGTTGTCGGACCACCTTGTGGAGGTACATATGGTTTTGAAACCATGGCCAAGTATGCTTTTCCCATACATTCCAGGTGACATTTCATGCGACCCTTCCAGAGAGTAAAATTGGTTCCATCGAACTTCAGACTATCCTTTTTGTATGACGACATCTTAGATCTCCTGAAGTGGTTAAGCTTTCTTTCAGAGGAACATGGCTCTGATACCAATTGTTGATAACTGAGAGGGGGGGTGAATCAGTTATCCTAATTGTTTCTTCTTTTGAACTTTCTTATTAATCAAAGCAGCATTGAATTAAACAAACAAACATTATCATGAAATGAGAAACACATGACACAGTATTTTTGACGTGGAAACCCAGTTAAGGGAGAAAACCACGGGGTGATTAACCCAAAGATTATTCTCTGTTAGAAGAATAAGGAATTACAAAATGGCACTTGCCAATTAGGGCTCACTGCCCGAGCACACTGCTCACAAAGAGGCCCACTGCCTACAAGGAGACACACTGTCTACAAAGTGATAAGAATCACAGTCTTGAACTGGAGAATGACATCTTTACCATGTCTGGATCAGTTCCATTAAGCCCAGAAACATCTGCTCTGCCTTCTGCACTCCTCTTCGCTACTTCACCTTTTTCCACATAAGCAACACTTCAAAATGAACTCACAAATCTTTATTTATACAAGACATCAACTTAGGAACAATCATCTAAGTTGGCAATCAATCATAAGAATATCTGCAAGATGAATGACACATCCGGTCGGCCACCATAAGAACATTCGCAGGATGAACAACTCATCTAGTCGGCTAAACAGAGCAAAAACTTCATCCGGAAGAATATCTTCAATTTCGGGCTCTACTGTCAATGCGGACCAACAACACAACCTCAACATGATCCAGGAACCTTCACAAGCCTGCCTGAATGACCAGGTACGTCTGCATTTCCTTTACTTACTGAAATCTCTTATCCTCCTTATCCGAAACTTCAAGAACACTGTCTGTCGCTACTGTCATAGTGCAAGAGGTACTTCCGGACCTCCAAATCATACACAACTCGAGATGGCACATCACAAGGACATCCCAAAGACTCCTTCCAATCCGCAGATTAGGATTATACAGTTCCGGACCTCTCCGGACCTTTTGTCATCCTCTGTCACCTCTGAATACTTGCCGGAACCGGTTCTACACCAACAGCCACAACTCCTTCAGATCTTCATGCGGACCTCTGAAATATTAACTAAAGCATCTCAAGACCCATATCTACAAACCCTTTAATCTACATCCTCCGGTTCGCATCCTATACAGTACATTTGCCTTCTTCTCATCACTATTCCTTACTGTTCCTGACTGAGGCTAATTTTCTCAATATCCTCAGCACACTGCTCATTGAATCCTTCTTGTCAAAGCAATATGAGTATGTTGACATCAATGACAACACTGGTTTACCTCATACTTGCAACACTAATAATGCCCTGGCAGCCTTGTTAGTGTAACATAATTATGAAGGCAAAGAATGTGTTGTCTATTATATCGGTCGAACTTTGCTCGATTATGAACTGTGGTACATTGTTATCGATAAGCATTGCTTAGCTTTAGTATTTGCAACACAGAAGATTAGACATTATCTTTTAAATGTTGAAATACATGTGATGGTAAAATTTAACCCTTTGAAACACCTTTTCACAAAAATAGATTTGTCAGGTCATCTTGCTAAATGGGTTATGTTGTTAACTAAATTCAATCTTAAGTTCATTTCTCAGAAAGCAATTAAAGGGCAAGACTTAGCTGATCAATTAGATAAAGCACCTTCAACTTTTACTACACAACATCAGGACATATTTCCTGATGACCAAATTTTAGCAATTACTAAGGATGATAAATGAGAATTGTATTTTGATGGATCAAGATGTCAAACTGACTCTAGTGCTGGTGTTATATTAATACCCCTATAGGTAAGCTGATTCTGATGTCTTACTACCTAAACTTCTCATGCACAAACAACATTTCTGAATACAAAGCTCTTATCATAGGACTTCATAATGCCTTGTCTCCTAATATCAAAAATATTACTATATATGGTGATTCATACCTAATTGCATTACAAATAACTAGATCATATCAAACTAAGCACAACAAACTATCTCAATATCATGAGTTTGCTCTATCCTTATTAAGACAATTCGCATCATTTTCAATAAATACTATTCCTAGAAAATAGAATTGACATGTAGATGCAATGTCAAGCACAACTTCCCTTATATCCCTTGATGATTCTCTTGAAGAATTTACTTTCATTATCCATAATCTTAAAAATTTGACAATTGAAAACCCTATAGTTGCGAATTTGAAACTCTGTGGTAATACATATGCTGATGAGTAGTTCTCCCATATATTCAATTTTTTGCATGATGGAACCATTCGTAATTCAACATCTAAGAATGCCCAAATTTGTCTATGTAAAATAGTGGCACGTTATATTATCTTATCAAATGTGTTATATAGACAAAGCTACAATGGAGTTTTACTCTGATGTTTAAGTAATTCATAAATCCTGATAGCTTTAGAAGAAGCTCATTCGGGTGCCTATGGAACACATTTTGGGGGAAAATCCTTGGTACATAATATGTTGTGAATGGGTTATTATTGGCAGCACATGGAACAAGATTCCTTCGCCTATGTTAAGAAATGCCCGCTATGTCAACAACATAATCACCTAATCCAAGCTCCCACTCAAGAGCTTCATGTGCAAGTTTCACCTTGTCTATTCTCTATTTGGAGCTTATATCTAATTGGAAAACTCTCTCCACCCTCCTCTCAAGGGCATACATTTATCATTACTACCACGGATTACTTCACAAAGTGGGTTGAAGTTGTCCCCTTACAATTCACGACTGTTGACGTAATTTGTCAGTTTATACAATATAACATTATTTCTCAATTTGTAATACCTTCATCCCTCATTTCTGACAATGGTACACCATTTAAGAACATGGATGTGAAAAAAATTATTGAAAAATATCATATTCAACATTGCTTCTCTACACCTTATTATCCTCAATCAAATGGCCAAGCAAAAGCTTCAAACAAAATTATTGGATAGATTCTACGAAAGACTGTTAACAAACACCAAAAGGATTGGCACATTCAGTTATCCTACACATTATGGGCCTATAGAACAAGCATTTGTATGGCTACTAGAAATACACCATATAACCTTGTCTATGGCGCAGACACAATAATGTCCTTGGAGTTAGAAATTCCTTCACTAAGAGTTTGCCTAAGAGACATTATCGATGATGACACAGAACGTGATAAAAGACTACAAGAACTTGAGATGCTTGATGAAAGAAAAATAAACGCTCTTGAGCACCTCAAGGCTCATCAGAAAAGCATTCAATGAACATGTTATACCACGTTGTTCATTCGATGTTAGAGACCTGGTACTTTATGAAAACCAACGCAATATAAATGCACCTCAAGGAGAAAAAGCTAAGTTTAGCTATAATTGGCTCAGACCATATATAGTAACTAAAGCCTTTGGATCAGGAGTGTATTGACTAGCTGATGAACAAGGTACACCACTTAAGGAACCTATTAATGCAGTGCACCTCAAGAAATTTCATGCTTAAGATTTGATGTTAAATGTTACTTTATAAAGCATATTTATTAGATAGATTTGTTTCAATTTTGACAAGATATTATTATTTTGTCTTAATTCATTTAACATTACATCTTTGCTTAGTTAATCACTATTGTATCTTTCTTATATACTCTTTTCTCAAATCACTATTGTATTAACTAAACATAGCATAGAAATTTGGGTTATATGTGAAATTTTAATCATTGTGTTTGTTAGTAAAATGGTCTACAAAGAATTAAATAGTATGTCACATTAGCATTAATTACATTTCCATATTCACCTTCAACATTCATCAGTAGTTACATTTTACAAAATCATATGCAATAGATTAAAACCATTGCGCATAGGTAGAAAAATCAACATAATATATATATAATCAGTTTCAAATATACATCCAAGTTGACTATCCCTCATAACAAAATGGGATGTCGTAGTACATAATATATACACATCATATAGTTGAACCTCGGTCACCTATACCCTTAGGCCCTTGTGGTGTGCGTGTGACAAAGGCCTGACCATGTGTGGCTACAGATCGCAGATGACTCCTAGAGACACTCCGTGATCGTAACCTCATGATGTCACCTCTTAGCCCTATCACCTCCTTGTGTGCCTCTTGGTACATCCAATGGTACTAGTCTCTCTCAGCCTGAGCCCTATCTCTGTCAGCTCTCATATGATGGACCTCAAGCAGTAAGAACTCACTGATGACTAGCTCTCTTAGATATGGATATTGCTACTGCCTAATCTTGTTGCGCCTGAAGCTCAGCCTTAGCATGCTCAACTCTCTGAAGTAACTCCTCTCTCTCCCATGTAGACTACTCTAGAATAGCCTCTATAGCTGTCTTGTACCTGACGAAAGGCATAAATATCTTAGTATGTCTCCCAGTGGATGGTTATGGTGAATACCCTGCTTGCACCCACTACTCAGCTACATCTATAGGTACTATGTCTACTATGATGCGACCCACAAAGTCTTACCAAGCGTCAGTCCCAACTACAAAACAAAAAATAAAATAGATATTAGACTCCCACATAACCATCATAAACAATAAACATAAAAAACAATAAACTAATGAAATAAGGCTAACCTGGATCTCCATCTCACCAGGATGGATCTTGCATCACTGAAGGTGTCATGAGCTCTACAGTTTGATCTATAGCTAGGGACACAAGCCTACTACTCTCCCCCCTCAATCTGACTCAGTCTCTCAACACCTGCAGGGATAGATCCATGATATCTAAACCATGGTCTCAACTTGGTCTCCTCATCAATGTCCACTTCTTGCTAGTCTTGTCATGGTCTCGCCCTAAAGACATACTGCGATGGAACCTTTGACTCATCATCATCATCCTCTACATCCTCCTCTAGATCATAGTATCCTATGAAGTCACTCACACCATCCTCTACTCTTGTGTCACTAGCGTGACTGGCCCAAGTTTGAGCATCACCTATAGGGTGACCAGGAGGAAAGATAGGAATAGGTCATGTTGCATGCCACCAGGTCTGATATGTTCAAGTATAACTGACATTGTCAGCATCTGATACCAGAACTACATCCTCAGGACCTTCATCATTGCTAAGAGGCACATTTTCCATTGTTGGTCATCGGGTGCTATTTGCCCTAATTGCACTATGCACGGTGCACACATAGATCAGATGCACTATAAGAACATCATGTACCTGTTTGAATTGTTGTGCCACCCTGTCAAAGTAGGACTAAACCACAACATGATTGAGGTGATCACCCATTAGCTGATCCTTCTACATCCTCACTAACTATCTCTACTAGCTAGGCCATAAGATATAGCCATGATACGGTCTCCAAATAATATCATTGCACTGTAGTCTATCAAAGACAACTCTCTAGTACAACAAATCACTATGTCTCCGAAATTTGACTAGTGGATAGGCATGAACACATGGATGGGTGAATGTTGATTTTATAGGAAACCCTATCAGTTGTGTTCACCTAATATGCTCAAAAGCCCAAAAGTCTAGATCATTAGATTGTGCATCTTGTAATGGACATATCATCCCAGGTCATGATAGAGGTACGCAAGCATACCGCACCCCCATGCATATATAGTCTGGTGCTCCTCCATCACTCTAATGGTGTGAATGAGACCCCCATGAAGGTGGATACCTCATCCATCTAGTGTGGCAACTAGTATGATTTTGATTATCATGATCCTCTAAACCAATGGGATGTCACCGCATCCCTGTTTTGAAAGCCAGAGATGAATATGTCCTTGCTCTGCCCATGAGACTATGTGATCAAGACAATACAACTGGCTCTTGTGAGTATACTCTACAATGTAATGTCCCAAGATCCTCACTGTCTCTCCTCAGATAGGTAGTTACAGGATCCTATACACATCCTCTAGTGTGATAGTCATCTCACCTATAGGTAAGTGGAATGTGGATGTATCTGCATTCCACCTCTCCGTCAAAACCATCAACATGTTGCAATGAAATCTGATTATGGGCATATCAAACACCAACCATAAGCCTACTGCCTACAAGTGCTCCCTCTTGGCATTAGACATGGTACTAGCACACTCTCGAAGTAGCACCATTAGGTGACTGCCAGTGTGCTCTCGTGTCTCCAAGACATCCTGTAAATTGAAAAGCAAGCAATGGTATGAATTTTTCATCATCAAACCAAAAATTGCTATCTAAAATAGTAATGCATTCTTATGCCTAAGGCCTATGTCCTCTGTGGACTTGGGCACCTCAGAGGGACACTAGCGCTCCTACCAAGGAACCTTGTTCGTAATGCCTCCCTCAGCATGGTAAACGATAAAAAAACTAAAAGAAAATAGAAAGACAATAGAGGCATAAGATTAGGACCCTACCTCAGCCTTGAAATGTCTCTACCACTTGGGCTTGAAGCATCTCCAGTCATGGGGGTTGATATGGGCATCAGCTCAGCATGGCTATCCTCTTCTCTCTTTCTCTTTGTCTCTGTCTCTCTCTCTCTCTACAATGACAAGAAAGAAGAATGAGTAAGTGATCAATGAAAACTCCCTTTACATAGAGTATGTGGATGAGAACTCCTATCCCTAACTAAGTGCAATATTTCTTTACTTCACTCTGGAGCCTCTATCTTGAGCCATTGAGCTCAGATTTTCATGCCATTTATTGCATTGGAATACTCATTCTGCTTTCTATCTCACCAAATGCATTGTGATTGGGAGTTGTTTCTTGAAACAACCCTCACAACACATTTCTGATCAAGTTTCCCTTGAAATCAACACATGTGGATATCTTCTTGTTTCTCCTTTTCAGACTAAGCAAGAAGAAACAAGGGGGGCATATATTCCCCTGGATTTCCTCCCTCATCTTGTCTCATCACTCAACCCCCTTAGCATTTTTGTACTTATTTGTTGGTGGTAGTTACAGGTTGATTTGATTTTTGATTTTCTAACAAGTGTTCCTTTGCAGGTTATGGTTCCTAACTCTATGGTCTTGTAGGATCATGGACTTGGGGGCTTCTTCCTTCTCAGTGACAATACTTTAGCTTCCTCTACAATATCCTTTGGGGTATTCTATTCATGATTGATGCATTTACTTTCCTTTAGTTGCATATGCATGTAGTGTCATATGGCCACTAAAGTGGGGACTAAATATTATGTTGGAAATTGTCCTCCTATATGGAATGGTACAATTTCCCTCAGTTTAGCTCCTCACCTTTGATGACCTCTTAACCTCTTTATTTCTAGCCTTCCTAAAACCCTAATTGGCTAGTGTCTAGTTGCAAAATATTCATTTTTTGATATAACTATTAATGGAACCCAGAAAGAGAATTTGGATTATGCGTCCCTAGAACCCCCTAGATGTAGATCCAATTAGAAAATAGGGGATTGGACTCAGGTGCCTATGCCCTAGTCTTGCCCCATTTTTTAGGATTTTGAATTTTGGTGGGGTATCGGCTCCCGCCGTGCACCTTGGGATTCTATATTCAAATTTTGGTTTTCACACGATATTGAGACGTTATTTCAAAATTTGAATTCCCTAAGTTTAGATATAAAAATACATGTGAAAATCATTTTATCACACACAGTCTTTATGCAAGCTTGATGCCAAAACTCTGCTACAATTGCCATTGAAGATCAGTGACTTGTTGAAGCCTTTTGAAGTTGTTTGAATTTGCTATCATTGTGACAATGGATGGAGATTAGGAATCAAGATCTTGAGACTATCTTGCTCTTCCTAGGGTTTGTACACCTTTTGCATGATTAGGAGAAGGGTTGAAACCTCCAACATCGAGCTTGGAGTTCGTCTGTGGACATTGCTGATTCGCTTTCTTGTTCATGCAAGTCTTCATTTGTTTTCATCTCCTTGATGTGAAGTTATATATGTTTATTGAATTGAAGCAAGTTATTGGTCTTCCCAAGATTGAGACATCTAGGGTTTTATATTTCTGCATACACTTTGTTAGGTTTTCACACACTTTTGCAAATCTTTATCTCTAGCTATTGTTGAGGTAGGAATACCAAAAATGGGGCTTGACTGAGGCAAGCTCCTATATGGCCACAACATCTTTCTTGTCATTTTGTAGGTGCAGATCATGTTTTATAGGATACGGTGAAAAGGAATAGCAGAAAGATAGATATCGTGAATACAATGATCACTGAATTTTGGAATTTTTGATCCCCACACTTTCAGGACTAATGAGCAGGGACCCTAGTCCAACTGGGGAGATTCTCTGAGATCTAGAAGCCATCAAAGGTCACCAGATAGTTGATGCAAAATATTTTCACAAACGGAATGTTGCAAAACTAATGAGCAGGTGCCCTAGTCCAGTTGGCCCTTAGTTTCTGGGTGCATGATCACTAAACTTTATTCTTTACATTTATGTGATCTATTTTGTCTACTTTATTTCTAAATTCAATCAATTTCTATTACAAGGTGTAGTTAGGGTTTACTAGATTAGTGAATAAAGACACTTGAGAAAACCTTAGTTAAACACCTAAATCAGACCTAATTAGCATTAGGGAATGTGTAAGCAATTAGTAGCTTGATCCCCATCTTGGTTCTTGTCTTCCTAATGTTTAGTTAGTGGAGAAATAGAACTTAATGTTGTTTAAGAAAACATACTTTTTCAACCTAAACACAAACAAGAGGAAAATAATACATGGAGTATCTTTTCTGGTGGAAGGGAAAACTATCTGCTAGAGTATCCAAGTTCACTGACAATCTTATGTCACCAAAAAATATGTTTTATTTTCTAAGTTGTTGGCTTTGCGTTCTTTGTAGTGTTGGTTTTTGTATTTCAGGAAAATATTCAGATATGTTGGGCCAAACTGATGGCATCATCTTGTTAAATAACCAATTGGGTATCTCCAATTCACTGATGGCTTAGTTCATTGATGGCTTAGTTCATCGATGAATTAGTTTGCCAATGGCTTAGTTCACCGATGGGTGATTTCCCCAACTAAGCCTAAACACAAGTTCTTTTTACCAATTGCATTTGAATGAAATTGAATGAACTCTCTTTGTTGTCAAGAAATTTGCATGATTGTGAACTTAGGTTTACTGAGAATTCATTTTGTCAACAAGCCTCTCAAAGTTGAAGTCAAAGTCCATTGGTTCATGGAGACAAGAAATTGCCGATAGAAGAAAGGTTTATGACTCTGGTTAGTTTGCAAGTTCCAAAAATTGTTGATAAGCTGATAAAGGGATGGAAGAATTCACTTTCATTGAAAGAAGTGAATCGCTTAATCGGCAAACTTCCTTTTTCACAACTATTTCATGGTTTCTGAAAGTTGCCAATTTACCGACATGGTTCGGGAAAGATGAATTTTGCCAATAAAAAGAAATTGAAGACTTAAGGATATGTATCAGTAAGTCTTTTAGTTTGTGACTTGGCCCATTCGTCGATAGCATGTCATGGTGAAGTTTAAGTTTGTAAAGTGAAATTTTTACCGTTAACCTTTATGTCAGGAAAAGTTTAGGTTTGAAAATTTGAGGTACGGTTGCTTTATCCACTATAGAGAAAGTGTACATTGTAGGTACTCATTCTTGTAAGGAGGCAATTGGATTTAGAGTTTGTGTTTAAATGTTGAGCTATGTTAGGGAGCAATTCAGATTGGATGCAATAGTCAACATGCCATCAACCTAACAAAGAATTTGACTTTTCATGCATAGACGAAGCATATACATGTTCACTATCATTTTGTTTGTGACATGGTGGAGGATGGAAGAGTGGTGATTGAGAAGGTTGGCATGTTGGTGAATGTTGCAATTGTATTGTTGAAGCGTATGAGCATATAGAAGTTTAGGTGATGCAAGGAATCAATGGGCCTCATACCCCTTAGTAGTTAAATGTTGGTGTTACCCTTATGCTCTTGCAAGTTGTTCAACAAGTGGGAGAATGTTGGGAAAAATATGTTTCAACCATGTATTTTAAATGTTCATATTTAATTATTTAGTTGTATTTATTTATTATTCACTCAAATATTTTGGGTGGTCCCATTTGGAGTGGCATTTGTTATCACTTGTAGTTTGTGATTTGGCAATTTGTAACTATCACTTAGTTGTCATAGGAGTTGCGCAATGTAAATATGATAACTTGAAAAGTGTGAAAGAGTTTCTAGATTAGAAAGAGCATGAAAGTGGGGAGTAAGTTGTGGACTTGGAGAAGATTTAGGAAGATCTTTAGTTTGCATGTGTATATTACCATAAAGGTAGATAATATCACAACTCAATCGCTTTAGTTAAAAGACAAAGTTTCTAATTTAACTATTCTTGATTTGGGCATTAGGATTCGCATTGAGATTTGGGTGACAATTTTAGCCCATATTTTCTCTCATGGTTTTAGAAATAATTGGTGGCTTAGAGTCTGGGTCTTGTTTATATATGTTGGTGCATAGTTTGGAGATATATGTTTTTGTATGAATTTGTACAAAGTTATGCTGCCCACATTTCTTGAGACTTGTGTTATTTTTCCTCCTATGAAGGCTTGAGCCTATTCATGTATTGTAACCAGATATGGTATTGTGAATACATTGGTTTGAGTTTTGGATGTTGACCTTTTCATCCTAAGATAAATATTGTGTCATTATGGTGAATGCTTTTGCATGTGTATTTTCACTAATGAAATTTGCATGCATCTGTCCTCATTAATTAGTGTAAGAAGTGTTTCTGCTATCATATTCCTTTCAAACTTCACAGCTACATGTTGTTTTATGATTCCTTTGAATGCTCAAACTAGCTGCACCATATCACTAAAGACAGTGGAAAAGAACAAATGTTTCTGTACTGGTTTTCTTTCATTAATATCGATGTTCCCAAGAAGTGCATTAGTGCTCTATACTATGCTTAAAAAAGTTGTACTTCATAAAAAGATTTATAAATCTCGAGACAACAACTAGGTACTATTTGTTGAAGGAAAATCTAACAATTCCTTTTTTCAGGGACTATAAACGTATGCTTCCAACTTCTTCTTTTCAAGAAATTCTATATGGCATGTCTTTATATTTTATTATACACTCTTCGAACTTAAAAGCCTGCAACGATGCTGAAGAATAAGATATTTCAACTAAATCTTTTATGTATTACAAGAGGACCGTAAATAAATAAGACTCTCGGCTGATTTAACAACGCCTTAGCTTCCCTATGCGTTCCAGCAAGATTGGCAGCTCATTGTGTGCATCATTCAGTAGGGCGTAAACAACCTCTGAGTTGTTGTAAATGTTTATGTGGAATTTGAGTTTCTATGTAAGCAGCGGGTGTCTTCATCTTGATCCCAAGACAACGTTTGAAGGGAAGATCTCAAATACTTTTAACACATCTTTCTTTTCATGCTGAAGCCGTTTTAAACTAAATATTTGTTAATGCTTCCTTATTGGTGCATACTCAACAATCTGCCAATGGAACAATAGAATGCATTACTTATTGGTTCATGGTGAACTATCTGCCAACGGGGCAACACGATGCATAGTTTACTTCTGCGGGCATTTAGGCATTCTCTTTTTAAAAAACATTGAATAATCTAGATTTCCGACCAGTGGGAACTTTGCGTTGAGATTCCATATTCCATGCATAATGTATTATATTTTGTATAAAATTGCACAGTTCCTTGAGACAAGAGAAGAATGCCATCCATGTTATCTTGCTATTAAAGTGGCTTTTAATGATTATATATATGCAATGATGCTGACCAGCGTCAAATTCCATTGTTCTAATCCATAGATTCTTAGAATATACACTGAAATTCCAAACTTGTCATAATATAATTTACATGTCATGATAGCTACCAAGTCAACAAGGAACTCACAAACATAAACAATGCTGCAATTACAAATAGTATGTTATTCTGTATATGTTATATATTACCGACAACACATGCATCCCACACTACTTTTGGAAAAGTGAATATAGTATTTACTATCCCTCCCATTGAATAATCTAGATTCCCGACCAGTGGGAACTTTGCGTTGAGATTCCATTTCCAATGCATAATGTATTCTATTGTGTATTAAATTTCACAGTTGCTTGAGACAAGAGAAGAATGCAATCGATGTTATCTTGCTATTAAAGTTGCTTCTAATGATTATATATATTCAATGATGCTAAACATCCTCAAATTCCATTGTTGTAACCCATAGATTCTTAGAATATACACTGAAAGTACAATCTTGTCATAATATAATTTACATGTCATGATAGCTATGTAGTCAACAAGGACGTCACACACATAAACAGTCCTACAACTACAGTGATGTCATTCTGTATGTCATATATTACCGACAACACATGCATCCCACACTACTTTCGGAAAAGTAAATTAGAGTATTTACTATCCCTCCCATTTGGTATTATATAATCCCTTGCATGTTGGAACTACCTGCTTGCTATCACGAGTTACGACTCTTGAAAAGCAGGATTGTTTATTTCGAGATTTTCTATGATTAATACGGACACTCCAGTTTTCCATTCATCGTGATAAAAAAATCAGTTTATTGTTTTTTTAAGGGAATGCGGAACGATTACATTACTGCTGTATACTTTGAATACTATTTTAAATGTACATCACATTTCTAATTTCCAAAAAGTGACAATGACTTCTTTGTATCCAGAACATGAGCAATTTAGTTAATACTGATGGGTCTGTGCTCAACGAAATAAAAAGACACTCAATGTTATTTGGCTAGTTTTTATACGGGAGTTACAGTTGCACTATAATAATGTATAATAGAATTATTTTATCCAATTTGTGAGAATATGATTAACAAGGCTGGTCAAGGATTATATTTAGTCTCATGAACCTATCCTTAGTTGATTTTTATTGATAGAGAATGTTTCTCTTAAAAGGGGTATGCTACACTCTTAACCAATTAATAGTATTGGGATATGTGTGAAAATTTATGGTAGCATTATCTTTTTAATTGAGTCATTTATGAGTTCAAAAGTATAATTATTGTATTCTAAGTTCAATTTATTGGGGTTATGACACTAGAATATTCAAATTATTCCTATACACAGGAGGTAGTGAGTAGTAGTTAATCATCATGTTGTGAATTATGTTCTTACTAGACAGATTTTGAGGATTGCCCCTCGAAGTGGCTTACTATTATTTTATTTTTGAGGTAAAAGGTGAATGATCACCTATACATTATATTAAAATAAAATAAGTTACAAAATTTTAGAACCCTTAGTATGTAGTAGAGGACATACAAAGTTTGAACACCCATGTTGTGAGGATACACACATGGTATCCAACATATACAAACACTTTTACAAATGTGGTGGCCATAGCCCCAAAAATAAAAACAATCGCATATAAATGCAATGGCCAAAGGCCTAAAAAATGTTATCAAACATAGGGTTATTGGGGCTCGTACGAGGCTAGAATCATTGTCCTCCATAGGTGAGACTATAGGGTAGGAAGAGTAGGTGGAGCCACAACCAGAGGACATGGCACTTGATCTAAACCATGAAGCCATAGGAAGTTGATGGCATTGAAGATCTCCTACACTGTTACTTCAAATGATGGTGAGAGTTGAAACCAATGTATCTCAAGAATTGAAACCAAGGCATTACCACATCCATTTCAAAGGTCCTTTTGAATGGCATGATATACATAGGCTACAAATGGAGATGTTCAGAGAAGGTCCATGGTGAAAAGACCACCAATTATAGCCTCACCCTTGTACACATCACATGTCTCCAGAGCCTTCTTTAATCTATTTAGGGAGATGATGTATTCATGGAGAAAACCAAATGATTAAATTTCAATGTAGTCTAGATCTTATACCAAATCCATGATGTTGCAAAGAAAGATGTATGCCACCTTTGAGTATAAAAGAACCCAAGGAAAATCACATAGCATGGAATCGCCAACCACCATTCAAATGGAAAACTCCATGTGAGGAAAATCTATGTCAAAGATATTGTCCAATTTTGTAAAATCATATGGTCTGACCTCTAATGCTCCCATTTCTACGAAAGAATGTGAACATGACAATTCTTGATGACAGTTTTCATGGAAAACACAAAGGGAGAGGTAAGAAGATAGGTAGAGTTGCGATGCTCAAAGAGGGAGTGGAAGAGAGAATGATGGAGGAAAAAATGAGAATATAAGGAGACATGGGAATAAAAAGGCTAAGGATCATTAATGCATGAAGTAAATGCCACCAGCAGGGACAAGTATAAATAGTAGGAAATGGGGAGAAGGAAACAAGAAATAAATCTCAAAACAAGATATGTGATTATTTTGAACAAGGTAAAGTAACTACTGAAAGGACATGAACATATAGGAGCATTTTGAAGAGTGTTAGGAGGTTGCCAAGAATAGTGTAGGCCAAAAACCCTCATTGCTAGCACACCAAATGTGTCATCATCCACACTATCTTTGACAGGTATCGAAGGATGCACTAGCCAAACACATGTCAAGAATTGGGAAGTGGCTTATTATTATTATTATGAATTTACACTTTTTTCCTATTAATTTTTTCTCTTTTGCAAGTAATTCTATTATATTATCCATTAATTGTACTTGTACTTTAGGGAGGGGTGTTGTGGATGAAGATGGCCTAGTGGTTTTCAAAGTTGTGGTACTGGGAATGAATAATAAACGTAATAGATAGAATATGAGTATACAATTTAATGACCATGCTTACAAGTCATGGAAGATTATCATCCTGCCTCCATGGGATTACAAGTTTTCTCCATAAACCACTGCTTTGTGTAATAATTTTTGTTTTTTATTGTAATAGAGAAAGCCTAAAGGATGATAATTTGTAATTTCAAAGATGGGTGAATGTATTTTGTGTAGTTTCCCAAAGTTTTTCACCATCTTTATCTATTTTCAAATAGGTTCTTTGTTCTGATTACAATGTTCTTTATTAAAAGTACCCCTTATGTATGGCAATTACATCTAGATATAGATAATCCTCATTCATTTTTTGCATTGGAAACTAATTGTAGAGATCTTAATAGTCAATTCAATTAGAATTTTAGTAATATTGTTGTAGTTGAAATTATTTATGCTTTATAAAAATGACAATGTTGAGATAAGTGCATATGGTCTTAGGCATAGGTCTCATCATACCATCCCAAAATACCTAGCCCTAAATTGTTTTCCTACTAAATACTACTGTATTGGTATTCTTGAGCCTAGGGTGTAGTGCCAAAATTAAATCATTGTAAAAAAAATATCATGTACCATATGTGTTGGTAAAGTTCAAGTGCTTGATCATCTTGCTCAACCCAATCTTTTAGTTTAAATGCAATATTATTTGGTTATCCATCTCTATAAGTCTCTACATAAAAGCTACATATTCAAATAAACAATTATATTGCTCAGATAATGAGATAACTTTTTCACTTAATTTTTGATTGACTATGAATATAGGGCTCCCCATCCCATGTTTAGGTTTAGCCATAGCCAGAACTTGGCATGGCCAAGCCTGCCACAGGCTGTGGCACCCATGCTTATCTCTATGCATTGCAAATAATGACTGTTGTAAATGTTTTAAAAACAAACCTTATGATAATCACTTCTTAATATATATATATATTAGATCTATATATACATGCTTAAACTTTGTTTCATCATTATAATTTTGTTGTACAATGTTGCTGTATATACTTTAATAAATGTATGTATATAGTATATATATATTATATATTCATATATGTATATCTATATCATACTGGATATGAGTATATATAGGAAATGAATTGGTTTAGTGATATGTTTTTCATATGTGAATATATGGGAAGATATGAGCTTACTTTTAATAAATAAATGAGTCATTATTGTAGTTGGAAAAGGCCTAACCCTTCGACAATGGTGATAGATGGGTGTCACAACTCAATATTTTTGAAAAGTGAATTATGATATGTGTTGTAAGATTTGTTGTTTGGAATTTTATTTTTTAATTTTAAATTTTTGAGACCCTTTTACTTGTGCTTTAACTTGACCCTGGGAGTCCTAACTAGGTTAAAATCAACCCTAGGTTATACCCCATGGGTCTAGGGACCCTTTTGACTAGGATAACCTTGGGATAACCTCCATATGGTCACTTTAACTTCACAGTGAAGTTAAGTGACGAATTTGGAGGCATGGGAAGGATAGGATGAGTGGGAGCAACACTCAAGCTTATCCTTTCTCCATTTTCAAGGCTTGAAATGACTCCATGGTCCACCAATAATGGAGGGGCTTATCTTCTCGTTCCCTCACTTTTGGTGAGAGTCCCCATGAAGTGGTGTGGTCCTTCATGAGTGGGGTTATTTTTTAATCTCACTTGGGATAGTGGGGTTATTTTTTAATCCCACTTGGGATAGTGGGGATATTTTATTAATTCCACTTAGGATAGTGGGGATAATTTTTTAATTCCACTTGGGATAGTGGGGTTATTTAAATATTACTATCCCAAAAAAATAAATTTTTAATTCATCCACTATGAATTTAAAATTCACAAATAATGTGAGCCCTTGATCTCAACTCTTGATCCTCACCATCCGTTCCCTTCTCAGAAAATCTATAAATAAGACCTTTCTCTAAGCAATTAGAGAAGACAAGATTTTTGCAGGGGAACTTGATTCTTGTAGGGGAACTTGATTCTTGCAGGGGGACTTCAGTCTTGCATTCTTATCATGCCTAATTTCCTCTAGGAAATCTTTTTCTGGCATCCTCATAATGCCCAATTCCTTCTCTATTCTTCTCTTCATAGCCTCATAATGCAAAAATTATTCTAGCCATCCTATATCCTCCATTCATTATCCCTTGCTTGTAATCATAGAGAGATTGTTTTGTTTTTGAGAAGGGAGATTTGGAGAGGAGGCTGGAAAGAAACTCTACATCAACTTCATCCATTAAAGGGCTTTTTAAGGTTGGATTTCATGGCTTTTCCTTTGTATTTCTATTTGTTGCATGAAGGATGTGTGAAAATTATTTATTTGCTTATGTTGTAAACTTTGTTATTGTAGAAAAATTTTATTGGGATGTTGACAGAGCTTCTTCCACTTGGGAGAAATGCTCATCAAGTGTGGGGTAGGGGAGGAGTGATCCTCCTTGAGTGCATGCATTGTTTCTTTTGGGATGTTGAAAGTCTTGAGGGCATTTGTGTGACTTTGAGAAATTGTGTTATTTGGTTTGAGAATCAAAATATGAACTCCTTGAAATTTTTTTTAGCAAATTGGCTTGAGGCCATGAGAAGAAAACTGTGTTGAAATTTAATTGAAGGGTGACACTCTAGAGTTGAGTGTGTCCACTCTCCTACCCCTCTTTAAACTCGCAGTGGATGAGTTTTGTGTTGTGTAAATATCTATGGGTGTATTTGTGTTTTTGTGTGTTGTGTTTATCTTGTTGTGAAGTGGTGTTGAACTTAAAGTGGAGTTGAAGAGTTTTTTCTATTTTGGGAAATATTTTATTTTCCTTTACTGTTAAGGAAGCTTGGTCTTTTAATAGCTTCATCCTTGTTGATTTTACAAGAGGGGAACATTCTCTCTCTTTCATTGTATAATTTGGTATTTTAGAGTTGTGAAAAATCCTCCCTTAATGTGTTGTTAGTTGTGATTTTATAGTTCATTAAGTTTTACCATTTAGAAATGAGAAGAGAAAAATAAAATTTGTTTTTAATAGAATATTACAATTGTCTAGTTCCTTCTTCTCCTACTTGCAAAGTTGAGAGTTAGTTGATGTCTTAATTAAATTTGTAAAAGTATTATTTCTGTGCAAGCTTAGTAGAAATATTACTTTTTAATTTTGTTATAAGTCAAGTTGAAATTTTGTTACCATGAAAGAAATAAAATTTGGGTTGCAGTATTGCTTTTGAAATTACCGCCACCTTGAGGGTCTCTTCCTAGGATGGGGACCATTCCACTTTTCACTATTCACTATTCACTATTCACTTTTACTATTCACTTTCACTATTTACTATTCACTTTCCACTAATCACTATTCATTTTTACTATTCACTATTTACTTTTACTATTCACTTTTCACTATTCATTTGAAGGCAAACTATATGTAGTTTAAAACATTTGACTTGAAATAGAAATTTTAATCGAGGAAAGTGGGATTTATTTATGCATAATGTATAATATGAATTGAATAGATGTTTAAACTTAGAGTTGCAATTCAGAAATACATTGTTTATACAATTACAATCTAAAAGAGAGCATAGGTAAATATATTTTAAATTTAAGGAAGAGTTTCTTGAAAGTTTTAACAATTATCCCAAATTAAATGACAGGAAAATGAAGAGAAAAGTATGATCCCTTCATTTACAAAGGACACTGAAAATAAATGCAAACAAGCTATTACAGGCATTCCATGAGTGGCCATTTTAAACTCAACTGTAGATTTAGAGAAGTAGCATTAGTATGTGAGTTTATAATTTAGTAAATCATACATTCACATTATGAGATTAGTCATACATTTATGTCATATTACATGGAACAATATATATATATATATATATGGGAATAGTACCTTCCATTAGAGGAGTTGTTTATAACAAATAAGACCACTTGTCCAATTGCATAAATATGACTATATGTTCATAACATGCTTAGGCTAGGATTATTAAGGATAGAGTATTGATAGGGCTAGAAATGTTGCAAGAGAGGAACTTGTGAAGTTAAATATATAAGTTTTCTTCACAAATATGTGTTTAAGGATTCAAGTGTTTGTACATAAATTAAAGTTTGTGATTTACATTTTCATGACTATTATATGGTACTTTTTAATAGAGGAATTAATTTAGCATTTTCCTTATTATGTGATAATTGGTTTAATTTTATGGTGAGAACAACATCTCTCGATTACTCAAATGTTTTGAATTGATCAATCAAGAATTTTATTCCTTTCATTGTTCCCTTTTGAGTTATTCTAATTTTTCCTTGCAAATAGCTAGGTAAACCTTAAAGAAACATCCAAAAACTCAAACAAATCACAGTGTTCAATTTTTACGGTACCTCTGTGTCACGTTTACGGGTAATACCATCGCGTTGAACCAAGTACCTCACACCTAACATAACTGCAACAATGACGTCTGGGCACCGTCCCTCTAAATCGTCAGGGAGTAATAAGGAACATGTCGAAGTTAAATCCGCAGAAAGGAAAAATCTCCCTGGATATCCCACAAAGAAGATTAACTAAAAAGAAAGGATGATTCTATTAAACAAATGATTACCATGATGTTCATTTGGAAAACACTCCAAGCATACTATCAGAAAATGAGGCTTATTGACATGTGAGTATAGATCGGGGAGGACATGTGAAATGTCAGATAGAGCAACTAGGCCAATCCAGAAATGCTATCTATTATATGCTTTCACCTTGCCCTTGTAGATCATGGTGAAAGTAATAGGGGATCAGGAACGGACTTAGTCACGAAAATTACCTAATTTGGCTTGGGGAAGTAAGCTAGATTTCATGGGTAGACACCTTATAGAGATTCCTCCACACTAGGACTAGCTGATAAACACCCCTTTAGGTGTTTGTGGTAGTGGACTAACTTCTGTCCCTATTTCACCGAGTGGGTGGCAGCCGACGAAGAACTGTCTAGGGCAGGGAATAACCCTAAAAAGGGCTAGGTACCCATTCACAGTTACATCAAACATAGTGCAAAATAGAACTACATGTTTGCATTCCCTGCGTTAGTCACATCCAAAGGAGGGGCCTTGATCTCGTGGATACAGGGTATGTAGGCAGTCTAAGCAGCGAAGGATGCCCCCAATACTCAGGTCTCCTGGATGTAGGGAGTCCTACAATTAGCATCGTGATCTTAATTCTCTGAGTAGTGATTACTGATTTGTGTTAACATGAGATTGTTAAGTTAATTTTGTGCAGATGATAAGGATATAGTTACTAGAGGAGAAGCAAGCTATCGAAAATGAATGCAGGATGTAATGCATGACTTAAGGTATGAACTGACCCATTGTTCTTTTAGGTTATCTTACATAATGTACCTTCTCTTGTAATGTACTCTCTCTTCACTAGATTTAAAATTGGTGATCTTTTAAGAACCTGATGATTCTAGGAAACTAAATTTCAAGTTTCATCACATTGCTATAGCATACATTAAGCACTTCTAGAAGAATTTCACATTTCCTACATCTACCAGATCAAAATTTTTATTCATTGGTATTTTTGAAATTAGAGTTTAATGTTATTTGATTTAGGATGAGTCGGGTCCTTACATGTGGTATCAGAGCTTTTGGTTCGGACACTAGGCCTGAAGGTCCACTAACCTAAAGCATGGTCAGAATGATCATCCAATTAATGATAAACATGGATAGAAACATGAAAAAGAAATGATAAGGTCATAAGTAAACCTTCCCGTGGATAGCTTGATGATAGTAATGATATGTGTAATGGGACAATAGTAGTTGGGTACATGACAACCGTAAGACTTGTGAAGTGAATATCATATTCTATGGCTAATTCCTCTTGTGGCACATTGTAATATTTTTAGAATGGCATGCCTTGGGTTGTATGGGGTCATATGACTATTCATTTGGATTTTTGATATAGAAGTATGATAAGGTTGCTTTAGGTTGTGTGGGGAATGCTTAACGTGACTTGGTGATTATCATTGTTCTCTATGTGGTTTGAGACCATTGTACGATTTAGTTATTGGAGTGATAGAAGTCCACCCAGTTTCCCTACTCCCCTTAGGTGGTCTTATTGTAAGGCTACATGGTAATTTTATTGTGCACATTTTATGAGATTGTTGCATTATTTATTCTTGTGTTAAAGATTTTACTTAAGTGTTAAGCCGCAGTATTTTATTTCTTTATTTAAATTTTGAGATGGTCCTTTTGCCTCAAGGACTTGTTCTTTGTTGAACTTGGGATGTTGCAATAGTTGATGTCTTTGATCTTCACTTCTTCTTGGCTTGTTTTATTTTAATTGAGGATTTAACTTATTGACTTGTTTCACTTAATCCTTCCTGATTTGAGGCATTTTTAATTTTACAACTACTGGCATGTGTGGAGTAATGTGACTTCTGTAAAACTGCCATATATAGGTAGGGCCTTGGCAGGTTGTATGGGGGAGTAGGTGACTTGGAGAAATTCTATTGTGAGGATGGGGTTGCAGATGGGACTGGTATGGGATAGTCATAATTCATCCATTCCCCTAGATCTATGTGTCTATTTCTTGCATATCTCCCTCTTGGAGTATAACACCTTAAACAAACACAAGGTATTAGGAAACACGTGGAGGGGTTCTTGAGAAGGCCCTGAAAACCATCTTTATTTCTCGGTTACTTGGCACTAAGAAATCAATGATATTGGGTTTCATTGGAGGTGAGACTATATGATGAGTACTAGAGACAACTATTGACTTTTGAGAAACTGATGACATTTATCAACTTCTATTTTTGGAAGCTACTATCAATTTTGGGATGCTATCACTACTTTTAGATAACAAGCTCTAAGGTGGCACTAATTGATGTGACAGTCACAAAAAGAGATGGATGGAAAGTTTGGAAGAAGTTTTTTGATAAATCAGCATGCATGATCGCTAGAGTTGTTACCTTTTACTTGAGTGTTGATCTGTATAATGTTTATATGATATCAAAATAATGGAAGTCACTGGTACTCAGAAGAATCCCCGGGGTGGATTACTTGTACCCGGCTTTGTCAAAACTAAGGTGTGTACAAGTTGATATTGTGTATCCCTAGTTGACATCCTCAACACAGTCCTTGGGCAGGTACTGTGGTCTCCAGGAAGTGACTCATGGACCCGTATTGATCCCGAAGGAGTCAAAAGTCTCTAGCCAAAGCATAATGATTCCTGTCCTCTTTAGCCCGTTTGGCTATTATGTTTATGCATCCCGGATTGGAGCATAATGATTCCCATCCTATTTAGCCCATATGGCTATTGTGTTTTCCTAATGGATAAAGATTTGATCCATTTGACCAGTGTAGGCCATTTGGCCATTATTTTGGAGAATTGTGCAAAATCAAAAGGTGTAATTCAAAGTTGTTGGAAATAGAGAGAGGAACAGAAGATGGTTTGAAAGTATTGAAAAGGGAGAATAGTAGCAGGATTCAAAGAACATGTTAATCAGTTGGAGAAGTCACTTGTAGCATGCAGAAAAGAAAATGAAAACTTGAAATCTAAGCCTGAACCTTGTGATGTTTCGTGATGTTACAGAAGTTTCTTTAGAAGATGAAAATGAAGAGAACAGTGTGACTAAACTGCATTTACCAGTTTGCCCAAAGGACAGAAGAGCCCAGTTGGCTTTATTTCAGTATGCCCCATTTTGGACACTTTAGCCCAGATTGGCTATTTCCTGAGTACTCAGATTGACTAAGAGAATATAATTCTTCTAATCTATAGTGGTGCATCACTACTCTTGGATTCTAGCACATGTTGGAGTAAACTTCAAATGTAACTGAAATTTTTGATAATGATCTAGATTACCAAGGGAAAATCTATGAACCTAAATTTTTTACCACACTTAGAAAGTTGATTTATCTTTGATGATGGAAATTTTAAAGTGAATTACAAGTGTTTATTCTAGACACAGAAAAATTCAAATGACCATTAAACATTTTGGACTCAAGGATAAGCTACAAGGATATGCTCAATCAATTGCTGTCCACTACTCATCTCAATCTCACAGCATTATGTAGAGAGGCACTGCACATTCCACTTAAAGTACACAACCCCCAGGATGACATAACACTACATGAGACTTTCTAAATTAGTTACTTAGATAATACTCCTTGTTATCTTTATCTATGTTAAACTATTTAACCTACCTTGTTGAAGGATGGAATTTAAAGTAGGAAAGTATATTTATTTCTATATGTTTTGATCTTATTTCTAACATGCATCAGGATGATGCATAAATTTAGGGGAGAAAGATGTCACAACTCAACATTTTTGAAAAGTGAATTATGATATGTGTTGTAAGATTTGTTGTTTAGAATTTCATTTTTTAATTTTAAATTTTTGAGACCCTTTTACTTGTGCTTTAACTTGACCCTGGGAGTCCTAACTAGGTTAAAATCAACCTTGGATTATACCCCATGGGTCTAGGGACCCTTTTGACTAGGATAACCTTGGGATAACCTCAATATGGTCACTTTAACTTCACAGTGAAGTTAAGTGACGAATTTGGAGGCATGGGAAGGAAAGGATGAGTGGGACCAACACTCAAGCCTATCCTTTCTCCATTTTCAAGGCTTCAAATGACTCCATGGTCCACCAATAATGGAGGGGCTTATCTTCTTGTTCCCTCACTTTTGGTGAGAGTCCCCATGAAGTGGTGTGGTCCTTCATGAGTGGGGTTATTTTTTAATCCCACTTGAGATAGTGGGGTTATTTTTTAATCCCACTTGGGATAGTGCAAATATTTTTTAATTCCTCTTGGGATAGTGGGGATATTTTATTAATTCCACTTGGGATAGTGGGGATAATTTTTTAATTCCACTTGGGATAGTGGGGTTATTTAAATATTACTATCCCAAAAAAATAAATTTTTAATTCATCCACTATGAATTTAAAATTCACAAATAATGTGAGCCATTGATCTCAACTCTTGATCCTCACCTTCCATTCCCATCTTAGAAAATCTATAAATAAGACCCTTCTCTAAGCAATTAGAGAAGACATGATTTTTGCAGGGGAACTTGATTCTTGTAGGGGAACTTCATTATTGCAGGGGGACTTTAGTCTTGCATTCTTATCATGCCTAATTTCCTCTAGGAAATCTTCTTCTGGCATCCTCATAATGCCCAATTCCTTCTCTATTCTTCTCTTCATAGCCTCATAATGCCGAAATTATTCTAGCCATCCTATATCCTCCATTCATTATCCCTTGCTTGTAATCATAGAGAGATTGTTTTGTTTTTGAGAAGGGAGATTTGGAGAGGAGGTTGGAAAGGAACTCTACATCAACTTCATGCATTAAAGGGCTTTTTAAGGTTGGATTTCATGGCTTTTCCTTTGTATTTCCATTTGTTGCATGAAGGATGTGTGAAAATTATTTATTTGTTTGTGTTGTAAATTTTGTTATTATGCAAAAATTTTATTGGGATGTTGACAGAGCTTCTTCCACTTGGGAGAAATGCTCATCAAGTGTGGGGTAGGGGAGCAGTGATCCTCCTCGAGTGCATGCCTTGTTTCTTTTGGGATGTTGAAAGTCTTGAGGGCATTTGTGTGACTTTGAGAAATTATGTTATTTGGCTTGAGAATCAAAATATGAACTCCTCAGAATCTTTGTTGGCAAATTGGCTTGAGGCCATGAGAAGGAAACTGTGTTGAAATTTAATTGAAGGGTGACACTCTAGAGTTGAGTGCATCCACTCTCCTACCCCTCTTTAAACTCACAGTGGATGAGTTTTGTGTTGTGTAAATATCTATGGGTGTATTTGTGTTTTTGTGTGTTGTGTTTATCTTGTTGTGAAGTGGTGTTGAGCTTAAAGTGGAGTTGAAGAGTTTTTCTGTTTTGGGAAATATTTTATTTTCCTTTACTCTTAAGGAAGCTTGGTCTTTTAACAGCTTCATCCTTGTTGATTTTACAAGAGGGGAACATTCTCTCTCTTTCATTGTATAATTTGGTATTTTAGAGTTGTGAGAAAATCCTCCCTTAATGTGTTATTAGTACAATGGGGATGTCTGTACTAGAATTAGTTCTAAGAACTAAGTGCAAATGTGAATACACATTGCATATAGTCAATCAGGTAATCCCTAGATACCCTCTAGCCACTATGATTTCTAACTAAAGTGAGTCTAGGAGTATAGTGCACTAATGATGCTTATAGTTAATGCATCACTCCAGCCAAAGATTTCAATATTCTATCGCATAAATGTAGGTCATCCATTCACACACTAATATCCTTTTCTTGACCATTTGATGAATAATGATTGACAAAATGCAAGTATAGGCTAAAATGTTTAATTTTCTTTGGACATCAATCTCCTAGTATTCTCTACCTTGAGATGGCCCTACTAGCCTTCTACTATAAAATATGGTCTTAGATTAGTATATGACAGTCAAATTCCATTCTTCTAGTATATTCTTACCCTTAAATGGTCTCAAAATCTAGGGTTTGATAAGTTGAACAGTGACATCATGTTTTCTAATTTCCAATCTCCCTTGAGACAATTCAATGAATACAATAATTTAAGCATAGGAATAGCTAGATTTCATTCTCCTAGTATACTCTTGTCCTAGGATGGTTTAATAACTACAATTATGATAATTATATTTCTTATTCTCCTAATATACCACTACTCTTGAGAAGGTTATAATAATGCAAGAATAACTTTAGTATATAGCCAGGAATCTATACCCACATTATAATATCAACACTAACAATAATACAAAGAAACTCACAAATAAATGGTAACTTGGGCCTAAGTAATTTATAGGAATATACACAGCATTATCAGGTTTCCTATAACCCTTGATGGTAAATGTAAGATCAATGATCACTAAGCATTTCCATATTCATCCAATAATGTAGTATTATATATCATATTAATTGAGGTAAAGCCCATACAATAGGGTGAACTATCCATTACTAAGGGAATATGTGAATTGCTAAGAGACTCCTATATGACTCATATTTGTTAGGGATGCATACTTGGTTAGCATCCTATAGAAAAGTTTGACAAATTCAAGATATATTGAGATATTTGCAAATATTGAAGCTAATTCATAGTCCTTGGGCTAGTTAATTTCCTATCCATTGGCGAAACATAAAGCTGTGGATCCATAGAGTAGGACTTGCATATTTTTAGGCTATTCAAATGGTTTTAAGTATTATTGAGTGCACCATTGCACTACACACAAGATATTTATTGAGAGGACTATTTTTTTTAAGGAGTGCTCTTTGAGTTCTACTCTTTACATTTTTCCTCCTCCTTGTACATTCACATTGGATTCAGTTGGGATTGATGATAGTGTTGTATATGAAAAAGGGAATGAAGAAGACAAGCATGTACACTAGATCAAACCCTCTTACAGAATAACATTCAAAGACAAGACCAAGCCAAATCACTACCAAATGGAGGAGGACTCAACTACAAATCTTGTACTCTTATTTTCTATGGAAAGATTAGATTTAACGAAGCCTTTTTATCAAACCCTAGGTCAAGTATGCACTAAACCCTTGTTCTATGATTATAATTAGATTATAACAGAAAGAAAATGACTGAAACTCAAAATTTGAATGCATAAGGATAATGTTGATGCATAAATCTGTGGGTTTAATACAAAAACAACATAGGAAACTCTAAGACATGGGATTGCTCCTCATAGTGACCACCAAATTTTAAGGAAGCTAGCTCTTCCATTCTTCAATGGGAGTTTGGGAAGAAGTTAGAAAGAAAACCATATTTGTAGAAAACAAATGCCTAATCTATGGCAATCCGCTGGATTTAAACCTTAGTTTCCACAGTGTCCAATTTTGAATGATTAACTGGAATTTTAAAGAGCATCAATACATGATTAAAACCCAATTTAAGAAACAAATTAAATAGAGGCAAAGAAACAAAGAAATTAAAAGCAAGAAACAGAGATATCAAAGTATGCACAAAACACCATCTCATTATTTGAATAAGCAGTTATAGACGCAAAAGTTGCTGCACAAAATGACTGTTACATTCTCATTTAAAGGAAGAATTGCAAAGGCAAAAAGAAAGAAAATCTATGCCTACTTCTCCAACTCTATGATCTGTAAGAAATGTAGAACTCTAAATGTATATCTATATCTCCCTATATCCCAGGTATGTCTCAGATTTGCCCATTTATAGCCTGAAAGACTTAACAAAATCTCCACAGCCTCTGATAATCTTTGCAACTGAAACTCTGCAAAATCTGGCACTAAATCCAACACAAATCTATTATTTGAAACTGACTATGGCTTTCTGTGGCTATATATGGCCCTAAAAAATGCATCTCTGTGTGAGAAAGAAAACTCTCGTCGCCATCATTTTACTTGCCGTGAAAAGAACTTGGCTGTGTAAACTTTAGGGTTACATATCTTTGTATCTCTCATCAGAAGGAAGCTATAATAAATTTTGTGAGTCTTATCAGGCCATAGCTTTATTAGCTGGGACCCACCATTTTACTATGAGAAGCTTCTTATCAAATTCCCTCTCACCTGTACCTTTTATATGAAACTTAAAACAAATTATATAGTTGTAAGTAATGGGGCCTCACCATTAGTTTCATTAATAAAAGACTCTTCTCTTATAAAATCCCACAACATTTGCATTAGTAAAATAAAATGAAGCATTTAATTCTCCCGTGCTTGGGCTGCTCGACATGGCTCCTTCTGCACCAAACTTTAGCTGCTCTCTTTTCCTTCCGCATCCTGCACGTGGAAGACTCTGCATGATTCTTATTTGTTTTCATTGCTGCTCTTCTTTGTTTTGCTTGTGCCATTTGGCAATCTCCACATTATTTTGAGTTTCTCCAACTTTTACTCCACGGCCTCTAAGTGTCACTATCCGCATCAATTTGAGTTGCTCTCTATTTCCTTGGCTACTGACACGTGGAAGACTCCACTGCTTTTGATCCTTCTACATTGGATGGTGCTGCATCAGATTTTATATATCTATGTTATGTTTAAAGTGACTGCCATTAGATATTGATGATGTACGCCTTCTTCACATGATGTTTGCATTTCCTTCTATATGTTGTGCCTCATTGGATAGAGTTGCCTCTGAACCATATGATACATCTTCTTTCTAATTTGGTGGCTCCATTCTATGGGTGAACTACCCTTTGATTTACCCTGCACCTATCTCTCTTAGAAAAGGCCAATTATTATTATATGTCATGGATACTCCCTTGATAGTGCTAGTTTCATCACATAGCTGAGGCTCTATTTGATAGCTGCTCGATGATACACTAAAAAATTCATTTGATCTAGCTTATTTGATAATCACTGGTGACATTTCTTTCTGATTAGGTTTCAACTCTTAAGTTCCTTTTTTATAATGATTGCGTGAATTTGATATACTGAGCTATTTTCACAACTTGTGGCACCTCTGGCAGTGTCTCCTCCTCAAAACTTGCTGTGAGAAGGAAGAGGCATACCTCAATACTGATGCGCCATATTATCATTAAATCTTTCATTACTAAGCTTCACTTGATATTGATGATGCTACAGCTGATGGTGCCACCTTTCTCTATATGCTGAAAGGGTAGTTTGATACTCTTATGATGATCCTTATGGTATCTTACATAAATACTTGCCATCATCACATGAATGAACCTTCCTTACCCTTGAATTCATAGCTATAGCTTCTAAATCTATGCATAATGACTCGACAACTTCATTAAAAGACCTTTAGGATCATAGATTGAAAAATAGGTTCTGCACCATTCACTTAGACTTTGGAGTTGGGAAAAGAATCTAAGGGACTTGATGTGTGGGATACCTAGCTTTCTATTTGATGTGGTAGTCTCCTCATATCTTGACATCTTCAATATATAGTTGTTACTGCACCCTATATTATGCTTCAGATATAAATGACCAAGCTTTATCTCTCATAATGCTTGCCAAAAGGCCACACCCCTATGATCTTGTGATAATTTATTTTCATTGATACAAGCTTGCCTCCATTTCATAAACCATCGTGCATTCCTAACTTATACATACAGTGCCTTAATCCTTAAGCTACATAATATGACCATATTACCAGTGTTCATTACTTTCGTTGCACCTTCACTCACAACTTGTGTCTTCCATCGATTATGGACATTTCATGGATGAGTGCCTATTTTAGGAGTTGGTGTATAGTGAAGCTTTTGGAGTGCCTTCCTCCTTCGATTGAAAAGATTGCCCTCTATTATTGAATATTCTTTACAAAGGCTATGCATTTGGAAAGCCATCTCTAGCGGTGACACATTATCACAACAGGAGAATCTAATGCTCTCTCTAAAGAATAGTAGGAATAGGAACCTCTATACTCATCAAAATTTTGAAATGGTGTGAAAATTTCATCAGCAGTTCATTGGTGACTAACTAGGATGGTAGGCTTGCCCGTTACGAACTCCAGCATCTATGGTTTCACAGAGCAATCCCTTGTCCATGGGCATAGAGTTAGGTGTCTAAAATTGAAAAATTAATGGAAATTGGAGATACATTTGAACCTAAAAATGCATGACCGAAAAACACTCTGCAACCAAAATTGACTTATAATTGCATGCTGATCATTAAATCTAAGATACTGAGACAAGCTTAACCACTGAGACTGACCAGATCCATATACACTGTAGCTAGGACTTACTGAAAGAAAACTAACTGAATCTAAAAACCTAATGCTACTATAGCTTATTTTGAAACCAATACTAAATTACTGATAAATTCAAACATAGGGGAATATGCCCATTCAACAGGATAGCAAATTAACTGCCATGCTTGACAATATTGCTCCAGTTGATCCACATAGCACTAAAGATGACCCAGACAAACTATATGAAGAAATATAACAATATTTTGTACCTTTTTACTTCTCTACACTCTAGAGAGTCTCTTTTTGCTTCAAAAAACAAGTCCGGCTGACCTACATGTTGTTCCTATTTTAGTGGAGGGTAGGGAGGGAAAGTAAAACACTAAAACTCTTTCCTTTGTTTGCATTTGTAAGTTTCTATCCACCATACTTCTTTAGTGACCTCTCTTGTTGACTCTTCATTCGAATGATGATCCATGATAGCATCAAGATCTAGTTGATAAGTGACAGAACTACCTAGAACAGTCCTGAATCTGATTGGGATCCCTTCATACAGGAAGATATGTGTAGAATCTAACTCTATATGTGATGTCATATGTGGTTCTGCACTGTGGCAAATGTCTCTCTGAATCTCATCATCCTATAGAGGTGAAACTTCATCAAGAAGAAGACAATAACCATTTGCCAAAATAGCAAATAAATCAGTTCTTGAATCTTCCTCTGTTTCAACATTTTCTCCATGATCTGGAACAAGCCTTACAAACAAACCTTGTACTTTCTCAATTGCAATATCTTCCTCATTTAGTAGTTGATAGCCTTGTTGCAAAATTGAGAACAAATCCTCATCATGCCCCAAATGTTGCTCATGCATCTCCGTGCCTTCCTCCTACAAGTGTGAAACTTCATTACAATAATAAAGAGACTCATCTGGTATAATGTCATTTATAACCTCCTCAAAATGGAATACAGAGGTAGCATCACCATGGATCCAGCACTTTTTAGCTTCAAAGCCCTTCTTGTAGTACTTTTTAGCTTCTAGAAATGTCACCTTATCAGCATCTTCTAAAGGCTTTGCAAAATATGATTGAATTTTTGAATCACATGTTGCCACATATGCTTGATGCTCAAGATCAGAAAGACACACACGAGCCACTTTCGTGCTTGTAATTTGATTCTTGAATTTTGATTGTTCTTGGATGTCAAAGTGATAGAGGTCCTGGTCCGTGACTTCTAGAGGTTGATTTGCAGCTATGGGGGCTTGTAGAGGATAATTTTCAAGACAATTGGGCATTCTCTAGCTATATTCATACTGTTGTTCATAAAAATCTTGAGGCATTAAACATAGATCAGCATGGTACAGGTTTTGACCTTTTAACTCATTGATCTCATGGGAGAGGGCTTTAATTAGTTCTTTCACATCACTCATCTCCTCATGATTTGGAAAATCAGCAGGGAGGGTGGGTGCACTAAAATTTATATGCATCTGGTTACAAGAAAGAACCTGAGATAGGGTATTTACATGAGGTATCAATGGTTTTAAGGGCAGGGGAGGCAGTTTACTAGACAATATGAGGCTACTTTCAGCCTTAATGGCAAGATCATATGATTGAGGAAGAATTTCACCTCCTAGGGATTGTATCATGATAGAGATCTTAGGGTCTAAAGTCTTTAAATAATACAAGAAAGAAAAGACTGGAGGGGGCCTCATGTCTATAGAAAGTTTTTTCTAGACTTTGTCAAATCTTGAATTGAAATCATGTATGGGCTCCATAGGATACCTCTTGATGGTGATGAGATTCAAGATAAGTGTGTTGACATCTGTCCTATCTATGAACTGATTGTATATGAGCCCACCAAGCTAATCCCATTTGGTGATCAAACCAGGCTAAAAACTTCTGTACCATTCTTTTGCTTTGCCTTTGAGGGAAGATGCAAGCAACAAGAGAGCATGATTCACAGTCATGACATTATGAATAGAACATAGATTTGCAACATCTTGAATGTGATCTACAGGGTAAACAGAGTCATCTCCAAGAAAGTGAGCAATGCCTTCCAGGCTATGTCAGGAACTTGACCCTGCTGCTGAAGAACAAGAGGACTTGAATCCCAAGTCACAAAGGGTAGATCTCTTTGAATATTTAGGTGCACATATATACCAGGGGCTGTCATGATCTGTAGGGGCAAAGATTCAAGAAAGATCCACCGGTGGAGTCACCAGATGGATGATTCATGCTCCTATGACCAAATACTTTTGTGATTTTCTATCAAAATCACAAAATATAGGGCAAAGATTTAATGAAAACAAAGACCTATTTCTTTGAATCCACTCCCACCAGGCATACCAAAAATTGTTGATGCATAAATCCGTGGGTTTAATACAGTAGAAACATGGGAAACTCTAAGACGTGGGATTGCTCCTCATAGTGACCTCCAAATTTTAAGGAAGCTAGCTCTTCTATTCTTCAATGGGAGTTTGGGAAGAAGTTAGAAAGAAAACCATATTTGTAGAAAACAAATGTCTAATCTATGGCAATCTACCAGATTTAAACCTCAGTTTGCATAGTGTCTAACTTTGAATGATTAACTGGAATTTTAAAGAGCATCAATGCATGATTAAAACCCAATTTAAGAAATAGATTAAACAGAGGCAAAGAAACAGAGATATCCAAGTATGCACAGAACACCATCTCATTATTTGAATAAGTAGTTATAGAGGCAAAAGTTGATGCACAAAATGATTGTTACATTCTCATTTAAAGGAAGAATTGCAAAGGCAAAAAGAAAGAAAATCTATGTCTGCTACTCCAACTCTATGATCTATAAGAAATGTAGAACTCTGAATGTATATCTATATCTCCCTATATCCCAGCTATGTCTCAGATCTACCCATTTATAGCCTGAAAGACTCAACAAAATCTCCACGGCCTCTGGTAATCTTTACAACTGAAACTCTACAAAATCTGGCACTAAATCTGACACAAATCTGTTAGTTGAAACTGACTATGGCTTTCTGTGGCTGTATCCGGCCCTAAAAAATGCATCTTTGTGTGAGAAAGAAAACTCCCATCACCATCATTTTACTTGTCGTGAAAAGAACTTGGCTGTGTAAACTTTAGGGTTTCATATCTTTGTATCTCCCATTAGAAGGAAGATATAATAAATTTTATGAGTCTTATAAAGCCATAGCTTTATTAGTTGGAACCCACCATTTTACTATGAGAATCTCCTTATCAAATTCCCTCTCACCCGTAGCTTTTATATGAAACTTAAAACAAATTATATAGTTGTAAGTAATGGGGCCCCACCATTAGTTTCATTAATAAAAGACTCTTCTCTTATAAAATCCCGTAACATTTGCATTAGTAAAATAAAATGAAGCATTTAATTCTCCTATGCTCGGGATGCTCTACATGGCTCCTTCTGCACCAAACTTGAGCTCCTCTCTTTTCCTTCCGCATCCTGCACGTGGAAGACTTTGCATGATTCTTATTTCTTTTCATTACTGCTCTTCTTTGTTTCGCTTGTGCCATTTGGAAATCTCCACATTATTTTGAGTTTCTCCAACTTTTACTCCACAGTCTCTAAGTGACACTCTCCACATCAATTTGAGTTTATCTCTATTTTGTCAGGTGCAGACATGTGGAAGACTCCGTTGCTTTTGATCCTTCTACATTGTACGGTGTTGCATCCTATTTTATATATTTGTGTTATGTTTAAAGTGACTCCAATTAGATATTGATGATGTATGCCTTGTTCACATGATGCTTGCATTTCCTTCTATATGTCGAGCCTCATTGGATAGAGTCACCTCTGAACCATATGATACATCTTCTTTCTAATTTGGTGGCACCATTCTACGGGCGGACTATCCTTTGATTTAGCCTGCACCAATCTCTCTTAGAAAAGACCAATCCTTATTATATGTCATGGATATTCCCTTGATAGTGCTAGTTTCTTCACACGTCTGAGGCTCTATTTGATAGCCACTCGATGATACACTAAATCTCCATTCGATCTAGCTTATTTGATAATCACTGGTGACGTTTCTTTCTGATTAGGTTTCAACTCTTAAGTTCCTTTCTTATAATGACTGTGTGAATTTGATATGCTGTGCTATTTTCACAACTTTTGGCACCTCTAGTAGCGTCTCCTCCTCAAAACTTGCTATGAGAATGATGAGGCATACATCAATACCGATGCACCATATTGGAGATGTTGCATCTATCAATCATTAGATCTTTCATTACTAAGCTTCACTTGATATTGATGATGCTACAGCAGATGGTGCCACCTTTCTCCATACACTAGAAGGGTAGTTTGATACTCTTAGGCCAATCCTAATGGTATCTTACATAAATACTTGCCATCATCACATGAATGAACCTACCTTACCCTTGAATTTATACCTGTAGCTTCTAAATCTATGCATAATGACTCGGCAGCTTCATTAAAAGACCTTGAGGATCATAGCTAAAAAAATAGGTTCTACACCATTCACTTTGACTTTGGATTTGGGAAAAGAATTTAAGGGACTTGATGTGTGGGATACCTGGCTTACTATTTGATGTGGTAGTCTCCTCATATCTTGACGTCTTCAATATATAGTTGTTACTACACCCTATATTATGCTTCAGATATAAATGACCAAGCTTTAGCTCTCATAATGCTCGCCAAAAGGCCACACCCCTATGATCTTGTGATAATTTCTTTTCATTGATGCAACCTTGCCTCCATTTCATAAACCATTGTGCATTCCTAACTTATACATATAGTGCCTTAATCCTCAAGCCGCATAATATGACTAGATTATCAGTGTTCATTACTTTTGCTACACCTTCAGTCACAACTTGTGTCTTCCGTCTACTATGGCTCATTTCATGGCTGATTGCTTATTTTAGGAGTTGGTGTACAATGAAGCATTTGGAGTGCCTTCCTCCTTCTATTGAAAAGATTTCCCTCTATTATTGAATTTTCTTTAGAAAGGTTGTGCATTTGGAAAGCCATCTCTAGCAATGACACATTATCACAATAGGAGAATCTAATGCTCTCTCTAAAGAATAGTAGGAATAGGAACCTCTACACTCATCAAAATTTTGAAATGGTGTGAAAATTTCATCACCAGATAATTAGAGAGATATCAAAACCTATGTCTCGGAAGCTGAAGTGTTGGAGGATGAAATAGGAATCACCCAAGTCTTGAAAGTGAGAATTTGTCAGAGGTCTAAACTAAGAAAATGTTGTAATTGATGGTCAGATGATAGATCCAAAGTCTAAATGCTGAGAATACTAGGGTGCTAACCACCTAAGTCTTTTTGGGGGAATATGAACTGAAACTTCTTTTGGATCCCAAAACCTTGATTCTTTCACAGTCTTCATGTATCTTCACTTTTCCCTAATCTTGTACTTGTAACCTGCACACAAGATGACCAGAGAGGGTTTGGGGAGTTATGGTGTTTAGGGATTCACCTTAGTCAAACTCAGGAATGGAATTCAAGCCTTCCAACATTGTTGATAGATAAGAGAGTGTGCCCTATCAGGGCATAGGCTAAAACAAAATGATGATAGAATGATTCAAATGACAATGATATCACGTTTGAGGTGAAGCCCTTAGGAGAATGAAGATCCTTCAACTCATAAGAAGATGGATGATGATTCCAAACCTGCAAAAACACACACAATACAAACACAAATCTTCTCTAATAACATAATAAATTCTTTGAATGCACTTTGCTTCAAGACGATAAGTTTGCTATATCCATCTAGGTTACAAACGAATTCGAATACACACTTATATATGCTTTCTCACTAACATTTGAGAAATTAAATCACAAGAGCCAACAAAGAGGAACATTTTTAAAGGTCCTATGCAGACATCACATTAATTGGCCCCAACCAATTAGGAGGACATTGGCGGTTGGCACCCAAGTCTAGGACCCCTTTTTAGTCTAGGATGAGATAATTAAGGAAGGGCCCAAGGTCCCAAATTCAGATTGGTGTTGGCCAATCTCTTCAAGATGGCCAATTATAATGTATAATGTAATCATGGGGACCTAGGAGATAAACAAGGAGGTAAAAAGGTAACTGTCAACTTTTTACTTCATAACAGATAGTTATTTTAATGACTTAGATCCACCTATGTAGATTCCTATTGATGAGCAATCTTCTTCCTCCATTTTAGAAACTATGAGCAATGATGAGGATTCACCTCCTTTCTCTCCTGGTTATAATTCAAAGGTTGATGATTCTCCTCCTAATTTTGTAATGTTAGGTCCATATTAGGCTTAATGGATATTGCATATTGTAGGTAATTGGGTTAGTAATCCATTAAATAGTAGGAAAACATACTCCCAATTTTAGGGATTTCCATATGTTTTCATTGCCATAGCCTTTTATCCACGTTTTTCAATGAGGAATATAGCATTCCTATGTTGGATATTACTATACATGAGGAGTATAGTTACTTGATTACAAACCACATTTAGTATCTTGTCACCCTTCCTAAGGGAAGGAAACCTATTCAATGCAAGTGGATCTATTAGACAAAATTGATAGTAGATTGGTTGGAAAGGGTTTTTTTCTAGTTTCTTGGTGTTGATTACATTAAGGCTTGGACACCTATTGAAAAATTGACTTCCATTTCACTCACACTTGTTATTAGTATAGAAAATAGATAGGATATTGACCAAGTGGACATGATGAGTGTTTTTCTTCACATAGACCTTGAGGAGGAGATATACATGAAGCAACCACAAAATTTTCTGCATAATTCTTCCTTGGTTTATAAACTTAGGAAATCCATACATGGCCTAAAATAGGCCCCTCAAACTTGGTATGTAAAGAATAATTCCTTCCTTCTCACAATTGGGTTCTCCTTTTGTGATTTAGATCTCAATGTGTACATTCTATAGGAGGATGATTCTCTCTTTTTTATAGACTCTATGTTGATGACCTATTGATCACAAGGAGTTATTTTTCATTCATTGTAGTAGTGATAACTACCCTTCATGATATATTTTTTAACACTGACTTGGATTTGTTACATTATTTTCTCAAGATTGATATATATCTATCTATTTCAAAGATCACCATTACACACTCCAAGTATACTCTTGATTTCCTTTCATAGTTTTACATAGATGGTTGCAAGCCTACTCCAGTCCCCTTTATTTTTCGAGTAAAAAATGAGATTCAATGTTCTTCATCTTTGGTTGATGGTACCTTATATCAGTATCCTAGTGGGAGCCTCATTTATTTGATTCACATGGGATTTGATATTTCATGTGTTGTGGGCATGGTTTCTCACTTTATACATGAGCTATATGACCTATACTTGAAAGCAACCTAGTGGATTCTTTATTACATTCAAGGCACTCATAGTTTTTAGATTCACTATGTTGCAAAAATTGATATTGAATTGATGGGTTACATAGATTCAAATTAGAAAGTGATTCTCAAAATTGTAAGTCCACTTTAGGTTATAGCTTCTCTCTTAGTTCAAGTCCTATTTTTTGGTTTAGGAAGATGTATTATTTTATTGATCTATCTTCCCCTAAGGATGAGTACTGAGGGGTAGTGAATGTCACCACTAAGGTGAGTTGGCTTTAACACATTCTCACTAAGTTTGGTATCTACTTTAGATTGAAATCACTCATATTTTGTGACAAAAAGAGTATCATATAGTTTTCATCATATAGTTTTCATAAAACTCATTCCATAATTCAAACACCAAGCATATAGAGGTTCACATGTACTATATGTTGATAACTGAGCTAGGGGGGTGAATCAGTTATCTTAATTATTTGACTTTATTTTCTTCTTTAATGATTAGTGTAGTATCAAAATACATAAGCATATATGAACATGAGAGAAGAAATAAACTCAACACACATAACATAATGATTTTGATGTGGAAAACCCTATTAAGGGAAAAATCCATGGGGTGACTAACCCAAGATTGTATTCTCTATTAAAAGAATAGAAGTACAAAATGGTATTTGCCAATGAGGGCTCACTGCCTACAAGAGACTCACTGTCTACAACGTCTAAAGAAAGAAACCATGTGATTGAACTGATCAAGAGCATCCACATATGTTGAGGTTCAGTTCCGGTTAGGCTCAATATACTGATCTGCTACACTTCATTCTTCCTCTACTTAGTGCTGCTATTCTCACATACCAGATTTGTATAGTTTCTTCCACACTACTCTCTACTTTTCTTCACACAAAAAAACACACCACACACACCTTCATACCGAAATCAATCTGGCATATATATCTGAATCAAGGATTTCAACACCTTTCTAGTCAGCATCTGGAAAAATCAAGATATTTCCAAACTCTGGTCTGTCGGTTGAATCCATGCTTTCTAAGTGATGTGTATCAAAAGGATAATTATAGGAGTCATCAATCATATCAGCCAACCATGAATGATCCCTTAAGAAACTTGATCACCATCAATTTCTCATCTGGATTAAGGTCTGACGCTTTGTCGGTCAGTTCTTTCTTAGTCTACTCTGCCAAACAGGAACCCAACACTTAGGTACTCATATCTTTTCACTCTTTCATCACCAAAGGCTCAATCTTTGGAATGTATCAGTTAAGGTACTCCTCTTGACTTCCCCAAGTCCACACTTTACTAAGATTCTTTCTCTAAGAGATCCAGATCTGATTGTCAGACCTTGCTGCATGCTCTAATCTTGCTCACTGGACCAAAATACTCTTCAATCTGACTTCTGATATGGATGTACCATGTCCTATGGATGTGTGGGATGGACTTTGTTGCCATCAATGAAAATACTCATGAAGCCACATAGTGTCTCTTGCCAACAATCTCCCCCTTTGGCATTGATGGCAACACTTAGTGAAAAATGACTAAGTGTTATAGCATACTCTCCCTTGGCTGATGCTCTGTTCTTATGTACACTTTTATGGAGCTCCCCCTTAGCTAGATTCCACATTTTTCATTGCCCCTCACTCCCCCTTTGACATCAATGGAAAAGGGTAGGATCCGTACACCAAAATTTCCAAAAACAATCTATACTTGGCCGCATAAATATATATATACATGTTATACTTACATATACTGATGTATATCTACAAAGGTGGCCTTCAACTATACCACTTCTATTGCCCAACACTTCTTCATCCTATCCAAAATTGAAATATTACCACTTAGCAAAAATACAAAAGTTTCTGCCCTCTTTAGGTCTATCAGATCACTGGTCCAGGCTGTGGTCTGGGCATCAATTAGGGCCTCATGCATGGCCTCTAACTTAGGAATAATTGTCCCTCTTAGTTCACTTAGCCTTCTTATTCTATTTTTCTTCTCCTTCTCAAGCTTCTTTATTTCATTTATAGCTGCAATAGTCTGACATTTTTGATTTATTAAGGAAGAGGTGAGAGGATCAAAATTTTGAGATAAACTTGATAGTTTGCTATCTTGTTCTTCCACCTTCTTGGTGATATCTACTATCATGGTAGACCAAGATAGATAAAATTTGTATAGGCCTCTGCCATCTTTAAGAGCATTTTCAAAGCTCTTTATCCAAATATCCAAATTTCTCCTATCATTTGTTATAAGTCCTTGTACCTCGAAGAATCTCTTACCCAGAAACTCTTTCTAGACATTCTCTTCTGCTACTTTCTCAAAAGAATCAAAATGTGTGCTAACAGAATTAACAAGAGATTTTATATTACCAAATGAGGAGGCTGAAAGATCCTTCTAGAAGGATGGCATGATCTTCTCCAATACACTGGATGCAATCTCTATCAACTCATAGTCTTCCATGTGAGAATTCAAAAGTTTTTCTTTTGCCTTTGCTTGGGCAAAGGATGCTATCTTCATTGTTTGAACTAGGGAGAGGGAATCAAAATTGAACGGTCCTTGAAATAGTTCCGGTTCATCAATCTCTGTCATTTCTTTGGTCAAGAAATCTTTAACTATTTCTACTGTGTCTCTTGCCAGAGATAGAATCTTCTTTCCTTCTGTAGCCTTAGAACTGCCTCCTGGAGTCTTCTCTGTTTGATCTTCTTCTCTTCCTTTTACCTTTTCTTCTTAACTAATTTTCTCCTCTATTCTTTCTTCTCCTTTAGATTTGAAGTCTGCTGGGGAATCCGAAAGAGAGATGTTTACTTCTTCATGGACTTCCTCTTCCAAAGCAAAGGAATCTAGGTCCTTAGTCTTCTCCTCACTTATCTCCTTTGGCTCTTCTGCAACTTTCTCAGTAGGGTCTTCCTTTGATGCATTTAATCCTTCGACATCAGAAGGTTCATCACTTAGGTCCTCTATAATAGGAATATTAAATCTTTTATATGCATTCTAGAGGATGTCTTCAGCCTCTTTTTCCACTTGACCAGTCTCTCTCAGCATAAGCTTGTTCATTCTGGCTTTTCTCCTAAATTCATTCTTGCAATCCTTGAAGATCATGTTCAGTTGTTTAAGAGTGATGGAAAGATAGAGCTGAATAGCTATCTGTTCCTGGATCTCTAGGTCCTTTGCCTTAGCATTGTTCTTTCTTATTTCAAGTTCCTTCTCTAGGCTTTTGGGAATTAGAGATATGATCTCAATGAATGCTTTATTATTGATGTTAAGATACCTGACTAAAGCATCTTGCAAGATCTTCTGGTCAACTTCATTATATTCATTATAAAATTTAGTCATTGGTTTTAGGTTCCCATCCACAGTGACTAATTTGATGATATCATCAATGCAGAGAGTAGGCTTTTCAACAAATTCTTCTGCCTTTTCTTCCTTGCCTTGTCTGGTAGAGAATTCACTGGGTATTTTCTTCTTCTTCATTTTCTTGACCTCCTCATATGACTCTATCTCTTCATCATCTTTTTGACTTGTATATGACCTTGTGGCCTTTTTCTTTGTTCTCTTCTCACCCTTTTTGGATGTCTTGGCTTCTGGTTTAGAGGCTTTTTGGCTCTTAGAGATGGCAACTACAGAGCTTTTGGAGGATCTGGTCTGGGAGGGGGCTTGCACTAGAGAACTTTCTTTTTCTATTTCTTGCCTTTCTTCCTTTGCCCTTTCCATCTTCTCTCTGTTGGCATCAACTACCTCCTTTGATATTCCATATCTCTTGGTGACTTCTTCTACTTCCCTTCTCACTTTTCTCTTGATCTCAGGTTGTCTCAGTTCAACATGAACTTTTACACTCAACTCTTGGAAGGTTCCAAACCTTTCTACCTTTGGCTCCTTAGGCTAGCTTAGTAGGTGTTGGATATGTAGTTCCAAAATTTTTTCATCCTTCTCATAGCCCATTGGCATAATCCACACTATTCTTGGTTCCACTACCTGCATTAGGCATTGATTAGTGTCTACCATGAAACACACTGTATCCTTATATTTTTCAACTAGAGATTGAGGGATTCTCTCTCTAGCTTGCATCATGCCTTGGAAGTTTTTGAAGTAACCATAGAGAGTTGTGCTTTGAGCGTTGACATTACCAAGCCCATACATGTAATCTCTTATTTGTATGGCAACAGGTCTATCATTTTGTCATATCCAGCCACTAGTTCCGGGTAGCTCATTCATATAGTAGAAGAATAGACGAAGTATCAAGCCATTGTACTTAAAAGAATTCTTTTTATCCTTCTTTATTTTCTGTAAATTCTCTAATAGTTGGTTCAGGAGAAGCTCACAAAGATCACAGTCAACATTTTTCCTTAGCATTTCATATGCAGTATATATAGCAGTTTCAGATATTGAATTCTCCCTGCCAGAGTGATAGATTTTGTAATCGATTATCATAGAGGTAAATTTGATAGCCGTATCTATGATGTCTTCTATTGTCATTACCATCTTGTCAAATCTTGATTCGGTAGCCTCACTTATAGTTTGGTTTTTGTCTGATTTGAGAGAAGGCAACCCACCGGATGAGTGTAATCTGGTTACCACCCTAATTGCATCTTTGGTTTTCTTGAATGGCCTCATCAACCACATGAAGTTGTTATGCAGTCTACTCAAAACATACCGGACCCATTCATCTTCTGCAAAACAGGGGAAATGAATGCACTGTCTAAAATGCTTATCCTGGATGGCCTTGTATTGGGGTTTAAGTTCAAATGATTCATCAATTAGTTCCTTTTGATAGATATCCATTAGCTTGGATTCTCCAAATTCCTCAATGTTCATGTGTATGTAAGCCCTAACATCTTCTACATGTAGAATTCCATGCGGAATGCTAGAGAATGTGCCTAGGGGTCAACTTCTAGAGATTTTTAAGGATGTTTCTTGAACTTAGGGCATGATCTATCAATGATTTTAATCACATTTGGTGTAGCCATCTTTCAAAGGATTCTGACAGAGATATTCAAAAGTAAAAAATACCTTTTACGCTTCTAGGGTTCACGATAAGAGCTGAAAAGATCGCTAGTTCAATCAAATTCTACGGTTGATCATTAAGAGGGTTGAAGCAATCTCATTGCAGAGCTCTTTCTACCTTCATCTCGAATGTAAATGTACAAATGATGAACAAAAGAGCCCTTTTATTTCTGTACAAACCCTAATTCCATTTTGCAATAAATGCACAACTTAAGTTATTCTAGTTGCCCTGTTCTCCTTGTCTAGAGAGATCTTTCCATATCACTGAGATGTACTTAGAGTTATTCTCAGTGATTGTTGACAATTTATCTTCCTTTCTCCAATCATTCCATTTATCCACAGATCAAGATGCCTCAATTTTTTAATCATACCGGATCTGATTGTGAAAATCCTACTCTTACCAGATGACTGTTAAACGAAATCAATCTTGGATGATTAACCTCTTCAAAACCTCTTATGGATCTTTTACCAAGGGTTATATAGACATCTCTTGAGAACTCTTCAATCTGCAACACTTTATGTGTCAATTTCAGGCACCAATTGACTAGTTGGGGGAAATTGTTTTCTTTTGTGAATCCCCCTGAGCCAGAGCTCAACTATTTAGTTTCTGAAAGAAATATCAGCACTAGATTCTGGTGTGGATCCATCCTCAACATTTTCTGTACTTCTCTTCACCCAAATCTTGTTCATCTCCCTTGAATTTCATCCACATTCATTTTTCCTTTCCATTTGTCTTGATTTTGATTATGATGCACCGGACCTTTTTATCCTGATTTTAACTTCTACAGAATTTGGCAATATGACCGGATCTATTGCAATTGTAGAAAACAATATTTCTATGCATATTTGACTAATATCCTCTAGATCTGCATTAATTAACCATATGTCCCATTCTATTTCATGCAAAGCATCTACCATTGAATGAATTGTTTATTTGTATATTTCTACATTCATGAGATTTGTGACCATACCTTTTGCAGTTAAAAAAATATCTAGAGAAGAATGAATTAGTCTAATTCATTCTTCTTCTAAACTAATTTGCTTTATGACCAAAGTTATTGCAATTGTGACAGTATCCATTGAAGGATGGATATCTTTAAGCATTTGGTTGCCTTACCAGAGGTCTTCTAGGCCCTTTCCTTGGATTTCCTGATCTAGAGTTCTTCTAACTAGATCCAGAGCTTTCCCCTTTCTCATATCCCTAGCCTTGCTTGTCATCTACCCTTTTTTGGATTTCAAGAAGAACTTCAAGTTGAGCAGAGCCTATCTTGAATTTCTCTTTGTATTCATTTGTTGTTTGAAGATCCCTTTTAAGAGTGTCTATCTGATTCTCAAGTTGTTCTTCATTGTCTCTAGCATCTTTAAGATCAGATTCTAGATGCTTGATTATTCTATCCATTTTGTGGTAGTCTTTTGACTTCTCCTTGATAGATTGTTTTAGATTATCTGCACTTTTTCTTTTCTCTTCAATTTCTTGGGTGAATATCATAACTCCTGATTCCATTTCATGTCTTACCATAATGACCTCTTTTGATAAGTTTTCACATAACTTGGTTTTCTCATTCAAATCTTCATTAGTATCATTAGCTTCACTTTAACCTGCTAATTGTTGAAGCAATTCCTTTCTTTTCTTCATTGAGATACTTAGTTTTTCTTTGAGTTCATTTATGAAATCATCAGCTTGTTTGAGTCTTTCCCTCAGGTTATTGAGTTCAGAGTGAGATTGCTCAAGATCATCTAAGGCAGACTGAAGTTGATCCCTCATACTATACATATCCATTGTGATTCCCAGATCTTCCTCAAGTTGTTAGGCTCTATCTAGAGGAAATTAGCTCTGATACCAATTGTCGATAACTGAGAGGGGGGTGAATCAATTATCTTAATTATTTGACTTTCTTTTCTTTTTTAATGATTAGTGTAGTATCAAAACACATAAGCATATATGAACATGAGAGAAAAAATAAACTCAACACACATAATACAATGATTTTGAAATGGAAAACCCTGTTAAGGGAAAAAACCACAATGTGACTAACCCAAGATTGTATTTTCTATTAAATGAATACAAGTACAAAATGGCACTTGCCAACTTAGGGCTCACTGCCTGAGCACACTGCTCACAAGAGGCTCACTGCCTACAAAAGACTCACTATCTACAAGGTATAAAGAAAGAAACCATGTGTTGAACTGATCAGGGGCATCCACATATGCTGAGGTTTAGTTCCGGTTAGGCTCAATATACTGATCTGCTACACTTCATTCTTCCTCTACTTGGTGCTGTTGTTCTATCACATACCGGATTTGTATAGTTGCTTCCACACTGCTCTCTACTTTTCTTCGCACAACACAACACACCACACACACCTTCATACTAAAATCAATCTAATATATATATCTGCATCAAGGATTTCAACACCTTTCTAGTCGGCATCTGAAAAACTCAAGATATTTCCAAACTCTAGTCTGTCAGCTGAATCCATGCTTACTAAGTGATGTGTATCAAAAGGATAGTTATAGGAGTCATCAATCATGTCATCCAACCATGAATGATCCCTTAAGAAACTTGATCACCATCAATTTCTCATCCAGATTAAGGTCTGGTTGCTCTGCCAGTAATTTCTTTCTTAGTCTACTCTGCCAAACAGGAACCCAACACTTAGGTGCTCATATATTTTCACTCTTTCATCATCAAAGGCTTAATCTCTGGAATATATTAGTCATGGTACTCCTCTTAACTTCCCCAAGTCCGTACTTTACTAAGATACTTTCTCTAAGAGATCCAGACCTGATTGTTGGACCTTGTTGCATGCTCTATTCTTGCTCACCTAACTAAAATACTCTTTAATCTGACTTCTAGTATAGACATACCATGTCCTACAGATGTGTGGGATGGACTTTGTTGCCATCAATGACAACACTCATGAAGCCACACAGTGTCTCTTGCCAACAATCTCCCCCTTTGGCATTGATGGCAACACTTATTGAAAAATGACTAAATGTTAAAGCATACTCCCCCTTGGCTGATGCTCTATTCTTATGTATGCTTTTTTAGAGCTCCCCCTTAGCTAGATTCCACATTTTTCATTGCTCCTCATTCCCCCTTTGGCATCAATGGCAAAGGGTAGGATCTACACACCACAATTTCCAAAAATAATCTATACTTGGCCGCATAAATATATATACATGTTATACTTACATATACTGAAGTATGCCTACAAAGGTGGTCTTCAACTATACCACTTCTATTGCCCAACTCTTCTTCATCCTATCCAAAATTGAAATATGACCACTTAGCAAAAATACAAAAGCTTCTGCCCTCTTTAGGTTTGTCGGACCACTAGTTTGGGCTGTGGTCTGGGCATCAGTTAGGACCTCATGCATGGCCTCTAACTTAGGAATAATTGTCCCTCTTAGTTCACTTAGCCTACTTATTCTATTTTTCTTCTCCTTCTCAAGCTTCTTTATTTCATTTATAGCTGCAATAGTCTGACATTCTTGATTTATTATGGAAGAGGTGAGAGGATCAAAATTTTGAGATAAACTTGATAATTTGCTCTCTTGTTCTTCCACCTTCTTGGTGATATCTGCTATCACGGTGGACCAAGATAGACAAAATTTGTATAGGTCTCTACCATCTTTAAGAGCATTTTCTAAGATCTTTATCCGAATATCCAAATTTCTCCTATCATTGGTTATATATCCTTGTACCTCAGAGAATATCTTACCCAGAAACTCTTTCTAGACTTTATCTTCTACTGTTTTCTCCAAAGAATCAAAATGTGTGCTAACAGAATTAACAAGAGATTTCAGATTACCAAATGAGGAGGCCAAAATATCCTTCTGGAAGGATGGCATGATCTTCTCCAATACACCGGATACAATCTCTATTAGCTCACAGTCTTCTACGTGAGACTTCAGAAGTTTTTCTTTTGCCTTTGCTTGGGTAAAGGATGTGTGTTAGGGTTAGCCGGCAGAAGATATCAATTAAATGCAAATAAAGATTAAACAGAGAAATGGAAATACACAGAAATAATAATAGCGAGAGACAATTTTTAACGTGGTTCACCCAAACTCAGGCTACATCCACCAAACAGAGAGTCCAATATTATTATCCAGTAAATCAAACTGATTATAATCAGCAATCCCTGCAACTCAATACCGCTGCAAAATGCTACAATACAATATCAAAACCCTAACCCTTAGCCGCTTTTTATCAAGCTTTTTGTCGGTTACAAAATAGGGTTTTCTTATGTCGGTCAATGAAAAAATTAACTCCTGGTGCATTATAAAATAATAAAAAACTGTGTGAGGTTTCGGGGGCATTGCCCCCGAGCCCCCATGGGGGCACTGCCCCTCGACCCCGCCCTGTATTGCGACAGGGAATGCGCCAGGGGCGCTGCCCCTGGACCCTGCAAGGGGTGCTGCCCCTTGACCCCGTCTTGGGGGCGCTGCCCCCAAACCCCCGCAAGGGGCGCTGCCCCTTGACCCCATAGGAATTTGGGGGGAAACCGCGCTGATAAAAGTGGGGTAAATATAACCTCCGAGTCTGATTAGGCTCCATATAACAACAATCTCCCACTTGGAGACTGATCAGACTCCACACCATATCATCTTCCACTTGGAGACTGATCATAACACCACTGACCCTATAGCTCCCACTGGAAATAAGCACCCTGGACTCTGCTATTCTATTTTTGTTGTGTTCAGTCTAGAAGACCAACTGAAGCTGAAGAGGAGCTCAGCTTCTCCCTTGTCACTGCCTTTGTAAACATATCTGCTGGATTGTCATCTGTATGTATCTTTGCTAGCTGTAACTGTCCATCATCCAACACCGACCGAATGAAGTGATACCTCAACTGTATATGTTTGGTCTTTGAATGCAAGGCAGAATTCTTTGCAAGATGTATGGCACTCTGGCTGTCTGTAAATAAATAACTGTTAACCTGTTGTGTGCCCAATTCATTCATGAAATATTGTAGCCATATCATCTCCTTGCTTGCCTCTGTTGCAGCTACATATTCTACCTCTGTGGTGGATAAAGCAACCACCTTTTGCAACCTAGAAATCCAACTGACCGCTGTTCCACGTATAGTAAAGACATAACCTGTAGTACTCCACCTGGTATCAATATCTCCTGCCAAATCTGAGTCTACATAACCTGCTAAATCAGTATTAGAGCCCCCAAAACATAAGTGTTTATTGGATGTACCTCTCAAATACCTGAGAATCCATTTTACCGCATTCCAATACTCTAATCTGGGATGACTCATATACCTGCTAACAACTCCTACAGCATGTGCAATATCCGGTCTCGTGCATACCATGGCATACATTAAACTACCTACAGCTGAAGCATATGGTACCTTGGACATTTTCTCTTCCTCCTCTTGTGTCTTAGGACACATGTCCTTAGTCAATTTCAAATGACTAGGCAAAGGTGTGCTGACAGCTTGTGCATTCTCCATGTGGAATCTCTGCAACACCTTTTCAACATAAGCAGCCTGAGATAGAGTCAATTTTCTGTTCAGCCTATCTCTGCAAATTTTCATACCAAGGATTTGTTTTGCTGCCCCCAAATCCTTCATATCAAATGATTGTGCCAACTGTTGTTTTAACTCGCTTATGTGATCCATGTTAGACCCAGCTACAAGCATGTCATCAACATATAAACATAAAATAATGTAGCTGTCATTATCTAACCTCTTAAAATAAACATAATGGTCAGAATTACACCTACTATAGCCTTGCTTAGCCATAAAACTGTCAAATTTTAAATACCATTGCCGAGGTGCTTGTTTCAGGCCATACAAACTCTTCTTCAATCTGCACACTAGTTTCTCCTTACCTTTGACCTCAAATCCTTGGGGCTATTCCATATAGATCTCCTCCTCCAAATCACCATAGAGAAAGGCAGTTTTAACATCTAGTTGTTCCAAATGTAAATCTTCAGTAGCCACAATACTTAAAACAGTACGAATAGAAGTCTTCTTGACAACCAGAGAAAATATCTCATCAAAATCAATGCCCTTTTTCTGTGCAAATCCTTTTACAACTAACCTGGCCTTAAATCTTTTCTTACCTCCATCTTCCTCTTTCAGCTTGTAAACCCATTTATTTGGTGAAGCCTTTTTACCTATAGGTAATGTACATAATTCCCAAGTCTAATTTTTCAGCAAGGAGTCCATTTCTCCTTTCATTGCAAGCTCCCACTGAACCTGTGTATCCACCTGCATAGCTTCATCATACCCTTCGGGTTCACTAGCATCTGTTAACAAAATAGAATACAAAGAGGGAGAAAACCTTTCAGGAGGTCTGCTGACCCTTGTTGACCGTCTAACATTCACTGGAGTTTGTGGTATTTCTGGTTGCTATTGCAGAGCATGAGGAACCACTAGAACATCACTATTTGGAGTATCGTCCAGCACCACATAATCCTTTTCTTTCTTCTCATGTTGCTGCAACTGATCTTTGTACAACACCTTCTCATTGAATATAACATCCCTGCTTCTCACAATTTTCTGATTTTCAAAGTCCCAAAGCCTATAACTAAATTCATCAATGCCATATCCAACGAAGGTACATTTTTTTGATTTCGCATCCAGCTTGGTTCTATTTTCAGAATCTATATGTGCAAATGCTTCACAGCCGAAGGTTTTCAGAAAAGAATAACTCACCTTCTTGCCTGTCCATGCTTCCTCTGGAATACCACAGCCTAAAGGAACTGAAGGACCTCTGTTAATTAAATATACAGCAGTGTTGACAGCCTCTGCCCACATGTTTAAAGGTAGCCCAGCATGCAATCTCATGGTCCTTGCACGCTCCATTATTATCCTATTCATGCGTTCAGCCACTCCATTTTCCTGTGGAGTCCCTGGAACCGTTTTCTGCCTGCAAATTCCATTAAGGGAACAATAATCTTCAAATTCTTTTCTGCAATAGTCACCACCATTATCAGATCTAAGACATTTTAATCTTTTACCCGTCTCATTCTTTTAATCCTCCATCTGCATCTTCCATAACTGATAGTTTTGCCAATTGAATTTATCAACCTTCGTTTTACCCTCATCCGCCATTGCTCCCACTCAACCTGAGACTTTCCTGTAGATGATAATCGAACACAACCCGCTCTAATACCACTTGTTAGGGTTAGCCGGTAGAAGATATCAATTAAATGCAAATAAAGATTAAACAGAGAAATGGAAATACACAGAAATAATAATAGCAAGAGACAATTTTTAACGTGGTTCACCCAAACTCAAGCTACATCCACCAAACAGAGAGTCCAATATTATTATCTAGTAAATCAAACCGATTACAATCAGCAATCCCTGCAACTCAATACCACTGCAAAATGCTACAATATAATATCAAAACCCTAACCCTTAGCCACTTTTTATCAAGCTTTTTGTCAGTTACAAAATAGGGTTTTCTTATGTCGGTCAATGAAAAAATTAACTCCCGGTGCATTATAAAATAATAAAAAACCATGTGAGGTTTCGGGGGCGTTGCCCCCGAGCCCCCACGGGGGCGCTGCCCCTCGACCCCACCCTGTATCGTGACAGGGAATGCACCAGGGGCGCTGCCCCTGGACCCCGCAAGGGGTGCTACCCCTTGACCCCGTCTTGGGGGCGCTGCCCCCAAACCCCCGCAAGGGGCGCTGCCCCTTGACCCCGTAGGAATTTGGGGGGAAACCACGCCGATAAAAGTGGGGTAAATATAACCTCCGAGTCTGATTAGGCTCCATATAACAACAATCTCCCACTTGGAGACTAATCAAACTCCACACCATATCAATGTGTTAGTGCTTAATCTGACTGGATGTTTTCGAGTTATCCCTACAAGGTAGCCATGATTGATCAATAGGATTTCTGGACCAGTGTCCAACAGTATAGGAGATAAACTCTATAAATATCTCCTCTTCTTCTTTAGGCTTTGCAAAACCAAGGGGGGTATTCCCTATTCAACATCCGTGAAATGTACTTATTAACTTGGTGGGATGTTTAGACAATGTAGATAAATCCTCATATATGCAGACCAAAAATGTAAAATAAATGCAGAGGGGCTAAATTTGGGCTTATGTTCAGTTGTGAGACAGAGGATTTAGGTCCTAAGACTATTTCTAAATGTCCTAAAGGTTTGTATTTGAATTATGAATTTATGTTTTGTATTTTGGATGCAAAACTGGGACTTTGGTTGTAACCTCAATACAAGATTAGATTGGTGCCCATCTTAGGTCTCGGAGTCAATAAACATACGTATGTGAATGATCACCACAAACTCAAATCAATAACTGGGTTTCAAGGGGGTTTTGTAGTGTCTACCTTATAGATACTTCTTAAAATTTAGTATTCAGTTATCTCTACTTAGAAACATCCTTACACAATATATTCTTTCCAACACTTAACCTTGAACATTTAATCTACTGCTTGAGTAGAAGTAAAAGATCAAGCATTCAACATAGCAAACCCATATCCTAGAATCTTAAACACCCCTTAGTTGTTTAGATTCAGAAAAAGAACATATTCAATTTGGAGACAAATAACAAAATACATGCAATGAAGCATTACTCATTTAAATCAATCATGAAACCAGTAAGATTATGTATGAAACATTCAACGTATGATTCATAAACTCACAAGACAACCAAAACAGAGCCACCAATGAAGTTGTATCTTATCACAGCACCAAAATTTGTCTAGTTTTCAACAACCACAAATGAGTAACATAGTCTGCCTTTTATAGTAAGGTTGTGCCCTTAGCAATTAATTACATGGCATTTCAAAAATCCACCAGATACACTGCACCACAAAAATGGTGCCCAAAACATCAATGCAGCAGGTAGAAGGAGAGGCGAGGAGTAGTTGGACTCAAGCCTTGTGCCACTGTTTGGGGATTTCTTTCTTAAAACTGGTAGGTGGCACGTCCATCATCAACCCATGCCTCTGTGATTTCACCATTAATGGCCAAACCTACCATGGCCCCTTAGAAATTTAGCAGCTACATGGCTCTAATGTTTTCCCACTAAAAAAAGAATAGTTGTAGAAACAAAGGAAAACCATCACTGAAAATCTTCTAAAAATAACCGTTTATTTCCCCCATCGCTGAAATCCATGGCCTCAAAACACTTTGAAAAGTTGCCAGCCAATGAAATCGTGCCACGTAGGCACCCTATGTGTCTATCGCTAACTTTTTTGCCATCTATTTTGCCATCAAAATCCTTGCATATGTAGCTGAAAATGAGATTGTTTCCCAATACTTTGAAAAGTTGCCAGCTCAATCCAACTGGATATTTCCCAGTTAACCCTACAAGGTAGCCATCATTGATCAATAGGATTTCTAGGCTAGGGGCCAACCGTATAGGAGATAGACTCTATAAATATCTCCTCTTCTTCTTTAGGCTCTACAGAACCAAGGGGGGTATTCCCTATTCAACATCTATGAAATGTGCTTATTAACTTGGTGGGATGTTGAGACAAAGCAGATAAATCCTCATATATGCAGACCAAAACTATAAAATAAGTGCAGAGGGGCTAACTTTGGGCTTATGTTCAATTGTGAGACAGAGGATTTAGGTCCTAAAACTATTTCTAAATGTCCTAAAGGTTTGTCTTTGAATTATAAATTTATGTTTTGTATTTTGGATGCAAAACTGAGAATTTGGTTGTAACCCCAATACAAGATTGGACTGGTGCCTATCTCAGGGCTCAGAGTCAATAGACATATGTATGTGAATGATCACCACAAACTCAAATCAATAACTAGGTTTCAAGGGGGTTTTCTAGTGTCTGCCTTACAGATACTTCCCAAAATTTAGTATTCTGTTCTCTCTGCTTACAAACATCCTTACTACAATATATTCTTCCCAACACTTAACCACAAACATTTAATCTACTTCTTGAGTAGAAGTAAAAGATTAAGCATTCAAAATAGCAAACCCATATCCTAGAATCTTAAACACCCCTTAGCTATTCAGATTCAGAAGAATAACATATTCAATTTGGAGAGAAATAACAGAATACATGCAATGAAGCATCACTCATTTAAATCAATCATGAAACCAGTAAGATTATGCATGAAACATTCAACATATGATTCATAAACTCACAAGACAACCAAAATAGAGCCATCAATGAAGTTGTATATTATCACAACACCAAAATTTGTCCAGTTTTCAACAACCACAAATGAGTAACAAAGTCTACCTTTTATAGCAAGGCTATTCCCTCAGCAATTAATTACATGACATTTCAAAAATCTGCCAAATACACTGCACCACAAAAATGGTGCCCAAAACATCAATGCAGTAGGCAGAAGGAGAGGCAAGGAGTAGTTGGACTCGATCCTTGTGTCGCCATTTGGGGATTTTTCTCTTAAAACTGGTAGGTGGCACGTCCATCATCAACCCATGCCTCTGTGATTTCACCATTAATGGCCAAATCTACCGCGGCCCCTTGGACTTTGATTTCCCTGCATCGCAGAAATCCATGGCCTCAAAACACTTTGAAAAGTTTCCAACCAATGAAATTGTGCGACATAGGCACCCTGTGCATCTATCGCTGACTTTTCCCCCATCTATTTTGCCTTCAAAATCCTTGCATATGCAGCTAAAAATGAGATTGTATACACATACAATCTTTTGCGTATAAGGTAGACCCCAGGACGTTATGAAACAAATTTGAATCTGCATTCAGGTCTGGGCCTTGCATGTATCTCCCTTTGCACATCGGCATATACAACACATTTTACATACAAGCCACATACATCAAACAATGATGAACTACATCGTAATCGCTTTGAAATCCAACTTGTATCCTAACCCTTTACGTCTTCACCCTATATATTGCATATACAAATGCAATATACATTCAACACAGATTCTAGCAAAGTCATCAATCAGATTGGAGTTGCTTTTGAAATCTAGCAGGTATCTCATCCTTTTGTATATCGGCATATACAAACACCATATACATACAAGCTACGGACCCCAAAATTTTATTCACTACATTTGATTCCTCCTTCGGATCCAGAATGTATATTTTGTCTTTGTATATCGGCTTGTATGTGCAAACATACAATGCAGATATACAAACAAGGTGAGGACTCCACATTTTTATTAGTTAGATTGGAAGAACTTTTGAAATCCAGCTTGTATCCTTGCTTTTGCATCTGTGCACTTGCATGTTGACTTGTATATTTGCCACCAATGTACATTTGCACTTGTACATCTACATGCATCTTCTAACATACAATCTTCTTTGTATGTTCCTTTGTATGTTTTCAATGTATATCGGATATACATTCACCTTCATGCTTGCCAATATACATTGACCTTTGCACATTCTCTTTGTATGTCAGCCTCTTTGTACATCGTCCTTGTATGTTTCCTTATGCATCTGCAATGTACAACCCAATATACATTCTTCAATGTATGTGAGGTAGACCCCACCAAATGTATCTCTTACTATGTATGTTGCTGAATATACAAGATCCCTTGTATCTTCTTTCAATGTATATGCATCAGCCGTTAGGCAAACTTTGGAATTGACTACCGATGCATCCTGGTCACTGTAGCAAATGCATGTCAGGTTTCTTTGTATATTTTTCATTGCATAAACCCAATGTATGTTTAACATACATTCAATCTTGTATCTGTTTCCCCTGTATATTTTTTTGTATGTGCCCAATATATCTAGCCATTATATGTTTAAACATACAACACAAATACACATGCAAATCCTCTTATACAAGCAAGGCATATTCCCAAAATCTACGATATATTCCTTAATGCATATATAAACCCGATATGCATATAAAATGCATGCAATCAGTTTTCTCACTATTTTGAAGGCCGATTTAAACATTTTTGGACCCGCCAATGAGCGTTTACACTTGTACATACAATGACACAAACATGTGACTGATTTCACTACCACACATAATGACTTTGGACTTAGCATCTTTTTTCTCAAACATGATGGGAAAAGGTAGTAAAGAAATGCATAAGGGCCGGTCAACCAATGAGTGCCTAGGCATGAAAATACAACTTGAACAACTGGAAACCAGCAATAGGAGGTCAACTCAAAATTAGAAAATAAAGTACAAGACCCCATGACTCAGAAATTTAAGGGTTTGAATGAAAAAATTTGCAAATGTTCAAGCATAAAACCCTAACCCTAGGTGGGCACCAACAGGAGGCTATCTTCATTGTCTGAACTGGGGAGAGGGAATGAAAATTGAATGGTCCTTGAAACAGTTCCGGTTCATCAATCTCCATCATTTCTTTGGTCAAGAAATCTTTAACTATTTCTGCAGTGTCTCTTACCAGAGACAAAATCTTCTTTCCTTCTACAACCTTAGGACTATCTCCTGGGGTCTTCTATGTTTGATCTTCTTCTCTTCCTTTTACCTTTTCTTCTTGACTGGTTTTCTGCTCCATTCTTTCTTCTCCTTTAGATCCAGAGTCTGCTGGGGAATCTGAAAGAGAGATGTTTACTTCTTCATGGACGTCCTCTTTTGGAGCAGAGGAATCTAGGTCCTTAGTCTTCTCGTCACTTATCTCCTTTGGCTCTTTTGCAATTTTCTTAGTAGAGTCTTCCTTTGATGCATTTAATCCTTTGACATCATAAGATTCATCACTTAGGTCCTCAATAATAGGAATATTGAATCTTTTATATGCATTCTGGAGGATGTCTTCAGTGTCTTTTGCCACTCGATCAGTCTCTCTGAGCATAAGCTTGTCCATTCTAGCTTTGCTCCGTAATGCATCCTTGAATCCTTGAAGATCATGTTCAGTTGTCTAGGAGTGATGGAAGCATAGAGCTGAATAGCTGTATTTTTCGCATTGTTCTTTCTTATTTCAAGTTTCTTCTCTAAGATTTTGGGAATTAGAGATATGCTCTCAATGAATGTGTTATTATAAATGTTAAGATACTTGACTGTAGCATCTTGCAAGATCTTCTGGTAAGCTTCAATATATTCATCATAAAATTTAGTCATTGGTTTCAGGTTCCCATCCACAGTGACTAATTTGGTGATATCATCAATGTAGAGAGTAGGCTTGTCAACAAATTCTTCTGCCTTTTCTTCCTTGCCTTGACCGGTAGAGGATTCACTAGATATTTTCTTCTTCTTCTTCTTCATTTTCTTAACCTCCTCATCTGACTCTGTCTCTTCATCATCCTTTTGACTTGTATATGACCTTGTGGCCTTTTTCTTTGTTCTCTTCTCACCTTTTCTAGATGTCTTGGCTTCTGGTTTAGAGGCTTTTTGGCTCTCAGAGGTGGCAAGTCCAGAGCTTTTGGAGGATCTAGTCTGGGAGGGGGTTTGCACCGGAGCACTTTCTTTTTTCTATTTCTTGCATTCCTTCCTTTGCCCTTTCCATCTTCTCTCTATTGGCATCAACTGCCTCCTTTGATATTCCATATCTCTTGGTGACTTCTTCTACTTCCCTTCTCACTTTTCTCTTGATCTCAGGCTGTCTCAGTTCAACATGAACTTTTACACTCAACTCTTGGAAGGTTTCAAACCTCTCTGCCTTTGGGTCCTTAGGCTAACTTAGTAGGTGTTGGATATGCAGTTCCAAAATTTTTTCATCCATCTCATATCCCATTGGCATAATCCACACTATTCTTGGTTCCACTACCTCCATTAGGCATTGATTAGTGTCTACCATGAAACACACTGTATCCTTATATTTTTCAACTAGAGATTGAGGGATTCTCTCTTTGGCCTACATCATGCCTTGGAAGTTTTTGAAGTAACCATAGAGAGTTGTGCTTTGAGCCTTGACATTACCAAGCCCATACATGTATTCTCTTATTTGTATGGCAATAGGTCTGTCATTTTGCCATATCCAGTCACTAGTTCTGGGTAGCTCATTCATATAGTAGAAGAATAGACAAAGTATCAAGCCACCGTACTTAAAAGAATTTTTTTTATCCTTCTTTATTTTCTACAAATTCTCTAACAGATGGTTTAGGAGAAGCTGACAAAGATCATAGTCAGTATTTTTCTTTAGCATTTCATATGCAATATGTATAACAATTCTAGATACTAAATTCTCCTGCTAGAATGATAGATTTTGTAACTGATTATCATAGAGGCAAATTTGATATCCGGATCTATGATGTCTTCTATTGTCATTTCCCTCTTGTCAAATCTTGATCTAGTAGCCTCACTTATAGTTTGGTTTTTGACTAATTTGAGAGCATGCAACCCATCGAATGAATGTAATCTAGTTACCGCCCTAATTGCATCCTTGATTATCTTGAATGGCCTCATCAACCACATGAACTTGTTATGCATTCTGCTTAGAACATACCGGACCCATTCATCTTTTGCAAAATAGGGGAAATGAATGCATACAAGTCTAAAATGCTTATCCTGAATGGCCTTGTATTAGGGTTCAAATTCAAATGATTTATCTATCGATTCCTTGTGATAGATATCCATCAACTTGGATTCTCCAAATTCTTCAATGTTCGCATGTATGTAAGCCCTAACATCTTCTACATGTAGAATTCCATGCAGAACACTAGAGAATGTACCTAGGGGGTCAACTTATAGGGATTTGTAAGAATGTTTCTTGAACTTAGGGCGCGGTCTATCAGCGATTTTAACAACATTTGGAGTAGCCATCTTTCAAAGCATTCAAACATAGATATTCAAGAGCAAAAAATACCTTTTATGCTTCTAGGGTTCACGATAAGAGATGAAAAGATCACTAGTTGAATCAAATTCTGTGGTTGATCATTGAGAGTTGAAGCAATCTTATTGTAGGGCTCTTCCTAACTTCTTCTTGAATGCAAATGTGCAAATGATTAATAAAAGAACCTTTTTATTTCTATGCAAACCCTAATTCCATTTTGCAGTAAATGTACAACTTAAGTTATTCCAGTTGCCTTGTTCTCCTTGTCCTGAGAGATCTTTTCAGATCACTAAGATGTACTTAGAGTTATTCTCAATGATTGTTGACAATTTATCTTCCTTTCTCCAATCATTCCATTTATTTGCAGATCAAGATACCTCAATTTTTGAATCATACCAGATCCAACTGAGAAAATCCTACTCTTAACATATGACTGTTAAACTGGATCAATCTTGGATGATTAACCTCTTCAAAACCTCTTGTGGATCTTTTACCAAGGGTTATTTAGATATCTCTTGAGAACTCTTCAATCCGCAACACTTCATGTGCCAATTTCAGGCACCAATTGACTGGCTGGGGAAAATTGTTTTCTTTTGTGACTCCCCCTGAGCCAGAGCTCATCTATTTAGTCTATGGAAGAAATATCAGCACCAGATTCTGGTGTGGATCCATCCTCAACATTTTCTGTACTTATCTTCACCCAAATCTTGTTCATCTCCCTTTGAATTTCATTCTCATTCATTTTTCCTTCCCTTTTGTCTCGGTTTTGATTATGATGCACCAAACCCTTTTTATCCTAATTTTTACTTCTGCAGAATTTGGCAATATGACCGGATCTATTGCAATTGTAGAAAACAATATTTCTTTGCATATTTGACTGATATCCTCTAGATCTGCATTAATTAGCCATATGTCCCATTCTATTGCATGCAAAGTATCTACCATTGAATGAATTGTTTATTTGCATATTTCTACATTCATGAGATTTGTGACCATACATTTTGCAGTTAAAACACTGTCTGAAGAAGAATGAATTAGTCTGATTCATTCTTCTTCTACACTGATTTGCTTTATGACCAAAGTTATTGCAATTGTGGTAGTATCCATTGAAGGATGGATATCTTTGAGCATTTGGTTGCCTTACCAGAGGTCTTCTAGGCCTATTGCCTAATCTAGAGTTCTTCTGACCAGATCTAGAGCTTTCCCCTTTCTCATATCCCAAGCCTTGCTTGTCATCTACCCTCTTTTGGCTTTCAAGAAGAACTTCAAGTTGTGCAAAGCTTATCTTAAATTTCTCTTTGTATTTATTACTGTTTGAAGATCCCTTTTAAGAGTGTATATCTGATTCTGAAGTTGTTCTTCATTGTCTCTAGTATCTTCAAGATTAGATTCTAGATGCCTGATTATTCTATCTATTTTGTGGCAGTCTTTTGACTTCTCCTTGAGAGATTGTTTTAGATTATCTTCACTTTTTCTTTTCTCTTCAATTTCTTAGGTGAATTTCATAACTCCTGATTCGATTTCATGTCTTACCATAATGACCTATTTTGATAGCTTTTCACATAACTTGGTTTTCTCATTCAGATCTTCATTAGTATTATTGACTTCACTTTGGCTTGCTAATTGTTGAAGTAGTTCCTTTCTTTTCTTCATTGAGATACTTAGTTTTTCTTTGAGTTCATTTATGAAACCATCATCTTGTTTGAGTCTTTCCCTCAGGTTATTGACTTAAGAGTGAGATTGTTCAAGATCATCTAGGGTAGACTGAAGTTGATCCCTCATACCGTACATATCCATTGAGATTCCCAGATCTTCCTCAAGCTGTTAGGCTCTGTCTAGAAGAACTTAGCTCTGATACCAATTGTTGATAACTAAGAGGGGGGGTGAATCAGTTATCTTAATTATTTGACTTTCTTTTCTTCTTTAATGATTAGTGTAGTATCAAAACACATAAGCATATATGAACATGAGAATAGAAATAAACTCAACACACATAACACAATGATTTTGAAGTGGAAAACCCTATTAAGAGAAAAAAACCACGGCATGACTAACCCAAGATTGTATTCTTTGTTAAAAGAATAGAAGTACAAAATGGCACTTGCTAGTTAGGGCTCACTACCTGAGCACACTGCTCACAAGAGACTCACTATCTACAAGGTATAAAGAAAGAAACTATGTGATTGAACTAATTAGGGGCATCCACATATGTTGAGGTTTAGTTTCGGTTAGGCTCAATATATTGATCTGCTACACTTCATTCTTCCTCTACTTGGTGCTACTGTTCTATCACATATCAGATTTGTATAGTTGCTTCAACACTGCTCTTTTCTTTTCTTTGCACAACACAACATACCACACACACCTTCATACCAATATCAATCTAGTATATATATCCTCATCAAGGATTTCAACACCTTTCTAGTGGGCATCCAGAAAACTCAAGATATTTTGAAACTCTGGTCTATCGGATGAATACATGCTTACTAAGTGATGCATAAAAAAGGATAGTTATAGGAGTCATCAATCATGTTGGCCAACCATGAATTATCCCTTAAGAAACTTGATCACCATCAATTTCTCATGCAGATTAAAGTCTGATGCTCTGTCGGTCAGTTCTTTCTTAGTCTACTCTGCCAAATAGGAACCCAACACTTAGGTGCTGATATATTTTCACTCTTTCATCATCGGAGGCTTAATCTCTGGAATGTATCAGTCATGGTACTCCTCTTGACTTCCCCAAGTATGCACTTTACTGAGATACTTTCTTTGAGAGATCTAGACCTGATTGTCAGACCTTACTGCATGCTTTGTTCTTGCTCACCAGACCAAAATACTCTTCAATCTGACTTCTGGTATAGACATACCATGTCTTGCAGATGTGTGGGATGGACTTTGTTTCCATCAATGACAACACACATGAAGCTACATAGTGTCTCTTGCCAACACTATATACAGGATCATATTCATAGACATTTTATTTATCTCCACTACTGCTTCACTCATGAGCAAGTTAATAGTATTTTCATAAAACCATTCACAAAAATTAAGTATTTTCATCTATGATCTCTTCTAAGGGTGAAAGAGGCTTCATCTTTAGGGGGATTCTTAGTCCTTCTCTCTACTCTAGGGAGTTTCATTTCTCTCTCTATTAAGTAGGGTAGGGGCTAAAATCTCTTTTCATCTAGGGGGCTTCTTCTATTTGGGAGCATTTCAATGTACATTGGTACATAATTAGGCTTCATTTGTTAGGACCCATCTTTTCACCCACCTAAGCTACACTTAAGTAAATGTGTTAATGTAGGTTTTTATTTTCCTAGTAGGCTTTTATATATCTATTATCTAGAAGGTTCTTTTTACATTTTTAACTAAGATTTCATACACCTTCCCTATGATTTACACTTTCATATTTTGAGAATCTTTGGGTGTACTCTCCCTATTGGTTGTATTTGCTACATCCTTCCTCTCATGTAGTCTATATATATTCCTTCTCCTCATGTGTATTTGCATTCATACTTTTTGGGCACTCTTAATACTATTTTCCCTTTGGAGAATTTGCATTTATCTTTTTGAATTCTAATGCTATAATTTTTTTTCTCTTTTTTTTTGGAAAATGGTGAAGGATCACCGATACTAGTGTTAAAGAAAGAAGTGTTTAAGATTACATATTTCATATAGGAAATAGAGAGCCTGATATATACAAAATTACCTAATGAATTACCAAAGGAAATGAGCCAGACATGGAAGAGATACAAAATGTTAATGGAAGTAGCCAAAACACTCAAAATAGATACGTCTATTCGAGGCATGAATCACAAATTTGTGTTGGTGGTGGAAGAGTAGTTAGAGGAGCATGAAGATCCATGGCTAGTGGATGGGGTCCCTAATCTGGTGCATGAATCCTAAGGAATTGAATGGAACTATATGTATCTTTTATTTCATGTCCAAATTAGGTAGGAGCTAGAATCTATGGGCTTTAAGAGTATTTTTTAAGGTATTGGCACAACCACTACATTGTCCTTCCTACATATCATGAAATATGCGCATAACCACTAGGGAGGAGCATAGTAATTCAATTGTGGATAGCCCACCAATAAGAGAGATTTAGTCATGTGCATATTCTAGTCATTTAGAGCATTTCTTAACCTTTATATAGATATCAAATATTCATGAACAAAACCATAACCCACCACTTTGATAAACTACAAGTCTTGAACCAAATACATGATAATGGAAATAAATATTGAGGCCATGTTTGAGAACATCAATAGACAAGAAAAATCCCACAGAAAGGATTTACTAGTGATTTTTCTAATACTAAATTTGATATTAGGATAATTAATGTTGAAAACATGCATGATCTATAGAGAGGCAAGGCCAACAAAAGGAGGAAGAGAAAATGAACTAAGTAGAGAGAAGGCTTGACATTAATATAGAATTGAGAGGAAGAGAGGAGTTAATTGTAGGAAGATAGTTCTAGGTTGAGATGTAAGGGGAGGCAATGGAACATAACTGTTGCAATAAACTTCCTTGATTCAGTGGAAATCCACCTTATGTCTTGTAACTACTTACTTGACTAAGCCATAGAGCATTTAAGGAAATAGGTCATAGTATGGTGTGTCAGTTGTCCTAGGAGGAAGCCTAGTGATGGTAACCTACTCCTATTTGGATTTGTACCTGTTGGGACCTAAAATTTTTGCAAAATTTTAGGTCCCCATATGTGAAAAAATTAATTTTAACACTCATAGATACACCTGCACAATATGCTCAAGTGGCCTACTTTGAAGCATTGTAATTCGGAGCCGGTTCACCTTCATACAAAACTATTTTACAAACATGTTTGTCTGCCATATGTAAGTGAACACACCTGATTTCAGCTTCCTACGATCAAGTTTGATTAGGTTTTGAAGAACCAAGTTGGAGGGTTCTAGTAAGTTTTGTTACTTACACAATGTGAAATCAGCCCGAGAAGCCAACTTTGGAGGTTGATATCTAGCAGCTAAATGATGATCCTGACAAACTAATCAGTGTTCTGTATTCCCCTCATGATAATGTACTTTCATGCCAGTTTATGGGACCCCAACATCTCGTTTGCTATTTTTTCAGAATCAAAAGCAAATGTAAAAAGTTCAGTTGCCATATCTGTGTTTCAAGAAAGTTACGGAGAGGTCAACTTTGGCCCTTAACATTTCATGACAGAAGATAGATGACAAAGAATCCTCTTACACACGCACTCATCAAGCCTAAATGAAATCAACTTTCTAGTTACAAGTTCCCAGGAAGAGATTTAATGGGTTTTTTAAATTGCAAGTTGGTGAGTTCGAATCAGGTTTTGACAGGGGCAGTTTTCAAGGAGGTTAATTTGGAAGGTAATATCTAGCAATCGGGTCGTGTTCATAAAAAAAAAATTGATGTCTCAAATTCTTCCCATGTTAATGTGCTCACATGCCGATTCTCAAAGTCCCAGCACTTCGTTTGATATTTTTTCAAAAGCAAATCCAAATAGATTTTACACAGTTCTGTGACTGCATTCCCAGGCAGCTTTAGAAAGGTCATCTTTGGCACCCGATATCTTATGAAGGAAGAGGAATGATAAAAAATTGTTTTGCACACATATTCACATGACCTAAATGAACTAATCCCCAGAATGGTAGCTTCTCAATATCAGATTTGATATTTTTCCAAAGAGGTAAGATGACAGGTTCCAGTTGAGTTTTAACAGGTTCAAAACATGCTGAGTGAGCTACTTCGATTGCGAGCAGCTTTTAATCTTAATAACTTCATGCCGAACAATTTGTTGCATTAAATTCTTGGGTAAACAATCTACAAGTTTGTATGTTTTCATGTCTCTGGGAGAAGTTTTGATTAGTTTTCCAGACTGATTCTGAAAGCTACTTGGCCTATTTTGCTCATTGTGCAAAGTATCAGAAAAGGGATTCTGATGAAAACCCATTTCATTTTCACACCTCATGAACACACAAATGCAGTGTTAGGACAATCCGAGATAGAAACTTATTTCAAAACGAAAAAAAAATTTTAGTCGGACCCACATGGGGATCCGACTTGTGATGCACAATGGCTATTGTAGGAGTGGCTATGTCAAGTCCTCACTACAACATTGATAACAGATCAGATTTACTGTGTTCTCCATTTCAAATTGATTTCAAGGAAGTAGAAACTTATGAAGAGATTTTCCTCGTGGGAATTAACTCATAAGGAATTAGATGTGATTTTCAAAGATCTTAAAGAAGTTGCATATGCCTTTCAACAAGTCAATGTCTGGGAGATACAATTGAATAAAAACATACAAAGAGTGTGCCCTCAAGATTATCGCTGCAGAATTATGTGTTTTGACTACATGAGTAATAGAAGATGGCGCTGACAAAATAAAGAAAGTGTTGCTGTTCAAAAGTTGGTGCTCCTTGACAGATGGCAAAATTCTTCCCTCTGTGATTGGAAATGAATTTGTGAGGCAATATTACGGTGCTCTAAAATACTGTCCAGATCAGTTATATATGTTTTACAAGGACTCCAACATGATCAGCCGCTGTGAAACCAATGGTCAGACGGTGCATCTGAAAACCCTAGAAGCAATTAAAAATGAGATAGTAACTTTGCACAATGAGACAAACGAGGCAATAATAAAAAGTGTGGACACTCAAGAAGCTTCTAATGATTCTTATTTCATCCCGCCCCAATATTCGATGTTGGATAACTATGTCTCTCACGAGCCTTCGCACCAAGAGTTTCTTCCTGCACAAGGATTCGTATCACAACATTCTAAATTGGAGGAAGGACAGGTTACTGAAGCTGTTCAGAATGAACAATAGCTAACTAATACTGAGAAAATAATTTTGGCAACGGAAGAAACAACAAAAAGAGTTATCTATCAATTCTTTTGAAAGAGAACTCACACCCTATTTCAGCAACAACTGTTGTGGAAAAATTTCCAATAAATACTGGACTTAAAGGAAAGGTTCAAACAACTTCACAATCTTTGGACCCTGAATCTACTGTCAAAGAGAATAACTGACCTGAAGAAGTACCAGATAAAAATTCAATCTATATCAGAAAATTTGTCGTGGAACGATGCGGCTACCCTAATTTACGAAGAAGTAAAAAGAAAAAACAACAAATAAAAGTAAAAAACCAAGCGAGATAAAAATAATATCGGGCAGACATGGCTTATCGGCGATCAATTTTTGAGTCTCCCCGACTTGCCGATGGGTGAGCAAAAGCTGAATTTAATATATATTGTTGAAGATATATAACCGGGGTCCACAACCTTCGCCAGAATCCTCGCTGCCTGTGCCAAAACTAGTAAACCAAAAAAGAATAAAAAATAAAACGAATGTCATCGGGGAAACAAGGAAATCAGAAGGAGTTTTTAAAATCACACCGATTTGAGGAGTCTTGCCGATGGATACCTCATCGGCAAGAAATGTCTTATCGGTGAGCAAACTTCATGTCCTCCCGACTTATAATGTCAGCTCTATGATAAAATAATGGTAATCAAAGATATGATTAATTCATCTAAAGAAATATTTTTCTCTTGGAGAATAAAATATTTTTCACTAAGGAAGTTGCGAGAGATATTTTCACCGAAGTTAGGAAAATGATATAATTACATTCTGGAAAATAAAAAGGTGAACAAATGTAATTGAAAGGTGTGAAATATTAAACAAATATGTAGCATAAACCTATTTATGGGTGATTATTTTCACGAGAAGATATGTTGAAGATTTTACAATATTTTGCCAAAGGAGTTATAAAGATGGCGGCAAAATATTTTTAAGGACTTCACCCGATGGGTAATTATTTTACCTAAAAAATATTTTAAGGGAAGGAGAGAAAACATTTTCACCGACGAAACTGACAAGCGAGTAGTTATTTCTTACCAACTGAGTGAAAATGTATATTAAAAGAAATAACAATAGTTACTTGAAGAATTATTTTCATGAGATCTCAAGGCAAAAGAAAGTTAAAATAAATATTTGCAAAATGGGAAGCAAATGATAATTTGTGGAAAAACACGCCGGGAGATAGAATCAAATAGAGATTAAAGTATTATGGGAAGATAAAAAAAAGCCAGATTACATATTTAATCATTGCAAAACACAATTAAATAAATGAAAAGGTATACCAAAGGTTGCAACGGAAGAAATAAAGGGTTGTAACCCTAGAGTCCAAAGGATATTTACCAGAGAAGAAAAATCAAGAAGGACATCAGTAGATTAGAAGAAAGCAGTAGGTTTAGGGTAGCAGTAGGAAATTATTTAATTCCACTCCACCCATTCACCTCATCAGAACTGTTATATACACATTTTTTATTAATGGAACAGAATGCTTCAATTCAGTTATCTATTTTCAGTGTTCAGCTGTAATGTTAATATTAAATCCTAAATGTTGTAATGTTGTCTCCAGAATGGTTTTTCCGTATTATTTAAATTATCGTATCAAGAATATTGTTGATTTATCTGGTCACATTTGCTGATTCAGTGTGTTCGAATTGGTTGGTTTCTATAAAGAAGTTGATCAGAATTGTCATAAGGTCTCTGCCAAGAGGTAAATCCTTTCTACAAAACAAGTCTGGTCTAAATTTTCTTCTTACTAGAATTAAACATGCTCTCAGTTGTTCACAGTAATACGGGGAATATCATTGGGATAGTATAAGAAGAGCATTATAACTGACATTCTTGCACGTTTGCATAAGGTGCAAACATCCCATGTGCCTTACAAGTTCGAGTTAAACTGTGAAGTAGATCAACTTACCTCATACATCTGTTTCCATTAAATCTTCATCCATTTACTGACTCCATAGCCCAATAGAAGTAGGCACTAGTCATTACTATCCAAACTCATATTCAAAATATTTCTATTTCAAGTTAGTACATTAGGAGTAGGAGATAATCTGTAGACTGCATCTATTACATTTTATGCCATTGTGATAGATTTACTAATCCAATCAAGTCATATAGTGTTCATTCTGCTTTAGTTACAAAGGTACACCCACCTAGGTTTGCAGGACCTAAAGTGTAGGGAGCTAATAGCTCTGTCAATTGGTCCAAAAACATTGCAAATCCAAACATAGAGTCTAGCATCCTCTTAGGGTTAGCAACCTACATTTTTGGGAACCAACAGTACCCACTAATGTGACTCACATATTGCAAATAGCAATAAATTAGTCATATGTTCTTGATGGCTTTATCCAACATTTGATCATTGGTAGTGATGTGATTAGTGAGCTATACATATGCATGACTTGTCAGGAGCCATTATACTATGGATGAGATGGATCTCCATGTAGGATATTGATTTTGACTCTTGTTTCATCTATAACACTGACTACGAGCCTATTAAATACTCTCTACATGTATTTTCTTTCCTAAGAGCAGTTGGGTGAAGCTCCTTTACATTCATTTCCAATCCTACTTGTATGACTTTATGAGGATCAATATTTTCCATCCAATAGGGACATGAAGGGGAGAGGATTAAATGTCTAGGATGGAACCAATTTTTTTGAATGATTCATGTTAGTCTATTTCCATGTTTGCTAATAGATCAATAGCTCTACTCACCTCATGATAGCAATGTGAGCATTGGTATATTTTAGAAGTATCTAGGATACTCTTGATAGATTGAAATATATACTTCAACTTATAATTGTGCATTTTCTCTCTTCTTAGGGCATTAATTCTATTACTATAGGATCTCCTTCTATCCATATATGCTTGTGTTGGCTTTCCTTGGCCATTTATAGTCTATGTAGTAGTGTGTATGCTTTAGAATCATTTTTTGACACTAATGGGAGTTTAACTGCCATTGTTGCTAATAGCTTGGCTAGGCTATCCTTGATGATGTATCGTGCCCTTGAGATGGTAGGATTGTCTTGAGAGGCTCTATCAAAATTCAATTTCACAAATAGTAGGACTAGAGGGTGCCATTTTATTTTCCTTTATATCAACCTTTCTACTACCATTTAGTTCTAATCTATTGGAGGAGGGAGGATGCATTTGGGGCCACTATTTGAGCAATTCATTGTCCCAATTAGTTCAAATTTACTATTTAAATTTGAACCTTTTGAGATTTTTTACATTACTACTCTAGAGATTTCTCTTTCCATTTTTCTATTAGCTTGGATGTCAAAGAGGGGATTTTCTACAACTTCTAAAATTATGTTTCAACCATAAGTACTAGATGATCAAAGGTGGACTTACATCCCAAATGCATGCAAAATTGGATTTCGTATAAAGGGAAGGATACTTGATGAAATGTTGGAACAGAGATTGTGGGAACGTGCCTTTGCAATTTAACTTTCCACAACTATTTCCAACAAAATTTACTAAATAGATAGTTCAAGAGGAGATGATCAACTTTTTTTTCTTCCTCTCCACGTAAAGCACACTTGAATGTAGAAGAAATTCATAATTTACCCAATGTATTACATGTTAGTATTTTGTTATGTAGGGTAAGCCATGTAAAAGATTCTACTTTTAGGAGGTGGGCATTATTCCAGCATAGTTTGTATGGAAAATCCTTCTTATTGGGTTTTGGGAGAAGTTTGTATCATTGATATACTGAATATTACCCTAATTTTGATGTTGCCCAATTGATCTCATCTTCACATTTATAATGGATTATGACTCTCTGTGAGAGAATCTTAAACAATAGTTCTTTCACATTCTTTGGGAAGTTACATCCTTCAAAGTTCCTCCATTTTATTTTTGAAATGTATTCTTTATTTGACGTTTCCTAGTATTTTATGACTCTATTCCCCTAGGTTTATTTTAGAAAGATCATAGCCTCTTTTAAATCATTTATGAGAGATAATGGTGGGACTTCATTCCAGGAATCCTCCCAAAATAATGCATTCTCTCCATTGTGAACAATTCATGTTAGTTCTTGCAGGATAAATTCTCTTCCTTGAATGAGGAAGTTCCATATTGTTTACCCCACTGGTGGATTCGATACTATGAAGATTCTTTCCCTATTAGAATAGTCTAAATCTTAGCTTGCATTATCCTTGCCAATTTAGCATTAGGTTTCATGTACATGCTCCATGGTAGTTTAGCTCCAAGTGCTAGGTTTTGAATTTTCATGTTTAAAACACCTACTCCCCCATTGATTTTGGCCTTACAATTTTTTTTCTAGGATAACAATGCTATTCTTTTCTCTTCTGAGCTTCCCTTCTAGAAGAATCACCACACTATTTTCCAATTCTATGAGAACTACTTTTAGGATTTTGAGTATTGATATCATATAAGTTTAGATGATTTCTTAGTTGGGTTAACTCTAGAATGTTAATTTCATCTTTGATCATTTGTATTTGTAGTTTTATAGTTCCTATTTTTTGCACTAGTTTATGGGTTATCATCCATTTTGTATATTATAATAAGAACCACATAGAGAAGTTTTATTTCAATAAGAGGAACAATGAATAATGAAAATATAAGCATAATTAATATAGATTAAATGATGGTAATATGGATAAGCATAGTTTTTGGTCCTCTCCTTCAAAAAAAAGAAAAATTAAGTATAGAGGTAAATTTTGGACCAATATACAAAACAATTGTTAAAGGGGAATTGTTTTCTTTGAACTATAATAACGAATGAACTTTAGACTATGGAGAATCTTTTCACATTAAAGTAGAGATGGATCTTTTTTTATTGATTTTCATGAAGGGAAGAATTAAGATCAATAAAACACCATTGGAAACAAAATGAAACTTGTAGTTTTTGGAATACAGAATATTAATATGAAAAATGGTACTTTGAAAATCATTTTATTGGTTAAAGGATTATGGGTGAATCTTATTTCAATATATAAAATTGTTCAATCTAGTTAATATTTTGTTGCCACTTCTAATCAAGTCATTGTTAGAGATAAAATGATTCAAGTAATGTAATTACTAGTGGTCAAGTTGATAATAAAGAGAGTTTTGGTTTTCTTGATAGTGAATACACTTTCTAATGCTTTTGTTTTCTCAAACTAATTATATGTTAGAACTTTGCCATGCCAAACTTCGACATAGAAACTATAGAAGATTACAATAGATGGTTAGAATGAATATGGTTATATGATTAACAAGGATTTTAACTTCTAATGGTGTGTATGAAGGATATGTTTTAGGTAAAGACGATTAATAACCTTTTGATTTAGGTAAGGCAAAGAGAGCTAATCATCCACTACAACTCATGCATAGTGATTTATGTGAACTTGACAATTCTTCACTTTCAAGTGCCATGTATCTTCTCACAATTGATGATTATATTAGACAAGTACAAGTTTATTTTATTGAAACACAATTTGAATTACTTGATGTTTTTCAAAAGTTTAAGGCATTAACTAAAAAAAGAGTGGTAAGGAAATTAAATGCTTAAAGATGGATAATGGGTGTGAGTATTGAAATTATGCATTTGAATTATTTTTGTAAAAATTATGGTATTATGGTGCAAATAATAGTTATATATATACCCCTCAACAAAATGGGGTGGTTGGATAGATGAATAATACTCTTTTAAAAATGGTTCTTTTTATGTTGCATTTTAAAGGAACTTTCACAACAAATATTTCGGTATGGTTATTTCTTATGTTGCATATATTGTTAATAGAATACCCACCAAAATCTCTCACAAATGTCACCTCTAAAGAAGTATGAAGTGGAAGAAAGCCTCATATGGAAAATTTAAAAGTAATAGGGTGTCTTTCCTGGACACACTTCCTTGATGAAAAAAGGAAAAAGTTATAACCAAAGAGTGAGATGTATTTTTTTGTTGATTATGGTGAAGATTCAAACCCTTATAGGTTGTATGATTTGATACCAAATAAGTCTTTATTAGTAGAGATGTCAATTTTTTTTAAAAAATTTTAGAAAAAGGTGATGAACCACCTAGAAATATATTAACCAAAATACAAAGATAACCCCATTGTATGGAGATCGGGGCCAAAAATATACAATACATTCCAGGTGTAGGCCTATCATGGCCTAAACGGAGTAAACTACCCATACCATAAACAACGTTGAGACCATCAACAAAAAACCCACTAGAAAAGGAAAAGAAACACAAACAACACACAGCTAAGATGGTCATCCAAAAAAAAAAGGAAACAAGCCTCCTATTAATCTCCAACCCTTGATTCCTCCTCACCTCCTCATCTACCACCTTGAGCACCCGACATCCCTCCATGGCTCCTAGCAGTTGCTGCCTGTGCAAAGTCAAAATCAGGATCCATGTCCTCTATCGCACCAGCTGATTCTTCCACACTGATCATATCCTTTGGGAGGTGTGGTGCCCAATCAGGGGTGTACACACATAGAAAACGAATAGAAGTGAACACATAACGGCATCTGGTGGCCATATGCTTTGAAAAATTATGGCCGTGGTCGTGCAAGGCCTTGTCCAATCCCGCAATACATCTACACGCCAAGACTTTCTGGATTGTATTATACATGCATTCAGCAGCCAAGGAGGTCCTGCGCGTAGTGATTGGAAATAGACCTTCGACCATTGCATCTGCATTAGTCAGATCATATCCTCTCGAGGCTTGTTTCCACCTATCGATATTGTACAAGTAGTCAAAGACCAATCCCATAGCAATTGCATGGACATAATGTCCATCTTGCACTATATCCATGATGTTTGAAAGCAGGGCTGACACAATAACTGACCAATGCAAAATTCTGTCTTCAGAACCTTGAATCCATTTCTAAACTATACCATAGTACAATCTGAATCAAACACTTGGTGCAAGTCTATTATCTTTATGCATCCATTGATCTCGGGCTCCCAAGGCATGATTGGGAATAGCATACATTTGTTGGTGCTATCATTATCCATCCTTCTACCTGTACATGAAACCACACCAAACAAAGCAAGAAAGGGGAAGACTCAACAAACTTAGAAACTTCGGCATCTAGTGATTACCACATTGGTTGATATTTGTATTTAAAGACCAGAGAATACTTAATCGCACAACCCCTATGGCTAGACAATCTGCTTAGAGGTGATGACACTCATCAATGATGCTCCTTGGCTGCTATCAATCCAGATCACTTCAAGCATGGCTTTTTTCGTGCAACCATGTAAAAATGTCTAAATCCTAAAGCTATCCTCATTCAAACAATGTCCTTTCATGTGTGGAGGGAAGGAATATAAGCTACCAAGATCTAAATAATAAAGGTCAAGAGCATCTGGGGCCGGTGTTACGTCAATCGTCACAAAGTGAGTTAATGAAAATATTGAAATGATATACAAACAACTTATTTCCTGATTTGGATTGTTGTGCTCGGCTTGGAGAGGACATAATCGTTGCCCGTTCGCTTTATTTGGCATGAGCTCCATAGATCACTAGCGTCTCGTCTTCTTTAATGGTCAACGACCCCACGAAGAAGCACCCTTTTGTGTCTAGAAACTTGTCACAACCTATCTTGTTGGATTTGACTGATCTACTACAATTAAATGTTTTACGCGTCGGGTCTTGCTTGCTTGGCTCCTCCAAATTTGCTGATGTGGCACCTCCAATCCACATGGGTAGGTGACACTATCTATCCGTTGTAGCAACATGAAAGCACAGGAAAGATACCATCCTACCAAAACCTCCATGAAACATCCCAGTTCCAACCTCAACACCAATGTGATACAGGGCCATTAGTTCCTTTAATCCATCTTTGTCCCTCAAATCCTAGGAAGACATGAGCAACGTAAAACCTGAAGCATGAACTTGGATTTATCATGTTAAAGAAACTTAAATTAAATGTCGATGCACAAAAATTCTACTCTTCTACACCCAATGAATAATAACTATCCTCTCTTAAATCATTCCACAACGAGAGGGTATCGCTCCTTGTGAAGGATTAAGGAGTACTACATCCTGTGTTTAATCAATGGCTCTCTTTGCCAGAGCATCTACCACTTTATTACCTTCTCTATAACAGTGAGATATTTGAAAACTTTCCAGCTTATCCATTAAGTCCCATGCTTGTCTAAGAATGTAGTCCACCCTCCAATTCTCTGATTTTCTATATTTAATAGCCCTCATAATGTTCAAAGAATCCCCTTCTATTCATATAGATATGAAGTTATGTTCTAGGGCTAGTCGGAGCCCATGAAGGAACGCCCATGCTTACGCTTCATTGTTCATTCCATTTGGGATTTTAGAAGACTTTACCACTAACAATTTCCCTGAGTGATTTCTGATAACACATCGCATGCCTGACAGTCCAGGATTGCCTCGACATGCTCCATTAAAATTTAATTTGACAAAAAGGTTGTGAAGGAGGATTCCATGCTAATAGTCTCATATCCACTTTCTGAATGGAAACCTAAGCAGCTATCCCATTCGTAACTAGCTCTAGGTGAGGCCAATTCTTATTAGCCCATCCTAGTTTATCCACTTAGAGGTATGATTGCTAGATTTCTTGACTTTTGTCATTACCACTTCATAGATGGATTTGTCTAAATTCCTACAAACATCTTGAAATGACAATGCCATCTTTCTCAAAATCCTAAAGTTCCTTTCTCTCCATATATGCCAAATTACTAGCGACGGGGTCACCTCCCATATGCATGCAAAGGTTGATTCTACATAGAGGTTAGGCTAGCTTTTGAAAAGTTGTAGCAACGATTTAGGAATTGGTGTCGACTTGTTTAGCTTTCTAAAGAGACAATACCAATACTCCCTACTATATGAACATTGTAGTAGGAGATGATCAATTCTCTCATTTTCCTCCCCACATAAAATGCATTTGATGTTGTTCCCTATGGACCAATTTTGCAATCTATCCCCCATGAGGATTCTCCTATGTAGTGCTAGCCATGTAAAATCTTTAACTTTAGGTAATGTTGCATCACTCCAACAAAGATGTGCTAGCCAATCTGAAGATTTATGAAAAGATAAGCTTTTATAACCTTTCTTGATAGTGTAGTTACCTAAATTATCTACAGTCTGGATTAACTCATCCTCCTTTGATGATAGAAATACAACTCTCAAGTTAAGAATAAATTGATGTAGAGACTTTTGGTCCTGGGGAAAGTCACACTCCTCAAAACTCCTCAAAATTACCTTATGGGGGTGATTATCTATCTTAGTTTGGTAGTAATCCTTAACTTTAGTTTCCCAATCTTGTTTAGAAATATTTTTGCTTCCTTAAGATCTCCTCTTGAAGACAATTTTGGGCATCCATTCGAAGAATCATCCCAAAAGTTTTCTTTCACTCCATTATGAATTTTCCATGTCAAGTTTGGTAGCAAGACATTTCCACTACTTATTATAAAATTCCACATTGAGGAGCCCCTTGGAGGGTTCTTTACCATAAAGATTCTCTAACTCTCATTATTTTCTAGGTATTTCTCTTGTATTAGCTTGACCCTTTTAGAATTAGGTCTCTTGTACATATGCCATGAAAGCTTTGCACCTAAAGCTTTATTTTGAAGCTTTTAAGTTAGAATCCGAGCCCCTCCTTGTTGTTTTGGATTACAAACCTTATCCAAAGATAATAGATAAATTTTCTTGTTATTTTCCATGGTTCCTTGTCAAACGAATTGCTTGCAAATTTTCCCCATTTCTAAAACTATACTTCTATGGATTTGGAGGGAAGACATCATATAAGTAGGAATTGCAGATAAAACTACCTTGATCATAGACAGTCTGCCTGCTAAGGTCAACCATTTGCTTCTCCATTATCCTATTTTTTTTTCAAACTAGAAATGGTATCTCTCCATAACTCCTTTTTGTGTCTTTCATTAAGCAATGGAATCCTTAAGTATTTACTTGGAAGCACTTACACTTTGAAATTGAAGAACTTGGAGATCTTTACATGAGTAGTGGTGTCCACATTGAATGAAAACAATTTTGATTTGTTGGCATTCGCGCTTTGGCTAGAGGCATGACAATATACATCTATGGTGTCTTTGATTGTTTACATTTCCTACAAGTTGGCTCTATCAAAAAGGATGCTATCATCTGCGAAGAGCACATGTGTAAAGGGCTCATTCACATTTCCAATCCTAATTCCTTGTCATAGATTTTTTCTATTAGCAACTCTAATTGCCCATGCTAAAGCCTCTATCATCAGAATGAAGAAGTAAGGTGATAGTGGATCTCCTTTCCTTAAACCTCTGGAAGAGTCAAAAGCCTTTGCCTCCATGCCATTAACCAAAAGTTTGAAGCCGGTCTCTGTGATGCACATTGAAATCCACTTTCTCCAGTCATTGGAGATGTCCAATTGTTCTAGAATGTGCATTAGGAAATCCCAATTAACCTTGTCATAAGATTTTTCCATATCTAATTTTATAACCATGCTAGGATCTCTACCTTCTTTGATTGAGTGAAGGAGTTCATGTGCTATAACTGTACCTTCCGCTATGTCTTTAATTGGGATGAAGCCCGCTTGCTCCTCCAAGATGGTCTCTAGTAAGAAATTTGCTAGTTTTAATGCATCCACTTTTGTGATGATTTTATAGACATAGTTACACAAGGAAATAGGTTTGAATTTCTCAAATGTAAGGGGAGTATTCACTTTGGGGATTAGAATTATGCTCATATTCTTTGTTTCTTTTAGGAGAGAGAATTTCCTTGATTTTTCCACTACTAGAAAGACATCTTTCCCAAATGTATCCCGACATTTTTGAAAAAAGTTTGCTGTCCAGCCATCTAGGTCTGGTGCCTTTTCCGCCGGCATTTCAAATATAGTTGTTTTGACCTCCTCCATCATGATGTCCTTCATCAGCTCCTTGTTATGAGCGTCTGCCACCAATCTAGACATAGATCTATCTTAATACATCCTTTTAGAGCTGAAAGTCTTCCTCAGATAATATTTTTTTAAGAAGTCCTTCACTTCTTCTTTAATTTCCTCCACATTACTAGTCATGAATCCATCTCTTCTTCTTATAATTTGGATGGAGTTTGAAGCTCTTCTAACCTTGGTGGAGATATGAAAGTATGCTGTATTTCTATCTCCCTCTTTCATCCATGTCTCTCTAGACTTTTGTCTCCAAAAGATTTCCTCCCTCAATAATATTTCTTCTAGTTCTTTCCTTAGTGATTTCTCCTTTTCAAAAGTGTCTACATCCATACCCTCCCTTATTACCTTAGCAGCCACCATTCTTAAATTGTGTTGAATTCTCACATTTACTTTGAATATGTGTATGCTCAAAATTGGTTAATGGAAACATAAGAAGATCAAACAATACAACCTAAGAATCCTCAAATCAATAACCAAATTCTTACACATAGGATAGAATAAAACAAGTGCACCCAATACCTTGTTTGATTGTTCTTCAATCAATCGTAGATTGAATATGGGATGCCTTCGAAGATTAGCAATAACCAATGACGATGAATGATTTAGTTGGATAGGAGAAGATTGGAAGAAGAAATATTTTGATAGCATGTACTTGATTAAAGGATTCCTCCTTTTGAGTGGGGGGCTAGGTTTATTTAAAGAGTTAGATAGGTAATTGGGTAGTTGTGAGGTAGTTTTGGATTAAGGACTAATTAGGATTAAGTCTCAATTAGGACATTATTAGGAAATTATTAGGGATTTATGAGGCATTTAATAAATAAAAAGGCTTATCAATGTGAGAGGATTATGGAAAGGTGAGGAAATAATAAAATGAAAGGATTGTTTATTTGGTTTTGGATGGGTCAAGAGGGGAAATTAATTAAATAATTAGATTATTTAATTAATTTGGAGAAGATATGTAGGTAAAAAGGGTATTCAGGACCTACCAAAGATATAGGAAAAATATGGTCAATTTTAGGTGTCTACATTTTGCCCCTCTTTGATATGATGTTCTAGCTAAGATAACAATGTGTAGAAGATAAAAATAAGATGCCCTAGTTGGCTTAAACATAGTGGAAAGAGGATGACGAATGGATAGATGCCCTGTCAAGATTTTTTTTTGGCAAAAAATTCATAATTTTTTTTTCGTAAAAAAATCTCGAAAGAAATGGAGAACAGATGAAGGAGGGATACATGGCAAATAATGTCCTAATAAGATGGGTAATGGGTGGTTTTGGGAGGATATGGGTAGAAAATAGATATGAATGAGGATAAGGGATATTGGTTATTGCTAATAAGTTGTAGAAGGTAGTCCTAGTTTGATGTAGCACTTGACATTATGCACCAAGGTATAAAGACTAGGGTGATGCTATGTCATGTGCAAAAAGGGACGCCCCAGCATAATACAACATTGTCTAGATGTGTGGGAAAGGAAAATTAGAGCATTTAAATCCAAGTGCACAAAAGGTATGAAATGGCCTTAGATGTGCAAAGGATGATTGGTATGGTAGAACACACTCAAGATATGAATATTAGCTAGAGGATATGCAAGATGCAATAGAAATGCAAGATAAAATGATAACACACACAAGACATGGTGATTGCCCCTATCAAACACACATGTTGATTGCCCCTATCAAGATGAAAACCAATGATCAAATTGATTGACTGATTGGATTGGATAGTATTGTCATTGTGGGGAATGATATATCCCTAGAGCAAAACAAGGATGTGGGAATGATATATCCCATTGATGATGATGATGATTGATTGATCGATTAGGATTACAACAAGGCTAGGATCATGACTCTGGATGTGATTGGATAATCTGGCTAGATTGGTATGGATTAAGGATAAATTGCATTTAGATTTATTGTTTGGATTTTTGGGAATATTTTGATTTGTTTTGGATGTTTAGCATTGGATTGTGCTTGGATAGCCTTTGGATAGATACCAATGACAAGGGAAAGCCAAGATAGGATGCAAGGATGAGTAATAACGGATGGCATGGATAAAAGGATTGGTGATAAGATAAAGGTAGGACTTAATGGATGGATAAGAGGATGGGTGATAGGATGAAAGTAGGACTAGATGGATTATAATGATTGGTGATAGGATAAATGTAGGATTTGGATGGATAAAATGATGGACAATAGGATAAAGGTAGGAGTACGGATGGATACAAGGATTGGTGATAGAAGGATAATGGATGGTAGATATATGATAGATGGAGGGAGGGAGCCTAGGATGTGATCTCCAAGGACTATGTCACATAGGAATAACATGCCTCCACTCTAGATATTATGCCATAGGCTTTGTTGAGGTGATGCTTAATAGAATGCATGATGGGCATAATGCTTGAAAGGGATGAATGGGCTTAGTAGTAGATGGATGTATCAAGGATATTCTTAGAAATGGGTGGTTGGAATTTGGAGTATGATAAGAGGTGTCAAAAGCATTTTTCAACATTTTTCCCCTACCCTCATCAAGATCAAAAGGAGGAAGTGAAGATAGATGGTGCAATGAGGAAGGTATGATAGATATGATGGGTAAGGATGACAAGATAGGATATGAGATTGAATAGATAGGATGGGATAGATAATATTACAACATGCCTTGAAGTGTAAATCACATAGATAATCACCTACACATGACATTTGTTTACCAGGTTTTCATCATGGTACTTATCCAAGGCACCATAAAAATAGTTTTCACCATTGGACAAAGGATTTATCTTTACTGTTTCGATTTTTTTTTTTTTGGTAGGGGATAGTTGGATGGAATAGGTAGGGAGTCAAGATTTTGTTCCTAGAGCAAGGTGGTAATGCCCCATGATGGATAGACCATTTCAAGTGGTATAATGCTCATGGATGTTGGTAGAGGATTGCATGAGAGGGAAATAGAGTAAGGAGATACTATAATATGGATGGATGGATAGTGGATTATTATGGATCATGGATAGTGGATTATGATGGGGATTAGGATGGAAGGATAATGGATTAGGATGGAGATAAAGAGATAGATAGAAGGACTTATGCAAAAGAATGGACCATAGGGGTATGATGGAAGAAATAAGTGGGATAGTAGATAATAGATGGGGAGATGGAGGTATGTGGGAATGTTGTGGAGTGGAAGGGAACCAAGACCAACATTTTACGCACACTGAATTACATTTTGAAGCTTTTTATTGGAAGGGGGATTTGGGAGTAATGGAGATGTTCTCTTAAGGGATTTCCTATTTAGGACTTTAGGGACCCAAAAGGACTTATGAATTTTAAGATTTTGTGATGGGGAACGGGATCTTTGTGATTTTAGGATTGTGGATGCTCCATTTGAATTAGGTGCTTTTTTCTTGGGGACGCAAACCATTTTGATTTTGAAATTATGTTTTTGAGATGTGGACTTGGGTAGCCTTTTTGAGTTTTGATTTTGCTTTGATTCTTTGCATTGCTTCCCTATGACATAAGGATCATTAGGATTTTTTCCTTTATGGGTGGAGACATCTAAATTTTTATTTTTGAATCCAATGGGGGTTTTTGTGATAGCTTCATGTTTAGTCGATGTGAGCATTTGTTGATCATGTTTAGGAATTGTAGTTCATTTATAGGAATAAGATGTATGGATGGAGGAAGTAATGGATTTGTGGCTAAGGTGATAAGGGGATTTGAGGATGGGAATCTTAGGAGTTGGAAGGAGTGGAAGTAAAGTGGATGTAGGGATGTGAGGACTTGGAAGAAGTGGATGGAGGGAGATGGATGGTCACATGCTTTTTGGGCTTGGTTGAAGTGGATTTAGGAGGCAGGGATGTGGTACCAACATCTTTGGATTGACTTCCTAGAGATATATAACCAATACCATACGGTTTTGGAGGGACTTTGACATGGATGGGTTCAAAGTTACCTTGATCATTAGGGCCTAATCCTTTACCTCGATAATTCATTTTTTGGAATATACGATGTGCAATGGGATGCTTATTTTTAGGACACAAGACATGAGTACCTTATTTGATGAGGAAGGCAAGGTGGTAGATATAGGTTGTTCTTTTCCAAAGAAAGAACACTCATGGATGACATACTTAGCCAGACTTTGTGGATAGGTTGATGGATTTGAAATGGGATCAATATGAGATGGTGAAGGAGCAATATGATCTTGATTATCATTATGCTCATTAAGATCCAAGTTATTTTTTTGAAAATCTATGTGCTTGTGGGGACCAGGTGTCTCATCAAGGGAAGTGGATGTTGCGGGATGATGAATAGGACTAGGTGAAGGATGGATACGAGTGGTGGAGGTTTCTTGATCATGGATAGTATTGGGTGTTATCAACAAAGTATGCACCCAAATGCTAAGCTATCAACTTATCTACCTATTAACACATGGGAACACTCCTAGCCCTATGGCTTGCCTAAAACTAGGAGTGAACCTCCAGAGTGGGCTAGTTCCCTTGGTAAATCACCTAAACTAAAAGTCTTACTGAAGAAAAGGGTCTAGATGGATTACTTGAAATGAAATCTAAAACATAATGGGTGATGCAAACTCTACTACTCACTAACTTGTCTCACAATTAGTCTCACAAAGCCTTTTATCCTCACAATTTCACTAAAACAATGCAATACATAAGTAATTTGCATTAAATCTTGAAAGCTAGAGGTTTGCATGAAGGAAAAACACAAGTTTTATCACAAATTCAACTAACTAACCAGGCTAAACATAACTTGCAACCTGCATTACATGAAACTCCCACACTCAATCTTGCAACAATGAGACACAAGAAAAGGATTCAAAAATTGAATCACAATTGAATATCAAAGCATTGAATGCAAAATGAATTAGAAAGTATGAAAATGAGAACTTTGTTGCTTTATTAAAATTGAAAGGAGTAGAAATTGAGTACAAAATGTTTACAAAACTCTCTACAGGTGAACAAGAGAGGAAGAAACAATATTCTAAACTGAGAAAAAACTAAGTTTTTTGTGCTATATATGCCTCTAAAAATCTCCCAAGGAAAAAGCTAGAAAAACTTTCAAAATAACCATCCTTTTTCCAATTTTGAACTCCAAGAAAAAGCCACCAAAAAAGTCACTAAACTATCTCCAAACTGAAGAGAAAAGATGCCAAAATTCTACCCCAAGTGGTCCCACCAAAATCTCCTCAAAATAAGGCTTTACCTAATCAATAAAAGCCTCCTTTTTGCCTATATCTTCTCAATTTCACTCAGAAGAAAGAAAATCCAAAAAAGAAGAATCTCCTTATCTACTTTCTTTAATTGCATTAAAATAGCAATTCTTTAAAAACAATTTATAAAACATTGCTTTAAATAATACTTACAATATTTGCAGTTTTGACTCTAATTTGATTTTGATTTGATTTTTTTTTGAAAAAAATACAAGGCTTAGATGAATTTTTGCCAAGTACAATACATTCTATATGAGCATTTGATTTTATACAAAAATCATAAAATTTCAAGGCACTATTGAACGGTTTAAAAATAAATAAAAGACCATGGGTCATCCCACAATAATGGGTTACACTTTTTGGCCAAACTTGATATTCAAATCAATATTTTGAACTAATCTTCACGTTCTGACACCTATAGCCACTAAACCATTAGGAATTTGAAGATGATGTGAACTAGTGAATTGTGAGATTTTGTTTGTAGATTCTAAATATATATTTTTTAAAAAAATTGGAGTTAAATTGTAATTTTTTTTGTATCTCCTTTGATAACTAGTTTTTAATAGTAAACAACATTTTTTTAAAGTGATGTGTATTCCGTAGCACATAACTTTTTTTCTACAAAGGATAAAGTTCTGATTCTTTTTAATTTAGATTGGTAACACCGATATATAGTGTATACATTTGGTTTCATAATGTTTTGTTGAATATATGTTTTTTAATTAATTTTTTAAGTCAAATAAATTATAATTTAGACATAGGCGTATTCTATAAAACATAACTTTTTTGGTATGTATCGAAATTCAATTTTTTTCTTTTGTTGAAACACTGACATCAATACCTAGTACATAGATATTTTTTAAAAAAAAATTCAGTAATTTACTAATTTTCCATGTGTGTAGAATAGAGAACTTGATGTTCGGTGAAAAACATACATTCACAAGAAATAAAAAATAAATATAATAATCAAATTAAATATATTTTAAATTGTTTTTTTTGGGAAGCTTATAATATGGACTACATACTTACAAAGAATAAATTTTAAATGAATTCATTTGATCCCTCAAAAGATAAATCAAAAATGGTTTTTTATCAGCATCTTGATAGGTGTAGAGGAGACTCCATTATAGGTATGGTTTAAAACTAGCAGGGTTCTATCCAAGGGGATTTGAATCTAAGGGGCTCTGATCAAACTCTGTTGAATTAAAATCTTTGAAACAAAATCTTTCAAGGCTTAAATGATTATATTTTCTAAAAATATGTGATTTCAACAAAAATTAGGATGTCCGAGAAAGTGTAACCCATTATTGTAGTAGCACCCCCCTAAGGTTTGTCCTCCATTTGGTTTGCAAATAAAACCCTAAGTCATATGGGATATTGTCTTACCTTTCAAATGTGACTAAAAGGCCTCTAAGGTATAAAGCCTAGGGATCATATATGCAGTGGTGATAGAATACCCCTGAGGGTATTAATTGAGGCTTCTAATTTTAATTTCAATGTGATAAAATATCCACATTGACTAGGGCAAAATGGAACCCTAAAGACAAAATAGACAAACCCTATCTTTTTAGCCTCATTTGCATTCGGAGCTTAGTGAGAAGAGGCTCTTCTTGCGCCACCATGGAAGGTTAGGGTTTGAGGTCAAAACCCTTGATTCTCTGTTGTTTTAAAGTTCTTTCTTTGAAGATTTTGCAAGGGAAACAAGGGGTAGGTTGTTTTACCACCATTTTGGGTATGATTTCCATTCTTCTAAAGTAATCTAGCCTTTCTACGACATGGTTGAGGCTAAATCTCTAACGCATTTTTCTTTTTTATATCTCTATCGACATACTCTACTCTTGGCCACCATTCTAAGTATCTTCGAGACTTCACTTTAGGGTTTCTATAGAAAAAACATGGTAAGATGCCCATCCTTCAAGCTCTGTATTCTCCTTTATCTTCTGTTGCTAAAATGCCCAGTTTGAGCTCTAGAAATCTTTCCTTAAGCAAAGTTGTGGCTATGAATTTTATTTTTCACTCTTCATGATATATACTCGTCTCTGGCTTACGTTTGGCATTGTCTTTTTTATCATGACTAAGTTATACCTTGATGGCACTTTGTTCTCTACATATTTTATGGGTCATAGCCAAATACTCATAGTCTATATCATATTTTTACATGTTGACTCCACTTTGTAACCAAACTCGAACCATGATATAAAAAGGTAAGCTTGTGAAATAGACATCTTCTTACTCCATTTTTTGTATGTAAAAAGACAAAACTTATACCTACAACTATTAAGGGCTGCAGGCTTCATATGTTTGATTCTTCATCATTTTTGAGTTTACTAAACCCTCATGACCTCAAAACCCACTATTTCCTCCGTATATGTGATTTTCCTCATGAAAATTTATATGGGGTTTTGATATATATGAAGAATATCTCAGGCTACAGCCATGAAAACTCACAACACAATTCTTACCTAGATTTGTCTTTTCTATGTGAAGAGAACTCAACCGACTTTGTCTTGAGTAAAAATAGCAAGTTCAAGCCTGAGCCACATCAAAATAATGCCTTCAGCTACAACTCTAGTTCATTCGAACCTAAGTATTATTTGTGTATGGACAATATCTTACGTTACGGCTCTAGTTTATTCTTCTTACCAGACTTTATAGGTACTGCAATCTTTTATGGCCAAGGCTATAACAAAGTTTCTTAGTATTTATTACTTGTACCTTCATGTTTTTGAAATGGAGAACTTTCGACAGTCTGAAGCAAAGCCTTCACTTTCTGATTACCATTGATGACTGCAGCATAATACATACATTATTGATCATTGTGGCACTTTTGTTTATCTATTTTGTATATACTTGGTATGACCACATTCAACTTATGACATGACATATTCACTTGCTGTCTAGTTCACTATATTATCTAAACACCATTTCAAATGTATTCACATACATACCATATTCAATGATCATGGTTCCTTTACTTTCTGTATATCATGGACATTCTATGTATAATTGGCAACTTCATGTGCTACCTCCTATAGCTGAATACATTCTATTTGACCAATATGAATATGTATTCCTATTCCAAGCCCCTCTTGAGGTTAAGTGGTAGCATGTTTGGCTCAACCGTTGTGGGAGCTCATTTTTTACCACATACTAAAATGTCTTCAGATCAGCAACATGATTTTACCTATACCTACACAAGAAACAAATATGTTAGTTAAAATAGTGAGGCTTAATGATTGTTTCATTTTTAGTCTCTCTTGCACATGGATCATTTATTTATCTAATTCAGTACATCATAGACAATTTATTATGCCTCTACTTGATGAGGTATATACGAAAAATTATATCTGGAGCTTTAATTATCTCTCTCTCCATCTCTGTAGATTCATTCAAGGGTTGGGAGCAAGCAGCTACATGCAATGAAGACCAGCTAAAGATTCTCCAACAAATAGGCAATGATAGATATGCCTTGTCCAGTTTTCTTCATTTCTTTACTTTCTATTCAGATGCATAGTATATTCTCTTTGATATATTTGCTCAGCTACTCCCATGGCTTGTGTGGGACATTTGGTCTTTCTTTCTTTTATTTAATTCAATGCTTATTTAGTTTGGTATATCTCATTTGTAAAATAAATGAACATTGTAATGTGAAATTAAATAACTCCTATCACTGATGAATCTACTAAAAAGCATTAAATGATACACTGGTTTTCTCTCTTTTGGCATAACAAAAGCATGATACAACCAAACCTTTTGTTTTCAAGAACTCTAAACTATGCAAACTATCATAGCAAACAAATGTTAAAAATTTTATTTTAAAATGAACTTAATGAACCAGCTTTGCCAATTTGAGCTCTAGGTGAAAAATTAATAACATTTCTAGTGATTTCTATTGAATGATTGCTTGTTAAGCATATAGACCAGTTGCCTTAAATGTCAATTGGGCATGGAGTCAAACTCTGCTCTTCCCAAACTCAGTAAACCATGAAACTAAAACTCGGTTGCCAACTACTCCAAACAACAGTAGAAAACCGAACAAAACCAAACTGAAACAAACTAAAAGGCCTTGGTGGCCAAAAAACATGTGTAGAAGCACTTAGGGAAAGAAAATAACCAAAAGAAATGTGCCTTAAGTACTTATTAATTGAAAACACTAACTCTAACCTACTCTAACCTGCTAAAGAAGGTGGTCAAACAAACCCATTAACTGGCTTTGTAAAATAACTCCCCCTTCTCACCAGCATGGGATGTTTTGCAAGATTATAGACCACTGATAAGAAGTGGGAAACAAGAAGATATCCCACTAACTGTTGCGATGTTTCATGAAGAACATAACCTAGCATATGACTAAGGTGGAATGAATAGGTGAGTCAGGTCTGCTATTCTAAGGCTGCAATATCCTTATTTAGCTCTCTACCAACTAAACCCTTGATTGGACATCCTTTTGAAAGGAAGAACATTCTACTCATATTGTTGTCTTCTTGCTTAGGATCTGTTGGCCTATTGTCACTTGTAATTTCAACCTAATTGAAAAAGTTAGCTCACATCAATGAAATGAAGGAACACATGCCTTTTGACCTGGATAGGCTGATCACAAACTACTGGTTCACATGGCATCAAACTATCATTAATGTTAGAGAAAAAATCTTCTATGATACTAGAGACAATGTTGTCATCAAACTCATAATCTTGTACTGAATCCAAATGAGTTTCATCACTCTGTTGCTCAAAACTAGGCATTGAAGTTAGCATGCATGTGTAATCTTGATTCTCATCTACAAATTTAGGAAGTTCATCAAAGAAATTAGCTATCTCTTAAGATTCAACCTCTATTTCTTTGACAAAAACATGTCTAGCCTGATCTTGTTTGCCATGTAAGTTTGACACAAAGGATTCAAGATCATCCCAAAATGAAACTTCATCACATTCCTCTTGGATTTTTGATAAAAGAGGACTAATTTCTACCATATGGTAGCTCTCATCAAATCTTTTACAATCCACAAAAATTTTATTTTTGTGCTTCACTTCCTGATCCAAGGCTCCATCATCTGATTAATTGTCTTCAACAAGCAACTCATCACATTCTTGAGGATCCTCTTGCTATTCTGAAACTTCTACCTTTCGTAGGAGCATGCTTTCCTCATGTGGCTCAATAAAACCAAGTAGCTGATCAAACAAAGAAACCAATTCCTCCTCCTAATGTGGTGCTTTTTCTAATGAAACTTGAGCATTCTATCTTAGCAACTAAAGACTTTCACCTTGGGACCTCTGTACTTTGCTTTCATTCATTTTATAAACAACATTAGAATTTTTTTCAAATGAATCAAAATACAAAGGATTTGGTGTCAAGTTTGAACCATCATCCTCTTCATATGCATCATGCTCATTTTTAGCTAGGAATACAGCACAAACAACAACAACCTCTTGCTCCACATCTAATTTTTCTGATTTGGTGGCATAAAAAGGATTACAAGAACCTTCAGCTGTTGGATTAAAACTTGAAATTTTGATTGGCTTGGGCTCTAAAAGTTTTTTCTCCTATTCACCACACCAACTTGAAATCTTGATTGGTTTAGATTTTACTATATTTTCCTCTTCTTGATTTTGGATTGGTATGGGAGGGGTAGATTTAACAAGGTTTGGCATCTTATAACTAGGATACTTAGTCTAGGAAGGCTGCCATGGTTGTTCAAAACTTTGATGACTTGGTTTAGACTCTTGATATGACTAAAACTAAGGGTCAATGGACTAGTTTTGAATGCAAACAGACCCCTGAGAAAAATCAAAACTTCTGAAACTTGGAATTTGGAGATTTTGGGGAGTTTCTTGAGTTTCTTGGAGGAAAAAAGGCTCTTCAAGTGGTTGGTTTTGAAGAATAAAAAATTCAGATGGTGCCAACCTAGGCTCTTGCAATGGTAAAGGATCTCTAAAACTAGTTGACTATAGGATGATTAAGATGCTCACCATGCTTGAAACTTGGAAATTTATGCTTTTGAACCTCCTCTTGAATAGGTTGATTTGGGATGAATGGAGTTGTTTGGACATTATGCCTTTATGATTGAGCAATCAAAATCTTGACCTACTCTTCTTTTGTAACTAGCTATTGAGCATGATTCTCCTCAAATTGTCACTTTTGAGCCTCCAACTCCTACTTATGAAGATAGGCTTGATAAGCCATCTCTTCCTATTGTTGATTATACTCATGTTGCCTCTTAATCTCATCCATCTGCTTGTTGTCTAACAAAATGTCTCTAAAGGTCCATAATTTTAGAATTTTGGGGCTGATTGGAAGATTGGGCAGGGGTGGATGGGTGGTAAACATCTTGAGTAATCTAGTAAATAGGATTAATTGGACTAAAACTAGCATTGTGGCTATTCGGGTATGGTTGATAGTATTTTCATAGTATGGGGGTGCGTATACATATTGACTATGAAAATTTGATAATTCTTATCATATGAAGAGCTAGAAATAAGAATAAAAGCTTAGTTTTTTGAAACATACCATCACTTGATCTATTAAAATTAGTAGATCTTGATTTAGAGTCACCATATGTGTTTGAACAACTTGCCTCCAAAGGCTGAGATTGCTGGTGCATACACCAAGAACCAACAATGAAATGATAATCTTTGAACTGTGAAAGTTCAAATTGTCACATCGGATGTGCCAAAAGCTATTATCAATAAAGTATACACCCAAATTCTAAGCTATCAACTTAGCTACCTGTTGACACATGGGAACACTCCTAGGCTTGTGGGTTGCCTAAAACTTGGAGTGAACCTCTAGAGCGGGATGGTTCCCTTGGCAGATCACCTAAACTAAAAGACTTATTAAGGAAAAGGGTCTACAAGGATTACTTGAAATGTAATCTAAAACCTAATGGGTGATGCACTTGAACTCTATCTATTCACTAACTTGACTCACAATCAGCCTCACAAAGCCTTTTATCCTCACAATTTCACTAAAACAATGCAATACATAAGTAATTTTCATGAAAGCTCGAAAGATAGAGGTTTTCATGAAGGACAAACACAAGTTTTATCACAACTTCAACTGACTAACCAAACTAAACATAATATGCAGCCTACATTACATGAAACTCCCACACTCAATCTTGCAACAATGAGACATAGGAAAAGGATTCAAAGATTTGAATCACAATTGAATATGAAAGCATTGACTACAAAACGAATTAGAAAGAATGAAAAGGAGAACTCTGCTGCTTTATTAAAATCAAAAGGAGTAGAAACTAAGTACAAAATGTTTACAAAACTCTCTGTAGGTGAACAAGAGAGGAAGAAACAATATTCTAAACTAAGAAAAAACTAAGTTTTTTTTCCTATATATGCCTCCAAAAATATCCCAAGGAAAAAGCTGGAAAAAATCTCAAAATAGCCATCCTTTTTCCATTTATGAACTCCAATAAAAAGCCAGCAAAAAATTCATTAAATTGCCTCCAAACTAAAGAGAAAAGCTTCCAAAATGCTACCTCAAGTGGTCCCACCAAAATCTCCTCAAAATCAGGCTTTACCTAATCAATAAAAGCCTCCTTTTTGCCCATATCTTCTCAATTTCACCCAAAAGAAAGAAAATCCAAGAAAGAAGAATCTCCTTATCTACTTACTTTAACTTCATTAAAATGGCAATTATTTAAAAGAAATTTATAAAACATTGCTTTAAATAATGCTTTACAATATTTACAATATTGAGTTTGATTTGATTTTGATTTGAATTTTCTTTTGCAAAAAATACAACGGTTAAATGAATATTCACCAAGTATGATACATTCTATCTGAGCATTTGATTTTCTACAAAAATCATAAAATTTAAAGGCACTATTGAATGGTTTTAAAAAAAATAAAAGACTCGTAAGGTCTATCCTCCATTTGGTTTGCAAATAAAACCCTAAGGCATATGTGATATTGTATTACATTTCAAATGTGACTAAAAGTCCTCTAAGGCATAAAGCCTAGGTATTATATATGCAATGGTAATATAATACCCCCGAGGGTATTAGTTGAGGCTTCTAATTTTAATTTCAATGTGATGAAATATCCACATTGACTAGGGCAAAATGGAATCCTAATCACAAAATAGACAAACCCTATCTTTTTGGCCTTATTTGCATTTCAAGCTCGATGAGTAGAGGCCCTGCCTATGCTACCATGGAAGGTTAGGGTTTGAGTTAAAAAACCCTTGATTCTCTATTGTTTTGAAGTTCTTTCTTTGAAGGTCTTGCAAGGGAAACAAGGGGTAAGTCGTTTCGCCACCACTTTGGGTATTGATTTCCATTCTTCTGAAGTAATCTGGCCTTTCTGGGACATGGTTGAGGCTAAATCTATGATGCATTTTTTTCATTTTATATCTTTATCGGCATACTTTGCTCTTGGCCACCATTTAGGGTATCTCTGAGACTTCAATTTGGGGTTTCTACAGTAAAAATGTGGTAAGCTGCCCATCCTTCAAGCTCCATATTCTCCTTTATCTTCTACTGATAAAATCATTGGTTTAAGCTCTAGAAAGCTTTCATTATGCAAAGTCGTGGTTATGAATTATATTTTTCACTTTGCATGATATATACTTATCTCTGTCTTATGTTTGACATTATCTATTTGATCATGACTAAGTTATACCTTGATGGCACTTTGTTCTCTACATATTTTATGGGCCGTGGCCAAATACTCATAGTCTATATCACATTTTTACATGTTGAGTCCACTCTATAACCAAACTTGACCAATGATGTAAAAAAGGCAAGCTTGTGAAATAGACATCTTCTTACTCTCCATTTTCTGTATATAAAAGGACCAAACTTATACCTACCACAATTCAGGGCCGCGAGCTTCATATGTTTGATTCTTCATCATTTATGAGTTTACTAAGCCTTCATGAGCTCAAAACCCACTATTTCCTCTATATCTATGATTTCCCTCATGTAAATTTATATTTTGTTTTGATATATATGAAGAAGATCTCAGGCTATGACCATGAAAACTCACAACACAATTCTTACCTACATTTGTCTTTTCAGTGTGAAGAGAACTCAACCCACTTTGTTTTGACTAAAAATAGTAGGTTCGAGCTTGAGCCAGATCAAAATAATGTAATTCTTATGAACCTTTCATGACCACAGTGTCTCATTCTGAGTATTATTTGTGTATGAACAATATCTTAGGCTACGACTCTAGTTTATCCTACTTACTAGACTTTATAGGTACTACAATCTTTCATGGTTGAGGCTATAACAAAGTTTCTCAGTATATATTACTTGTACTTTCATTTTTTGAAATGGTGATCTTTTGATAGTCTGAAGAAAAGCCTTCACTTTCTAATTACCATTGATGACTACAACATAATACATACCTTATTGATCATTGTGGCACTTTTGTTTATATGTTCTGTATATACTTGGTATGACCACATTCAACCTATGACATGACATATTCACTTGCTATCCAGTTCACTATATTATCTAAACACCATATCAAATCTATTCACATACATACCATATTTAATGATCATGGCTCCTTTACTTTCTGTATATCATGGACATTCTATGTATAACTGGCAAATTCATATACTACCTCCTGTAGCTGAATACATTCTATTTGAGCTATATGAATATGTATTCCTATTCCAATCCCCTCTTGAGGTTAAAGGATAGCATGCTGGGATCAACCCTTATAGGAGCCCATTTTTTACCACATGCTAAAATGTCTTTAGATCAGCAACATGATTTTACCTATACCTGTACAGGAACAAACATGTTAGTTAAAATAGTGAAGCTCAATGATTGTTTCATTTTCAGTCTCTCTTGCACATGGATGATTTATTTATCTGATTCAGTACACCATAGATAATGTATTATGCCTCTGCTTGATAAAGTATATAGGAAAAATCATATCTGAAGATTTAATTATCTCTCTCTCTCCATCTCTACAGATACATTCAAGGGTCAGGAGCAAGGAGTTGCCTGCAATGAAGACCAACTAAAGATTCTCCAACAAATAGGCAATGATAGATATTCCTTGTCCTGTTTGCTTCATTTCTTCACTTTCTATTTAGATGCATAGTATATTCTCTCTGATGTATTTGTTTAGCTACTGCCATGGCTTGTGTGGGACATTTGCTCTCTCTTGCTTTTATTTAATGCAATGCTTATTCAGTTTGGTATATCTCATTTGTAAAATAAATGAACATTGTACTATGAAATGAAATAACTTCTAGTTGGAGGTGAAAAATTTGTAACATTGGGACCATGGGAGGAAGGACTGACAAGCTCTTGATCTTGGGTAATTTGATTTGGAGGAGTGGATAATTTGATCTTGAAGTGGTGAGGAGAAAGATTGATCATGCTTTATATTTTACTCTTGACATAAATCTTGAGTTTCGATAGGAAAGGAGGTTTCTTGGATAGGTTCAATGTATAGTGGGGAATGAATTGGGCTTATGGTAGGTGGATATTCAAGAGACTTGATAGTCCATGGACTACAATATGATATTGGAGAAATAGGGATGACATTTAAAGGTTCTTGGATAGTTTCAATGATAGGGATTTGATGGCATGATGGTGGTGGTGGTTAATTCCTTGATAGTATCCAATGGATCACATCCTTCATTAGTATATGGGTGGTTGCACAATAGAATGGATGGATAATGAGGTTGGAGGGTGTAGGATCAGGATCCAATGGAGGGATAATGGGATTGGGTGTGATAGGAGTGGGATTAGGATCAGGTGGATGGACAAGAGGATTGGATATAATAGGATTTGGATTTGGATTGGATGGAGGGATGATAGGATTGGATATGATATGATCAAGAATTAGATTCGGATTCGGTGGATGGATAATAGGATTGGGCTTAAGTGGAAGATTAGATTGTTTAGGCTTTAAGTGTGTTGGGGATTGGCTTAATGGATTAGGATTTGGAAGGTTGGAAGGATTATATGATGGAGGATCCATAGGGATGGATGGATGAGGTGGAATAGTAGATGGATTGGTGTATGATTCAAAAATTGAGGTGGTATTTCCATTCGTAAGGGTGGCATTGATATGGCTTAACAATTCTTGATCTTGGTGTGAGGAGTGACTAGTACTAGCATTCTCATGTTGTGGAGGATTTTGAGATGGATATTGAGGAATATTGATGAGATTGGTTGACGTGGAGGGACTAGGTTGGCATAATGATGGGGTGACTCATGGGATTAGGTTATTGATGTGGTAGAATGATAAGACAGAAGATGTACTATAGGAAGATGACCATACTCTTTTTGAATTTGTGCTTGACCAAGGGGATAACATTTTTCATATTCATGTTTTTTCATCCCATTGAGAGTGGGATGTTCATGGAGGATCAGAGCAACATGGTGCTAAAGCTAATGAAGAGATTGATGAATTAGAAGGTTGGCGGACCAATGGATTAGGATTAGGATTAAATGGAATTTGTTATTGTTACATGGATAAATGTATAGTGGATGATGTGTTAAATGAAGGTTGTAGTTGTGGGTTTTAGGCTAAGATTTGTTGTTGTTGAAGGAGGGCTTGTTGTTGTTGGATTTGTTTTTGAAGATTTGAGGTGATGGGATTTGGTATGTGTGAAGATGAAGCATGGGTAGGAATTTGAACTTGTGAGATTTGAGGTAAAGTTATTGTTGAATAGGTTTGGGTTATGGATGACTTGGGTTGATATGAGTGGTATATTTGTTGTGATGATAATTTGTATGAGGTGTATGGAGATGACTCATAGGGTTGGGGTGTTGATGTGGTAGGATGATAGGAATGATCTTGTGAATCTTCAAAGATGAACGGTGCTATAGGGTGATGTCTACATTCCTCTAGAAGTAGAGCTTGATCAAGAGGACTCAATTTCTCATATGCATGTTTTAGTTTTTTAATGTGTTCCTCTTCTTTCCATTGTTTGAAGATAGCTTGTTGTTGTTCCTCATGTAAAGTTCCAATCACATCCCAAAATTGATTGGTAAGATTTTGTATTCTAGATTTTCTAGGGTCATGAGGGAATGAAGGTTTGTATGAAATTGATGGGGATGGAATATAGGGTGGTGATGTTGAGGTGACATCATCTTAATAATCTCCAATGATGAGATGTGCTAAGAACACATGAAGGAAACTATACCCAAACTTTGCCTTAGTGGTAGGATTAAAACAATCATAGATATGTTTATGATATTGAATTTCATCATATTCTTGGGTTGATAGTGATGTTGGTGAAAGAAAATATGGTAGGATATATTGATGAGGTGATGATCAGTAAGAGCTTGATGGGCTATAAGTGTGAAAGTATGATTCATGAGTATCAAAATATGCATCATGGTCTACAAGGTTCTCATAATCATTAGGAGTGAATTTTGGATCACCTTAGATTATGATTTTGGGTTTTGGATTTGACATAGATTTGTTGATGATCACAACCATTTTGATGAATGAGGATTGGACTTGGTTCAAGGATGGGAATATGAGTATGATAATGCCAAATGAATTAGGTGGGAAATGGATTGGATTTGATGACTAAGATGGTTATGGACGATAATTAGGATGATTCTTAGAATTGAAAAGACGATTATGATAGGTGAATGATGATGATGAGGATAATTATGAATGATTAAGATGGAATGGTTAATTAGAAAATGAGGTTAGATCAGATGATTGAGTGGATGTGGATAACTTGAATAGGTTTAATGGATGAGATTGGTTGGAGGCTTCAATTGAGGTAATTTGCAAAAAAAATTCACATGTACATGCATATGATCACACACAAGAGACAATGATATACTTGATTTCTAAAATTGATTGTTGTGATTTATGAAGACAATTGAAGACACATCAACAAGCCTAAAATTAGTCAATTGGGTGCAGCCAAGAGATCTTAATCTAGGATGCACAAATTCTCTAAGGGTGTCCTCTACATGCACAAGGTAGATCAAGGCCCAATTCCATGAAATGAAAGTGAAGTAATACCAAATAGTTGGGAGAAGAGGGTAAGCCACCCTTCACCTTCACTTCCCCAAGGTATAAAGTTCTTGGGGCCTTATCCCAAATGACAAGATTCCAACTTCCAAGAGGTTCCTTTCAATTCATTCCCCACTTTTTATACTCCATCGAAACACTAGAGTTGAGGTAGTCCCCTGGATTGGTGTGTCTCAAAGTAGGCCTCCTAATAAAGGGTGACAAAAGTGGATCAAGAGATTCTTTTGATCCTCAAGATCACTAGATAGTGTGAGAGGAGAGCATACACATGCACTTGATTGACACAAACAAGATTTATTAACCATTAGAAAATGAAAAGTGTGATGTGAAAGTGAATGGGACTAAGCGATGTTTTTGATTCCCAAGATCACACTAAGTGCAAGGGAAGAGAATACACACCCAAAATCAAATTCAAATCCATGAAACAAAGAAAACAGCTATTCTTTTTATGCCCCACCCCCCCCCCCCCCCCCCAACAAAAAAAAAAAAAAAAACAGATGAGATGTTGGAAACAATGATTCATTTTAAGCCCAAACCAAATGTGAAATTGTAAACAATGATACTTTTTAAGTACAAATCCAAATGTGAGATAGAAAAAAATGATTTTGATCAAGTAAGGATGAAGAAATTTATGTTCAAGTGCAACTAGGAATTCGCTTAAGATCTAATGATATGGTGTATTCTTCAAAGTTGCAAATCAAGTCCATCAAGAAAAGAAGGTATAAGCTTTGAAAAAGGTGCTTCCAAAAACAAATGTTAAATTTAAAAGATAATGTTTGAAGAATGAGTTTTATTCAAGAAAAACATGTATCAGACTTGATAATCAAGCCCTTGAAAAGATCAACAAGTAATGCTATAATGAAACAATACAGGACATGTTCATCAGGATTGAAATTTTAGATTTTATTTTCATAGTCGACATAGATCCAATTTTGTGGTTATGTTTTGTGCCTCCAAAATAAAATTCCAAAGAATAGACCCCTGCTAGACATTCAAGATCTTTCCAAAACTATAAAGAAACCCAATAAATTCACTGATATGTGCCCAAAAATGCAGACTTATGGAAAACATATAGTTTACAAAGATTTGATTATTTTGTTCCCAATTTAACCTCAAAAATGAAATTATAAAGAACAGACCCCCACTAAAATTGCAAGATCTTCCTGAAAATTTAAAGATATCAAAATAATTCTCTAATATGAACCTAGACTTAATAATTTATGAAAAACCCAAAATTGTGATAAATCACCAAAAACGGTTGCTAAAGAACTAATTTTTCTTGTGTAGCCTCCCCAAGTGATCACCAAACATATGTTAAAATCTTGTAAAAAAATTCCAAGATTTTTTTAATATATGATAAAATCTTGAAAAACTAGGGGTTTGCCCAAAAATGCACAAACCTACACAAAAAATGATGAAAAAGAAGGGAAAAACTTCCCAAAAGAGATTAGATGAAGGGAAGTGAGGTCCCACTAGGTGTGCTAGAAATGTATGCGAAAAAATTGGTTAATGGAAACATAAGGAGATCAAACAATACAACCTATGAATCCTAAAATCAATAACTAAATTCTTACACACAAGCTAGAATGAAACAAGTGTACCCAATACCTTGTTTATTTGTTCATTGATCAATCATGGATTGAATGTGGGATGCCTTCAAAGATCAACAATAACCAATGATGATGAATGATTTAGTTGGATAGGAGAAGATTGGAAGAAGAAATATTTTGAAAGCATGTACTTGCATAGAGGATTCCTCCTTTTGAGTGGGGGAGATAGGTTTATTTAAAGAGTTGGATAGGTAGTTGGGTAGTTGTGAGATAGTTTTGGATTAATGAATAATTAGGATTAAGTCTCAATTGGGACATTATGAGGAAATTATTAGGGATTTAATAAATAAAAATGGCTTATTTATGTGAGAGGATTATGGAAAGGTGAGGGAATGATAAAATGAAAGGATTATTTATTTGGTTTTGGATGGGTGAAGAGTGGAATTCAATTAAATAATTAGATTATTTAATTAATTTGGACAAGATATGTAGGTAATAAGGGTATTCAGAACCTACCAAAGGTGTAGCAAAGATATGGTCAATTTTAGGTGTCTAAAATATGTTCTTGAAATGGACTTGATTCCATTCCATGACTCTCTTTCTAAGAAATTTCAATTTAGCTACCAGTTGAAGCATTCTTGAGCCTTTCAGAAATGGAGTTGCCTACCAACTTTCCTAAATGAGAGGTAAAATTTTTGGGTCTCTAAGCCATATATCCTAGAATCTAAGGGGTCTAAATTGTATTCTCACTTCCTCCCCAATCTTGAGATGCATTGGGAAGTTATCAGACCTGGCTAGAGTGAGAATTTCTATTGTAAATTCCTAGTTGTTCTATAAACATTGACTGGAAATTAGAAATCTATCTAATCTTTATACTATTCTTAGAAAGTCCTTCCTTCTCTTAGTCCAAGTAAATTTACCATTTTTGGGGCTGCAATCAATAAGATTATTAAATTTAGTGATGTTTTTGAAGTGCTTCTATGATCTTGAAAGGTGAGAGATGCCACCCATTTTCTCCTCTCCATCTGTCACTGCACTGAAGTCCCCCCTCAATATGACCACTTCATATTTGATAATCCTTAATTGTTGGTTGAGATGATTCCAGAGATGTTGTATTTGGCTTGACCCTGTTGGTCTATAAATGTAAAAAAATCCATAGGTTCTTCGAATTTAGGAGTGCTGGGAACTTACCTAGTATCTAGTTTTCTTTCTTCCCTATAATTTCCAAATTACGAAGGTGTTGTCTCCAAAATATAGCCAGGCCCCCTGATGCTCCACTAGTTGGGGAAGTTACTAAAACCCATCCCTTCCATTGACTAAAAATCATATACCCATGTTCTTCTAAAATTTTTGTTTCCTGTAAGAGTAGTATGTTAATCTGAGATTTGACAAGGCATCTTTTGTTAGGGACATTGATGCCCCTAACATTCCATGTTAGTACTCTGATTGATCTCAAGGAGAGCTATTCACTCTCCTTTTTTTCAAGGATTTGTCTATTGTTGTTTGGATCCCTGGTACAATATCAAATTGTGTCTTGGATTTCCTCTGTTTAGAGATCTTCCTTAACAAAACTAGTGTGGATTTTCTCCCTTTCAACTCCATAAGAGTCTACGATATTCCCATAATATCCTTCTCTTTCTCTCCATCCTCCTCTAAGAGGACTTCCTCAGTGATGTCATCATAGATATCATTTGTTACCTTAGTTAGGGCTTCTTCCAGGAGAGAGATTCCAAATTATCATTGGCCAGACCTACAGATTTTTTTGTTCCTTCCTTAGGTGTACTAGACTCTTGGGAGTCTCTTTCTATTGATTCCCTTCTTAACTTTGCCATATGGAGTTCTTTCTCCTCATCATCCGCTGAGATATTCTCTTTGAAGGACCCAAGAATCCCTTCCTCTACTGGGTTGCTCTTAGTAGATTGTATTGTATTTTGTTCTCTTTCCTGGCCATCTTGTATCCCTCCCATTGGGCAGAGAAAACTACTTGTAGATTTATTTTCTCTTCCTCCTATGAGTATACTATGGGTGCATACGGTTCCCTTGCTAGGCTTCCCCTTGAACATTCTCATCTAGTGAAGCATCTTCCATATCACCTAGTTAATCCATTTTATCCATATCTATCCCAGCCAAAGCTAAGTCAACATGAGTGTTCGTCAAGGTCCTCCCTGATTGATCACCCTTACATGCGTTGAGAACTAGAGATTCAACACCTTGAAAAATATCTCTTGATCCCAAATACCTTCTCAAATTTCTATCTAGATCTGTTTTGGAAACAACTTGTTTACATCCATGAGGATACACATTCGTATTATAGAAAGCCAATAGAGACTTTGATTTGAATCAATTTCTAGAAACGTCCCCATTGTATTGCCTATTTCTTTTAGAATCTCCCTATCCTTGTACTCCATGGGGAGATTTGAAATTTCTACCCAGAAGGGAAAAAAAGGTACCTACTCCATGCTGGTAACAAAGTTTGGTTTCCACATCTGGCAATAAATGGTTGTGTCGCCAAATTTCCACATACCATTTATGAGTATCTTATCTCTGGTAGCTTGATTTTGAAATTTAAAGACATAAAAGTTATCTCCTAACTCCACCATTTCTTCCACCTAGGGCTAGTTATCATCTACCCATTGCTCTAAATCAAGAACCAAGAAATGATAGGAAAAAACCTTATCGATAAGAGATGTTGTTCTCAAAAGATCTACCCTTCTCTTTATAGTTCCTCTTGAAATTTGCACTTAATCCTCTTGGTGTTATTTTTTACATGTTACTTGAGGGAAACTCTTCTTAGGCCTATGGTACCAGACCATTTTCTTTCCTGGTTCTGATGGATATCCTTGGCCTCTTTGAGTTTGTTTATCACTTGTATGTGCCCTTTTACTCCGCCTTCGAGATATTGTCTTCCTCTAGTTATGAAAGGACCCCCACTTATGATTTCCTTGTGCTTTCGACTCTTCCTTCTTCTTATAGTCATTTTGATGCAAGGTGAAGGCTTCCTCTTCTGGTATTGGAGAAAAAATTATATCTTAAAAGCCCTTTTGTTTTCTCTCCCAATCCTTTTCTTATCCTTAGAGAAAGAAGTCATGGTCGCATTCGACACCCTTCCTCCAAAGCATTGTCTTGGGTTAAAACTAAACCTGACATTTTCCTTTTCTTTCCTATCATAATTTCCTATGACTCTGGGATATGTCTTGTTTCTTCTTTCGTTCCCCAAGTTCTGTGTTAAAATCAGATATTGTTCCACCTCTCCTAGGAAAGCACCTTGTTTCCTAATCTTTAGAATCTCCTCCTCTTGCCTTCTACCCCATAGGAATCTAGATTTTCCATAGGCCTGAGAAGCCATGGCGGATATGACTCTTTCTTCAAAATTTTAGAGACTAAACTTGCATGTTGAAATTGTAATTGTTAATGGTAATTGTTTTATTTGATCAAAGTTTTGACTTGTATAGATGTAAATTTTGATGAACATGAACATTCACACCTTACGACGACTTCCTCTCACTCTATAACAAAAGTGCTTACAACATTTAATAACTTTTATAAGAAAATAAATAATATAATAATAAATTCAAGTTGTGCTCTACTACATGTAACATTCCACTACATAACCCTGAAGGGTAAGAGCCAAAAGGGGACAAGATAATTATTTTTTGACATAAGTAGACAACACATATTTGGTTGCCAATATAATAGATTGATAGAATTCATTTTAAACACCAAAGAAAATGTTCCTAATCCCATCTGATAAAAACATGAATCCATAAGCATAAAATATAGCTAGATTCAATACCCACACTAGAATCCATAAAGCAATAAAGGAACATCACATTTCTTCTCACTAAATACATTGATTACAACTTCTCTCCTAAGAGAGTTTAATTATGTAACTACATATACAATTACAATGATATATTCTAGAATATGATACAAGTATAATAACATAGTCCTGAGTATGATACAAGGACTGAATGGTTGCAATAACTAAATGGAGTAATGAAAAGAGAGATCATCTCCAACTGGTGCTCCAAAACCTGTTCACCGATCCCCAATGGTGGTCGAAACATCTCCCAACCATGTCGACTCCTAAGAGACCACCCCACCATGCTTAGAGATAGTCACTAGACCCAAACGGATGAACAACAACAAGGGGATACAAGATGGTTAGAACTCACATCAGACACAGAGCAAACACGAAGAATAGTGCTTACAGTCAAAGTCATATAGGTGTACTCATCGAAGTCATAAGTCGGGTACTACTCATGACTGCTAAGGTGCTAGATACTGGAGTGTAATCATATGGAGGCTCATCATGTGTACTAGAAGGCATGGCACACATGGGACCAAGTACCTCTCATATAGATGAGGAGACTCAATCATGCCTAAATCCATGCCCCGCAAATGGATAGGCCTTCTCATTGCATCCTTAGCCTTTACAAGTGTTCAAGGCCATGCACGAGGTCTAATTATATTATTAGTGTTTTTACCCCAATGTTTTAGTTTTAGTTATCACTTATTAATGTAACTCTACTACTAGTTCCCCTGGTAGCCACTTGCAGGCCCTGCGCCCATAGAGAGACACTCCAACATACCACTCTAATGCCTAGACCTTGTTCATCTCATTTGACTAAACAAGGAATCTGAAAAGAATAAAACACTAGTGTAGAAATTAGGAATAGAGGAACGTGGTCTACAAGACAAAAGATTCCATAGACAGTGTAGTGTTATTAAAAATAGGCCTATGCCAATTAGATCAATTGTGTAATATCTCTTCACAGAGGAATGCACAGATATCATGAAAACATGGCAAATGGTATTGCATGCCTACTCGCAGCGTGAATTCTACATAATGACTACCATATTTAACATGGCAAAATAAAATGTTACAAAGTCTTACAAAATGGAAACCTTAATTTTTTTCTCCTATGGGCAACATAGTGATAGAACAATGTCTTAACAATTTGTAGTTGAAATCCTTGGTAATGGAAGCGTAGTTTTATCTGAAAAGAAAGTATTTCTCTTGCATAAATCTTGGATTCCATGCTATGGTTTAGATCTCTTGAGTTTTCATAGGTTTAGGTTTTAGATCCAAAGGAGGAGGAATGATTATCTTACAAGAGTCTTTTACTAAAAGAATTAGATTTAGGGCCTAACACAAAAAAAAATAGTCAAAATAACTATGAGGTATGGCAACACCAAAAGGCATTCAACAATCATGCATAAAAGAACAATTGCACCCATGTAAGACAATTGGCCAATCACAATCACAATAGACCATTCCCTTATCTAATTGGCTATACACAATACAGCAACTTTAAGTATAAATTTTTAAAGTGAAAATCCTACCCAATCCTAATTACAACACAATATAAACAAAACCAAAGAGGGAAAATCTCTATCTTGTGCCCTAAATACATCATATTTTTATCTAAATGTATGATTATTTTTATCTCACTGATTTGTATTATTATACGTTTTATTTTGTTTATACATGAAATCGATTTGCATTGATAAATTTAGAAGCAAACATTGGCAGTATAAATATCTTGCATCACAATAGATTTTGGCATATAATTTTTCCTTTTACAAAGGTAACAATGGGGTTTGAGTTTTTTTCTGTGTTTGGTGAAATCATAGCAAACATATTGAGTTTTCATTTGAGAAACAATAATGGGGTTTCAGTTATTTTTGTGTCTAATGAAATTGCAACAAACATATATTTAAAGACAGTAATGGGGTTTCATTTTTCTGTGCCTAAAGAAATTGTAGCAAACATATTTCATTTTTTTTGTACTGAGAAGCAAAGAAATGACACAAATACCTGCTCCCCTTGAGGGCACCTCAACTCTTGCAATTTTATATCCTCCTTTAGTGACTCATTGTCCTCTCAACTTGCCTTACATCTTGCAATTTGATATGTTCCCTCAGTTGGTTCACTGTCCCCTCAGCTCGCCTCAGATCTTGCAGTTTCATATGCTCGCTTCAGATATTTTTTTTTCTTCCTGCCCTGCCTTGCTATGTTTTCTCTCTACCCTCATCCTTTTCCTATTTTTCTTTCTTATATTAAACGCCTCTCTTTTTTCTTGTCTCTTAGGTGTGGTCCTGAGTCAATGCTAGGGTGTCATATTTAAAACTATCCTCTCCTCCGTCATAACTTTCCTCCTACTTCAAAGATATTTTCCTCCTCAATAAACACTCTCTACATCTATGTTGACTAATCTGAAGATCAGATATCTTTTTAACTCCCAGATATTTTCTATATTCAAAATTTTCATCTACTATCATGCCACAACATCCATCCTTTGATGTTCCTATAGGGATATTTTCTATAGCATTTATGTCTCTGCCCACATCCACATGCCATGACCCCTCAAAGATCTCTGATTTTTTTTCTTTTAAAAGTCCCCTCGCAAATGCGTTGTCTCCTCAGCTTTCTATCAGATATTTTCTGTAATCAATATCCACCAACTCTCAACACCAGTACAACAATGGGGAAAGGTTGTTACATCCTACCCCCTCAGACTAGGCTTACTCCTGGAAGCCTACAAATGCTAAGATGCAGCCAAATCATACACTAGTCATGAAACTCAATACAATCAAAGGAAGCCAAGGAGAAAAGCCTCAACCATCACACTGGCAAACTACACATGACCATAAGGTAATTTAGATAGTAAGACCACAACACGGGAACACTACACTAAATAGGTGCAATGGGCTAGGGTAGGGTATAGGGCATGTGACTATCTCTAGTAACCAGCATCATGGCTAATAAGAGTATGCTCAGGCCTGTGAATCTCAGCAGAGTTGATACTCAGAACCTGCAACACTTTAAGCACACATGAAGGTACTTGTGCATATATATACATCATATATTCAAAGAAACATCAATCATGTAACCATGAAATCCATCATAAGTAATAAAAATGTCCACATCATAATAGTATTGAGATTGCACATCACTAGTGCCAATACAAAATAGTAACAAGATGCGTAATCCAAAATTAAAGTATACAGTCATCCAAGTCCATCAAGATAAGAAAAACATAATATGATCACAGGGGTCATTACATCCCCTACAAGTCTATAGAAAGATATGGATAAAGGTCTCTCATCTTCATCGCATCTACCCAAGATGCTGAGGACTCACCATCAGGATCCCATTGGACCCTTACCTGCTCTATGTCCTAACCCTTGAGGGTCAACCTATGATGCTGAAGGACGTGTATGGGTTCCAAAGAAAGCTACCTATCTGCCTTGACCTACAAAGCAGTCCAATCAAGAACATGGGTCACATCAGGAATATACCATCTAAGAACTGAAACATGGAACACACTGTGGATGCGTGATAGACTTGGTGGTAATGCAAGCCAATAGGCAATAGGACCAATCCTCTCAAGGATCTCAAAAGGTCCAAAAAATGAGGTGCTAGCTTTGAGCCTTTCCCATAATGGATGGGGCTCTTCTATGGATGAACTCTCAAAAACACATGGTCACCTACTGAGAAGTCGCGATCCAATCTATAGGCATCAGCATACTTCCTCTACCGATCCTGAGCTATAGCCAACTACTCTTTGATCCATACTACTTGCTGCTCCATATCCTAAAGCATCTCTAGACCCAAAATAACTCGATCCTCTAAGCGATCCCAACTCAACGGAGTGCAACATGGCCTACCATACAAGGCCTGGAAGGGAGAAATATAGAGAGAACTTTGATACCCATTATTATAAGAAAACTCAACTAGGTACCAATAGTCCTCCCAATAAGATTGCTAATCCATAATGTACATCCAAAGCATATCCTCTAAGACCTGATTAACCTGCTCTATTTATCCATCAGTTTCAAGATGGTATGTAGAGATGAAATTAAGCTGAGCTCCAAAAGCATGCCGAATAGAAGTCCACAAAGTTGAAGTGAACACTGGATCATGATAAAAAATTATCCTATGAGGAATACCATGCAGATGTACAATATCCTCCATAAACACTTGAGCTATAGATGCCGTAGTGTAGGAAGATCTCATGGGTGAGAAGTGTGCCACATTGGACAACTTGTCCACTATGACCATAATAGCTTCATGACGATGCCAAGACATAGGTAGCCCCACTATAAAATCCAAAGATATTGTACCCCACTTCCATCCAGGGATGGAATGAGGCTACAACAATCTTATTGGGTGTTGATGCTCTGCCTTCACCCACTAACACTAAAGACATTGAGCCACAAAATCAATAATATCTCATCGCAAACCTACCCAATAATACAACTGTCAAAGATCAGCATGCATCTTCATGATACCTCAATGAGTTGAATAGGATGCACAATGGGTTTCTAGCAAAATAAAGGAATGAAGATCACCATAATCTGGAACATAAATACGACCAAGATGTCACAAAATTCCATCAGGCTTGAGTGAGAGACCAACAAACCTACCCTCAAGGACTCTTCCAGACTCAATCTCTAGTCTCGCCTCCTGATACCAAGTATCACTAGGATGTGACTCCAAAATATGGCTCCATAAATCCACCCCAAGAGTCAAAACTAAAATCTCATGTCTCCTCCTACTCAAGGCATCTACAACAACATTCTCCTTACCCTAAATGTAGAGAACTTCAAAGTCATACTCACAGAGGAACTCCATCCAACGGCGCTGTTGAGCATTCAAATTCAGCTGAGTGAAGATATACTACAAACTGCGATGATCACTATGCAACTCAAACCGATGTCCCAAAAGGAAATGTCTCCAACGCACAAGCACATGGACAATAGCTGCTAACTCCAAATCATGGGTGGAGTGGTTTAGCTCATGATCCTTGAGCTTAAGGGACTCATATGCAATCACTCGTCCCTCCTACATGAGAACTGCCCCCACACCCTCTAATGAAGTATCAGTGTATAGTACAAAATCACCTATAGGATCTAGCACTACCAAGATAGGTGCACTAGTTAGCCACACCTTAAGAGCCTGAAACTCTGACTCACACTAATCTAACCACACAAACTTCTTCCCTTTCCACTGAAGAGAAGTGATGGGATGGGCTACCTGAGAGAAATCTCTCACAAATCGGCGATAGTAGCCTGCCAATCCCATGAAACTACGAACCTTGGTCACATTGATTGGTATTGGCCAATCCACAATCGCCTGAATCTTAGAAGGATCCACCAAGATACCTTCTCCTAAGATGATGTGACCCAAATATCTCACCTCAGTTTGTAAGAACTCACACTTGGCCAAATTGCCAAGCAACTGATTATACCACAAGCACTGCAACACTTGCCGCAAATGGCCTTCATGCTTCTCCATAGTCCTTGAATAAATCAAAATATCATCAAGGAACATGAGAACAAACTGGTCAAGATAGGTGCAAAACATACCATTCATGAAAGTCATGAAAACTAATGGAGCATTAGTCAACTCGAAAGGTACAACCGTGAACTCATAATGCCCATAATGTGTACAAAATGTTGTCTGATGAATGTCTGCCTCATGAATGTGAAGTTGATGGTATTATGACTTTAGATCTATCTTGGAGAACACCTTGGCTCCCCTCATCTGATTGAATAAATCATCTATCCAAGCCAATGGGTATTGATTCTTCATCATCACTTTGTTCAACTAGTGATAATCAATGCACAAGCAAAGAGATCCATCCTTTTTCTTCATGAAGATGATAGGCGCTCCCCAAGGGGATACACTATGATGAATGAAACCCTTCTCTAGTAAATCCTCTAACTACAATGGCAACTCACCCAACTCCTAAGTAGTCATGTGATATGGTGCCCGAGAAATAGGCTCCACACCAGGAATGAGATCGATATGGAAGTCTATGTCTTGCTTAGGTAGCATACCTAGAATATCACTTGGAAAGACATCTACAAAATCTTGAAGAATAGGATGATCATCAAGAGATACCTCCTGAATCCCACCCCTAGCAAGATCACTAACTAAAATAGCAAACATCTGATAACCTTTCTGCATGGCATGCTTCAGCTACATAGCTAAAATCACATGGAGAGAAATGGGTCTCTAAACCCCAACTAACTCAACATGCTCCCCAACATCATCAACACACTGAACTGACTTACACCGACAATTTATATTGGCTAGGTGGGTCTCCAACCAATCCATGCCTAGAATAATCTCGTAGGACCCCAAAGGCAAAACATGAAGATCCACTGTGGTAGTGAAGGTGCCCAAATCTGACACACAACCATGAACAAGGGAGTCTACAACCACCTTGGATCTAGTAGCTAACTCAACCTACCAACCAATGTCTTGCCTTGCCACCATGAGTCCACAATGCTCCACGAGAGAAGGAGAAATGAAAGAATCTGAAGCTCCTGAATCAAATAGGATAGATGTGGTAATCCCACATAACACACCTGAATACTCGACTACAGTGCCCTGATGCTCAACTTCACGGTTATCAACCACCGCAAAAACTCTATGTGATCTGCCAACCTCACCTATTGTAGGCTCTGAAGTAGCCTGTCTCTGACTACCTCTAGCCACTGATCTCTAAGGACACTGAGCAACTATATGACCATGTTTCCCACAAGCATAATAACCACCCCTACCAAAACCTTGGCCTAAAAATGGTGCACATGACTGCTTCGATCCACCACCCCTAGAATTCTGCTGAGCACTCTAAAAACTCTGTGATAGACCACTCTGCTACCTACTCCGAGAGGAATGACGTGAATGATGTATAGCAAATAGAGTACCAGGGTTTTGCCCACTCTGCTGAGACTGAACAGGCCTATGCCTCTGTCATTGACCATATCTAGGAGGTACAGTATGAGATCTAGACAGTCCAGCTCCCTAAGACTGTGTACCCTGAGTAACTAATCCTGAAGGAGGGGCACTACCAATCTGAACACCTGCCTGACAACCAAAACCTCTAGTATAAATCTCCTCTATCAACCTCGCCTTCTCCACGGCAACCTCTAAGGTCTTTGGCTCAAACACATCAACACCACCACTGATATAGGCATTGAAGCCCCTGATGAAATGTTGTACTAACATTGGTTCATCATAAAAAGTGCTAGCATATTGCTTTAGCTCAAATAAGCAATGCTCATACTGATATACTGTCATAGTCAACTGACAAAGTTCATGGAACTCATCAGCACATCTTTGTCGATAGTAATCTAAAAGAAATCATGCAGGAAACCTCTCTAAGAATAGTCCCCATGACATGGAAGCAATTTCTAGGTGAAGCTTCTTCTCCTCTACTCTCCACCATGTAGATGCAAAACCTCTAAGATGCATAATGGCACATCGAGCTCTAGTATTTCTACTATAAGGACGCATAGGAAAGCATCGATCGAGATCGATCAACCAAGTCTCTACCTTGGTACTTGTAACAGAACCATCAAAAGTAGGGGGATGAGCCCTAAGAAGATCCCTCATGTGACCTACAATAACATTGTCTCCATCCACCCTATCCCTCACAACAACTACTCACAAATGATCTAGACTATAAGAACGTTCATGCTCAGCTCTAGCATCCTGACCATCCTAACGAGAAGGGTGTGACTCTGCCTCATGTGATACCTCATGACGAGGTCCTAATAGGTCTAAAATCTACTGTAAAATAGCTAAAACATGAGAACCCCTGAGCCCTTCAGCTTGATTCGCAATATGCAGTTCCTCTTGATGCTCACCCTGATTTCCTGATTTCTCTGATTACCCTAATTGCCTTGATTGGCATCTTGTTGGGTGCTACATCCAAGAATAGTGGCTATACCTCTAATTCTACCTCCGGCTCTACCCCTAGGATGTATCCTAAAGGAACAAAGAACACATCAAAATAGATCATTACAAAGATGACCTAAGCACCATACTAAGGCATTAAAGCATAATAACATGACTATAGAATAATATAACAAGCTCACACCACACATGTAAAACACAGTAAAACATAGAAGGCTCAAGTACGCCAAAGCTCCCAGTGTGTGAACATGGGCTCTGATACCAGATGTAACATCCCACTACGTGACCCCAAAGGGTAAGAGCTAAAAGGGGACAAGATAATTTTTTTTGACATAAGTAGAAAACACACATTTTCGGTTGCTAATATAATAGATTGATAGCATTCATTTTAAACACCAAAGGAAATGTTCCTAATCCCATCTAATAAAAACATGAATCCATAAGCATAAAATATAGCCAGATCTGATACCCACACCAGAATCCATAAAGCAATAAAGGAACATCACATTTCTTCTCATTAAATACAATGATTACAACTTCTCTCCTAAGAGAGTTCAATTATGTAACTACATAGACAATTACAATGATATATTCCAGAATATGATACAAGTATAATAACATAGTTCTGAGTATGATATAAGGACTAAATGGTTACAATAACTGAAGGAAGTAATGGAAAGAGAGATCATGTCCAACTGGTGCTCCAAAACGTGTTCGTCGGTCTCCAATGGTGGTGGCAATGCCTCCCAACCATGTGGACTCCTAAGCAACCACCCCACTATGCTCGGAGATAGTCACAAGGCCTAAACGGATGAACAACAAAAAGGGGATACAAGATGGCCAGCAGTCACATCAGACACAGAGTAGACATGGAGAATAGTGCTTACAGTCAAAGTCATAATATAGGTGTACTCATGTAAGTCATAAGTTGGGTACTACTCATGACCACTAAGGTGCTAGATACTAGAGTGTAATCATATGGAGTGTCATCATGTGTGCTCAAAGGGATGGCATACATGGGACAAAGTACCTCTCATACAGATGAGGAGACTCAATCGTGCTTGAATCCACACCCCGCAGATAGATGACTCAACGCCTTGCAGATGGATAGGCCTTCTCATTGCATCCTTAGCCTTTACAAGTGCTCAAGGCCATGCACAAGGTCTAATTATCTTATTAGTGTTTTTACCCCAATGTTTTAGTTTTTGTTATCACTTATTAATGTAACTCTGCTGCTAGTTCCCCTCGCAACCACTTGCAAGCCCCAGGCCCATAGAGAGCCACTCCAATAGACCACTCTAATGCCTAGACCTCATTCATCTCATTTGACTAAATGAGGAAACAAAAAAGAATAAAACACTAGTGTAGAAATTAGAAATAGAGGAATGTGGTCTACAAGACAAAAGATTCTATCGACAGTGTATTGTTATTTAAAATAGCCCTATGCCAATTAGATCAATTGTGTAATAACTCTAGTGACCCTAGTTTAACCACTCTTCACAGAGGAATGCATAGATATCAAGAAAACACGGCAAATGGTATTGCATGCCTACTCACAGTGTGAATTCTACATAATGACTACCATATTTAACATGCCAAAATAAAATGTTACAAAGTCTTACAAAATGGAAACCTTAATTTTTTTCTCCTATGGGCAACATAGTGATACAAGAATGCCTTAACATTTTTGCAGTTGAAATCCTTGGTAATGGAAGCGTAGTTTTATCTAAAAAGAAAATATTTCTCTTGCATAAATCTTGGATTCTATGCTATAGTTTAGATCTCTTGAGTTTTCATAGGTTCAGATTTTAGATCCAAAGGAGGAGGAATGAATATCTCACAAGAGTCTTTTACTAAAAGAATTAGATTTAGGGCCTAACACAAAAAAAATAGTCAAAATAACTACAATGTATGGCTACACCAAAAGGCATTCAACAATCATGCATAAAAGAACAATTGCACCCATGTAAGACAATTGGACAATCACAATCACAATAGACCATGCCCTTATCTAATTGGCTGTGCATAATACAACAACTTTAAGTATAAATTTTTAAAATGAAAATCCTACCCAAACCTAATTACAACACAATATAAACAAAACCAAAGAGGGAAAATCTCTATCTTGTGCCCTAAATACATCAGATTTTTATCTAAATGTCTAATTTTTTTATCTCAGTGATTTGCATTATTTTATGTTTTATTTTGTTTATACATGAAATCAATTTGCATTGATAAATTTAGAAGCAAACTTTGGCAGTATAAATATCTTGCATCAAAATAGATTTTGGCATATAATTTTTCTTTTTACAAAGGTAATGATGGGGTTTCAGTTTTTTTTCTATGCTTGATGAAATCATAGCAAACATATTAAGTTTTCATTTGAAAAACAATAATGGGGTTTCTGTTATTTCTATGCCTAATGAAATTGCAGCAAACATATATTTAAAGGTAGTAATGGGGTTTCATTTTTCTGTGCCTAAAGAAATTGTAGGAAACATATTTCTTTTTTTTTGTGCTGAGAAGAAAAGAAATGACGTAAATACCTGATCCGCTTCAGCGTACCTCAACTCTTGCTATTTTATATGCTCCTTTAGTGACTCGTTGTCCCCTTAGCTCACCTCAGATCTTGTAATTTGATATGTTCCCTCAGTTGGTTTGTTGTCTCCTCAGCTTGCCTCAGATCTTGCAGTTTCATATGCTCGCTTCAGATATATTTTTTTTCTTCCTGCCCTTCTTTCTTACGTTTTCTCTCTGCCATCCTCCTTTTCCTATTTTTCTTTTCTTATCTTAAACACCTCTCTTTTTCCTTGTCTCTCAGGTGTAGTCCCAAGTCAATGCTAGGGTGTCATTCTTTAAAACTGTCCTATCCTCCATCATAACTTTCCTCCTACTTCAAAGATATTTTCCTCCTCAATAAACACTCTCTGCATCTGTGTTGACTAATCTAAAGATCATATATCTTTTTAACTCCCAAATATTTTCTGCATTCAAAATTTCTATCTACTATTCATGCCACAACATCCATCCTTTTATGTTCCTCAAGAGACATTTTCTACAGCATTTATGTCTCTGCCCACCTCCACATGCCACGACACCTCAAAGATCTCTAATTTATTTGTTTTTAAAAGTCCTCTCACAAATGCGTTGACTCCTTGGCTTTCTATCAGATATTTCTATAATCAATATACACCAACTCTCAATGCCAGCACAGAAACGGGGAAAGGTTGTTACATCCATCCTTTGATGTTCCTCAAGAGATATTTTCTACATCATTTATATCTCTGCCCACCTCCACATGCCACAACCCCTCAAAGATCTCTGATTTATTTTCTTTTAAAAGCCCCCTCACAAATGCATTGACTCCTCATATTTCTATCAGATATTTTCTATAATCAATATCCACCAACTCTCAATGCCAGCATAGCAATGGGGAAAGGTTGTTACACTACAACTAAAGAAATACAATTGAAAGTCAAATAAATAATGCTTGTGACTAGCCTTTTGTAAGGTATCGATGATGAAGAAGAATTTTTAGCTAGATAAAAGACAAGGAGTAGTAAAGAGATATATGGGCAAGGATGAAAAATCTATAGAAAGAACAAAAGTTCTCTCATGGTTAGAGTGTTAATTAGAGTGTTATAGATTAATGATCTTATTTCATTGTTAAGACCTCTTAGTCGAAAGAACAAAAGTGCTCTCATGGTCATAGTGTTATAGATTAATGATCTTATTTCATTGTTAAGAATGTTTAGTTATGACCTTTTCCTTATTATAATAAAGGATTTGGATGCATATACTCTATAACTTGTCCCTTGAACTATTATAAATAATCTCACATTCTAGAGAAATAGTAGTCAGCTCAAATATGATGAGTTATAATATAATGTATACATTAATGTATGACCATATATAAATTTTATTGTATTGAGAAGAACTCAAAGGAGTTTTCTCCTTGAAGAGGCCAGTGATATTTTGTGATGTAATTTTATTAGTTAATCAATATTATACATTATGTTTCCATTTTAGAAACTTTTTTGGTTATTTGCGTTATTGGTTAATCTGCTGCAAGGAGGAACATCATATTCATATGAGCGAACTAGAGGAAATAATGAATGTGATCAATCCATGGAAGAAGAATATGATTCATTGGTGAAGATCAAAACTTGGGAACTTTTCCTTTCACCATAGGTAAGAATGTTATTGGTTGCAAATGAGTTTATAAAATAATGTTTAAATCAAATAGTTCTATAGAAAACTTTAAATCTACATTAGTTGCTAAGGGCTTCAATAAATAAGAGGGCATGGATTATGAAAAATAATTTTCTCATCATTAAGATGATTATAATTAGAATTATTATTTATTTGGCTACTAGTCTTGGGTGGCATTTTCATCAAATAGACAGTAAAAAATGATTTCTTGAATGGAGATTTATATGAAGAAACACACATGGATTAGTCACTGAGTTATATAGGTGAAGAACATCCTAACTTTATTTGCAATATAAAGAAGTCACTTTATTTCCTTCAGTAACTCCAATGAACATGGAATTTGAGAAGAATGATAGGATCTTTAAGATTGACAAGTTTCAAAAATATAAATATGATTGCAATCTTTATGTGAAGAGAGACCAAAATAAGATTATTCTTATTGTAGTTTATGTAGATGATTTATTCATTGTCGGACCAAATATTGGGCTCATCAATAATTTGAAATTAGATATTAAAAGAGAATTTATTATGAGTGATTTGGGTGAGTTAAACAATTTTCTTAGTTTACAAGTTTGTAGGCTACAAGATGGATTGCTTATCTCATAATTATCATATGCTTGAGATCTTTTAGAAAATTCTATAAGGCTTGAATTCAATTTAGAGTCAAGTTGACTAAAGAGTGAACTTCCAAGAAGGTAGATGCCATCTTATACAAACAAATTATTGGGATCTTGGTTTACCTAACCCATTCCAAATCAGACTTTTGCCAGTATCTAGATTTATGTAGGAACCCAAATAAAGTTAGTGGTTATCTGTAAAAATAATTTTGTGTTACATTTGTGGAACAATTCACTATAACATCCACTATAGTTATAATTCCTCAATTTCTGTAGTTAACTTTATAGATTTAGATTTGGGTGGTGATATAGATGATAGTAAAATTAATGGCATTTTTGTTTTCAACTTGAATCAGACACCATTACATAGAGTAGAAAGAAACAAACAACTACATCATTATCTTGATGTGAAGCAAAATATAAAGTAAGAAAGGAAGCAATTTGAATTCAAAATCTTTTTTTTTTTGAGCTTGATCTTGCACAATGTTTTACTTCTACTTTATTTCACGAGAAAAAAATACCATACAAGTTGCAAACAATTTAGTTTCCTATGCTAAAACAAAATCTATTGACATTGATGTTCATTACATTCAAATTTTTTATCAAGCAAATATTGTCAATCTTCAATTTTATTCCAATGAAGAACAAATAGCTGATATATTCACCGAGAGTATGATAAAACCCAAAATTTTGAAATTGTGAAGAATGCTTAACATAATAGAAGTAAACATTAAGAAGGATAGTAGTATAACATTCCTCTTTTCTTTGTACCTCATGACTATTGATCTGACCAATCTTAAAGGGTGATGTTAGGGAAAATAAGATTATCTAGAATTTTTTATAAAACTATTTAAAAAATAAAAAACTCCAAATTTTTAGATTAAACAATAGGATTGTAAGATCCTCTAGGAAATAGAAGTTTCCAAATTAATTGAGATTTTGTAGGTTAAAAATTATGTGACTCTTCATTGAAGAAATAACAGCAAGGCAATGCATTGAATTATATATAATGCAAACTAGATTAATATAATATAATATCAGTTTTCTTTCAACCGTTTACTCTGCTTTTCTGCCCTGGTTTGCTGTTGATTGCTATGCTCTTCTGTTTTATTGCTTTTCTGCCCTGTTCTTGCTCTTTTAACAATTAGCCCTCTTGCTCTTCTAGGTTCTGCGCTGGCTCAATGGAAATAATTTCAATGAATAACGACTACATAATTTATGTTTATAGGTTATACGTATGACGTAATATTACGTTATTGTCTCTCAATATTGATTTAATCTTCTGATTATATAAAAGCATTCTTAACTACAGTCGAAAATAAAGAGAGGTTCTATTCAATGTTCAGATTTTAATTTGATCATTCACTTCTATATTTCTTTTTCCAATTTAATTTCTTTTTCAATCCTATGGTTTAACAGTAGATAGTTAGGGAAGAAAGACGAATACATACATCTTACAGATAGGTCAACTTTTTCAATGATCTGGCATCTACTGAAAAGCGAGTAGATTATGCGTCTACCATTCTGCCTAAATAATCTCATTTCGAAGATATCACAAATTAAAATCCCTCAACAGTAGATGTTAAGATGTTTGAATGTTTTGCATACTCGTTTTCCAAAACATAACAACAGGCAGCAATGTAAACGAGGAAAAGTATCTGTTTGTATGTCTAGTAAAAGCATATTGCATTATTGCGTGCTTAGAACGCAAAGAGTCGGCTTATCTTTGTGTTAAAAGACATTCAATAAATATTGTACGTTGACTTCGCTTCACATGCCTCCCGGGATGATGGGATTCTAGAAGAATATCTGAGAATGAAATTAAAATCCATATAACATAACATGCTATGACTCAGGATATATAAAAGTCATTGTGAAATTCGAATCCGTTCATGATCTATGGGTTACAAAATAAAATAGTACAACAGAACGTAACGTCATTCATCAACTGAAAACAATTACATAACTGGTAGTATTTTTTATACAAATCTGTTCAATGTCCAATCCCTGGACTATGGCCTTGTGGATGGTTCATGGTGGGTGTTCCTTCACTAACATCACCTTCACTTGTCAGGTAAACACCATGATTTCTCTCAGATTGTACATCCTCAAAGCTTTCATCCGCTGCCAAATAGTTTGTCCTCTCTTTCTCGTTAACAACTGGGACGACACTAAAAACTGGGGCAGGAGCAAGTGCAGAGGTTATGACTACAGTATTGGGTAGCTTCATCGGCCGAGATTCACAAAGTAAAACTGCCCAAGCAGACCAAGACAAAAAAAGAATGAAATTAAGACCAGTTTCCATTCTGTGTAGTAAACAGAATCTATTCAGGCCGTATATATTAGGAATGGTAAAATGGGCACTGGCAGCAATTGAGTGATACAAAACGCTTAAGGACGTCACAGACTACTGCTTGTTGCATTTCTGTATACCCCAACACGGTATATATAGACTTATTTGGATTAGATTCTACAAGAAAAATTCATATATTTCTAGAAATTCAATAATCTAGATTATCTGCCAATGGGAAATCTCTGTCAAAATTTCCCACCTATGGGAACTTTGAGTGGGTAATGCGTTAGATATTTTTTATATCTTTATTAGAATGATATTGTTACTATTTTGCTCTTACATGAGTTACATTCCCAATTTACAGGCATAAAGTTACAACTTATCAAATATAATTTATAAGTATTGACAGCTTTTAAATGGGTAAGTGCCTCACAACGGTCTGCACCAGAACAGTAGTTTTTCAGTTTATGTTTTCGATAACATGCATTGCACTTTCCTCATTTAGAATTCTAATATACTTATGACAAACTGATTATTTTGTATATTTTGCCAGCATTTGTTGTCTTCTAATGCTTTTGCATGTTCGAACTAGGCCTGTGTTATCCCTAAAGACGGTGGAAAGGGACAAATATTTCTCACATATTTGAACTGCATTACTGCTCTATAGTATGTTAAAAAAGTTCTACTTAACAAATAGAATTATATATCCAAATACAGCGATTCTTTTTTCCTAAGAGTATAGAAGTAAAATTACAGTTTCCCTTTCACGAAATTCTATGTTTGCAACGAGGATCCACGTGAGTTATCCTTCTTTAATGTAAACTGGACAACATATTGACAATGGCAAATAAATATGAAGTCTTTATCATTTTATTATACAGTCTCGGAACTGAAAAGGCTGCAACGATCCTCAGTTCAAGAGTAAGATATTTCAACTAGATCTTTTATGTACTAGCATATTTATATTAAATATAATATATCTAAAGTACGCCGAGAGATATCCTTCTCGAGGCGCCTATTTTTTTAATCTCGGCGTACTTTAGATATATTATATTTAATATAAATATGCTAGTAGCAACTGGAGCCGCAAGTCTAATTCTAACACTAATTATAATATCTTAAAAAATATTATATTAGATATATCTTTTATAATATATATAATATATTATATAATATAATAATATATTATGTTTATAATAATAATTATTATAATATATAATAATTAAAATTTTATATTATATTATATATTATATTTAGGATTAGAGTTAGGGGTTAAAATTAGGATTAGGGTTAGTGTTTAGGTTAGAATTAGGGTTAGGGTTATAATTGGGGTTAGGGTTAGGGTTAGAATTATGGTTAGAATTGGAGTTAGGGTTAGCATTAGTGTTAGGATTAAGGTTAGGGTTAGGGTTAGAAATATAATTAGGGTTAGATTTAGAATTAGGATTTGGGTTAGGGTCAGAACCAAGGTTATAGTAGAATTACCTAGGTTAGATTTAGAAAAAGGGTACCTATTTTTAACAAATATTTTAATATCAATGTTGAACCCTAACCCTAATTCTAACATCAACCTTAACCCTAATACTAACCCTAACTCTAATTCTAACAATAACCCTAACCCTAATACTAACCCTAACCTTAATTATAACAATAACCCTAACCCTAATTATAACCATAACTGTATCTCTAATCCTAAACCTAATGCTGACCCTAACACTAATCCTAATTCTAACTCTAAACATAAAATTGATTGTAACTATAATTTTAATTCTAACACTGATTCAAACCCTAACCCTAACCCCAACTCTAAACCCTAAACCCTAAACCTAATCCTAATTTTAAATCTAACCCTAACCATAACCCTTATTTTAACCCTAAACATAGCTCTTATTTTAACCCTAACCCTAATCCTAACTCTAACCCTAAGCTTGATTATAATTCAAAACCTAACCCTAATTGAACTCTAACCCTAACTCTAATTTGAACCCTAATCCTAATTGTAACTTTGATTCTTACCTTAATTGTAATAGTAAGCCACCTTAATTCTAACCCTAATTCTAATAGGAACCCTAACCTTAATTCTAATCATAACCCTGATCTACCCTACTCTGACCCTAATTTTAAATCTAACAATAACCCTAATTCTAACCCTTAACTTAATCCAAATTCTAACTATGATTTTAACCTAAATTCTAACCCTAACTCTAGCCCTAACCCTTACTGTAACTCTAATGCCTACCCTAAATCCTAAACCTAATCCTAATTTTAAAGCTAACCCTAACCATAACCCTTATTCGAACCCTAAACATAGCTTTATTTTTTAACCCTAACCCTAACTCTAACCCTAATCTTGACTATAATTCAAAACCTAACCCTAACCTTAATACTAACCTTAACCCTAATTGAACTCTAAGCCTAACTCCAATTGTAACCAACCTTAATTCTAACCCTAATTTTCTAATAAGAACCCTAACCCTAACCCTTATTCAAACCCTAAGTATAGCTCTAATTTTAACCCTAAGGTTGATCCTAATTGCAACCTTCTCCCTAAGTTTAATACTAAACTTCGCGCTAATTGTAACCCTAACCCTAAGTTTAATTCTAACATTAACCCTAATTATACTTGTAACCCTAATTATAACCCTAACCCTAACCCCAAACCCTAAACCCTAAATCTAATCCTACTTTGAAAGCTAACTTTAACCATAACTCATATTCTAACCCTAAACATAGCTCTAATTTTATCCCTAACCCTAATCCTAACTCTAACCCTAAGCTTGACTATAATTCAAAACCTAACCCTAACCTTAATACTGACCTTAACCCTAATTGAACTCTAACCCTAACTCTAATTTGAACCTTAATCCTAATTCTAACTCTAATTCTTACCTTAATTATAATAGTAAGCCACCTTAATTCTAACCCTAATTCTAATAAAAACCCTAACCCTAATTCTAATCATAACCCTGATTCTACCCTACTCTAACCCTAATTTTAAATCTAACAATAACCCTAATTATAACCCTTACCTTAATCCTAATTCTAACTATGATTTTAACCCTAACCCTAACCCAAATTCTAACCCTAACTCTAGCCCTAACCCTAACTATAACTCTAATGCTTACCCTAACACTAATTCTTACCCTAATTCTAACAGCAACCAGCCTTAATTCTAACCCTAATTCTAGTAAGAACCCTAATCCTAACCCTAACCCTAACCCTAATTCTAATCATAACCTTGATTCTACCCTAACTATAACCCTATGTTTTAAATATAACAATAACCCTAACTGTAACCCTAATTCTAACCTTAACCTTGGGCTATGATGAGGTTAATCAAAATTTCTATTTTACTAAGTCGTAACCCTAATTAAGTAACCTAATTTAGGTTTATTATTAGAGATTTCCCTAACTTTGAAACCCTAATTCTATTTCTAACCCTAACCCTAATTATAACCCTAATCAAACCTAACCATAACCCTAAACTTAAATCTAATTGTAACCCTAAATCACACCCTAGTTCTCTAACCCTTATTATAACCCTGACTCTAGTTTTAACTGAAATTTTCATTCTAATTCTCACCCTTCTTTAAACTATAATGTGAATTATAATTATAATTCTAACCCTAATCCTAATGCTAATTTTATTTGCAATTCCAACCCTAACCCTAACTATAACCCTAATTATAACCCTAACTCTAATTGTAACCCTAATTGTAACAATAACCCAAACCCTAATACTAACCCTAATTCTAATTCTAAACCTAATTATAATTCTAATCTTAATATGAAGTTTGACCTTGATTCTAACCCTAATCATAAGCCTATATAAACCCTAGTTCTAACCCTATCTATAATTCTAACCATAACTGTATCCCTAATTCTAACTCTAACCATAAAATTGATTGTAACTATAATTTTAATTCTAACATTGATTCAAACCCTAAGCCTAACCCTAATGCTAATCATAACCATTATAATGAATTCTAATTATAATTCTAACCCTAATCGTAATCCTAATTTTATCTGCAATTCCAACCCTAACCCTAATTATAACCCTAATCATAACCCTAACCCTAACCTTAATTCTAATCGTAACCCTAAATCTCACCCTAACCCTTACCCTTATTATAATCCTAACCCTAGTTTTGACCCTAATTCTCATTCTAATTGTCACGGGCATCTTTAAACTATAACCCAAATTCTAATTATAATTCTAACCCTAATCCTAACCCTAATTAGAATTATAACCCTAACCCTAATTCTAACATTAACCCTAATTATAGTCATAACCCTAATTTAATAACCTAATTTAGGGTTATTATTAGAGATTACCCTAATTTAGTAACCCTAATTCTATTTCTAACCCTAACCCTAATTATAACCCTAATCAAACCTAACTATAACCCTAACCTTAATTCTAATTGTAACCCTAAATCACACCCTTACCCTAACCCTTATTATAACCCTAACCCTAGTTTTGACCGTAATTTTCATTCTAATTGTCACCCTTCTTTAAACTATAACATGAATTCTAATTATAATTCTAACCCTAATCCTAACCCTAATTCTATCTACAATTCCAACCCTAACTCTAACTATAATCCTAATTGTAACCCTAACTCTACCCACATTGCTAATTGTAATCCTAACTCAGATTCTAAACCTATCCCTAATCCTAATTTTAATCCTAACCCTAACCCTTATTCTAACCCTAAACATAGCTCTAATTTGAACCATAACCCTAACCCTAATTCTAATCGTAACCCTAAATCTCACCCTAACCCTAACCCTTATTATAACGCTAACCCTAGTTTTGACCCTAATTCTCATTCTAATTGTGAACCTTCTTTAAATTATAACCCGAATTCTAATTATAATTCTAACCCTAATCCTAACCCTAATTATAACCCTAACCCTAACTCTAATTGTAACCCTAACATTTAGGTCAATACTAACCCTAATTTTAACCCTGACCCTAACCCTCATTCTAATAATAGCTCTAACCCTTCTCCTAACCTGAACCCTATTTCTAGACCCTAATTGTAATAATTCGTAACCCTAATTCTAACCTGAACTTTAATTCTAATCTAAACTCTATCACTATATGTAATTCTAACCCTATCCCTAAATATAACTATAACCTGAATCCTAATTGTAACCCTAGTACTAACCATAATTCTAATTCTAACTGTAACCTTAATTCTAACCCTAAAGTGTAAAATAATCAAATTGCAGAGTTAAACAAAAAGTAAGGATGACCTCTTTGCTTAAAGGTTGTCTTTGTTCACTATCCTTAGTATAAACCTCTCTACCAAATTGGCCTAATTCTTATATGTTGAATGGAAAGGATTCAACTATTGGTAGCATGAATGCTTTGATTGCAGGGCCTCTGAGTAGCCTCTTTGAGAATAGTATGAAGTAGGTAGCTTCAAGCCTCTATGAATCTATGATCATTCTCAAATAATTACTTTATGTACCTTATTTTGATCTTTAGAATAATATTACACTTTTAATACATAATACATTTTGAAATTAGAAATTAACTCACAAAAATGAAATAAAATCTAAACTTACTATTTAAATAAAATTAAATCAATAAAATAAAAAAATAAAATTTAAACTTACTATTTAAATAAAATTAAATCAATAAAATAAAAAAACACCTCACATAATCAATAATTTTTAATAGATATTATACTAATTTAATGATTACACTTCATAAATTTAATTAGCATGACTATAATTTTAAAACAAATAATAAAACATTTCCTTACTAAAACAAGTTGGCTACAAATAAGGAACATATCATGTAGTGACTTAAGTAATAATTATTTTTTTCTATTTTTGAAATATCTAATTATTTAAGTCATATAAAACATTTCATTCACAACAAAACATTCATTTGCTTCCTTCATTTATTTTTTGTGGTAAATCTGAAAGGAAGACTCTATGAAAGAAGTTGGAGGAACTCCATAGCCATAAATTATTATTATTTTTATTTGATTCTATTTGCTTTGCAATCTTATTTTATTTTCCTCTCCATTCTTTTCAAACCCTAACTATTTTTTTGGTCTAAGCTCAGGTTTTCTGATTTGAAGAGTTGCATGTTGCAGGAAGTAAGCTCTGAAATTATTTTATGAAAAAATCAAAAACATGCAAATGCATCCAAAGAAATGAAGAGTGGAATCTCTTCAAGTTTGTTATGACTGAATGTAGGTTTTCATGAGAGGATCTATTGATTACAAAATATTGTAATCTCTCAAAGGTAGATATGGATTAAAAATGAATGAAAGAAAATATTCTTTGTATTCTGTATTGTGGATTAAAATTGATATATATAATTTTAGGTTTGCCAACTCAAAATCTAAAAAAATAAATAAAATACTATATAATACCTTTGAGCTAATAAAATAATAATAAATTATATATTTAACAAATATTTTAATTTATAATAATTTTATAAATTATATAGTTATTTGTATCCAATATCTCTAAATAACCTTAACTCCTTTCTAAATTAAAATTTGTTTTCAATTTTTTAAAAAATTAAAATATACTTTTAAAAATGTATTTTATAATTTTCCATGTAAATTTTTTATAACAGAACCATAGAGAAAAATGGAAAGAAGAAAATGAAACAACTAAAAATCAACACACTTCCGTTTAAGATAAAAAGGTTAAAAGAAAAATCTAGAATATTGCATTTAAACTGTGTTTTCCTTGTGATAATAAAATTAAACAAATCTTGGCTGCAATAGTTTTTGCTTAACAACAAGTACTAATGAAATGGTGAACCTATAAATAACTCTCTGTGATCAACATTGCTCTCTTCCTCTATATCCATGCCTTGTTTTTCTTTGATATCTGACTTTATCCACTGTCATCATTAATATGCTCTATTATGATGCGTGCCAGCATACTTTTTAACCTTTTCTTCAAAATGATAAAACTTACTACTGCCTAGGCTCTACCATGTTAAATGTGTTTGATCAATGTTTTCTCAAATAAATACTTATATTCAGGCATTTAGAAGATCTAATACTTGGTAGAATAAAATGTAAAGCAAAAACCAACCCATTCGATTAACCCATTCGATTTTAAAATACAATGGTATCTGAACCTAGAAATATTTGTAATGAATAATGGATGTGAAAAAAGAAAACATGTGGCGAATAGGATTAGAAATACTTTCTCCTCTTATATCTCAACTACTAGACAAAAGCCACACAGTGAAGCATGAGGAAAGAAATGGTTTTCATGGACAAAAATGCTTTCTTTTTTCAATGTGATAGTGATATTTTATTAGTTAGATCTAGAACCAAAGAAACCTTGACAGGAAACAAAGGAGCCAATGCTAAATAACCAGGCAGTGGATAAATATAATGAAGGATGTAAGACTTATATCACCATGGCCTCAAATTTGTGTTTTTTCCCAGCCTAAATTGTTGAATGGCAAAATATTATATCATATGTATGTAGGCAATTTAACAAAACATGTTAACCCAACATTATATAAAGTATCAATTGCTTTTTGTCATATGATGCTTCAATCCATGACATTCTGTCATATGCATCTTTAATCCGGTCATATGCGGCTTCAATCCATGGAAGGAACCCATGTAATAAGCACCCACAACAACAGCCTTCTGCTTAAATTTCTTCAATCTCCTCAGCAACATAAGTGTAAGAGGATGAAGCAGGGCCTTAATCCTCTTACAAGATTTCTTATCATTCATATCATCCTCATAATAATATTCTCCATGATCTTCATCATATGTGTTTTCTTTATCTTTGTCATAATTGTAAAGTGGGTAGCTCTTTAAAAAGGCTCTTGTCTTGCTGGAACTAATCATGCCTTTCCTGCCACTCACATGAACCATGGGAGAATAACTCTCTTCTATCTCTTTATCTTCCCCTACATGCATGTTCTCCATTTCTAATATTACCTAATTTTTGAGGGAGGAAACAAGATAGTTAATCTTGGGTATTTATTATATAAAAGGTTGGAGAAGATGAAGTCATCTATGTGACAGCTGTTGGATCTACCATATTCAAGAATCATATTAGACCATGCAAATAAACAAAAATAATGGCATGCAAATACTTACTTGAGATGATAAGATTTCTACTGAAAAAGAAAGCACACCTTCCAAGCATCATCACAGTAGCGTGAGGGTACATTCACTCTTCTAAAAGTTTTTCAGAGCAGAGAGATAGTTTTGTTGCTTGGCAAAGGCATCGGGAGAAAAAGACACATCCTCATGGCACACCTACTATCCTCCCATCTCAAATGCCTGTCGACTACTCAGCCACATATACAGTATCTCCATCAATATGGCTTTCATCTTTCATTGCAAGGGCTTTTAACTTTATGCTTATTTTGCCCTGTTTTGATGCAGTGGATGGAGTTTTGCCAGTCAGGGCATGAGATTGTCCCATAACCGTGGAGTTATGCCGATGCATGAGGAGGAGGAGGAGAAGGAGAGAATGTTAGCACACCATTAATGACTGGAACACCATCTACTCCAAGGAGTCGATACTCTTTATCAACAACACTACCCATTTGACATCCTCCATGGTAATGACAAATTGATCCCAGAGCCCCTGCACAGATTATAACCTCAAATCTTTTGTTTTCCCTTTTCTTTTGCTTCTGAGCTGGGCGTTGCCTCCTTAATGAGGCGTTTCATTTTGTTTTCCTCTGTGGGCACCCACTACCACCCACTTATTATGGCTTCAATTTTATTTTATTCTCTAGAATTACTGTTCATACATTGGCCTTTTACGAAATTTTAATTTCAGAGTAGGAAGAGGCCATTAATTCTAAAGTAATTGCAAACGAAATATTAGTTTTTAAACTATTTCAATTAATTTATTCCTATTTTCTTTTTTTTTAAAAATTTTTTTGGTATTAATTTACGACCAAAAATGAGTGCTCTCATCTCTACCCCGCTACAACTGTAGTTCGCCTCTCGGCGAAATTACAAGAGGACCGTCAATAAATAAGAATCTCATCCGATTTAGGAACGGCTTATCTTGCCGTTGCGTTCCAGCAATATTGCCACGTGGGGGTATGCAGCAGTCCATTGGGCATATACCAGTAGGTTAGCCGTAAATGTTTATGTGGAATTGGGTTTTCACGGAAATAGCAGGGTTTTTTTATTACAAGGCACCTACACTTTAAGTCCTTCCATTTCCACAAGGGAAGAAGACGGAAGTATTTTTACCGCGTCTTTCTATGCTGAAGCCATACTTTGTATTTTTAGTTCATGGTTTCTTATTCGTTCACACTCAACGACCTGGCAACGAAACAATGGAATTGATACCTTATTAGTTCATAGTCAACTCTCTACCAACGCAACAAACACAATGCATAGTTTAGTTCCTGTGGGCAACTTATTGGTGTAGATGTTTATGAAAACGCTGATGTGAAGTACAAATTAGTCATCCCCTCCCTCCCAATTACTGTTTTCCATTGAAGCATTGTAATGGACGGTATCTAGTGGTAAAGCTTAAACAGCCGATATGTTGTAAATGTATCAGGAGTCAAAATTTTATGGATTTGTCTATTTTAATTGACTGTATAAAAATTAGTATAATGGAAGAGGTCGACATAAATACATTCTAGAGATTGCAATGGAAGGTCAAAACAATGTAGAGTCGAAAATTTTGTAAACATGCGGGCACACAACATACCCGCTTTTTACGGTGGAGCATATCTAACTTGTTATCAGTCCTGATACATAATGAATATTGTAATTTAAAATTTTTATTCAAACTAATTTTTAACGAAGAGCTTAAAGAACTGGTTCATTGTAGTCAACACTGTTGTTTAAGGTAAGAGCGGGTTCCCCACATAAATTTAGTAGACAATCATTTTTTCTTTTAAGAGAAAAAGGTGGCGAGCCGCCCATATCATTAAAATAAAAAGTTTATACAGAGAAGAAATGGAACACCAAACAAATGACATGTCCATCAAAAGGATTAGAATGGAACTGGCCGAATATAACCCAAAAAAAAAACAAACAGTTACTAGCAAAAAGAGAAAATACCAAAATGAGACTGCCAACCAACACAAAAGTCACCTGAGAGCCGGAAAGAAGCAAGCACCCACGCCTTCACAGACCGCCACCAACACCACCCCAGGCATCAAACTGCAAACTGCCGACAACGGACCCAGCCTCCACCACTGATACCACATCCAAAGCTAAGCTGCAGGACTAGTAGACAATCATTTTAACACTAAATTGATATTGTTCTAGTTTACGTTTGGGTTCAGAGGGTAAACTGATCGATACAAACATTGATTTTCTAAATAGAGGAGATATCATTCATGGTAATTACCTTTCACACATTACAATATCTTCAATATCAAATAGAGATGAATTATACTATGCAAACATCTTGTAGGAGCATTTAGACAATGAAATCCAACTTTATGTTGCAGCTCTTAATTAATTAGGTGAAATCAGATTGTGTTTATTACAAAACTGTTATCGGTGTTGCTAATTTAGCATTTTGAGATGCAGCAGAAGTAGCATTGATTTGCCAAGCTCAGAAATACTTGGCAAACAAATGAATGAATGGTGTGTAGAATGGCTAAGTCATGAAATTGACAGAAGTATGTGAAAGAGAAGTTCGCCTCTGAACGATTTCTTGAAGTGAAGGTGACATACACCAGTTATTTCAGTAATGTGAAGCAGAGGGCAACGTAAGCTCATATCTTGGTTGATAAAACTACAATATTCCAAGAACTGTAGATGAAAATTCTGGTTAGATGTTTGAAACGAGTTGTAATAACACCCTGGTTACTACCAGTTTTTTTTTTTATATCAGGTATTAACTTCATCATCCAAGCATATTTTATTTGATTTAGAAGTGCTATCTTCAGACTTCAGAGACTTACCAACCACAGTAATGGAAACAACTCTATGCCACAACTCATATACTCACACTAGAGTATGGTAATCTCACAAGGTCAAGGTCATCCCTACGCCCCGACCTAAACCTCGAGGGTTCTTTCGTAATGGCCCTGCCTATGTATCTCTTCATGGGAATCAAAGGCTCAGTAGTTCATACATCAATAATAGAGAGGCTTCATTCTTTCCTTCGATATGAGATCTCAAATGTCACTTAAATCATAACATTTAAGTATATCCTATGATTTCAATTCAATTTGTATGTAGTGGTATTATATCAATGCAATCAATCATTTATGTTAGTTCAATACCAACATCAAAGTATGAAAACACATAAAACCACATAGTGACCAACTCATATAAACATTACTTGTTCACACATAGTGATCATACATTCCTTGTATGTAGTGTGACTATCTCTCACCTGTGTCACACATACACAGTGTGACTAGCTCATGGGTACGATCCATATATACAAAGTGAATAACTCACTAATGTGTCACATATACACAATGTGATTATCTCATGTGTACCACATAAACATAGAGTGAATAACTCATGTATGTGTCACATACATCCAAAGTGACTACTACCTCATGCATACAACACATATACACAAGGAGAATAATTCATGCATGAGTAACATACACACAGTGACTAACTCATGCATACATCACATATAGACAATGGGATTAGTTCACACCTATATGACATATACACAATGTGAATAGCTTGGACAAACATCATATATACACAATGAGACTAATTCACATATACACAATGTGACTGGATCATTTACACGTCATAGGCACACATAATGATCAGGTAGTAAAAGGAATGGTTGCAACCACATTGCAAGCATCTCTCCCTTTGCCTAATTCACTAGCCCATAAGTCCTCAAATATACCTCAACTAGAAATATGAATGCTGGTGTATCTAATAGTACGCCATGGGTTCCATCCTTTTTTTTCGTAATTTACAGCCAACTATGATGACAAGCAAGCATCTCATACTACTTGTGGTTGTCACTAGCAAGGGCTCAAGTGCAATAATGTACAACACATAAATCCCTTGATATAGATGTACATAGGGATTGAATCACATATACATAGTGATAAACTAGTAAGAGGAAGGTAGATGCAACCTACTACTTGCATCTTCCCATTACCTAGTTCACTAACACAAAAGCTCATAAATCCCTCCTAATGAGAGAAAGGAATGTTGGTGCATCTCATACTACACTGTGGATCCCATCATTTTCCCAATTCATAACCAAGTACAATGACAAGAAAGCATCCCATACTACTTGTTGTCATCATTGGCTAAGGAGTAGGTGTAAGAACATACATATTCACAACTAATTGTGATGGTAAGAAAGCACCCTATACTACAGGCTGCTATCAATGGCTAAGAAGTAGGTGTAAAAATATACATCACATGTGGCCATTAATAATATTTCCATGGCTTGTTGAACCCATCGAGTCAATGGATCTTGACATCTATTGCCTCCATGCCACCAATGAAAGTCAATCCAACCTAGTATGGGGTAGCTCCTAACATCTATCACCTACATGGTACTGGCAAAAGTTGGTTAAGACCTACCATACCAAAGGGTAGCTCCTGGCATTTATCACCTCTGTGGTATTGGTGACAACCAACTAACCCTAAGATATAATGGATAGCACTTGGTATCTTTCACCTCCATGGTACTGGTGACAATTGAGTAAACCACATCTATATCATAACCTAGATGGCTCTTAGTATCTTTCACCTTTGTGCTAGTGAAAATCAACACATCCTAAGATACATCGAATAGCACGTGTCATCCATCACATGCACAGTACTAGTGATAGCTAGCTATCCACACCTATATCAGACTCAGTTCTAACATGTGGGCCATCTTATAGCCAGGTAAACACACAATAAGGATATCACAAGGATTCACCAACATTGGTTAGGTTGACTTAGTTACATACCACATAGAGGTCCATAAACCAATACACAGGGTCTTCTATGTCTAGGGGTCTAAATTATAGGTTAACACTCAATAAACATGTTGGACCCACATGAGTTGTATTCTATCTCATAACATATATACATTAATATATACAAACACAATAATATCAATGGTCATTCCATACATTTAAAATTGTCACTTGGAAACATAGTATGCAATATACATAAGTCAAACCCACAATAGTAATATTAAACGATATTCTAGTTCTAAGTGCCTAACATTTGCATAACAACAATCACCATCCTAGCATAACAATATCCACCAACTAGGTGTTAAGGCATAACACCATACATAGTTGGTAATCCTCACCATTATTTTCCATAGAGTTCATTACCCAGAACTTTGATCATTTTAGTCTAGACAAGTTCAAATTCACCTTTGTACATTCCTATTAGAGATAAACTATGAAGCCAACAATTCTAAAAGTTCATCCAAGATTGGGGTAAATTCAGATAACCTAACCCAACAACCTTAGATTAGGTGACCTTAGTGACGATAGAGAGACTTTTTTTGGCTCAAGCCTATATAGTGGGGACTTACTAATTGGAAGGTGACATCATAAGCATGTGACATAGTTTCAACCTCGAGCTAAAACATACCAAAGAGGGAAGGTTCATCAAGTTTAGGAACACCCCATACCTTGGATTCATTCCCTAAACTACTCCCCTAGGGACTTGAGATCCAAGGGCATCCTTTGCCCAAGGACTACTTTCATACCCGCTTCCAAATGGGATTGAAGTCACATGTAGTTATCCTCACTTAGTCTCTCGAGAGTTATAAGCATAGGTTCCTAGCCTTAGGATTTCATTATCATCAAAATTTCATACCTACTTACTAGTTTCCCCTAATCAAATTCATATATAGAAAATGCATAACAACTATTATCATGACATGATGCAATAAGGTAATTAGATTGTTGTCAAACAAGAATTCAGACTTAGGGTTTCAATTACAAACCAATAGATATTTTATGGTTTAAAAAACTATGATAGTAACCTTCATATTATAGTCAATGTATAAAGAACTCAAAGGATAGTTCTCATCATAGGGTAATATAGTGATGCCAAGCCTAGATACCATTATCTAATTTCTATTATTGAATAGTAATTATGAGTGTAATAATCTTAAGGACAAATGTCAAACTCCTCATGTTTGGTCTACTAAAAATAATATGTCTATTAAATTTCCTAACTTGAATGGTCTATTAGTCACACATACCCTAATATAAAATTCCATTACCATTTAGTTGTTCTCAAGGTTAAGGAAATAATCCTAAAATACATGTATCATCAAGCTAGGTTAAAGTACTTGTAACTTTCAAGGTTTTTTTTAATAACAATCAACTACCATTCCAACATCAAGGTTTACATCGCCTACGTTCAATCAATTGTCCTCAACATATCCTCCCATATTTCCCTTTCATTCAAGTTAGAGTTATAAATATCATATTTTCATTCACACTATCAATGTGAAATATACTCCTACTGGTAGAGTAATGCCATACGATAGAAAAATTTAGTGATATCAGCTATCATAGTTGTAATATGTTATGGTCCGTCATTCATGTAATGCCAAATAGCCTCAACAATGGAGAACCCAAGTCAATAAATTATGAACAACTTTTAATATGACAACATCATGCAAGATAGTGACCACATCGATTATTTATTTTTACAAACTAGCTATACCTTGATAATAATTAGCATATCCTTCCACCCTAGAGCAAGAGTAGAAAGATAAATCCTTGGTATCTATAAGTAGCAACATTAACATACTTGCCATGTTATTATGATAGTTTATTCTCTAATTCATACCGGTCATTAACATATAAAAGGTTAGTACAAATCTTGGGTAATTTAACCAAGTCCCCAGATTCTTAGATGACTAAACTCATCAACCTTTACCTACTATAAACAGATGGAGACTATACCCAGGTATTTAATAAAATAACATATTCCACATGAAAGCGAGTTATAGAGATAAACTAAAATACAATTGTATATGACTAAATAGAAAATATTTAATAATTGTAGCAATTGAAACATAGATTATGAACAATTGAAACATAACATTGAGTATTCTTCATCAACAATAGTTTTACCCAAGTCTTCTTCTTCACCACCATCATCATCTACATCTACAAGTACAACAGGTATTGCTAATGGGTCATAGAAAGGAAAAGGACAGTCACTCTTTGTTTTAACAAGTCTACAGTCAGAGAGATGGCTTCTTGATTCTAGAGCTTCTCATCATGTGGCATCTTCATAGGGGATGTTCTCTTCATTTCTATCATGTACTTCGCCACCTATTTTGATGGGTAACAATACATACATGCATGCAACTGGAAGTAGACATATTGATGTTGGTAAGAATACATTCAACAATGTGTTGTGTGTACCTTCCTTGACAACTAATCTCCTTTCCATCTACCAGATTACTCATTGTGGTGCAGGGAAGACAGTTGAGTTCACTCTTGATTTTGTGATCATATGAAACTTGGAGAGCAGAGATATCATTGCTATTGGGATGGACGATCATGCATCTTTCTTGTACACTTTCTCCTATTTTGTTTATGATGATGATGTAGATCCATTAATTACTATTCACACTTGTTCATCAAGTGTGACTCATGTTTGTAAGGAGAAGTTTGGTCACTTGAACCTTGGTGTTCTTGCATCTACTTCAGTTCGTGAGACTAGTTTTGAGCTTCCTCCTTCTCTTACTTCTTTAGAGATTGGCATTGACATAGCTTCATCCACTTCAGTTGAGCAAGATATTGTTTGCCTTCTAGATATATGTTTATGGGATGAGTACTTGATAGGTATTTCAGACTTGTTTCCTGAGCCCTATCTTGATGACTTGGAGGACATAATTGATGACATTCATCTCCTCTTTGAAGGAGTTGATTCTTCTACTTCAGATGAGTGGTCACCATCTTCTCCTCTTCACTGATCATAGTTTGACATTGAGTTGGAGTATCTGGAGCATCATTCAGAGGATACATTTTCTTTGGAGATTGATGATCTTAAGTTTTCATCTTGTCTTGGATGGTCACATTCTTTGATTGGGCATGCAACACACGGTCATGTGGCATCTTTTTATTGTGACATATGGACACTTGAGCATTTTTAAGAGACAATGTACATCATGAGGATTTTTCCCTCATACCTTGAGATGGAGTTTTCCTATATTAGCCTTTGGACCTGTTTCTTCAGGTAAGGGGAAGAATGTTGTTCGTAGGCTTTGGATTCTCTTCAGCATTCTTCTTCGGGCATTCACCATTGGCATAGGAGCTACTTCATTGTGGGGGGACTTATAGTCTCACATTTTCTCTCCTATGGGGGGGTAATTGATTGTACATATGTGATAGAAATTTTCCTTGGGGGGTCATGTTGAGTCCTCTTACTATCACTTCTCACTTTCATTTTTTCATGCATTCTCACTTTTGGAGAGGAATTTTGTCCCATTAGGTTTTCTCCTTTTCTCCACTTGAAGTTTTTTGTACATGGGTACCTAACATGGCCTAGTAGCTAGGACCCATCCATCATTGCATCTTTTTTTTAGTTAGCTATTCCCTAAGTTGCACTTAAGGGGGGTGTTGGTGTGAATAGAGTTTTCACCTAACTAGTTTACCCTTGTGTGGATAGTTCATATTATTTAACTATTTATTAGTTAAATAATATTCACACATCACACTTAATTCACATGTTAAGTTGACTTAGTGAGTCTTTTAAGTGTTTCTAGTTGAGTCTAGTTGTGTGTTGAGTTGTTGATTGTTGGAGTGAGTTGTCTTATCCTCCACATGTGCAATTAGTTAACATCGTCTAATTGTCACATGTTGTAGGAATATATCCACTTTCCCCTCCACCTTTCACTCCACCTTTCTAGCTCTCACATTGCCTTTATAAGAAAGGCTCTCTCATTAGATTTCATATGATCTTTGTATAGATTCCTTGCTCCATTGTTTTAGCATCTTCTTTTTTATCCTTGTGTGGAAGGCTGTCTTGATTGTAGGTGATCCTAGCTTTTAACTACTACTACCATTTTCAAAAAGGTTACTCTGCATTCTATATACAAATTTAGCCTGAAAGATTTGCATGCTAACACACTCCCTACAATTCATCTAAGGCTCACCTTGCGCTAACCCACAAGGAATTATACCCATCTCAGAATTACATAGAGGAAAATTCTTGACATAAATAATACCCAATGTGTTTGGCAATGATAATCTTTTCTTATTGACTCCAAATTTCATGAGCAATTCAATGCTCTTAGGAAAACATTAGATATACAATATTTTCCTCAGGTTTTTATAATCTAGACCAACTTCAACTCAAATATGTACATAAATGGAGTTAACAGGATAACACACCTGATCTATCACCATAAGTCTATAGGTATAGTCTTTGAGAAATGTTTCAATCTTTTCAACCTGAGCAACCAAGGTTTGTAAAGGCATGACACTTATGTTTGAGGGTAGGTCTTTTTAAATTTCTCTATCTTTCATTAGTCTCCTTAACATTCGAGCCTCATCCCACCTGTCCACTTTGGCATAGCCTTGCTGATGAAGTATTTACATCGCTTATTCAGTAAACCTCCATGACTGCTTGCAATTAAAGCACATGTAAAGCTTACACAATCAAGGTATGCACCTAAGTGTGAGTTTGAGAGCATCCTTGTGAAAGCCATTTTGTGTGTATCTTGAAACCATGGCATTTCATGAGATGATATCTCTATGAAGTGATTTGTCAAATAGCTTGTGTGGCTTTTGTATGCTTTGACATTTTGCATGCATGTCTATCAAGGCATTCGCAACTAGAACATATAACAAAAATCTACTTTAAAAAAAAAACTACACTTTGATGGATGTCCAAGCCCTGTTCCAAAGCTCCCATCCTGGCACACATTGGTAGGATGCTTGCAAAGGTTGTGGAGTTTGGTGTTACACCTGCAGATTGCATTTTCTTGAAATCTCTTAAGGTCTTTACAACAAACCCATTTTATTCATAGCCTACAATAAGAACATTCCACAAGATCACATTTCTTTGTGTTAATTTGAATGTAGCTCAGACATGTCTTCTAGTCTCGGGTGGTGATTACGAGGCTAGAAACATAACTGGAATAATTATCTCCATACCTAGAAAATTGATTTCTTGAGAGACTTCTAGACATTAGAGTTTGTTAGAGTCTAATTAATCTTAGCCATTGATTGAGATTAAATAATGGCCATTGGTTTTCAATGAGAAGATTATAAAAGAGGATCAATGGGCATTTAGAGAATATAGATCTGAAAAACATTTGCAGCAATACCAAATAAATAAATTTGTAGTAATAGCAAATTAATTTGCAGTGAGAGCAAGGGCACAATGATAGCATTGGAGAGTAGTAGTGGAATTGCTAGAGAAGAAAATTATTTCTGGAGAAGGAAAATATTTCTGGAGAAGGAAAATATTTCTAAATAATAAAATATTGCTGGAGCAATTTCAGTAGGAGCAATTGAGGGAAGGAAAATTAATGGAAAGAAAATTGCCAGAGCTCTGCTAGTAAGAGGCAAACAATTTTGTATCTCTTAATTTACTGCAGTTGAATAAAATTCTTATCTACTGACTAGTTTTTCCTTTGGGGTTTTTCCAGGGACAATTTGTCCAAAAATATTGTGTTCATTATTTTGCATATTTTGTTTTACTATCTCCGTAATTATTTGTGAAGTTGCAGCTATATTATTTTTCAATATTTGCCATGAATTAATTTTTGGCAGTCAAATAATCTATATAAGATAGGAGATTAATAATCAGTAGCAGCAATAGAATTTTCACATGGTATCAGAGAAGATCTGAGGGTAGAAAACAAGCTTAGTACAGGCACAGGGAGAAAGAAAAAATAATAAATAAAAAATCTAGGGTTTATAAAACCCTGTTTGACCTCTTCAAAATTATTATTATTATTTTCTTTTGAGATGGCCTCAGCAGGTTTAAGAGATCAGGATAGATTGGATCGAGCCTCAAATTTTAGTGTCTGGAAAGCCAGAATTTCTTTATTGCTGGAAGAGAATGGTATCAAGGAATATGTGACCACTATTGTACCTGTACCTACAGATGCAACACAACTCTTAGCATATAAGAAGGAAGATGGCAAGGCGAGTAGGCTGATTCTTAAAGGTGTTAAGGATCATATTGTTCCACATATTGTAGAGTTAGATACAACAAAGACAATGTGGGATGCCATTCTGAATCTGTACCAGAACGCTACCACTAACCGAAAGCTGATTCTCAGATAAAAGTTGAGGAATACTGGGATGAACAAGGGAGAAGACATTACAAGTTACCTCACTAGGCTTAGACTTGTTAAGGATGAGTTGGTAGCTATTGGAGACAAACCAAATGATGACGAGCTAGTACGAATAGCCCTGAATGGGTTTACTAAGCAGTCGGATGTCTTTGTTCAAGTTATTAATGGACGAGACACCTTACCTATTTGGGATTTACTATGGAGTGACTTCACTCAGGAGGAGCTTAGACTAAGTCTTCTTAGTGGAACCAATAGTAATAGTCAAAAAAATGAGGTGGAATAGGAAAACATTGCCCTGACAGGAAAAGGGAAAGCGAAGAAGGGGTCTGGCAAAGGATCAAATCCAAAAAGTGAGAAGAAGAAAAAGGACTTGTCTAAGATCAAATGCTATGGCTGTCATGAGTTCAACCAGTATGTCAGCGATTGCCCACAAAGGAAAAAGCATGAAAAGAAAAGAAAGAAGCTGACGACAGCTTCAGTAAGTGTAGATGAGCTTTCTAGTAGAATCGAGGATGAGATTGCACTCATAGCTTGCCTAAATAGCTCAACCTCACAAGGTGTTTGGTATATAGATAGTGGGGCATCATTTCATATGATAGGAGTTAGGGAGTAATTCTCCAGCTACAAGGAAGAGGACATTAGATTCTAGATTTAGATGGGGAACAAGTCCAAGTGCAATCCAGTTGGGAGAGGGACTATCTATTTCAGAGGGAGAATGGGAAGCCTATTTCCATTCATGATGTGTTGCATGTGCCAGGTTTGGGCATGAATCTAATTTTTGCATCTATCCTTCAAGATAAAGGCTACAATGTACTCTTTAGAGGGATGCATGTTTTAATCAAGCACAAGGATTGGAAATCACCCATAGCTATTGGAGTTAGGAGTGGCCGACTTTATAGGTTGCAGTTTGATACTCCTAAGGCACTAGTGAGTAGTAGTAATCCTAGAGATCAAGGAGAGCTATGGCATAGGAGGATGGGCCATATACATCATTAAACACTTAAATTGCTTTGTAAGATAGTGACAGGTGTTCCAGAGGTGAGCACAGGGCATGATGTATGTAAGGGATGTGTGTTGGGGAAGTTTGTGAAAGCAACTTTTCCAAGGAGTGACACTAGATCCAAGGGGGTTCTTGATCTAGTACATTCAGATATATGTGGACCAATGTCAACGAAGTCTCTCAGAGGATACGAGTACTTTGTTACTTTTATTGATGATTTCTCTAGGAAGACCTGGATATACTTCTTGAAGACCAAGGATGAGGTCTTCAGTCACTTTCAAGAGTTTAAAGCTCTTGTGGAGAATTTGACAGGTAGGAAGGTATAGGTTCTTCAATTAGACAATGGAGACGAATACAAAGGGAAAGAGTTCCTAGAGTTCTATACTATGGAAGGAATCAAGAGAGAGTGGACCATTCCTTACAACCCGCAGTAGAATGGGGTTGCTAAGAGGAAGAAACATTCTATATCAGAGGTAGCAAGGCCTATGTTGTATGACCAAGATATGCCATGTTACTTATGGGCAAAGGCATGTAGTACAATAGTATACATATAGAATAGGGTTCCACATAAGGTATTGGGCAAGATGACACCAGAGGAGGCATTCTCAAGGACAAAGCTAGATGTCAGTCACTTTAGGATATTTGGGAGTTTGGTATTTTGTCACATTTTAGGGCCTACATGTTCCAAGTTAGATTAGACTGCAGAGAGAGGGTACTTTGTGGGGTACAGTGAGACCTCAAAGGCATATTAGATATTTATTCAAGGGACCAGGAGGATTATAGTTAGATGTGATGTGAAATTCATGGAGGACAAGGCATAAAGGAGGTCTAGAGATTTGCCAGCAGATGATCAGAATGAGCATCCAACAGAAGCTCTAAGGATTGTTCAACCAGAACAGGGGCAGCGAAGCACGAGTATAGTTACTAGTACAAGCACACGCTCAGGTGTTGAGAGTTCATAGAGTATAGAGCAACAGATGCAACAAATCCAAGAGATGCATCAAGAAGATATGGAGTTTGATATTTCATCCTCTATAGTTGACAGGAGGAACCGTGAGGTTCAATAGACACATAGGGATACTCAAGAGTTTGTGGGAGCTCCTAAGATGAGTCGTAGATAGCGAAAACAACTAGCTAGGTATAATGACTATGTGGCATTGGTTAGTCAGTTGGTAGATAGCGAGCCTTCTAGCTATCATGAGGTTGCACAGCAACAGGTGTAGCAAGATGCTATGGTTGAAGAATATACCTCAATAGTGTAGAATGATGTGTGGGAGGTTGTGCCTAGACCGACAGATAGGGTAGTGGTTGGATCATGCTAGATCTATAAGATTAAGCATGGTGTAGATGGTAGCATTGAGAAATACAAGGCAAGGTTCGTGGCCAAGGAGTTCTCTCAGAAGGAGGGAATAGACTATGATGAGACATTCGCTATAGTGGCCAGGTATACTTCTATATGAGCTGTAATCTTAATTACAGCACATATGGGATGGTAGATCCATCAAATAGATGTCAAGATGACATTTCTTAATGGTAAATTGGTAGAGGAGGTATACATAGAACAACCATAGGGCTTTGTAGCACACAACAATGAAACTCATGTGTGTAGATTGAAGAGAGCTTTGTATGGACTCAAGCAGACTCCCAGGGTGTGGTATGAGCACATTGATAGATAGTTGCAGCGAATAGGCTTTGTGAAGAGTGAGGTGGATGCTAACCTCTACTACTTGGTGGTTGGGGGTGAAGTTCTCATTCTTGTTCCATATGTGGACAATTTGTTTTTAACAGGTTCACTGGAGCTCATAGAGGAGTGCAAGAGGGACCTTGCAGTAAAGTTTGAGATGAAGGATTTGGGGCTTATGCACTACTTTCTAGGCATGAAAGTGTGGTAGATAGATGGAGAGATTTTCCTTGGAAAAGGGAAATACTGCATTGAAATCTTGAAGAGGTTTGAGATGCAAGATTGCAGAGCCATGTCTACACCTATGATCATGAATTGGAAGAAGGTAGACTTATCCAAGGAAAATGATGTAGACCCCACCTTATATAGGAAGTTGATTGGATCTCTCATGTATTTGGTCAACACTAGGCTAGATATATCCTTTGTAGTAAACTCTCTTAGTCAGTTCATGGTTGAGCCAAAGAGAGTGTATTAGACAATGACAAAGCATGTGTTATGGTATTTGCATGGTACAATCAAGTATGGGATCAGATATGCTCGAGGTGATGGTATCAGGTTGATAGGCTATACTGATGCAGATTGGGCAGGTAGTAAAGTGGACAGGAAAAGCACTTCAGGGTGCTACTTTAGTTTGGGATCAGGAGTTGTCTCTTGGTACAATAGGAAGCAAAAGTGTGTGGCTCTGAGTTCTATAGAAGCATAATACATAGCAGCTAGCATGGCAACGTGTGAGGCTATATGGCTTCGAAAGTTGCTGGTATCCTTGTTTGGTTAGAGGGTTGAGACTATAGTGATACATTGTGATAATTAGAGTTGCATTAGATTATCAGAGAATCCAGTGTTTCATGATAGGTTTAAGCATATAGACATCAGGTATCATTTCATCAGGGATTGTGTACAATAGATGATTGTCAGCTACAATATATACCTATAGATCAGCAGGTAGCAAACATTTTGACAAAGGCATTGGGGAAGGCAAAATTCACCTTCTTCAAAGATAAGTTGGGTGTTATGTAGAACACCTTCCTCGCTAAGAGGGAGTGTTAATTTTAATGTAGCTCAGACATGTGTTCTAGTCTCAGGTGGTGATTACGAGGCTAGAAACACAACTGGAATAATTATCTCCATACCTAGAAAATTGATTTCTTGAGAGACTTCTATACATTAGGGTTTGTTAGAGTCTAATTAATCTTAGCCATTGATTGAGATTAAATCATGGCCATTAGTTTTCAATGAGAAGATTATAACAAAGGATCGATGGGCATTTGGAGAATACAGATCTGAAAAACATTTGCAGCGATAGAAAATAAATAAATTTATAGTAGTAGCAAATTAATTTGTAGCGAGAACAAGGGCACAATGATAGTGTTGGAGAGTAGTAGTGAAATTGCCAAAGAAGAAAATTATTTCTAGAGAAGCAAAATATTTTTGGATAATACAATATTGCCAGAGCAATTTCAGCAGGAGCAATTGACGGAAGGAAAATTACTGAAAAGAAAATTGCCAGAGCTCTGCGAGTAAGAGGCAAGCAATTTTGTATCTCTTAATTTACTATAGTTGAATAAAATTCTTATTTGCTGACTGGTTTTCCCTTTGGGGTTTTTCCAGGGACAATTTGTCCAAAAATATTGTGTTCATTATTTTGCATATTTTGTTTTTCTATCTCCGTGATTATTTGTGAAGTTACATCTATATTATTCTTCAATATTTGTTGTGAATTAATTTTCAGTAGTCAAATAATCTATATAACATAGAAGATTAATAATCAGTAGTTGCAATAGAATTTTCGCACTTTGAGGAGTAGTAAGGAACAATTCAATTGCCTGCAAGTTTCAACACTCTGCATACCATGTTAACCATTTATGTGCTTTTTCTATTCCCACCTCTTTCCATCCTCCTCGTGTCATGAAATACCTCTATCCTTTATGCTTCCATGGATGCCTAGATCTCTGATATGTCCCCACGAATTCCTCTATCCTTCTTTTTTTGATGGGCGTCCACCATACATTTTTCCTTTCCTACTCACGCCTCTTGCTACATGTCCTTCCTCTTGTCTGGTCTTTGAGAGCCTCATAATGAGGAAAATGTGGGAGTCCCATGCCTCAGTAATGGCATGGAAAAATTTGGACTTCCTCCTATCTTGCACCCATACTCGTGCCATTATTTTGTCCCCCTCTAATCGCAAATGGTCTTCATCTTTATTTCTACCATCGACTGCATTAATGAAATGTCTTTTAAATCTTATTTTGTTTTGGTTAGCCATATTGGAGACTATGGGAAAGTCTCCTTCAGTGGAGATATGACATTAATGCTCAACATTAGGTCACTAGGGTCTTCATTGGATACCCTTCTGCAGGAGTAAGTGGTTCTGGTTCTTGGTGTTATCGGCTTACATATGCTTTCTACAATTTTTGTGTTGTGTAAAGTTATCTTGTGAAGGAATTACAAACGTTATCAACAAATTAATTACCTTGGCTTATAAGGGACATGAACAAATTAATTTTTTTCTTTTTTACATTTTTTATGTGCTACCAAATATTTATCCAATTGCCTTTTTAAGGTGCTTTCAAGTTTCATACACAACTCATGTTCTTCAATATATTCATAATTTTTATACGGAATGTACTCTGTTGATAACTATATATAATATGAGAATGTTTGAAATTTTTTATAGCTATTATCAAATGTACTCCAGATTCTTTCAGTTGTTAACTGTTGCATAATTTTGCACTTCAATGCAAATCACAACTAGACTCTTAACTTTCTAATAGTTGATAGGAAATTTTTTCTAGCTTCTGGCTGTCTTTTATGTGCTTTTGTTGAGATTCAAGTTTACTCTCATGGTAGCTTAGTCCAATTTTTTTTAAGCTTTTTCTTTTTTTTTTTTAATGAAAATTCCATATTATTTATTAATCATAAGATAAGAAAAACACTTCCACAAAAACTAGTTTGGGTGGTTTAAAGACACACCCCAAAAAGATTGTCATATGGGCATAGCCCAGAAAGTTCTAGAATATCTATGGGTAGTTACTGGGAATTACAAAACAAAAATTATAAAAATATAATACTAATCAGAATCATATTAATAAAGCAACTCCAGCAGATAGTGGATCTCTGTCATTCGGGTTACTCCAAATTGTTGCGAGGTCCGAGATGACATCTGGTGGAGCCCAGCCATCGTCATTTTGTTGATTTTCCTTCTCTGCATTAGCTTTGTGGTGCTCAGGTGAAATGGCCAATATCAAGCATGGAAAAACATTGCTTCTATTGCAATTAGTGTTGGTTGGATTTGAAGTACTAGGAGCAGGGCAGCCTATATTGTCATTAGTAGGCCAACTTGCATTTTCACTAGAAGACCAACCTGCATTGTCACCTGTACAACCCATAAGATGATTAAAAGTCCAACCACAAATATGTAGAGAGGATGAGCACCTGTGACAATGAGATGCACAGGGAGGATGAGGCTGAGAATGTTGTTGGGAGTCCCTGGAAGATCCACTCCATCGGTGGCCATGAGAAGATGAATGAGCTCTGAGAGAGGAAGGAGAGGGAGGTACATGTGCCACTGTGCAAGGAGCATTATCCCAGTGATCCAAAAGATCCTATAAGTGAGTAACCTCAACAGCCACTTTGTTTGCTTGAACTTGTATCTATAGAAGAACATTAGAACATATAATAGCTTTAATATAAAGAGAAAAAGTTGTTCCAATGTCATTATCTAAAAAATATGCAAGAATTATGATCCTTCCAAATTGTGAAAAGCATCTCCACCCTGAAAATATGCCAAATCTATGTAAATCTTGTAGGGAACCTAGGAGAATCATCCAGAAGTATTATTTTCCATGAAAGAGGCTCTGGTCTGAAAGGCCTAAAGAAATCATAAATCTAGAGCCAAAATTGGTGAGCCCTGGTGCAAAACCAGAAGAGATGTTGAAAAGACTTAGCTTTTCGACAAAAAGGACAATGGGGATCATCCTGAACCCCAAGATGAAAAGCCTTTCTCTGACTGGTAAACCTTGAAATACAAGCCACCAGGAAAAATGTCCTAGCTTTGACTCAAGAATGGCTGACCATATAGTGGAAACCCTGTTATGCCAAATAGGCATTAAAGTGTGAAGCAACCATCACTTATTGAGAGTATCTATCATTGGAAAATGAGGTGAGAGCCAACTTTAGCCAAGCCTAGGCTTATAATGATGCATTAGTGTTTCTAGATACCACTTCAAGCCTTTCCACCAAGGCTTGATGGAATGAATTCCCACTTTGTGAAGCATTTCTATTGGAATGACACTGACAATCCCATCATGGGTATCCTGATCATGCCTATGAAGGCCAAATCTAACTCAAAAAGGTTCCCATGCCATAAGGCTCATGGTAGGTCTATGAAAATATCCTGAAGAGTCTAGATACCTTTCTTATGAAATCTAAGAGGCTTTAACTAGGGCAATTTGGCTAATGGCTGGTCTGCATTGGTCAAGAGAGGTGACCACCAAATGTTCTATTGATTGAATGAGAGGCCATCACAAAACCCAGCTCCAGCCCTATGGAGCAAGGGCTTAACTTTCTCTTAGGATTTTTAAATGCTCTTAGCCACAAAGGTTCTTGAGATTTGAACTAGCTCTCTCATATGACAAGGATGGTTCAAAAACCAATCCCTTTCCATGTGGGTCTATGAATAGGATATCCCATTTCTATATTATTTCTATGTAAAATTTCCCACACCTCATTGTCAGAGAGAGCATGAATGATCCATTTTATACACAAAGCAGTGCCTTGGTACTAGGTAGAAAGAAGACCAAAGCTACATGAATCTTTCAGTAAGAAGCAAAACACCCATGCAACATGGTGAAAAGCACAGTGAGTTTTAGAAGAGGTCCAAAGGAAATCCCTCAAAAGTTTTTCCAATTTGGCATAAGAAGCTTTGGAAGGAGCCCAACAAGAAGAGTAGTAAACATGAGTTGCTACTAAAACTTTAGAATGTACCTAGAATTTGCCAGCTAGAGAAAGTGGCTTAGTAATCCAGAAGGTGAGTTTCTATTCCACTCAGGAAAGAACTGCTTGCCAGAGATTTGCAGAAGTGCCCTGGAAGGCAAATGGGATGCCAAGAAATCAGAAGATTTCACCATGAGCAACCCAGTGCCAACCCTACTATTGGATCCACTGAGGTATGGGAAAAATTGATTGCCTATAACATAGGGTTTTGTGCCACTCGATGGAAGAACCTGAGGCTAAACAGAAGGTCTCGAGACATCTAAGAGAATTTTTCACTATAGTTTCTTCTTCCAATAATGTTAAAAATGAGTCATCAACAAAATTGCCATTAACCAACTAACTGGAAGAATTAGGTAGGTAAATTCCATAAACAAGCCCTTGTGATATAGAATGAGCAAGAAGGTATCCAAAACCTTCTATGACTAGTACATAGAGAGTTGGTGCAAAAGGACAACCATGACATATAGAATGAAAGAGGCCAAAGGTATGAGATTGTTGACCATTTATAGTGATATAGGTAGAAGCATCTAAAAGAGAATTTTGACAGATTAGATGAAGGATGGACCAAACCCTAATGTTGCAAGCATCATAAGAATAAAATGCCATTCAATGCAATCATAGGCCTTAGCAAAATCAATTTTGAGGAAAATGGCTTTTTTATCAGACTTTCTTGCCTATTCCATTTCTTCCCAGACTACAATGATATTGTCTAAAATATACCTGGACTTAATTAATCCAATTTCTTCAAGCCAGACAATCAAAGGTAATAGATTGCGAAGCTTCAACGAAAGGCCTTTGGCAATGATCTTATAGGAAACATTGAGGACTGTAATGGGTTGCTAGTTGAAAATGTATTCAGGATCTCTAGCTTTAGGTATGAACTTTATATTGCCTTGATTCATAAGTTTACCTAGAGAGTTTGAATGAAAAGCTTCAAGGTAAACATTATGCAAATCTTTTCCTAGGTAGTCCCAAAGATCCTTTTCTTTTATTCATGCACTTTTCTTCTATTTGCATGATGACTTGTCATTGGCAGTCACTGCTATCTTAAGTGAAGTTTTATGTTGGCATGATGATTGGATATCAGCTATTGGGATGACATGGCGGGCTTCATAGGGGTTCACAAATGTGAGGGCACTTTAATCTCTTCTATATTCATATTGTTATTCATTCGTACGAGGTCTTCCATGTTAGCATTAGTTGGCATGCATGCAAGTTTCTTTAATCTTGCATCAGCATGGCTTTGAGCTCTTCATTTTAATAACATCTATTGATCAAGTGGCATGAGGGAGTTCTTTGTATGTCAGCGAGAAATATTAGCTCTAAGCCCTATGATCCATAGGATAAATTTCAGAGGTGAGTGTGATCCATTGGTTTTCTTAGCTCGAATGCTTCATATAGATAAAAGTGTTAATGTGTTAATCTTTTGGGTTAACACAATTTAGTTTTGTATTTAGTTTTTTCATTTTTTTTTCTAATCCGTTTGGTAGTTCAACTATTTTATGCCTTCCTTTAAATAAGGATGCAATCTTTATTTTGAAATCAATAAGATTTTACACCATTATGTCACACTTTTAAATCCTAGTCTGACAATGGTATGATAGTACATACAATATAATTTCTAGTCACAAGTATCCCAATTTTTATTCAATCCATGATCTTGTTGGCTTTAAGCACAAGGTAGAGATAGAGGAGAGTGGGCAACCCCTCAAGGTAAGCAAAAATAAAATTGGTTGACTACATTAAAATAGGTATTATCCATGCCATAAATCCTTAGTACTATTCAAGTTTTAAGAAAAGGAAGAGGATTGAGTATTGTTGTTGTTTCATTAGAATTCCTTTTAATTCCTTCCTCTGCAAACATCAAATAGTCACATAGGGTTTTAGTTTTTTTTTTTTTTAACCTCTCTTGCTTTTTCAATCCAAATTAAAGAAAAAAAAATAATGAAATAAATTTGAATCTAAGGAATTGTGTGTAATTTTTACAATTCACAATGCAATCTATTTTGTCAATGATTGCTGAAAGGGCACATGGATAGAATGGTATAGAAAAATAGAAAACACTCTTATTTTCAATAATTTGTGGTGTAATATTTGTGATGGAGATGTCCAACCTACAACACCAACTTCTATTAAAGAAAAGGAAGTATGGTAGTATAAAAATTTGAAAGGCCTAGCCTCGATAAGGGCTTCCCTCAATAGAGATGTGTTTTGGCACATACAAGAGTGTAGATTTTCTTCAGATGCCCTTCAAAAACTGTGAGATCTATATGCTTCTCATTCTAAATTAGAGTTCATTTAGTTACAATTGAAGTTATTTAACCTTCAATTGAAGAATAGTGATGTCATGAGTTTGGCTTTTTGAATTCAAGCCATTAAAGAAGATATTGATGTTGCTAGAGGAATAGTTGATATCTATCTTATATCGTTCATAAAGGCCACTCGTCCAACACATAACTTATTTAAAGTAATTTGAAGAAAGTAATAAATTGAAGACCATCACTTTTGATCAATTGGATGAAAAGTTAGTAGAATATGAGAAAGATTTTAGGAGAAAATTTGATAGCATTGGTGAAAATGTTAGTCATTCTCAACAAAAGGATAAGCCTCCTAATAAGAAATTCTCTTCTATAGGTGGTTGTAATCATTGCAAAAAAGGTAGAGGTCAATGGAACAATAGAGGTAGAGGAGGTACAAATGGAAGATGATACTCCCAAAATGACAACCAAAATGATACAAGTTAGAAAATTCTTTCAAAAAAAGATAAAACACATTATGATAATAAATCATCAAAAGCAACCCAATTTGCATGTGGTAGTGATAATGATAAATATGTGCTTTTTGTATCAGATTTTACCTATTGTAAATGAATTAATGCTTCATGGCATGATGCTTGGGTGTTAGATACTAGAGCCACACAACATATGACATTTTAGTGTGATCATTTTGAAGAATTTCATGAAGATATTTGTGGTCCAATCTATTTGGCAGATAAATCAAGCCTCATACCTATTCGAAAAGGAACCATTTGTTTCAAGTTGCTTGCTCTTCTATATTTTTTACTTCATGATATCTTGTGTCTTTGTCAATTACAACGTAACTTGTTGTTACTAGTCCCAGTTTGAGAGCAAGGCCATTCTATTTTTTTGGAAGATGGACAAGTGGTTTTCTCGAGGAAGTCAACTAGTCAAGTTGCATTTACTAGATGTGAAGATGGCAAGTTATTAAAACTCCATCGAAAATGATGCAGAGCACACAGTGGAAGCAATTCAAAACAGGGTGAAATACCCACTAACACACATTACAACTTTAAAAATCCTTTCCCAAGGTTCACATAGCATCAAACCACATACATTTTTTTATGATCGGCAAGACCATATGCCATCAGCTAACCAAATACCTTTCGTACCAAAGTTCTTCCTTATACCGATGTGTCTTCGACAGCACTATCGCTAGTGAACTAATGTACCTGCCATGCTCACTGTTATGCAAAACAATTGTATATGCATAACATGACTTACGATCACCGGTCCTCTTCACCACTGCTACTAGTCAACCTCTTGCATCTAACACAATGTATATGCGCAATGTATATTCTTAATATACATTCGAAACATGCATTCAGAATATGCATTTGGTGGGACCGACCATTGACTTTCTTTGTATGCCAATACACTATCAGTCAGACTTCCAACATTAGAAGCTTTCAACCTTCTCTCTCCAACACCTTCTATCCCCCCGATGTAGAACTTAATCGTTCACAATATACTTTTGCAACATACACACTCAATGTGCTTTTGTGATATACACAGAGAATGACTTTCAACATACATTAGGGAAATACACACAGAGTGTATACCCGGCGAAACAACACAAATCTTCACCTGACTTCCGTGCAAGTCATACAATGTATCTTTGGCCCAACTGCCGATTCTCCCCTGTAGCTCTGTGACTCCTATAACTTCACAGATCTTTGACTTCACCAACCTAGCACATGAGGATGCTAGGATCTCTCAGAGCATAATGTACATGATCTTGTAAACATGAACAATTAAAATGAAAAACACAAAAATGAACTATACAGCCATTCCACTAATTTCAAAGAAATCTAACTGGTGGAATGGATTAAGAATCCATCTCAGCCACAAAATAGTAAATCGATTGCACAAAGAAAACCTAGCGAATATGAAATGATAGAAAGATACACAGAATAGAACTTTGTTTATTATGCCTTTCAGAAATGCACACATAGATGCACTGTTTCTCAATTACAAATCACACTACTCTCTGATCTCTATTACCTCTCAACTTCAACTACTACTACTCCTTACATTCGATTTGTCTCAGGGTATTTATCTACTTGCCCAGAGTAGTACCATCTTGATAGTATGAACATGAGTCCAAGTAGCTAGAAGACAACCATCTAACAACCTCCTAACTACCTAAAAAAATTTGTGATTACAGATCGACAAGTGTCCTTGGGACTTACAACATAAACCTAGATACAAACTAAAATGGCATGCATTGGTCAAACAGACCTTATTACATGAATGGTCTTATATGACCTTATTGGAAACAACAAAAATAAACATTAGACACATCATGAAATTAAATGCCTCATGGGGGCCACTGTGAATTAGGTGCTCCTGCACTAGAAAATAAACCATTTCTAGGAGTTTTACATTTCTTACTGAAGAAGGTAATCTTTCTCCTAGTCTTTTATGGAATGCAAGAATTGGGTATGTTAATTATGACAGTATTCATATCAAGCAAAAGAATGGTGTTCCAGTTTTCCCACTTTTCCTAAGATAGTTGAAAAATTTTAATCTTGTATTCTTGCAAAACATTGTTGTGACGTCATCTCAACATTGCCCCATCACTGATGGGGACCCCTCTCTTTCTGAGTTTTTGGCTCAGGACCCCTACGTTTTTGAGCTTTTGGTTGTGCATCTGCTTGATGTTCCCTGCATATATGAAGATTTGACAAATGGTGGTTATGATCAATTAGTACACAAGAGAGGAGGAAAGTCCATTGAGACATGAGCAAGTGATTGATTTACAAAGATGGTGAAACTCCGAGTTGATGATGGGTTTGAAAAGGCAAAGCCAAGTTTATGCACCGTATAGCAAAGGCCTATCTAAACCTGTGGGCCTATTGGAGTAGAGAAATTAAATAAGGACGTAATCGCTTATGACGTTGATTTATGCAGAACCACATTGAAAGCCCATCTAAGCGGATATTATTAGTCATCGTGCAATATTCAAGGAGTTTTAAAATGATGCATAAGGCAATCAAAACTCCACCATTACACATTACTAACAATGATTTGCATAAGACAAGTATTGCACAAATATCTACTCGGGTGTTGGTTTGAGATTAAATTGCAAGGTTCCCAAAATACACAGATCATGAAAATGTCTGCCAAATATACTTTTTATCACAATTGCCCAAATGGATATTCGAAGGTGGTCCTAAAAGCACATGATTCTTCCTTCCTGGCATATTGCATTACTTGGCCTATATGTGGAAGTCTCGAAGGCCAGCTCGAACCTCAGCTTTGGTGCATATTTCATGGAGCACTTATGATGGCTATCCATTTTAATCCTTTCATGTTCACTTTCACTTCGTTGCCACCTTTGATCATGCAAAGAATTTCAAATAGTCTGTTATGATAGCCTAAGCGCATATGCATTGAGAATCAATAGGCCCACTTTTAGTTGTCACGAGTGCACATCTGATAAGGCTTTGCAAAACTGAAATAATACATGTTCCAATGAAAAGTCTGCTCCAAGGAAAGATTGCATCATGCATGGTATGCTTGCACGTCCGCTTATCACTCGCACGTCGAGTAACATTCATTGAAGACAGAAAGGAATACTCTAGTAGATATTTGGAGGCACTCTGCATACTCGTAAGAAATACTTAATGTGCCAATGCGTGATTAAAACCATTTGACTTCAATTTGCACCTGTACATGAGGTAACGGTGATTCATTAGAGATTCTCACTGACCATTCAGAAGCACCAGCCCAAAATAGTTTTGCATTTTAAATCCTTCGTGTTGGATATTTAATGCTTTTGATATTTGATTATGGGCATTCAGGGTCTACTTGTCACGCTTTAAAGCTGGAAAGGGCATACATAACACTTGAATGCACATATATATACATGTATTCAATTGGCAAAAGGACGTATCTTTATGCATGGTGTATTAGATGATTGGGTTAGTGCCCTTTGAGGATACGAGCATTGTGGATTGAATATACTTGCGTTGTGTATTCTAAGAATAGTCTCACATTTAGAAGTATTAAATCTCATGTCCGAGTGCATGTTTTTAATTGCTGGCCTCAAATAGGAAGATCATTTGTAATATTTCCTCACCCTCTTTGCATTGTAAGAATCATACTTGGAGACTCAAAAAAATTTACCTGCTTCGCATTACAAAGTATCCCTTTTTTTTCTATCTTCTGGTGTGAGCAAGTTTAGACTTCATGTCTCAATGTGAGCCTAGGGTGAGAGCATGTAGATTGAATAACTTTTCTGATAACAATTCACTTATGAATGGAGCTCAATGTCATATCTTGTTCTTTAGAAGCTGTGTATGAACTTTGAACAACATCTTCTCATATCAGTAGTCACAAGACTAAATTTGAGGCTATGAGTTTAGATAAATTTGCTTGAGTTTTTTTTTAAAAAGGGAGAAGTGGATCAAAGTCATCGAGAGGATTAAGTTTTATTATTAAATTCACATTAACAATTGCAATAAAGTAAGGTAATTCAAAGTCCATACTCGATTTATCCTGCATATATTGTGCGGTGAGTTTTGTCTTATTTACCTTTTTTTTAAGCATTATTCTACTATACTAATGTCATGAAATTTGTGCAGTGAAGGGTGAATGTGAAGGAGAGGCAAGCAGTTATGAAGAGTGATATGGAAGGATAGTTGCGAAAGGCTTGCATAGGAGAAGTTCAATGCATGGAGGAGTCTTGTTTAAGAACATTCGAGGAAATAGGTATCATTGCCAAATGGAGGAATTTCTACAATCAAGATCATCTGTAGGTTACTCCAAGAATTCACGCACAAGGCATCTTTCTACTTCCAGAGTCCAAAGCCAAAATCTTGCATCCTGCGCATTAACATCATCAAGATCACCATTTGCACGAGAATAAGAGAAATGAGCAAGTTCATCAAGCAATCGATGAATTGCATTCAAAAGTACAAATGCATGATTGACAACAAGAAATTTGACAAATTTCCCCAAGTTTTCAAGTTTGAAGTAGCCAAGTTCTAGAGCTGAAAATCCAAATTTGACTACTACAAAAGATGACAAAATCTGGGAAAACATTCTGAGCAATATGAACACAAAGAAAATCAAACTAGTTTGTTTGATGCTGAGGTGGCACATGCACAACATTGATCCAATCACAGTCTGCCACATCATCCGTCTACAATCAATGATTCTAAAAATAGTAAATTTTGTAACAAACTGCCTTGTTGTCAAAATCTTGGCCATTGATTCTCAAATAATCCTGGCCATTCATGTAATTTGGAGGCCTATAAAAGGGCCCATTTCTCTCATTTGTAAGAAGTATTATCAAAGAGGGAGAACAAGAATCAAGTAGTAGGAGTAGATGCTGTTAGAGTAGAGGTATATTAGAGGAGACTTTTCGAAGTCATTGAAGAGACATCAAATTGTTGTAAAAATGCATTTCCAAAATCAATACAAGCTCATTGTTGGTTCTCATGGTGATTTGTATGGTGATGGAATGTTAGCATGGTTTCTAATTCTTGAATATGATGGAGAGATGTTTCCAAGTAGCTTAGAAATAGATTAGAAGTGCATTGATGTAATGTTTTTATGTGGAGATAATTGATGAATTCCTTAATGGTTCATAATTTTTATGATTTGTTGCTAATAAGTCATTTTGCAAAGTTAGCCTAAACCACATTTTTTTTAGTTCAGTTGTGGATGCTCGTGCAAGTTGCGGCAGCAGTGGGTGTTTTGATGAAAGTTTACAACATGAAAATCCTTGAGTTTCCTTAGAAGATTGCACCAACTTTGTGTAGTTGTTGGTTCTCATGGCGAAGTGGAATTTGGTTTCATGAGGAGTTTGTCTATCTTGGCATATTTTATTATCTCATTGTCCTTAGATTAGCCTTCTAAACCCTTGTCCTTTTGCATTTTCTTTTCATAGTCAGTTAGAATAAGTTCAACTTCACAAAAAGGAGAATAACATATTTGATTGGAATAAGGAGTAAATTTAGCATAAGTCCCCTTGTGAGTTTCAAAAAAATCACATCAACTACTGAGTCTATCCATTACAAGTCAAGACCTGACATTTGGAACCTTGGAGTTGTCTCATTAGATCACATTGTTTATCCTTTGAGAGACTTTGTTCAAGAGAGGATAGAATACCTTGGTATTTTATTCTAACTTTGCATGTGCATAAAAAACACATCAACAAACATAATAGAGATTCTTTCTCTCATTCCACCTGGTGAGCACATAGAAAACTACAACTCAGTCATTCTTATTTATGTGTACCTTTACAAGTAAATTATGCTAGGGGATGTAAGAATTTTATGTTATTCATTAATGATCATGGCCACATAACTTGGATTTATTTCTTGAAGCAAAAATTTGAATCTTTTGAAACTTTTAAGAAGTTTCACACTATGATTGAAAATCAAGCACAATGTCAAATCAGTACTTTTCAAACAAAAAATGGTGGAGAGTTTACATCTATAGTTTTCGGGGATTATCCTCATGAAAATTGGATTCAACATCATCTCACTATACTAGGACTATTCAAAACCTATTTTTACCCATTTTTAATCAAAAACGTTATCTTACTATTATAGGTACTCTTCAACAAAATGGTGTTGTTAAAAGAATGAACATAATTGTCATGAATATGGTTTAAGAAATGTTATATTTGAAAGCAATCCAATTATATTTTTTGGCTAGAAGAAGCAAAAACATTAGTTTATCTTCAAAATTGATCTGCTTCATCTACTTTTCACCAAGTGACTCCCTATAAAGTTTGGTTTGGTTACCCTTCATTTGTTCCATATCTTTGAACTTTTGACTCCACTTTTTATGCTTTGGTTCCCAAGAAGAAAAGAAGGAAGATACATCACTAATGTTATAAATGAATTTTTCCAAGTTATTCTAAATCTTCAAGACCATACATGTATGATGAGGCTAGCAAAAAAATTCTTATTGCATGATATGTTATATTTTGTGAATCCTCTAAAAATATTTCAAATGTTGACTATGAATGACAACAACTTACGAAATTTACCAGGCTTATTCCTTGGAAAGAATATCCATGCTAGATTCCTCACTATGGGGGGATAAGTCTTTTGTAACCACCTTTGTTGGATCCACACATAAAATCTCTAACCCAAGATATTCAAACTCAGGATGCCCAAACTCTAGATCTCTAAGAAGAAACCCCTCTAGTAATGACTTTCAACCTTCAAATGAACATGAGATTTTATAATAATTAGACACTTATGGAGCTTCTAGTCAAGAAATAGAAGCACATTTGATCCAACCAAAATATTCATGCAAATGGGAAAAATAAGTCCAACAAACTCTTAAAGATTTGAGACCTAACAAAATTGGTAAGAAGGGAACAAGAGGTTGTTACAAAAAAGGCACCATGCTCAATCTAATAATGAAGGTAAATTGGAGTCAATTGTTGAAATCAATATTACAATGGACATAGAACCAACTTCCTATAAATAAATTAAGAATATTGTAGTGTGGAGGTAGGCTATGCAAAATGAGTATGATCATCTTTTAAAAATGCAACTTGGGAGTTGGTTGATCCTCCACTAGGTTGCAAACCTATTGGTTGTTAATTGATCTTTTGAAACAAATAGAAAGTAAATGGTTCGCTTGAAAACATAAAGCCCAACTTGTTTCAAAGGGTTATACTCAAAAGGAGGGCTCAAATTATGATGAAACTTTTGCACCTACAACAAAATGAACAACCATTCATGTTTTTTTAGCTCTCTTAGCATAATATGGATAGAAAGTTCATAAATGGATATAAAAACTACATTCTTGAATACTTATCTCAAATAAATATTGTATATGACTCAACCAGAATGATATGTAGACAACAATCAAGAACACCAAATGTGCAAGATAATAAAATCATTGCATGGTTTAAAGAAAGCCCCACAATCCTAGTATGAAAAACTCAACAAGCACCTCTTGAAGTTCAATTTCAAGCACTTTAAATTTAATGATGCAACTCTTTTTATCAAAAAAGTTGATAGCATTATTGTTTATATAGTTGTTTATGTAGATGCTTTATTTCTAATTGGTAACAATGAGGAATATATTCAAGATGTGAAATAAAAAATTGAAGCAAGGGTTTGGAATGATTGACTTGGGACATATTCATTAATATTTGGTTACTGAGGCAATTGAAAAAACTAACTATATCTTCATCACCCAACAAAAATATATTAGTGAAATTCTAAGAAAATTTGACATGTTTGGCTACAAACAACCTAGCACTCCTATGAATAACATTTTGAAAGCATCATTAAATTTAAAGTGCTTGAAATTGAACTTCAAGAGGTGCTTGCTAAGTTTTTCATACTAGGATTGTGGGGTTTTCTTTAAACCATGCAATGATTTTATTAATGTCTGGGGATTGCTAGATGTGGAACTGCAAAATCAGATTTTTACGTGGTCTAACAGAAGACGAGGTGACCATATGATCCGGATTAAATTAGACAGGGTTCTTATTTCAAGTAACTGGGATAATCATCATAATATGTATTTGCAGGATTTTCCTAGAACCATATCTGATCACTACCCTATCTCCCTTCATTGGCAAGATCAATGTCAACGGGGCCCTTTCCCTTTCTGCTTTGAAGCAATGTGGATTAAGCATAAGGAGTTCAGACAACTTGTGACTCAATGGTGGCAAATTCCTGTCCAGGGTACTCTTATGTTCTGATTGGTTAAAAAGCTTATGCATATCAAACAGGTGGTTCATGGATGGAATAGATACAATTTTGGTCATGTGTTTTGTCAGAAGAAAAATATAACTGAAAAACTAGCGGATATTTAGCAGCGGATTGCTCAAGGAGATGTTTCAGAAGACACCACTAAGGAAGAACATGATCTAATTTTAGACTGGAGGAATCTTATGTGCCGAGAAGAGGTATTTTGGAAGCAAAAATCCAGAATTTAGTGGCTTAAATAGGGAGATCGGAATACAGCTTTTTTCCATATTTCTGCCATGAAACATAGGAAGGCTAACTCCATCACAAAATTATGTTTGTAAAATGGCAATGTTATCACTAAGGATAATGAGATTGGAGAACAAGCTGTGATATTCTTTCAAAATTTGTTGACTGAACAAGCTAATGTTGGTGACAATGGCAGGACTATAAATCAATTCATTGACAAAATTCTCTGTCTGATAACTGAGGAAGATAACGTAGAAATGCTAAGGCCTATATCTGAGGAGGAGGTTCATGCTGTTTTATTCTCTATGGGTCCCTTCAAAGATCTAGGTCTGGATGGCTTCCCTCTTATCTTTTTCCAGGAATATTGGGATATTGTGGGGGCTGATCTCACCACTGTAGTTCGTGTTTTTTTCAAAACTGGTAAACTTTTAAAATAGCTCAATAACACCTTTATTGTCCTTGTCCCTAAAAAGCTGAAACCCACCAATCTTTCTGAATTCAGGCCTATTAGCTTGTGTAATACTATCTATAAGCTTTGCACCAAAGTCCTTGTCATGAGAATTCAACCTTTTCTAGATAGAATTATTTCCCCTTCTCAAAAAGGTTTTGTCCCAGGTCATCAAATTTTGGATGCTGTGATCTCCACTCATGAAACTATTCATTCCATGGATAAGAGTAGAATACCTGGCATGGCTCTTAAGTTGGATATCTTTAAAGCCTACGATAGGGTCTCATGGGATTTTCTGTTTCAAGTTATTAGGAAATTTTGGTTTAATGAAAAAATTTATCTCCTCATTTGAACGGCCGTTTCTTTTGCCAAATTTTCTATCCTGTTCAATGGAGTTCCTAGGGGTTTTTTCTCTTCCTCAAGAGGACTCTGTTAGGAGGATCCCCTTTCTTCATACTTGTTTATCATAATGGCGGAGGCTCTTGGGAGATACATTCAAGCTAATGTCGCTTCTAAGCATCTTGTGGGCATCAAACCTGCCTCCTCCCTTGCCCCTATGTCTGTGTAGCAATTTGTTGATGATACCATTCTTTTCGGCATCTCTTCTGTGCTTGAAGCTTAGAGATGGAAGAATATTTTAAACCATTATGCCATAGCTTCTAGGAAAAACATCAATTTCCAAAAGAGTAATGTGTATTTTTTCAATACTCCTACTGATCTCCAACAAAAAATCATTCATATCCTGGAATGTGCTAAAGATGATCTTCCTTCTATCTATCTGGGTCTCCCCTTTACGGTTAAAGAGGTATCTCAAAATTTCTGGAACAACCTATTGGAAAGAACTTAGAGGAAATTGATTGGTTGGAAGGGGAAAGTTCTCAGTAGTGCCAGTAAATTACAGCTTCTTTAGGCCTCCCTGCAAGGTATACCCACTTATTTCCTTTCTCTTTTTAAAATTCCTACTTCTTTTGCTGACAAACTGGAATAGATTCAAAGAAAATTTTTATGGAAGGGAGTAGAAGATTAACAGAGAATGTCCTTGGTTAGCTGGGAAAAAGTGTGTCTCCCTAAATCCCATGGAGGTCTCAATATTAGATCCATACGTAATATGAATAAAGCCCTGCTCTCAAAAATCAATTGGAACTTGATTCATCAACATAAAGATTGGGGAGAAATCATGCAACCCAAATATATGCATGTCAGTGACTGGTCCAACATCCTCCATTAGGAAGGTTTACCTAAGGAATCTGTCATATGTAATAAAATGCTGAAATCCAGAAGCCTTCTCACGCAAGGGATTAGATGGAAATTGGGTAATGGTATGTCTATTAAGTTTTGGATTGATATTTGGATAAAAGATAAGGCTCTGATTACTCAGGGGGAGTATGGTGAAATTGCTGGCATTGCTATGCAGTTTTTTGGTGATAAAGTCAGCGATTACATGTTAAATAATAATGGTAACAGGAGCTGAAAAAATTTGCTGGACTGCTGCACACATCACCTAGATCTCGCCTCTAAAGTTTGGGTTGTTCAAAAGTTGATTAAGGGAGTTAGAATCCCTCTCTTCCCTCGTGAAGACGAGTAGTTTTGGTGGCCAAATAAGTATGGATGCTCCTCTATTAAGTTTGCCTATCACTTATTGGTTCCTGAGGTACATAGAAAGGATATATGGAGAAAAGTTTGGAACCACAAACTTGTTCCGAAAATCAATATGTTCTGGTGGGCCTTTGTTCATAACAAAATTCTGACCCAAGACAATTTACAGAAGAGAGGTTTTACCTTGGTCAATAGATGTTGTTTGTGCTGTGATAAGGAGGAAACTATTTCTCATTTATTCCTGCACTGTGACTTTGCTAGGGAATTCTGGAAATTAATCCTAAGTAATTTTGGTATTCAGTGGGTTTGCAATTCTGATATCAAGGAAGTTATTAATAGCTGGTATCTGCCCTTTTCTCATCCCTAGCTTGTTGAGTTATGGAATCAAACTCTGCCGTGCTTGAGCTAGACTTTGTGGAAAGAGCACAATCATAGGATTTTTAGGGATACTACTAGAGATGTCTCTCAGGATTCTCACACTTTTATTAAGACTCTTCTGGAAAGTGTCACTACAGCCCATATCCAAATTGCAGAGAAACCTCTGACCCATGAAGAGGAAAAAATTGCGGCAAATTGGAAGATTTTCAATCATATTCCTATTCATAACAATGCCAAATTGTTACGAAGGCTTAATACTAGATGGAGTCCTCCGATTCCTAACTGGATGAAATTTAACTTTGATGGGGCTTCTAAGATTGATGGTATAGCTAGTGGGGGAGGGATCATAAGAGATGACAAAGGATGGATGTTTGCTATCTATGCTGGCGGTCTGGGCTATCAAAGCAATAACTATGCTGAAGCTATTGCTCTTCTTTGAGGGATTAAATTGGCTATATCCTTTGGTATTAGGAATTTTTATATCTAGGGGGACTCTAAAATGGTTATTGATGTAGTTAACAATGTGTCGACTATTGGCATTAAGTTGAAAGATGTTATTAGGGATATACAGATTCTCCTGCAGAAGATTCCCAGTGTGAATATCTCACATATTTACCACGAGGGCAATGGTGTTGTAGATGCCTGTGTCGAACTTGGACAACGGTATTCAAATTGGTGGTGTTCGTGCCAATTTGATCATATCCCTTTAAATCTTAAGGCTCTCATTCTTAAGGAAGTGTCAGGTTAATGATGACTTAGATTTATTGGAAAGACAGCTCATATTGTCAGCTCTTTGGGAGGGTGCTGACGTGCCTCTTGAAGTACAGGTCTTTTTGTACCTTCTCTATTGTCATTTCCGCTCCTTTCTCTCATAAGGCGAGTGGACAACCAGACCATTATGGTGTGTGCCATGTAATTATGATTAAGCATGGGATGAGTAAGCATCATTTTTGCAAGGTTTCCCATATTTATGATAATGCGCGGTTTTATCACTTGCATCATTAGCCTTGATCAAGCAAGTAATGTTTCTGTAAATATGACTAGGGAGATTTGGGGTTTCTGTGAAATGCTCTTTAACTCTGACATGGGTGGTGATAGAATTAAAACTGAACTCGTCTCTTGCTATGAGTTTAAAGACAACCTAGTGGTTTGGCATTATTGCAAAGAGGGTGGGATTAGTCCCTATTTGGAGCGGCTCAACGGGTATAATGAAAATTTATCTGAACAATTCGCTAGGTCTTGGCAGAACCGGTGGGTTTCGGTGGGCGGAATTAGTTTTGAAATTTCTAAAAGTGTGATCACTATGGCCACTGGTATGTCTACTTAGGGTTTGAAACTACAGAGGAAAACTAAAATTGTGGACCTTTCTAGTCAAAAGCTCTTTCTTGGAGATGGCGATGCATTAGTCCCCTATCAGGGGGGATTTGACAGAGCAAAGCTGCCCAAGCCTTGGGACAATGTGTGTTTTCTCCTCATGAAGTATTTCACCCTGGAGGGATGCTTCACTAGGTTTTACAACTATCATCTTCCCCTTTTGAATCATTTTCGTCGTAATGCTCAAATTAGCTTTTTATTTTATTTGCTTTCTTCCCTTGAGCATTCTGTCCTTAGGGTTAGGGCTAAACTAGCTAAGAACCTGACTAAGAAACCCATCCCTCTTCATCAGGGCCTTATCCTCTGTCTTTATAACCACCATCTTGCCCTTGAACCTTCTAAGTCCATTCAAATGAATAGTGGGGAACCATCCTCTAACCCTAAGGATATTCCTGGTGTTAAAGAACTTGGGCCCTCCCCTGTTCCTACTAAGACTAAAGAAGTTTTTTTTTCCACTCCTGAGGAGATTCCTGTTGATACTCCAGGTCCTACTATCAATACGAAGGGCAAAAAGAGAAAGATAATTGCTGGTGAAATAAGCACCGGGAGGACTATAGTTGGGACCCCTAAAAATCCTAGTAGGACCCCGGTGGGCTCGATATCTCATTCATCTGCTAAGGTTTTTCAGGATGGTCTCTCCTCTGGAGTTAGGCGGTCAAGGCGAATTGCTGGTAAACCTGCTCTTAAAGCAAAACTAATTGATTATTCTGAGAGCGGTTCGGATGATTCCACCTAGGGGGATGAGGCTAAGGATATGGAGGTTCAGGACATATCTGGGGACGCTGAAGGTAAGCAGGAGACTCATGATATGGGGCTACCACTGAGGATGTTGCCGACTCTACTGATAATGCTGTTAAAGTGGGAGAGATGTTCGTGGAAGAGGCCGATGATGAAATGGACACTGATGTTAGTCTTGGAGTTGAACTAGTGGGTCTGAGGGCTCGCATTGAGAAGCTGGAACAAAATCTTTCCACTGTGCTCAGGAGTTCTATTTTTCTCAATATTTTTGTGCTCAAAAACCTGGGGGTGCCTGTTAATGCTGACAATGATGATCTTGCTAGGAATTTGGATGACATTATTAAATCCATGGTTAAGTAAGGAGAGAATTTGCCTCCTTAGTTTTGGCTTTTATGTTGATGATACTCTGCTACTCTGTATTTACTATCTTAGTTTATAGTAGGTGGTTTTGCTATTTTTGCTGGTTTAATTGTATTTGATGTATCTGGTTTAAGGCACTTTTTGTGCTTGCTGCCTTTGTGGCTTGTCTGCTTTTTGTAAGGGTTTGGCCCCTTGTTTAGCCGCCTTATATTATCAAAAACATTTTGAAACTCACATCAAATAACTTTGTAGTATTGGTTGATGCAACTAAATAATGAAAACTTGTTGGTAGTTTGATTTATGCAACAATAACATGCCTAGACATTTCTTTTGTTGTTGGAGTTCTATCTATATTCATGCAAAAGCCTAGTGAAAATCATGGTTAGCTTCCCAAAGAGTTCTTTTATATCTAAAAGGAACTTAAAATTATAGGACCAAATAATCAAAGGAAACACATTTCTCTAAGTTTGTGAATTCAAATTCTAATTATACCAGTGACTTGTAAAGGCACACCCAAGTTTTTTATTTTTTTAGCAATAAGAAATGCAATTACAATGTCTAAAAGCTTTCTAATAACCAAGATCCTAGTGTGGGCAAGGTGAGAGCATAGGGTGCTTTAGACCAGACATCTACCAAGATGAATGTGCTCACTGAATTCTACCATGATGGAACACAAGGTGGAAATCCATCCTTATCTTCACTTCTTCAACAGAGTGTGCCACTGCAACACAATATGAAACACACAAGGTAACTGGGTTGTCCTTATCTATGCTTATTCAACAAAGTGTGTTAGATGCTTGTAAAGAATAAGAACACAAGGTGATTGAGCTAACCTTATCCACACTTATTTAGTGGATGTGAGCATGCATGCAGAGCCACTAACAGAATGTCAAAGATGATTCAGAAAAAAATGGTCAATAGCATCAAGCTTGTTCAATGACAAAAGGACAAAATTTAAATGCTATATGAACTTGTAGTAAAATATCTAATTTTACGATACAAAATGCATGAGTAAACAATCCTTTAGCGATACTACCATCTGAGGTTACAACAAACATGAAGTGCCATACAATAAGACCAAGTTTCAAATGATCAGCTACAACAAATTGATATAATTTTCTAATCAATCAAGTACACTACTGAAACGATATTATTAGACCATAAAAGCATAAGTAATCATGCTTACAATGTTGGAAAACTCAAACCCAATGGAGAATCACTCTGAAAGTTGATGAAGAAGGTAAAAAAAGTCTGAAATCATTTTATTTAGCTAAGACACTGGAAAAATTAGAATTGAGAAAATAATCTAGAATTACCTAGCTGAAACCAAAAAGGCATCCACACAAATAGAGTGTTTATAACTCATATCAGACTAATCTTTCTAGACAAGTTCTAGATTTACATCAAATTCCCACTTACAATAACAAATATATCTACATACATGCATCATAGTGTTAGTATATATATTTTATAGACTATAGGCTTGATCCTACTTAGGTGTGCCTTTATACAATCTTGACACATACCTCTTTGAGGTGTCAAGGCTGTTGGGTAGTTAGGATAGGTGTCACCAAGTTTCTCACTAACTAGCCACTCGTGCTAATTTTTAGGGAGGCAACTTGGCACAAGTTATTTCCTCAACTGACCAACATCCTCTTGTCACCTATATGTACTCATCTTATTTAAACTACTAGGCCACCATTCCATTCTTGTGAGTTGAAAGAGGGTTTTTTTTGGATGCTATTGGAAGAAGTTTTATGTGAGCGCAATGTTGAGTCACATTCTGTATAAAGGAGCCTAGAAAAGAGGTGTGTACCTCTACATTGAAAGGCATCTGGGAGAGCCATTAAAATGGTTGTGGTTTTGTTCTTGGAAAGACATTGGAATGCCTATGGTGTGAGGTCCAAATGCCTCTAGTCAAGTGACATACAACCAAAGAAAGGTGTTTGACAAAGTCTCCACAGCCATGCATTCTTCTAGGGCCTCTATGTTGCAAGCCCCTGCATTCAGCCATCAAGGTCACCTCACCTCAGCCCACAGTGCCCATGTGAAATGCCAGAGGGATGCACAGGGGCCAATCCTTGCCTTGTCCATCTTTCTCTCTGGTTGGGAAGGCAAATGTGTTTGGATGGTATTTTGTACATTTGAGGTTGTAGTCTCAGATGGGGCACCCTACGTCAAGCAAGGTTGTGGCCCATTTGTGGTGGCTCAAGACCATTTTTAGTGGCTGGGTTTCTCTATTATGAAGCCACCATTTCATTCTTCTTGGTCACCCTTGTACCACATCTTTTTCTGCCATGGAGAAGCATCTCCTCTTTGTGAAGTTTGTTTTTCCTAATATGCCCTAATTAACCCCTAGTCCTGCCCTAAATTTGCCCTAATTATTTTGGGCTTGGCAAATATTTTCCTTTTTTTTGGCTTTCATATTTTGTATTTTATTTTCCAAAAGGCATTTGAAATTATGTTTTTGTGTTAAAATAGGCATTTTAATTGCATAAAGCACTAAACAATATAAAAAGCAAAATTAGGGGGTAATCAAGCAAAAGGGGTTATAAGCTCACTCATTTATAAAGTGCCACAAATTCAGGGGGTATCATTGAGTCTTTTTTTCATACTTCTAAGTCTGTAAAATATATCTGATCTAGATGGTTTAATAAGTGTGATCAAGTCTAACTCCAAGTACTTCTATTCATATTGGGACCTTGAAAACACCTAATGGGAAGGTCAATGAACAAAGAAGTCATGAACTAAAACATCACAAGTATAAGTCCAAGAGACTCGAATACTATAGAGGATTATGTCACATAATTTAACTTATTGAGATTGTAACTAAAAGGAGATGGAATTGAGAAATAGGTGGATTCATTGATGCTTTAAACACTTCCCAAATTGAGAGCCTATTGTAAATGATCCATAATCTTGCAACAAATTCACATTGGTTCACATCTCACATTGAGAGCCTATGGTAAACAAACCTAAATATTATATCATATAAGCTCTTAAATTTGGTTATGTTCCTGAATATTTATGACACTAGCATTTATGGAGTCATTTCAATTGCATTTCAGCATCGACATTGAGGTACACAAGTAACTTGTAGATTTATGCATCTTTTTTCTCTTTTGGAGGCTAGTTTTTTCCCAAAGGGTTTTCTACCTTATCTCCATTTCATGAGAGATTTCATTGTATATGGGTACCTAATTAGGCCTAGTTGCCAGGACCCATCCTTATTTGTGCCCACCTAAGGTATGCTTAAGGGGGGTGTTATTGTATATTATACCTCATCTGGGTAAGATACACATGTTCTAAGCCTACTTATGTGGGTTAGGTGTCAACTTGGAGAGTCCACAACTCTCTAAGCCATGTGTGAACAATCATTCAACACTTGGACATCAAGTGGAGTGTTAAAGTCAACTCCTAAGTCGACTCAACCTCTTGACTTCTTCTCATCTATATGTGCTTGCTATTTTTCATAGTTTAATATTGCAATTTGTATTTCTTTCATTCTTGTTTTTTGAATTATTGCAAAACCAGTGTCATCTTTCTACCAAGTCGATCATAAGCTCTCTTTCACATAGTACATATTTGAAAGGTAGGAATATCCAATGATAATATCATTTATCCATACCTATAATGTATCTAGACAAAAATATGAGGAAGGATTGTGAGCTACATTTGATACAGTTGTTACCTACACATGTTTTAATGCCTAGATTGGGATGATCTAAGAACTTAAGTTAGTATTGTATTCTTGTTGCTAAAATTATGTAATCTACATGTATGATATGAATATTGGTACATACTCATGCAACAAGTAAACATCTCATTCAGTCTTGCTGTCCATGCATTATATGACAAATCTATGAATTTGTGTGCTACAAATAATTTGGTAACATAAATAAATAGAATTTTAGAGCCATTCAACCCCATTCAAGGCTATTTTTTCCACATTTACTAGCCTTATACAGTCACATAATGTTGATGAAAAATAATTTGGACTATGAAGTGCTACTTTAGTTTAGGAAATGATGAAATTTGATGGGTAATCTATGTTGTGAGACTATGTTCGTCAACAACACACTTAATAGTATAAAAAATATAATGTATCTTATGGAAAATAAACCACTTGAATAGCCATTTTGGGGAATCATTTAATATTATAAGCATGCGTGTCTTAATAGTTAATAAACAAGCCAAATTGCATTCATTTTCCACCAATTACACTAAGAAACCCTACACATATCCCTAAAAAAATACCATTTAATGTAACAATAAATGAGTTATATGGACTAACTTTAGATAGATAAACAATATACATATAACTAATATGGAGATAGTTGATTTGATGTTCACTCTATCTAACAAGTAAAATCTCTTGAATAATTGAGGATATCTCATTCAGTCTCATTTTATTGCTATTAACATAGATAACTAACATTCATTTAAAAGGAAAAATAAAAACCAATTTATTTGATATCATTCTCTTTGGTATGTGTTTTGAAGTCCATCCTTATCCTCCATTTGTATTATAAGTCATCACATATGTTGATTTACTATTATATTTGTCTGATGCATTAGTTTCTCTCAGTAGTAATAGTAATCTTACATTTCTAAACATACATAATCATGTTTATTTCCTTGTTTGGTGTTTGTTTTCAAGACATTGAATTTCATCTATTCTTGTATTTTCTAAGGAATTTTACTAAAAATAAAAACTAATTTACTTTAATTTGCATCTTGTACTATTATATTTTATATCTATAAACCAAATCTTTAATATAGCTCTATTCTCATATTATGGTTCTTATCAATTTAAGCTTTACTATTCTATTAACTAGCATCATGAGTATTTTTTAATCATATTTTGTTATTGCATAGAATTACTTGATTCTCTTTGTGTGATGATAAGTTACTCCATTCATGCTTAAGCAATGCGAATTTATTTGTTTTATGTAGTGTAAGATTGAATCAACACTCTTTGATGAATAGATAATCACTGAAATAATTCTTACAAGGTAAGAAGGGAATAAGAAGGATTTTATTTGGTGAAAGCTTAGGAAATGAATCCTAAGTTTATTTTGGTGTTGTCATATCAACTTAGATCAAATGGATTATTCTCACCTTATTGGAGTTAACGGAAAGTAGAAGAGGAAAGAAAGAAATCCTTAAAAATAATAATTTTGTTCTCTTAAATAAAATGGATTCAATAGTAAAGGTTACTTTTTGCTTATTATTAAAAGAACAAAGAAAAAATCAATGATTTTTTTTCACATTCACTTGAATTGTTGAAAAATTAAAATCCCAAAATATAAAAGAGATAATATGAAACGATTATAGGCTATAAAAATCATAATATCATTCAATGATCTGGCTTCTCGATTTAAAGCTAAACTCGACTTTGCTACACGTGCCACAGCCAATTTAGTCTAAACCAATTTAATGTTTGGTTATATATATATATATATATTAAAGATACTTGCTTTCTGAACTGAAAAAAACTCTTAACTAAAAAGATAGTAGAGAAAATGACTACCTTCGGTATTAAAAAAAAAAAGAGCTCCATAACACTGTATAAAAGAAGGAAACATCATTCAGCGAATGGACGAAAAGAACATTACATTCAAATTTCAGTCATACGCTTCACAATCTAACAAACAAATAAAACCCATCAAACATTACATGCTATGACTCTTCGCGTGCATTAATCATGGCCAAAACGGCATTCCTCCATGACCTTTCCCTGTACAAATTACTATGCTTAAAAGAAAACCAGTTAACTAACGGACAAACCACAATAAACATAATACATGAAATTCTTAATACGAATGTGTGCAATAACATTCTTCTGTTTGGCTTTTCAACAGCAAAGGGAATAGGGATCACTGTGTCCTACTCCAGGACTATGACCTTGTTGATGATTCATACTGGGTGGTGTTGCAGCAACATCATCCTCATTTGTTAGATAAGCATCATATTTTTTGTTCAAGTTACTTCTTAGAGGCCCAGCGTAACCATTTGCTCTGAAATCCGTATTGCCTGCTGTATCTTTCTGATTACCAGTGGAGACCGCAGAAATAATGGGGGCTGGTGAGGGTATTAGGATTGCTGTATTGGGTACCCAAATTGGCCGAGCTTCACACAGTAAAATAACCCAGGAAAAGAAGGAGACAGAAACAATGAAACGAAAAAGAGTTCTCATTTTAAAAATTGAAAGCAGAAACTCAAATAAGGTATATCAGCGATGATAAAACACAGAAGTTGGATGAGAGAAATAGCTAAAGTAGCTCAAGTAGTTGTATTTCTCTGTACTCCGGCGTAGTATATATAGACTTATTTGGCTCAAGACTCTTTGTAAAGGCGCCGGCAATAACACATGCCAGGTAACTCCACATTTAAGTAGTCAGATTTATTTTCAGATGGAATTCTATTGGGCCCCGACCCTTTGTCTCCTTACGATATCAAATTGAATGGTAAAAAGCATAATTGCAGAACTATACATTGCTTATACTGCTTATACAGGAGTAGCAAATTCATAGTCAAAACTAAAAGAGTAGTTAAAATCAGAAAACAAAAATAAGTATATAAAAATTATATTTGATTTAAAATGTGATATTCAAATTTAATATTGAAAATTTTTAAAATCAAATTAAAATATTATTAAAAATATATATAACAAAGGGTTGTAGTTCAATTGTTTGAGTTCAATTAGTAAGAATCATAGTATGTTCTTTAACTACACCATCCACAAAAAAAATCAGATTATTTAAAAATACAATTAAACAAAGTTTAGTTCTTAAATTACTTTGACCAACTAATTTCCCTAGAATATTTTAAAATAAATTTAAAATATTAAAAAAAATTAGATTCTTAAAATTTATATTTCTAACCCTTAATAACCATATATATATATATATATATATTATTTTTATGAAAATAATAAATATTAAATATTTTAAAATATCTTGCTGTCAACCATAGTTAGTAACCGGCTGTTCTTAAATATCATCCACTTTAACAGTCAAAGGTCAATTTTAGCCAATAAAAATAGGACAAATATTTACCACTTTTTATTGTGAATGAGGTGTAAAATTACTATTGGTTGTTTGACCAGTAAAGTGGATGATATTTAAATAGAGTGGTTAGTAACCATACTTCCTACTGATGAGAATATTAAATTAATATTTCATTTCTCACATGCAATGTGTTGATTTTTTTATATAGAATTGTATACTGTTTAAAAAATAAAAGATTCTATTTAGCTTGCAATTTTACTATTGAGTAATTTATTATATTAATATATATTTGAAGATGCTCACCAATTTCAAATTCTAATGTTGGAATTCTAAGATTCTTAGAATATACAGTTTAGGTCATGACAGCCATGAAATGAATATGCGGTCCTGCCACTACAAATAGTTGATATTCTGTCTATGCTATTTCTTACCGACAACACATGCATCCCACAGTCTCCTATTAAAATTTTAATTTACTTTTGAAAAAGTCTATATAGTATATACTATCACTACTATTTGGTATTTTATAATCCAGTTCCATGTTCGAACTACCTGGTTGTTATCACGACTCTCAACTCTTGGGAAGCGGGAATCTTTATTTCGAGTTTTTAATTCATCTTATCAAAAGTTTCAATGTAATTTTTTTTTTTTTTTGGTAATGCCCAAACAGTACAATTCCTCCTGTATACTTTGAATACTATATTAGCATTTTTACATAACAAAAAGAATTAATAATCTTAAAACTGCAACTAGGCACTCTTTTCCCAGGAGTGATTTTAACAAAGTTCTTTTGTTCAATGTTATGAAAGTGCGTTGAGTTCACAGTTATTGTTTCGCTGAAGCACAGAATCTTATTTTTCTTATTCTTTATTACTTTAATACCAAAGGAATATTCCAGTACAAACTAATCATTCGGTCAAGCAAATGTCATAGACTTACTGATAGATACTTATGACTCACTTGGAATCAAGCAGAAAATGCGGTTAACCTATCGTCTGTCATTATTAATAGTGACAATTACTCAGGTTTATATATAAGCAGTTGAGGCTCGATTTACACCTCCCGTAAACAGCAAGTGTAAGTGTAAGTGTCTTGTAGTCAATATATCTGCTGTTATAAGTGGGACCCACTTCCTTCATAAATAATTGGTGCATTATTACAATACACCCTTTCTTTAACCTCTTCTTTCCATTTGAGATTAGTTTTTATGTTTTTTTGTTTTAGTTTATTGGTATTCTTATTAGTGATCAATTCAAGATGGACTTCATGTTTTATTTATATTGAGTTATAATGTTTTTGCTTAGATAAGCACTTTTAATAGGACCTATGAATAGGAAAGGCTTTTGAAAGAACCCAAAAATCTTGTATAACGAGAGTATCCAACAACCACAAGAGACAAGAACACATAAATAAGAACCAACAACATGAGACAGAACCAACACAAAAAAAAGGCCTAAAACAGCAAGGCCACAACAAAAGGTCAGCCAGGAACACAATCAAGAAGGTTTAAAACAAAACCTCACCAAAGAACTTTGAGGTGGAGTCAAAGCTTGACCCAAATTAGGTAACCTTCTAGACGAGTCAGGCTCAACCAAGGTACAACTATTATCCTTCAAATGATACCCCCTCACTTCCCTTATGGGACCTTCATTTCCTTCACTCCTTGTAGCATAGCACTTATTAACAACCCTTTGACAATCTTTCCCGTCATTTTGACAATATTTCTGAGCATTGTGACAATCTTTTCTAACATTTTGACATTCATTCCCATGCTCAAGAGGTCTTTTTGTCTCTTTGCAAGAACGGGAAACATGCCCAACTTTGTAGCACATGAGAGAAATTTGCGAAGATGGCTCATAATGAATTCTCTGCTCCCAAACACCTAATTTGGAAGATAGTTTTATGACTTTAGGCAACACCTTATTAGTATCAACACTCACAAAATCTAGAAAAAACCAATCATTGTATAGATTTCATAACATTATCAATAGATAAAAATTGACCAAAAGCATTGGCAATACTTTTTATTATCCCTTCATGCCAATACTCCAAAGAAAGACACAGTAGCCTAACCCAAATAGAAACCTTGATAAAATTTTCCCTGGTAGCATAAAAACTAGTTCACCATCCTTTCAACCAAAGAGTAGATTTACCGAGGAACCAAAGGCCGCCCTCTAAAATTCTTAGACTTACCTCAAGAGATTTAAAGGAAAATCTGACCAGGCTCACACCACCTTTTATAAACCAATTTACAAACAACATTAATATTTGGATAAAATCCTAAGAACCTCCCAATGAGGGCATTCTCCATGCATGCAATGGCATTGGACCAACATCTTCATCAGGGATCTTCAAAATGCAAGATCCATCCAACACAGAGGGAGCATCATTAGAAACATGCAAAGGTAAAACATAAGAGAAATCCCCACTATGAGCTCAACAGAGGGATCCCCAATCTGCTTAATATTAATAGTAGAAATGGGATCCAGAGTCTCAGAATGATCCTTTCCAAACATACCCTGCAACACATAGGGTGATGAAACCCTACCAGGGCTCACCACATCCAAAGGTGAAGCAACCCTAGCATGGCTCACGTCATCCAATAGAGAAGCACATTCATTCTCTTTATGGTAAACTGGAATAGACCCAGAGTCGATGTGGGTTGCAGGAGCAGGAGAGAGAAGAAATCCCTTTCGTAGCCCCTTGACAAAACCAACAGAAGATTCTTCTGTAGAAACCTCCCGAATGATCACAGGCAGCTACTTCTTCTCCTTCAAACAAGCCTCTATATGATGCTCAAGTTGCAACTCATCTTCCTCCTCATAAATCCACTCATCTATGTCTCCATCATAAGAAACATCCAATCTCTTGTCATCTTCATCTGAATTGCTATCTATTGAGGAAATGCCCACAAGGGGCCTCAGGCTCCTACTATAGTTTGCTTCTCCTGCTGGATGTTGTTGTCACTGCATGATGTTTGTGTAGATTTCAAAAAATCTCTGATCCCATCCAAAATCATTGCTGAAACATCTCTGCTCGTGTCCACAACTAGATGCCTAATACTAGATCTTATTCTTCTCTAGGCTATGCTCCCACTTGCTTCGAAAGAAAATTCCCATTGAGTTATAATGTTACCGTGCTAATATTTTGGCTTAAGTCCTTGTTGACATTGTGAAATCTTTGTTCTTGCCTTTGTTTTTCCTATAGTTTTTATCTATTATGTTTGGTATGTCCCATTAATTTGAAGTCTAATGTCTAAAATGTTCCAAATGTCCAAGGGGATTAGTTATTAAGATGTGCTTAAAAAATGAGTTAAATTATTTTTCTAAATTTTAAAAACACAAAATTTTAAAAATCACTTCATCATCAAATTTTTAGTGGTTTGCTTGGTATAAGAGACAAAGAGAGAAATTTTAGTTTCAAATGTTGATTCCAATGTCCCACTTAGCCAAAAAAATGGGACACACTATTGTGGGATCACCTTCAAGCCTAGCCATGTATTTGTTAAATGCAACATCAATAAACTATAGTTCTCATAAACCAATGAAATAATACCTAAATCATCATGCACATTAATATATTGTGAAAAAAAGAATCCTTATGAAAGATTCAAAAAGAGCTTTACAACCCTGTCTTAGTCACCTAATAACACACAATATCAATATTGTTAAATGCATCATTATAGCTAAATATCCCTTAAAATGTAGAAGTGATTCATGGAGACACTTAGACAAGATGAGAAAACTATGGATTAAATCATGTTCTTAGTAACATGCAAAGAATACATACACTTGAAACAAATTTAACTACCAATTGACACCCTAGACTAATTAGGGTACAGATACAAACAACAATTTTTTCTGTAATACTAGCTCAAATAGCCAACAATCACTTATAGCTACAATAAAATGACAGAAATAGCCCATCTTAGTAAGACAAAACACAATAGTATGATGACACATGGGCAAATCTTGATCACCCAAAAGTTGAAAACAAATTTTATCTAATTTTCTTCTTACAACACTAAATTACTAGATTTGAAATTAATTTTGTGATAGAGAAAAGCACAAATCCATAAAAAAAGATTAAACCCCTGCAACTTGACATATCTAAAGCCTATATTATCTACAAATTAGAAAATAAAATGACTAAAATAATGATCCTTATAAAATTTGATAATTAAACTGATCGTAAACTACAAAGCAGGGTGAGTATCAATAAAATAGAGAAACAAAATCAAATTTAATTTCTGTTAATCCCATAACACCTATAGCCTACAATCCAAATAAGTCCACCACAAATAACAACTATACCTAGTTTTAATATGAAAATTAGATATAGATAGATGTCAATAAAGAAATCCTCCATTGTTGCATCTTCCATTGAAGCATCTTCCTCTATCACGACACTAAAACTCAAAATATACATATATGTGCATATGTTATTTATTGTTACACAGATTGACAAAAAAAAAGACATATGGGAGGCTTACACATGTATTTACCAAACCCAAAATATGTAAGAAGAATAATAAATACCTTTGTTTTTTGGTACAAATAATATTATTATAAGTGGCATGATGTGCAGCCCCACATCTTGCATTTTTAATGCTACATCATAAGAGTTTAAAAGCATGTGCCAAGCAAGATAAGGGCCTTCATGTGTAGCATGGCATTAAAACCAAAATACTTCACCATATAAATGTGGCACCTCCCTTCAATGTAGTCACCAAGACAAGACAAAAAGCTCTCTTCCTTAGTATTTTTTAGCGACCTTCCAACTACATAAGACGATAAAATCATATGTGGCAAATAGGTCTTGAGATTGACTCACGCTACTTGGATTAACCTAGAGAAGTGTGGTTGTGGGCTCTGTGCTTGTCTCCAAGGGGACTAGTCTTGCCTCTACTTGCCTCTCTACTGCCCCAAAACTCGGTAATATGTAAGCCTGAGGCAAGGCACGCTGGGAGATGTTGGACTGGGTCACGGGAACACATCCTTGGTAACAAAAAAAAATCATATGTGACAAATAACATAAATCTTTTCTAATAGGCTTAGTTGTCACCTAAGACAAGATAACTCGCTCCTCCTTCTTTAGAACCTAATACGGAAATATTAGGAAATTTTCCTAAGCTTAAAAGTGGCACCTCATCTTAGGTGGTTCCCTTAGCATATATACCACATTTTAAAATGATAAAATTAAACATGAAATCTCTTTCTTTCCTTGTATGCCATATGCCCTTTATTTTCATGATAAAATATTGAACATTAATAAAATGCAACATCACCATTAATTAACAACACAGATACATTTAATACACAAGCTCAAGTCAAGGATAAGCTCAAATTTACATGGCAAGTCTAGAAATGCATGACATGTAGAAGACAACACATAAGGCAAGATACATATTCAAACCACCAAGAAAATACAAAATTTAGAGAATGGACCAAAAACATGCAAAGCCAGATATAAGACCAACTTTCAAGCAAAATGGAAGGAAAATTCCCTTTCTTAGTTCCTACAAGTAACTGAGAATAATTAGAATAAACCCCTACTAGTTGTAGGTACAACAATAGGTGTTGCAAGTCAATAATTCTAATTTTTTTTATGAAGGCCAACATTTGGATTTGATTGGGAAGTTCTACCTCTTGCAGGTACAACAAGAATCCTAGGAGAACTCTAGGATATAGACTAAAATACAAAAGGGGATGGACCAAAATGACAATGGCAACAAATGTATATATAAATGAAAATAAAAGAAACAACAATCTTGAGCCCAAAATAAAAAATTTAAACGTCACAACTTGTTGTGACAAATGACAAGTTGGCATAAGAGAAATTGAGTATGTATGGTTGCAAATGATACCAAATATTCTATAGGTTAAACATACATAATAAGTTTATGGCGCATGGCCTTAGACAAAATGAGAAGTATCTTCTACCCGTGTAAAAATCATATTCATGAAAGAGTTGTCCCTCTTTAAATTGAAAATATATACTCCATTTACCTTCAAACTAACATGTCTCACATATCAATGTGTGTCTAAAAACATGATCAAGGCATGAAGAAAAAGGATTAATTCATCCATGGGAGTCAATAAAGAATTCCTTCCATAAGAATTAATAATATGACCTATGCTTATGAACATGCTATCATGTGTATTGGACACCCAAGTCAATACTTGAAAATTCATCATAAAATAGGATAACACCATTATCAAAACATGCAGATTAATGAGGATCCCACTACACATGATTGCAAATTCATCACACATACTAACCTTCTTATGTGAGTGCAAGAAGAAAAATATCTCAAACTCACATGGCATAAAGGTCTATACTTAGATACAAATTTGACCTACAAAAGGAGGAAGTGCTTCATGTAAATTAAATTAGATTGTTTCAATTTCACTCATATCATCAATTAGGGATGCACCACAATGGTTACTAAGTCTGCATGCATAATGTAGTACTAGAACTTGTTTGCAAGCATGTTGTTACCGAATAAAAGATTCAAAATAGGTAGAATACTACCACAAGTAATTGAAATGTGGTCTTTACAAAAAAAAAAAACCTCCAAATCACTTGTGTTCTTATTAAAATTTGGGATCACAAGCTACCAACATGTATTTTCAACATAAGTGATGATATACTTATTTGCACTCAAATTGTTAGCATAAAAGTTAAACCGAAACAATTCAAGTGAAAGACCAAACCCTTTCCATTAGCTCTCTATTGTAGTTCCATATTATAACTTGTTGAGTAGAAATTACTACTACTGTAATCAAATTTATAACAAAATTCTTCTTCATCCTCCCTATGTAGAAAAACACTTATGTCCTTCACAAAACTACAAATTGGATTTGTAGCATGCCTAATCTAATCAACAGTAGAGATCATAACACGATGGTTATTCCTATGCACAAAAGTATTCATACCATGTTCTAAATAAAGAATACAATTGTTTTAATTATTTAAATATAGTAATTGATAGAAATTTGTGTGTAAGTCATTAGTACAAAGATAAAATTCTAGAGGCCCTTGACTTACAGTACTTTGCTTACCATATTTGAGATGAACTCTTTCAATTATATTGTTGTCAACATATCTACCCTTAAGAGTAAGATAATCATGCTACAAGTTACCATTCAAATTATCGTTTTAATCTGCATAATAACTCATGGAATTGAACATTTTATCCAATTCTCAACATGGACCCTCACTTGTAGATAACTTGTTATATCACCATCTTCACTAGCATTCAAAAAAATAATTGCAACATAACTAGCATAAATAAAATCATTTTTTATAAACGTAAATAAAATAAGGAAGTATATTATATTGAAAACAAAACTCATATTCCTTATCTTGACAATTTCTATGCACAAAATTAGTACCGTTAATCATAAAAATAAACCTTCTTAATCGATCATTCACACATACCATTTCTTTCTCATTTATCGGACCACATACCTCAATCATCCCATCATAGGAAGCACTTCAATATTTAAAAGCTTCAAAGCATGAGAACATACCAAGAAAGGTTCCACCTTCTTTCCCCTCAAGTTGAACGCTTGTTTATAGATTTTCATCTCTATCATCATTGTCATGAAGAAAGTCATCAATCTAAACCCTAGAGCATATAATTTCCTTCTTACTCACATAGTTGTTCACATAAACACTTGAGATAATCATACCTAAAAAAAATTATCATCAACATCACCTTTAAAAGAAACAAATCTAGGAAGAATATCATGAGTTGTAACTATGTTGTTGCCCCTACATTCGAACACTTCTATGCCCACTATCAACATTAGTACTTGATGAAAACAAACCCATTATGTAATCTCCTATCATCTTCTCAAAGAATTCAATCCATTCATGTGCTTATTACAAGTTTAAATGCTTCATTTTTTTGATAAATAGCTTAGGACAACCTTGTAGGATTCATACAATATGTCTATGCAAATTGAAACCTTAGGCCTATGACACTTAGAAATAATAAAGAGGCAATTGTAAACCTACAATTGGAAGCCTTACTTAAGTCTCCTTCTTGTCTTTTGATGTTAAATAATTAATTTACAAGAGAAGTTAGGTCCATCTGACATGTATATTTCTCATAAAATGTAGGAACAAGGATATAAAAAGAAGAGAAATGGTAGACAAGAAAACCATCAAGCCATACTCTTCCACTACCATAAAGAGATCTAACAAGAATCTCAGTAACATGGCCTCAGGGTCAAATGAAATTCATCCATTATGTTTTCAAATTACTGCATATGAGTAACCCCTTGCAAATTATTATGTCCATCAAACCTTGGCATTTTGTGTAAAACTCTTCTTGTTGTGGATTTCATCTCATAGTTAAGCCAAGACAAATCTAATTGATTGCATTTAGTATCTATAGGGATGAATGGATATTAGACAATTTAAATTTGTTGAATAAAAGGTTGAGGTTTTGTTTGCAACTTGAGCTCAAGTATCTTAATCTAATTTTAATTTCCTTTTGTTGCCTTATAATCTCATCTTCTTCTCTATTAAGTTTACATCATACTTTCTTGGATACCTCTATAAATTGGGAATAATTTAGAGATAGAGTATAGCTACTTGGATAGTAATAAGAGGGTTGATAACCATTCTCATATTATTAAAAAGATCACTATAGTAATCAGAATCATGTTCATCACAATTATATGTAGGGATTGAACCATGAGAAGAAATATAGGAGGAGTATCCCAAGAGTGATCATCCTCAAACCCAGAAAACAAAACTACAACTTAATAACATGTACAATTGAACCATAACTCTCATACAAGCATACATTTGTATGAAAGAAACTTTCTCTCATGAAATGGAAAGAAGAAAATTAATGTACCTTAACCAATATCTATTGCACTAACTTAATATGTAACTTTATTCACCTCAAATAGCCTAGTAACATTAGAAACAAGCTTGGTTCTTGATACCAGAGTCACCAATTCTTTGACATAAGAATACCTTAAAGCACCAAACTTTCCTCTAAGGGAAAAAATCATTTGGATTCTATCCATAAGAAAGTATTCAATCTTCATGTATCCTCGGATATGACTAAACTAGAACTCTTCCCAATAATGTTGCCATTTATTGACTCTCAATGTTTCAATCCACAAGTCCTAGAAGGAAGACACAATACTTACGACCTAGTACACAATCCAATATGAGCATAAGGATAAGACTCATCAATATACTATAGGAAACAAAGGCCCAATGCTTAAGGTAGTGTAGTCCTTCTTCTCTTTACAATAGCTAGGATAGGGAGGGTGACCCAGGTAAGGTTAATCAATTAAATATAAATAACAACATAGAGTTGTACTTGAACATAAACCATATCGTATGCACTAAATGACTTCAAGGTTTTTCACTAAGATTCAATATGTTGGTTTACCAATGTCAAGATAATTTATCCTCATCTATGAAGACAAGAAACGTATGCATGCATCCAAATGATAAGTAGAATTCTAGTGCCTATGGTTTTTTAATTTTAGGAGCTTACATCATACATACTTGTAAGATTTAACAAGAATACATAACCTATCAAAGATAATCATAAATATTGTCCCTCTTAAGATTTTCAAGTTCTATGGGTGAATAGTTATATATGATGAGAGGACAACTAAAACTAACTTAATGAAAGAGAAAAAATATTCTATAAGCTTCAAGGTTGGTGGGATAAGAAGATAGACTCTTAGATTGGTGCCTTTCTCCATTAGGGGACACTGTTAAAATTCAAGCTTGAATTTTAAGTAAATGTGTAGACTTCTTACCTATTTGAATTAAATGAGCATAAACTAAAACAAACAACAAGGTGAGCAATGAACCCCTTCAATACTAGCTATGTGTTTTTAAATGAAACAACAATTAACTATAGTTCTATAAACCAATCACACTTAAAATAATTTATAAATCATCAAAGAAATCCCTTATATTGTGGCAAAAGAGTCCTATTATGGTCTCCACAACGTTCCCTCATGTTTAATTTGTCTTTATTTTTCAATATTGAATGTGATCTTTGGTTAGGGCCTTTCCACAGATGTGGTTACCTTTCTCATAGTCATTTGACACTTGTCAAATCATTTATTTGCACATAGGGTGTACCTATTTAGGATTCACGTAATCCTAGGAACACTTTATTGATAAGAGTGTGTATAGAAAATCAAGATCACTTGCTATTTTGGAGGATTTATCTTTTTTGGGTAGGGCCATTACAATTACCTTTGAAAATGGTCATCATAATTCTCTTGTAGTCATGCTTAGTGTCCGCATGATTATAGTATTGGTAACCTTGATGATTTGGTCTCACAAGCTATGGATGTAGTACTTATGTTCCTATATTTAATTCTTTCCTTTATTTATAGAAACATTTATTAAACTAGATCATTTAAATAATGCATCAAAATGTTTTGATTAGGATAAGGTGGTTTTGAAGGGACCATAAACCATTTATAGAGTCAATGTTGTAACCAAACCCAAAGAAATTGACTAAAATGTGAACAAAAGAGAGCTACCAAGTATCTAAATAGAAACAAAGATAGTCACTAGAAACAACAAGATAAAAGATGACAAATAGACAAACCATAACCTATAGAACTAAAGTTTGTGAAGTACTTCCACCACTTATAACTCCATAGTAAAAAATCATTCCTTGTAGATGTTTGCACCTATACCCTAATGCCTTCAATGGTACTACCATGGGTGTTGTATATTTTCCCTTTTAGATCAAAAGAATACCGTCCTTAGTCCCCTATTTTGATCCTTCAACATTGTCATTCTTCTTCAAACATACTTTTAACTCATTCACCTCATCCTCAAGTTGTTGCAATATGGAATTTAACTTATCCTTTTCTATGTTAAGATTGAGGATTTCTTACATGGTGTTCCAATACTTGAGGTCTAATTTGTCCTCCTCCTCAGAAGCCATGATTGTCCCTTCATATTTTAGTGCCAAAGTAGCAATTTTAATATTCAGACCATTATTCTCCACAAAGAACCATTTCAAGAGCTAATGGTGTATCTTTGTTTCCTGCATGCAAGACCTAATGACAGGTCCAACAATTTGTTGATATCACTTATAACTACCCCCAAGGAGGTTTTGTTGCATAGGTTTACCTATTTATTCCCATAATGGTGAGAACACAAACTGGGGATTTTAATGAAGTTAACCACTACAACTAGCTTCCCCCACACTTTATCATTTCCCATTTTCCCCCCTTTTCTCATTCTCCCTTGCATCACAAAAATCCTTGTAGTTAGGATCATCCTCCCTTTAGTCTTCTAACACATCAATAGAGACATCCTCCCCTCTAAAATACTAGTTAACCAAATCTCACCATAGCTATCCTCAACCATGATTAAGGACTCCTCATTAATGCTTTATTCTTTCCTTAGAAAGGGAAAGACATAAATTTAAGATGGGTCATTTTCTAGTGATTGAAAGTTAAGAAAATTAGGCCCACATTGGTGGGGTAATTATCCACACCCCTAATAAATTCCTTTATCACCACATCTAGAACAAGATAGAGATTTTATGGTCAAACCTTAAATGATTGAAGATAGTGAAATAACAAGTGAAAAGGTTCATGAATCTTGTTAGTGTGAATAGAGTTCTTTATCTAACTAGTTCATTTGCAACTTAGTTCTTTGTTTAGGTCTATTTCACACTAGGTTAAGTTTACTTAGGGACTTTTTCACTTTATCGCACATTGGTAGTGTTTTTAGTCTCTTGGGTGGTAAATCCTATATATACTCACCCGTTGCTCTCATATAAGCATCTCACTTCATTGTATGTTTTGTATTCTCTTGAGTAGAATACAGTTTAGTTTTTCTCATTTAGGATTTTTAGCTTTTCTTTCCTTCATTAATTTGAATTCTTGGGTGGCTTTTCAGCCAAATATTAAATTGTATTAGAGTTACATGGTATCAAAGAAATTGTGAGTTGTAGTTTAGCAATATTTTCACAAAGTTCTGAGTGTAGAGCTATTATTTTTTAAAGCACATGAGTATGTTCTTCTCTTACATCTTTAGATGATCTGGAGAATCAGTAAAGTGTAGAGAAAATACTATTTTCTAGGGGGTTCATGTTTTGAATTTCTAGTTGTAGGTTTTTTCTAAGCTTCCTTGAGACATTTATGAGCTTGCCATTGAGTCCAGAGTTGTTGAGATATTCAGATTTTTTTTTACGTTTCATCCTACTTGGACACCGAAAGACAAATCTATAAGGATTTGAAGCTAGAGGTTCATTGGTAGATCCATTAGGGAGCTACCATTTTAGATCATTTTGGGTCAAATCTAACCCTACCAACATACTCAAAAGGCTTGAAACTCCAAGATCAACTACCAAATCATTTATTTTAGACAAAGTTCTTTTGAGGAAAAAATAATTATCTAGGGAGATGTATGGCCCCTATGAACAATGTCTGTGAGGCACACTTTTCAAATAATCTTATTTCTACAATTTAATATTTTCTATCAAAAAATGATTTAAGAAATATATATTTTTCTTGTAAAAATTATATATCTTGAAAAGAAATTGTAAAATCTTAAAAAAAATATTGCATAGTACCTGTGCTAGGAAGGTACTTTTGTAGAGGGTACTATAAGAGGCAACTCTTATTTAAGAGGCTACAACCTCTTTCAAGAGGCTTATAGCCTTATAAAGGTTGTAGAATTTTTCAAACGGTGTGGTCCTTTATTAAGGTCACTCATCCCTTCATGGGGTTCATCCCTCCTTTTTGGCCCTTACATCTTCTACAAGTTAGCCTTTATGGCCCTTTAACTTTCTAACATTTTTTTAAACCTACTTGTCTCAATCTTTGTGCACATTTGGAGGGTTTCTTTCAAGATTCTGTTATTTTTGGTAGCACTCCAAACTTGGCAAAGGATTAACCTAGTTGGACATCCTCTACATCTAGTTACAACTAAATTTATGTGACAGGTTCTATATTTTGTAATATTACTAAATCTAGTAGAAGTTTTGCTAAATTTGGTGGCAATAAATTTATTTGAACTTTGACCCCTCTCTATTGAAGTTTTTGCATTTTACAAATCACCTTTGCAAGCTCATATCTTGATCTTGTTAGCACCTAAAAAAACTAGCTCCCAAAATGCATTATTTTGCCCCAAAAATTATCAAAATCACATTTGTGCCATTGTCCTTTAAACCCATCTTTTATATCCAATCTGAGAGTAATTACCCATAGGTTTCATTCAAAAAATTCTAAGTAAAAGTCCCCAACTCATGATTTTTTATTCCTTTGAAAAATTTACCTAATTGTTTCCTTAGTCGATGACTCAGTGGGTTCGCAAACCACTAGTTTCACTGACTAAGTTCATCAGTTTGACTTTTTCCCAATTCCCTGATATTCTGACAAGGTGGAGAAAAAAAAAGGAGAGATTGAAAGATTGAAATAAAAGTGAGAAATTTTGATGCCTTTGTCTGCGAAAGTTTGATTTTGCAAACTTGAAAGTTCACCGATGGAGAGTTTTGCCAACGACAACTTCACTGACAATTGAAGGGACCATGGGAGGTATATTTTCTAAGGCCAAAAAAGAAAAAGTTTCTAAGGAAAAAATGAAGTAAAGTTGGCACCGTGTCTTCATTGGTGAAGTTGGGAGTTCATGAACCGCAAGGTTCACCGATGATCTAATTCACCGATATAGGATGGAAAACTTTTCTAAGGTAGGAGAAAAAGAAGGCAAATGCTTGTCAGGAAAATTTGTGGTTCATAAACCATCTTGTTCACCGATCAAGGTTTTCACCAACAAAAGAAGGGAGAAGTGAGGATCTCAACCAAATAAAGTAGAGAAAGAAGACAAGTCAAAAGAGGAAGGGACTCTACAAATAAATAAAGCAGCTAAGAAAATTGAGTGGCTTCATCAGTAAAATGGGAGGTTTGCAAACCTTTGGGATCGCCGACCACTAGGTTTGCCATGGTGTAATTTTACCGATAGAGCAAAGGAAAAAGATACAAAGGATAAAAATGTTAGCCACGGGGAAAAAGTTCTTGACAAAGGAAAAGAGGGAAAAGGAGAAAAGTGGCAAGCCTTTGTCATAAAGAAAAAAGATTTGTGAACTATTGGGTTTGCTGATGAGGAGTTTTGCTGATAGTGAAGACAAAGACAAGAAAAGAAAGATGAATATGGTGGCAAAGAAGAAGAAAGAGGAAATAGATGGATAGTTCACACCGAGCCAAATTTGCTGATAAAGGAGAGAAAATCAGACGGTGTGAATGGTTTGTCATTTCCACATTTTGTTGATAAAGCAAAAGGGCACCAAGGATGGATAAAGAAGAAAAGAAAGACAATTCTGAGGTTCACGATAAGGAAAATTCATTAAAAAAAGGAAAAATTGAGATCAAAAGTAAAAAGTGAAATGAAAATCAAATGTATATGTAAAGCATGATGTAAATGTAATATTTTAAGGTATTTTAAATGGTTTTAAAAGGATTTACAAAGTGTTTTAGCAGACTGTTCTTCAAGCGTATATCTACCTGGAATCACACCATAATTGTAGGATAGTGCAAGTGGATTGGTGCCTTGAAATTAATGATTGTAGGTGATAGGTTATTTGTAGGTGGTTGAAGTAGTAGATATGTTAAATGCAAAAGTACCAAAATTGAATGAAAGGATGAAGTGTTTTAGTGACCAGTATCATTTTTTAGGATCTTCCAAGGACAAAATTAGTGCATAGGGCATGGGATTTTGGAAAATGTGCTGATTTTTTGACAAATGTGCTATGTCAAATTTATTGTAGCATGGGCATGGCGTGTTGATTGAGTTTTAGTGCCTAGAGTTGCACAGTGAGCAGAATGCTATATATACATATGAAAATGATGTTTTTGGGGTTGTTCACTAAACCAATTGTCTGATCTTGAAACACCTAAGGAATTTTTTCAAGCATCAAATTGTGTTAGTGTTACCGAATTGTGCATTCCATCCCAATTAGGTTAGGCTAGGACAACACTTATATTTGTTGCTTTGGAGAAGTAGACAAGTTCAAGGGGAAAAGTAAAGGAGGTACCCTAAAGCTAGCAGGAGAGGGGAGGTTAAGAGATAGTTTTCTTTTTAGATCTTCCATTACAGTTTCTTCAAAGTTCAAATGGATTCATTGTAGTTTGTTTAGATATTAGATGAGAAAGGTACACAAATTTTGCTAGACCTATTCATGATTATGAACATCTATACCATATAATAGTTTTTAGTTTTCCTTATGCATTTGATTCTTAAAAGAGGAGCAATACACAAAAACATTGCGTAAAATAGCTATTCATATTCATAAGGAGAAAAGTGTTTAAATGCTCCCACACAACCCGTGGGATTAACTGTACAAGATGCAATGAAAGAAAACAAGTACATCTTAAATAGAAAAGAAATATATAGGAGGGAGAAGGATCAGTCATTGCTTGAAGGGTGAATTGATATAGCCAACAATGTACACTCAAAAGAATTGTGCCATTAATCATTTGTGAAAGCCAAAGATTTGAAAAATTGGAAAATAAAAAACTTCTATTCACCAACTCTGCTGCTACAATGAGAGAAAACTCTCTTATATCCAAGAAAACCAAAAATAAAAAAATTACCTTTTTTGGCAAATTTTGACAATTGTCAGATTTTGCCATTTTAGGTAATTTTACATGCATATCTTGACAATTGAGTTTTTTACAAAAAACTTCCTAAAAATTAGGTAGGACGAAATTCCAACTAACATCCTAAATTTGAAACATGAGTTTTGAGTTATTAACAAAAACAACTTTTAAAAAATTAGGAAAACACACTAAATTGCCATTTTAAGGGCCAAGACGAAAGTTTCAAGCCCCGAAAAAGTGCCAAAATGGGGGTCCAACCAACTAGGGTGGGTTGGGAATCTACATGCCACCTCATGATGGATCCACCTTTAAAATTTCAGCCCAAACCCACATTTGAGTCAAAAGTTATGACCTTTGGAAGTCCTTGCATCATTCTCCTTTGGTTGAAAAGAATGCAACTCCTGCAAGTGATTGTCTTCGAACTGCTGCCACTTGATTGGATCCAACCTCTGCACTTCCCACTTTGTAATCCACATGCTATTTGTTAGTGGAAATCCTTCCCATTGTACTAAATACTTGTTGTAATGCCCTTGCCGAGTGTAGATAGTTTTCTTATCAAGAACCTGTGCAATCTTTTCCTTCTTATGGGGAATGTGGTGGTGCCATGCCACATTTGGTTGACTATCTTCAGCATCATCCTCACCTTGGAATTCATATAAATAAAAAATATTAAACATAAGAGATATATCGAGATCATTTGCTAAACTGACCTCATATGCATTATCATTGATCTTCTTTGTAATTTTGCAAGGACCAATTTTTCTGCTTGTGGTATGTTCCAGTAGGAAACCACTCTTTTCTCAAATATACCATCACTAAGTCACCTTCATTGAATGTCTAATGTCACCTACTAGCATCCATTGTATTCTTATACCTCTCATTACTGTCCTGCAACTGTTAAAGGTGTTCTACAAATGCTTCCCCATCATCATTGACCCTATCTTTCATTGGTAGCTGTACCATATCTAGAACACCCTTAGGATTCCTACCATACACAATCTAGAAAGGGAACTTTCTCATTGATCTCTTAACAGAACTATTATAGGCAAATTTGGCCTGGGGTAATGCCATGTCCCATTATTTTGGCTTTTCTCCAACAATACACCTCAACAAATTTCGCAGACTCCGATTGACTACCTTTGTTTGCCCATCCATTTGAGGATGATAGGCACTACTAAACTCTAACTTGGTCCGCATCTTCTTCCATAAAGTCTTGCAGAAATGACTAAGGAATTTGGTACCCCTATTAGAGCTAATAATCTTGTGACTAAATTTTGTTCACACTAAATTTAGTTAGACCTAAGTGCAGTTGTTTAGAAGGAATAAAAGAAAACTTTAAACTTATTGCATTTAATGAATAGTTGATGTCTTGACAAAGTAGAGGTAGATATCAGTTGTCGGGATAACCCATCAGTCCAATCAAGACTGATGAATCATCATAACAAGTGAATCAAAATGTCAAGAAATTAAAGATTCAAGAAATAGATTTGATCTAACATATTGTTATCTTTCAGGAGTTATGAGATAGATGGATTATTCAATTGATCATATTTGAAAGAAAGAAAGAAAGATATTTATTTAAACTATCATTTCATGTCACATTTGGAACATACATTCAACATTTGTTACTCTATCCTATGCATTGATTGAAAAAGAAATATACATACATCAAGTGCATAAGATAGATTTACTGATCATGTTTAAAAGAAGTGTTCAAATGTGTCCCACATAAGTTGTGGGAGTAACTAAACTGAGAAATATAGACATATGCAAGCTATACATATGATGATAAAAGAAATAAGGAGGAACACATGATAAAACTAAATGTCCATCATTGCCTGAGCAAGGAGGTTGTTGAGCTAGTATACAGTCGATCTTCAATCCTCATCTTCAGCTCCAATTGTATCAATTGTAAGTCCAAAAAATTGGGGAAAGTCCTTTAAAAGCTCTGGATATTTAATGTTATCATATTCTTTATCATGCAGACATATCAACTTGTCACATCATGCATTTCATATGAAAGACCAAACTCAGACATGTGCCATAAATCAGAATATCATGAAGAGGATGAATCAATACCATCAGGTATGTTTTTATGCTAACTTGTTTGTTCACTGTGTAGGTATAGGAAAAATAATGTTGCTGATTTGAAGACATTTAAAACATGTGGAGAAAATGTGCCTCCCACAAGGGTTAAGCCCAACATGTTTCCTTTTTATTCATTTCAAAAGGAATATTAGAATAAGATAGGATGCATCATTCAAAGTATATCATGCATCATTTAATCAACTTATAGAGAAATTGTGTCATCATGACATTGATTGTAGTTGATTGAAACAAATCATATAATTTCAAAATGCCCGAGTCAAGTTGACAAAGTGCTGAAAACAAAAATGCAACCATGGAAGTGAAAGTGTGAAGATATGCTACAGGAGTTTTTACATATTCAGGCATATGATGTTATAGTTGAAAAGAAGTCACACTTATGTATGTCATTGAATTTATTAGCCATATAAGTGTTTACGTTACTACCTAATGAGGATAAAGTTACAGAATAATGCTTACATGAGACAGAGCTTGTGTATCATTTACATAAGTTACAAGATATAACATGAAAGGTATTATCTGGTTATGATCAAAAGACAATAAGTAAAATGACATGTTATAGGTGCTCATAGAGATCAAGTATAGCTGAAACATATGATACAGGTCATGCCTCAAAAAGGATAGAATCAGACAAATACATCATGAGGATCATCTGAGAGTCATCAATGAAGAAGATACATCAAATACAGATCAAATGACTGGTACAGTTTCAAATGAGTGATACATCAAGTACATGTATCATTATCCCTGACAGAATGATAAAAGTATCTACAAGTAGTGATTCAGTAGAAGATCAAGATAGTAAGATAGTAATAACTCTGACTAGTGACAGTCAAGTATTTATTATTCATACATCATAGTTGCTAACTGATACAATGATATCTAAGGAGAAAAGAACAAAATCAGGCTCAGAGATTCATTTGATCTAATTAAATAATATAGAAGAAGATCCATTATATCAAGTATATGTCATAATGGAAGAGAATATAAAGACATCAATGATATGATAAGCATGCTACAAAAGGAACAAAATGCCAAAGTAAATGTGAAAGAGTAGCATGCTGAAGATTACCTGATGGTTGATTAATCAAAACAAAATAAACATCAAGCTAAATTCCATGCTCAAGGGAAAAGATTCATATATATAAGATTACTATATGATCCTTTTGCAAAAAAAGATACATATTATTGCTCAGAACTATAGAAAATGACATTAATTATCACTCAAGAATGTCCAAATTCAGTGGAAGAAGTTACAGAATAAGAAAGAGCAAGTCTCCATGGCAACATAGAGTATTTCTGTGTTTTAAAATTTGAAAACCTAGTTCCAGTTTTCTAAAGAAAGTCATGTTTCATATGTAGGAATGAAGAAGGGATGCTCAAAATAGTGAATAGATACTATGATTATTTTTATACAAAATGCAAACCCTTGAAAAGGGGTAAAACCCTAATTCATATTTTTTATGCATATAGAGAAAAGGAATCAACACAGTATATTGTTTTTGCCATAGCCGTGAAGAGAAAAGAAAGACCTATGCCTGAAATAAGATACCTAGATGATAAAAATGAAAACCCTCATTTTCTATCGAAACCCTTGCCTTGTTTTAGTCATACATTGAAGGAAGCAATCACATAAATGTGTTTCCAAGTATGGCTGTGCCTGAGAGAGAATTTTTCTAAGATACCCATATGGGTTTTTTATGAAACCCTAATACATCTTTTGCCATTATAGGAAAACAATGATGCTACAATATGGTTCTATCATAGCCCTGACATAAATGGAAAATACATCCATTTGTTGAAAAACACTAGTCACAAATCAAGAAACCTTTCTTCATTCTTGAAGAGACAGTCAGAGGAAGAATAGTACATGTATTTTCAATTATGGTCGTGAATATATAAGGTATTTATATGCATTATTAAGAAAACCCTCATTTTAAAAATTGAAAACCCTTCAAATTTTATATCAGAAAACCAAAAGAAGGCTAGAAAATGCATGACCATATCATAGAAGAAAGAATACAACGATATCCAGATGGCCAGGTTTGAAGCCTTGTTTTTCTTTTGCATATAAAAGGATGAAAAGGAAGCTTACAGTAAAGAGAAGAAAAAACATTTACCTTCGAAGTTGCAGAGAGAGGAAATACATGGTCGCGGCCTCCTTAGGAGGTTTTCTTTTTTACCAGATTTTTTCTCACATTTCCAAAAGATTTCAACATAGAGAACAAAAGAATGTTGTCAAAGAAATGTCACAGGAAGAAGGAAAGAAGGCATGTAATGGCCGTGGCCATTCAAGATAAAAAAGACATAAAAATGAAAGAAATGCTAGTTGAAGTCAAAATGCCATACTCACTGCTCTCTATCACTTTTTCTATTCTAAAAAATGTGGAGAAATCACGGATTTTGATAGCAGAGAACCCAAGGAGAAGCCATCAAACCCTACCACCAAAGAGAGTTGTAGAGTAGCGGTCGAATGAAAGAGCAAGTTAAAATGACCAAGTGATTAGGGTTTCTCACCCTTTTATTCAAAATCTTCTTTTCTTCCTTATGATTTTTGACTTTGCAAATAATAAATCATTACATAATCCATTATTGCCTTATCTAAAATGTTGATTGAGGTTAAGACTCTAATGATGTATCTCCTAGCATCATTGTTAGAAATGGCCGACAGGTATGTGCTATTTGCATATGGCCCCAAGTCAAAGAGTGGTCAATTTTAAAGAATGGTGGTAAGTGTTATACCTTGTAAAGATTCAAACAAAACCTTTTACCTTGTGATCGACTACAATATAGTCGACGAATACTCATTCCCTCATGATACTTTGAATGGACAAAATTTTCTTGTAATAATTGATTCATGCAAAATGATCGAATATGGTCAAAAGGAGATGTTCTTGATGCCTTATAGATGCAGTCAAAGACAAGAAGATATGCGAAGACAAAAGAGATTGCAAGGTGGCAAGTTTTGAGGTTATGTTTTTTATCATTGCATGATAATGATTCTTGGAGGGTATATTTTGCATGATGATGCATATGGTGAGGTGGCAAGGTGACTTAAGGTTTGATTTCTTGCATAGTGGAGATATATGGCAGTATGGCCATTTTGCATTGTAAATGGAGTTATAACGTAGAGTTGGATATTTATTTTCTCCTTGATGAAAATTGGAGTCATAAGGGTTTCTTGATGTTGACTAAGTGTTTTTATGCATTTTGATGATGTATTTGGAGTGATAAGGGTATATTTCTACCTTTGAGGCATATAGCATGAAAATAGGTATTTATTCTCACTAGGGGCTATAAGGGATTTTATTTTCTCCTAAGGCCTTGTTTTGGCTCAAATCATGCAAATTAGGCATATGTAATTGGAGAGATAAGGAGTTCTATTTTTTCTCATCATGCATAATTTTACAAAATAAAATTGATGTGAGTAAATAATAAAGTAATTTAGAGGATAATTACTTTATTATTTTTCACAAATTGTAAAACCAAAAATAGCACAAGTTGTAACTAACAATAGAGTAATTATCCTCTAAATTACTTTATTATTTACTCACATCAATTTTGCAAAAGAAAAATCAAGCAAATTGATGAGTTGAGTTAATTGAGCTTATTTGGAGCCCTTTTTATATGTTTAAAGAGTGATTTGAGGGGTTTTGGTCAACTTCTTGGTCAAACACATGCAGAGGGTCATCTTGGAGCTATTTTTGCTCATTTTGTGGCAGTTTGAGCCCTTATTTTTTGGGATTTCTTGGTTTGCTCGTGGATCACTTTAGAGGTAGTTAGCTGTAGTTCATTTTTGCATGCCTCTTGGAGAGAGAAATCTATATATTGTAAAGAAAAACTTGGTTTTGCTAGTTCTTGTATTCTCTTATCTTTTACACATTGAGAGAGAAGGAGGTTTTGTAGCTCATTATTCTGATAGTTTTATAGAGATTACAACATGTTACAAGTTCTATTTTTTTTGTCTCTCATGTAATATTTCCTTTATTTTTTGGAATCAAGTAGTCATCTTTCCATTTGATGCTAATTGTATGAAGTGATTTGATGAAGTTTTATAGTGTTTAATTATCAAAACCTTTAAAATTATTGTCTCACTCTTACTTACAATGTTAAGCATAGTGATATTACAGGTCTTAGGTTGTGTTATTGAAAATAGTTCTTTTATGTTGTGAAGAATTTTTTTTCCTTCATAAAGAACAGTTTTTCCAGTCTTCTTTAGAAGCACTTTTATGATATTTATGCCAAGATTGGATTGTGTAGGTTAGATTTCAGAATTCTATTATGAACCAAGATTGCAATTTTTCCATCATTATTAGGTGCATCACCAAATTTTATAGTTTTATTTCCTTATAGTTTCCTTCTTTCACTTTTCCAAAGCAGAAAATCATAGTTTGAAATAGAATATTTTAAGGGTACCGGTCCACAATCTAGAGGTTCAAGCTTACTATAGGTCACCCATAGCTTGAGTTTGCCCCCATGTTTCAAAGGATTACAGAGTGTCACAACTTTGCATAAGGGTGCAATCCTCATCGACAACAGTTTTTGGCACATCCGGTGGGACATTGAATTGATTCTCAATTCAAAAAGAATTTATTTTTTCTGCTGTTTTGCTACAATAAACAAATTTTATAGCCTTTCAAAGGTTTATTTTTCAAGTACCTAGCGACTCTAACTTTCTGGTTTGAGTTGATCAGATTTCTGCAGCCTATGAGAAGGATTTCACAAGATCAGGTTTCAGTTGTTTTCCAGCTTTCAAATGAGTAGGCATGTCTACCTTTTATGGGAATATGTCATATTATCCATCGTATCATGAAAATAATGCTAATCCTTCATCTTATCAGCCATATCAGATCAGCCATGCTACTGATTTTAGCCCAAATTCCATGATTTTTCAAGGAAACCCGCAAGCACAATACTCTTACCTCCCAACCACCCCTCCTTAACCTTCATATCAACATTTACATGTTCAAAATCAGCCACAAAAGGTTACGGATATGAAGTATAGCATGAGCGATATCAATGATACATTGTTAAAAATCACGATGTAGCTACAAGAGTCAAAGAGGCTACAACAGTATCAGCAGGAAAAAGAAGAGAATGATTATCAGGCCTATCTTCACAAGCAAGAATTGGAGACAGAGGATACAATTTGAACAAGATCTTGCAAGACAGATTGTAGCAAAAGAGGCAGAGATGAAGTATTTGCTTGCACAAATACAAAAGTAGAACATTTAGATAGCTACATTCATCCTGGATCAGCATTCTCAAAATGAGGTTAGTAGGTATCAAGTTTCAAGTTTTAGAAATTCTGACTGTAATCAAGAACCCATTTGCAGTCAAAAGTAGTCTATTAGTTCTCAGTATCTGTCATATCAAGTAACTGAATCAAATCATCAGGCTTTTAAACAAGCATGGCATCCTTCTTGGACCAAATACCCTGGTTATAAAATGCCAAATCTTATCAAAACTACCTCTTGCATACCAATCCAAAATTAGGAAAGGGAAGAAGTAGCGATTAAACTTGAACCAATCAAGATTTTAGGTTTCAATCAAGAAAAATTAGTAGTGGTGGAAGATATTTCTATTGTTTTAACTATATCTCCAGCTAAAAATGAGCATAATCCCTATGAAGAGGATGCTGATTCAGATTTGATACTCAATGCTTTGCATTTTGATTCATTTGAGAAATTTTCTAATATTGTTTACAAGATAAATGAAAGTAAAGCACAAATATTGGAAAGGAAAAATCTTCAACTACAAAGATAGGTTGATCACATTCTATGTCCATGTGAGGAGGAAGAGCTTATTTCTTTTTTTAAATAGTTACCTAGTTTTATGGAGCTAGATTAAGAGCTCATAACATAGGTAGAAGTAACTGAACATCCATAAGATGCAAGTAATTGTGACAGTCTACTAATTTACCAATATCAGAATGAAGACAATCATGAGAACATTAGGAGTTTGGAGTTGGAATTAGATATTCTACCACCTGTTCCAATAGCTTGGAAGAGCCTGATAATTTTGAGGAGTTATTAGATGTTCTAATAGAAGAGGGTGATTTATTAACCATTGAGGAGGAGTTGATATGGCAACACATCATGTAGGATGAATGTTTTGAACAACAGAGTGAAGAAACTCAAATAGTTTCAATACATGAATATCAATTGGATGAGAGTATATTTTCAGGCATTATTGAGGATTTTTGTTCAAATATTGATAATAGTCTGATGCTAGGTGAAACAAAAGTCTATGATCAACTAGATTAGCTCAAGGAAGCAGACCTTAATTCATGTCATTTAAGTGGACCGACTCTTCCTAATCATGATATCAGAATCACTAACCAAAGATATATCATTACAAGAGGTTGTCCCATTAGGAATTAAGCCAAAAAAGAGCCAAAAAAGAGGTATAGATTGTTGTTGTACCAATAGAACAAGTTTCAGTCTTAGAATGACAAAATTAGATCATGTTTTTACCCCATGACAAAGGTTTACATGATTAGGTTCAGTTGGTGAGTGAATTTATCTACATTTTTTATGGGGCATTGAAGCAATTCATTGAGTATTTTCTTGTACTTCATCAAATTTCAGCTACTCATAAGCATGTGAATCAATGTCCCTTTTTGAGAAAGCAAAGTTATTTTAACCAAATAGTTAATGGATTTGTTTGACCAGCACCTTTGATTGGTTAGTGTAGGGTAGGTAGAAATTTAGATCAATATTTCATTTTCCAAGAAATGCTTTTGCACATGTTGCTGGCTTTGTATTAAGCAAGCCAGTTAGTTTCAGTTTCAGTTTTATTGTTGCTGTAATGTTTTAGTCAGTTTTGAGATGCAATTTTTTTTTCAAAGTTTAGGAAAGAAAAAGACTTTGTGCCTAATGGAATTGCAAGGCTACTAGTTCTAAGTTGTTTAGAAGGAAAACAACCCTGAGAGGTCGTCGGAAATGTTACTAAATTTTGTTTACAGTAAATTTAGTTAGACCTAAGTGCAGTTGTTCAGAAGGAATAAAAGAAAACTTTAAAGTTATTGCATTTAATGAAGAGTTGATGTCTTGACAAAGGAGAGATAGATATCAGTTGTCAAGATAACCCATCACTTTAATCAAGAATGATGAATCATCATAACAAGTGAATCAAAATGTTAAAAAAATCAAAAATTAAATAAATACAGTTGACTTAACATAGTGTTATCTTTAAGGAGTTATAAGATAGGTTGATTATTCAGTTGATCATATTTTAAATAAATAAAGAAAGAAATTTACTTAAACTGTCATTTCTTGTCATATTTGGAACATACATTTAGCATCTGTTACTCTATCCTATGCATTGATTGAAAAAGAAATATACATACATCAAGTGCATAAGATAGATTAACTGATCATATTTAAAAGAAGTGTTCAAATGTGTCCCACACAAGCCATGGGAGTAACTAAACTAAGAAATGCAGACATATGCAAGCTATACATCTGATGATAAAAGAAATAAGGAGGAACATATGATAAAACTAAATATCCATCATTGCCTGAGCAAGGAGGTTGTTGAGGTAGTTGGTTGTTGAGCTAGTAGACAGTCAATCTTCAGTTCCAATTGTATCAGCTGTACCTAAAAAGAATGGGGAAAGTCCTGTAAGAGCTCTGGATATTAATGTTATCATATGCTTTATCATGTAGACATATCAACTTGTCACATCATGCATTTCATATGAAAGATCAAAATCAGACATGTGCCATAAATCAGAATATGATGAAGAGGATCAATCAATACCATTAGGTATGTTTTTTATGCTAACTTGTTTGTTCTCTATGCAGGTATAACAAAAGCAATGTTGCTGATTTGAAGACATTTAAACCATGTGGAGAAAATGTGGCTCCCACAAGGGTTGAGCCCAACATGTTTCCTTTTTATTCATTTAAAAAGGAATGTCAAAATAAGACAGGATTCATCATTTAAAGTATATCATGCATCATTTAATAAACTTATAGAGAAAGTGTGACATCATGACATTGAATGAAATTGATTGAAACAAATCAGATAAGTTCAGAATGCCTGAGTCAAGTTCACAAAGTGCTGAAAATACAAATGCATCCATGGAAGTTACAGTGTGAAGATATGCTACAAGAGTTTTTACATAATTAGACATATGATGTTACAGTTGAAGACAAGTCACATTTGTGTGTGTCATTGAATTTATCAGCCATTTAAGTGTTTATATTACTACCTAATGAAGATAATGTTACAGAATAATGCTTACATAAGATAGAGCTTGTGTATCATTTACATAAGTTAAAGGATATAACATGAAAAATATTATTTAGTTATGACCAAAAGATAGTAAGTAAAATGACATGTTGCAGGTGCTCATAGAGATCAAGTATAACTAAAACAAATGATACAGGTCATGCCTCTAAAAGGATAGAATTAGACAAATGCATCACGAGGAGGATCTGATAGTCATCAATGAAGAAGATACATCAAATAAAGATCAAATGACTACTACAGATTCAAATGAGTGATACATCAAGTACATGTATCATTATGCCTGACAGAATGATAAAAGTATCTATAGGTAGTGATACAGTAGAAGATCAAGATAGCAAGACAGTAATACCTCTGACCGATGACAGTCAAGTATTTATTATTCATACATCATAGTTGCTAACCGATACAATGATAGAAGGAGAAAAGAACAAAATTAGGCTTAGAGATTCATTTGATCTAATTAAATGATACATAAGAAGATCCATTATATCAAGTATATGTCATAATGGAAGACAACAGAAAGACATCAATGATATGATAAGCATGCTATAGAAGGATCAAAATGCCAAAGTAAATGTGAAAGAGCAACATGATGAAGATTACCTGATAGTTGACCAATCAAAACAAAATGAATATCAAGCTAAATTCCATGCTCAAGGGAAAAGATTCATATATATAATACTGCTATATGATTTTTTTGTAGAAAAGAATACATATTATTTCTTAGAACTTCAAAAAATTACATTAATTATCACTCAAGAATGTCTAAATTCAGTGGAAGAAGTTACAAAATAAGAAAGATCAAGTCTCCATGGAAACAAAGTGTATTTCTATGTTTTAAAATTTGAAAACCTAGTTCTAATTTTCCGAACAAAGTCATGTTTCATACACAGGAATGAAGAAGGGATGCTTAGAATAGTGAATAGATGCTATGATTATTTTTATACAAAATGCAAACCCTTGAAAAGGGGTAAAACCCTAATTCATTTTTTTTATGTATACAGATAAAAGGAATCAACACAGTATATTATTTTTACCATAGCCATGAAGAGAAAAGTAAGATTTATGCCTGAAAGAAGATACCCATATGATAAAAATGAAAACACTCATTTTCTATTGAAACCCTTGTCTTCTTGCAATCATACAGTGAAGAAATCAAGCACAAAAATGTGTTTCTAGGTATGGCTATGCCTGAAAGAGAATTTTTATAAGATACCCATATGGGTTTTTTATGAAACCCTAATACATCTTTTACCATTACAGGAAAACAATGATGCTACAATATGGTTATTTCATAGGCATGCCAAAGAATGGAAAATACATCCATTTGTGAAAAAACCCTTATCACAGATCAAGAAATGTTTCTTCATTCTTCCAAAGACAGTCAAAGGAAGAATAGTACATGTATTTTCAAGTATGGCCATGAATATATAAGGTATTTATATGCATTTATGAGAAAACCCTCAATTTAAAAATTGAAAACCCTTCAAATTTTATATCAGAAAACCAAAAGAAGGCTACAGAATGCATGACCATATCATAGAAGAAAGAATATAACAATACCCAGATGGCCTAGTTTGAAGCCTTGTTTTCTTTTGCATATAAAAAGATGAAAATGAAGCTTACAATAAAGAGAAGCAAAAGTGTTTACCTTCAAAGTTGTAGAGAGAAGAAATACATGGCCATGGCCTCCTTAAGAGGTTTTCCTTTTTACCATATTTTTTCTCACATTTGCAAAAGATTTCAGCATAGAGAACAAAAGAATGTTGTCAAAGAAATGGGATAGGAAGAAGGAAAGAAGGCATGTAATGGTCGCAGCCATTCAAGGTAAAAAAGCCACAGAAATGAAAGAAATGCCATTCGAAGTCAAAATGCCATACTCACCACTCTCTGTCACTTTTTCCACTCTAAAAAATGCAGAGAAATCATGGAGTTCGCTAGTGGAGAACCCAAGGAGAAGCCATCAAACCCTAACACCAGAGAGAGTTGCAAAGCGATGGTCAGGGGAAAGAGCAAGTGAAAATGACCAAGTGATTAGGGTTTCTCACCCTTTTGCTTGAAATCTTTTTTTCTTTGTGATTTTTGACTTTGCAAATAATAAATCATTACATTATCCATTATTACCTTATCTAAAATACCGATCGAGGTTAAGACACTAATGATGTATCTCCTAGCATCATTGTTAGAAATGGCCGACAGGTATGTGTTATTTGCATATGGCCTCAATTCAAAGAGTGGTTGATTATAAATAAGGGTGCTAAGTGTTATACCTTGTAAACATTCAAAAAAAACATTTCACCTTGCGATCGACTACTGTATAGTCAACGGATACTCATTCCCTCATGATACTTTGCATGGACAAAATTTCCTTGTAATAATTGATTCATGCAAAATGACCGAATATGGTCAAAAGCAGATGTTCTTTATGCCTTACAGATGTAGTCAAATATAAGAAGATATATGAAGACAAAAGAGATTGCAAAGTGGCAAGTTTTGAGGTTATGTTTTTTATCATTGCATGATAATGATTCTTGGAGGGTATATTTTGCATGATGCTGCATATGGTGAGGTGGCAAGGTGACTTAAGGTTTTTTTCTTGCATAGTGGAGATATATGGCAGTAACACCATTTTGCATTTTAAATGGAGTTATAAGGCTTGGATATTTATTTTCTCTTGACGATAATTGGAGTCATAAGGGTTTATTGATGATGACTAAGTGTTTTTATGCATTTTGATGATGTATTTGGAGTGATAAGGGTATATTTTTACCTTTGAGGCATATAGCATGAAAATAGGTATTTGTTCTCACTAGGGGCTATAAGGGATTTTATTTTCTCCTAAATCATAATTTTGGCTCAAATAATGCAAATTAGGCATATGTAATTGGAGCCATAAGGAGTTTTATTTTTCTCATCATGCATGATTTAAAAAAATAAAATTGATGTGAGTAAATAATAAAGTAATTTAGAGGTTAATTACTTTATTATTTTTCACAAATTGTAAAATAAAAAATAGTACAAGTTGTAACTAACAATAGAGTAATTATCCTCTAAACTACTTTATTATTTACTCACATCAATTTTGCAAAAGAAAAATCATGCAAATTGATGAGTTGAGTTAACTGAGCTTATTTGGAGCCCTTTTTACATGTTTAAAGAGTGATTTGAGGGGTTTTGGTCAACTTCTTGGTCAAACACATGGAGAGGGTCATCTTGGAGCTATTTTTTCTCATTTTATGGCAGTTTGAGCCCTTATTTTTTAGGGATTTCTTGGTTTGCTCGTGGATCACTTTCGAGGACTTATTTTTAGAGGTAGTTAGCTATAGTTCATTTTTGCATGCCTCTTGGAGAGAGAAAACTATATATTGTAAAGAAAAACTTGGTTTTGCTAGTTCTTGCATTCTCTTATCTTTTACACATTGAGAGAGAAGGAGGTTTTGTAGCTCATTATTCTGATAGTTTTATAGAGATTACAACATGTTACAAGTTCCATTTTTTTTGTCTCTCATGCAATATTTCCTTTATTTTTTGGAATCAAGTAGTTGTCTTTCCATTTGATGCTAATTGTATGAAGTGAATTGATGAAGTTTTATAGTGTTTAATTATCAAAACCTTTAAAATTATTGTCTCACTCTTACTTACAATGTTAAGCATATTGATATTACAGGTCTTAGGTTGTGTTATTGAAAATAGTTCTTTTATGTTGTGAAGAATTTTTTTCCTTCATAAGGAACAGTTTTTCTAGTCTTCTTTAGAAGCACTTTTATGATATTTATGCCAAGATTGGATTGTGTAGGTTAGATTTCAAAATTCTACTGTGAACCAAGATTGCAATTTTTCCATTATTATTAGGTGCATCACCAAGTTTTATAGTTTTATTTCCTTATAGTTTCCTTCTTTCACTTTTCCAAAGTAGAAAATCATAGTTTGAAATAGAATATTTTAAGGGTGCCAACCCACAATCTGGAGGTTCAAGCTTACTATAGGTCACCCACAGCTTGAGTTTACCCCCATGTTTCAAAGGATTACAGAGTGTCACAACTTTGCATAAGGGTGCAATCCTCATCGACAACAGTTTTTGGCACATCCGGTGGGACATTGAATTGATTCTCAATTCAAAAAGAATTTATTTTTTCTGCTATTTTGGTACAATAAACAAATTTTACAGCCTTTCAAAGGTTTATTTTCAAGTACCTAGTGATTCTAACTTTCTGGTTTGAGTTGATCAGATTTTTGCAGCCTATGAGAAGGATTTCACAAGATCAGGTTTCAGTTGTTTTCCAGCTTTCAAATGAGTAGGCCCATGTCTACCTTTTATGGGAATATGTCATATCATCCATCGTATCATGAAAATAATGCTAATCCTTCATCTTATCAGCCATATCAGATCAGCCACACTGCTGGTTCTAGCCCAAATTCCATGATTTTTCAAGGAAACCAGCAAGCAGAGTACTCTTACCTCCCACCCACCCCTCGTCAACCTTCATATCAACATTTACATGTTCAAAATCAGCCACAAAAGGTTACGGATATGAAGTATAGCATGAGTGATATCAATGATACATTGTTAAAAATCACGATGTAGCTACAAGAGTCAAAGAGGCTACAATAGTATCAGCAGGAACAAGAAGAGAATGATTATCAGGCCTATCTTCACAAGCAAGAATTGGAGACAGAGGATACAATTTGAACAAGATCTTGCAAGATAGATTGTAGCAAAAGAGGTAGAGATGAAGTTTTTGCTTGCACAAATACAAAAGTAGAACATTCAGATAGCTACATTCATTCTGGATCAGCATTCTCAAAATGAGGTTAGTAGGTATCAAGTTTCAAGTTCTAGGAATTCTGATTATAATCAAGAACCCATTTGCAATCAGATGTAGTCTATTAGTTCTCAGTATCTGTCATATCAAGTAACTGAATCAAATCATCAGGCTTTTAAACAAGCATGGCATCCTTCTTGGACCAAATACCCTAGTTATAAAATGCCAAATCTTATCAAAACTACGTCTTCCATACCAATCCAAAATCAGGAAAGGGAAGAAGTAGTGATTAAACTTGAACCAATCAAGATTCTAGGTTTCAATCAAGAAAAATTAGTAGTGGTGGAAGACATTTCTATTGTTTTTACTATATCTCTAGCTAAAAATGAGCATAATCCCTATGAAGAGGATGCTAGTTCAGATTTGATACTCAATCCTTTGCATTTTGATTCATTTGAGAAATTTTCTGATATTGTTTACAAGATAAATGAAAGTAAAGCACAAATATTGGAAAGGAAAAATCTTCAACTACAAAGATAGGTTGATCACATTCTGAGTCCATGTGAGGAGGAAGAGCTTATTTCCTTTTTTAAATAGTTACCTAATTTTATGGAGCCAGATGAAGAGCTCATAACATAGGTAGAAGTAACTGAACATCCATAAGATGCAAGTAATTGTGACAGTCTACTAATTTACCAATATCAGAATGAAGACAATCATGAGAACATTAGGAGTTTGGAGTTGGAATTAGATATTCTACCACCTGTTCCCAATAGCTTTGAAGAGCCTAATAATTTTGAGGAGTTATTAGATGTTCTAACAGAAGAGGGTGATTTATTAACCATCGAGGAGGAGTTGATATGGAAACACATCATGCAGGATGAACGTTTTGAACAACAGAGTGAAGAAACTAAAATAGTTTCAATACATGAATATCAATTGGATGAGAGTATATTTTCAGGCATTATTGAGGATTTTTGTTCAAATATTGATAATAGTCTGATGCTAGGTGAAACAATAGTCTATGATCAACTAGATCAGCTCAAGGAAGCAGACCTTAATTCATGTCATTTAAGTGGACCGACTCTTCCAAATCATGATATCAGAATCACTAACCAAAGATATATCATTACAAGAGGTTGTCCCATTAGGAATTAAGCCAAAAGTGAGCCAAAAAAGAGGTATAGATTGTTGTTGTACCAATAGAACAAGTTTCAGTCTCAGAACGACAAAATCAGAGCATCTTTTTACCCCATGACAAAGGTTTACATGATTAGGTTTAGTTGGTGAGTGAATTTATCTATATTTTTTATCGGGCATTACAGTAATTCATTGAGTATTTTTTTGTACTTCATCAAATTTTAGATGCTCATAAGCATGTGAATCAATGTCCCTTTTTGAGAAAGGAAAGTTATTTTAACCAAATAGTTGGCCAATGCCTTTGATTGGTTAGTGTAGGGTAGTTAGAAATTCAGATCAATATTTCATTTTCCAAGAAATGCTTTTGCACATCTTGCTGGCTTTGTATTAAGCAAGCTAGTTAGTTTCAGTTTCAGTTTTATTGTTGCTGTAATGTTTTAGTTAGTTTTGAGTTGTAATTTTTTTTTCAAAGTTTAGGAAAGAAACAGACTTTGTGCCCAATGGAATTGCAAGGCTACTAGTTCTAAGTTGTTTAGGAGGAAAACAATGCTGAGAGGTCGCCGGAAATGTTACTAAATTTTGTTTACACTAAATTTAGTTAGACCTAAGTGCAGTTGTTCAGGAATAAAAGAAAACTTTAAAGTTATTGCATTTAATGAACAGTTGATGTCTTGACAAAGGAGAGATAGATATCAGTTGTCAAGATAACCCATCACTCTAATCAGGAATGATGAATCATCATAACAAGTGAATCAAAATGTTAAAAAAATCAAAGATTAAATAAATACAGTTGACCTGACATAGTGTTATCTTTCAGGAGTTATAAGATAGATTGATTATTCAGTTGATCATATTAGAAATAAAGAAAGAAAGAAATTTATTTAAACTGTCATTTCATGTCATATTTGGAACATACATTTAGCATCTATTACTCTATCCTATGCATTGATTGAAAAAAAAATATACATACATCAAGTGCATAAGATAGATTAACTGATCATGTTTAAAAGAAGTGTTCAAATGTGTCCCACACAAGCCATGGTAGTAACTAAACTGAGCAATGCAGACATATGCAAGCTATACATTTGATGATAAAAGAAATAAGGAGGAACATATGATAAAACTAAATATCCATCATTGCTTGAGCAAGGAGGTTGTTGAGGTAGTTGGTTGTTGAGCTAGTAGACAGTCGATCTTAAGTTCCAATTGTATTAGTTGTACCTAAAAAAATGGGGAAAGTCCTGTAAGAGCTCTGGATATTTAATGTTATCATATGCTTTATCATGTAGACTTATCAACTTGTCACATCATGCATTTCATATGAAAGATCAAAATCAGACATGTGCCATAAATTAGAATATCATGAAGAGGATCAATCAATACCATTAGGTATGTTTTTTATGCTAACTTATTTGTTCTCTATGCAGGTATAACAAAAGCAATGTTGCTAATTTGAAGACATTTAAACCATGTGGAGAAAATGTGGCTCCCACAAGGGTTGAGCCCAACAAGTTTCCTTTTTATTCATTTAAAAAGGAATGTCAAAATAAGACAGGATGCATCATTCAAAGTATATCATGCATCATTTAATAAACTTATTGAGAAAGTGTGACATCATGACATTGATTGAAATTGATTGAAACAAATCAGATAAGTTCAGAATGCCTGAGTCAAGTTCACAAAGTGCTGAAAATACAAATGCAGCCATGGAAGTTAGAGTGTGAAGATATGCTACAGGAGTTTTTACATATTTAGGCATATGATGTTATAGTTGAAGAGAAGTCACACTTGTGTGTGTCATTGAATTTATCAGCGATATAAGTGTTTACATTACTACCTGATGAAGATAAAGTTACAGAATAATGCTTACATGAGACAGAGCTTGTGTATCATTTACATAAGTTAAAGGATATAACATGAAAAGTATTATTAGTTATGATCAAAAGATAGTAAGTAAAATGACCTGTTACAGGTGCTCATAGAGATCAAGTACAACTAAAACAAATGATATAGGTCATGCCTCTAAAAGGATAGAATTAGACAAATGCATCATGAGGAGGATCTGATAGTCATCAATGAAGAAGATACATCAAATAAAGATCAAATGACTACTACAGATTCAAATGAGTGATACATCAAGTACATGTATCATTATGCCTGACAGAATGATAAAATTATCTATAGGTAGTGATACAATAGAAGATCAAGATAGCAAGACAGTAATACCTCTGACTGATGACAGTCGAGTATTTATTATTCATACATCATAGTTGCTAACTGATACAATGATAGAAGGAGAAAAGAACAAAATTAGGCTTAGAGATTCATTTGATCTAATTAAATGATACATAAGAATATCCATTATATCAAGTATATGTCATAATGGAAGACAATAGAAAGACATCAATGATATGATAAGCATGCTATAGAAGTATCAAAATGCCAAAGTAAATGTGAAAGAGCAACATGATGAAGATTTCCTAATAGTTGACCAATCAAAACAAAACGAATATCAAGCTAAATTCCATGCTCAAGGGAAAAGATTCATATATATAATACTGCTATATGATATTTTTGTAGAAAAGAATACATATTATTTCTTAGAACTACAAAAAATTACATTAATTATCACTCAAGAATGTCTAAATTCAGTGGAAGAAGTTACAAAATAAGAAAGATCAAGTCTCCATGGAAATAAAGTGTATTTCTATGTTTTAAAATTTGAAAACCTAGTTCCAATTTTTTGAGCAAAGTCATGTTTCATACACAGGAATGAAGAAGGGATGCTTAGAATAGTGAATAGATGCTACGATTATTTGTATACAAAATGCAAACCCTTGAAAAGGGGTAAAACCCTAATTCATTTTTTTTATGTATACAGATAAAAGGAATCAACACAGTATATTATTTTTACCATAGCCGTGAAGAGAAAAGTAAGATTTATGCCTGAAAGAAGATACCTAGATGATAAAAATGAAAACACTCATTTTCTATTGAAACCCTTGTCTTGTTTCAGTCATACAATGAAGGAATCAAGCACAAAAATGTGTTTCTAGGTATGGCTATGCCTGAAAGAGAATTTTTCTAAGATACCCATATGGGTTTTTTATGAAACCCTAATACATCTTTTACCATTACAGGAAAACAATGATGCTACAATATGGTTATTTCATACGCATGCCAAAGAATGGAAAATACATCCATTTGTGAAAAAACTCTTATCACAGATCAAGAAATGTTTCTTCATTCTTGCAAAGACAGTCAAAGGAAGAATAGTACATGTATTTTCAAGTATGGCCATGAATATATAAGGTATTTATATGCATTTTTTAGAAAACCCTCAATTTAAAAATTGAAAACCCTTCAAATTTTATATCAGAAAACTAAAAGAAGGCTACAGAATGCATGACCATATAATAGAAGAAAGAATATAACAATACCCAGATGGCCTAGTTTTAAGCCTTGTTTTCCTTTGCATATAAAAAGATGAAAATGAAGCTTACAATAAAGAGAAGCAAAAGTGTTTACCTTCAAAGTTGTAGAGAGAAGAAATACATGGCCATGGCCTCCTTAGGAGGTTTTCCTTTTTACCATATTTTTTCTCACATTTGCAAAAGATTTCAACACAGAGAACAAAAGAATGTTGTCAAAGAAATGCCATAGGAAGAAGGAAAGAAGGCATGTAATGGTCGCGGTCATTCAAGATAAAAAAGACATAGAAATGAAAGAAATGCCAGTCGAAGTCAAAATGCCATACTCACCACTCTCTGTCTCTTTTTGCACTCTAAAAAATGCAGAGAAATTATGGAGTTCACTAGCAAAGAACCGAAGGAGAAGCCATCAAACCCTAACACCAGAGAGAGTTGCAAAGTGGTGGTCAGGTGAAAGAGCAAGTGAAAATGACCAAGTGATTAGGGTTTCTCACCCTTTTGCTTGAAATCTTTTTTTCTTCCTTGTGATTTTTGACTTTGCAAATAATAAATCGTTACATTATCCATTATTACCTTATCTAAAATGCCGATCGAGGTCAAGACACTAATGATGTATCTCCTAGCATCATTGTTAGAAATGGCCAATAGGTATGTGTTATTTGCATATGGCCTCAATTCAAAGAGTGGTTGATTATAAATAAGGGTGGTAAGTGTTATACCTTGTAAACATTCAAACAAAACATTTCACCTTGCGATCGACTACTGTATAGTCAATGGATACTCATTCCCTCATGATACTTTGCATGGACAAAATTTCCTTGTAATAATTGATTCATGCAAAATGACTGAATATGGTCAAAAGGAGATGTTCTTTATGCCTTAAAGATGCAGTCAAATATAAGAAGATATATGAAGACAAAAGAGATTGCAAGGTGGCAAGTTTTGAGGTTATGTTTTTTCTCATTGGATGATAATGATTCTTGGAGGGTATATTTTGCATGATGATGCATATGGTGAGGTGGCAAGGTGACTTAAAGTTTTTTTCTTGCATAGTGGAGATATATCGTAGTAACGCCATTTTGCATTGTAAATGGAGTTATAGGGCAGAGTTGGATATTTATTTTCTCTTGACGATAATTGGAGTCATAAGGGTTTATTGATGATGACTAAGTGTTTTTATGCATTTTGATGATGTATTTGGAGTGATAAGGGTATATTTTTACCTTTGAGGCATATAGCATGAAAATAGGTATTTGTTCTCACTAGGGGCTATAAGGGATTTTATTTTCTCCTAAATCGTAATTTTGGCTCAAATCATGCAAATTAGGCATATGTAATTGGAGCCATAACGAGTTTTATTTTTCTCATCATGCATGATTTTACAAAATAAAATTGATGTGAGTAAATAATAAAGTAATCTAGAGGATAATTACTTTATTATTTTTCACAAATTGTAAAATAAAAAATAGTACAAGTTGTAACTAACAATAGAGTAATTATCCTCTAAACTACTTTATTATTTACTCACATCAATTTTGCAAAAGAAAAATCATGCAAATTGATGAGTTGAGTTAACTGAGCTTATTTGGAGCCCTTTTTACATGTTTTTAGGAGCAATTTGATGGGTTTTGGTCAACTTCTTGGTCAAACACATGGAGAGGGTCATCTTGGAGCTATTTTTGCTCATTTCGTGGCAGTTTGAGCCCTTATTTTTAGGGATTTCTTGGTTTGGTCGTGGATCACTTTGGAGGACTTATTTTTAGAGGCAGTTAGTTGTAGTTCATTTTTGCATGCCTCTTGGAGATAGAAAACTATATATTGTAAAGAAAAACTTGGTTTTGCTAGTTCTTGCATTCTTTTCTCTTTTACACATTGAGAGAGAAGGAGGTTTTGTAGCTAATTATTTTGACAGTTTTATAGAGATTACAGTAGGTTACAGGTTCCATTTTTTTTGTCTCTCATGCAATATTTCCTTTATTTTCTATAATCAAGTAGTTGCCTTTCCATTTGATGCTAATTGTGTGAAGTGATTTGGTTAAGTTTTACTATGTTTAATTATCAAGACCTTTAAAATTATTGTCTCACTCTTACTTACAGTATTAAGCATAGTGATATTACAGGTCTTAGGTTGTGTTACTAAAAATAGTTCTTTTATGTTGTGAAGAATCATTTTTCCTTCATAAAGAACAATTTTTCTAGCCTTCCTTAGAAGCACTTTTGTGATATTTATGCCATGATTGGATTGTGTAGGTCATATTTTTAAATTCTGTTGTGAACCAAGATTGCAAATTTTCCATCCTTATTAGGTGCATCACCAAATTTTATAGTTTTATTTCCTTATAGTTTCCTTCTTCCCCTTTTCCAAAGTAGAAAATAATAGTTTCAAAGAGAATATTTTAAGGGAACCAGCCCACAATCTGGAGGTTCAAGCTCAGTAAAGGTCACCCATATCTTGATTTTGTCCCCATGTTTCGAAGGATTACAGAGTGTCACAGTTTTGCATAAGGGTGCAACCCTCATTGACAACAAGTCTTTGGAACACCATGTAGTCAGAAAACTTCTAAAAAAATAACTCTTCTACCCTCATTGCATCATTAGTTTTCTTACAGGCAATAAAATTAACCATCTTGGAGAATTTATCAACAACTACAAAAATGGAGTCATTACCTTGCTGAGTATGCGGAAGTCCCAACACAAAATCCATGCTCAAATCTGTCCATGGTGCAATTGGAACTGGTAATGGCATATACAACCCTATATTTTGTGAATGTCCCTTAGCCACTTTGTAGATACTACACCTTGCTACATACCTAGTTATATCCCTTTTCATTTTTGGCCAGTAATATTTATCTTCTATCAAGGCTATTGTCTTGTCCTTGACAAAATGTCCATCCAACCCACTACTATGAAATTCTCTGATAATGTTTTCCCTCATAGAGCCAGTTGGTATGCATAGTTTTTTTCCTTTAAATAGATACCCATCTTGCATAAAATATTCACCCCTAAAGTGACCCAAGTTCCTAGGTACCGGTGCCTTCAATTGTTCCACAATCTCCCAAAAATCATCATTAGACTCATACAAATTTTTTATGGCATCAAAACCAATCACCTCAATTTCCATTATGGTCAAAAGTTCAACATGCCTACTTAACACATCTACAACCTGATTTTGTTTTCTAGACTTATGCTTCAACACAAAATTGTAACCCTACAAGAAAGAGACCCAATTGGCATGCCTACTATTCAACTTTTTTTGTGTGTTCAAGATTCTCAATGTAATATAATCTGTAAACAATACAAACTCCTAGGGAACTAGATAATGTCTCCAATGTGTCAATGGTTGAACAATTGTATAAAAATCCAAATCATAAGTAGAATAATTCTTTCTCACTTCATTCATCTTTTCACCAAAGAAAGCTATAGGTTTTCCATGTTGGCTAAGCACAACACCTATTCCCACATGGGAGGCATCACATTCTACTTCAAATACCTTATCAAAATTTGGCAATGCAAGTATAGATGCTTCTGTTACCTTTTGCTTTAAGTACTTAAAGCTCTCCTCAACATCCTTGGTCCATACAAGCTCCCTTCCTTCGGTGCAATCTGTTATAGGAGCTACAATACTACCAAAATTTTGAATGAACTTTCGATAGAAAGTGGCGAAGCCATGAAAACTTTTTACCTCTTTGATGCTTCTTGGACTAGGCAAATCCATAATTGCCTTGTCCTTTTCTAGATCCATTCTGACACCATCTTTAGAAATGAAAAAGCCTAAGAAAACTAAACTGTCCTGCATGAACCTACACTTCTTCAAAATGGCATAGAGCTTCTCCTTCCTTAACACACCAAAGATGATCCTCAAGTGTTGTAAGTTCTCTTCTTTGCTATTACTAAATACCAAAATATATTCAAAATAAACTACCACAAACTTACCAATGTAAGGTCGTAGTATAGTGTTCATCAATCTCATAAATGTGCTAGGTGCATTTGATAACCCAAATGGCATAACCATTGACTCATATAATTTGTCTCTAGTCTTTAAGGTTGTCTTCCACTCATACCCTTCTCAGATCCAGATTTGGTGGTCGCTACTTTGTAGGTTGATCTTGCTAAAATATTTGGCCCCTGCAAGGACATCCATCATGTCCTCCATACAAGGTATAAGAAACTGATACTTGATGGTAATCTTATTAATTTATCTGCTATCAGTGCACATCCTCCATGTTCCATCTTTTTTTGGAGTCAACAATGCAGGTATAGCACATGGGCTCATGCTCTCTCTCACCACACCTTTACTTATGAGTTATGTTACTTGCTTATTCAACTCTACATGTTGTGTTGGATTCATCCTATAAGCTTCTTGGTTTGGTAGAGTTGCTCCTAGAATCAAATCAATATGATGTTGAATATCTCTTTTCGGCGGTAGATCATCAGGTAATTCATCAGGCACAACATCAACTAATTCTTTCAATAGCTCTGCGACTTCTAGGGGAACTGAAATATTTTCCTCTTCACCTTTTTTCACTACTAATGCATAACAACACCCTGTCACCTTCATTTCTTTAACAAGATCTCTTTCAGACAACATGGTCTCACCTTTTCCTTCATTCTTGAGAGGCTACCAGATGATGTAGCCAACAATATACACTCAATAGAATTGTGCCATTAATCAAGTGTGAGAGCCAAAGATTTGAAAAATTGTGCCATTATTCACCAACTCTGCTGCTACAATGAGATAAAAGTCTCTTATATCCAAGAAAACAAAAAAGCAAAAAATTAACTTTTTTGGCAAATTTCAACAATTGTCAGATTTTGCCATTTTAGGTAATTTTACATGCATATCTTGAGAATCCTATTTTTTCCAAAAAACTTCCTAAAACTAAGGTAGGATGAAATGCCAACTAACATCCTAAATTTGAAACATGAGTTTCGAGTTATTAACAAAAACTTTTAAAAAACTAAGAAAAAATACTAAATTGCCATTTTGAGGGCCAAGATGAAAGTTCCAAGCCTCGAAACAGTGCCAAAATTGGGTCCAACCAATTAGGGTGGGTTGGGAATCCACATGCCACCTCATAATGCATCCACTTGTAAAATTTCAGCCCAAACCCACATCCGAGTAAAAAGTTATGACCTCTAGAAGTCCCTGCATCATGAACCCCCGCAGTTGGGAGTATCATCTGCTGATTCGTCAGTCAGAATCTCCATGAAGACGTGCGAAAGATACAAAGGAGGAATGTTAGACCTCATGATTCTTTTTGCTTCTATATGCAATAATATCAAATGTACCTGCTATCTTACACAAGCATCTAATCATGAAGATGGAAGAGATAAATACATCTAATGCAGATATAAAATCATACGAAGAAGCAAGAAAAAGTTATATCATCATCAACTTATCAAGAGATGGTAATTGGCCTCCATGTTTTCTCTAACCAGTTCATTCGCTGTGTAGGTATAGGTACTTGAAGACTAGTCATTAATGACATTTGTTGACAACAATTATAAATGCCAAGGTATAGGTACTCGTAGAGTTGAAGAGGATAGTCATTGAAAAACAAGTCACTACAGTCAAGGGCCAAGAAGGAGAAACAAGATGACATAGACAAATCACATATGAGGTAAAGGAATAGTCATTCTAGATAAAGAGGCATAGTCATAAATGTGATGCAAGGATAGTGCACGACTGTCATAACAACATATGATAGCAGTCATAAAGATAAAACTAGAAGCAACCATCTAAAAGTCATGATAGTCCTTGAGGACAACAATCATAACTACAAGGTACAGTTATTATCTCGAGAAGTCAACTTGACAAGAACAACCATGCAAGAAACCAAAGGGAGCAGTCAATAGTATGAAGAGGTCATCACAATCATGAAACAGTCTTAGTCACTTTTCTAGGTACAAGATTGTTGACAATCATCCTTTTACTGATAAAAATCATAAGAATAGTCTTTAGTAGTAGTAAGATAAGTGATAGGAGGTCACAATAGTTGTGAAGACTATCACAATATTAAGGAGAAAACAATCATTAGACTAGTGACAAGGACATAACAGTATATGACAACATTCATATCAGGCATGCAATGATGACTAAGCTAGTGATAAAGATAAGGAGAGAGTATCACTGTGTGAACAAATATAAGATAGCCACCAGAGACAATCTTAAAGAGTGTTAAAAGTATGCCATCTAAATATGTTGTATACAACCATAAAGCATTCTTTTCATGCTTAACTATCAAGTTATCAAGAAAAAAATGATAAAGGGAAAGCAAGGATGAGATAGTCATAGAAGTATAAGATCTACTAAGAGTAAAGGTCATGAAACAATCAAATAGTTGTAGGTTTAATGGTAGTGCCTTTGAGGGATGTTCGATACAACAATCACAATGGTCAATAAGATTTGCCAGGAAGAAACTAGAAGACTAGATAGAACAATCATGGAAATCATGATGACTCCAAAGACTACAAAGGGGTATTCTCAAATATCATCCACTCAAATAGTCAAAAACCCAGTTTGAGCAATAAAAATTGGACAAATATTTACCACTTTTGATGTGAATGAGGTGTAAAATTGCTGGTGAGTGTTTGGTCATTGAAATGGATGATATTCATGAGGAGCAATTAATAGTGCAAATTCACTCAATAAGATGAAGTCATTATACAACCATTAAGATACATATTGACTGTTTGGAACAATCATACTGAAATGGGTAGTCATATATTGTCTGTAACAATAGGACCAAAAATGAAAAAAGTGTGACAGTCATGTTAAGAGTCTCATTTTTTACCTTTAAAGGAATACATTGGAAGTTGTAAAGGCTATTAGTATATAAGGTCAAAATAGCATAAGACTGTAACAACAAAAGAAGACAATATTACATACTAAAGACTGTTACCATCAAGGGGAAATAGGAATACACTCCAGTGTAAGAGCAAGACAAATATAGAGACTATTTCCCACTGTTATCTTTCAAATGAACAATCAAGGATATAATAAAAGAAAGTAGTCATCTATAAATTCCTAAGGGAATAGTCAGCCCTAGCTAGCCAAAGCACAGTCATGAACAATAATATAAAGAAGTGCAAAGGGTTTTGGGAACATGTATCTTCACTACTTCAAATATAACCCCCATACAAGAAACCCCAGCATAAAGGTCATAGTAAATCAATTCTTCAAAGCCCATTCTTCAAAGGAAGCAAGGAAATGGGTATGTTTGATCCATGGAATGATTAAAAGAGAAATGATATGAACACCTTCAGAAAGCACAAGTTCTATTATATAGAAACAACAATATACTATCAAAAGTAGTCATAGGTCATATAGGGACACTGGAGTACCAAAAATCCATTTATCTTCTAGGGTTTGAAACCCTTTCTTGCATACTCAAGGAAAAATCTTCAATAGAGTAGGAAAATACATACTTTCCTAGTGTTTTGGTTTAGAAAGAGAGCATTTTTCATCATCTTCTTCAATAGAGTAGTAAAGGGAGCAGAGGATTTTCATTTTTCTAAACAGAATGTGAAGTAATAAACCCAAAGTGCTAACAATGTGGAGTTTTCTCAAGTTTTGAGGATGTATGTGAAGCCAAGGTAGTAAAAAGGAAAGCATAATACAAAGTAATAAAAGCAAAGGTTCTGGCAAGTAGTTTCTAATAACAATTTTCTGGAAGAGACACAACATTGTGCAAAGAAAGCGGCTTACTAGAATGAAGTCTAACTATTGAAAGGTAGCCATCTGGAGCAGCAGTGAACCTTCAAGGAAACCTTCAAAACTCCGTGGCAATACAAGGTAGATGCAATAGAGAAGAATGAATGAAATGAGTAGCTTTAAGGTTTGAAGATCTTTTCTTGCTTGTGCCCTAGCCCATGGGTTTTTCCCTTAAGTCTTTTTGACTTTAATTTTAAGAAAATCATTGAAAATAATACCTAAGGAGTGTGGTGAACACTTTGGCAAGTGTGAATGTCTAGTAAAGCATAAGGAGCCTGTGGAGAATAATGAAGGGAAATAAGATAATAATGGCATTTTTGACCTTTTTATGGAAAATCTTAGAGCATTTCATGACCTTTTTGAGGTGTTATATAGGGTCAAAGTTAACCTTATACATGATGAAGACCTTTGTGAGTTTTTATAATGGATGGAGATTAAGTGAACTCATTATGTAACCCCTTTTCTGGTTTGCATAGGTTGAAGACGAGAATAAATGTATTTTTACACTTATTAAGGGTAATAGTTCATAAATTACCTTAATATTTATTTCATAAAAATAAGGAGGTAATTACAGAGCACCTATTAAGGTAAATCATTCAAAGGAATTATCCTTAATACTTGTCAAAACAAGCATTTTTTCCCCTCGAAGCATGTAGAAGAAAAGAGAAGTTCAAACTAAGGTGGCAAACTCATGCAAGAGGAGTTTCTCTTTCTATTTTTTGACTTGGAGTCAAACATGCCTATTTTTGGAAATCTTTTGGTCAAACACCTTGAGAGGAGGTGTTATGAGCTAAAATAGCTCAATTTGGAGTAGTTGTGGGCCCTTTTATTTAGGCTTTTTCCTCTTGCTCACCTAACAATTGTGAGTTTACTTTTCTAGCCTATTCATGCATCATTTGGAGTGCAGTTTGACTAGAGTTGATCTTACCTTTGCTTTTGGAGACATATTTTGTATTATAGGAGAAAAAGTTGATGGTTTTTTCTTAGTTCTTGCTTTTTCTATTCCCTTTACACATTATAGAGATAGATTTTCAGTATTGTAACTTAGCATATTTTATAGGTTTTATATAATAGCAACTTTATTTTTAGTATATTTCATAGTTATTGTAGAATTTTCCTTCCATTTGTCAATAAAATTAGGTGTTCTTCCCAGATTTAGGTGTATTGTTATATTGTGGATGATTTTATAAAGATTTATTATGTTTCAAATCGAAACCTTTAAGTTTTTTGTTTCGTTCTATTGAAGCAAGTATACAATAATGCAAATTTTACCATAGGTTATAGATTGTGCAGGTGATTCTTTTACTTTTCTAAGTTGTGAGAACATTGGTTTTTCTTTAGCAAGACATGGATTGATTTCATGCCTTTCTGTGAAATATTTTTGTGATAAGATTGTTCAGTTTGAGATGTATGAACATCTATGTATTGATAAATATCTATGAATCAGATTGCAAGTTAGGATATAACCACTGGTACATCACCCCTTTAGATCAATTTTAGTTTTATTAATTATCCTTTTATCTCTTTTCTTTGAAAGTATATTAGATCTAAGGGGAATTTAAAGGGATCTAGCTCTATTGGAGGCTCACTCTCATTATAGACAACCCACAGTCTGTGAGTGATCTAATGTTTCACAGGATTGTTGAGCTTAGTTCTTGAAAAGGTGCAATGCTTTGTGAAAATAATTTTTGGAATGCCTAGTGGGACAAATTGGACTATTACAATCCATAAGTTCTCATCCATTGTTGATATTTGGTGTGTATATTAGCAAGATCAGCCTTTGGAGGTTGTATCTCACACACTTGGTGACTCTACACATTCAAATCTACTAATTTTGGCAATCCAAATGCTTAAAGATTATCAAGGGTTAGGATTTAGGTGATATTCTTGCTTCTTTCCTTCTTGGAATCCTTCCAATCACCTGGTGACTCTGCTGGTATGTGTAAATTTTTTTAGTTCCATGAAATTTTAGCTCATTTCCATGATATAACATGATAAACTATTAAGGAAAATATGTTCCTATCCCTTCATTTTGCCAAATGTAGTTTTAGAGCCTTCTCAATACCCATATTAGACTAAAAATGTTGTTGGTTTCATCACAAATAGGTATGCAATAAAACTATATCAGCATGCTCAACATGCTTACCACCCACACACCCCTGCCCAACCTTCTTGACAACCTAGTCATGCATAAAAATTGTTATTGATAATTTGAAACAACTGTAAAATCCTAATAAGATACCACAATTACTCTAGAATTCCTACTCAAATTCAATACATCAATGAAACTAAGAAAAATATAGAAAACATGATTTATCCTTTTCATTCCATTGTTTCCTATCTTCTCAATGATCTTATTGATAATGATATTGCTCTCGTAATTGTAGTTCTTTTCTTTTTAAGATGCCAATGAGATGAATGATAAAAGCCATTGATAATGATAATGATATGAAGCTAGATGATATGCAACTATGGAGATTATGATAGTAATATGCAAATGGGGGGCAAAGGCACACTTGGATTCTTGATGGAAATTCTGTAGCATGCAAGTATTATAACTCTTGTGATGTAAAATGAAGGTGAGGAACATACTTTTATAGGCCAAGGAGGCTCAAATCCAAATGTCAAAAGATTCACAGTGGAAGGATAAGTCTTGTCACATGTATGGTCAAAATCAAATTGGTTGGGATGAGGGAGATAAAGGTGGGAGATGTTCCTACTACGATGACAAGTTGGAGGAATACGTGGAACCACAAGCCACATGTCATGATGCTCACAAGGACCATTGAGATAAAGGTGGAAGACCAAGAGGAGAACATGGAGGAAGGAGTCCTTGGTTGTTGGAATGTAAGAAGGAATATAGGATTTGATGCAAGAGCATCCGGTGGTGTAAGAGCAATCTTGCATCACCCAAAAAGAAGTTAATTCAAAATCATTGTAGTTGTTTTCATTTCTTTCCATAATTAGTGTTTCTTGTCCCATAATATCCAGAATAATGATGTAGGACTTTCAGTTTTTCCAAAACTGCTAAAAATAGCAACCTACCTGTTTTGGAAAGTCTACCTGCTATTTTTGGAAAGTTTGCAGTTGGGCACGGATTGAAGCACAAACTTGCAGAAAGTTACTAAATGGAAATATAAGACCTTTGGCGAAGGAATCAGGCAAAGATCATTTGTGAGCTGAAAGATATTAAAGTTTTTGTTTTCTAAAAAGTCCCTAAATTTTTTTGAAATGAGATATGAGGCACTAAAACTTCCCTAAACATCCCAAAAGTTGATAGAAATCCATTTACAGATTTCTAGCATGATAGTTCACATCACGAGCTTTCTGACGCCTAAAATTGTTCATCAATTGGACACCCGGATCAAAAGTTATGCTTCCCGGAAGTTTACCTACTTTTATAGGGGGTTGTAAATTTTGAAATTTAGCTGGAGGCCACCAAAAAGTGTTATTTATGGCTATTTTGGAGACCCTGGGCAGTAGTAGAGTTAAGGGGGCAAGTGTAGAGTCAAGAATAGGTGGGAAAATAGAAACCCTAGCTGATTTGGGGTTACAGAAGGTGAAAGATTCCAGAGCCTGGTGATGGTAGTTGTAGTGTGTTGCAGCCTATGGAGGACTGATTCCTCTTATTGTAATTAAGCTTCTGTAATGTAATGAGTTGCCCAGATCAATAAAAGAAAGTTCTATTCTCTGTGTTCAATTTCTATTATTGTGTGTTTTATGATTTACCCCCTTCATCAAGTGGTATCAGAGCGAGGGTTCTTGAGTGTGTAGATAGATTACCGACCGTGAGGCAGTTTGCACTAGGACCTGAGGTTGTGGGTTTGCTACAAAGACCAGGATGCCTCCATGAAGAAATTGTGTTGGGAGGAATGCTTTGACAGAAGAGGGTTTTAGAGCCCTGCAAAGGCAAATCGATGCGTTACAAGAGGAGCTACGAAGAGGGTTTGAGCTGAGGATAAGAGACGAAAGCAAAGATGAAGCTGAAGAAGAGCTATCTGAGGAAGAACAAGACGCTGCTGGAGATCTTGCAGAAGTTAGGTTGTTGAGGGCTATTTTGAAGATCAGAAAGAGGCCCAGGATTGAGGTTTCTACATATTCTGGGGATTTGAACCTAGAACAGCTTATTGATTGGATCAATGACATGGAGGAGTATTTTGAGTATGAAGATGTGGAAGACCCAGATTGGGTCAAGTTTACAAAAACAAAGTTGAAGGGCAATGCCAATATTTGGTGGAAGGAGGTCCAACTAGAGAGGAATAGAAGAGGAAAAGAAAATATCACCAGATGGGATTGAATGGTGGAGAAACTAAAGAAGCAGTTCATTCTTGTGGATTATGAGATGGAGTTACTGAAGAAGTTGCAAGGACTGAAGCAAGGTAACAAATCTGTTAAGGAGTATACAGAAGATTTTTATAAGATCACTATCAAGACAGGCCATGGAGAGGCCAACAAGGAGAAGGTGGCCCATTACATTAATGGGTTGAGACCGAGTATTCAAGAGGAGCTGAGCCTAGTTAGAATGACCACCATAGAAGATGCATACCAGTTTTCCCTGAAGGTGGAAGAGAAGCTGAATAAAAGATTTGATAGCAAGCAAAGGGAAAGAGGTCAAGGTGGAAGGACTGGTGGGAGGCCCTATGGAGGCCGTAATGAAGATCAAAAGAAAAGTGAAGAAGCTGGCACCAGTTGAAATCAGAGAGGGGATAATGCCTACTGCCCTCGTGACCAGAACAATGGTGAGCAAAGAGGAAGCGGAAGAGGTAGACCTCGACAAGGACCTGGAAGAGGAGGTTTCAGAGGAACCTGTTTCCAATGTGGGGAAGAAGAGCATCAAGCATATGAGTGTTCACAACCTAAAGGAAGGACAAATAGAAGACCTAAAGGCAATGCACGAGTTGCACATGTAGATGAAGATGCACATTCTAAGCATTCTGAAGATGCTGAAAGGGGAGAAACCCTAGTTGTTAGAAGAACCTTGCTGAATGAGGAGAAAGAACCTAATCAGAGGAAGAGTTTATTCCACACAAGGTGCAAATATAAAGGTAAGTGTTGTGATATTATTATTGACAGTGGAAGCACTGATAATCTTGTTTCAGAGGAAATGGTTGACAAGTTGAAGTTGACAAGAAGAAAGCATCCGCATCCATATCAAATTGCATGGTTGTAGAAGGACCATAGAGCTTTGGTCAATGAGCAATATTTAGTGAAGTTCAAGATTGTTGATTACCATGATGAGGTGTTGTTGATATCATACCGATGGATGCATGTCATATGCTGTTGGGGAGGCCATGGCAGTATGATAGGAGTGCTATCCATGATGGCCATGCAAACACATATTCCCTGACAAAGGATGAAGTTCATCATAAGTTGAAGCCCTTGAAGGAGGTGGAAGAAAAGGTATGTAGTACTGCCAGAATTTGCCTGGTAGATGGCAGAAAATTTTTGGAGGGTATGAAGCACGAGCGTCATTGCTTTGCATTGATTCCTAAGATTAGTAAAGAGAACTGTGAAGATGTACCAGCAGAAGTTTTAGATATGTTGGAAGAGTTTCAAGACATTATCTCTGATAATGTACCAGAAGGTTTGCCACTAATAAGGAAGATAAGTCATCAAATGGATTTGATACCAGGAGCCAGTTTGCCAAACAAGGCAGCCCACAGAATGACCCCTGCAGAGACTGAAGAGCTGAACAGACAAGTTCAGGAGTTGTTAAGGAAGGGACTGATAAGAGAGAGCCTAAGTCCATGTGCGGTACCTGCAGTACTAGCACTGAAGAAGGATGGAGAATGGAGGATGTGTATAGACTCTCAAGCCATCAATAAGATAACTAGCAAGTATAGATTTCCATTGCCAAGAATGGATGACATTATGGATTGTTTGAGTGGAGCCAAGTACTTCACGAAAATTGACCTAAAGAGTGGGTATCACCAGATCCGTATCAGAGAAGGAGATGAATGGAAGACAGCCTTCAAGACAAAGGAAGGTTTGTATGAGTGGTTAGTCATGCCATTTGGGCTAACCAATGCATCGAGTACATTCATGCAGCTCATAAATGAGGTATTGAAAGAATTTTTAGGAAGTCTTGTTATTGTTTATTTGGATGATATTTTAATTTTTAGTAAGACTTGGGATGAGCATCTGATGCATATCAAAAGAGTTCTAGAGAAGCTTAGGGAGGAGAAGTTGCTGATTAATCTAAAGAAATTTAGTTTTGCAAAGAAGGAGTTGGTATACCTGGGATTTGTAGTCTTAGAAGAAGGTCTTAAGATGGACCCAGAAAAAGTAAGGGCTATCATTGAATGGCCTACGCCAAGGAGTACAATGGAGGTAAGATCCTTTCATGGTTTGGCAAGTTTTTACAAAAAGTTTATCAGGAATCTTAGTAGCATTTGTGCACCCCTAACTGAGACAATAAGAGTGGATAGAAAAGAGTTTCGATGGACTAACGGAGTAGACAAGAGCTTTGATACATTGAAGCAGAAAGTTGTAGAGAAACCTATTTTGGCACTTCCCGATTTCAATAAGGTATTTTAGGTAGATTATGATGCTAGTGGTAGTGGTATAGGAGTTGTTTTGAGCCAAGAAGGTAAGCCCATTGCTTATTTTAGTGACAAGCTTAATGATGCCAAGAAAAAGTATTCTGTTTATGATCAGGAGTTTTATGCAATAGTTTAGGCTTTGAAGAAATAGAGACATTATTTGTTGCCAAAGGAGTTTGTTTTATATACTGATTATCAGGCTTTGCAGTATCTTAGTAGTCAAGGAAAGTTGAACCAAAGGCACTTAAAATTGGTTGAGTTTTTGCAGAGCTATACTTTTGTTTTGAAGCACAAGAGTGGGAAGTCCAACAGAGTTGCAGATGTCTTAAGCAGAAGGCAAAATTTGTTGACAGAAATGAAGATAGAGGTTGTTGGGTTCGATGAGCTCAAAAGTTCATATCCTGAGGATCTAGATTTTGTAGAGGCCTAGAAAGCTTCTTTGGAACCTATTACTTTGGATAGGACAAGATGGTTGGATTTCATAATCCAAGATGGCATGTTATTTAGAGGAAGCCAGTTGTGCATTCCAAGGAGTTCCATGAGAGAGAACCTAATTAAGGAGAAGCATAGTGGAGGATTGGCTGGACACTTTGGTCGAGATAAGACCATCACTATTGTTGGTGAAAATTATTATTGGCCACAGCTGCAGTAGGATGTGAGGAAGTTTGTACAGACTTGCAGAGTATGTCAGATGGCAAAAGGAACAAGTCAGAATACAGGGTTGTATCAACCATTACCTGTACTAGAGAAGCCATGGGATGATATCAGTATGGATTTTGTTCCTGGTTTACCAAGGACACAGAGAGGACATGATTCTATTTTTGTGGTGGTGGACAGATTCTCGAAGATGGCACATTTTATTCCTTGCAAGAAGACTAATGATGCTATTCATATTGCCAAATTATTTTTCAGAGAGGTGGTGAGACTACATGGTCTACCAAAGAGCATAGTTTCAAATCGAGATACCAAGTTCATTGGTTATTTCTAGAGGACATTATGGAAGAAGTTGAAGATAGATTTGAAGTTCAGTTCTGCACACCATCCACAGACTGATGGACAGATCGAAGTGGTGAATAGGAGTTTGGGTAACCTTCTATGGTGTTTAGTAGGAGATAAGCCCAAGGGATGCGATTTGATTTTACCACAGGCAGAATTTGCTTACAACAATTCTGTCAATAGGAGTACTGGTAAATCACCATTCTAGATTGTATATGGAAATAGTCCAAGAAATGCTTCAGAGTTAAGGAATCTAGATAAGGGAGAAAAGACAAGTGCCAAGGTTGAAGACTTTGCAGAACATCTAAAGAATTTGCATGAAGAAGTGAGAAAACACATTAATAAGATGAATACTCAGTACAAGGCTAAGGCAGATTAGAAGACGAGGTATAAGGAGTTCCAGGTAGGAGATGAAGTCATGGTTCACTTGAGAAAAGAAAGGTTCCCAATTGGAACATACAATAAGTTGAAAATGAAGAAATTTGGACCATGCAAAATCTTGAAGAAGCATGATTTAGGCAATGCATATGAGGTAGAGCTACCGAATGGGATCAATATTTCCCCTGTTTTCAACATTGCTGATTTATCAGAATATCATGAAGGTGGAGCAGAGGATGGACCAACAGAAGCGCAGTGGAGTATTCCAGCATCTACTTTAATGGATGAGATAGAAGCGATCTTGGATAGCCGTGTGGGAAGAAGTACTCGGATCAAGCAATATGAAGAATATCTGGTAAAATGGAAAGGAAGGCCTATTGAAGATTCCTCTTGGTTATCTAAGGTAGAGGTTGACCGTTTGGGTTTTCCTCACATAACCATCTGAGACATGACAGGGTCACTTCTCAAATTACCCTAGGTGTCTGATGCAGGAGCATCCAGTGGTGTAAGGGCAATCTTGCATCACCCAAAAAGAAGTTAATTCAAAATCATTGTAGTTGTTCTCATTTCTTTCCATAATTAGTGTTTATGGTCCCATAATATCCAAAATAATGATGTAGGACTTTCAGTTTTTCCAAAACTGCTAAAAATAGCAACCTGCCTGTTTTGGAAAGTCTACCTGCTATTTTTAGAAAGTTTGTAGTTGGGCACAGATTGAAGCGCAAACTTGCAAAAAGTTACTAAATGGAAATATAAGACCTTTGGCAAAGGAATCAGGCAAAGATCATTTGTGAGTTGAAAGATATTAAAGTTTTTGTTTTCTGAAAAGCCCCTAAAAATTTTTGAAATGAGATATGAGGCACTAAAACTTCCCTAAACATCCCAAAAAGTTAATGGAAATCTGTTTACAAATTTTCAGCATGATAGTTCACATTGCGAGCTTTCCTACGCCTAAAACGGTTCGTCAATCGGACACCCGGATCAAAAGTTATGCTTCCTAGAAGTTTACCTACTTTTATAGGGGGTTGTAAATTTTGAAATTTAGCTGGAGGCCACCAAAAAGTGTTATTTATGGCTATTTTGGGGACCCTGGGCAGTAGTAGAGTTAAGGGGGTAAATCATAAAACACACAATAACAGAAATTGAACATAGATGGGGGTAAATCATAAAACACACAATAACAGAAATTGAACACAGAGAATAGAACTTTCTTTTATTGATCTGGGCAACTCATTACATTATAGAAGCTTACCTACAATAAGAGGAATCAGTCCTCCACAGGCTGCAACACACTACAGCTACCATCACCAGGCTCTGGAATCTTTCACCTTCTGTAACCCCAAATCAACTAGGGTTTCCGTTTTCCCACCTATTCTTGACTCTACACTTGCCCCCTTAACTCTACTACTACCCAGGGTCCCCAAAATAGCCATAAATAACACTTTTTGGTGGCCTCCAGCTAAATTTCAAAATTTACAACCCCCTATAAAAGTAGGTAAACTTCTAGGAAGCATAACTTTTGATCCAGGTGTCTGATTGACGAACCGTTTTAGGCGTCAGAAAGCTCACAATGTGAACTATCACGCCATAAATCCGTAAATAGATTTCTGTCAACTTTTTGGGATGTTTAGGGAAGTTTTAGTGCCTCATATCTCGTTTCAAAAATTTTTAGGGGCTTTTCAGAAAACAAAAACTTTAATATCTTTCAGCTCACAAATGATCTTTGCCTGATTCCTTCACCAAAGGTCTTATATTTCCATTTAGTAACTTTTTGCAAGTTTGCGCTTCAATCCATGCCCAACTGCAAACTTTCCAAAAATAGCAGGCAGACTTTCCAAAATAGACAGGTTGCTATTTTTAGCAGTTTTGCAAAAACTAAAAGTCCTACATGATTATTCTAGATATTATGGGACCAGAAACACTAATTATGGAGAGAAATGAAAACAACTACAATGATTTTGAATTAACTTCTTTTTGGGTGATGCAAGATTGCCCTTACACCACTGGATGCTCCTGCATTAGGATTTAGAAGACAAGTGTCTTTGACCATGTTTGATGGTTGAGAAGATATAGGGCACATGTTTGAGAGGATAAATGGCCAATTAAATATTAAGAATATTTAATTATTGGAGTAACATGATGAGGTGTCTAATGATGTGTAGATGACAAGGATGAGTGACATAGAATTTAGAGATAGGAATTTGACTTAGAGGAAATAATTAAATAATTTAGGATTATTTAATTAGATATATGACATTAGAGGAATTTATGATATTTAATTGTTTTAGAAGAATATGATGAACGTGAACCAAATAAAAAAATAGGATATTTATTTATTGATAGAGGAATAAAAATGAAATAAATATAAAATATTTATTTAATTTGACTCAAGACATTTTTAGGTGTATATATTTTGCCCCTCTTTGAGACAATGTGTTTTATCACGTTGTTTCAAATAATACAAAATTTCTGACTATGATACATGCCCCAGTTTGCCCCTAGTATAGGTTTGATAATGATAGGATGGCCCCTCGGGAGATTGGTTAGGTTGGATTTATGTGGAGAAAGAATGGACGATCTCATGATGAACAAGAATTGTTGACATGATCCATAAGTGAAAAATTCAGGTGATGGAGAATGAAAAATGATGAAAAACATGACATGCATGTGCAAGGTCAAACACCTTTAATTAGGGTTCACTTGGCTATAAATAAGGATGTTGGGTCTCTTTTCTATTCATTTGCACACTTGTCATTTGAAGAGAGATTATAGGGAGCCATAGTGCATTGTAGAGTAGAGCAGTCAGCAAAGATGCAACAGATTCTGATAGAGAACCACAGGTTTGAGAGGATCTGGTGATTTGGATGGCTAGTAGAGTATGGACCCTCGATATGTATGCCTTTAATTTTAGTCAAAGTACATTTATGATAGTTAAAATCTTGGGTCAAACTTGTCAGTTTTATATGTGTTATTCTGTTATGTCTGCATATATGATAATTTTTCCCGTGCATATGTCTTGATTTCACCATATGAGCTATGAATCGGCACAAATGCATTATTTTTTCAATTGATAATCAATATTGCACATATAGGATAATGTTGCACATTTGAATAGGGGTTCCACGCATATACATGATTTAGCACATTTAAACAAGAATCCTACTCATTTAATTAGGTCTTGCACATGCAATTAGGGGTTCAGCGCATACACTATGAAATTGTGCATTTGACTAGGGTTTTGACACATGATATGATACTATGCATCTAGTCTAAAAATGTGCATATAGCACCTATTTCTGTGCATTTCCCTAAATTTGAGCAAATGATAAGGGGTTCTACACATATAGTATAGAGTTGCACCTTTGAAAAGTAGAGCTGTGCATTTGATAAAAGTGGCCAATTACTTAGTTGATTTGATTAAGTCAGCATCTTGATCTATGTTGGCCAACTGATAGGTCATCTTCGAGGTTGATAGAATCACAGAAGAGATAATAGGATAAGTTTAATGATAGGATAGTTAAGTAATCATTTTGATAGATTTTATAAATATATAGCTTAGTTGATTGGTTAACACACTTGTGTTATTGATTACAGGAGGAGCTAGATGATGTTTTGATGTCACGGGAGAGATTTCTCATTATATAGCATCTATGACCTTATTTGACCAAGACTGGTCACTTGGTTCTTAGATCAGTTGGATTGTGCTATGTTTGCTTTATGTCTGAGATTCAGGCGAGTGTTGACTATGCTGGGGGAGAGATATCATAGTGAGCATGACACATTTCACTTGCTGACGAGAGATATTGTGGCAACCTTAAAGGATGTGCATCAAATTCTATGGATTCTAATATAGGGAGAGCTAGTGAAGTATGAGTCACAATTAGGAGCTATATTGGTGAAGTGTTGATGAGTGTTTGATGATGCATATATTGAGGGGACAAAGATAAGCTAGGCTGATATGGTTGATTACTATGAACCCCATCCAGCTATATTAGCAGGGTTGATTGGAGGTGTGGTCTACTCGGATAGGAGATCACATGGATTTGCAGTTTGATGGGGGAGGACTTTGGAGAGGATGGTTACTGAGGGGACATGCTTTGTCTAGGGTGTTTATCTTCTTGCACACTTATACCATGATCTTAAATAGTTCGTATATGATGGAACTGCGAGCCTATTAGCTGGAGTTTCCTTGTTATAGATTTGGGCATGGTTCCACATAGCTATCACATGGCCAATCAGGATGGGAGTTAGAGGCAAAGACAGACCCTACTCTTACATGTTTTAGGAGAGCATTTCCCAGCCCAAGCTGGGAAAGCTAGAGTACTAGAGACATGCATTGGATAATGTGGCCAAGATGGAGTGACAGCCTTACCTAGATTGTGAGGCATGAGATGATGATGGTACAGAGTTACCATATTATTTTTAGATGTGGTAGTTGATAGGGTGGACCCCCTATATTTTAGAGCAACACATCGTTTCTCGTGTGTACCAACAGTTTAGCAGGGTCTAGGGGATGCCCCAAGGTACTGCCATATTTGCTTAGATGCACAAGGAGCATCCATTACGGGGTCTTCTGGCTTCATATGAGTAGGAGAGGACTTATTTTTAACAGATTCCATACCAAGCCTGGGATTTGTAGAGACAAATTGTGGATACTGGGATTACAGCTAATTACACAGCACACTTCATAGCTCATCCCTTACCTAGATACTCTAGACCTGGGGAGCAAACTCCTAGACTGGAGGATGGACATGAGGATGATGATGATGCTCCATGGAAGAGGACGAGGTGATGACAAGGTTGGAGAGCTGGTAGGGGTGGTCAAGGTGGAGGGGATGATGGTGGTAGAGGTGGCGGGGGTGATGATGGAGGCAGAGGTGGCATTGATGATGATGGACATGATGGAGATGATGGGGGGATGGTGGAGGATAGAGGAGGGTGAGGAAAAGAGTAGAGGAGGCATTATAGGTATACGTTCTGCCACAGGTGCAAGCATAGGTAAAGGCTTAGCCATAGGGTTAGGGTGATGGAGTGATGGTAGGATTGAGATCCCAGGTGGCTCAACTTTAGGTCAAGGTTGGACAGATGCAGATGAAGATTACCCAGCTATAGGGAGATGTGAGGACTGTTATACTAGAGTGGGATACCACTATACAGAGATATACTAGGCAAGAGGCCCTACTTCAGGAGGTACATCAGACTACAGCATAGGGTCCTACTGGGCAAACTATTTCAGAGATGGTCTAAGTTGGTTAGGATATTTTCTATTGGAGATCTCTATATGAGCAGGCAGTGCCCCTAGAGTAGAGAGCGGGTATCTTCCATCTGAGTTCATGCAGTAGATCTAGGCAGACACTGTCAAAGAGTGGATGAGTTATGGGACACCACCTCCTCAAGGGCCACTAGAGACAGGGTCTACAAGTCCGCAGCCTTAGCCTCCATAGCCAACACCTTCTGGAGATAGTACTACATAGACATTGTTGAGACATGTATCATTTTGTGTCATTTGTATACACAATATTTTTGACAGCTTGAGATACACTTTTATGATATCATTGTATACTTGGACATTTTATTATTTTGATGATGATATATATTTGGGTTCGATGGACTATATGCATGTGTACTTATTGATGGATGTTTTTTATATGATGGATGTTATGATTATGTTTCTATTTTGATGATTCTAATATGTTGATTCTATGATATACATGATACTTATGATATGATGTCCATATGGTTCACATGATGACTTATATCTATGTGTAATGTTATGTGCGATGATTCTATATGCTTATAGTTTATGATGACCTAATGCATATGGTGATGATTTTTACATGCAATACATGATGTTTACTTTTCTACATATGATGATCTAATATGTTATGATAATGATATCTATGTTATTTGATTTTTGTGTGATGATAAATGTTATGTATACAATCTATGTGGATAAATGATGTCACTATCATGATCTAAATGTTTAGTGTAACTAATGCACTTTAAATGATATGAACTTATGATGGATATGCTTATAATATGCAAAATAATAATGATTTACTTTTGTTATGCCAAATATACTCAATCATAAATGAAAGAACACTTAGAAGAATTAGACAAATGATTTGGACAAATAGATAACTTAGAATAATAATTTGGATTAAGGAAAGAAAAGATTTGGATAAATGGATAATGTGGATGAATGTAAGAAATGACTTGGATCTTATGCCACTTGGTAAATGATAATTATGGAACACTTATAAATGAAATGAAATGCAAACCTAACATACACAAATGAGATTTAGTCATCTTGCATACAAATATTTGAAGTACATTTTTCATCATTGAGCTTCTAAAATGTTGTAAGAAAATACAAGCATCTAGGTATAATTAAACCATGATGACATGAGTATCTCTTACATGGATTTTGATTTAGCCAGTTATTACAAGCATCTAGGAAAAATTGAACCGAGATGACCTGAGTATTACTTGCATGTATAAACAGACAAGGATCGCGCTCTTTCATGCTTATACCCATAATGTCCTCGATGATCTTTTCGATGATCATGTCATTACACAAGTCCTCACATTACTAAAGATTAATCCACAAAAAACAAAAAAATGAAAATAATCATGCCCTATCATAGCTCCTCTAGCCTTGGACATCCTTGAGTAGTATAGGAAATGTGATAATGAAAATCAAGACCTAAGAGGTAAACTTATAACAACCATCAAATCTTCTTGCCATAGATATGTTTTCTTGCCATGATAACAAATATAACCATCCTGATAGTTTAGGCATATTCTTGTCTTATATAGGTTAATGTCTTGCATCATGTTTTTGTTAAACATGTATTTTTGTAGTGCTACATGTTGTTTGGAGATAGTATCACAATCCAGATTGTTATCCTCTGAGATTGTGACATTCAAGAATCCAATTCTATAACTAGGTCAAGGATTTTTGTGCCTAGTCTAGTAAAGGATCTACTTATTATGGATGATACAAATGGATAAAATGGATGGGATACTCGATGTGACAGGCCCTTAGGGACTGACCTAGTGCCTCAGGGGCTCATTGATGATGACCTTGCCTACGTGACGATGCAGAGGTAATGTAGTTTGACTATGGAGACCATGTGGACCTAAGAACTAAGTGGGTGGGAAGACTAAGGGGCTCATCGATGATGGCCTTGCCTATGTGAAGTCACAGAGGCAACATAGTTTTACAATGATACTAATGATGAAGTTGCAATGGATAACAAGACAGATGAAGTTTTCAAATGGATACCCTGATTTGATAAGGTGGTAAGGGCTAGCGAACAACAAGACATGATAGGTACTCTTTATGTGTTTCAATGGATGTAATAAGAAAAGATAGATGAGGACTAAAATCCTAAAAGATGGAGGAAGTAGTTTATCACAAATAGCGCCTTTTTCTAGGTTTTCACCACTTGCTTTTATTTGCACCATTTTTTTTTAGGTTCCCTTGAATTGGAGTTTTTCTTAGGTATAAAACTTGTGAAGATGCATACTATTGATGGGATCATCGAACAACTCACCCTCTGTTGTTGCTAACTGGTAGGCTCCTAATCCATAGGTAGCAATGATTACATATGAACCAAGCTAATTGGGTTGAAACTTGCCTTTCTTTTCCATGTCCTACTAATTTCTAAGTTTTTCCTTGATAACTAGGTCACTGACTTGAAAGACTCTAGGTTTTACTCTATGGTTGTAGCTTCTTGACATCCTTTATTGATAGGCTTTGAGATGATTAAAGGAATTTTGTCTTCTTTCCTCCAATAGTTGTAACTCCCGACATCTGGAAACCTGATACTCTTCATTAGTTATTAGACCTTTTAACAATACTCTCAAGGATGGTAACTCGACCTCAATGGGTAAGATTTCTTCAGAGGCATACATTAGGGCATAGGGTGTTTCACCTATGGGCGTATGGATACTGGTACGATAGGCTCACAAAGCGAGATTTAGTTGGATATGCCAATCATGACAGACATCATTGACAATATTCTTCAATATTTTCAAGATTGTTTTGTTACACACCTCTACCTGATCGTTTCCTTGGGGATAGTATGAGGTGGAGAAAAAGTGTTGTATATGGAATTTGTCATAGAGTTCTTTGACATCTTGATTTTTAAAGGGTTTTCCATTGTTAGTGATAATGGATAAAGGAATGCCATAGTGGCAAATGATATAATTTAGGATGAATGAGGCAATTTTCTTGCCTATGACATTGGTTAGGGGTATGGCTTTGATCCACTTACTAAAGTACTCAGTGGAAGTTATTATGAATTTATGGCCATTTGATTATGGGGGATGAATCTTACCCATAAGGTCGAGTCCCCAATGACGAAAAGGCCGAGTCATTAAAGGTTGCAGCTCTTATGCGGGTGCATGTATTAGATTTCCATGAATTTGGTATTTCTTGTACCTTTTCACAAAATGATAAGAATCCATTTCCATAGTTGGCCAATAGTATTCCATACACATGAGTTTCTTAGCCAAGGTAGGACAACTAGAGTGGGTTCCATAAATTCCTCACTTTTAAGACACCTAAGGAGAGTACCATCAAGACCTCATCAATAAATGGTATCAAAAAGTATGCTATAGTGAGCGGCTTGACAGATGAAGGTTAATTGTTGATTATTGGATAAACTAGGTGGTAATGTATTCTCTTTCAGATAGGTATAGATATTTCCTTCTAAGGGGGAATCAGATCCTACAATGTGACACATGATTCTTGTTTCAGGGATATCGTAAATAGGATTAGACACTAGCTCCACTAAGAACTCATAATGTGAGTGATTTTCTGACATATCCAAGAGTGATACAATGGTTGCCATGGCATCTGCAGCTTTGTTCTATAGTCTTGGTATTTTTTCAAAGGAAATCACAACAAAATATTATTTAAATTCATCTACCATACACTTGTAGGGTATTAACTTCTCATCTTTGGTTTGATAGTCATCATTTACCTGATTGATGACTACTTGTGAATCTCCATACACATGAAGCTCTAAGACTTTCCATTCTATATCCATTTTAGACCCATGACCAATGCCTCATATTCTGCCATGTTGTTGGTACATGAGAAAAGTAGTCTATATACTTTCAGGATTGTGTCTTCTTGTGGTGTAACCAACAAAATTACTGCTCTAGATCCATGCTGAGTATAAGATCCATCAAAATAGAGTTTCCATTCTTAGGTTATTATGTTTAAGATGGCTTCATCAGGAAATTCAAAGCTTAATGGATTGTCATTATTCAATGGTGCATCCGCTAATCGATCCGCAATCACTTGGCTTTTTATTGCTCTTCTATCCACATATTCAATGTCAAACTCGCTCAGAATCATTACCCTCTTTGATAGTCTACCTGTTAGAGTCACTTTACTGAGCAAATACTTCAATGGATCTATCTTTGCTATCAACTTGATTGAATGTGAGCATATAATGTCTTAGTTTTTGGGATGCAAAAACTACGACAAAGTATGCTCATTCAGTATATGTGTATTGTAACTCATTGCCTACCAATGTCTGATTGATGTAGTAAATAGCCCCTTCCTTTCCTTCATAGTCCTACTATGCCAGTAGAGCTCCTAGAGCTATTGGTGTACCTAAAATATAAATTAAAAGTGGTTTACCCTAGATTGGAGGCATCAAGATTGGAGGATTTATTAGATACTCTTTTAGGAGTTGAAAAGCTTGTTCACACACCTCATCCCATTTGAAAGGAATGTTCTTGTGAAGGAGATGGGTAAATGGATGACATTTGTTAGCTAATTGTGAGATAAATTGATGGATAGATTGTAAATTTTCTTGCATTGACCTTAGTTGACTGATATTTCTAGGTAGTGGCATGTCCATTATTGCTTTCATTTTGGCTGGATGCACCTCAATTCCTTTGGCTGAAACTATATATCCTAAAAGTTTGCTAGATGTGACTCCAAACACACACTTCTTTGGATTCAAGTAGATGTTGAATTGCTCTAGTCTCTGAAATATTTTATATAATACCTGTAGGGTTCCTCTTGTGAGTGATTTGGCTAGAATATCATCCACATAATCTTTCATAATGTTGTGCATCATATCATGGAAAATTGTTGTCATTGCTCTTTGGTATGTTGCTCCTACATTTTTTGGTCCAAATGGCATCACACTCTAGCAATATGTACCCCATGGACATGTAAAATAGGTCTTGTGTTGGTCTTTTGGCACTATTTTGATCTGATTGTAGCTAGAAAACCCATCCATGAGAGATAGCATAGTATGCCCCGCTGTAAGGTCCACAATGATGTCGATATTAGGCAAAGGAAAGTCATCCTTGGGGCAAGCTTTATTCAAATCCCTAAAATTATTGCAAATTCTGATCCTTCAATCTAGTTTTGAGATAGGAACAATATTGGAAATCTATTTCGGATAGTCAATTTTTCCTATAAGCCCCACATCTAATAGCTTATTCAATTCTTCTTTCACTAATAATGCTATATGTGGATGCATCTTCCTTAGCTTTTGTTTTACTGTTTTAGCACTAAAAGCTAGTGGTAAATGATGCATTATGAGATCTAGATCAAGTCTAGGCATATCCACATAGGACCAAGCAAAATTAATCTCTCTATTTGAAGAATTTGATGAATTCTAGCTTTTCTTGCTTAATAAAGATTCTACTAGGTGGATTATCTTTGGATTGTCTTATGTGCCAATGATGATAGGTTGTGCTGGTTCTATCAAAACTAAGGACCTCTCTTGATGTGTAAGGTTGGGGAGAGTGTCAATCATTTCATCCTTTGGCACCTCAGATAGGTTTTCACCTTTAGATTCATCCTTTATTTTTCACTTTTTTCACGATCTAACATTGCCACAGAGCGGTTTTCACCATTAAATCTATTTTTTATTTTTATATTTTTGTGCCTAAAAGGCTTGGTACTCTCTCCAAAATAAGCCCTGTCATTGAGTTCTATAGTAACTCCATCTTTATGATACCCTAATGCTAAGTGACCCCTTAGTTCTAGATAGTCAATAATAGCATTGTCATTTTGAAAGGTATCTAGTCCAGGGGCCTCTTATAGTTCCACATCTATAATCTCAGGATGTACTAATGGTAGAGGATCATCAGGTTGGTTTCAATCAAGGGTAATGATGGTTAGGACAGAGGGGTTGTCTAGGTTTGTGGGGGTATTTACAAGGTCTAAAGCAGTACTCTCCTTAGTATTATCTATCAAGTGTGACACCTGACCTTCCTCTTGAGACTCACTCTCAGTGTTTTGCGAATCAAACTCTAGCAGTCTAGACCTTGAGCTTTGACCCTCCTGGTGTGTATTTGTTGAGAAAAATGAGTTTTATGTTTGGACTATGTCAATGCCCTTGTCTTCACAAGATAGCTTAGAAAGACTATCCCATTCCCATTCATTAGAGTCTGTCTCACTTCCTTCTTGCAGTTTGTGAATTTGCTCAACTAGATTGGTGGTAACCTTTTCCTTGTCTTTTCCTTTGTACACTAGCCCTATAGTGTCATGGGCTGATAAGAAAGAAGGTTGTATGGGTTCCATGATACCTTCTTTTCTCAAACCTATGGAACTATGACCATCATATCCCATTCTCTGCAAGATAGTAAACCCTGGGCCATATTGATCTATTTGTAATTGGGGTTGTTGATCTTGTGGCTTGGATTCATTATCTTCTTCTTTGTATAGCCATTGAAGGACACCTTTCTCATCACTTTCATTTGGTAGATTACCCCATTTGATAAAAGGACCTGTAGGAGTCTTTAATGACTATGGTTTGTCCATCTAGATGGTTTGCCATAAGACTTGGGTGATAGGGGTAGTTTTGCAAGACAAAAGGTTTGCTCAATGGAATGCTCTCCTATCCCTTTGTCTTTGATCTTGACTTTTAGTTTGATGGTTTTGGATGTAGAAGGTATTGAACTTGGGTCAACAAGGGCTGTAGAGGATGATCTTGCATGATCGGTAGCTATGACAACTTCAGGCTTTTGTTTGATGGTGTTGCAGTATTGAAATGGATCGGGATCACCTTGGATAGTAATCTCTTGGCTATTGTAAGGGAACCTTATATATTGATGGTAGATGGATGGTACAGCCTTCATCGCATGTATCCAAGATCAGCTAAGGAGAATATTGTAGGCTAGTTCCATATGAAGGACTAGGAAAACCACATCTTTATCTATAGTCAGTATAACTCGTATTGGCAAAACAAAAATGAATTTATATGTTGTTTCATCCTCGTCATATGCCTTGATTGTAATCTTCTTCTTTGGGTCAACAATATTCTCAGAGAACCCTAATGCAAGGATTAATTTTAATGTACAAATATTTAAACCTGTCCCTCCATCTTTAAGGACCTGTTTTATTTTGTGTTTATGAATGAGGATTGTGATGTGAAGAGATGCATTATGAGGTTCAGTAATGGACATGTCATCTTTTTTGGTAGAGGATAGGAAGTGAGGGCCCATAGTGAGATGTCCTACCATGGCTTGAAATTGCTCTTGGTCAAGATTTCTTTGCATGGGAGTTTCCAATAGAGCTTTTTCTGGGATAGCCTTATGGGATGGTGAGAGACACGAAAGCTCCAAAATAGATATATGTGCAAGTGTCTTTTGGATTTTGTCTAGGACATTATACTAATTGGATATAGAAGATGGTTTAGTTGGAGCCCCTTGGATAGTAATCTTTCCACGATGAGTGGTAACATTACAATCGGGCTTGTTATTTATAGTAATCACATGTACATGTGAATTATTGATTGTCAAGAACACTAAGTGGGGGTGTGAATCAATGTTCTATAAATCTTTTTTTGAACTTTTACTTTTAACCATTTCAAAAGAATAATAAAAAAGAAGCAAAATATACAATTGACCATCATCCACAAAATCATGACACATAACACCAAGATTTTACATTGAAAACCCAAAAGGGGAAAAACCACAGAGAGGATTAGCTCTCAAATATATATTGCAATACTTACAAAAATTATGTTTATCCTTGGTCTCTCCACGGGCATAGAACATGCTGGCTTACTGCCATGAAGTACAACTAGATATAGCAGGCTCACTACCTCAACCCTAAACCTAGGAAGATTACAATGAGGGTTGTTAAACCTTGAGGGATGTTAAACCCTACTGGAGGCTCACTACTGACTTATTACCTTGATGAAAAAAACAAGCTTCCAATCATATCACACATGATAACTGAATACTGCTTAAGCATCTGCCGCTATGCCAGGGTGTCGTCATTTAACAACTATATTCTAAATCCCAAGTCTTCATTGTTGCTGATCCTCTAACTCTACTCCACTATTTGCATCTTTGCATCACACACACAACTAAAGATTATCTCTCTTATATATATCTGCATCATGATTTAATCCATAATTAGGTTTGCATCCAAGAAGTGAAACATGTACATAGAAAGATGTACCTTGTCACTAAATCCAACGCACTATGTGTCATATGGACCCAAATCTTCTCCCAGATGTGTTCATATAGGTCAGCTCTAATCATTAAATTACTTACATAGATCCTCCAAACATTTACTCTTCTCCGCACAATGATTTATATACTTGTCAACATCTTCCTTAAGAGTATGCTTAACAACCTCATCTACTGACTTGTAACTTTTACTGAGGATCTCAAAACATCTTCCAAAACATATCAAGGACTCTTTATACATTCCCAATCCTACCCTTAGAACCGCAAGGAATCATATCATCTTGTGGAAAAATGCACACCATTAGAACTTAGACTCTGTCTCTGCCAAACACTATGCTAGTACTTAGCAGCTTCTAGCTATCCTTCCGGTGAACTTTAGGTCTCCTAACTTTGGAATAAGACACTTCATATAAGTGTTTACAACACCTCAAAACTACATAATGAAATACTTGTCTGTGGAAGAATGCGAACCATTGCACTAGACCCTGTTCACTATTCTTGCTATACCTTTGCTTGGTTGGACTTAGACATTTCTTCAAGATGACTTCTAGAGAGGATTAGGACTTAATCTACAGAGGCATACTAGCTGACTTTCTATCTTCCATTCAGAATACCTTTCATACTTAGCTATTTTCTGTCAACTAGACCTAGAATCTAAAATGTTCTTCTGGAGATATCTTTTCCTATCATGGTGATAGGATCTCTGATCCTTGTTGCCATCAATGACAACATACAGATCCATACCAGAGCACTATCTCTTGCCTAGAATCTCCTCCTTTGGTATTGATGGCAACACTTAGTGACAAATGCTTGACTGCTCCCCCATACTATATATAGTATACTTTCTTGCTCCCCTGAGATGATTATCCATTTTTCATTGATCTAAGTCTCCCCCTTTGACATCAATGGCAAAGAGTGTGATTCAGAAACCAAAATTTTTAAATTTTCAAAATATACTCTACCGCATATTTACAATCACAATCTTCATCTTAATTTGTGTTTGAAGGAAAAATGTCACTATAGATATTCTTTATTAGCACTATCTCTTCATTCCATCTATTTCTTGCACTTTCTAGAATTTGGATGTGGCCATTCATAAAAAAATACTATCTTTTCTACCTTTTGGAGTTCTGATGGTGTATCAATTAGTACTTGAGATTTCATGGCGTCATCTGCCAAATTGGTCATGGAATCAATCTTCAGACATATCAGTCCTTTCATTTGGCACACCCTGTCTTTGATTTCTCCCTTTTTCTTCATCGGAGTATTGAGATCATTAAGGATATTTGTAACTTGTGTTTGTTTGGCATTTATTGACTCAATTGCTGGATTATATGTCTCAGAGATATTCAACAGTTTGAGTTCCAAGTCTTTGATTTTATCTTCTAGTTCTTTTGTGATCTTTGGCCAAGATAAACAAAATTTGTATATTTTTATGGCTTCTTCAATGGAACTTTGTATGTTCTTAATTCCATTATCTAACAAAACTTTGTCTCAATCTATCATGCTCTTCAACTCAACCAATCTTTTATCATCAATTTCTTTCCTTGCTTTTACTTTCATAGATTTTTCAAAAGATGCAAAATGTATACTTAAAAAATTTAATAGTTTCTTGAGATGGTCACCAGGGGATAATGAGATATTCCTTTGAAATTATGGTAGAAGCTTCTCTAAGACAATGGATGCTTCATTGATCAGCTTGTTATCTTGACCATGTGATTGTAACAACTCTTCCTGTGCCTTGGCTTGAACCATAGATACTAGCTTCAACTTTTGGGAAGGTGACAATGAGGCCAAGTTGATTGGACCTTGAGGGAGTTAAAATTCCTCTACAATTTATTGCCTCTCAGGGACATCCACAATGTCTCTTTCCCTTTGTAATATTTCTCCTTGACTTTGATCCGGAGGGTCTATTGTTGCAAGTATGGGCCTAACTAGAGTTGTCATTGATGTCAACATACTCATGTTTCATTAATGATAAGGATTGGATGAGCTGTGTGCTGAGGATATTGAGAAAATTAGTCTCAATCAGGAACAGTAAAGAATAGTGATAATAGTAAGATAAAAGTCCAAGATAGGAAAAGTATCAGAGGATGCAGATTAAAGGGTTTGTAGATATGTGTCTTAGGGTTGTCCAGTAGAGATTTTAGAGGTCCGCATGAAGATATGAAGAAGTTGTGGCTGCTCAAGTAAAACTAGTTCTGACAGATGTTCAGTGGTGACAAAGTGTTACAAATAGGTCCAGTGAGATCTAGAATTACATTTTCCTATTCTGTGGATTTAAGGGAGTGTTGAGGAAGTCTTTGTGGAGTGTCAAATCAATTGGATCATGGTTTGAAGGTCTGCAAGCATCTATTCTTTTGTGACAGTGATGACAGGATGTGTTCTTGAGATTCCAGATGAAGGAGAGAAGGATCTCAGTAAGAAGATGAAGTGTGGATGTTCTTGGTGATTCAGGAAAGCTTGTGGTGGTCTTTGGATGGTGTCTAGTTCATGTTGGTGGTCCACATTAAAGTTGGATTTCACATTTGAAGAACAACTTCTGGATGATGGTGTTCTTCCTGAGACAGGTCGACCGAATAAGTTACACATTCTGCAGATGTTCTTGTTGATGTTTTCCGACTTAGATGATCATTCCTAAGTTGATGTCTTGTATATATAAGGGATTGTGGAGTCATTTCAAATTTGTGCTTGTGGTAATGAGAGTGTGGTAGCAAGGAGGAGAGTGAAAGGTAGAGCAGAAGTATTGGGCTTAAATGGAACTGATTCAAGCATGGTGAAGATGCTATTCCCCAGTTCATGTATGTAATACTTATTTCTTTGTGGACAGTGTGTCTCTTGTAAGCAGTGAGCCTCCTATGAGCAGTGTGCTTAGGCAGTGAGCCCTAATTGGCATGTGCAATTTATTCTTTCTATTCTTCTAACAAAGAATACAATTTTGGGTTAATCACTCTGTGGTTTTTCCCTTAACCGCATTTTTCACATCAAAATCTTTGTGTCTTATGTGTTGATGTGTTTCTGTTTTTAATTTGAATGCATTATGTTTCATGATTAATATACTGCTAATCACTAAGAATATTTAAGTGTTTAAATTGGAGAATGTTTTGCACAACTAATTCACCCCCCCTCTCAGTTGTGTGACCTAAGTCTAACAATTGGTATTAGAGCCAATCCTCTAAAAGGACCTTAACTGCTTGAGGAAATCCAGTATGTCAACTTACAAGAAGGATAGTCCGAAGTTTGATGGAACCGATTTTTCTCTTTGGAAGGGTCACATGAAATGTCACTTGCAGTGTATGGGAATGGCGTACTAGACTATGGTTACAGTACAGTATGTACCTCCATAGGGTGGTCTAAAAACCCTAAATAAAATCACATGTGCTGAAAACAATATGCGGACTATATAGGCTCTTTTAAGTGCATTATCTGATTCAAAGCTCTCAAATGTTATTGACCTACCAACTACTTTTGAGATTTGGAAAAAATTGGAACTTTTGTATGAATGAGACCAATATGTTAAATGTGCAAGGTTAAAGAGTCTGAAAGGGAAAGTTCAAAATCTGAAGATGAGAGATAATGAAAATATTACTACCTTTATGCCAAGAGTGAATGAGCTGGCTTGTGGAATTAGAAATGTTGGTGGAGTCTTGGATGAAAATGAGATTGTTGGCAAAATTCTCAGATTCCTACCTGCTTCTTACAAAATCAAGGTTGCTACTATTGAAGAATTAAGAGCCCATACAACTATTACAAGAGATCAATTGGCTAGGAAATTTGCTGCTTTTGAAATGACGGAGTTTGGAGATGACCCCCCCAAGACTGAATCTGCATTCAAAGCCAGTTCCTCTATAAAAGGTAAACAAAGGTTTGATCTGGGAGATAACTCATCAAGGAAACTGTCATGGTATGAAAAAGCAAGAAAAGACTTGGAAGAAGAAGAAGTAGAAACTGCTCAACTTGAAGCCCTTATTACAAAGAGGCTGCCAAGAGGATCTGGTAAGTATGAAGGAAAATTACCTTTTAACTATTTTAACTGCAATAAGATTGGTCATTTTGCCTCAAGGTGTCCGGAAAGGTTTTTAAGGCAAAATCCTAACAAGCCAAGGTTCCAAAAGAACTATTACTATGTACATGAAGATGATGACAATGAAGGAGTAATGGATGATGAATCAAAGATAGGAAACAAACCCAGAAATGAATGGGTGTTCATTGCCATCAAGGAAGAAGATCCAATGTCCTCTGTATCTGTCAATCATAAGACTGTGGAAAGAGCTCTGGCTGCCCAAATTGAAGAGAAGGATGATTGGGTCATTGACAGTGGATGCTCTCACCATATCATAGGTGACAAAAATAAGTTTGTAGATTTGGAAAGGTATGAAGGAGGAGTGGTAAAGTTTGGTGACAATTCTGCTAGTAGAATTACTGGTAGAGGAACTAATTCTCTTGATGGAAGAAACAAAGCTGGTAATGTACTGTATATTCAAGGATTGAAGCACAATCTTCTCAGTGTTGGATAGTTGGTGGACAAAGGCTATGATCTCTAGTTCAAGGATGGAAAATGCAAGATCTTTGAAAGCTCCAGAACAGAGATTGCATCTGGTACTCAAACTAAAGGTAATATCTTTCACTTGGTTGGTACTGGTAAAAGTTGCTTATTTGTTCAAGTTGATCAGAGTTGGTTATGGCATAGGAGAAAGTGTCGTGAATTTTGATAATATCATCAAGATAAGAAATACACAGGCTATAAGAGATCTTCCAAAATTGGTGAAACCTACTAATAGCTTGTACAAAGAATGTTAGTTGGGTAAGATGAGCAGAGTCACATTCAAGAGTAAGGAATTGTCTTCTATTGGATTATTGGACTTAGTTCATATTGATCTTTGTGGTCTGACAACAATCATGAGTATACAAGGTGATAGATACTTCATGTTACTAATTGATGACTATTCCTGGATGATGTGGGTAACTTTTCTAAAAGAGAAATCAGAAGCTTTTGAGAAATTCAAAATATTCAAGGCTATGGTAGAGAATGAAACTGGATTAAAATTAAAATGTCTGAGGTCTAATAAAGGTGGAGAATTCACATCTGATGAATTCTTAGAGTTATGTGAGAAACATGGAATAAAGAGACAGTTGTCTACTCCTAGGACTCCACAGCAGAATGGAGTGGTGGAGAGAAAGAACCGGATCATCTAGGAAGCTTCTAGGACCACGATGATGGAAGCAAATGTTCCTCACATCTATTGGAGAGAAGCTATTAGCATTGTAGTCTATACTCTCAATCGAGTTCAAATCAGAAGCAATACTGGTAAGATTCCTTATGAACTTTGGTTTGGCATTACTCCTACTGTGAGATATTTTAGAGTTTTTGGTAGCAAATGTTACATTAAAAAATATGAAGATCTAGAAAATTTTGATGCTAGAAGTGATGAAGGAATATTCTTGGGTTACTCTACTCAAAGCAAAGCATATCGGTGTTATAACAAAAGATTGAGAAAGATGATAGAAAGTACAAATGTGAAGGTTAATGAGGGAATTGAGAAACCCTCAATGTTTTATGAATATGATGAAGATGATCAGAATGGTGTTCTAACTCAAGGAGCCCAAGACTCATCTGTTAATCAGATTCAAACTAATCTGGTAAACCATGAAGAAGAAATGAGTTTCAATGAGCCTGATCAAGAATCAGAAGTGCAAGAAATTCCCAAAGTTCCCAGGTATGTAAGATTGAACCACTCTGAAGATTAGATCATAGGTGATAAAATAAAAGGAGTACAAACAAGAAGGAGAATTGCTTAAGATTCAGAAGAGTATTGTCTGATTTCAAAGATTGAACCTAAGACAGTCAATGAAGCTTGCAATGATGAAAACTGGACTAAAGCAATGGAGGAAGAGCTGGTACAAATAGAGAAAAATCAAACTTGGGATCTTGTTCCCAGACCTAGAAACAAGAATGTGATTGGAACAAAATGGGTTTTCTAGAACAAACTAAATGAAGTTGGTGAAGTAATCAGAAATAAAGCCAGATTGGTCTGCAAGGGCTACTCTCAAATAGAAGGAATTGATTTTGAAGAAACTTTTGCTTCGGTGACAGGAATTGAAGCAATCAAATTATTTCTTGCCTTTGCTGCCTTCAAGGATTTCAAGGTATATCAGATGGATGTCAAGTCTACCTTCCTAAATGGTAACATGGAAGAAGAAGTGCATATAGAGAAATCGGATGGATTTCAATTGTCTAATCATGGTGATATGGTTTGTAAGCTGAAGAAGGCTCTGTATGGATTGAAGCAAGCCCCAAGAGCCTAGTATAAAAGATTGGATAAACATCTTTTGAAGATTGGCTTCAACAAAGGTACTGTTGATAGTAATTTGTATTTCAAAATTGATCGTGAAAACATCTTGATTGTTGAAGTGTTTGTTGATGATATCATTTTTGGAGAAAGAGATAATATGTGTAAAACTTTTGCAAATCGAATGAAAAGTGAGTTTGAGATGTCCATGCTAGGTGAAATAAATTTCTTCTTGGGTCTACAAATCAATCAAACAAAGAAAGGAATCTTCATTTCTCAGACCAATAATGTGAAAGAATTGTTGAATAAATTTGGGATGAAAGACTCAAAACCAATGAATACTCCCATGGCAACCGAATGTAAGTTGAGCAAAGATGATGACTCTCCTAAGGCTGATTAGACAAAGTACAGGTCAATGATTGGAGGATTGTTGTATCTCACTCAAATGAGACTAGATATTATGCAGGTTGTTGGTCTTGTTGCTAGATTCTAGGCTAATCCTAAAGAATCTCATGTCAAGGCAATCAAGAGGATTTTTAGATATCTAAAGGGGATAGTTAGTATGGTTTGTGGTATCCCAGAGATCATGATTTCTCTCTTCATGCATATACAGATGCGGTTGGGCAAGAGATGTGGATGACCAGAAGAGTACCAGTGGTGGAGCATTCTTTTTGGGGAAGAGATTGGTTTCATGGCTGAGCAAGAAATAAGAGGCAATATCTCTGTCTACATCTAAAGTAGAATATATTGCAGCAACAGGTAGCTGCACTCATGTTTTGTGGATGAAGCAGATGCTAAGAGATATCAAAGTGGAGTATGAGGAACCTATCACAATCTTCTGTGATAATTCAAGTGTAATACATATATCTAATAATCCGGTGTTACATTCAAAGACTAAACACATATCCATCAAATTTCACTTTTTTAGAGAGCAAGTGAACAAGAATGAAGTCAGGTTGGAGTTTGTGCCTTCCAAGGATTAGATTGTAGACATCTTTACTAAACCTCTACCTAAGGACTCTTTTGAGTATCTCAGGGAGAAGTTAGGGGTTATTTCCCCTCTGGTGATGAACTAAGGTGCACTGAGGTGCATCAGTCTGATGGATATCACAGTCATATCTTATGATCTAGATTACTGATGGGGAGATGCTACTCAGGGGGAGCAGCAGGTATGATTCTGAAGTGTTAAAAATGCAAGTATGTGCCCTTTGCCATTGATGTCAAAGGGGGAGAGAAGACATGTGAAAAACAAGTAAAACAAGTGGTTACTGATCAAAGGGGGAGTAGTAAAAGGAGAGAAGACATGTGAATGGTTGTTATTGATAGGGAGAGTTGTGACAATGAGAAGTTCTTGTCTTGATGGTCAAAATAGTTTTTCATATCATATGTTGCCATCAATGACAAAGGGGGAGATTGTTGCAAGTGTGGGCCTCACCAGATTTGTCATTGATGTCAACATACTCCTATTTCATTAATGATAAGGATTGGATGAGCTATGTGCTAAGGATATTGAGAAAATTAGTCTCAATGAAGAACAGTAAAGAACAGTGATAACAGTAAGATAAAAGTCCAAGATAGGAAAAGTATCAGAGGATACAGATTAATAGGGTTTGTAGATATGTGTCTTAGGGTGGTCTAGTAGAGATTTTAGAGGTCTACATGAATGTATGAAGAAGTTGTGGCCACTCAAGTAAAACTGGTTCCAGCAGATGTTTAGTGGTGACATAGTGTTACAAATAGGTCCAGTGAGATCTGGAATTGCATTTTCCCATTCTGTGGATTTAAGGGAGTGTTGAGGAAGTCTTTGTGGAGTGTCAAGTTGAATGGTTCATGGTTTGAAGGTCCACAAGCATCTATTCTTTTGTGACAGTGATGATAGGCTGTGTTCTTGAGATTCCAGATGAAGGAGAGAAGGATCTCAGTAAGAAGATGAAGTGTGGATGTTCTTGGTGATTCAGGCAAGCTTGTGGTTTTTGGATCATGTCCAGTTCATGTTGGTGGTCCGCATTAAAGTTGGAGTTCACATTTGAAGAACAACTTCTGGATGATGGTGTTCTTCTTAAGACAGGCCAGCCAGATAAGTTACACATCCTGTGGATGTTCTTGTTGATGTTTGTGGACTTAGATGATCATTCCTAAGTTGATGTCTTGTATAAATAAGGGATTGTGAAATCATTTCAAAGTTGTCCTCGTGGTAATGAGAGTGTGGTAGCAAGGAGAAGAGCGAAGGGTAGAGCAAAAGTATTGGGCTTAAATGGTACTGATTCAAGCATGGTGAAGATGTTATTCCCCAGTTCATGTATGTGATACTTATTTCTTTGTAGACAGTGTGTCTCTTGTAGGCAGTGAGCCTCCTATGAGCAGTGTGCTCAGGTAGTGAGCCTTAATTGGCATGTGCCATTTGTTCTTTCTATTCTTCTAACAAAGAATACAATCATGGGTTAATCACCCCATGGGTTTTCCCTTAACTGGGTTTTCCACGTCAAAATCTTGGTGTCTTATGTATTGATGTGTTTCTACTTTTGATTTGAATACATTATGTTTCATGATTAATATACTGCTAATCACTAAGAAGATTTAAGTGTTTAAATTGGAGAAATTTTTGCACAACTGATTCACCCCCCCAGTTGTGTGCCCTATGTCTAACATCTATGTCCTTAATTTCCTATTGATTTGTGTTTTGCTCCGGAGTAGGGCTCTTCCTTTCTTCCTTGAATTCTTCTCCTTCAGGTTATTGTTCAGAAGGTGAATCAGTCTCAATTTTTCCTTGATCTATCATATCCACTGTATTAGTGTTGGGGAATTTATCATTCTATTTAGGTCCTTGCTTTTGGCTTACCTCCAATGGAGATATGTCTCCATCTTTTGTTTCCTTACTATCATAGATGGTGGAAATATTATCTTTCTTTAGTATGTCCAAAATAATTTCCTCTGTTTCCTTGACAACCTTGTCAACTTCTCCTATCATCAATGCATTCATTCCTTTCTTTGACCTGAAATCATTGTTAAGTGCCTCGGAGATTTTTTTTTCTCTTCTAGAATGATATCCGGACATAAGCTTATTAGTGTATGTTCTCTAAGCTCAACATCTTTAGTGATAACAGTTTCCTTCCTAACAAATAGAATACTATCCAAGGTATTTGGGAAATCACCAATGATCTCAATGAGGGCTCTGTTGTATATGTTTAGATACTTGATAATAGATTCTTCCAAAATCCTCTCGTCAGCATCATTATAATCATCATAAAACTCAGCCACAAGTTTCAAGTTACCATCAACAGTAACAAACTTTCATACATCTTCAATCTTTAGTGTTGCATAAGACTCATCTCTTTCCTATCTTTGCTGGGTGTCTTTCTTTCTAATGACTTCTCCTTGCTACTTTTGGATGCTTTAGTAGCGTCAACTTTCATTATCTTTACCTCCTTATCTAATTATGTCTCTTCTTCATCAATAGTTATACTTGCATGCATTCTCTTGGCTTTAGTCTTCATTCTTTTGGAGCTAGTGGCAAGATTTTCCACATTTGTAGATGGTTTGGAACTAGAGAGAATGGATGAGGCTTCAACAGAAGTGGAAGCTCTAGGTTTTCTTTTTGCCTTCTCTGGCTTTTCTAACTTATCTTTATGTTCTTTTGAAGCCACAGTCGATTCAACTTTTCTCTTTTCTTCTACTTCCTTGATGGCTTGTGCCTTTTCCCTTGCCTTTGCTACTTCTTCTTTTGTAAAGCCAACTTTTATGGCAATTTATTTTGCTACTTTTCTCATTTTCCTAGAGATTTTAAGTTTTCTAAATTCAACATGAATTTTAGCATGCAATTCATCATAAGTCCCAAATCTTTGTTCCTTGGAATCTTTGGGTTTGTTCAGCACCTATTCAGCATAGTTTTCTAGTACAGATCCATCTACCTCATATCCCATAGGCATAACCTAGACCATTCTGGGCTGAACAACCTCCATCAAACACTAATCTTTTGTCATAATGAAGCAAATTGTATCCTTGTATTTTTCAACAACTGTTTTGGGAATTATTTCTCTAGCTTGCATTGATCTTTGGAAATTCTTAAAATAGCCCCATAGGGCTGCTTTTTGTGCATCAATGGTGCCTATGCTACTCAACAAATTTCTAATTTGAACTGCGACAAGTTTATCACTAGTTGAGAATAGGATCTTCATACCAGGCACCTCTTGCATAAAATAGAAAAATAAACACATGATTAGTGTGCCATATTTAAAGGGGTATTTACCTTCTTTTGTCTTCTTAAGATTTTTCATTACTTGTTGTCGAAACGAATCACAGATGTCATGATTAGCATTTTCCTTAATCATTTGATAGGTTGTGTAAATGGTCATGCCTGAAACAGAGTTCTCCTGGTTGGTGAAATAATCTTTGTATCGCAATACCATTAAGGCAAATCTAATGGCATGATCCTTAATATCATTTATTGTCAAGGCTCTCTTATCAAACTTCGCTCTGGTAGCCATAATTACTGTATCATTCTTCATGGCTTTCAATAGAGGTACTGATCTAGTAGAGCACAATCTAGTGACTGCCCTAATAGCATCTTTTGTAATCTTGAAAGGTCTCTCAAGCCATATGAACTCATCATGAACCCTGCTTAACACATACTAGACACATTCATCTTCTATAAATGTTGAGAAATTTAAATACTAAATAAATTTTTTTTCTTCCAATGCTAAATATTTATTCTTCAGTTTGAGATTTTCATTGCTCAAATGTTTTTTCTAGAGATCAATAAACCTTCTATCACCAAATTATTCTAGGGAAACATGAATATATGCCCTAACAACTTCTGTATGCATGACTCCATGGGGAACATTTGAGAATGCACCCAACTGATCGACCTCGGTTGATTTGAATGGGTGTTTTTTGAACTTCTATCATGCTTGTTTAGTAATATCAACAACTTCTAGTGATGCCATTTCATAAATTTTAATGGATTCACAAGAAGGTGTTGAATGAGATTACCATGTACTGGCAAATTAACATTTACTTTTTCTAAAATTCTTCAAAGCCTTCAAATCTTGGTTGTTGTGGCTCAAAGTCTGTTATGATCTCTTTGAGTACTTGATAGATTTGAGTGTAAAGTGATTTGATTAAGTTCCCTTTTATCCTCCACGTGACGTGACCTAGATGTTATTAAATGCTAATTTTTAAAACGCTGTTAAAACCCTTTGCTATAGAACATAGTCGATTAGGATTGCTCTGCAATACACCACATTGACCCTCTTTCTTTAGTTTTTTCTTATAATAGATGTGTCACATTAGATTCCATGATACATCTATGTGTTGTATTCTAACACTCAATTTCTAGTTGGGGGATTTGAATTTTCTACACTACTCCTGTTGAGCTAGAGTTCTCAATTTACTTCCCTGAGGAGGTATCTGCACCAAATACTGGTGCAAATTGATATTTGACTTCAACTACTCCTTTCTTGATCCATACCTTGTTCATCTTTTTCTTGGTTTCAACCAGATCAACTTTCTCTTTTCCCTTGTCATTTGTCTACTCTGTTTTCCTTTCTTCAAAGTAGTGATTTCTCTTCTGATTCCTGCTTCCCTTGCAACATGTCCAAATTTGTTGCAATTGAAGCACACCACATTTTTTTTACCTTGATTTATTTCATTGATTGAATTTGATCTACATTGATTAACCATATGTCCAAATCTATTGCATGCAAAACACTTTCCATTAAAAGATTGACTATTCCTAAAATTTTGAAGATTAGTTCTTACCAAACTTCTGCATTCATTTGATCTATGTCCCATTTTATAGCATGTATTGCACCTAATAGGATTTTGACTTACTTCACTTTTTCAAGCAATATCTCTATGACCAATCTTATTGCAAGTGAAGCATTTACCTTTGAATGACTATTCATTCCTTCCATTGTTGAAACTTTTATTGATCTAATTTATACATTCATTTATTCTATGACCAATTTTCTTGCAATTGAAACACTGACCAGAGAATAATAGAGTCTTTTGATTTATTCTACTTCTACACTAAGTAGCCTTATGACCAAACTTATTGCATCAATTACAATAACCATTGAAAGATGGTTACCTTTGAGCATTTGGTTGTCTGACTTGATGTCTTCTAGGTCTTCTTCTTTGATTTCTAAACTGGTATCCTTTGTTTTTCCTTGGCTCAGTGCTTATTTTCCCAGAGTTTGAGTTTTCTCCTTTTTCAAATCCTAATCCATGCTTTTCATCAGGATTCCTTTGGCTAGCCATCATTTCATCAAGCTTTGCAGTACTTATCTTGAATTTTTCTTCAAAACTTCTAGCTTTTTCAACATCTAATTTTAAACTTATAATTTCTTTTTCAAGTTTAGCATAGTCTTCTGATCTATTGTTCATGATCAAATTTAGATCATTTCCTGCTTTTGTTCTTTCTATAACTTCTACTTCCAAATCATATAGGGCTTCATTTGCTAATAACAATTGGTCACTGGCTTCTTTATATTTGTCTTTGAATTTCTTAACTTACTCTTTTACATTTAAGATGCATTCATTTGCTTGTTGCAAGTTTTTTTTCAGATCCCTGACTTTTACTTTAGAGTTTTTAAGATCCATAAGAGCTGCTTCTAGTTGGTTGTACCTTTCATAATTTCCATACCTTCTTGCTGCCATGATCACACTATCCTAGATCTTCCTCAAGTTGTTAAACTTCTTTTTGAGGAACTTGGCTCTGATACCAATTGTTGATTGTCAGGAACACTGAGAGGGGGTGAATCAATGTTCTATAAATCTTTTCTTGAACTTTTACTTTTAACCATTTCAAAAGAATAATCAAATAGAAGCAAAATATATAACTGAATAGCATCCACAAAAGCATGACACATAACACCATGATTTTACGTGGAAAACATAAAAAGGAAAAAACCATGGAGAGGATTAGCTCTCAAATATATATTGTAATCTTTACAAAAATGATGTTTAGTCTTGGTCACTCCATGGGCCTAGAACATGTTGGCTTATTGCCATGAAGTACAACTAGATTTAGTAGGCTCAATGCCTCAACCCTAAACCTAGCAAGATTACAATAAGGGTTGTTAAACCGTAAGGGATGTTAAACTCTATTAGAGGCTCACTGTCGGATTACTACCTTGATGACAAAAACATGCCTCCAATCATATCACACATGATAACTAAATACTGCTTAAGCATCAGCCACTATGCCAGGGTGTAGTTATTTAACAACTGTATTCTGAATCCCAAGTCTTCATCACTACTGATCCTCTAACTCTGCTCCACTATTTGCATCTTTGCATCACACCCATATATTTCCACCAGACACACAACCAAAGATTATCGCTCTTATATATATCCGCATCATGATTTAATCCATAATCAGGTTGGCATCCAAGAAGTGAAACATGTACATAAAAAGACATACCTTGTCACTAAATCCAATGTACTATTTGTTGCACAAACTCAAAGCTTCTCCCAAACATGTTGATATAGGTTAGATCTAATCATTCAATTACTTACATAGATCCTCCAAACATTTTCTCTTCTCTGCACAATGATTTATATACTTGTTGGCCTCTTCCTTAAGAGTATGCTTAACAACTTCATTTGCTAACTTGCAACTTTTACTGAGGATCTCAAAACATCTTCCAAAACATATCAAGGATTCTTTATACATTCCCAATCCTACCCTTAGAACCACAAGACATCATATCATCTTGTGAAGAAATACGGACCATCAAAACTCAGACTCTGTCTCTGTCAAACTCTATCAAACACTATGTCGGTACTTAGTAGCTTGTAGCTATCCTTCTAGTGAACTTCAAATCTCCTAACTTTGGAATAAGACACTTCATATAAGTGTTTAGAACACCTCAAAACCACATAATGAAATACTTGTTTGCAGAGGAATGTGGACCACTGCACTAGACCATGTTCACTGTTCTTGCTATACCTTTGCTTCCACAGACTTAGACATTTCTTCAAGATGACTTCCAAAGAGGATCAGGACCTAATCTCTAAGGCATAACACTTCAAACACCAACTAAAATCATACCTGAACCACATTACTAGATCATTATATGCAGAGGCATACTAGCTAACTTTTTGTCTTCCATTCAAAATATTGTTCATACTTAGCCATTTTTTGTCAATCGGACCTGGAATCTAATATGTTCTTCCAGAGATATCTCTTTGTGTCATGGTGATGGTGTATTCAAAACAATCTAATAGTTTCTTTAGATGGCCAGCAGGGGATAATGAGATATCAAAACATTCTAAGATTGTGATATTGGTGATGGTGTATTCAAAACTATCTAATATGTTCTTCCAGAGATATCTCTTTGTGTCATGGTGATCTATCAACTTTTAGAGATTTTGTTGATGGTGTATTCATATGATACATTCATGTAATTGGAATTATTACCACCATTATTGTTTTGTTTAGATGGACCTCCCTTCTCATAGTTAGGGAGAGGATTTTTGAATGCCATATGTTACTCATTGGATGTATGTCCATCAATTGATATATCTTCACAATCTATAAAGTCTTGGATGGTGTTTTTCAATCATTGGCAATCATTTATTTTATGACCTTTGCTTCTATGGAATTCACAAAAGTCAAAATCTTTCCACCAAGAAGGTTTGAACTTGCGTTCATATTCTCTTACCATAGGAAGTGTTATGAGGTTGTTTGCAATAAGCTTCCTTAGGGAAGATTCAATTGATTCACCCAATGGTGTAAATTTTCTAAGAGGAGGAAAGTTTGTTGGCCTTGGTTCATTATTTGTGGGTTTGTTTGGAGTAGCATTGTTGTGTGGACTTGATAGATTTAGAATAGGTTGTTTTGGTGTCACACATTTTGCATCTACTATTCCATCATTTACAATGTTCTTGTTATTATTCCAAAACCTTGATTTATCCATGTTGTTGTTTGAACTAGGGACATCCTTATATATTTTGATTTGTCCTTTAGCTATGAAAGTTTTCTCAATAAGTAATCCCATTTCAATGACCTTACTAAAAGAAGTAGGACATTGGATTTGGATTTGATAATTTATCTACGTGTTCAAGTTATGGACAAACATTTCAATCATTTTTTTTTTAGGAATATGATAAGGACATTTGCTAGCAAGTTGTCTCCATCTTTGTAAGAAAGTGGTGAAAGATTCCCCATTCTTTTATTTGTTATTGCATAGATCTAACATTGAAATCTCATGCTCAAAGTCTTATGAGAAGTGAGTGACAAACTTGTCCACCAGTTCATTGAATGTTCAGATTCCCAGAGGTAGACAAGAGAACCACTCCATAGCTTAACATCCTAGGTTGTGTGGAAAAGTGAGTCACATAAGATATGTCTCATTATGGGTGACTTCTAAGCATGCATCGCTGAATTCTATAATGTGGTCATGTGGATCACCTTTCCCCCTATATTTGTAAAATGTAGGGACTTCAAATCTTGAAGGGAAAGGCACCATGACCAAGCTTTTGTCAAAGGATATGGAGATATATCCTCTAATGAGTAATGTTTTGTGGAGGTTCCCATTTGTAAGTCTAGAAATTGTTGTAAGGATTGGATTTGTTATGTGAGTGTATCTAAAGGATTTAACATATCCTTAGCTTTTTCATTCTTGGGATCTTCTATTTTGTTTTTTGAGGTGGTTGCTCTCAATTTTGAAATGTCAAAATCAGCAGGTAGCTTTGCTCCTTGTTGTGCAAGTAAGAGGAAGTATTTGTGAGGATCCATTGTTATGACCTTATCCATCAATTTTTGAAATTTTGGATCTTGTAAGCATTTATCAAGTTCTTCTTGGTCAATTTCTTCCTCTCCATCACTAGAAGAGTGTACACTACTATTTGTGTAATCCATTTCTTTTCTTCTTTTGGCTTGAGACCTAGTTTCAACCTTACAAAAGTCTGATATGAATGAAGTTGAATGAGAGACTTGTAGATGTGAGTGATGTTTTTGATAGGGTGTAATTTGGTGTGAAAGCTTGGATTGAATGTGCTGGTGATAAGATTTACTAAAGGTGGTGTTTTGATAATTTGTTCAAACAATAGTCTTGAGCTATGATGTATAGCTATCAAAGTGTTGATCCAAAGTGAGTCAAATAGGGATGGTTGAAATCACTATGTATGTGGACTAACCTTGTCAAGATGTTTAGTGTAATTTCTAGATAGAGGAGGATTATGTTGCCCTCTCAAGTTGTTATCCTTAATGAAAAATACACAAACTCTCAGATTTGTGGCATATGATAGTTGGACAGTTGGCTAAGATATGGTATCCTTGATGTTACATTCGCATGCTATGACTATGGTATCAATTGTATCTTTGATGTCATATTCACATGCTCTATAATTTGTTTGGTTCCATATTTAACTATATTAATTTTATATCATTTGGTACTCAGTTGGCAGAGGTATTCGATTTGCAATTGGTTTCATATCAGTTGTCAATATATTCAGCTATATTGATTTCATATCAGTTGGTACTCAGTTGGCAGAGGTATTTGATTTGTGATTGCTTTCATATCAGTTGGTAATCTTTGGTTGACTTGGTATACAATTGCAGTGGTCTTGTGGTTGTGGTTGATAACATTTTAGTGGGCTCAAAGTTTCTTACAATTGGTATTATGACATCTTTTGTATCATGAGACAATGCAAGGTTATGATCTAAATTGGTTCTATACACAATCTCAAGGTCATTATTGCTATGATGTTTCATTTTATTTTTTTAAGAAAGAGACAAAGCCAAGGTCTTCATTTAACATGTCATTTTTGATGTGATTATTGTCACTAAGGACGCATTATATTGAGTATCACTATTTGATAAAAGTCATTTATTTGATATGGTTTGAAAATCATTGATAAGCATAAAGCATTGTTAGGCATTTAAGTTATAACCTGCCTAGTAGGTGTTGGACCATACTTAATAGGTAAAAAGTTGATGTTGATATTGAATAATGATAGGCTCTTTTAGGGAAAATAGGAATTGTTGGTAAATAGGGTATTCAAGGAAACAAGATTGTTTGTATTTTTATATTGAGTATCATTATTTGATAAAAGTTATTTATTTGATATGGTTTGAAAATCATTGATAAGCATAAAGCATTGTTGGGAATTTAATTTATAACTTGCCTAGCAGGTGTCGGGGCATACCTGATATGTAAAAAGTTGATGTTGATACTGAATAATGACTAACGCTTTTAGGGAAAATAAGAACTGTTGGTAAATAGGGTATTCAAGGCAAAAAGATTGTTTGTATTTTCATTATGCAAGGTCAAAACTTAGAGATATGAACCTCCCAACCTTGGGTTCATCATTGTGCAAAGTTATTGAGATCCTGTGTACCATGATGGGGATTTTTTGTTGACATGAAAATACATAGGTTCAGTGGAGTCAAAAGTGAGGTCGACAATTATCTTCTTAGGCATGAATGACATAACAAAAACCTTGTTTTTGGTCAATAGATTTCAGGTGATATTCTTCTTTTTATGCGTGCATGTAGAAGTTTCTATTTTGGTCTTTTATGCAAATTAAAATGGTGTCTGAAGATCTTAAAATGGAACTTTGTTTTTTGTTTTCTATTATAGTCTATAGTGTGTGAACAAAAGGGAAAACAATCTTAAATTGTTGCTCTTTTTGAGCTATGACAGTCTTAGTTTTTAAAGTGTTGTTTTTTGACTTCATTATGAGTTTAGGTTGCAATTATAAGTTGGAGGTAGTAGTGGTTGTCATTTCATACACTATTTATCTTGCTTGATGAAGAATAGTTAAGTTATATAAACATCAAACAGTTTGTTATGAAATTTCCTTAAACACTATTGTAGATAGTTGTGATTAGGGTTCGCATCATTGACATACTCAATGGTTAAGGGTTCAGGAAGTTTTTTCACCCACATGCATTTGGTTTTAGGGTTTCATAAAACTTTCTTGGAAACACTTTTCATTCTCCAAACAGAATATTGTATGAACTATTTTGTTGATAAGGATTTTGTTGTGGTTAAGGTTTGTTTTTGTAACCACAATTGTTATCAAAGGCATTGTGGAATATTTTTATTTAGGGAAAAATTGGATTTATTAATGTTTTAGATTTTATATGTTTAAATTGGCCTCTCCACTATACATTCAAGGATCTAGGTCGAATGGCAAGCACTATCATACCCTAGGTCACTTACAAATGTAGGGAAACTTGGATTAGGGAATTTAATTATCAATTTTTCTTCTCCTATCCTTAATTGACCATTCAAACCCTAATTATGCAATACAACAACAAATTGATGAATAATAGGAAAACCTCTTGCCGACAAGAGTAAAATACCAATTCAAAGAGTACCTATTTTCAGGGTTCTGAAGCAGAACAATCAGGGACACTGGAGCAAGCGCCCAAGTCCAAGGTACTAGTTTCTTTATGGGATCTGGACCTCCTTTTGACACTGATCAGCCATGTAACTTCAATTTCCTGAAACTCAGATGTGGAGGACACTTGAGTGAGCACCCAAGTCCTAGAAGTGCTCCTATGTCCTTCTTTTCTTCAGATTGTGAATCCTTGATGTCTTCCAATCCTTCCTACAACTCCACTTTTCCCAAATGCGACACTAGTAACCGCAATCACAAGACTTGGTTTGGAGGTTGTGATGTTGAGAGGCTTGCCTCAGTCAAGTCCTAGAGGACACTTAAGTATCTAAACACTATTGTTAGATAAAGAGTGTGTGCCCTTGTGAGGTAGAGGCCAAAACCAAAGGAATCATTGATGCAAACACAATATTATGTCACCTTGTAGTGAAGCTCTCATGGAAGGAAGATACTCTTCATGCCATGAGGAAATTGATGCTCAAATCTACAAATATCAACACACAAAACACACAAGTCTACTCTTGCAACAAAATAGAAGCCTTGAATCAGCTTGAGAACATAATAGCTTTCTAGTAATCATCTAATTGCAATCTAGTTTATAAATGAATGCCTAAGCTTGCTTATATATGCAACTACAAATACTCCTGCCAAGATTTTCGTAATTCAAACTTACTGTGTTGGCATAAGTAACTAATAACGGTCACAAAATGACACCCATATATTAGGGCTGCCCCAAAATAGGGTAGGACTAGGGCATAGGTGCCCAAGTCCTCTCCGCCTATTTTGGGCAAGGTACAACTCAAGGGGTCCACCTAGGTCTCATTCTATTGGGATGCCAAAATATGAACTAAGATGCCCTAAATGCATATTAAAGACCCATGAGCTAAACCTTATGAGGGAAAATCTCCTAAGGGGACATTTTCTAACATTACATTTAGCCTCCACTTTAATGTATGTATAAACACAAGGCCAATACATGCATTAAAGTAAGGTCACAAACACAACAAACACATCAAGCAGAGGGAAGACATGCCAATCACATATAAGATAGTAATAGGCACATAGAACATGGAGAAGATAGTTACAATCACATAGAATACACATTAATACATGGAAGATAGAAATGATATCTTTTCTTTTCTTTTTTTCATATATATGAAATGCAGATGCAAGTACTAGAAAGTAAACAAACCTGCCATAATACAGGATGCACTCATCAAGCAAGTCTTTAGACTGTATATCTCGGGCAACACACATGTAAGACAGAAAAAATCTCCCAAAATGCAGGATGCATTTATCAGGCAAGTCTTTAGATTGCATATGGGGCAACAAACATGCCACACAAAACAAGCACACCAAAACACACACACTTGAAGACACGACAGATGAGCGATGGAGTGTACCTATTTCTAGGTCCAACACCATCTCAGGAACATTACAGGAACACACTGATGATTGGGCTTCACCACAACAATCACCAAAAACAAGCTTAAGGGTTGAGTTACTCACAAAACTGCTCCCTGCCTCTGCAGAAGACTTTTGAAAATGACCGGATGATGCAATCTTCTCCAAAAAATACACCATCCCTACCTCCACAGAGGGCTTAAGAAAAAAGGATATATGCAATATCCCACCTCCATAGAGGGATTACATGATCGATTGCAAACAAACTTAGGATGTAGGATGCACTCATTGAGCAAGTGTTTAGACTGCACATGAGGACAAGCACATAGCTAACATCTACAACATACAACTTACCTTATATATGCCCCCACCTTAAGGTGGTTCATATTAGTTATTGATATGAAGCATGGTAAGGTAGGAAGAAAACACACAAGGGAACACCGACTTTCACAAAGCCCATGCCCCATGGAGGTGACATGCACTTTACGATCACCAAATGTTCCCACGAACACATCCCTACAAGAAACATGTTAGTGTCTACAACATCATGATAAACAACAACATCAATGTATATGATTAACCACACAAAGAGCCAAGGTTATACAACAAATTTAGATTTCAAGGATAACCGTAGGGCTATATCATGAAGCTCTCTGAATCGAGTACCGCCAAGGCTAGATTCAAAGATGATCAAAGGTGCATAGAGCAGCATTATTGTTAAGGTTTGTAAATATGACAGAAACATCATCAAATTCACTATGCAGAAAGAACACATGCTTCCACTAGCCAAGTGTCAGATAAGATATACAAGCCCATCGTCATATTAGGAACTAAGTCCATTTTTTGATTGCTCTTGAAAGGGACACTAGGTCCACATCAGTATAAATGTTTTGTTGTGATCCGCCCACTAGATAGAAACACTAGAGGAAGGGAAACAATAAATAAGAGAGGAAAAACACGTCTTTGGGACGGTCATGTAGGAGGGTGCCCCCAAGTCACTAAACACGATGCTATGTCCGTAAGAAACAACACATAACAATGAAATTAGAGAGAATGGCAATTTAGAAGAATGATAATACAAATAGAGGAAGGTCACAATACAGGTAGTCTCCTGGTATCCCAAACCTTACATGAGAATCTGAGGTCATCCCAAGAGGCCTAAACAACACATAACACATCACGAGGGAAGCACATCACGAGAGAGATAAAGGGTTAGAGATACTTACCTATAGGATCTTCCAATATAACCTTTGTCAACAATTAAATTAATGCCATTTTTCCATGGGTTATGTGAATTCTTAACTTCTTCTATTAGACCAATTATTGCATCATAGTTCATATAGTCATCTTCAACCTCATAAGGTTTATAAAGAGAGTTTTCATGCTCATCATCCTCAATGTATTGTGTTAAGTCTTCTGCTACCCGAGGGTATGTATCCATGAGAGATGTGTCATATCGAGGCATGAAATTAATTGGCATGATTTGTGTTATTCCTTGAACAACATCAATACCCTCTTGTCCTTCTTTTATCAATTTTCTTATGTTGTGAATCATAGGTATAGCTTCTTCAACTATCCTCTCAATTTGCACATATTCTTGGAATTCAGCTAGGTATTTATCACATTTGTCTATTTTCTCATATGTTATCACATCAATAGGGACCTGAACATCATGAATTATTTGTTCTTTTATTGTGTCATTGATTTCATCATTTTGGACCAACATACCCTCATGCCAAGAAGTATTTTTGAAAGAATGATTAGAGGACAAGTTTATGTCATTATCACATGGAGAAGGTATTTAATACATGGGATAAGTGCTATCACCACAATTATTTTCAATGCTACTCATGGAGAAGAACTCAGTTAAACTTTATAATATCGTAGGATGTTCACTCATGACGATTAAAAATTGGTCAAAATTAAATTTTTTGATAAATCCATGCAAAGATACAATTGCAAAATGACATGGCATTTCCATTTCAATGTGAGATCAGATTTTTAAAATATTTTCCAACTTTATGCACAAGTCAAGTGCAAAACTATATGCAAAAATGACTTAGATGCTTGATTTTTGTACTTTTTCAATGCGAATGAATAAACCAAAAGGTGTTGTAAGGATTTCAGTCAAGGGTAGTAAGTTATATGTCTGATATCAGTCTAAAATATAAATATTATCCTTCCCAACATACTCTTGATGCAAATTTGAGATAATGCCAAGTTAAATTATAGTGAAAATATGTCAAAATGGGCACTTTTTTCACCAAAACTCAATGCAAAAGAGCATAACAAAGGGTTTTGTGAGGAAAATTATGATGAAAAGAAAATAATATCAGTAATAAAAACCACTTGGTGTAAAAATACCCAACACTACATGCTTTTAGTACTACTGAAGGTCAAACCATAGTGAAAATATAGAAAAAATAGGCTATTTTTCACGGTTTTTCAATTACAAGACCTAGAAAAAGGGGTGTTGTAATGAATTTCAGGAGGTAAAGAAAATAATATAAATAATATAAGTCATCTCAATCCATAAAATTGATGACAACATGCTTGGAGTGCAAACTAGGTCAAACCCTAGGGCAAAAATAGTCAAAATGTGTAGTTTTTTATCGAATTTTCACTACAAGAGCTCGTTAAAAGGGTGTTGTGAAGATTTTTATGAGGAGAAGAAAATTATTAACCTAATAATAGAAAATTAATGAAAAAATACTCTTCACAACATGCCTATGGTATGATTTTATAGAATCGATAAGGCCAAATTTAGTGAAAATCGTTGTTTTTGAAGCCCTAGGTTTGAGATGTTGAGACAAAATGCTATGTGATTATTTTTGAAGTATGATTTATTGTGTAAATTAAATACTATTAGATATAGAAATTATTTTCAAGTTTGAACATGCAAAATGCCAATGCAAATTTAATGAAAATGCATCAAAATTGCTAGTTTTTGTTGAAATTTTCTATGCAAAATTGCAAATATTTTGAATATAAATGCAAATTTACACTAACATGAAAGACTACAGCCAAATTTTAATTTTAATGAGCCTCTAAAATCAGTAGAAAAATCTGAAAGAAGATTTTTCCTACTAACGCTAGATTTTGGAATTACTAGGTTATAAAAAATTGTCAAAATTTCCACAAAACCCTAGCAATTAAATGATGAAAATGCAATGCAAAAATTTGAATTTTTGTACTTTTCTGTAGTTTATATCAGATATAATGCAAAAAACATGAATTAGGAAAAATTAGAAAGAATTGATGCAATTTGTTAAGCCCAACAATGTCAGATAAAGACTGCATGCCCTTGTGAGGCAGAGGCAAAAACCAAAGGAATCAATGATGCAAACACAATATTATGTCACCTTGTAGTGAAGCTCTCATGGGAGGAAGATACTCTTCATTCCATGAGGAAATTGATGCTCAAATCTACAAATATCAACACACAAAACACACAAGTCTACTCTTGCAACATAATAGAAGCCTTGAATTGCCTTGAGAACACAATAGCTTACTAGTAGTCATCTAATTGCAATCTAGTTTATAAATGAATGCCTAAGCTTGCTTATATATGCAACTACAAACACTCCCACCAAGATTTTTGTAATTCAAACTTACTGTGTTGGCATAGGGACCTAATAAAAGTCACAAACCGACACCCAAAAATTAGGGCTGCCCCAAAATAGGACAGGACTAGGGCGCGGGTGCCCAAATCCTCCCCCCCCATTTTTGCTAGGGTACAACTCAAGGGGTCGACCTAGGTCCAATTTTCCATGGAACATAAGTCTCATTCCATGAGGATGCCAAAATATGAATTAAGATGCCCTAAATGCATAGTAAAGACCTGAGAGCTGAACCTTATCAAGGAAAAGTCCCCAAGGGGACATTTTCTGATGTTACAATTTTTATAAACCTAGGCTTTTCATAATGGGTCCATTCAGCCATCTGATATTGATAGTTATTGGTTCAGTTGAAAACTGCTAGAGACAGTTGGAATGGTCCAGTTATAAGTTTAAATTGTTTAGTTGAAGAAATGACAAAATGCAAGAATGTATAAAAGGGCATAAGATTAAACACCTGATATGGTTTTGATGATATTGTATCTTACACTATCATTGAGACAATACCAATGTGGTCTAATGCAAAAACATTTCTGAGTTGATGTGCACAATTTTGGTTATGTGATTCTTGAGGTCTCCAAATTCAATGAGACAATCGAGAACTGAGCTATAGTGAAACAGAGAAACCCTCTGCATTGTTTATATTTCTTTGGTTCTTGAAGATGATATAAGGTCATGTCAGTGAGACATAGATTGACCTAATACCAGTGAATTTGATGTATTTCCAGTTAGGCTTATGTTGCCAGTGAGGCTTGTGTTACTAGTGATGCAGTGATAAAAGTCAATGAGACATTTTCCTATAGCCAGTGAGGCATGATTCTTGAATAGTCCAATGAGGGATTTTACTAAGTGGTTTTTCCACCCCAAGAGGATTCTCCACTCCTGAAATCTTTGTTTTATGGTCTCATTTGTTGGATGAATAATTTGTCCATTACACTTGATTGATTGTTTTATGGTCTCATTTGTTGTTTAAACTTGTTTTGTTTTCTACAACACTAATTCACCACCCCCTCTCATTGTTATCTATCCAATGATGTCTTAGTCAAGGTCATGGAATGCAAAACAACTAATTCCATACGGGAAAAATTGTCAAACATCTATGAGGGTGATGAGGATATATAAGAAGAAAGTTTGAAGGGTTAAGAATGACAGATGAAGAGAAGGTCACTGATTACCTTCAAAGGGTCCAAGAAACTATAAACACTATGAGAGGTTTAGGAGAAAAAATAGAAGAGGTAAATGTTATTAAAAAGGTGTTAAGAACCTTGTCCCTCAAATATGATTCTAAGACTTCTGCTGTTGAAGAAAGAGACATGAAGAAATTAACTATAGATGTTCTTCATGGAATGTTTACTGCCTATGACATGAGAAAGATCAATGACAATCCTAACAAGAAACTGCTTTCAAAACTGTGAAAAGGGATAGCAAAATAAATTATGAATCTGAAAAAGTGAATGATGACAAGTCATTTTTTGAAAGGAAACTAAAAAGAGGCTTAGTAGGTAGATATAAAGGGAAGTTACCCTTTAAGTGTTTCAACTGTGGCAAAATAGGACACTATGTAGTAAATTTTCCAAACAAAGAACTTGATAGTGATGAAGAAGACAATCAAAAACAAAGTAGGAAAAAGTAGTATGACTTTAAGAAAAATGTCTTCAAAAAGAAAAAAAATTTGTTTGCTGATGTTACTAACAGTGGCTTAGGGGAATTCGCTGAAGAAGGTGATGAAACCTTTTTCATGGAAACAATCAATTTAGTTGAAACTCAAAATACATTAGATCAATTTGAAATTGGCGTTGATTTTAAGGATGAACTCAAATGTGCTCTTAGTGAAAAAATAAAATTTAAAAAGGAGGCTATAGTGCAGAAAAATTAGATTACTGACTATGAAAAACAAATCTCAGATTTGAAACTGCAACTTCAGGAAAACAACAAAATTTTAGAAGTCATTCAAGAATAGTTGCATGTGAATTAAAAAGAGTGTTGTATTCAAAAGGATGAGATTGTTAGTTTGAGGAAAAATCTTGTAATTTGTGAAAATAGTGATAAATTGTCCCATCTCTTAAGAAAACAAAAGTTACATAATAATAAGAGTGGCTTGAGGATAATAAAAGGACAGTGTTCAAATTCTAACAATGATAGGTTCAATGCTGCTTAAACAAAGGTTATTTGGAAACCAAAGAAGGTTGATAAAAAGATAGAAGGTTTGCTTGATCAAAAAACTTTACCTGTCAAAGTAGGCAATGTGTGGGTTTTAGCTAGTAGATGCTCTCACCACATGATGGGTGATATGAACAACTTCATCAAATTTGAATATTGTGATTGTGGCTTGGTATGGTTTGGAAATGGTGATGGTATTCAGATCATAGGGAAAGGTACTATTTCTTTGGATGATAATCTACCTTTACATGATGTGTAATATGCAGAGGGTCTCAAGCATAATCTTTTAAGTGTAACTCCGATATGTGATCAAGGATTTTATAAAAAAATATAATTTGTAAGAAACCAAATGCATGAAAATGGTTTCTTAGTTAAGGGAGAGATTGGATGATTTTCGTCATATTTCTCTTCACTAAATATTTTAGTTGTGTTCTTAGGGTGCAGTTCAAGTATCATCTTATATCCTTGTGGTTTTTTGGCTTCATTGAGTTCATGGTTCTATCTTTGTAGTTTAGTAAGTTAAATATGTTTGTGATCCTTTTGAAGTATGGTGAAAGTTCTAGTTTATTGGTGTATGATAGTGTTATGCAGTAAGGATGTGCTTTCTAGTTGTCTTTTGGATAATACAGTTTCATTTTGTTCTAATGTTTTTTGTTGAAGTGTCAAGGTGTTTTGTTAGGAAAACATTTAGTGTAAAGTTGATAGTTTTGATGCAGTGATGGATAGTGTGTCTCTTAGTGATAAGTTGACACAAACCAATACTGAGCATCTCTTAAAGAAATTGAAGTAAACGTTGAGGCCTTTAAGGTCAAGGGAGAGTTGTAATAAGTTTTGATCTCAGGGGGAGCTTCTTAGTACCCTAATGTGACAATTTAGTATTCATGAGGACATTGGTTCATGCACAATTTTATTAGTTTTCTATTTTTTCTTTGATAAGGATAGTGGTACAATGGAATATATAGATGATCTCTTAGTGATTTGATGTTGTTTTCTTGTTGCCTTCATTCTGGTACTTTTAGTTGGTTCATTGATGTCTTTATTAGTTGATGTTGTACCATGATGAATATAATGCAATTTTGGGGGTTTTTATGTTCGTTTTTTTTTGGTTGCTAATAGTTCTTGATGTTATATTAGTGAAGCATTGTTCAAGGTGATATACTATAGATTTATTTGAAAGAGATGGTGTTTAGGTGGTGGAGTTATTATACTGCTCTGATCTTGATAGTACAGGTCTAAAAAAGGTTTTGGTACAGGTTTTGGTGATTCGTTTCTATACATTTGTTTTTGGTTGTCAACTGTTATGGTTCATCCCTAACAATTTTGGACTTGGTGTTTGCTATCACAATGATTATTCATTTCTTGAGCTTTAGCATTCAAATATTTCAATACAATAGCATGTAGTGTAAAATGGAGTTTGTTGTAGTATTCTTTTGCATGATGACAATGTTCTTTGTCATATTGTATGTTATCTTGTGCTTTGATGTTGTTCTCTTAATGCCTACATTTCTTTATTCTTGCTATATATGTTTTTGGTTCTTTCAACTAGGTCTTGATATTAGACTATTTTAGGAGATAGTGGTATTCTACCCTTTACAGATGATAGTGATCATATCTCTGGTTTTTCTCTTTGATGCTTGACATTATCATTTGTTATTCTTGATAGTTATTTATATCTTCTATTATGCTACATGTTTTTGATACTTATAATGTAGATTTGTTTCAAACCATTTTGATCTTTGTGCTCCATTGGACAATTATGGTATTTTGTAGCATGTTGGATTATGATTCCTGATCTATCTTTGAGGTGATCCCACACATCTTTCTCCCTTTGTCTTTGATGCAAAAAGAGGGAGAGAGATTTGTGTTTTTTCATCAAGGAGAAAGGGGGAGTTTGTTGCCCTCCCAGGTTGTTGTCCTTGATGACAAATACACAAACTCTCAGGTTTGTGATATATGACAGTTGGAGAGTTGGCTGAGATATGGTATCCTTGATGTTACATTCACATGTTATGACTATGGTATCCATGGTATGTTTGATGTCATATTCACATGCTCTATAGTTTGTTTGGCTTCATATTTAGCTATATTGATTTCATATCAGTTGGTACTTAGTTGGCAGAGGTATTTGATTTGTTATTCATTTCATATCAGTTGGTAATATATTTAGCTGTATTGATTTCATATTAGTTGGTACTCAATTGGCAGAGGTATTTGATTTGTGATTGGTTTCATATCAGTTGGCAATCTTTGGTTAACTTCATATACAATTGTAGTGGTCTTGTGGTTGTTGTTGCTAACATTTTGGTGGGCTCAAACTTACTTACAATTGGTATTATGAAATGTTTTGTATCATGAGACAATGCAAGGTTATGATCTAAATTGGTTCTATATGCAATCTCAAGGTCATTATTTCTATGATGTTTCATCTTAATTTTTTAAGAAAGAGATAAAGCCAAGGTCTTCATTTAACATGTTATTTTTGATGTGATTATTGTCAGTAAGGAGGCATTATATTGAGTACCATTATTTGATAAAGGTTAATTTTTATATATGGTTCGAAAATCATTGACAAACATAAAGCATTGTCAGGCATTTAAGTTGTAACCTGCCTAGCAAGTTTTGGGGCATACTTGATAGGTAAAAAGTTGATGTTGATACTGACTAATGACTAGTTCTTTTAGGGAAAATAGGAACTATTGGTAAACAGGGTATTCAAGGTAAAATGATTCTTTGTATTTTCATTATGCAAGGTTGAAACTTAGAGATATGAAATTGTCGACCTAGGGTTTATCACTATGCAAAGTTTTTGAGATCCTATGTATCATGATGGGGATTTTTTGTTGACATGACAATGCTCAAGTTTAGTGGAGTCAAATGTGAGATCGATAGTTATCTTTTGAGGCATGAATGACATAACAAAACCTTGTTTTTGGTCAACAGATTTCAGGTGATATTCTTCTTTTTATGGGTGCATGTAGAAGTTGCTACTTTGGTCATTTATGCAAACGAAAATGGTGTTTGAATATCTTAAAATGGAACTCTATTTTTGGTTTTCTATTATAGTCTATAGTTTGTGAACAAAAGGGAAAATAATCTTAAATTGTTGCTCTTTTTGAGATGTGACAGTCTTAGTTTTTGAAGTGTTGTTTTTTTACCTTATTATGAGTTTGGGTTATAGTTATAATTTGAAGGTAGTAGTGGTTATCATTTCATACACTATTTATTTTACTTGATGAAGAACTGTTACGATATATAAACAACAAACAATTTATTATGAAACTTCCTTAAACATTGTTGTAGACAATTGTGATTAGGGTTTGCATCGTTGAAAAACTCAATGGTTAAGGGTTGAAAAAGTTTTTTCACCCACATGCATTTGGTGTTAGGGTTTCATAAAACCTTCTTGGAAATAGTTTTCATTCTCTGAACATAATATCATATGAACTATTTTGTTGATAAGGATTTTGTTGTGGTTAATGTTTGTTTTTGTAACCACAAGTTTTATGAAAGGCATTTGATAAAAGTTTCAAATATTTTTCAAAGGCATTGTGGAAGATTTTTATAAACTCAAGATTTTCATAATGGGTCTATTTGACCATTTGATATTGAAAGTTATTGGTTCAGTTCGAAACTGCTAGAGATAGTTGGAATGGTTCAGTTACAAGTTTAAATTGTTCAATGAAAGAAATGACAAGATATAATAATGTATAAAAGGGCATAAGAGTAAACACCTGATATGGTGTTGATGATATTGTATCTTACACTATCATTGAGATAATACCAATGTGTTGTAATAGAAAAACATTTATGAGTTGATGTGCGTAGTTTTGGTTATGTGATTCTTAAGGTCTCCAAATTCAATGAGACAATCAAGAACTAAGCTGTAGTGAAATAGAGAAACCTTCTATATTGTATATATTTCTTTGGTTCTTGAAGATGATATAAGGTCATGTAAGTGAGACACAGATTGACCTAATGCCAGTGAGGCTTATGTTTTCGGTGAGGCTTATGTTGCTAGTGAGGCTTGTGTTGCTAGTGAGGCAATGATAAAAGTCAATGAGACTTTTTTTGTAGCCAATGAGGCATGATTCTAGAATAAGCCAGTGAGGCATTTTACTGAGTGGTTTTTCTACCCCATGAGGGTTTTCCACTCCTAAAATCTTTGTCTTATGGTCCCAATTATTGTATGATTAATTTGTCCATTATACTTAATCATTTATTTTTTAATACACCATTACTTGCATTGATAGAGCGTATATCAGCATCTACTTCTATTTTTTTAAAAGTGTTTAAAATTGTTTTGTTTTCTACAACACTGATTCACCCCCCCTCTCATTGTTGCCAAGTACTCCAACAAGTGGTATTAGAGCCAGACCCTTCTCTAAATGGTTTAACCAACCTCAGGGATTCCTAGTGGAGTACATACCATGTTAGCTTGGGAAGGTATTTCTACTTTCAGAGCACCATTACTTGATGGTACTAATTATGCTTTCTGGAAGTATAGAATGACTCGTCACATAAAGTCTTCAGAATTTGATGTTTGGAATGCAATTGAAACTAGTTATTCTAGTCCATATACACCATCTACTACTGATGAGAGGAAAGCATATGATTGTGATGCAAAGGCTGCAAATGCCATTTGCTATGGTCTATCGAATGATGTCTTAGTCAAGGTCATGGAATGCAAAACAACTAATTCCATATGGGAAAAATTGTCAAACATCTATGAGGGTGATGAGTATATAAAAGAAGAAAAAATTCAAGCTCTAAGAAACAAGTTTGAAGGCTTAATAATGATAGATGAAGAGAATGTAGTTGATTACCTTCAAAGGGTTCAAGAAACTGTAAACACTATGAGAGGTTTAGGAGAAAAAATAGAAGAGGTAAATGTTGTTAAAAGGTGTTAAGAACCTTGTCTCATAAATATGATTCTAATACTTCTGCTATTGAAGAAAGAGACACGAAGAAACTAACTATAGATGCTTTTCATGGAATTTTTACTAGCTATGACATGAGAAAGATCAATGACACTCCTAACAAAGAAACTACTTTAAAAACTTTGAAGAAGGATAATGAGATAAATTTTGAGTCTAAAAAGTGAATGATGATGAGTCAGGTTTTGGAAGCAAACTAAAAAGAGGCTTAGCAGGTAGATATAAAGGGAAGTTACCCTTTAAGTGTTTCAATTGTGGCAAAATAGGACACTCTAAAGCAAATTGTCCAAATAAAGAACTTGATAGTGATGAAGAAGACAATTAAAAACAAAGTAGGGAAAAAAAGTATAAATTTCAGAAAAATGTCTTCAGAAGGAAGAAAATTTTGTTTCCTAATGTTACTAACAGTGGCTTAGAGGAATTTGCTAAAGAAGGTGATGAAACCTTGTTCATGGCAACAATCAATATAGTTGAAGATCAAAATACAATAGATTAATCTGAAACTAAGGTTCATTTTGAGGATGAACTCAAATGTGCTCTTAGTGAAATAAATAAACTTAAAAAGGAGGCTATAGTGTAGAAAAATCAGATTACTAACTATGAAAAACAAATCTCTGATCTGAAACTGCAACTTGAGGAAAACAAGAAAATTTTAGAAGTCATTCAAGAATAGTTGCATGTCAAAGAAAAGTAGTGTTGCACTCCAAAGGATGAGATTGTTAGTTTGAGGAAAAATCTTGCAATGTGTGAAAGTAGTGATAAATTGTCCCATCTCTTAGGAAAAAAAAAGTTAGATAATGATAGGAGTGGCTTCAAGATGATAAAACCTAGACAATGTTTAAATTCTAAGACTGATAGGTTCAATGTTGCTAAAACAAAGTTGATTTGGAAACCAAAGAAGGTTGATAAAAAGATAGAAGGTATGCTTGATCAAACAACTTTGTATGTCAAAGTAAGCAATGTGTGGTTTTTAGATAGTGGATGCTCTCACCACATGATGGGTGATATGAAGAACTTCATCAAATTTGAATATTGTGATTGTGGCATGGTATGGTTTGGAAATGGTGATTGTATTCAGATCATAGGGAAATGTATTGTTTCTTTGGATGATAATCTACCTTAACATTATGTGTACTATGTAGAGGGTCTCAAGCATAATCTTTTAAGTGTAACTCAGATCTATGATCAAGGCTTTTATATTCTTTTTGATGCTCTTGGGTGTGAAATTAAGAAAAACACAGGTCAAATTGTTACAGCAAGATTAAGAACACAAGGAAACATTTATAATTTGCAAGAAACTAAATGCATGAAAATGGTTGGTTAGTTGAGGAAGAGATTGGATGATTTTCCTCATATTTATCTTCACTAAATATTTCAGGTGTGTTCTCAAGGTGCACTTCAAGTATCATCTTATATCCCTATGGTTTGTTGGCTACATTGAGTTCATGGTTCTATCTTTGTAGTTTAGTGAGTTAAATATGTTTGTGATCCTTTTGAAGTATGGTGAAAGTTCTATTTTATTGGTGTATGACAACTTTATGCAGTAAGGATGTGATTTCTAGTTGTCATTTGGATTGTATAGTTTCTTTTTATTCTAATGTTTTTTGTTGAAGTGTCAAGGTGTTTTGTTAGGAAAACAATCAGTGCAAGGTTGATAGTATTGATGCAGTGATGGATAGTGTGTCTCTTAGTGCTAAGTTGACACAAAGCAGTACTAAGCATATCTTGAAGAAAGTGAAGTAAACGTTGAGGCCTTTAAGGTCAAGGGAGAGTTACAATATGTTTTGATCTCAGGAGGAGCTTCTTACTACCCTAATGTGACAATTCAGTATTCATGAGGACATTGGTTCATGCACAACTTTAACAGTTTTTTATTTTTTCTTTGGTAAGGACAATGGTACAGTGGAATATACAGATGATATCATAGTGCTTTTATGTTGTTTTCTTGTTGCCTTCATTCTGGTGCTTTCAGTTACTTCATTGATGTCTTTATCAATTGATGTTGTACCATGATGGATATAATGTACTTTTTGGGGTTTTTATGTTCATCTTTTTTATGGTTGCTAACAGTTCTTGATTTTATATTAGTGAAACATTGTTCAAGGTGATATGCCATAGATTTTGTTTAAAAGAGATAGTGTTTAGGTGGTGGAGTTCTTAAGGTGACAAACTATGTATAGTGACATCTTTGTGTGCTTATACTACTCTGATATTGAGAGTACATGTCTAAAAAAGGTTTTGGTACAGGTTTACGTGATTGGTTTCTATACATTTGTTTTTGGCTGTCAACTATTATGGTTCATCCCTATAAATGTTGAACTTGGTGCTAGCTATCATAGTGACTATTCATTTCTTGAGCTTTAGTGTTCAAAGATTTCAATACAATAGTGTGCAATGCAAAATGGAGGTTGCTGTACTATTCTTTTGCATGATGACAATGTTCTTTGTCATATTGTTTGTTGTCTTGATGCCTTGATGTTGTTATCTTAATGCATGCATTTCTTGATTCTTGTTATATATGTTTTTGGTGCTTTCAGTTGGGTCTTGATATTAGACTATTTCAAGAGATAGTGGTATTCTACCCTTTATAGATGACAGTGATCATAATTCTAGTTTTTCTCTTTGATGCTTGACATTCTCAGTTGTTGTTCTTGATAGTTCTTGATATCTTCTGCTATGCTGCATGTTGTTGATATTGACAGTGTAGTTTTGTTTCAAACCATTCTAATCTTTGTGCTCCATTGGATAGTTATGGTATTCTACAGCATGCTGGATTATGATTCCTAATCTATCTTTGAGGAAATGCCACACATCTTTATCCCTTTGTCTTTGATGCAAAAAGGGGGAGAGAGACTTGTGTTTTACCATCAAGGACAAAGGGGGAGTTTGGTGCCCTCTCAGGTTGTCCTTGATGATAAATACACAAACTCTCAGGTTTGTGACATATGACACTTGGACAGTTGGCTGAGATATGGTATCCTTGATGTTACATTCACATGCTATGACTATGGTATCCATGGTATCTTTGATGTCATATTCACATGCTCTATAGTTTGTTTGGTTTCATATTCAACTGTATTGATTTCATATCAGTTGGTACTCACTTGGCAGAGGTATTTTATTCGAGGTTGGTTTCATATCAGTTGGAAATATATTCAGCTATATTGATCTCATATCCTTTGCTACTCAGTTGGAAAAGGTATTTGATTTGTGATTGGTTTCAAATCAGTTGGCAATCTTTGGTTGACTTTGTATACAATTGCAGTGGTCTTGTGGTTGTGGTTGCTAACATTTCAGTGGGATCAAACTTGCTTACAATTGGTATTATAACATCTTCTATATCGTGAGACAATGCAAGGTTATGATCTAAATTGGTTCTATATGCAATCTCAAGGTCATGATTGCTATGATGTTTCATCTTAATTTTTTAAGTAAGAGACAAAGCCAAGGTCTTCATTTCACATGTCATTTTTTATGTGATTATTATCACTAAGGAGGCATTATATTGAATATCATTATTTGATAAAGGTTATTTATTTGATATGGTTTGAAAATCATTGATAAGCATAAAGCATTACTAGGTATTTAAGTTGTAACCTTCCTAGTAGGTGTCGGGGCATACTTGACACTGTAAAAAGTTGATACTGATACTAAATAATGATCAACTCTTTTAGGGCAAATAGGAACTATTGGTAAACAAGGTATTCAAGGCAAAAAGATTGTTTGTATTTTTCAATATGCAAGGTCAAAACTTAGAGATATGAAACTCCCAACCTAGGTTTTATCATTATACAAAGTTTTTGAGATCCTATGTATCATGATAGGGATTTTTGGTTGACATGACAATGGTCAGGTTCAATAGAGTCAAATGTGAGCTTGATAGTTATCTTTTGAGGCATGAACGACATAGCAAAAACCTTGTTTTTGGTCAACATATTTCAAGCGATATTCTTTTTTTTATGGGTGCATGTAGAATTTTCTACTTTGGTCTTTTATGCAAATGAAAATGGTGTCTGAAGATCTTAAAATGGAACTCTATTTTTGGTTTTCTATAATAGTCTATAGTTTGTGAACAAAAGGGAAAACAATCCTAAATTGTTGCTCTTTTCAAGCTATGACAGTCTTAGTTTTTGAAGTGTTGTTTTCTGACTTCATTATGAGTTTGGGTTATAGTTATAAGTTGAAGGTAGTAGTGGTTGTCATTTCATACACTATGTATCTTACTTGATGAAGAACAGTTAAGATATATAAACAACAAATAGTTTGTTATGAAACTTCCTTAAACACTATTGTAGAAAGTTGTGATTAGAGTTTGCATCGTTGACAAACTCAATGGTTAAGGATTGAGAAATTTTTTCACACACAGGTATTTGGTGTTAGGGTATCATAAAACTTTCTTGCAAATAGTTTTCTTTTTTTGAACAGAATATCATATGAACTATTTCGTTGGTAAAGATTTTTCTGTGGTTAAGGTTTGTTTTCGTAACAACAAGTGTTATGAAATCCATTTGATAAAAGTTTGAAATATTTTTCAAAGACATTGTGGAAGATATTTATAAACTCAATCTTTTCATAATGGGTATATTCGGCCATTTGATATTGATCGTTATTGGTTAAGTTGAAAACTACCAAGGATAGTTGGAATGGTCCAGTTATAAGTTTAAATTATTCAATGAAAGAAATGACAAGATGTACTAATGTATAAAAGGGCATAAGACTAAACACCTGATATGGTGATGATGTTATTGTATCTTACACTATCATTGAGATAATACCAATTTGTTTTAATGCAAAAACATTTATGAGTTGATGTGTACAATTTTGGTTATGTGATTCTTGAGGTCTCCAAATTCAATGAGACAATCAAGAATTGAGCTGTAGTGAAATAGAGAAACCCTTTGTATTGTATATCTTTCTTTGGTTCTTGAAGATGATATAAGGTCATGTCAGTGATACACAGATTGACCTAATACCAGTGACATTGATGTATTTCCAGTGAGGCTTATGTTGTGAGTGAGGATTTTGTTTCTAGTGAGGCAATGATAAAAGTCAATGAGACATTTTTCTGTAGTCAGTGAGGCATGATTCTTGAATAAGCCAATGAGGCATTTTACTGAGTGGTTTTTCTACCCCAAGAGGGTTTTCCACTCCTAAAATCTTTGTCTTATGGTCCCAGTTGTTGCATGATTAATTTTTCCATAATACTTAATCATTTATTTCATTAATACACTATTAATTGCATTGATAGAGCGTATATCAGCATCCACTTCTATTTTGTAAAAAGTGTTTAAACTTGTTTTGTTTTCTACAACACTGATTCACCCCCTCTCATTGTTATCAAGTACTCCAACAAGTGGTATTAGAGCCAGACCCTTGTCTAAAAGGTTTAACCAACCTAAGGGATTCCTAGTGGAGTACATACCATGTCATCCCAGGAAGGTCTTTCTTCTTTCAAAGCTTCATTGTTTGATGGTACTGATTATGCTTTTTGGAAGTATAGAATGACTAGTCACATAAAGTCTCTAGGCTTTGATATCTAGAATGCAATTGAAATTGGTTATTCTGGTTTAGATACATGATTTAGTGTTGATGAGAGAAAAACATATGATTGTGATGCAAAGGCTGCAAATGCCATTTATTGTGGTATGTCCAATGATGTCTTAGTCAAGGTCATGGAATGAAAAACAACTAATTCCATATGGGAAAATTTTTGAAGAATCTATGAGGGTGATGAGGATATAAAAGAAGAAAAACTTCCAGCTCTAAGAAATAAGTTTGAAGGCTTAGGAATGATAGATGAAGAGAAGGTAGTTGATTACCTTCAAAGGGTCCAAGAAATTGTAACCACTATGATAGGTTTAGGTCAAAAACTAGAAGAGGTAAATGTTGTTAAAAGGTGGTAAGAACCTTGTCTCATAAATATGATTCTAAGACTTCTATTGTTGAAGAAAGAGACATGAAGAAATTAACTATATATGCTTTTCATGGAATTTTTACTACCTATGAAATGAGAAAGATCAATGATAATCCTAACAAAGAAATTGCTTTCAAAACTTATGAAGAACGATAATGAAATAAATTCTAAGTTTGAAAAAGTGAATGATGATGAGTTAGTTTTTGTAAACAAACTAAAAAGAGGCTCAACAAGTAGATATAAAGGGAAGTTACCCTTTAAGTGTTTCAATTGTGGCAAAATAAGACACTATGAAATAGACTATACAAACAAAGAACTTGATAGTGATGAAGAAGACAATAAAATTTACAAAGTAAGAAAAAGCAGTATAACTTTAAGAAAAATGTCTTCAAAAAGAAGAAAAGTTTGTTTTTTGATGTTATTGACAGTGGCTCAGAGGAATTTGCTGAAGAAGGTGATGAAAACTTATTCATGACAACAATCAATTTAGTTGAAACTCAAAATATATTAGATCAATCTGAAACTGAGGTTGAATTTGAGTATAAACTCAAATGTGCTCTTATGAAATAAAGAAACTTAAAAAGGAGGCTATAGTGCAGAAAAATCAGATTACTAACTATGAAAAACAAATCTCTCCATTGTGCTTAGGAGTTCTATTTTCCTAAATATTTTTATGCTGAAAAACCTGGGGGTGCCTGCCAATGCTGACAATGATGATCTTGCTAAGAATTTAGATGAATTTATTAAGGCCATGGTTAAGAAAGGAGAGAATTTACCTCCTTAGTTTTTGTTTTTATTTTGTTGATACTCTGCTACCCTATATTTACTATCTTAGTTAGCGGCTGGTTTTGTTGTTATGATGGGATATCCGTATTTGATGTTTCTGGTTTAAGGCACTTTTTGTGCTTGCTGCCTGTGTGGCCTATCTACTTTTTGTAAGGGTTTGGCCCCTTGGTTTGTCACCTTATATTATCAAAAACAAATCTCAGATCTAAAACTTAAACTTGAAGAAAACAAGATAATTTTAGAAGTCATTTAAGAACAGTTGCATGTCAAAGAAAAAAAGTGTTGCACTCGAAAGGATGAGATTGCTAGTTTGAGGAAAAATCTTGCAATGTGTGAAAGTAGTGATAAATTGTCCCATCTCTTAGGCAAACAAAATTTACATAGTGATAAGAGTGGCTTGAGGATGATAAAAGGACAATGTTCAAATTCTAACAATGATAGGTTCAATGTTGCTAAAACAAAGTTGATTTGGAAACAAAAGAAGGTTGATTAAAAGACAGAAGGTATGCTTTATCAAACAAATTTACATGTCAGAGAAAGTAATGTGTGGGTTTTAGATAGTGTATGCTCTCACCACATGACAGGTGATATGAACAACTTCACCAAATATGAATATTGTGATTGTGGATTGGTATGGTTTGGAAATGGTGATTGTATTCAGATCATAGGGAAAGTTACTATTTCTTTAGATGATAATCTACCTTTACATGATGTGTACTCTACAGAGGGTCTCAAGCATAGCCTTTTAAGTGTAACTCAGATTTGTGATCAAGGATTTTATATTCTTTTTGATGCTCTTGGGTGTGAAATTAGAATGAACACATGTGAAATTGTTACAGAAGGATTAAGAACTCAAGGAAACATTTATAATTTGCAAGAAACCAAATGCATGAAAATGGTTGGTCAGTTGAGGGAGAGATTGGATGGTCTTCCTCACATTTCTCTTCACTAAATATTTTAGGTGTGTTCTCAGGGTGCACTTCAAGTATCATCTTATATCCCTGTGGTTTATTGGCTGTATTGAGTTCATGGTTCTATCTTTGTAGTTTAGTAAGTTAAATATGTTTGTGATCCTTTTGAAGTATGATGAAAGTTCTAGTTTATTGGTGTATGATAGCTTTATGTAGTAAGGATGTGCTTTCTGGTTGTCTTCTAGATAGTATAGTTACTTTTTGTTCTAATGTTTTTTGTTGAAGTGTCAAGGTGTTTTGTTAGGAAAACAATGAGTGCAAGGTTGATAGTAATTATGTAGTGATGGACAGTGTGTCTCTTAGTGATAAGTTGACACAAACCAGTACTAAGCATCTCTTAAAGAAAGTGATGTAAATGTTGAGACCTTTAAGGTCAAGGGAGAGTTTTGATCTCAAGGGGAGCTTCTTAGTACCTGTTGAAGCACAAAATTGTGGGTCTAATCCAACAATCAACATGGGAAACTTCAAAGACGTGGGATTGACCCCTGAAGTGACCTATAGATTTTGAGGAAGCTGGCTCTTCTGTTTTCAAAGGGGGTTTGGCAAAAGGTTAGAACAAAAAATGGATTACAAATACAATATGAAACTAACTCTATGGGGATGCACTAGATTTGAAATCTAACCTGAATCAGCACAGTGTCAAATCTTGAAAGATTAATTGAGATATTAAAGAGCAAAGATGTATGATTAAACCCAGTTTGATAAACATATCTGAGAAAGACAAAAAAATAGAAAATTATAGAAACAAGAAATAGAGATTGACTCAAATATGCGTAGAACACTGACTCTTTATTTGAACGAATAACAAATTTATAGAGGTTTTAAGATTTGCACAAAGTAAAAAATATTACATCCTCATGAAAGAGACACTATAGAGGCAAAAATAAATATCTGCTGCTGCTAAAAAAAATCTGATGTGTGTGTGTGGAACTCTATAGAACTGTCTCTATCTAACTCGAATCAGTGTTTATAACACTAGAAAGCCCAAACAAAATATCTTCGACTGACTCTGAAAATCACTGCAACCATCCATAAAATCTTAACTAAAAATCTGCACAAAATCCCACACAATATCTGGATGTGCATTAAAACTAGGAACTAAACTAGCTGTTCTATTTCTATATCTGGAAAAATATGCGTCTGTCTCTGCTCTCTAGCCTGCATGAACAATCTCCTTCCATTCACCATTTTGCTCACCATAAAAAATAGAAGTGCCTACTAAAATATTTAGTGTTGCATCTTATCTTTTCTTTTAGCTCTCGTGAAAGAGAATCAAAAGCCATTAGTTTTTTGAAGATTTACTTGATGAGGGTCCCACTGTGTCTTATCTCTTAATAAAGGATTTAAATTTTACAAACCCTCATAACTCTATATAAGAAGGAAGCCATTTTAAAATAAAGTATTTTAGCTTTCTATGGAAGGGACCCCACCACTATATTATTTACTAAGACACTCTTATTAAAATAGATTTTAGCTTTTGTCATACTCACGTGACTTCATCTAATATATTTATTATATTTTTCTATGCTCGGCTTGAGCCACGTGGTGGCTTCCGTCTCTTTTGGGAGAAACTGTTTCTCTTGCTGCACCCACGTGGATTCATTTACAACTTCTATGAGCTACTTCTTTTACTCTGCCTCTAATATGTGTGCATTCTATTTTCTCTATCCTCATCTGGCCTGAGCCATCAATCTTCATTTGCATCCATGGTTTCTATACATTTCTCTTGAAAACCCTAACTCTGTGTCTTCACTTTTAGAACCTCTAACGAAGTGGTTGTGTCTATGCGTTAAGGTAGCGCTACTTGAACCTCCCTTCATTTGATAGCCATCATCCTGTGTGCTTGTTTCCTTTGAACCTTTCATAACTAATTTTAGAATGAGAAGCCATGCCAGTAAATTCTGCTTTCTCCTTTGCTTTATATGCCCCATACATAGACTGGTGTATTCTACTTTAGAGGATTGTGACCATGTTTAGAAACAATGCCATTGTGCAATCATTTTGTGTCGAGTCTTGTTCCAAATAACTGAGTCTTGATCAAAAGAAGTGCTTGAGTTAAGAATTGGAAGCTTGCGACTTGATAATGGCAGTTTCTCTACACTTAATATAGTTGTGGCTTTCTTATACAAGCTATGTCACAATCTTAAGAGGTCACACTTTGTTGAAAGATTATGCCATGAATGTGGCATTTTCATTAAACCTATTATGGCTTATCCTTTGCAAATGTAGCACTCCTCCTATTATTATGGAGTCTCTAATCACAAATTGAAGTGTCCTTTTATCTTCAAACCGTGTCTCTAACACATAGGCTAACCCTTCTTTCATTAGTTGAGCTAAGTCTGATTTTGAGACTTCATTCTTATAGGTAGCACCATATTCTTAGCAATGGCTCAGTCTGATATAAGCCAAGCCTTTATATTACTGACATCTTGTTCTACATAGGTTGAGCCTTCCCTCCAACTAGATCACCTTGACTTATATAGGCTACTCCTGGTTCCTATAAGCCACTTATATCTATAATGTTGATGCATTGGGATAGGTAGTACCAAATTTTAGAGGTCTTTGCTTGCTTTTCGAGTCATGCCACTAATTATTTAATGCTAAGCATTCTTACATGTGATACCTCATTGACCAATACCTTCATTCTTATATTGATGCTTGACTCTTACCTCCATTGTGATTGGTGATCTCAACATGAGGAACTTAGCATGATAGCACCTTTGAATATGGAAACGCCTATCATCTAATAGCTATCATTGATTTCCAACTTGCACCATTAAAAGAAAAAGTAGGCAGACTCTATGATTGAATATACTCTCCTTATAACTCAGTATATCAGTTAAATGCATAGTGTTATCTAATCTAGAAGCCAAGGTATTGAGATGAGCACTTTACCATACTTTTAGAGCTTCAATGCCATACTTATCTTACCTAAAGCTTACTGAACCTCTGATTGTTGCAGATAGCCACTCCATTTTATATATATTTCCTTTGATTTAAAATGGTCATCATTCCTATTATTACACTTGATGATTTCAATATGTTGATTCCTTTTTCATGATGTCTCATCTTTCTTTCCATTTGAAATGGTGCTAGATTATTTCAATGTTTTTTGTGTCACTTGAACATGATGCTATGTCAAAACTCAATGGTGACACTAAAAATGAACATCAACTCTTCCTTCAGGCCACGACCTTTTTTTTAAGATGGACGAGATTCTGTTTCTATCTCGTTTTAATGGTCACACACAATCATCTAAAATGATTCTCTTAGCTAAGTTAGATAAAAGAAGGTAATTTCTCTATAAAGGATCCACCTATGTTTTCGACTACACCTCACCTTAAATGAGTGTGTCATCTTAAGCTAATGTCACATTTTTATTATGTGAGACCAGGATGAACATTATATTTTATGTGCCTCTGCTCCTTATAATGCTATACCATTACAATAGACAGTTGTGCTACTCTTTTTGAAATTATTCCATGTTGCAATGGCTTTCAATTATATTGTATCCACTAACTAGGCCGCACCACTTTTGATTGCACTAACATTTGAAACTAAACCTTCATAAAATCTTTTAATGAAACATTTTACCATGAATCCACATCAGCAACTTAAATTTTTTATATGTTGTGCAAGAATTGTGCAATGGTTTATGGCGACTGGTTGGGAAAATGGGCCTACCCATTTGAACCTTAGAATCTCTTGTTTTGAAAATAGGGCCTTATCTAGTGGGCATAGATTCATTATATTGAAATTGAAACATCCATAAAACTAACCAACATCTGTTGTGCTAGACTAATACAAGCTACCCAGAAATATCACTAAAGTTGATACCAAAACACTACATAACCAGAACTGAAACCTTGCAACTTAAACCATAACTAGTGACCACTGACATTGACCATTGAATCTAAGACACTGAGATAGGCTAAACCATAGATCTTTTCTTTGCAGCAACTATGACTTATTGAAAGTAAACAAACTAAAATCTGAAAACTATCTAATGTTGTAGCAACTTATTATGAAAAATTAGGACCAATTACTAGCATATAAAACTCACACGGACATGTCCATTAATAGTTGTGGCAAAATAACTGACATGTCTGATTATGCTTCTCCAAATGATCCATATTGTACTGATAACTGACCAGATGAAATACTTGAAAAAGTATAAAAAGATTTTGTACTTTTTTGCCTCTCTACTCTCCAGAGGTTCATCTTTGATATGAAAACACTAGACAGGCTGATCAACATGATGTTCTTGCTCTAGCAGAGTGTGGGAAGGGAAAATAGAGCATTGAAGTTCATTCCTTTGTTTGCATTTGAAGACTTCTACCAATAAGACTCCATCAGTGATCTCTTCTGTAGGATCTTCAATAGAATGATGACTCATGATAGTGTCTAGGCTAGGCTTGCAGGTGATAGAACATCCAATAAGGGACTTGAATCGGATCAAAATTTCCTCTTGCAAGAAGAAAGGTGTAGAATGGGACCCAGTATGTGATTCTTGAATTTTTTAGATATCTCTTTGGTTCTCATCATCTTGTAGTTGTGAATCTTTATAAAAAAGAAGAGTATAACCATTTTCTAGAATGGAAAACAAATCAACTCTTACACTCTTGTCTCTTTCAAACTCATCATCATGATTTGATATAGGAGGCCTTATAAAAAAACCATCTACTTGCTCAATCGTAGGATCTTCAGCATCAAATAGCTAGTAGCCTTGTTGCAAAACTGAGAATAAATCTTCATCTTGCTGCTCCAATTGCTACTCATGCATCTTTGTGCTATCTCCTTCTAGATGTGAAATTTCTTTACAGAAATAAAGACACTCTATACTTATAGATGCAGAAATTTCCTTTGCAACTTCTTCCTTGAGATGAGGCACAAACTGTGAATCATCATTTACCTAGTACTTTTCATCTTCAAAGCCACTCTTGAAGTAATTTTTAGCTTCTAGAAGTGTCACCTCATAAGCATCATCTGAATCTTCTTCATTACTCAACTGAGTTTCTAAATTAAACCTTGCCACATATGCTTGATACTGATAACCAGAAGGACACACTGAATAGACAAGAGCCACTTATCTTCTTGTATCTTGATCTTTGAAACTTGATTGCTCCTTAATATCAAAATGGCAAAGAACATGATATGTGCCCTCTATGGGTTGATCTGTAGCTACAGAGGCTTGTAAAGGATAATTTTCAAGATAGTGGGGTAGTCTCTTCATATTAGGAAGGATTTCTTTTGTAATTTGAACACACTGGTATGGCTGTTTATAAGGATCTTGAGGCATGACATTTGGATCAGAATAAAACATGGCTTGACCTTTAGCTCATTCATCTCATAAGAGAGGGTTTTTATAAGTTCTTTCACTGCACTCATCTTCTCATGATTTGACAAATCGACAAGGAGGGCGGGTGGCTTAGAATTTATATGAATTTGGCTACAAGGAGTCTGAGACAGGCAATTTGTATGAGGCATTAGTTATTTTAAAGGTAGAGGAGATAGTTTACCAGCCTCAATGAGATTATTTTTAGCTCTAATAGCCAGGTCATATGATTGGGGCAAAGTATCACGTCCTAAGGCTTATATCATGACATAAATCTCAAGGTCTAAAGCCTTTAAATAATACAAGAAAGAAAAAATTGGATATGGCCTGATATCAACAGAGAATTTATTCCACACCTTATCAAATCTTGAATTAAAGTCACATATAGGCTCCATAGGATGCCTCTTGATGGTAATAAGATTATGGGTGAGAGTGCTAATGTCCATCCTATCTTTGAACTGATTGTAGATGAGCCCCCCAAGCTGATACTAACTAATGATTAAACTAGGTTGCAAACTTCTATACCATTCGTTTTCTTTGCCTTTGAGGGAGGATGCCAGCAACAAAAGGGCATGATTCTCAGTTGTGACATTGTGAACATCACATAAACATGTAACATCTTGAATGTGATCTCCAGGGCAAATAGAGCCATCCCCAAAAAAATGAGGCAGTGCCTTCTAGGCTATGTTAGGAATTTGAACCTGCTATTGAAGAACGAGAGGACTTGAATCCCAAGTCACAAGAAGTAGATCTCTTTGAATATTCAGATGCACATAAATACTAGGGGATGCCATGGTCTGCAGAAGCAAAGATCCAAGAAAGAGTCTCCAGTAGAGTCACCAGATGGATGATTCATGCTCCTATGAGCAAATATTTCTATGATTTTCCATGAAAACCACAAAATATAGGGCAAAAATTCAGTGAAAACAAAAACCCAAGTCTTTAAATCCAGTCCCATGAAGTGTGCCAAAAACTATTGAAGCATAAATTTGTGGGTCTAATCCAGCAATCAACATGGGAAACTTCAGAGACATGGGATTGACCCCTAAAGTGAACTCTAGATTATAAGGATGCTGGCTCTTCTGTTTTCAAAGGGGGTTTAGGGAAAAGGGTAGAAGGAAAACAAGATTATAGATACAATATGAAACTAACTCTATGGTGATGTGCCAGATTTGAAATCTAACTAGAATTAACACAATGTCAAACCTTGAAAGATTAATTGAGAGATTAAAGAGGAGAGATGCATGATTAAACCTAGTTTGAAAAAAAATCTAATAAAGGAAAAGAAATAGAAAATTAAAGAAACAAGAAACATAGATTGACTCAAATATGCATAGAACATTGATTCTTTATTTAAATGAATAAAAAATTTACAAAGGCTTTAAGATTTGCACAAAGTAAAAAATATTACA